>CM065483.1:4800000-7200000 GCA_032873175.1 Leptopilina drosophilae
TTTCTAAAATAAATGTAAAGGATAATTAATTATCCCTCACTTGATAAATACTTACCTTTTAGAATTTAATTCATTTTCGAATGTTGAAATTACAATTTTCCAAATTTGGGAAATTTACTTTTATTTTCAAAACGAAAAGTAATAAAAATTAGAAAATTATTACTTTGACTGGATTTTATTATTAAAAATTTTACACAAAAGTACAAATATACAAAAAAGGTATTTTTATAAATCATTTCTTTTTTTATTTCTATTTTTCATTCAGTCATTTTTACATTTGTCGATTTAATCGAAAAATTGACAATAATCTAGTCTTTGATTGGATTTAAAATTTTAAAGCATATTTAGTTAATAATTAATATTCAACAAAAAGAGTTTCGTTATATTATTCAGGATTTTTTTTTCATTTCTAAAAATTATTTTCTGATAATTCATGATTAAAATTTTCTTTTCTGATCCACGAGGATTCTTTTTCATTATTCTCATTATCGTTATCTTTACGAACATGATTTTTGTCGGTAATTTCATTTTTATCCTGAGATTTATTCAAATTTGAAGTTCCAGTAGAATTATAATTACTCTTCACTTCTATTTGCAAGGATTTTTTAGTCACTTTTATCACAGTTTGAATATATTTTTCAGTACGTCGACTATATTCTTTTATTATAATATCAACGTTTCTTGTTTCTTGTTTCTTTGTTTCTTTCTCCTTTGAACTGGAATTAAGAGGAGAATTAATTTTCCTTTTTTCCTCTGGAGTTTTTTGTTCCTCTTTGTTCCTCTCAACGTTCGTCCCTTGTTTCTTCGTTTCTTTCTCCTTTGAACTGGAATTAAGAGGAGAATTAATTTTCTTTTTTTCCTCTGGAGTTTTTTGTTCCTCTTTAATTTGTTTCGATTTCGAAATTCCTTCAGAGTTGGATTCGAAAGTCATCATTTCGTTCGTTGATTTTTTATCTTTTTCCAGCTTTAAACTGGTAGGACCTGGAGAATTATTTTTCGATTTTAAAATATTAGATTCAATTTTATTTGAATTTCCATCGATGTTTGTCTCGGATTTTTTAGCAACTTCCTCCTTCGAAGAATTTAAAGCAGAAGTTTTGCAAGTTGGGGAAAAATTATTTGTTTTCATTTCTTTCGTCTTTAAGACATCTTCTAATTTGATTTGACAAGAATACGGACAATTATTTTTCACACGTTTTTTAGTTTGCCTTGATTTCATAAAAATGTCATTTGAATTTTTCTCGAGATTTTCACAAGAATCTTGAGATTCATCCGAAGAAGTATTTTTCATCCGCTTTCGAGCTTTCTGTAATTTTAAACTATTGTATTCTTTTGGAGAAATTTCTCCAGAGATATTTTTTCTCTCATTTCTAAATTTTCTGCTTCGTAAAGTTCTTTCAATTGAATTATAATTTTCAGTGGGAGAATTTTTGGAAAAAAATTGACGAGTTCCATTATTTTCGTTTTCCTGTTTCTGAGGTGAAAATTCTTTGGAAATATTTCTCTTACACTGTCTATTTTTGGTTAAAATTCTTCTTTTTCTTCTTCTCCTTCTTATTATTTTTGGAGTATTTTGATGATCTTCCATTTCTGACGAAGCCGAAGAATTATTTGATGTTTTTTCATTGTGACTTTTTGATTTTGATCTAGTTTTGTGGATTTTTTTCGGCGATTCAATTGTGGGTGAATTATATCCCTCGATGTCAATTTCTTCCGAATCGTTGGTTAAATTGTTGGAAAAATTCTTGTGGAAATTTTTATCAATATTTTGCGTATTTTTTTCTTTTTGTTTTATGAACGAGGATAATTTGTCTCCATCGGTGAGCAATGAATCGATTCCCTCGATGTCAATTTCAACAGAGTCTGATTGATTTTCAGAAGAGTTGTTAAAATTTCCTGCTGGGATTTTTATATTTTTCTTCGCACTTTTGGAAGCTGACGGCTTTTTACTCGCTGAAGAATTGTCCCTTTTGTTGGTAAATGAATCAAAGCCCTCGATGTCGATTTCCTCCGATTCTGAAGTCGTATTTTGATTTCGAGAAGAATTTCCGATTTTCGGGTCTAATTTTACGATATCGACTTCTTCCTCATCTTCTTTTTCCTTTTCTTTCTGTTTTTCTTTTGCTTCTTTCGAAATAACATTTTGATTGTTAGATAAAATTTTACTCTCTGAGTCAAAATCCTCGATATCGATTTTCTCCATTTCCGAACCTGCATTTTCTTTTTCTAAAGAATTCTCTTTATTTACGGTAAATTCCTCGGCGTTAATTCGTTCAAAACCCTTCGACACGTTTTGATTTTCGAAAAATATGGAACTAGGTGAAACTGGATCGAATTCCTCGATATCGGATATTTCTATTGTCCTCGAAGTATTTAGATTTTCGCAAAAACTGTTGGGCGTAACTTTAGAATGTTCTGAGAATTTTCCATTGATTTCGATTGAATTTCCAAGGCGAGGTAACCGATTCACTGGAGTTGAATGGTCATTGTGTTGAATTTCACTCTTTAATGTCTTATAATAATTATTCCAACTGGACAGTATCCTAGAACAAAACAAATCGGTATTAATTAATAGAAACTTATTTTCGAACCAAATAAATAGGACGATAGACACTTTTTTATTTTTTATTTTGATTTGCGAACAAAATTCAAATCAAATTAATAAAAAATAAATTAATTAATTGATAAAAACTTAAAATAATAAGTTAATTAATTAAATAACAAAAAAATTGTTAATACAATTGAAAATTTATTTTCAAAAAGTAGATTTTGTAATCAAGTTAAACAATAGTTTTTTAAAGTTTGGTTTTTAACACAAAAAAAAGATAACAAAAACAATAACGATTTTTATTCGCAAATTAGTTATTGATTTACAAATTGACTAATATTCTCGTTTCTCTTTCGTAAATTGTTATTTCGTTGAACCTTCTTCCATAATTATATTCGTCTTCTTCTTCTCGAATTTTCCATTTCTTCCATGGTAGGAATCGTCCAATTTCCTAAAATGTAAAAATAATTTTCATTACTTCATATTATTCACTATTTTCAAACCTAAAAAATATCTGTTTACTTACAAAATTTATTCAAACGAATTTTTTCCCGACGTCCTTTGTGTAAATTTTCTTTTCTCTCCTCTCTTCATTTCACTAAAATTGTTCAGAGTTTTTTCTTCTCCCAATTTTAATTCGTGTGGGGATAATTTTTTCTATCTACTCAGAGAAAAGTCGGAAAAAATGCATTTACGAGTAAATAAAAACAACACGAGAAAAATGAAACTTTTAATATATTTAAAACAAAGAAATATTCAATTCGTGAACAAGAAATTGAACAAAAAAAATGTGATTTCAAAAAATGTCGAAACATTGAAAGCATAATTAATGAGAATAATGAAAGAATCCCTTTTTTCCGAAATGGAAACTGTAAACTTTATTACGTAAATAAAACACACTTGAAACATTAGAAAATAATAGACAAAACTTATCGTAAATTACAAATATTCATTTTAATATTAAATATCTATATTAATTTAATATTACTTAATTTAATTCTTGTAATAATTGTTCTTGTAACAATTATTCATGTAATAATTATTCTTGCAACAATTATTTTCGTAATAATTTTGTCAAAATTATTTTCGTAATAATTCTTGTAACAATTATTTTCGGAACAATTATTCTTATAATAATTATTTTCGGAACAATTATTCATATAATAATTATTTTCGAAACAATTATTCTTATAATAATTATTTTCGGAACAATTATTCTTACAATAATTATTCTTCTCTATTTTGTATTAAACTCCCTGAGTGCATTGTCCAATCGAACCATTGGCAGGGGTGGATGTTCTCCAGGATGCTTCTTCCTATGGCTAACTAGTCCCGGTTTTTGTGTGAATTTTTGCCCACAAATATCGCAGGCAAAATGACGCTTTCCAGTGTGAATAAGTAAATGCTGACGGAGTTCGGATCTTCTCACAAATCTCTTGCTACAAACTTCGCACTCGTAGGTGCGCATTTTATTATGAACATAACGAACATGTCGCTTTAGTGTGTCCCTCGATGAATAACTTTTTCCACACTCGGAGCAAATGACGCGTTCCTTTCGCGTATGATGCAGTGCAATGTGTTGATCCAAATTCTCCTGCGTTGCCATGAATCGTTTGCAAATACTGCAGGGAAATGCTGTTGTAAAATGAGCGTATCTTTGATGAAGATACAAATAGCGACTGTTCTTGTAGGTTCTTCCGCAGACGTCGCAAACGGCCGTTGGTTCATTGTGTAATCGCTTGTGTGTCGTCAAATCGCCTTTGACTTTGAATTTTTTATCGCAAATATCGCAGGAGAAATTGTAATGCTCCGAGTGCTTGCGTGTGAAATGCGATTGGAGAATTATTTTTTTCTGGAAAATTGCACCGCATATTTCACAGTGAAATTCGGTTTTTTTTGGTGGTGCGCGTGGTTTGCGGGGTTTGCGCTTCTTCTTCTTCTTCGTCTCTTCCCCAGTTACTTTATTCACCTCCTCGGAAGAATGGAGAATTTCGTCCGTTTGTACCGTAACCTCCTCGAATTGAATTTCATTTCCATAATAGTCCTCCTCTTGTTCATTGACCGCAGGTTCGAATTCTTCAAAATTACCCTCAGGATCGAATTCCTCGAATTGATTTTCAGGTTCAAATTCATCGAATTGATTTTCGGGATCGAATTCCTCGATATTCTCCGGATCAAACTCTTCGTATTTAATATCAACTTCTTCGATTGGATTAGATTCCTTATTATTGCTATCGGTTAAAAATTCCCCGGCTGCATTTTCAACTTTGATATTTTCGATATGTGGCATTTCGACTTCGACAATTGGTTTTTTCTTCTTTCTCGGCGTTGGCTTTGTGTTGAATTCAATTTTCTTCGTGCCAAGTGAGTTGAAAATTAGTTTTTTCAACTCTAGACGTGACAATCCCTTTTTAGTCTTGACGGCATCGTTAAATTTCTTCTTTCTAGAACAGGAAAAATAATTTTTATTAGTAAAATTAAATTTTTTTGTAACAATCCGAATAATTTTTGTGTAATCACAAATTTTTGGGTGGCAATTTTCAACTACAAATAATATTCTTTCTTTTAAATAAAATGAATCGTTTATTTCGGTTATACAATTTTTTTTCAGATTGTGACAATTTTTTTTTTTTTTGGTAAACTTTTGTTGGTAAATTCAATTTTCATTTGTTTTAAAAACAAAAAACGCTTCTTTTTTCGTTACAAATATTTAGGGAAATATTAGAGAAGTAAAAAAAAATTCACGAAAGTGAGACATTTTTTGCTAAATTTGGTTTTTTTGAATTATTTTACGAAAGGTAAAAATTATTTATTCAGTAAATCTTTGAGAACGTGATCCAAACGAATGACGGGCAGTGGAGGATGCTCGCCGGGATGAATTTTCCGATGACTGAGTAAACCGGGTTTTTGTGCGAATTGTTTGCCGCAAATATCACAAATGAAAAGACGTTGCCCGGTGTGAAGGAGAAGATGCTGTCGTAAATGATATCTTTGTGAGAATGCCTTGGAGCAAATTGGACACGTGAATGATTTAATATCAGTGTGTACATTAATAATGTGTCGTCGTAAATTGACTTTTTTGGTGAACATTTTGCCGCATTCGTCGCAAATTAATTTTTCACTTTGATTGTGCATCACTTGAATGTGATTGTCGAGATTCTCCTGCGTCACCATGCAACGTTTACACACTGGACATTCGAATCTTGCTTTATAGTGGGCATATTTCTGATGAACGTAGAGTGAGAGACTGTTTTTGTATGTTTTCCCACAAACATCGCAAACTGTCGGCGGTTCCAAGTGATGAAGTCTTTTATGAGTCGTGAGATCGCCTTTGATTTTAAATTGTTTCCCACAATCGTCACAGGAGAAATTATAGCCTTCCGTGTGTTTGCGTATGAAGTGCGACTGCAAAATTTCCTTCTTCAAAAATATTGTATTACACACCGAGCATTGGTACTCGACCTTTTCTTTTTCCTCAGTGAATGGTTCATTGGTATTTTTCCTTCTTTTTCTTCGTTTTGGTGTTGTTTTTTCAATGCCTGTATTTTTGATAGCAATGTCGAGAATGGAATTTTGTGTCTTCAGTTTGCGTTCTTTTGACATTTTTGGTTCTCTCGATTTTTTCATTGGCTTGATGATTTGTGTTTCTTGGTTTAAGGCCTGAATGAAATTTATATTCTTCAAGGAATTGAAGATTTCCTTTCGCAATTGTATTCGAGATTTCGTTTTCACTGGGCTCGATCTAAAAAAACAAGAGAAATTAACGATTATTCACTGGTTTTGTTTTGGAAAAAAATTCAATATCAATTACTTACATGAGATTATAAGCAATAACTGGATTTAAATTTGTTACTTTTGATTTAAAGGCAAAAGAAAAAATTCTTTGTCACTGTTGAATTAATTTTGAATCAATTTAACGTCGCTCAAAACTCAATTGATAATTTTCGATCGATTTAAGACTCGTAAAGAAAATATCAGTAGTTTGACAAGATGAGATATTTTTTTCTTATTAGGTGAATACAAATTTATTACAGACGAATTTTTCTTCACTAGCATTCCAAACGAAAAATTTTAATTTACAAAATTCTCCATCATAAAAATATTATCCTGAATCATAAACTATGAATTTCGCAATATTTTTGTGATAAATTTACAAATTTGAATTTGGAAAATCAAATTTGCTTCTTTTTCAGAAAAATATTTGGATTTCACAGAAAGAACAATATCGTATCTACAACAAAAATTAATGTTATTAACTATTTTTAATTGTTATTTAGAAGAAAAGAAATAATACTTACATCGATACTTTGAAATTAGACACGACTTTTAAAAAATTTGCATTTTGAATTTTTTCAAAAATCTGTATTCGTTATATGAAAATTTCTAAAAGGGGGAAAAAATTGGAATCTTCAAATAAATTAGAATTCTTTACGAAGAATTAAAAAAATACAAAAATATTTCTCTCAAATATATTTTTATTTTAGTAAATATTTACAAATATTATTTATTTTTTTAAATACATTTTACACATAATGAAATATTAACACGTTGAAGAAACATTTAATTTTTTTAAACTTTTGATTTTTTTACAACTAAGAAACAATTATTATTTTTGCAATTTGTAAAAAAAAGAAACAAAATATCCACCACATTAGTATTAAAATTATTCGACATTAAATTAAGAAAAATTACAGTGGAAAAAAATTTATTTGATTCAAATAAAAATTACTATTGCAAAATAACAATTTATTTGAGTCAAATGAAAATTATTTACCACAAATAAATATTTTTTGACTCAAAAAAAAATTATTTGCTACTAATAAATATTTTTTGACTCAAATAAAAATTTTTGTCAAAAGACAAATATTTATTTGACACAAATAGAAATTTTTGACCAAAAATAAATTTTTTTTTTGACACAATTAAATATATTTTTGACTAAAATAAATATTATTTAACAAGAATAAAAATTACAGAACATATTTTGTCGACAAGTAATCATTTATCAGAATCAAATAATAATTTTTATCATTGTGTTAGGAACAAGAAAAAAGTATGAAAACAAAATTCGATACCTTTTTTTTCAAATAAGGTAAAATTTGGAAAAATCATTTTGTCATAAGTTCACTCAAAACGTCGTCTAATCGAAAAGTGGGAAGCGGCGGATGATCGCCAGGATGAAGTTTCCTGTGACTCAATAATCCTGGTTTTTGCGTGAATGTCTTGTCACAAAGATCACAAGCAAATAGACGTTTTCCAGTGTGAATTAATAAATGCTGCCGCAAATGTGATTGCCTCGAGAAGCATCGACTGCAAAATTCACAGGCATGCAGTTTAATATTATTATGCACCGATTGAATGTGCCGATGGAGAATGACTTTTGTCGAGAATGTCTTGCCACATTCCTCGCAAACAAAACGACTGTGCTGCGATATCATGTGACGATCAAGATTTTCCTGCGTCACCATTGAACGTTTACAGAGTAAACACTTGTAATTTGGCGTATAGTGAAGACGCTTTTTGTGCGTATAGAGGGAATTTGAATTTGAACACGATTTCCCACAAATATCGCAGACGAGCGATTTTTCCTCATGATAGAGACGTACGTGATTGCTCAGATCGCCTTTAACTTTGTACTGTTTCCCACAATAGGAGCAAGTGAAGGGATATTCGTTTGTATGCTTCCGGGTGTAGTGCGCTTTCAGAATGCAATTTTGATCGAAACTTAATTCACAATCGGGACATTTGAATTTTCGATTACTTATATTGTGCTCGTGGAGTAAATGAAGTCGCATGAATTTTGCCCTTCCGCATGTGTAGGAACATTCCGTGCACGAATGAACTGGTCGTTTTAGTTTCAAATCAGATTTTTGATGACGATTTTTCCTTTTTTTCTCCACTTCAACACTTGTCTCGATAATTTCGTCGTTTTCGTCCAAATATTCACTGTCGTCGAGAACTTCCGTCGTTTCGTCGAGGGATTTCTTAAACAGCAGCTTCCCGTCTTGCTGGACGAGAAATTCGTTTTGCTGCTCTACGAACTCTTCGTCTTCTCGTTCTTCTTCTTCTTCTTTTTCTTCGTCTTCTTCTTCTTCTTCCCGTTCGTCCTCTTTTTCACTCTTATCGACATCCAAATCGTCGAGAATTTCATTTATCTGATTCTCCACCGTATTAATAACGTCCTTCAGAATTTTATCAGCCGGCAAATAGGCATAATAGGAATCTTTAATTTTCACCATATTCCAAGTTTTCCTCAAAACACCCGGATTGCTGAGGGTAAATTTTCTAATTCCGTTGCCAGATCTGAAACAAAATTCATTAATTAATGTAGTAGAGTGTAAAATATCGGATGTTCCATAGATCGTAACTTACTCGTAAGGTTTTTTTCCCTAATAAAGCATCTTGACGCTGGAAATTAGTATAGTAAAATAAAGGAATGTTGTATTTTTTCCGTAATTTACTTTTTATTTATTCTTAATTACATACGAGAAGATTTTTACATTCAAGAAGATTTTTCTTTTTTGGTGAATGTGTCAATCGACGGATTGAAAAATCTTTTAAGCACACAATGCGACGGTGATGAAAAAAATACATTCCGAAATGTACATAAATTATAGACGAAGTTCTTCTAAACAAATAAAATATTGTTTCTGTCTCCTGTAGTTCATAAAACGAGATTTAAAAAATAAATTTTTTTGGAAAAGAAATTTTCACGTAAACTTTTTTTTGTATCTGAAAAAATTTTTTTTTTTCGGAACAGAGAAAATCGTATGTACAAGAATCTTCTTCTAAACGATTAAAAAAAAATTGAAATGTACAATTTTTATTCTTTCTTCATGAAATCATTGATGATGTGTTCAATATGAACAACCGGAAGTGGTGGATGCACACCGGGATGTGATTTTCTGTGGCAAATTAATCCGGGTTTTTGAGTGAAGGCCTTGCCGCAAATGTCACAGATATATGGACGTTTACCGGTGTGAATCAAGAGATGTTGTCTGAATGATGTTCTCCGCGCGAAAGCCTTGCCACAAACGTGACAATCGTAAGGACGATCGCCAGTGTGTGTCATCATGTGTTGTTTCAATCGATGATTTTCATTGAACGATTTGCCACATTCCTCGCAAACAAAACTCTCACGCCTCTCGTGTTGCAGCAAAATATGTTGATCCAAATTCTCCTGACTCACCATTCGTCGATGACAAATTTCACATTCAAATTTTGGCTTGAAGTGCGCCCATTTTTGATGAACGTACAATGAATTTGAATTTGAACATGTCTTGCCGCAGACGTCGCAGACAATTGGTCCCTCCTTATGTTTAAATCGCACGTGAAGTCTCATGTCGCCTTTCACCTTGAATTTCTTTCCACACTCATTGCATTCGTATTTGTAATCGTCGGCGTGCTTTCTCTCGAGATGCTCCTTGAGTCTTCGTTTATTTGGACATTTAAAATCGCAAATATCGCACGAGAGTTCCAATTGTGTTGTTGCACCGTTTTTGGTGTTATTTTTCATTCTCGCTATTTTACGACTCGATGAATGTTTTCGACTCACGTGGGAATTTAGTGTCGATCTGTTTGTACTTTTGTATGAACAAAAATGACAATTGTAATTAATTGTATCGAGATTTTCTTTGAGGGTCTCCTCCTTTGATTTGTGCTCTACGTTTGCGTGCTCTTTGAGTGATTCGAGATCGTTGAATAGTTTTTCACAGACGTCGCATTTGAATTCTTCTTCCTCGGGATGAATTGAACTCATGTGTCTTTGATAGACCTCGAGGTGTGTGAAGCAAAAATCACATTTCAGACAGACGTAGAGTTTTATTCCTTGATTGTAGATTATTGTCACGTCGTCTGGATCGTCGTTGGATAATTCTTCGGTTTTTATTTGAATATTGCTGTAGTTTGGAGAGAATGGTCTTGAAGATGGTGAAGCTGCTGCTTCTTCTTCCTCCTCCTCTTCCTCGAGTTCTTCAAAATCGTTTTCTATTTCCTCGCCGTGCATTATTACCACTTCTTCATAATTGAGATTTTCACTATCGTAATCGTCATCGTCGTCTTGATTCACTTCATTTACTTCATTCATTTCATTTATTTCATTCATTTCATTTATTTCATTCATTTCATTCATTTCATCAATTTCATCAATTTCATTCTCCTCGATAATTTCTTGCTTTAATTGTTGTTGCGTGGCTTTGATTTGCTTCTCGAATTCGGCGTCGAGATACATTTCTGTCGTGTCATCAATATCGTCATCATCATCGTCGTCATTTTCCTGATTACTCTCGACACTATCGTGCGCGGCTGTTGATTCACTTTCCTTTATTTCTACTTTCATTACTTTTGACATTTGCTCCGTGGGCAGAAAAGCGTAGTACTTGCATCCTTCGAAATCCACAATCTGCCATGGTTGCATTTCAATAGACTCATTTCCATAAATAAAACATCCGTCATCGATTGAAAGTCTGAAACGAAGAAAATGTAAATCAGTCGAAAAATCATTTTTGTCTTTTTGTTTTTTTTTTTTTTGTTTATTACCCACTTGAACTTTCTGCGTGCAAAGAAGTTCTGTGATTATTAAAAAAAACCATTTGTTTAGAAAAAAAAATTTTTAAGTTTACAGGAAGGATTTTTATTATAAATTTTACTCGAGGCTTTATTTTTGTCATTTATTTTTTTCGTAAGTGTTCACAGTTTTTTTTCTCCTTATGAAAGTTGGAAGGAAAAAAAAATTCTTGCATTACAATGTCGAATACAGTACAATTGGGAAAATATTTAGTGAAAAAATGGAAAAAATTTCGTTAAATGTACAAACTGTTATTATGTTATTTAGTGATGTCTCTAAATATAGCAGAAATTCATTAATCTCGTATTTTTTTTCTTTAATTTGAATAAAGAAAATGTAAGTCTGACAAATTTTGCTACAATTTATTCGGATATTTATATTTTTTCTTTTCGTTTCATATAACAATATTTGTGACACGCTAAAGAGGCGAAAACAAAATTTGTAAATATGTTAAAAACAAATGTCAATCAAATTGTATTTAAATGAATAATTTTGCTATTTGTAGCAAATATTTGACTCAAAAATCATTTATTTGCAAGAAAAAAAAATTAGTTGACAAGACGAAATTGATTTGACACAAATATTTTGATAGACAATTTTTATTGATAGGAAATCTTTTATTTGAATCAAGAAAGTTTTATTTAATTCACGATTTTTGGCATTTGAAGCAAATATTTAATTGACATGAAGAAAAATTATTTGCAGAGACAAATAGTTCATTTTTGTGTAAAAAAAATTATTTTATGAGTTCGTTTGCTTCTTTGGCGCATCACAATATTTTTCTTCAATATTGTCCTCAGTTTAGTATTTATTTGACCAAATTGAAGAATAATATTTTTGCACAGAATTTACTGGATTATCGTTATCTATTCATAACGTCATTTAAAATATGATCGATTTGAATTCTCGGCAATGGTGGATGTGAGCCTGGATGAGATTTCCGATGACTGATCAATCCTGGCTTTTGCGTGAACGATTTCCCACAAATATCG
This sequence comes from Leptopilina drosophilae, assembly GCA_032873175.1. Lineage (NCBI taxonomy): Eukaryota > Metazoa > Arthropoda > Insecta > Hymenoptera > Figitidae > Leptopilina > Leptopilina drosophilae. The sequence goes on from CM065483.1 coordinate 4,812,107, forward strand.
CAAACATACGGTCGTATTCCAGTGTGAATGAGTAAATGTTGCTTGAGTGCCGTTCGACGGGCAAATGATTTCTGACAAATTGTACACGGATAGGGTTTATCGCCCGTATGAACTCTCATGTGTATTTTCAATCGACTATTCCTCGTGAATGTTTTGCCGCACTCCTCACAAACGGCATTCTCCCTTTGCTCATGCTGCTTCAATAAGTGCTCCTGTAAATTCTCCTCACTCACCATTCGTCTCTTACACAAATGACACTCGAATTGCGCCTTATAGTGGGCGAATTTCTGATGCACATAGAGGGAATTACTGTTCATGCAGGTCTTTCCACAAACGTCACAAATCACCGGTTGTTCCTTGTGCGAGAAGCGCACGTGATTTGTCAAATCGCCTCGAACTTTGAATTTTTTCCCACAAGTTTCGCAGTCGAATTTAAAATCGTCCGTGTGTCGCCTAATGACGTGAATTTTCAGTTCGTATTTGCTTTTATTTTTGTAGTCGCACTGCTCGCAGGAGTAGTACTGTTTTTTTTGTTGTTTAGCACGAAGATGCTTTCTCTTGATGTGAGTGCCAATTATTGCCTTCTTGTCCGCTTTAAATTCGCAGTAGTTGCAGAAATAAATGTTGCTCTCGTGCACGACGCGATGGTGCATTTTGTGTTCGTTAAGAATTCTCTTCGTCGAACAGGAAAAATCGCAATAGTTGCAATTGTAATTATTCTCTGCTTCCATATTGTGCTCCTCAGTGATATGATCGAGCAGTGTTGACTCTTTTAAACACCGGAAATTGCATTGCGAACAAGATAGTTTCTTCTTTTTTGTCTTCGGACCCGAAAATTGCCTTTTCTTCAAAATTTCGTCGTTGGTGAATTCGATATTAAATTCTTCGTCGTTAATTAATTCCTCCTCGTTAACTAATTCCTGGTTAGTAAATTCCTCGTTAACTAATTCATCTTCGTTAATTATTTCCTCCTCGTGATTGAATTCATGATCGATTAAAGGATCCTGCTCGAAGGGGATGTCATCAGAATTCGAGTCATTGTCATTTGTCGTGTGTAGCCAAGCATGTGCTTCCAAACTCTTCTGCTTGAGACAAGTGAATTCACAAATATCGCAGGAGAATTTTTTTCTATTCTTCTCGCCGACATTGTGCTCCATTTCATAGTGTGAGGATAATTTGTCTTTATTGTCACTTTCAAAATTGCATAGACTGCAAAAATGGCGTATTTTCATTTTCCATTTTTTACTATGCGTCGCTTGATGTTCCTGAAGTTGGGAATCGGTTGAAAATGTTTGTGAACATTCATCGCATGCGTAGAAATTATTATCATCTTCATCGTCTTGTTCCAATTTCACCACGTCGGTTGATTTGGTATTTTTCACCTCCAATATTGGTAGAAGGGAATATTTTGTTTTTCCACTTGAATCAATGTATTGACAGAGGCGCATTGGTACTGGATTTGCCTTTAGGATAAAATTCCCCGCTGAATTCTGGATCATCACTGTTTTGCCGAGTTTGCGTCTCCTTGAACAAAAATAATAAATCATTAGTATCGCTCAATGTTTCGAGAGAATCATTTCCTTTTTTAGGCAACTTACTTTTTATTCCGATTGGGGTTTTTATTTAGAAATAAAATTTTTCTCTTTTTTATTTTTTATTCATTATTATTTCGCACTAATAAAACAAAAGTACTGTACAAAAATATTTTATAAATTAAAATCGAAGATTTAGAACAAGGATGAAGAAACATTTTTTTCTTCTTTGGAAATAGAAACAATTTCTTTTAATTTTGAATTAAATGTTGATAAATTTCGGACAACTGTCACTGCCCAGGGGAATCGGAGGCGATGATAGATTAGAGTCGGGGTGTTTTTTCCTGTGCTCCAACATGTAGTATCGTCGCTTGAAACTTTGTCCACAGAGATCACAAATATACGGTCGATGATCACTGTGAGTGTAGAGATGGACATTTCGTAAATGTGCAGTGCGAAATGTTTTATCGCACACATGACAATTGAATGGTTTGATTTTCGTGTGTATTGTTGCGTGTGAGGCAAGATATCTTTTTGATGAGAAATTCTTTCCACACTCGTCACAATCGTACGTTTTCTGATGCTGCTTCATGTGATTCTCAAGATTCTTTTGCGTCAATAAACGTTTATTGCAAATTGCACATTGAAATTTGTAATTATTTAAGTGCGTCACTTTACGATGTTTGTAGAGTGAATAATTGCTGGTGTAGAATTTACCACAAATATCGCACATATGCTGCAATGAACCATGAGTGCCGAGATGGAATTTTAAATCCCATTCCATTTTGAATTTTTTCCCGCAATGCTCGCAGGAATATTTATAATCTTCTGTGTGCTTACGAATGTAGTGGGCTTTGAGATTGTTTCTTGTTTTTGAACGATAATCACATTTATCGCAAAAATGCATTGCATTTGAATCGAGTTCCTGATGAACGAGACGATGGGACTTTAGATCGCATTTGTATTTGAAAGCTTTTGGGCAAAGGGAACATTTGAAGGGTCTGTGAAAGCTGTGCTTGCCTTTCAGGTGACGTAGCATTTTGCTCTTTTGGGGGAATGTCGCTTGACAAATGTCACAAGTGAACTTTCCGTCGATTAGCTTTTTATAAAGAACGTCCATTTTCTCCTCTTTGGTATTTTCTTCTTTTATTTTCACTTCTGTTTCTTTTTCATCATTTCCTTCATTTTCTTCATTTGTTTTACTTCTATCATTTTCCCCGTTTATTCCTTCCTCTAGTCCCTCTTTAGTTCTTTCACAATCTTCTTTTAAATTTCCCTCACTTTCATTCTCCAATTTCTCCGTTTCTACATTTCTCACTTCTTCCAATTGTATATTTTCCGAAAAGTTTACTTTTGTACAAACTTCGCTATTTTCCCTTGGTTTGATAACTTTTACCAAAACACTACTTTTGGTTGCTGCTGGATTTAGTTTTTTTGAACTCGACAATTGAATGATTAAGAAAGATTGTAAATTTGCCTCTGGATTTTGAAGAGCTCTTTTTTCATTTTGATTGAGTTGGACTTTTCTTATGTAGACTGGTTTCTTTTTCTCCTCGCCTGGCTGGTGATTTCTCTTCGGCAGAGTTGAAAGCCTAAAACATGAATAACAAGAATTAGTGAAAAAATTTACCAGATTTAGAAATAAGTGAATAATTTTGAAGAGTAAAAGACTTTTTTTTTATTTTCACCTCTAATTACTTGTAACAAGAGTAAAAATGTGGGGACCTAAAAATAAAGATGAGAAATTATGAGAGGAAAATGGTGCGAGTGTCTAAAGAAAAACGATCGATTTAGATGATTTTTTAAAATAATTTTTCATTCTATTTTCTTTTTTTGACGATTCATTTTTCATGAGACTTGATAAATAATTAGTTCTACTTTCCCACGTATCGGAAAAACATTTTTTTAAACACGCTACAAGTATTTTTCAAACTTTCGATTTATTTTCTCCCAAAATGGAACTAAACGGAGATCTTTGAATTATTATGGCACTATTTCTCTTCTGTTTATTACTTCCAAGTATTTTTTTTTCCTCTTCTCCTGTGAGTGGAAAATTTATGAAATAATTATTTTCCTTTTGTTTTCACTCTAATCTTTTGGGAAAAATTCTCGATTATTAATAACTTTTTGCACAATCGGTGAAAATTGTAATCGTCTTGAAAATTCTTCCTTTGAAACGAAATTACTTTCGTTCTGAGAAAATTAAAGTTTTTATTTGTTTTTTCTTTTTTTACTTTCTTCAGTCTTACACTGAAGAGATGAATCTGTCAGAAATTCCTGTCGATAGTTTTCTTTTTTTCGCCTAATTTTACTTTGCAAAAATATTCCCCATTTCTGTCACTCTTGTGATCCTGAAAAAAATTTAAATTAATGTTTTTTTTATCAAAGAAGACATAAATAACTTAATTTAAAAATTTTAAAAATTTACTTTAAAATATTTACCATTAAATTAAACAAGGCGGAAAAAGAATTCTAATATCTCGAGTATTGTGATTTTTGTCCGTTTCCGAACACGAGAATTTACGTCCTTTCTTGATTTTTCCCTAAAGTTGATATCCTAAAACAATAGCAAATATTAGTAAAAATATTCAGCAAAAAAATGTATTTTTGAACTTTTCATACTTACTTGAAAAATGTTTTCACTTTCTAATGGTCGGGAAAAAATACAATTTGCAAAAAATAGCAACAATAATATAAAATAAAAATTAATTTTCACAGCGAAACTGGAAATAAATGAAAATTAAAAGAGGAAGACAAAAATAATGAATATTCAAAGAAAAATGACCGATTTTCATGGGTTTTTTTTTTATTTAAAAATTAGAAATATTTCTTTGACTAATTTTTTTAGAGATAAAAATTAAAATCTTTAACGATAGAGTATTTAAACAATAACAAATTTACTCATTAATGGACAATTTTTTGTTTTCCAGATTTCTAAGGGGAAATAAATTTCCGGGCAGCGTAATTTTCCATCTACGTTGCAGAACTTAAGGTTAGTGGTTTTAATGACAAAAGAATATAAACTGAATAATTGAAAAAAAAATAAATACAAATTACGAAAATTTTAAAAGCGATAGAAAATATGTTTTTATTTAAAAAAAATCTACATTATATCGTTTCGTATAATTCTTTAAACTTGAATATAATTTAATATATAACAGAATTTTATAAATTCTCGTTTTCATATAGAATTTAAAGAAAAATATTTCCTTTATCACATTACTTATTAAAGTCTTCTCTAAAAATATATTTCGTATTTTTTCCCACTCGTCTTCTTTTTTTCTTGTTAAAAAATTTTTTTTTTCTCTTCTGTTAATAATTGTGAAGTTTTACATTCTTCATTCTCATACTTTTCCTTTAATTTTGTCTCCTTTTCTTCTTAATCATCGGTGTGTCATTGGAGTTTTCTTCTTTGAAAATTTGCTTCCCAACGTCCGTTGATAAATTACAAGAATTATTTGCATCCTCCTCGATGATTTCATTTTCAGCTTGAGAAATTATTTGATTTTCATTAAAATCACCATTCTCGAGTGTCTCCAAAAAATTCATTCCTTTTCTCGCAAATAATTCATCTTCCTCTTCCTTCTCCCGTTCCTCCTGCTGTAATACCAATCGATTTTCTACTATCGATCCCGATTTATCCTTAACAACAATATTCAATGGTTTCAGAGTACGAAAGTACGTTAAAATTCCCTGCTTCTCATTCTTTTCATTTTCAACGTCTTCGATTTTCAACGACAATTTCGTCGTCCAAAATGGTCGACTCTTCAGTACTTCGATCTGTGATTCCGGTAGCCAAACACTTTCGTTGCCAATGGAAATTTTCTTGTACGCCTGACAACGGAGTGGATCTTCTTTTTTCCTGCAAACAAAAAAATTGCGTTAGTTTCAAAAGTGCGTCTTTTTTAATTGCATTTTTTTTCATTTACCTTTTTTTACTTTCACCAGGATGGTAGGAACTTTTTTTTCCCTTAGAAAAATAATTTAGCTGCTAAATGTTAGGTAAAAAAATGCCAAATAATCAATTAACGAAATATTGGGATAAAGGGAGAAAAATGTCCAAAAGTGATTATTGGAAAAAAGTTGTTTTTATTTTATAAAAAATATATGTTTTGTAAATTAAACTTTTAATGACAATAAACAAGTGTTTCTTAATTGTAATGTTTTTTTATGCTTTCGTAAATACTGTCAAGGAATGGAAGTAAGTATTATTTCGACAATATCGAAAAAATGAGTATTTTCTTCACTGAGAATGTTTGCGATTGTAATGAAATTTGAGATAAGCTTTTCGTTTCGTCTGATAGTCACAGAGATGGCAACTGTGCAATGCGTCTTTCATTTCATTCAATTCGTGATTTTTCATATGTTTCTGTAAATTCATGATATTTTTGAATATCTTCTGGCAAATTGAACATCGATGAGGTTGCGTGCTCTTGTATTTATTCGTATTCTCCGACAATAATTCATTCTCCTCGGGAAGTTTCAATGATGTCTCACAAATTTCACTGGCGTAAATTATTTTCATTGTGGGTTTTTTTTTCATTTGATTTAAATTATCCTGGGCTTGTAATGGACACGTGGTTTTTACAAAGTCCCTCTCTAATTTATGCTTCTTCTTCATGTGATTGTAGAGTGTTTTCTCACTGTGACAGAAATTCCCGCAAATTACGCACTTGAACGCCTCTCTCTCGTGATGTTTCATGTGAGCTCTCAATGACGGTTTGGAACCGAATTTTTTCCCACAAGTGTCACAAGTGAGTTTATAGTCTCTAATGTGGATACGAATGTAGTGCGTCTTGAGATATCGTTTCGATCTTGTTTGATAGTCGCACAATGTGCAGGTGTGTAACGTGTGCGGCGTTTCGTGGAATTTCATGTGTTTTCGCAAATTTTTCATGTACTTGAAACTGCGTTGGCAGACGGAACAATTGTAGGGTCTGTAGTCGGTGTGACTGAGCATGTGTTCAGTGAGATGGCCCTTTCGATTAAAAGTGTAGTGACAAACTTCGCAGGTGAAAATTGTCTCCGTTTCGATATCGTTTGTTTCTTCGGCGATTTCCGTCGGTGGTGGTGCAGTTATCAAATTTTCCGTTGGTAGATTTTTTATTGGTAGATTTCCAGATAGATTTCCAGGTTGATTTCCCGATAGATTTCCAGGTTGATTTCCTAATAGATTTCCAGATACATTTCCAGGTTGATTTCCTGATACATTTCCAGGTTGATTACCTGATAGATTTCCAGCTTGCTTTTCTAATAGATTTCCAGTTTGATTTCCTGTCATATTTCCAGGTTGATTTCCTAATAGATTTCCAGCTTGCTTTTCTAATAGACTTCCAGTTTGATTTCCTGATATATTTCCAGATTGATTTCCTGTTAGATTTTCGATAGTCAGATTTTCACGAGTCAATTTAGATGCACTGGCAAGATTTTCCAGTTCCTTTAGTTTCGACTCCGCTATCCAGACACTTTGATTGCCGATTATTATCCTCTTGTAGACCTGAATGCGAAGTGGATCGTTCTTGTTCCTGGAACAGAAGAAAACATTTCAGTAAAAGAAAATTTCCTCCCTTATTTGAATTCAGAAGTAGTTTACCTTTTTCTATCACTTTTAGTTTCATTAAATAAATAAGACAAAAAATTGTCCGAAAGAATGAAGAAAGTGTTTTTGGTTGAAATTTTTTTTATTTTGTACTAAAAGCTCTGGTACATAAATTATTTCGTGTTGTTGGTAATTTTTTCCTGAACTTTGAGAAGAAGATTGTTGATGTTTATCGATGGGGGTCGAGAATGAACGTCGGCGTGCTTCTTTCGTCTGTGAATCATCATTGGGGTTCTTTGTGTGAATGCTTGTCCGCAAATGTCACATTTGTAGGGTCTTGTGCCTGCGTGAGAGAGTAAATGGAGTTTCTGCGAACTCTCCTGACGGAATGTTTTGGAGCAAATATGGCAGGAGTAGGATTTATCATTGGAATGTGTGTGAAGATGTTTTGCTAAGTTGTTTCTGTTTCCAAATTCCATACCACAGTGGTCGCAAGTATATTTGTTGTCGTGCAATTGAATGTGATTGTTTAAATTTGTTTGGTTGACGAATTTTTTTTGACAAATTTCGCACTTAAAATCCTTGACAGTGGCGTGATGACTTCTCCTCATGTGAAAGTAGAGTGATGTTCGATTGGGAAAAGTCTTTCCGCAAATGTCGCACATAAATATTCCTTCTTCGTGAGTCTTTATGTGACAAGTGTAATCGGCTCTTAATTTAAATCGTTTTTCGCAATGTTCACAGGTGTAATTGTATTGTTGAGTGTGACGGCGAATATAGTGCGACTTGAGATAGGCTTTTCTTCGAGTTTTATAGTCGCAGAGATTGCAACTGTGCAATGTGTTCGGCAAATCGTGAATTTCCATGTGCTTCTGCAGGTATTTGATACTTTTGAATCTTTTCGGGCAAACGGAACATTTGTGAGGTTCATGACTTGTGTGCGTGAACATGTGATTTGTAAATCTGCTCTTACGATCGAAAGTGCGTTTGCAGAATTCACAGATAAAAAATTGTCTCATTCTCTTCTTAATTATTTTTACTGATGAATTTTCTTTTGAATTTTTTTCCTTTGATCCTTCTTTCCTTGCGCTACTTTTCCGTATGGTCTGCTCCACTTTTTCCTCCCTTTTCCATTCCGAAACTTCACTTAAATCCAAATTATCCAATTTTTCATTTATTTCCCCATTTGGTTGATAGTCTTCTTTATCAATAAAATTTTCGTACAAATAGATTTCAAAGTGTTCTTCCTTCAGAGGAATTTCTACAAAAACCGGTGAATTTTGATCCTTTTTTTCCCATTTTTCCATTTCTGGAAGATTTTCCTCTTTGATTGTCACCATCAGTGTTGATTTCTTTGAATTTTCAAAGTACTCGGCATTTTTTTCCGTCTTTAGTCGCTCTAGTAGATAGCACCTAAAATTAAGAGAAAAATTCATAAAAATCAGTTCTCAATTTTTTTCAAAATTCTCACATAATAATCTAACAAAAAATTTTAAATTTTCCTTCTTAAATGTTAATAATTGAGAAATTTTTCGGATTTTTGGAAGAATATTTTCCAAACAAGGGGAAAAATAAGACGATTATTGATTCGATCTTTTTTTTATTGACAGTTTTTCGTTGAAATCAATGGAGGAGTCTTCCTGGAACAAAAGAATTTAGTTAATAGAAAGAATACTTTCTAATAAAAATTAAATCATGATTGAAAATATTTTATATTTACCTTTTATAGTTCAATCGCCTTTTTATTATGCTAGTGAACTTTTTTTTCGAAAAAGTTTACAGTTTACAAAAAGCTACTTTGATATGTAATTTTAAAACCATTTAATTTTCATTATTATCTACGTTTTGGGAAAATATTTCTTTTAGGTAAAAAAAAAAATTCTTTGACAAATTCTTTCAGTTAAAAAATTCTTTGAAGAATTCTTTGACAAATTCTTTGCATTAAAAAAAATGTTTGCTTTTTTCCCTCCGAATGAAAAGAAACGAAAAATATTTACGTTACAAAAATAGATATATATTTACTCGAAAAATTCTATTAAATTACAAAGCTTCTTTTCTTAAAAATTTAATTTCTTCAATGGTAACCGAAAATGTGCTTTACAAGAATGGCGTTTGAGCTGAATTTAATCTTACATTTTGGACATTGAAATATGGTTAACTCACGTTTTTTAGAACAAGCATGTTCACGCAGCAAGATTCTTGTTAAAAATTTCTTCTCACATTTTTTGCACTGGAATCTTTTATGCTCATTTTCGTGAATATTTAAAAGTTTTCTTGTGCTGAAACTTTTTCGACACTGTGAGCAAATATTTTGTTCATCTTCTTTTAATTCTGTTTTCGTTGATGAAATTTTCCGTCCACTACACACGTCCATATGACGACGGAAATGACGTGTTTTTCTAAAATGTCCCTCACATTTATGACAACGTAGATGGCAGAAAATTTTATGACAAATTACCGAATGATGTCTCAGTCCACATTTTGTAATAAATATTATTTTACATAAATCACACTCAAAATTTTTATATTTTTTGAGAATTTTCTTCGCTGGCATTAAATGCGCTTTAAATTTCAATTCGGAATTATAGATTTCATCGCAAAAAAAGCAATCCTTAATATTTTTTTTGCTTTCTGCTTTTAAAAATTCACCATCGCAATATTGAGGAACGTATGTGTTTGCTAAAAACAGTTTGTATTCATTTTGAAATTTTGATTCTTCATTTTTGATACGACGTTGAAAATCATCTTCTATAATTAGATTTATCTCATCGTTTTCCATTCCACCATTTCTGGAAAAATAAGAATAATGTTAAGTTTATTAAGTTGGAAAAAAATAATTGACACTGTGGGGGTTGAGGAAAAAAAACTTTGATATGAAAATAAATGGGAGATATTATCTCGGGTCAATGAGAGAAATCGAATTGATAGAAAAAATGCTGATTTGAGAATATTTTACTTTATTGATTTTGTATTTGCATTTGCGATAGAAAAAAGAATGAAGTCAATTGTTCGCTTTCCTAATTTTTTTTATACAAAACATAAATAAATTGAAAAATAATTTTGCAGATGAAAAAAGAAAAATGAAAAACGAGAGAAGAATTTGATTATAGAAAAAAAATAGAATTTAGAGTTTTTGTAAAACGTTTCTCGCGAGATCGGCGATTGGCGTCGGTGTGAGAAGAGGCGGAAGTGGTCCAGGATGATTTTTCCTGTGTCTAAGAAGACTCGAACGTTGAGTGAAATCCTCATTGCAAACGTCACATTTATAAGGCCTAATGCCGGCGTGTGTGAGAACGTGTTGATAAAAATTACTCCTTGAAATAAAAACTTTGGCGCACACTGTGCAAGTCATTCCCGGTTTATGCTTCAATTTGTGATTCATCAATTGACTTGGTCCGGATAATTCGAGACCGCATTCCTGACAAGTGTAACGCTCCTTGTGCATCAATACATGATTGTCGAGTTTTGTTTTGCTGCGAAATTTTCTAAAGCACAAATGACAGACATAGTCCATGGTTGATTTGCGTGAACGTTTTTGATGTCGCCACTCGTGTCCCTTGACATCCTTGACGGCCTTGCCGCAAAATCGACAAATTTGAATATTACACATGTGCGTTCTGCCGATGTGAAGCAAAAGATCGAGTTTTAATTTGTACCTCTTGCCACAATGATCGCACATGAATTTTGCCTCGGTCTCACTGTGAACACGAATGTGATGCTGCTTAAGTCCCTCCTCGCGTTTATATTTTAAATGACAAATTGAACATTCAAAGAAAAAATCACTGCTGTGTGTTTTTCGATGCTCCTCGAGGACACGAGCGGTGAAATACGATCTTCTGCACATATCACATTTGTAAGGTCTTTTGTGAACTGCCCTCACGTGCCTCTCAACTTTCGCCTCGTCCTTGAATCGTTTCTCACAAAATGGACAAGTATTCCGAAGATTGTCAAGCACTTGATCGACGTCGGGCTCGTTCTTTGAATAACTATCGTCAATTCCATGATAAGTTTCATTTTTCACCTCAATGTTCTCGTCATTTTCATCGATCGTTGTAATAAAAAATGTCTTTTTAAATTCTCTCCTTGGTTTTCGTCTCATCTTCGTGCCATTTCCGGTTCTTCTTCTGAAACACGGACAGTACAGTCAGTGAATGTAAATTCTCCAATTTTTTTTTGTTAAGTAAATTTTCCGAACATTTTTTTTCTCTCCAACTCGCAGTAACATTAATTTAAGAAGAGAAAATTGTTCTCTGACATAAATTAAACTAAAAATTCCCCTTTTCTTTTAAGAAACATTTTTTGGGGAAAATAAAAAACATTCTTAAAATCTGAAACAAAAATAGATTTCGTTAAAAATTAAATTTAAGAAATGAAAGAAGTTTTAGACTTCCGTTTTGGAAATTTAATTGAGATTTCAAAATTTTTCGCAGGTATTAAAACGCAATAATTAATATTGAAATATTATTTATTCGGGAAGCACAATAATATTTTATAAATTGATTTTCTACAAAAGTAAATTTTCATTTTTTTAAAAAAAACCAGAATATACTGTAGTTTTTTCATTAATAACGAGGTAAATCAATAATTCTTAAGGAATGATAATACAAAATTATTTTTATACAAAATACACAGCCTCGAAAATATGCAATAACCATAAACGTGTGTGAGCATTTAAAGAAATAATTGAAAAGACAAAACATACATTTAGAGAGTAATAATAATAATTTAACAATTCAGGCCGACTAGGTTTCTTATTTAAAAATCATGTTTTTTGGGAAATTTAATTTCGAATAAAACTTTCCAGTTAAAATTGTCGTTTATATAAAAAAATATTGTTTGGAAATTTTAATTCTTTACCAAGGAGAGAAAATGAATATTGATTTGAAAATTATTTTACATTATTTTACAATTTGAGAAAATGGGAAATTGTTTTATTCAAAATCTAAAACAAGAAAATTTATCAATTGTTAACAACAAGTTTTTATAAAATTTCTATTTCAAATAAAAATTTCGATTTTTTTGCATTTTGTCTTCCAAATATTGTAAAAACTCTTTGTAATTTAATATTTATTCTCCATCCGTGTAAATGAAAAAAAAAATTACCAAATTTTTTCAGATAAAAATTGTAAACAATTTTTTTATATCTTAATAAATAATCTTTAATTAGGCAAGAAATATACTAAAGAATTATGCGGAAATGTTAAAATTTCTTTGAAATAATTATTCGATTTTCATTTTGAAAAAAATGAATTCTTTTATGAATATTTGAATTTTTCCTAAAAGAAAATTCTCTTGAACAAAAAATTAAATTTTTATGGGGGGAAAAATTGAAAAATACCAAAAAAGTAATTTAAATCTTTCATAACATTATTTCTATAGAAATTTTTTTAAAAATTCAATGGTAAAAAATATATTTCGTTACTTTTTGAATTTTTGTCAAAAATGGATAAATTTAGAAATCTATTCGTAATTTTGTAGAAAATATTTTTTTCCAAAACACAAAAAAATGCCGAATGGAAAAATTAATATTTTTACTATCTTTGAATTATTTTCAGTTTTTTTCCATCAAAAAAATCCTTCGAAAATTGTAAAAATCAATTTTTTCATTCGTAAATTTTTCTCTAAAGGCAAAAAAAATATTTTCTACAAAATCACAGACGGATTTCAAAATTAGCGAATTTTTAAAAGAAAATAAAACTATTTTCCAAACATTGAATTCCCTTGTTGAAAAAATTACTATAAAAATAATTTAGTTGATTCAAATTACTCATATAGTACTTAAAAATTTAGCCCGAAAAACTCTTTTCGAATTTCAAGAGGAAATTTTTCCAAATATTCTCAATCGAACTGAGAAACATTTTTTGAATAAAAAAAAATTTAAACCGCGTTAGATAACAATTCATCAAATATATAAAAATCTATTTATTCTGAAAGGTCATGCACCAAATACATAGGCAACAATTGTACGAGTGCGCTCCTAAAATTCTTAATAACGAAACTTTTACGTGTAACTAATAAATTAATCGTTCGATTAATCAATTATGCTTAAATTTTTAATATCATTTATCGTTAACATCACTCTCTCTCTCTCTCTCTTTCTTTCAATCTAAGCTCTCATCATTGTCTAAATCACTTGAAAATTGGAAACATCAATTTCACGATGATTGGAAATTTCAATTTCCCTCACATTGGAAACATCAATTTCACGATGATTGGAAATTTCAATTTCCCTCACATTGAAAACATTAATTTCACGAGGATTGGAAATTTCAATTTCACAAATATTGAAACAAAAATATTTTACGAATAACACAAAAAAAAACAATTTGACAAACAATACAAAAAGAAACAAAACAATTTTAAATAAAAAATTGTAATTAACGATTGTAATTTACAGAAAAAATAGAATTGAAAAATTGATTGATTTTCAGTTTTATCGCGAGGGGGGGAAAATTTGATGTTCTTGCTTTTGTGGGGAATTAATAGAGAGACGAAAATTTAAACACAGGTTGACTTTTGATGAGCGGTGAGATTTCCCTGACATGAGAAGCCGCGATGACAAATTTGACAGACGTATGGCCGTTCACCAGTGTGTCCACGTCTATGAATCGTGAGTGTTGACCTCTGACTGAATGCCTTCGGGCATTGATCGCATTTATATGGTTTTTCCCCAGTGTGAACTCTCCGATGCATTCGAAGATTTTCCGAGTCAGTGAAGCCCTTTCCGCAAATATCGCAGACATATGGCTTTTCACCGGTGTGAATGCGTCGATGTTTCTTGAGATGCTCAGCGCTGCTCAAACTCTTGCCACAATAATCGCAAAGATAGAGTTTCGTTGGATTGTGACTCTCCTTGTGGCGGAATAATGATCTCTTTGTGGCGAGGACACGGCCACAAATATCGCACGCCGTACTTGTGACTTTATTTGCTTTCATCTCGGGATGCATTCGACGGCAATGAGCTGATAATTGTCGTCTGAGGTAGAAGGCGTTGCCGCAAATTTGACAGATAAATGGCTTATCACCGGAATGAATGTTGTAGTGCTCCTGCAGATCGATTGCCTTGCGGAAATGTTTATCGCAATCGGTGCACTTGAAGGGAAGATCGGCCTTGTCGGTGTGTCTCAACATGTGAATACTGAGAGCGGCGAGAACAGTTGTCTCGTAGTCGCACTCCTTGCACATGTAACTCGGATAAAAGTGTGTCTTCTCATGCCTCGTTAAGTCGCGAAAGAGTCGAAATTTTTTCGGACAATGCTTACAGGTGAGATCGCCCACTGTATGACGGAGAAGATGCTTTTGATAGTTGCTCTTGTGGCGGAAGATTTTATTGCACGTCTTGCAAACGAATTCCTCCTCCTGCTTTTCCTCTTTGACTTTCATCAGTGGCGGTCGACCGACGTTATTTGAACCTGGCTTTCTTCCTCTTCGACTCGTGTGCTTCTTCATGTGTTTACGTAAATTTACATAGGTCCGAAAAACACGACCACAATGAGCACAGGTATTTTTTCGCTTACCCTTATTATTATGCTCTTCCTCGTGATTGTCGAGTTGCTTTTGTGATTCAAAGGACATTGCGCAATTTGAACAGTTGAAGACTTCCTCTTCCTCGTCATCATCGTCCTCTTCTTCTTCCTCATCTTCCTCATCATCGTCGTCTTCCGCTAATTCGTCATTGTTGCCCTCCCTCTTGATATCATTACCCTTCAGCCTCTCATCATTTCCGCTCGCTTTTGGACTGAAGACTTTCTTTGTCGACTCCTCCTTATCACAATACACAGCCGGAATGGAAAGCTGATTGTATCTGAAATGTGAAAATTCGAGGACTACATCAGTCAGTGCCCTTAAAATTTCTTTTCCGATAGTTTTTTTTTTATTTTTCCATGATTTGACAATCGACTCGTTATCCTGAGAAAATGGACCTTTTTTGTCCTGCAAAAGCAATTTTTTTCCCGTTTTTAACAGTTCAAATTTAGACAAAACAAGAACCAACATTTTTTGTTTGTTAAACTAATAAAAATATTCATTTTTGACAAAGAAAACGAATAAAACTGTGTTCGTTTTTTTAAATAACGAATAAAATTTTCTTTTCTTCGAAAAAGGAATCAAAATTTTGTTTCTTGTTTTGTGAAAGAAATATCGATAGAGCATTTTTTTTTACAAAATTAACACAGAGAAAAATAATGGCAAACAGAATCGACGAGTCGATGGTCAATTTATTAAATCATTACTATGCAAAATTGTGCTACTAAAAAAAAAAATAAACTACACAAAAAAATAATACTTTGTTCGCAAATAATCGCTAATTTTCCCAAAAAATTATTCTGCTTCAGAAAAAAAAAGAATTTCCCTTTGTTATTTCACCTCGTGGAAATAATTTTTTAATTAAGAAAAAAAAGCTGCATTATTTTTCTCTATGCTAAAGAATTCGGAAATAAATTTTCAATTTACGCGAAATTCATATTTCATATTAAAAATTCTTTATTTCTTTCTTTTAATTACAATCAGGTAATTTTGAATTACCCCTTCGAGATTTAAAACTACGTAATAAAAAAATGTTTCACAATTTTTTTTATAGATTATATTCGTTATTTTCATTGAATAGTGAAATTTTACGAAATTTCTATTTTTTTGACATTAAAATAGAAATTCAAATAAATAGAGTAAAAAAATAATGGACGATTAATATTAGTTTTGTATAGAAAAAATAAAATATTACAGGTATCACAGTAATTTTTTTCTGGTAAAATGGGATTTTTATTTTCAAAATTAAAAAAAGTTAAAAAGAAGAGAATTGTCGAAATGGGTAAAAAATTATTGTTTTGTAGTATTTCCTTTACTTTCCATATTTACAGTGTTTTCTAAATAAAAATGTTTTTCGTTGTTGGAATTTTTCAATTAACTATTGATTTTTTTTCGCGCTCTTCAATTTTTTCTAAATTATGAATCAAAATTTTTTTTAACTTTAAAGTGAATTGTATTTTTTAATAACCGAAATAAATTTCAGTAAGAAATTAGTAGAATTTACTTCGGATTTGGTAAAATTTCCTCCGAAAAAGAAAAAAATTGAACATTAAAATTAACTCTAAAAATAAAATTTTACTATTTCTTACAGAAAAAATTGTAATGTTTTCGAAAGAACAATTTATTTAAAAATAGAGATTAGAAAAGTTGACTTTAATTCAAAATGGTAAAATCTACTCTAAAAATAATAATTTTACTATTTTTTGCAAAATAACTTTTTCTGTTTTGGAAAATAATTTATTTTTTTGCAATAATTTACTTCGAAAATAGTAATTAAATTTTAATTAAATTTTTATTTTAATTAAATAGTGAATTAACTGAAAAAGGTAATATTCTTGTATAAAATTTGGAAAAATTTGCTTTTAGAAATAAAAAAATTTAATCAAATCGTAATTTGTTAAAAGAAATTTGAAAAGTTTTCTCTAGAAATAGTAAAATTTTCTCTAAAAGTAAGAAATTCACTATTTTTGACAAAATAGCTTTTTCTGTTTTCAAAAACAGAATATTTTTTAAATTCAGAAAAATTCACTTCAAAAGTAGTAGATTTTACACTGAAACGTGTTATTATAAAAAAAAATTATTGTCAATAATGAATTCTACTACTTTTGCTGAGAAAATCCTTTTTACAAAAATACAATTAAAAAAATTATTTAAAAATTATTTTGGAAAACAATTGTATACAAGAATAAAATGTGGAATTCAAACGAAGTTTACTTCCTGGCTAAAGAGACCAAAGTTACAATAAATATTAATTAACTCTGTAATTAGTTAAATTTGTTATTCAAATTCGTCATTTCCAGAGTAAAAAATTTTCATTTACATTTGAAATTTTTCGTTGAAAATTAGTAAAATATAAATTTTGAATTTATAATAAACATAAGCATGTTTTAAAATATAATTTAAATAAAATCTATGATTTTAATTAATTTAATTTATTTACAATTTTTCTAGTTCAAGAAACTCATTTTTCCAAAGTAAAAATTTTTCTTCGACTTGAAAAAAATAATTTGCTTAGTTAAACAAAAAACAACTGTGATCCCTGATATTTGTGTAGAATACAAAAAAAAATATTTCCTAAAATAAATGCAAATTGCAATTTCTCGTATTCAATCGCTATGCAGTATCGAGTTTTGCAATATGAACTTTATTGTGTGAATTGAGTGAAGCTCTCGAGACAAAAGACTTGTCACAATTATTGCAGTGATAAGGTCGTTGGCCGGTATGATAACGTTTATGTATAACTAATGTTGAATGTTGAGTGAAAGATTTTCCACAAGTATCACAGGTATATGGTTTCTCGCCAGTGTGCGTACGTTTATGTACAACGAGCGTTGTTCGTTTATGAAAGGCCTTGCCGCAAATATCGCAAATCAACGATTTTTCGCCACCATGCAATCGCAAATGATCCTGAAGTGATCCCCTCGATGATACTGATTTTCCACACAAATGACAATCGTATTTATTCTCGCCCGTGTGCGATTTCACGTGAACAACCAGAGAATTCTTATAGGCAAATGTTTTGCCACAAAATTCACATTGATGTTTCACTGGTTTAAAATTGGGATCGTGAATTTTTAAATGACGCACCAATGTGTGATTATTTGGAAATGATTTGCCGCAAACTTGACAAACATGCTCCTTGGCGTTGTGTTTCACATTCATATGACCGTGTAATTCGGAATTTGTGAAAAATCCCTTCTTGCAAATGTCACAGTGTCGCGTGTATTTTTCAAAGTGTCTGCGATGATGCGTTGCCAATTGTGAGGCCTGAACGAAACTACGACCACAAACGTCGCAAATGAAATTTCTCTCGCGCGTGTGAATTCGCCGATGAACTGATAATGTGCTCGATCGTTTGAAATACTTGCCACAGAGTTCACATTCAAATGGACGAATCTCACTGTGAGCAATCATATGGCCCTCGAATAAATTTCTCGCTTTAAATTCCCTCGAACATATTGTACATTGATAGACACTTTTTTCTCCATTGCAATTTTTTGTCCTCGATTTATCGGCATTTTCGAGTTTTATTCGTTGCTTTGAATTTGTTTTCAATGAATATTCTTCCTTCGGCGAGGATTTGAAATTTGAATAATCACTCAATAATTGGTTATTGTTTCCCAGAGTTTTCTCACAATAATTGACGATGTGTAAATTTTCATCCATGATTTTGGAATTTCTGTGCCATCTGCAAATAAAATTTAAAACGTGGTCAGTCCTTTTTATTCTTCTTCATCCATATTTGTTGCTTTTTTCTATTTTTAACATAATCTTGAAAAAAGGAATTATTTTTATACAATATTCCACTTTGGTAATTTTATACCTAAAAAAAAATTCCAGTAAAAGTTCGAACGAATTTGAAAGAAAAATTCCCTTTTGATATTAAAGTCGAAATATTTTATAGAATAGAATAGAATAGAATATATTTTATTCAATATTAAATTAATCGTTATTGGGGTAGAATTCGTTATTTAAAAAAAATAAATTTCCTCAATTTGGAACTTTTCGAAAAAAAAATTTACCAAATCTTCAAAATCAACAGGTTATTTTAGTCATGATCTTTTTTTTCTAATTTTCCGTAAGTAAAAGTTTCATTTCTCAAACACTTACCTCAAGAAAAAAGTAAAGAAATTTTAAAGGAATTTTTCTATATTAAAATAACACATGATTATTTGTTACAACAATATATTTAAAGAATTAGATAAATTGACAATTGAGAGAATAACAAAAATAAGATTTCACATAAACATGTTTCGATGAAAAATAAATCGTTCAATTTTTTTCACACTTCTGCAGAATATTAAAATAGGTATAACGATTTCTTTTTCTCAAAATGGAAAAGCGATTTTCCAACACAAATCGAATTTTTCCCATTATTTCTTGATTATTAAATAAATCTTCTTTCTTTTTATTTTATTCGATTGTAATTTCCACCGATATTTTTTCATAATATTAGGAAAATAATTTAAATATTCCCTAAAAATGATTTTTAATGGTATTTTTTCAGAAGGAATTCCATGGTCAGAAAATAAAAATCGGTTAGGAAAATATTTCGACTCTTTTTGAATTTTTACATTTCTTAAGAATTGATAGATATTATAATTCATTCACAAGTTCAAAGAATACATTTTTTTCGACTCCACAAAAAATTATCGGATGAAAAAATTGATTCCAACTATTTTTAAAGGCTTTTTTTTAAGGACAAAACTATTTTAAGACTGAAAATTCTAAAAATACCAATATTCAATTTTTTTTTAAATTGTAAATTTATTTGACTATTTTTCTAACTAATTTCACATTATTTTTTATATTTTCCCTTTTTTCATAACAATTTTTTAAACATTTTTTACTTTTATTTACTTTTCAGTTTTAAAATTATTTTCTCTCATTTTAGTTTTAGTCGCTTTTGTTTTTTTAGTTCTCTTTTTATTCATTTTTATAACTTTTTACTTTTCCAAATATATTTCTTAGTTTTTTTCCTCTATTTTCTAGTATTTAACGTTATTTCTCGTTTTTTTTCTGGCATTTAATAGTTTTTTAATTTTTGAACGTCATTTTTTGTTTTCTAAAGATATTTTTTTAGGTTTTTCTTCATTTAAACTTTAAAAATGGAAAAGAAATTACTTTAAAGTTATTTCTCGTTGCTTTTATGACTAAATTATTTCTTTAATTTTCATGTTATTTTTTAATTTTTAGATTCTTTTTTCTAAATTTCTCGGTTTTTTAAAAAAATTTTTTTTATTAATTGAACAAGTAGTTAGGAGTTTGGAAAATTTTCCCATCGATTTTATTTTCTGATCATTGAATTCCTCAGGAAGCAAAATTATTTCATGGAATGTTTAAATTATTTTCTCTATAAAGTTAAAAATTCATGATCGATTTTATTTTCCGATCCTTGAATTCCCGGGGAAAAAATTAACAATTTTATTGAATATTTCAAATATTTTCTCTATAAAGTTAAAAATTCATGACCGATTTTATTTTCCGATCATTAAATTCCCCGGAGAAAAAATTAACAATTTTATTGAATATTTCAAATATTTTCTTTATAATATAATAAAGTTAAAAATTCATGATCGATTTTATTTTCCGATAATTGATTTCCCGGGGGAGAAAATTAACAATTTTATTGAATATTTCAAATCTTTTCTTAACAATAGTTAAAAATATCAATACGCTCTTCCTTTTGGAAAGAAACTAAAATTATAAATCTTTTCGTAGTATTAAAAATCGTCACAACAACAAAAGTAGATTTGGTTTTGTAAAATTGAAATCAAAGTTCACAAGATTCATGTTTTCCAAGTAAAGGAAATCATTTGTTTTCAATTAAAGGAAAACATTTTGTTTTTTATTTAAAAGAATACTTTTTTTCAAGAAAAAGGAGAACTTTTTGTTTTTCAAAGTAAAAGAACCATTTTTTCTTTAAAGTAAATAAATTTTTTCTTTAAAGTAGAAACATTTTTTACTTTAAAGTAAATAAATTTTTTCTTTTTTCGTTTATCATTTACGCTCTTGATGTGATTTCATGTGCGAATTTAATGAGCCCTGTTGTGTGAATCGTTTCTGACAAATTTTACATTCATACGGCCTCTCGCCAGTGTGCGTTCTAAGATGGACAATTAAATATTTTCTCACGCTAAACGCTTTGCCGCAAATTTCACAAACATGAGGTTTCTCGCCGGAATGAATACGAATATGACTCTGAAGATAATTCTTACTCGACACTAGTTTATCGCAAATCTTACATTTTATCTGATTTTCGCCCGTATGCGTTTTTAAATGCACCTTCAACGCAGCCTTCCAATGACTCTCGAAATCGCAAATATTACATTTATGCTTCTCACGTTCGCCATGCGATTTCATGTGGATCTTCAAATAAGTTGCACTCGCATATGACGTGTGACAAATATCGCACAAAAACGGCTTCTCCCCGGTGTGCGTCAATAAATGCCTCTCTAACGTTTGACTCGTGTAAAATCCCTTTTTGCAAATATCACAGAATGTTAGGTATTCCTTGTAGTGTTTCTTTTTGTGAAGACGTAAATCGTAGCCGGAGACTTTCAATATTCCACAAATGTCGCAAACGAAACGCTTATTGTGTTGCTTACGATGTGTTTTTAAATACTCGGCAGTCTTGAATGATTTCCCACAGGAATTACATTGATGGGGTTTTTCGATTTGATGAGCTTTTATTTGATGTTTGCGTAATTTTTCCTCATTGGCGAATGTTTGATTACAATCCTCACAGCTTGTCCTCGTATTTTCTTCTTCTTCTTCTTCTTCTTCTTCTCTTCGGAAAATCATTTCATCCTCGATTATTTCTGTTCGAGAATTTTCCAATTTTTCGGTGAAATTCCTTTGCATCCCGTCTGTAGAATCGAAACTGCAATTGGGAAATAATTCAATTGTCTCATCCTCAGCATCGTCCGCGGACCTGGAAACGATAAAATCATCAGATTTTATCCGAAGTCAAGTCCAAAAAAAGATCTCGTTTTTTTAATGATTATTGAAAATTAATTAAAGTAATTTTTATTTTTAAAGTCGGAATTACGGAATATTTAAAAAACAATTTTTTTGGTTCAAATCTTCGAAATGTGAATTTTACTCAGCCGGTGGCGGACAAGATTTTTTTTCGACGAATAAGATCTGTTGCAAAAAGTGCAAGTAAATGGTCGTTCGCCCGTGTGGGAACGCACGTGAATTGTCATGTAGGTTTTGTTGATTAATTTGTCGCAATATTTGCAGGGAATGAGATTTTCGCCGGTGTGCATTTTCTTGTGATTCGTCAAGCACTTGAGTAGATGAGTGTCGAAATTGCACAATTCACATTTATAGCGTTTACGTTTATATTCATTGGCATTGAGATGAACGGAATTCACGTGTATTTTTAAATAGTCGGAGGAGCGATAAGTATTGCCGCAATATTGACAGATGAAGGGACGAATTGCTTGCCTATCGGTGTGGCCGTGAAATAAATGTAGACGAAGTTCGGCCTTATGGTAAAATCCCTTATTACAAAGATCGCAAAACACTTGATATTCTTTATTGTGACGTTTTATGTGCATGCCCATTGAAGCAATTGTGGCTCTCGTAGCGCCGCAAATGTGACAAATTAATTTCTCCTCATGCTGCTTAATGTGCATTATCAATGTTCTTTTTGATCTGTACATTTTTTTGCAAATATCACACTCGACGTTCTGATGATCGGGATTTGGTTCCAACATGTGCTTTTCGTAGGACAATGGTGATCGAAAGCGTTTACGACAAAGATTACAGCGCTTTTGAAATCGTTTTATTGGCTCTGGAAATTCGGTGATATTCAATTTATGCGCAACTCTGTGTTTACCGAGTTGAAATCGTTTGGGAAATTTCATGTCGCATTGATCGCACTCAAAAAATCCGGGTTTATCGACACCGTTTGGAAAAAATGTTGCCTCATGGGATTTCCAATGTTTTTCTGGTACTTTAGCGCAAGTGAATTCCTCATCACAAATATTGCATAAACTATTTTTCTCCCCAACCTCATACTCGGAACTTTCATCATCATCATCATCATCATTTTCACTTGCCGCTGAGTTTTCCATTATTTTCATTTGAGCTCTGGTTCGTTTTGCAACTGGAATTCGTTTTCTACTCGATTGTTTCTTTATCGGTCGATCGAGAATAATACTGGGTTCCAATTTCACTTCTAGAAAATTGATTTCGATTTCCTTTTTAATTGTCGGTTCAATTTCGATTATATTTTCCTTCGCTTTTCTCTTGCGTCCTGTCGGTGGCCTTTTTTCCTTTTTTGCTGTTCTGACCCTAGAATGAAACGGTGACTTAATGGATTAATTCCACGTAATTACGATCAAAATAAATTAATCTAAATTTATCATTAATAACCCGAAAATTAGTTCCCTTAGTGAATATAATCACATTTGTTTCATTTAATCGAGAAAAAAAATTAAGTTTATAAATTTGGAGAAAAATTTTCCAAAAGGATAAAAATTGATTGACAAGTGCAGAAAAATTCATTAAGTTCGAATTTAATGCGAGCAAATTTCGTCTTTTGCAGAATAGCCAGAATATTCTCGTCCTCATTATTTATTCCTGTAAAGTTTGAATTTTATTTTTTCCTATTTGATTTAATTTTACTATTTAATTTACAATTTTAAAAAATTGCTTGTCGTATTAGAAATTCTAAATGTTTGAATGAACAAAATTTAATTATTTCTCTATCAATGTATAATTAATATTATCAATAATTTTAATAATAATTTTATTTCGGTAAATTTGCAAAAATTGTAGATAGAAAAAAATACTGCAAGAATTCTATTATTTAAATACAAAACTAAAATTTATTGAGTAATTAAAAATTTCTCGAATTCTTAAATTTAAATTTTTATCAAGAATTTTATCAAAAATTTTTTAAAACAATTGAATTTTTACGAAAAATTGCATTAAAATTTTTAATAATTAAATTTATTCAAGAAACGTAATTCAAAAAAATGAATTGAAAATAATTATTACACTCTAAGATACAATCTATATAAAATTTTTTTTAAATAATTCAATTTTATCGAAGAATTTTATTCAAATTTTTAAAAATAATTGCATTTTTAGCGAAATTAATTTAAAATTATGTTAAAAATAATTAAAATCCAGCGATGAGTTTTCATATTTATAAAAAGAATTGAATTCTAGCAACGATTATTATTAAAACTCTAAAAAATAATTGAATTCTTGAGAAGAATTTTATATTTTATAAAAACAATTGAATTCTTGTGAAGAATTTTATTAAACTCTAAATAATTAATTTTTTTAAATATCCAGAAAACTATTTTAATATTTTATTTCATGTGAAAATTTTTTTACTTAAATTAAATTGAATATTTGCGAAGAATTGTATTTTAATTAATACCACGATTAAAAATACAGAGAGGACGTAATGTAAAATGATAAAATTTGCAAATATATAGAAAGAAGCTTTATTAAATAAAATTCATTTTACACATAATATAATCGACGTACAAAATAAAAAATATTTCTAGACATAAAAACGGTGTCTTAAAAAATATGTTTCTTCACTTTCAATTTATTTTAATTTTTTCGCTTTTCTTTCAAAATTGTAGAAGCAATATTGTGAATTGTCTTAAAACGTACGTTTGGTAAGCTTTGCTTTTTTATTTCTGTAAATATTTATAGAATAGTGGACGTTTTCTACTGACTTTATGAATGTACAATTTGCAAAAAAAATATTGTAAAAATCCTTAGGATTAATTAATACAACAGTAATAATACGATTATTATTGTTTTACATATATAAAATATAAATATTAGCATATTTCTCTGTAGAAACAATTAAGGCCAATTAGATGTGCGTCATTATTTAAAAAAAATAATTTTTTACATCTCAGTCGATAAAAAATTAAAAATTACTATCTTTTTTCTACTTCCAAGTTTCCTCTTTTCCTTCAATTGCTTTACTTTCATATTCTTTCTATTTTTACTTCTTTTTAAATTTCCAAAACAAAATTCTATTTCCTAAATTCTCTTAATTAGAAATTTACGTTTTTGATTTACAATTCCTTGTATTTTTTTTTCTTTATTTTTAAAAAACTTAAAACAACTTTCTTATTTTATAAAAATTCATAATCTATAAAATCTATGTCATTGAAGATAAAAAAAATTTGATTTCTTTTCTATAAAGTTTACTTAAAAATATGTTTTGTGAATTTTTAAAGGAATGTTCAGTCTTTAAAAAAATATTATATATATATATTTAAGATAAAAAATACTGCTCTATAATTATTGAGAAAATTTGATAACAATATAAATGTTAGAAACTTAATAAAACAAGAATATCAAGATGAATTTGAATTAAACAATTTTTAACGAAAATGAGAATTCTAAATTTAGAATTTTTATAAATTTCGAGAAAAGAATTTAATAAAATCGAATCGAATGTAGAAAAGCAAAAAATTGCAATTGGATTTTTTTTAGTCAAAAAGACCTGCTTTTTTGTTGAGTATTTATAATTTTTCTTTTTATCTAAATCTCATTCTTATTTCTATATAAAACGAATTTTGGAGTAAATTAGAAAAATTGTTTTCAACAAAATTATTTATCGGAATGTGCGTATGAGGAAGATATTTACGTAATTAAATAAATATTGAATTTTCCAATTCGCTATTTTGAATTTTAGATTTGAATTCAGTGCTATAAAAATTACAATTTTCATAATTAGCTTCCTTTTCTCTTTTCGTTTTACGTTTACATCTATATATATATATTATAATTATTACAAAAATTCTGAATAACATACGAAATATCATTTTTTAGTAAATTCGTACTTAACAGAAAATAAGGCACGAGGTCCATACAATTTTTTTTTAATATAAATTCTTGCAAGCAGAGTGAGAAAAATATTTCTATCGCTATATTTAAACCCTGACATTATATTCTCGGCGTTTTATATATAATACATGCATTGTTATATTTCTATTTTACAATTTACAATTTTTTTCAAAATTTTTATATTAAATTATTAACAATTCATCGTGTGAAAAAATTATTCGATAATTATCTCTATTATTATTCGAAATTTAAATGATGAAAAACAGTTATTAACTATATAAAAAAATTGTAACTCAAAAAATTTAACGAAAGAATATTTAATGAAATCAACTAGTTTTGTTCAAATTTTCGTAAATACAATTACGTAAAATATTTCTTTTTTAGAAAATAATCTAAACAATTATATAATAAAAATCTAAATTGGAGAAATAGAAATATTAATAGTGTTAATTTGAAACATAATATTCATAATATATAAAAATAACTTAAATTTCGTCTATATTTATATTTTGTAAAAAAAATTTAATTAATTTCTAAATTATGACGGCCATTTCTAAAATGTAAAACAGAAATAATAATAATGGACGGGAGATAATTCTTATTCTACATTTCTGTTAACAATTGACGTTATTTAAATAAATTTAAAATGTCGAGAGATGAAAAATTAAAAAAAAAATACTAATACTAGTGTTTGTGAAGCGTAACAATATTACTGAAACTATTATCAACTATTTATCAACAAATTTAATCTTGTCATAAAAAAGGACAATAATTTCGAGAAAAAAAGTAGGAAAACTCCTTTCAAAAAAATTGATCATTCACTGGTATTAACAGAAAACATTTTTGACAAATTATTTTATATCTTTTTTCGATTTCAATTTCAATTCTATGTACATTTTACTTTCTCTCAAGATTCAATTAATTCATAAAATGATAATATTGATACAAGAAAATTTTTTTCCTAAATATTTTTTAATATTCTTTTTCTAAAAAAAATAATTTCTAATTAAATCAGTTTACTGGAAAAAATTTTTTTAACAAGTTCATTTTTTCAAAATAAATATTTACTATTTTTTTTTTACTAAAAAGCGTCTTCTTGTAAAATAAGTTTTCTAAAAAAAATTTTCTATCAAGCATTGATATCTAAAATTTATTTTACAATTTTCAACAAGTTTTAACTTCTTTTTTTTTGTTTCAATAGAGTGAAATTCTGAAATTAATCCAAAAGCGGAATTATTATTGTTATTTTATAATTAATAAATAAATTATTTTAATTCTTCATTGTAAAGAAAATTGTTAGAAAATGCTTTTCAGAAAAACTACACTGTTGATAAAATATTGAAAATCGTTATTAAGAAAAACAATTTGCAACAGACAAAAATAGAATTACTAAAAAAAAATTAATTTCTTTTCGTATATATAAACAATTAAAGTATATCTTCTATAAACATTCTTTTTTCTTAAACTTTTTTCAAATTTCCTTTACTTTGTCTCTAAAAAAGTGGCGTAGAAAAGATTTCCTTATAATCTCTAATCGATTAGGAATTTTGTCCTATTTTTCGCTTTTTTCTGGTTTTTAACAAAAAAAAAGTAGTTTTCATTTTTCTCCCGACTGGCAAATATTTACTTTCTCTACTAAATTGTCGCACTATGAATAGGTTTAGAATTTCTTTTTCTCCTAAAAAATTCCATAATTTGATTTTAAACATTATAATATTAATATATAAAAAAAGTATACAAGTATTTACTAAATTGACTTTTAGAGATTTTATCACTATTTTGGATTCAAAGTCAGAGCTGTTAAAAATTGCAAATATTTTGTTTTAAAAATCGAAAAAAAATGAATTTCTTACAAACAATTTTGAAACATAGTATTTAAGAAATAATTGAATTTTTTCGAAATTATATTTTATCACTAATTATATTGGAAATAGTAGAGTGTCAAGAATTTTATTATTTAATTTGTGGGATAAATTCAAAATAATTGAATTCTTGCAATTTTTCCCACGAATTTAATTAATGTTGAATTTTAAAAAATTTTTCCCTTAAAATTATTGATAAATTGAATTTTTTTGATTGACAAACGAAAATATTGATTTTTGGGTTGAAAAATGCTTAAAAAAATAGAATTCTTATTCAATTCTTTTATTTGACTCTTTTTCTAATTAATTTCAACTGAAAATTTTATAATTTTTAAATATTACTTTTTTGCCTGGAAAAATTATGATTTTAAATTCGTTAAAAAATTTTTTCCATATAAAAAATTGAATAAAAATTGTATCTTTCAGTGCCTTCAGTTTTTTAGAAGACCTTTAGAATTAATTGAATTTTTTCAATTTTTCCAACGAAATTTAATTAAAAACTTATTTATTCAAAATTCATTTGTTTTGAAGATTTTTGATAAATTAATATCTAATGATAGAAAAAAAGGTAATAAAAATCTTAAATTTTATTAGATTAGAAAGATTTTAATTTTTTTAAAATAAATTTATATAAATTCCCTGACTTTTTCCCCGACTTCCGTTGAGCGTTAGTCATTTGGAAAATGGTAAAAAACAATTTTTTTTTGCATTCAAAAAACCATTTTCTACAAAATTACCCATGAATTGCAAATACTACGAATTTTTTTTGGAAAATTAAATTTGAAAAAGGGAGAGAAAATTAATATTTGTATAGAATAAATTTTTTTCGTCATATAGTTAAAAATATCGGGATTTCCCATAATTCTTCGTAATTAAAATTTTGTTTTTGGAACCAGAAATTTGATGCATGTCGTAAAAATAAAATTTGAATTCTGATTTGAATCGTATGACAGCTCTGACTGAGAAGGAGAGAATTTCTTTTTTTTGAAACTAAAATCGTGAATGGAAAGAAAATTCGTCAATGAAAATAAAATATTTCTCCTTGAATCAAATTGGAATTGTTTAGTGAGAGAGAAAAAGAAAAGGAAAAGTCTAATTAGGAAGAATTGTCGACACGGCGTCGAGAATAAAATCACTTTCCGATTGCGACGTTTGTTGTTGTCGCGCACTCTGCTTGGCGTGTGTTTTCAAATGTGAATTCAACATTGTCTTTGAGGCGAATGATTTTTCACAATATGAACAGGGATATGGTCGATCGCCCGTGTGTCCTCGCAAATGAACAACAAGCGTTGTCCTCTGGGTGAAACTTTTATCGCACTGCGTACATTTATGCGGCCGTTCGCCAGTGTGAGTTCGTCGATGAACACTGAGATAATTTTGCGACGTGAATGCCTTTTGACAGAGATCACAAACATGTGGCTTCTCACCAGTGTGCTTTCTCACATGAACCGTGAGATAGGTTTTACTCGACAACGATTTACCGCAAATATGACAGATATATTCATTTTGTGGCCCCATATTACCATGTGTTCGCATATGCACCAATAAAACTTGTTTCCTCGAAAATCGCTTATTACACAATGAGCAATGATGTTTCTTTTGCGGTGGAATGTAGTCCGGCTGATGGAGTTTCGCGTGCAATCTCAAGCCCTGACGATAGCGGAATGTTGCATTACAAATGTCACATTGAAAGGGTTTCTCCTTTGAATGTGACTGTAGATGTTCTTGAAATGTGCTCTTTGTGTAAAAGCAAGAGTCACAAATTTCACAATGAAACTTATACTCCGTATTGTGACGCTTTTGATGGCTAATGAGATTTTGTCGATGTGATGAACTGTAATCGCAATTATCGCAATAGTACAATTTTAAATCACTGTGAAATTGCTGCTGATGTTTCTCGAGTAATAAGAGATCAGGGAATTGCTCTTGACAAAAAGTACACGCAACAATATTTTCCCCGAGTATAATAGCATCGTCGTCCTCGTAAATAATTTTCTCCTCATGAATATCGTGAGCTTCTTTCATATGTAACTTGAGCTCGTCTTCGACAACAAATATAATTCCACAATGAATGCACTGATAGATTGCCTCGGTC
Organism: Leptopilina drosophilae; assembly: GCA_032873175.1. NCBI lineage: Eukaryota > Metazoa > Arthropoda > Insecta > Hymenoptera > Figitidae > Leptopilina > Leptopilina drosophilae. The sequence continues at coordinate 4,841,498 of CM065483.1, forward strand.
ACCAAAATTTCACCATTTGAGTTGATTTTCAGATCGTCGGTGAGGATTATCCCGGTGACATCGGTTGTCGTATAAACGATATTTATGTTATCGCAATCATCATTTTTCGGTGGCAGCATGTCGAGATTTGATACATAGTATCTGAAAAGGAGACAAAATTTGGTCAATTCAGAACTGTTAAACAGTTTTTTTTTTATTTTGTTTTAACCTTTCTTTTTTCTTTTCTCGTGTTCTTTTTAAATTAATTCGATTTACAATTTCCTGAAATGGACTTAAAAAAAGAATCGAAACTTCCTTTTCCCCTGGCTAAAAATTCATATCTGTTCAGGGAACAATTTTCATGACGTTCGATTATTATTTCCATTATTCGAATTTGTTTTTTTAGAAACTAAAATTCCGTATTTCGTAGAGATACACGAATTAAATATTTTCCTAACAAGAAATTAACAATATTAAAAATAGTGCTAAATTCGTGCAATGTGCCATTAAAAAAAAAAGAAACAAAAACTTCTTTTAACTTCTTCCTATTAATAAAAAAAACTATATTTTTCAAAAATAAAATTAAATCTTCAAATGAAAATAAATCCTATAATCGTGTACGCAGCAAAAAATAAAAATTTTAATTAAAATTCAGTAGATTTGTTTAATTTTGCCCCAACTCACAGAGCAACAAAATTAGACAAATTTAAATTTAACGACGATTTCTTTATTTCCCCCACAAAAAAAAAGGAGGAAAATTTCAGTCATTTTCAAGAAAATATTCCATAAAATTAAAATTTGTATTAAAATTTAAAAATTCCTTACCTTCTGAGAGAGAAAATTTGAAGTTGATTGATTCTATAAATATTCCCCAAAGAATCCATTCACTACACGTTAGTTTCCATTGTAGATTAAAATAATAATTTTTATACAACAAAGTTTAAAATTCAAGAAATAAAATTTTCATTTCTCCCTCTAAGCTCGAAGGTAAATAAATTATTTTCATATTGATATAAAAATAAATGATTATTTACTTTTAAGTGAAAGAAAAGTTATGATTTATTAAAAAAAAAAATCTATTTTTAACCCAAAAAAAGATTATGTTCTGAAATTATCGACAAATTGTTGTGAAGAATATTTTAATGTTATTTTTTTTATTACATGCAAATATAGTTGACGATAATTATTTAGCAACTATCACAATTAAAACATTTTGATTAAATATAACCCATTAAGCGTATACATTTTTAATTTTTATCCTAATTAACCAGATTATAGAAAAAAAAATATTTACTTAAAATAGTCACGAAAAAAAAAATTAACGAAATTAAGTAAATATTTCTCTATAAATACTGAGAATTATTTTCGTAAAAAATTGTTTAGCTAATCTCTCCGAAAATCTCGTTTAACTAATTAAAATTAGTCAAATTTTATAGTAATTTTTCTTTTTTTTTAGTAAAATTTGATTATATATTAGTTATTAGTTACTTTTAACTCAAATTTAGTAAACAATAAATATTTTTTATTTAATTTAAACCAAAAAATTAGAAATAAAATAGAAATGATGCATTTCTAATTTTCAGTTTGAAATTAATAATTTCTAATTTTAAATAGAAATTAGTCTAATTTAAATTTTCAGTCAGACCAATTGAATTTTTAATTAGTTCAATTCAATTTAAATTCAGAGAGTTCCAACTAAATATTCGATTTTCAGTAGATTATTTTATTTCTAAACAAAAAAATTTATATTTTATTAAATCTTTCGAAAAATTGAAATATTTTTCATAAAAAATTGATTTCTACTCGGATAAAATTACTATTCACCTAATAAAGCATAAAAATTCAGTTTTTTTCTTGACATTTTTCTATAAAAACTTTTATTGACTTGAAAAAAGAAAAACAAATTTTAGTCTTTTTGTCATAAAAAAGTTTTTTTCAAGTGAAAAATCTACAGTTTAAATAAAGAGAAAATCTAATTTTTTTAATACATTTTTATTTTAAATTTAAAGTCTTAACTTTAAATTTCAATACTCAATATTTTTAATTTCCTTACTTAATACTCTTTAATTTAAATACTTAATTCTTTCAATTTAAATTATAGTTTATAATTTAATAGATTAAATTAAATATTTTCTAATTATTTAATTAAATAATAATTTTAAATTTAAATACTTAGTACTTTTAAGTTTTAACTTAAATACTTATTGATTTAAATGAATAATAACTTATGAAAACATAATGTTGAGAAAATGTGAAGTAAAATTTCGGCAAAAATAAAACTTCCAGTCTCTGAATATTTGTTTTCGATTAAATTAACATATGACAAGTATTATAAACTTGCGGTGATGAGATTAAATTTATAAATACCTATTTTGTTTTTCTTACATATCTAAATTACCGTTTGCACAAAATTTGTTTATTAAAATATTCCATTAATGCTGGAAGGTTGGCACATTTCAACCTTTAATACCAATTACCGTTACGGGCCTTATATTTTTCGCACCTAATATTTCATTACTTTACTCTAATTTAATTGTATATAGAATTTTTTTTCTCCTTTTTAATTAATTTTAATTTGAGGTATTAGTTAATTATTGTAAATATGCACTAATGTAATTACATTAATGTACCGAAAAACATGAATACAAAACTTTAATCAAAAAAGGTAAAAGGCTATTTCTTTTTTATATAGAAAATATATTTTCTAACTTTCAATTATTTTCTTTACTCTAAAATATTTTCTACTTTTGAAATAGTTTTTACTGTAAAATATTTTCTAACTTTTGAAATAGTTTTTACTCTAAAATATTTTTTTTTTATTAAAATTATAAAAATTCTATTAATTTATGTTTATAAGGCCTGTAATTTATTTACAGTTAACAAATATATTTTTCGCTGAGTCCTTGTAACATTTATAATAATACTAATACAAAAGGCACTCGAATTATCACCATTTTTTGGTTTTTTAATTTTTAAAAAATTGACATTTGTTTCGTTCGAAAAATATGAGAGAGAGAAAAGAAACTTTTCCTAATTTGTGCTTTACAACATTCGTGTATTTTATTAGTTCTCTTAAAAAACAAATATTGAGACAACATAAAATTTACTATTTTTTAAATTGAAATTAAAAATTTTTGTCTTCCTTTTGAGGAAACATTTTCTTTTCACTATTATTGAATAAATATTTTGTTCAGGTAAATTTTTATTTGATAATAGTTAAAAGAAATTTAAAATAATTTTCTTCTCAGTAATTATTCATTTTTTTTCAAATAAAAAATATGCAAAAGTATTAAATATTTCGATGAAAGTAATAAAATGTTTTATGATTTATATAGTTTGAGGATTTTCTTCATCACAGACAAATTTTTCTATATTAAAAATTATATTTCCAAAGTTCGAACGTTCATTTGAATGACAAAATTTTTTCTACTTCCATTAGTTTTGTATTTTAGAAAGAAATTATTTTGTATATTAAGAAAAATTCCCAATTAGGCAAATGTTTAATTTTAATTATTTATAATAAACGGGACAAGCTCGATTGTTTTTCTTTTTTTTTTTATTTTTACAATTTTGATATTGAATTTAGAAAAACAAAATTTAAATAGAAGAAATTCATTCATTTAAACGATAGAAACTTTAGGAATATATTGAAAAACAAAATTTGACTTTAGTAATGACTTGACTTGTGATGATTAAAAATTGTGTGCGCATCCTTTTTAAACAATTAACAATAGTTAGTGACTATAATTGTCTGTTCTCTCGCGGGATTTAATTTACGAGAAACTGAATAATATTTAATTCGTCACGCACGTAATCTACATTGTTTTCTAAAATTTGAGCATTTTTCTTTTATATTACTTTTTTGGTTTATTATACAGAGAATATTTTACTTTTCTAATTTTCTTTTAGACTTTATACGTTTTAAAAAAATGTTTCTAGAGTGAGTAAATTGTTACCTTAACTTTTAAAAACTACACTTTTCAAACCTAATTTTAAAATTCGAGTTCAAATAGAGGAAATAATTCAAAACTAATTTTTAAATACTTCTATCATTTTTTTCCACTCTGACATTTAGAAATTTTGAAAAATTGACTTAATTTAGCAGAATTTTTGCGTAACTAAATTTTTTTTCAACTTTATACATATGTAGAAGAATAATTTCTATTTTAAGGAAAAGAATTCGACAAACATTCGAAACAAAAGTCGAAATTTTGAATAAACATCGCACAAATTTTTGTCAATAAGAAACGACTTAAGTGACAAACTGAAATTTAACAAAAATTGCTAAAATAATTTCTATTTAAATCCAACTTTTAAATTGTTTATGAAATGTTAAAAATTAAATTTTTTTTCCCTTTTAAAGAAACGAATTTAGGATTTAATCGAGTTTTTTCTCTTAAAATACAAAATAATTGCATTGGACAAATTTAAAATTTTAACTGTTCGTCAGATTCTTTCCTCAATAAATTTTTAAAAAATTCTTCACTGAATTTTCTTGTCTTGACTTTTATTTTTTTATTTTACGAAATCCGGTTCATTAAAAGTCTGAGAAAAGATGTTTAAAAAAGAGAAAGAAATTGGACAAAACCGCAATTTTCTTTTTTGTAAAATTAGAGACTCCCCAAAAAAATTCTCTAATGAATATTAAAAAATTAATTTTTTTCTACAATTTTCTCCCTATAAAATCTAAATTACTAATTAAATTGAGCCATTAATTCATTTTAGTAGGAATTTTCACCAATTTTTGGTCATTTTTCACTAAAACTTTAAAAACTACTGAAAATTCTCAAAATCTGAATTTTTTGTCTACTTGTCAATTTAAAAATTAGTTTTTTCCGAAAAAAGTGATTTAAGCTCCCCTTCTTCAAAAATAAAGCATATTTTTAAATTTTTCCAAATTCGAATCTCTTTTTTAATTATTTATAATTTTTGGAAATATAGAAAAAGACAAAATTTAAAAACATTTTAATGATTTGAAAATTAGTTTTAAAAAATAAATGAATTTCCACGTAAGAAATTAAATAATTTATTTTAGCATTTTAATACTAAAAATAACATTAAAAAAAGCTTCAAAAATAGTAAAAAATAATTTTCTTTGTGGATTTTCACTATTTTTGAAACATTTTTTCTTTTTAGTAAAATACCGAAAAAAATAACATCGTTATTTAATTTTTCTTATTTCGAAATTCATCCGTTACTTTTCCACCTAATTTCAAATCATATTTTCGGATATAAAATAAAAAATGTGAAATTATAATTTCAAAATCGTTAGAAAATAGAGATACGGATTTTCAAATACAAGAATTGAACAAAAAATTGTATTTTTTTTTAGAATTTCGAGCCTAAAAGTTCATTTCTTTTATATGCTTCATAAATAATGAACCCAATTTTTTTGTTGATTCAAAAATAATATAAAAAATTACTCTTGGTTTTCCTCTTAAAAAAATTAATATAAAAAGCATTTTATCTTAGATTTAAATTATTTTCTTCGTACAGTTAAAAATTGTAGCCGAACCCTTTTCTTAAAATTTAATTTTTGCCCTTGATCAGTTCACGTCGAATTGCCCTAATTCAGATTTAGAGACAAAGAAATTCCTTTTCAGTAATTGTGTTCAAAAATCGAATTCTCAATATTGAAGTTTTTGAATTTTCATCAATATTTAATATTTCTTCAATTTTCTAAATTTAATTTAATTTTTATTTAAGTTTTTAAATTAATTTTTCTTTCTAATTTTTTTTAGCGAAAAAAATTATTTTGATAGTTTTTTTTTTTTACTTTTTTGGTAAACTGTTTAGTAAAAAAAAAATAATTTTTAGTCAAGTTTTTGAATATTTGAAGAAAAGCGAATACCATCTGTCGAAAGAGCGTGAGTTTAAGATAAATTTCCCTATAAAAAATTATTACTGTGTAATAAAAATGTTTTTGAAATTTTCTAATTTTTAAGGATTTTTTTTTTTGCAAAATTATTTTTCTTTTAGTGAAATGAGAGATTATTCAGTGAAGAATTGAATTTTTTTCTTTGAATTATCCTTTTTTGGAATATTATTTAAAGAAAATCTAATTTACAAATATGTTTCCAAAGATGAGTGAATTTTTTCTATAAAAAATGATTATACTATGAATCTGAAATTTGGTTCTAAATTTCCTAATTTAACGGCATCGATAACAATGTAGAGAATAATTATTTATCACAGAGAGAGACACAACATTTCGACGACTAGATTTACAACTAAAAGTGTCTGATTATTTTTTTGTTTTTTCCTCTAATGTTTTTTCATATGATTGAGCATAATGGTGCGTGTAACGAAACCCTTACCGCAAAGTGTACAAGTATAAGGACGTTCACCGGTGTGATAGCGTCGATGTACCGTCAGCGTTGAAGCTTGCGTAAAAGATTTGCCACACATTGCACATAAATAAGGTCGTTCACCAGTGTGAATACGCTGATGGACAACGTAATATTTACGATGTGTGAAACCCTTGCCACAAACATCGCACACCAACGGTCTCAAACGATGCACCGATTTATGACTATTGAGCAATTCAGGTGTTGGAAATTCCTTCGTGCACGAATCACAGGGATACGAAGGATTTGTCGTCGTCGTCGTCGTCGTCGTTGTCGTCAAGTGGCCCGATTGTTGGCTCATTATGTTTATCGGCGTCGCCGGTACAATTGCAGTTGGCGCAATTGTGCCAATAGCCCGACAATCGGGCTTGTGTGTTTTCGCATGATGATTATAAAGATTACGCGTTTCGAAGCGCATGAAACATTTTGGACACGAATACGGTTTGTCCTGATTTGTCTCGTGTAATTTTTTATGACGCTCGAGTAGTGTTCGATAGCGAAATGTCGCTTGACATTGATCGCAGGAGAAGGTTTTTTCAGTTCTTGTTGCGGCAGCGACGACATTTGGTGTTTGAACGTAAGATGTCGAAGTGACACTGTTCATTGGCGTTGAATGTGTCACCTCGTGCATTCGTAAATGACTTTGAGCGAGGAATGTCCTCGAGCAAATTTGACATGTGTAGCGTGGTTGATTGATAATGTTATTGTTGTCAATGCCAATAATTGGCGCTTGAACGATATTCATTTGATTATTGCGATTGTCAATATCCTCGCGTTGAGGATGACTTGTTTTTATGTGATAATTTAATTTGAGAATAGTGCGAAATTCGAGGCCGCAATTTGGACATGAATAGGATTCGCCGAGAATTTGTACATGCTCGTGGAGAATCGGTTGCTCTGGATAGAGAACCGAGAGATGCGATAGTGACGGTGCCATTTGTAAACTCGATTGCATCATTGTTGGATGATTCATGAAGACTGATGGTTGCAGATAATTACAGCAGCCGGCTAATCCGATATCTGCCTGTTCGGGCGATGGTGAGAGTATTTGTCGTAGCATGCCCGATAAACCGCCAAATGTACCTCCATCTCTGAAATTGACAAAACCCAAGGACATTGCCGGCAACACACAGAGAAAAATATTTATCTATTACTCCCAAGATCATTTTTCATACCTACAACAAAAATTTTATTAAAATTCATTCATATTGATAATAATGCAGTCGAACTTGTCGGAATACAACACTTTTTTTAGCCCCCACAAGAACTATTTTTCCAAGTAAGTTGTAAAATTCCAAGTTCCAAGTTGTGAAACTATTTACTAAAGATTTGAAAATTAAATCATACAATTTTTTTTCAATAATTCTTCACGCTGAAAAATTCGGTAAAATTTACAAAATCGAGTTGCATTCCGTCAGGTTTCCACTGTAAATTAAAAATAAAATTAAATACAAATAAATTTCTTCGTCGATGAAAAATGATCTCCATCGGGGAAAAAAAATCAAATTTTTGCAGACGAGCAACAGGCGGTGATGCACATTTATAATTTGGCTTGTGTGTTTTCTGCAATTGTGGTCGTGCAAGGTGCTTGGGCGTTGCAATTTTTGACTATCACATTTAAACTCCCATATCGAACTTAGAGAGAAAAATTTTCTACGATTTTTATACTTTATACATTACCTTTCTTTTTCTTTTCTATTTGTAAATTTAAACAAAAAAAAACACCCTCATTCAGAACTTAAAATATTTTCCCCCATCACAATTTTCATAAATCTCCATAATTCAAAATCTGAAAATTCCGATAGGGAATAAAATAAAAATACCGACAAGAGAAACGTAGAGTTAATGTGTCCTCGTTTGCCTCGGAAAACTTTATCATAACAAAAATATGACACTGATAAATTGTTTTAAAAAAACTGAAACATTCCATATGTAACAAAATAAAAACACTGCCCAAAAATTACAAACAGTAAAATGTAAATTAAAAACCGTTTTGTTCTTTTTATAAATCAATTATAAAAAAATGAAACTTTCAATTTCAGTAATGAAAATTTTTTTTCAATAAAATAAAAATTCAGAATAAAAAAATACTAAATTGATAAATCAATTATTGAAAAAAACGGAAATATCCTATTTCCAAAGAGTAATAAAATGTAAATACATAATAAGTTGAAATTGTCAGAATTTCGGGAGAAAATTGAAATTTGACGAATTTCGACAAAAATCCGACTAAAGCGTTAACAATAAATTAAATGAAGAGAAAAATAGACTTATGTTTAAAATTTCTATGAATAATAATTATTATCTAAAGATTGATAAACTGGTAAAAAATTGACTATAAATAATAATTATAAAAAAATATACGTCACCTTTGAATTTTTAATCCAGTCACGACGATTGCCGGCGACCAAAATACTTCCGGATTTCGAAACGACGATCTTCGATTTTATCCACAGATTTTTTAGTTTGTTTATATTTTCAGAAGCACTTCAAAACGAATATTTTTCGAAAATATTTTCCAAAAAATGGATGATAATAATAATAACAATAATAATAATAATAATAATAATAATTAATGTTTAATAGTAATAATGAAATATTATTTGAAACATTAATATTTGATTATTAACATATTAATAATTAATAACAATTAATAATTATCAATATTATTGATTTATGACGATTAATATTAAAAGAAAAAAAGAATACAGTGACTTTTGCTATATTTTCACAGTAAAACGTAATTTTTCAAAAATTTCTGCGCATTTTTGTAAACTTTGACTATTTTTGTAGTTAATTTTGCTGCGATCGAAGTAAATTTTTGTAAAAACTCAAATATTTACTTTAAAAATAACGAAATTTACTTCAAAAGTAATAAAAGTTGAGAAAAACGAGCAGAAGTTGCAGAAAATTTTAGGTTTTCTTAGAAAAAAGTAAAAGTTACTCCATATTTTTTTCCGTTTAATAATGATTAATAATTCAAATTACTGGTAATAAAGTATTTAAAATTAATAAAAAAAACATCGTTTTTGTGCTGATATCGAATTGAGATAAAAAACAAATGAAAAATTTCGCCTCGCAACACTTTTGATTCTTTTCTTTTTGTCTCAATTTGATATCAGCAGAAAATCTCTGCCTTAATTTAGTTAATTAAATTAAAAAATGAATTTCAAACTAAAAAGTTCATAAATTTATACTTTTTTTTCATTTCCCAAAATATTTAATTATAAATATATAAATAATCATTTTTCTATTTATAATTAAAAATTTTGAATGTTAAAACAAAGTTTTAATATAAAAACTATTGAAAATAGTTTAATTAATATATAAAAACAGGTGTTTATTTATATAAAAAAGAAATAATAGAGAAAAATGTCAATTTTCCTCTATTTATTTAAATAATTTTTCGTCCATTTTTCAATGAACGAACTTTATTTTCATTTCGAAATTTTTGTAATCAAATGAAAAATTTAAATACGAAAATAGAAAAAAATGGATAACACTTTTTGCATATTTTCCTCCTCTTCACTTGATTAAATTCACTGACAAACACGAATTTATTTTTCCGTTGAAAAAACGAAGCAAAAAAAAAATTACTTTTTCGGGACTGGAGAATTTCAACGCCTCGTCGTTGGTTATTGTTAAGAAAAAAATAACAACAATGAGGAAAAAATGCGAAGATTCGAGTCTTCAAAAAAAGTAATTGCCCTTTCTTATTTAAAAAAAAATTAAGCTTTAAAAGAAGCTTTTTTGAAAAGAAAAACTATTTTCGGGCAGGGGAGAAACAAAATTGCAGCCGATTGGGTAAAAAAAATGGCGCAAAATTGTAGGGAAAATTAATTTAAAAAATTTTTTTTATCAAATTTATTCGATACCAAATATCAAATACATCAAAAAAGTATTTGATATCAAATATTAAATAAATAAGAACTAGGAAAACTGTCGGTGAAATTAAAAACGTAATTCAGATAACTGAAAAACTGGTACTTTCGGGGAAAAAAAAGTACCTTCAGCTTTCTGTAAATTACAAATTCACGGGGGGGTTTTAACAATACAATTTCAATAAAATCAGACAATATTTTAACAGTTTTAATTTTAGTAAAAAAATGAAAATACTCGCCTTTTTTAATAATTCAAAAAATCCACTTTTCTTCTCTCTTCTCTCAATAATGGAAGTTGTCCTCGTTTTCTTTTCCTTTTCTTTTCCTCCGGGAAATTTTCTTCTTAATCTTGCGAAATTCCAGCATTTTCTTTTTGTCCATTTTTAGACACTTTTATTATTTCGAATTCGAAAATCCAATGAATCCAATTTTCTTTTTTCGTTTCAATAAAAAAAAAGAATAAATCCGAACGAAATTCTCCAGAAAAAATTTTTTTTTTCTTTTGAGGAGAAACTAATTTTTCTACAGTATTCAATTTTCCTTTTTAGAGAAAATTTTTCTGCCCGAGAATAAATTCTGAATCACCACTTTTTTTCTTTATTGCATAATGCATAAAAATGCAAATTGGACATTCAGATTTAAAAAACAAAAAGACGAGTGTTTTTTTTTCAGATCTAACTTAAAAAAAATATTTACTTTTTTTTAAAAAATATTTTGTGGAAATTATCGATCGTCAGTGATTATTTCAACCAAATTATTGGTTGAGTGCGGCATTAGTGCCTTTACGTAAGCGTGGGAATATTATATCGACAACATGTAGACATCTTTCTGTTTTTTTTTATCTTTTTGGACAGAGAGGTTAATCCCTTTTTTTTTGATAAAAAAATTATTAATTTAAAAAAAATGTTTTTGAACTTTTAATTTTTGTAGAATAATATTCTGTGGAATAATTTGTAAATTATATTTTACTTTGTTTAGTTTGTAAATTATTTACATTTACTTGAGAAAAATAGAAATCGCGACATTTTTTTTAAATACCCTCTGTCCATTTTTTCTTTTGTTTTACATGTAACTTTCTAATTTTGACGTTCGTTTCAATGATTGAGAAGAATCTTTTTAAAATTTCAGCTTTGAAAATTTCAATTGAAAAATGTTCTTTTTTTGTTTAAAGTTTTTTTTTAAAAAGATTTCATCCAAACGTACGCCGTGTACATGCTAATATTGCTGCGTACACATAAATGATAACAGATATCTAGCAATTTTTTTTTTATAACAAGACATTAAAGTTCAAAATTCCTTTTAATTTACCAATTTTTAGGTTTTGTTTTTTTAATTAAGTTACTTTGTCAAAATTGCTAAATATCAAGAGTTAAAGATGGTTGTGGAGTGTGTGCGCACTTACCTTTAGTTTTGTTAAACAAAAAATGCGAAAAACTTGCAAAAAGTAAAAATTTCAAGGAAAGAGAGAAAATTTTCAAATTGTAGAATAATTAGGTTCGAAAGACTAATCTGAAAAAACAGATTGTAGGTTTAAAGTTTAAATTGAACTGAATTAATTATTTTTCGAAAAATTTAAATTCAATTACTTTAGATAATTTTGAAGAAAAATCTGCTGAGTTTTTGTTTATTTAAAATTTAGATATTGAAAGAAATACTTTGGCAATATTTTGAAAAAATACTTTGGAGAAATTTCGATAAAAATACTTGGAAAATATTTGGAAAAGAGAAGTGAAAAATAGTTTTTTTTTGAAGATTTAAAGAAAAGAAGGGATTTTTGGTGTCTATGAGATTGTTCGTGTATACCACAACAAAACATCTTTAGCTCTGGAATGTTTGCGAGTTTAATAGAGAACGAAAACTTACCCAGTCTTGTTGTCGGCGCTGGCAACCTGTGGCATCGCCATTTCAGGCATTTCGGTGATTTTTTGCTGTTGAAGTCCCGATGGTCCGGCTTCATCACACGGCAGGGATACGTTAACAAACGTCGTCGGTTCAACAGTTCGATTGTTAGGGTCTTCCTCATTCTCCTCTTTCACAGGTAGTCCTTTTGCAATAAAAAAAAGAAGAAATTAGTCTTCAATAAAGCAAATTTTCAAATTTCTTTTAATCTCATTTGAGCAATTCCTAGTGAATTGTTATAAAAAAAATTAAATTTTCAAGGATCTTTATTTAGAAAATAGTTTTTACAACTTTCTGAATTTTTATTTTTCTCATTTTTTATGGATTTTAAAAACAATCCTTAATTTTGTAGAAAATGTTTTTGTATCCATAAAAAAATACCGAATGAAAAATGTGATTTTTACTATTTTTGAAGCATTTTTTTTTCTAAACTGAAACTGGTAAAAATATTGTAATTCAACGTTTTTTTTTATCGAAATTTACTTATTTTTCTAATTTCAAATTATAAACTAAGATAATAAAATCTAAAAAGATTAGAAAATTATAATTTGAAAATAGAGGAAAGGAATTTCGATATTAAAAAATTGATATTTCTTTAAGTTTCAATTATTTTCTTGATGAATAAGAAAAATCAAACTTTCGTTGGGGAATTTTTTGTGGGTACAAAAATAGATTTTCAATAAAATTAAGGATGGATTTGAAAATCTGTTAATTTTTGAGAAAAATGAAAATTCTTGAATGTTCGAAATCTTTTCAAACCATTGAATTTTTGTCAAAAAAAAAAATAATAATAAATAAAAATCAGGGCGTCTACTATTTTTGTTCAACAAAATTTCCAGTTGTTCTACATTTTTCCCGGTTTTTTTTTAAAATAATTTTAATTGCTAATTTGAAAAATAATTGAATTAAACAAAGCATTTTCTCAATTTGTTGAAAATAATTTGATTTTTCGATTTTATTAAAATTATAATAATTGAATTTCTGCAAAGAATTTTACTAATTTTATAAAAGTAATTCAATTCTTCCAAACAAATTCCTATTATTTATTAAAATAATTTAATTCTTGTGATAAATTTTATTAAAATTTTTGAAAATAACAAAACAGTTGTAATTATTTACTTATTTAATAAGTAATAAACATTTAATTTGTTCAAGAAATAAATATAATTTATATAAACATTCAGAAATTTAAAAATATAAAAATTTAAGGGAAGTTCAACAATTATAATCATGTACTGAATAGAATAATTTTTATAAGCAAAAAATTCATTTAAAACTGTAAAAGGGACTTTAAATTTAAAAAATAAAATTATAATTACCGTCACTAACATTATTTTCAAAAAACTTTAAATAAAATTCTTTAAAAGAATTCTTTTCCAAAAATGTAAAGAAATTTCAATCACTTTGAAAATTTTCAATTATCTTGAAACAATATAATTGAAAAATTAAGACTTATTTTTCAGATTTAAAAGAAAAATTTGCGAAAGTCCAATTTTATGTATATTTTTTTAAATTAACTAATAAAAAAATTTAATTATTAATCTTCGCCGTTAAAAATATGAATACATTACAAAATGACTTTTTATAAAATTCAATTATTAATCAGTTGTTAAATTAAAATAATTTAAAAAATTATATTTGTTAAAAAGTTTCTAATTCTTTAACAAATATAATTACATATTTTCGGTGGAATTTTAAAATATTTCTATCAAGTCCATAATTTTTTTAAATTTATTTACATGATACGTTTGAATTGGTGACTGATTTTTTATTATCAAATTAATTATTTTTAACTAATTCAAATTTAGAGAACAGTGCAAATATCCATAAAAATTGAAATAAAAAGTGATTTTTTACTATCAAACTAATTATTTTTAGCTAATTCAAATTTAGAGAACAGTATAAATATCTATAAAAATTGAAATAAAGTGTTTTTTTTTAATAACAAATTAAAGTAATAAAACTTTTAAATTTTGGTGAAAAAAAATTCCCGGTTATTTACCGGTTTTCAAGGATTTCCCGATTAGTAGACACCCTGAAAAATAATTTCATGGAAGATTTAATGTAAATGAAATAAAATTGTTTAGAAATGATTTTCGCTTTAACAAAAAAAGGCTCTTTTTCTTTACCATCGTCCGCATCACATTCGTCGTCGGACTCGTTCTCCTCGTCTTCATCAGAGTCCTCATCGACTTCGTGATGTGCAACGTTCGCTGATTGATTTTGTGAGATTTGGTCGTGTGTGGATTGTGTACTGGTGCCAGGTACTGCCTGTATCGTTTGCACAGAACTGACACTGGTGTCCATTGGTACTGAGGTCATTGGTTGATTGGTGGTGGAAATAATGATGGGCATACCGAGGCCCATATTGTCCATCATTCCCATGCCCATGTTATTTTGATGCGAAACTTGCATCACACTCTCGTCTAATCTATTTTCACTAGCCTGTTGCTCCTGCTTCATTATACTCTGAAAAATTAAAAAGTTATTGGTAAAAAAAAACGAATAAAAATAAAATCAAGAGTGCATTTTTTGAAGAAAAAATTTTTCTTTTTTTTACCGAATTGAGGACTTCCGTTACGTAACCCTGTTTGTCCTGCATATCGACGTCGTCGAGCCATTGTAAAAGCTGCTTTTCGGCGTTTGCAGTCGTATTCCAAAATTGATAAAATAATTCTAGTTTATACATACAGTCGTCACATATTTTCTTAGGTAATTTGTCTTCTCTTGATACCTGTAACGAAAAAAAATTCCTTTTTTTAGTCAAATATTTTCTACAAACAACTTTTCTTTCAGTAAAATCTTTATGGAATTATAAATGAATTAATTTTTCCAGAAAGATTAATACGTTTTTTCTCTAATCATTAATTTATTCTTTTTGTAAAGATTAATACATTTTTTTTGTAATCATTAATTTATTCATTTTGTAAAGATTAATTAAATCTGTAAAGATTAATACATTTTTTCTGTAATCATTAATTTATTATTTTCGTAAAGATTAATCAATTTCCGTAAAAAAATTAAATTTTTAGTTCGAATATTAAGTGAAATTTCTTCGACTCTTAAAATAAAACAAAACCGCTCGAATATTACAGTTGTTATTAAACGCTAGTACGAGAAAAGAATGGTGAAAATTTAATGAAGACTGATCGAAACTTTGCAAAGTAAAAATGATCAATAATTCGCCTTTGAAAGCGAGTTGCGACAGGCATCAATAAAACACGACAAATGTTAAAACAGACAGACATCTGTTGATGTCCAATACAGGTGGTTGTTGGAAAAATTGATCAAATTTCCAAAAAAAAGAGAAAAAATATATTTTCCTCCGAGTGAAAAAAAAATTTCAACGACCTTTTTTTTCAAGCCAAGTAGACAAAGGGCTTTCGCGAAATGGTGGACAGTTCATTGAAGTGATAGGGAGAGAGAAAGAGACAGAATCGATCTCTTCGTATAGACGCCATTGAAAGCCGCACGAAAAACCGCATTTTTAGGCGGTAAAATAAAATCACAAAGGAAAATATTTAATTACCCGGTAATTTTCAAAAAAACCGATTTTCTACCCTTTTGATAGAAAAAAAAGGAAAAAGAAAATTAAAATAAAATCAAATTATTTACTGATACTCGTAAAATATTTCTAAAAGAAAAACGAATTTGATTAATGAATAAGCCAAATGTTTAAGAGAAAAACGAAATATTTCGGCATGTTTGCTAAAAAAGATTCATGGCGTCGGTGAACAAAAGAAATTGGGAGGGGAATAGGAATGACGCTTAAAACGTGAAAATCCGCCTTCAATTTGCAAATAAAAGCATTTCACAATAGAGACATAAATTGCTATTTCGAGTGAATAATCGAGCGATTGTGAAAAGAAACAAATTAAGGTGAGTGTACATGTGATAATTCCTTAAACTTTATTTCACACACAGAGGAAAATGGCGGAAGGCCTACAAAACGGTGGCGTAGTTGGCTTACCTTGACCGGTAGACAAGAGGCAATTTTCAGGAACACTTGTCTCACATCACCGTCATCTTCGAAAATTGGTATTCCGACACGGTCTTTCACTAGACACAAACGACACAAGTCCAAATAGTCGAGGGACGACATTTTATTTGTAAAAACGCCAGTTCGAACGCAAGCCGCGCCCGTAGACGCGAACACAATTTCGATCCAAGCCGGAGAGGAACCGCCGCGTCGTTATTCAGGTCTTGTTCGTTGATGACGTTTCGGTAACTTCCGGTAGGATTCGGCTCATTTCGACTAGCGCAATCGGCGATTTCCGTCGAGTTTCGCTTGCAAG
Source organism: Leptopilina drosophilae (assembly GCA_032873175.1). Lineage (NCBI taxonomy): Eukaryota > Metazoa > Arthropoda > Insecta > Hymenoptera > Figitidae > Leptopilina > Leptopilina drosophilae. The sequence continues at coordinate 4,857,899 of CM065483.1, forward strand.
TGCACTATCGATTCGTTTTTTAGGGGGGAGGTGAATATCCGGTTAGGTAACTGAATTTGAATATAAATATTGAAAAAAAAAGAAATTTCTTTAATTTGTTTTTTCAAAAAAAAAACTTTTTATTCAAAAAAAAAGAATTTAAAAAAAACCTGAAAAAATTTTGGTTAAAAAAAAAAGAAAAAAAAGATGGTTGGAATAATTTAATGCTACTCTCTTTTTTGTGGAAAAATTTATTTAGAATTTTCAAGTACACAATAAACTATACAATTAAAATAAATTAACGATGAAGTAGAAAAGAATGAAGTTTAATTTTCCGTACTTTCAGATTCCATTGGAATTGAATTTTTCTCGAGAAATTTGTTATGTAGACATTCGGCGCATTGTTTTTTCTTCAGATGATTGACCATTAGTTTTAATTTACACACCTGAAAAAATCAATTTCACTTAATTATTCAAGCAATTAGATTTATATATAATTTTATTCGACAATGTTTCTGAAGGTTAGGGAAAATTTAGGGATTTTTCATAAAAGTCCAACTGGAAAAATTTTCAGAATTCATGAGAAAATTCTGATTTTCAGTCTTTTTTTTACTTCACATATTTAATTAATTACTAAAAATAATTAATTTGTAGAAGAATTTAAAGACAATAAAAATAATTGAATTTTGAAGAAGTTACAAATATTTGCAGAAATTCAATTATTTTCCCCAGAAACAAAATTCTTCTGAGAAAATCAATTTTTTCTCAAATTTTAATAAAAATACTTGTCAAAATTTCAATTTTTAGAATTTTTTAAAAAGAATTCAATTATTTAATAAAATTCTACACAAATGTTGAATTTTTCACCTATAATAAAAATTTAACAAGAATTCAATTATTTACAGATTTTTTCGCAATAATTTTCATACTTTTATTATTAATAAAAATCGCAGAATTTTAATTGAATATTAAAACTATTACAGTGTGAAGTTTAGGAAATAATTGAATTTTGTAATTCAATTTTAGTTTCAAACTAAAAAACTTTGAAATCTGATTGTTTTACATTTATTTTAAAAATTCTGTAGAATAAATTTTTTTTAAAGTTTAATTGAATTTTGAAATTCAATTTTAGTTTCAAACTAAAAAACTTTGAAATCAGATTTTTTTAAACATTTATTTTAAAAATTTGGTAGAATAAATTTTTTAAAATGTTTAATTGAATTTTGAAATTCAATTTTAGTTTCAAACTAAAAAACTTTGAAATCAGATTTTTTTTACATTTATTTTAAAAATTCTGTAGAATAAATTTTTTTCTAAGTTGAATTGAAACTACTTCAAGATTTTATTCACTATATTTGATTATAAATTTTTCGAATAATCGAAATTTTCCATAAAATTAAATTGTAAAGGAATGAATTTGAAAATTCCCGAAGAACTTCTTCAAAAAAATTCAAAATAATCTAGAAATTTTTCGAGTGAATCAGAATATTCTTCAGAGTTTAGGAAACAAGTGAATATTTTTTCTCCAAGTTTTTTTTAAAGAAAATTTGTCTCCTTTTTCGAAAATAAATAAAAACAATAAATTGAAAGCATTGAATTGAAACGAACCTTAGTATCAAGTCGTTTGTTTATTCGCCTCAATTTATTCAATAATGGTCGTAAATCTTTAGATTGTTTTCGTTGTTTGGTGATTTCGTTAGTTTCTCGTCTTTGCGCATTGCGCCTTATTTTCAAACACACATGACATCTTGAATTGAAAGTTCTGCACAAAATTGAACACATATCGGAGTGACTGTAAATATAAAAATCGAAATTATAATTTCAACAAACAATTAATATTGCAATACCAATGTAAATAGCTAATTACAACAAAATTAAATTTTCCAATTCATCAAAATTGTAAAAATCGAAAAAGAAACTCACTTATTTTGATCGAATCCAATTCCCAAGCACCATTTGAAATTTTCCATTTTACGAAGACCTTTAGAAATTTCTGCAAATGAATTAATTGAGATCTTGTGTTGAATAAATTTAACAGCTTCATAACCCACGGAAATCTGCAAAAAAAGCCGATTCTAAATTTTCGAATTTTAGATCAGAAATAATTTTCTTTTTCTATATAAATCACTTTTTTGGAAAACTAATTATTCTTAAAAAAAAAGGGAAAATAGAAATGAAAATTAATATTTAGTAAATTCTTCCACAATTATTAAAAAAATATTTTAATTTTAATCGTCTTGCAAAAAACGAAAAATATTTTATTAGAAAATGAATAAAATTTGTATAAACATTGACAAAATAATGATAACTGACCGTTGTTGTTAAATCCTTGTCAACCGAGAGAAAAATGGGAAATTTCCTCTTAATACAATAATGCGTGAACAAAAGTTTTCCCCCATTCTCAAATTTATATGCCCATCCACTTGGAAGAGGATTTTGTTTCAAATCGTTCATTAATTTCAAAAGAGTATAAACTCCGTCACTCGTTGGCAAAGTTGTTTTCACATTTTCAGTGGGTTCAATAATTTTTTTCCTCAACTGTATCGTATTATTTGTTGATTTCACCTCTTTTGAAACTTGTGAATTTGCAAACGTAATTGTCCCTTTTCCAATTGACGGAACTGATTGTATTTTTGATTTCACCGTCAAGGGGACATTTAATTTCGATTTGGGTAAAATTGGAATTAATTTTGATTGATAATTTACAGCTGGTGATGTGATTTTGCGAAGTGAAACAAATTTCGGCGTTTTTGGAGCAAGTGACGTGACGTTTGTAATTATGGGATAAATTGCTGGAGACGAAACGCAATTTTGTGAGGATGATGATGAAGTGGAAGTGGAAGTGGAAGTGGAAGAAATATTTGTCGTAGAAACGGAAGTAACAGGTGAGTAAACGGAAATTGTATTTGGCTCCGTAGTGACGAGTAAAACGCGATTTTTCTCCGGTTCCAATTGAAGTATTTGAGATAATTTATTACTCGTCCTTCTTTTATCCGAATTCATCGAATAAGGTGTGAATTTAACATTTTTTTGATCGTTCCTTTGATTCGATTTTTCCTTCGCAAATTTCTCTTTAGTCATTTTCGTGTATTCATTATTATTTTCCGATTGAAATGATGATTTGTTTATGTACGAATGATCCTGATTAACAACATTTATTTCTAATCGGTTCAAATTTTCTCTAGATTTTTCCGCTGTAATCTATAAAAAAAATGGAAAAATCAGAAATTATGATTAGAACTAAAAACTATAGTAGAAAATACCTGATTTTTTTCATTCTCCAATTCCTTGGCACTTTGGGGAAGAGCTTTGATTTTTAAAACCCAATTCCATAGTGGAAGTGTGCAAATATTTTGCTGTGATGACTTTTCACTGATACACTTTTTAATATCCGACTCTTTGAAATGTAAATCACAAATTTTGTACGTACTGACATTGTTTACAATATCACGCAAAGCTGGATGAATTTTTAATATTGCTTCATTCCATTTTAATCGTAATTCCTGTAACTGAAATATTCTATTGAAAAAAAAGAATTCCCTCTCTTTTTATTTTCTGTGAAAAATTTCAAATACCTTTGGAGCTGAGAAAAAAGCTCTTTGTGCCAAAAATTCCTTATCGTATTTTGCATTTTCTGTAATGCAGAGTAAACAAACGTTTTCTTGACTCATTGTCTACGAGTCAATAGACAAACACTTAAAACAACATAAATCTCTTTTTTTCTTAGAGTTTATATTCTTAATTACTAAACTTTTTCTTAGTATATAAATTGAAAAATTAGAAAAATAAATTTGATAAGGAAACAACAGAATTCACAAACAAAACAAGAATCAGCTGTCACGATTGCAGCGCCAACTTTTGGCGGGAATCTTAATCAGATTCAAAACTTCGGCTTTGTTCGTGAAAATTCGGCATTCTCAACGTTTTCAATAAGTTAGTTAGTTAGGTTAGAATTTTTTATTTGCAGATAAAGCAACACGTGTTTTAAATTTATACGTTTTATTATAATAATAAAATAATAAATTTTACCCTTTGAAAATTGTTTAATTTTAAACGAAGTAATTAGAATAATGCCGCGAATTAGAAAAACATCTGAGAAAGAAGAGGAAACAAAGCCAGGTAAGTTTAACAAAATAGTTGATTGTGAACAAAGTCATTGTTAGAATTTCGTAAATCGTAACGGTTGAATATAATATTTTTAAGACTGAATACATGCAATATATAGAATTCTTGAACTTTCCAGGATATAATTATTTTCATTCAAACTTTAGTAGACTTTTAATTTAGACTTTTTCCTGAATAGTTTATTTCTAGTTTGCTGTATTTTTTTAATGAGCAGTTTGTTATTAATTCTTACATTCTCATTTTTTGGTGGTTTTACAGAAAAATAAGAAATTATTGAAATAGAATACTTTTATTCGCTCGAATCTTTTTGAGAAAGTCGAGAAGGTTCAGGACTTGCCGTAAAATTGGATTATGTTTAAAAAAAATTCTCTTCAAAATTTCAATTATCTTGACAAATAAGAGAAAATTCTTCTGTGAAATTCAATTATTTTTTTGAAAATTTGTCAAATATTTAATGCAAGTTTTATTTTTTCCATAGTTCGTAAAACCAGACAGACGGTTTTGATTTCTGATTCTCCAGTGAGACGAAGTACACGTATTAAGCATGTAGTGGATTCTTCACCGGAATTAGAAAAATCAGTTACATCTAAACGTGAATTTCGTAAGAAGAATCCAAATCCGGATAAATATCCAACACCTGCTCGAGTTTTACGGTTTGTTTTTTGTTTCTCTTTCTTTGGTTTTTTTTTCGAAATAAAATATTTAAAAAGTACCCGAAATTTAATGTTCGAATATTTTACAGAAATCGTTCTCCATCCAATGATATTGAGAATAGTCCTCAAGCAACCAGGAAATTAAGGTTTGTATTATACAAAAATTTTGTTTATTAAAAAATCCACAGTCAATTAATTTTCTTTTTTCAATTTACAGAAAACGTGCTTCCCCTGAAATCACAAATATTGCCGATAATACAACTCGTTCAACGAGATATTCAAGGTTCGTGTCTAAAAAACTACTTTTAGTCCTTTAGAAAATGGAAAAATTACAAAAATGGAAAATTCAAATGAAAATGGTTCTTTTTTTCAATAGACGCAATAAATTGTCGGAATCGGAAGACCAAAGTTCTCCACCGCCTTTGACACGCAAAACAAGGGGAAAATCAATCACTGACGAGGATGATTCGGTCAGTAAGAAAAAAGCATCTTCAAAGAGTCGAAAACGAGTAGTGTCAGTTCCGGTCGAATCTTCATTATTAGAAGAAGACAAAACCGATTACGGTAAATTAATTTTTTCCCCTCAACTAATTCGAATGATTTTATTAATTGATAACATTCTTTTCTTAAACAGATGAACCTTTGGAGAAATCGATTGTGGAGGAGACTGACGATTCAATAATTATTGTCGACGAAGTTAACAGCATCAAATCAGTTGTGAAGAAAAAGGAAAAAGTCAATGCTATGGAGAAGAATTTAATGAAACGTCTCATGTCGCATAAATTAAACTTCAGTTCTAATGACAGTCAACAGGAAATGAAAAACGATTCGTCAATAAAGAAGGAAAAGTCTTTAATTGATTTGGAATTATCGAAAAATGAAAACAAGGAAAAATCAATAGAGGAGGAATATTTTTGTGAACCGATGGAAGTAGACACTACTATTCTAAATCTCACTAATGATGCGACTAAAAATCAAAATGTCGATAATACGGAAAAAATCGATGTTCCCGAGAGAATGGATCGTAATTTTAAACCTCGAAACAGTATGATTGAAACTGCAAGTGAGAAACATTTGATCACAAAATCTCGATACAGTTTGGGAAATAAAATACCAAACAAAATTGTTATCGATGAAATAAAGAATAGACGACAGGAGGAAAAGAATAATAAAACCCAGAAATCTACTGAAAATTTAGAATCAAAATCAGTCGAACCGGATGAAAAGAGTGAAAAAAAGAGAGAATCCTTCGAAAAGAGACAATCCACCGAGAAGAGAAAATCAATTCTCAATAATTCGGTGAAAAATTCACTTTCAAAATCACCGTCCTTTCACCTTTTGGTCACGCCCGATAAAGAGGAATTCCTCAAGTCGAATAAAGAGAAAATTTCCAAGTCAACCGAAAGAAATTTATTGAAAAGCCGTGAGAAAATTGACAGAAAACGAAAGAGAAGAAGCAGTGATGATTACGATACTTCGAATAATTTTGAACTCACAATGTACGAGTATGATTCCATGACAGATGAGAGAGACTTAAACGCAAGCAAAAATGATAAATCAATTCGCAACGCAACATTGGAGGAAGAAATAGTTCCCGATTCCGAGGAAGAGAAAGACGAGAAGGAATCGGAAGAAATCATTGAATCCGATTCTAAATTTTTGGATAAAATCCTCAAAACAAGTAAATCGAAATCTTTAGGCGGCTCTGAGATTGTATCGAAGAAAACCAGGGGTTTTAAATCCCTGGATAAAATGAGTTTAGAAACAATAAATTCCTTTGATGGTAAACGTGAAATATCCGAGTTGACAAGCACGGAGGAAGGACAGAATAATTTAAATAAAAGCAAAGAGAAATCATTATTAGCCGACGAAGAGGAATCTTCTGGTGAAGAAACTGTGGAGACTGTTAACATTTCGCGAAAAAGTCAAGGTGGAACTAAAACTCCAACGCCGAGGAAAAGATTGTCGAATCATGAAAGTTCTAAGGATGGGAAATCATTATTAGCGGACGAAGAGGAATCTTCTGGCGAAGAGACCATGGAGACTGTTAAAAATTCACGAAAAAGTCAAAGTGGGAGTAAAACACCAACACCGAGGAAAAGATTGTCGAATCATGAAAGTACTAAGAATGGAAATTCATTATTAGACGAGGAGGAATCTTCTGATCAGGAAACGATGGAAACTGTTAAAAATTCGCGAAAAAGTCAAGGCGCGAGTAAAACACCAACACCGAGGAAAAGATTATCGAACGTCGAAAGTACTAAGGATGGGAAATCAGTGGACGAAGAGGAATCTTCTGGTGAAGAGACCATGGAGACTGTTAAAAATTCGCGAAAAAGTCAGGGCGAGAGTAAAACACCAACATCGAGGAAAAGATTGTCGAATATCGAAAGTACTAAGGATGGAAATTCATTATTAGACGAGGAGGAATCTTCCGACCAAGAAACGATGGAAACTGTTAAAAGTACTCGAAGAAGTCAAAATAAAACTCCAACAACGAAGAAAAGATCTTCAAATGTGGAAAGCAGTAAAAAATCAAGTTCACGTGGAAAATTAAACGAAACTGGTGATTCTGTCTCGAGGATTCCCACTTTTATGTTCAGTCAAACAAGCGAAAGTGAGGTGAGTGAATAAAAAATCAAATTTCAAAATTCGTTGGAATAAAAAATCAATTTTTAATGAATTTAATTAAAAAAATTTTTTAAATTTATTTTTTCATTTACAGGAAACTTGCGAAGACGCTTCCAGGAGTATGGATTCGGATATAGCTCGAGAATACAATCTCAGTGGTAAAAGTGATTTACAATATTCCGACGATGACGTTCCTGGGGATAATTGTCGAGCTTCAGAGACGGAGCATTCGGATTCCGAAGATGAGGGATCGGATTTAGCTGATTTTATTGCTGATGATGACGAGGAAAGCGAAGATTCCGAAACGGAGCATTACGAAGAATCCGAAGCTAATATAAGTAAGAAGGGAACCAAGAAGGGAACAATCGAAATCGTCGATGAAGAAGATGAGGAAGAAGAAAGCGATGATGATGAAACAGAAGCTCATCGTGAAGAAGTCGGTAATAAAGAAGGCGATCACCAAGAAAGTGATACCGAAGAAGACGACAATGAAGAACGTGAAGAAGTCAACAACAAAGAAGCAAACGACGACGACGAAAGTGATGAATCCGCTTTCGCAAACGATTTAAAATCATCTCTTCAATTGTATAAATCAAAGTTGCCAAAAAAAGGAAAAGATGATGAAAAAGAGAAAACTAACATTCCCCTGGAAAATAAAGAGGAAAAAGTTTCCAAAAGTGAAAGCGAAGAAGAAGAAACTTCTTCCGATGAAACGGAAAGCAAAAAGAATCTTCCCTTATCAAGTCCCGTTTTATCAAAAAGTAGATCGGACCGATCACTAAGCGACGAAGAGGAAAAGACCCGAAAGCACAAAGAATCTCCAACACTCGAAAAATCGTTAGTCGAAACAAAACGAAAGAAGAAAAGCAAACGTGAATTTAAATCGACAGCCGCTAAAGTACCAGTTGCTTCTTCGACTCATTACGAATTATCCGACGCCGACGATGAACCAGAAACTCTCAGCTTTGCCGAAGGTCTCTTGCGTGCCGCCGACGAAATGAAGAAAAAAGCACAAAGTATCAAAGAAGGCATCAAGGGAAAAGAAGAGCGTAAGAAGAAGAAAAAAACTAACGAGAACAATATGAGGAAAACAAAATCCGACGATATGAAACGTCTACCAGACGATGTACTTCAAGATCTTGAGGATGTTCCCCGACCAAATAAGCGGCAGAAAATGTTGAAAAAGGAAAATCACGATTCACCATCACGTGGAATACAACCACGTCCCGGAAGTTCAACGCGACGACCAATTCTCAATTCCGTTAGTTCCTTCGGCAGTACAACTGAATTTGAAATTGTCAATCTACAAAAGGAGAAGAAACAAAAAACACAAAGTTCCTTGGCAATGAAATGGTTTAAGCAGAGAATGTTGGCGCGAAATGCTCGTCAACCAATTTCAGTTTATCTCAATCAACAAAAAAAACGAAGAGCGGCAAATAAAGAATACCATTCCAACTAAAAAAAATCGAGAATGTAAAAATTAGAATGAATCAATCATTTCAATTCATCATAGATTCGACAAAAAAAAGTCAATATTTTTTCGATGAAAAAAGTCAATGTCACTATTTTTTTATTTCATGTTCTATTGTTTATATTCAGAAAAAACATTGTGATTATCGTTAATAGTTTATTATATCGAGGAATGTTAGTGTTCTGTTCCATTATTTTAAAAAAATAATCTTGTTTCATAATTATTATAACAAATTTAGTATTTTTGTGTTGGTACATTAAAATAAATAAATAAATATGACTCGCTGTGACTGAAAATATTTTTTCAGCGAGAGAAAGTATAATAACCGATGAAATGTTTATTAAAATTGTAATAAGATGTTAAAAATTTTTGTAATAAATAATAAAAAAAAATGTCTAATAATATTGTTTTCGATTTATAAATTAATTAAATTACCTTTTTTTTTAAGTGAGATAAATTAAAAATTTAATTATTTTTCGGAAAATAATTGACAGATTTCAAAAATTGGAAAATATTTTTCGTTTCGGAAATATTTATAATTTTTGTGATTTAATAAATTTTTATTTCTATTAGTAGACGAATTTTTTATAAATTTTTATTTTTTACAATTAAAGTGTTTTAATTGTTAATTGTTAGAAAAATAAAAAATTACAATTTAATAAATATTTATTTCCATTTTTTATCAATTTTTATTTTTTACAATTAAAGTGTTTTAATTGTTGATTGTTAGAAAAATAAAAAATTACAATTTAATAAATATTTATTTCCATTAGTAGACGAATTTTTAATCACCAATTTTTATTTTTACTATTAAAGTGTTTTAATTGTTAATTGTTAGAAAAATAAAAAATTACAATTTAATAAATATTTATTTCCATTGGTAGACGAATTTTTTAATAATTTTTATTTTTTACAATTAAAGTGTTTTAATTGTTAATTGTTAGAAAAATAAAAAATTTCAATTTAATAAACATTTATTTCTATTAGTAGAGGAATTTTTAATCACCAATTTTTATTGTTTACTATTAAAGCATTTTAATGGTTAATTGTTAGAAAAATAAAAAATTGCAATAAATGATTCATTTGAATTTTGGCGCCATGTTGAGTTTTATTTTTCCAACGTTGGCAGGACTGATCTGCGTGAATGCGTGCGCATGCCTTGCGGCAAGGCGTCAGTGCGTCACTTGCCTTGCGCAGCTCTAGCAGCTCACGTGACATTTTTTGCTCATTCAGCTTTGCTTCAATTTTTTCATATTAGAAATGTAATTTTACTAATAGATATTGAACAATTTCAAGTGCAATCGGTAATTGTGATGTAAATATAATATATTTGTGCAGATGTGATTGTGGATGACAAAGATTCTGATGGATTCGGAGTTTCTTTTTGTGCCGACATGATCGGGTTATACACGGAACGGATGCTTCATGAAGCCCTGCCGGTATGTTTATTTCGAATATTAATATTTAACAATATTTATTTATCTGATTTTTCATTTCTGTATTTTTTACGATAATTGTGATCGCGATTTCTGCATCTAACATAACCTATTTTCGCAACATTGTTGAATTTGTACAATTGGCGTGGAATTGTGTCAAAAAATGTTTTCGTGTCTCATTGAAAAAGTTTATAAAGTAAAATTGTTTATAAACTAATGGAAAATTATCGATTTATTTGAATTACTGATTGGGTTGCTTGTTTTAAATATTATAGAATGTGGGTTTCCTTTATGAATAGGAGATAAAGGGTGTCTAAAAACGTGTAAGAACTTGTATTTTATTTGAAAATTTGAAGCAAATTTCATTTTTGGTTGCATTGTTGGTATTGGCTATTGCCGAAGTTGGTTACACTGACTAGCACACACGCAGGCAACTTCACTTTGTTCTGCGCGCTGGCAGTTATGTGAATCCTGTGATTCTGACTCTTGTAAAGATTCAAATATTATTCTTTTATTTTGGGATCTTAGGGATCTTGGTAAGTTTATTATTTGGATAAATTATATTCGACAGTGTCTATTAATTGAGTGATAAGGTTTTGGATTTCTTTTCTTTTGGTTTTTTATTTTCATTTATGATTGTTGTGTTCCCCATTCTAGTAGTAGTCACAACATAACCTATAATTATGTTATTAATAAATTAATATTTTCGTTTGACAAATACTATTTTCGTGACATTTAGAAAAAAATATATTATTTTCATTTAAATTTTAAAAATTATACAGGCAATAATTTCAATAAATTTTCGAGTTCGAAAACTGCGCATCATTTAGTCACGTGATTATATTTGAAATTCACATCAGCAGAGTTTTAATTTATTATTTAATACATGACAAATAAAATATTGAAATATTGAATTTTTTGTCAAATTTTCTTTAATAATTGAATTTTGTGCCGAATTTGATTTAATAATTAAATTTTTTGACAAATTTTAATTAATAATTGAATTTTTTTGCAAAATTTAATTTAATAATTGAATTTTTTGCAAAATTTAATTTAATAATTGAATTTTTTGCCAAATTTGATTTAATAATTGAATTTTTTGACAAATTTTAATTAACAATTGAATTTTTTGCCGAATTTAATTTAAAAATTGAATTTTGGTTTTTTTTTTGGTTTTTGACAAATTTGATTTAATAATTGAATTTTTTGACAAATTTTAATTAACAATTGAATTTTTTGCCGAATTTAATTTAAATATTGAATTTTTTGCAAAATTTGATTTAATAATTGAATTTTTTGCCAAATTTGATTTAATAATTTAATTTTTTGATAAATTTTAAAAATTAACAATTGAATTTTTTGCCGAATTTAATTTAAATATTCAATTTTTTGCCAAATTTGATTTAGTATTTGAATTTTTTGACAAATTTTAATTAACAATTGAATTTTTTGCAAAATTTGATTTAATAATTGAATTTTTTGACAAATTTTAATTAACAATTGAATTTTTTGCCGAATTTAATTTAAATATTGAATTTTTTGCAAAATTTGATTTAATAATTGAATTTTTTGCCAAATTTGATTTAATAATTGAATTTTTTGATAAATTTTAAAAATTAACTATTGAATTTTTTGCCGAATTTAATTTAAATATTCAATTTTTTGCCAAATTTGATTTAGTATTTGAATTTTTTGACAAATTTTAATTAACAATTGAATTTTTTGCAAAATTTGATTTAATAATTGAATTTTTTGACAAATTTTAATTAACAATTGAATTTTTTGCCGAATTTAATTTAAATATTGAATTTTTTGCAAAATTTGATTTAATAATTAAATTTTTTGCCAAATTTAATTTAATAATTAAATTTTTTACAAATTTTAATTTAAATATTGAATTTTTTGCAAAATTTGATTTAACAATTGAATTTTTTGACAAATTTTAATTAATAATTGAATTTTTTTGCAAAATTTAATTTAATAATTGAATTTTTTGCCAAATTTGATTTAATAATTGAATTTTTTGACAAATTTTAATTAATAATTGAATTTTTTTTCAAAAATTGATTTAATAATTGAATTTTTTGACAAATTTTATTTAATAATTGAATTTTTTGTCAAATTTTATTTAAAAATTGAATTGAAAATAAATTAGTCCTTATAAACAAGTTTTATCAAAATTATTACAAATTAATTTGTTTCATTTGGAAAATTTTATTCAAATAATTCTAAATAATTTATTTCATTAATAAAATGTTATGTTAATTGTATGTCAAAGTAATGAAATTCCGGAAAGAAAGTATTTTTGAAAATAATTGAATTTTTTGAAGAATTTTACTAAAATTTTTATTAATTGATTGAATTCTTATGGGAGAATTTATTAAGTAGCATTGATTTATTGTCAATAATTATTTTAATATTTATATTTATTGTTTACAATTAATAGGGGAAAAGTAATATTCACGTTTGCTTTTGTATGGATAATTTTATTTACTACTGTATATAATTTAATACAATTGATTTTTTTATATATTAATTATGAAAAGAAGGAAATAATCAAGTAATGTTTTTTTCGATTGATTAATAATTCTTCTTCTTTTCATCCTGAATTTATCAGAATTTCTAAATTTAAGTGATAAATTCTTATTAAAAAATTTGTTATATATTTTCCTTCTCATTTTTATATTATTACATTCAATAAATTTAATTTCTCATCGTTTATTTTAATAAAATTTTAGTACAGAATATTTTTTATAAATATTATTTTTTACAAGGCACAGCAATAACGATTTCACGAATTTGTCATTTTAAAATTGTTATTTATCAGTCATTTTTGCTTATATTTAAAATTAGATATATATTTGTTTCTTGTTTACTTTCCAGGAAATCCAAATCTATTTTTTCCGTTTGAAATCGAAGTGGGTGGTGTTAATTTTGAGACACTGGTTGGTGTCTTAATTAAAGTTGACTTATTCAAAGTATTGGATCTGAATGAAGTGTTTGAGAGTAATGAGGTGTTTGATTTGAGTGATGAATTCGACTGAAGGGATGTATTGGCTGCTAAACTTGGTCGTTTGAGACCCAAGGTATTCACTTTTTTTGCCAACGGTGGCGTGAATGTTTTTGTTAATGTTGTTTTGTCACTTATGGCCGATGTATTCATTGCAGAAATGGATGATGATCGACATCTTGGAGTCGATAGTCTGGAGGGAATTGCCTTTTTCGGGATTGATGACAATAGGGGACTGTTTTGTCTTGTTGGCGTTTTGGAGACTTCAATTTTTGGCAGTGCTGACTTTTCGGTTAATTTTCGTGTGAATGGCGATGTTGTCATTGCAATTGTTCTTCGACGACTTGGCACTGAGGAAACTGATCCTAATCGTGAACTGCCCTTGGAACTCATGGAGGAATTTGCAATGCTCTTTGCTGGAGGTGGTGTTGGTTTCACGAAGCTGTGATCTGAAAACATGTATGTTGATTATTTTTCTAATTTTTAGTATTGGAATTCTTTAAAAGTTCTTTCTTTTTAGTGAGACAAAAAAAATTACCATTCAGTGATAGAGTTGAGGAAGTGATGGGTGCTTTTTTAGTTAGAAAATTGACGGCCTTGTCTAAGTGATCGTAGGCTTTTAGAACGTAATCGATGAATCCTCCAGAATCGTCTTCACTTCGCAGGGAAATATGTCCTAGAGAATTGCTCATGTGATCTATCGAAGTTGGTGAACTTGTAATTTTTGGAGATGTCGATTCCAACTCCATGTCCCATGTTTTTTGTCTTTGCAGAGACTTTCTTCTTAAATTCAAATCATTCTCATTGTCTTCCGTGAATTTTGTGACACTTTCGTTTAATTTTGAATTAAACGTATTCTGCGGGAATGAAAAATCGTTAAAAATCGTTAGTTTTCCCCGGTTAGCTTAGAATAAACAAATAATTAAATTTTTTAAATCCGAAATTATTGGGAAAATTTATTTTTTGTTATTTTTGTGATCATAAATTGAATATCACTTTCTGCGTGCGTAATATTTGCTTGTTAATTAAATAAAAAATTAAATTGAAAACAAGGCTTTACAGATTCATCGCTTGAATAGAAAAGTATTTAAATGTTCTCACCTTGGTTGGCAATAATTTATTATTGTTGATGGAATGACTGTGAATCGTTGAGAAATTTGGTTGAGTGTGACTGCGACTGAGACCCTCGTGATTGTCTGATGAATTATCGACATTTCCAATTGCATCGAGATCGAGATCATTGCCTGATTTTGCACTGGCAATTGCCGATGGATTGTTCATTATTTTGAAAAGTCGATAGACAACATCCCTAGCGACATTGTTCACTTCCTTTGGAATTGTTGGCAGAAGATTACTTCCTGTCTCTTCGTATTTTGAACTCCCAATGCTGTCCTGTAATAAGAGTCCATTTTTCCTGATTAACTTTTTTCTTCTCGTTTTTTGCTTCCTCATGGAGTAAGAATCATATTTTTTCTAAAGAAATACTTTCAGAAAAAAAAATTACTTACATTACTGTTGGGAGCGTGACCGCATATACTCCATAGAGAACCGTCTTTAACTTCGTTTGGACATTGGCAATCAATTCCGTCCATTTCCAAGACAGCTCTCATTTTTGATGTACCACATTTTATTGTCACTTTGATTGATTCTTTTGCAGGTGCATTTTCTTCTTGTATTAAATCCTGTTTCTCAAATTCTCGAAGATGAAAGCCAACGGCTTGTAAAAGCATCACCAAATTCGGAACATCAGGTTTCGATGAAGTCTAGAATTGAAAATTTGATTTTCCAATTAATTATTGTATTGCAAAAAAATTGAATTTTTAAACTTACCACATTATTTTTTCGTTTATCGTTGTTTATTAATTTTTTAATTTTGTATGAGGCATTATTTCTTAAACATTGTTGATTTGCACACTTTTTCGATGTGGAATTATTATTTAAATGCAAATTCGATAAATATTCTCCTTTAGTTATTGAAATAATGTTGAAAATTGTTCTCGCTGGGAGAATAATTTGGGGATTCTTTTTTACACTGTATAATAAGTAGTAGAAATTTCGTAAAAAATATTTTGTGGCAAAACGAAAGATTGCTATCAACATTTTTAAATTTTTGCTTAATGGTATTTTTATCATTGTGTTTTTTTGTCGTTTTTTTATGTTATTTAGTTACATTTCTTGTATGAGAACTAGGAGAGGTGATGTTCTCTCTAACAAGTGTCGCGACGAACTACTTAAATTTTGCAGCTTTGGATATTATACTCGTTTTGTATACAGGGAACTAGATAATTTTTAATCTGTTGGGGATTATAGTCCCATGAAATTGAATAGACTCAAGCTAAGAATTACCATTGAAAGATCAGGTATGAACCGTAAAGTACCTGCAGCACAGGTGCTGTAAAAATTGGTTGTAATTTCCTACCATTGCAGGGTTGTGTGAAAATAAGTAGAAACTCAAATAATATTTGGAGAAATCAATTTTTTTTTCTCTGCAAAAATATAAATTGTTCTCTTTATTTATATTTTAGACGAATAACGTTGAGAATTAAGAATATTTTTTATTTTCGTATTTTATATCTGTTGTTAATTGTTAAAAATAGGGAAAAAAATAAGTTAATAGCATTTTATAATTTTGAGTTTTCGCAATGTTTCACTTTCTATTGCGCCTTTCTTTAGTTCTCTCTTTTCTCTCTCTCTCGCACAGTTTTTATTACCCTGGACAAATATTTCTCTCTATTGTTGAGAAAATTTTACACCTTTTATTACTGTTATTATTATACCAGCAAAGGTTACGAGCAAAGTTTTTTATTTTCAAATATTTTTTGAAAATGTTCAATTATATTTTTCAGTTTTAGTAAATCTTTTGAAACAATTTAAATATTTTTATAAATAGTAGAATTATTTGCAAAAATTCAATTATTTTTAATACAATTTCATGAAAGAATTATATTTTTTTATTCATTTAGTTTGAAAAATTGTCAAAAGAATTCAATTATTTTATAACATTTTAATAAATTCTTTAAAGCTATTAATTTTTATAAATAGTAAAATCTTTGTCGACATTTAATTATTTTGAATACAATTTGAGGAAAGAATTTAATTTTTTTCTTAATTCGTTATCAAAGTTTTCGAAATAATTCAATTATTTTCTAAACGTTTAGTAAATGCTAAACAATTCAATTTTTATAAATAGTAAAAATAATTTGCAAAAATTCTATTGTTTTTAATTTTTAGTAAAATTTTCTTAAATTTAATTATTTTCGAAAATGTTAATAAATCTTTGGAAGAATTCAATTATTTTTTTATAAATAGTCAAATCTTGACAAAAATTTTATTATTACTATTTGTTATAATTATAGAACTTTTCTATAAATTTACTAAATTATATAATTTCGAAAAATATTCTTATGCATGTTGATAGTATTTTTGAGAGCCATTTTGCGAACTTAACAAAATTCTGTTTAATGGAATAAGTTTTAATTCCTACTTACGTCTTCGATAATTTGTGTATAAAACCATTTAACGGCCCATTGAAAAAATATTCTTTGAGCTGAATGTTTAACGTCATTTTTCAGTAAACAGGACGAATCCATTTTCGTGTGTCGATATATTTTAATCGCAAAGGTCACTATAATTTGACGAAGCGACGAGTAGACTTTTGTTGACAGTTTTTATAGTGAGACTTGTTTCTTTTCTGAAAAGCCGAATGTTATCTCGAATTTAGACGAAATTTGAAAAATAATAAGCGGCTAATTTGAAAGTTCTATTTTAAAAAGAAAGAATTTTATTCGTACGATTTTAATGAACGGCACAAATTAAATTCTTTCTTAAAAATATTATTAGACAAAAGGAAAAAGGATTGTTTAAAATTAAGGTTTATTTTTCATTTTTTCTCAAGAGGCAATTTTGCAATCACTAAAGCTGTCGATTCATATTTTTTTCTCCTAAGATTATTTTTTTTCTCCTAAGATTTTCTTTTTTTACAAAAAAAATTCTCTTTTCATAAAAAAAATTCTGTTTTTTCTTTCAGAGAACACCTGGAAAAGGATTTAGAGTCGAGGACAGTAGGCCTAGTGAACAGTCGTAAATTTTTGAGGATGAACTCAAGGGGGAACATTTCAAGGATCTTTTGCAGTTCTTTTCTCTTCGAAAAAAAAGGTAAGAACAATTTTATTATTAAACCATTTTTCCCTCATAATTTTTTTTTGTTAAATGTTAGGTTATAATGAATTTAAAATAAAAATTCGAAGACTTAAGAAAATTCAGTTTATTAATAAAATTAATTAAAATTTCAAAAAATTAATTAAAGTGATTAAAATTTCAAAAAATTGTTAATTAAATTAATTAACAATTTAGAAAGTTTCTTAAACAATTTCTTTTCCGATATTTCTCGATCGGCGAAAAATTCATTAAATCGAGAATATTTTAAAACCAAATTAAATTTATTAAAGGTTGATTATTATTATTATTATTATTATTATTATTATTATTATTATTATTATTATTATTAAAAATGAAAATTTCAAAAGGGGAAATTTGAAAAAGCGCGGGTTCCATTTTCCGTTTGTTCTGCTTCGTGTCCGTTTCGTCGTTTCTTTTTTTACGAGATACCCCGGCCCATTCATTCCAGTAACCGGTTGTAAAAAGTTTGTTTTTTTCTTTAAAAAACATTTTAAAAAAAGTGTTTGAAATTAAAGTTGTACGAGATGTTTGCTGCAAGACGAGCTCTGGTTTCGAAAGTAATGTAAGTATTTTTTTCATAAGTTATTAATCTTATTATACGGTAAGTGACGATATTATATAATTCCTAACCTCAAAGTAATATTTGCAATTTTCTTAATGCACTTAATTGCTTGTGACTATTTTCTTTTTTCACAGAATTGAAAAATACTTGTATTATATTTTTATTTGTTTTCGAATGAAAAATTGTGAATTTGAATTTTATTTTGTTTGATCTAAACAATTGTTATTGTTGTTTTAACAGTCGGAATAAGGAAATTTTCACAAAATCAAAACACACTCTACCAGATTTGCCTTATGATTACAAGGCATTGGAGCCGATAATATGCGCTGAAATAATGCAATTACATCATTCGAAGCATCATGCAACTTATGTTAATAATTTGAATATTGCTGAGGAAAAATTGAAGGAAGCTGTCGCAAAGGGGGATGTCAATGCACAAATTGCTTTAGCTCCTGCAATAAAATTCAACGGTGGTGGTCATTTGAATCATTCTATATTTTGGAGCAATTTGTCGCCAAATAGCAGCAAACCAGACGGTAGGGTTGTTTGCAGTTTTATCTAAATTTATTTGTTTCATTTAATATTTATAATATATACGGGAAAAATAATTGATTTTTTGAAATTTAAATTCTTCAAAAGAACAATTTTCGAACAATTATGTATTTTTGTATTTATAATCGATTAAATAATTTCTTTTACACCTTAAAGTAGGTTCTGAGGCTAAATTTTTCTCTAAGGCTTGTAAATATTTAGATTTATGATTTTTATGATTATTGCAATTGAAATTATGCAAATTATGAATTTAATAAAATTCCCTGCTTTGGAAAATTTCTCCTTAGAAAAAAGTAGATGGGACTAAAGCTTTGAACGTTCAAATGATTGAAATTATTTTTCACTTTAAGTATTTTTGAAAATTACTGTCGAAAAAAGGAAAATAATTGAAATAAAACAATATTTTTGCTTTAGAATTAATATATTTTAATTTAAAAAAATAATTTTTTTATAAAGAAAATATCAATTAGAAGAAGAAAAAATAGTCGTTCATGTTCGAAACTTTAGGAACATAAAAATAGAATTAAATTTTGCACTGTTTCCTTAGGAAAACATTGTTTCGAATATTATCGTCTCGAGTGAAAACGGGAGATTTTCGCGATAGAAACAAAAAAAAAATGGTCGCATTTAGTTTTGAATATTAATGAGCATACTTTTTGTAGCCGCTCTTTGTCAACAAATTGAAAAAGACTTCGGCAGCTTTGATGAAATGAAGAAACGCTTATCAGAAGCAACGGTGGGAATTCAAGGCTCTGGCTGGGGATGGTTGGGTTATAATCAAAAGGAAAAAAGACTTCAAATTGCAACTTGCGCCAATCAGGATCCACTTCAAGCGACAACTAATCTTATTCCATTGTTTGGAATTGATGTTTGGGAGCACGCCTATTATTTACAGTACAAAAATGTTCGACCCGATTATGTGAAGGCTATTTTCGATATTGCAAACTGGACCGATATTAATGCTCGTTTTAAGAAGGCTTGTTAAATTCTCCAATTTGTAGTTTTTAGGCGAAAGAAATCTACACTTCTTTTTTAGGAAAAAAGAAATATTAGACTGGTCTTGTATCTGAATTCTTTTTTTGAAAAAGGAATTTCTTTTTTCTTAAGTTAAAAGTGTGTAAATTGATAGAATTTGCAATTTTTTATAGCATTTGATTAAAATTCTAATAATTTACACACTTTGGACACTTTTTGTTAAATTGTAACATTTGTTACTTGTTTTTTTCCGAAAAAAAAAACTTTTTAGAATTACTGTGATTTTTTAATGCACTTTCTGTATTCTTGGAAAATTGAGACAATACAGATTTTCTTTAGAAATTGTTTAAACTTTATTTCGAAAAAAAACTTTGCTTTGAAATTTAATTTTAAAAATCATATTCTTAATTTCTTTTATAAATGGAATATTTTTCTATGGGAGTTGAAGTGAAATTTTGAGCTGAAAGCACTGCAGATAAAATAAAACAAACAAACGGGTCTGTTTCTTATCTTTTGCATCTTCCTCCCCGGGAAGAAATTTTTTGGGAAAAGAAAGAAAAATGTTTTTTTAGAATGTAATCGACAATCGTGTCGTTCGCTCTTTTTCTCTAATTTTAAAAAATTATTCTCGACTTTAGTGAGAGGATAAAGTTCGTGATAATTGTCGTTTATTGGAAATTAAAAAAAATCAACTGAATCTCCCTCGATTTATACTGTACTGTTTAACGAGTCTTTGTGGATTAGTTAACGAGCGACACGTGACTAGGAAACATGAACAGAATAATTATTAGTGAAAGAAATTATTTGTGTATTAAAATTATTATTCTTCTTTTTTTTCTTTCTATTTTTTCCATCAATGCGAAAGAAGGTAATTATTAAATTCAATATTTTCGTTTTGATAACATTTTTTTTCACACATTAAAGTAGTAAAAATATCAAGTTTTTGATAAAAGAATAAATGGTTTTGCTACAATTTTTCTATAGATAGTAAACATTGGCATCGAGTAGCTGAAGAGGAACTTAAAGATTCATTGGCTTACAAATGGAATACAAATAATGCGAAAAATGTGATAATATTTATTGGAGATGGAATGAGTGGAAATACAATAACAGCTAGTAGGATTTATAAGAATGGCGAAACGGGTTATCTCTCATGGGAAAAATTCCCCCATGTTGGTCTGCTTAAGGTACAGTAGGATTTTGTTTAAAATTTACAAGAAATGGAGACAAATTTTTATTCTAAATTATTTTTGGTTTAATTAGGAAAAGTTTAGATTGGGGTTTTTTTTATTTTACTTTAAAGACAGTAGTAATTTATGATTGTTTTTTTTTAATTTTTCTATCTTATAAAATTTTGGGAATTAATATTTTATTTAATTTTTGTAACAGACGTACAATACAAATAAACAAGTGCCTGATTCTGCATCGACAGCGACAGCACTTTTCAGTGGAGTGAAGACGAACTTTAAAGTTATTGGCGTTGATGTTAATGTGCCACTTGCCGATTGTGAAGCAAGTTTGAATACGGACTTTCATCTCGAGTCGATTATCACCTGGGCTCAAGCGGTCGGTAAACGAACTGGTGAGAAATTTAAATATTCTTCGACTAGAAATTAGATTATTTCTTTCGTACTGAAAAAAATATTTATCTGTTTCGAATAAATGATTGTCTATTTTCAAATGATTTTTGAATAATTTGTTATTAAATAAATTTTTAGTCGAATTATTTTTTATTTTAAATTTTGAATCGAATAATTTTTTATCAAATAAATTTTTTAATCGAATAATTTATTATCAAGTAATTTTTGATTCGAATTGTTTTTAATCCATTAAATTTTGAATCGAATTTTTAATCCATTAAATTTTGAATCGAATTTTTAATCCATTAAATTTTGAATCGAATTTTTAATCCATTAAATTTTAAATCGAATAATTTTTTATTAAAATTTTTATTTTAGTTGAAAATAAATTGTTTAATTCGTGTTTGCTTCAAATACTGAAATTAGTGAATCTAATACATTTTTTTCAGTCCAAAATTAAAAATTCGTAATATAACAGATTTGATTCGTTCCATATTTTATAAATTTGAAATTCAATGAAAGGCATTTAAGAAATTTATGACAGTAATTATTGTCTCTTATGATTAATAATTTTGGCGGTAATTAACTCTTAATGTGCCATTAACGTTAGGGACACAAAGGCAATGGTAAAATCCCATCTTGATTATTTAGCAGGATTTTTAATTAGCCATGAAATTGGCATTCAAATTGTAGAATTTTGTAGACAAATTTGTAACAAAGTATATACGGTCACTAATTGAGTATTTAAATTCCGATTCGAAAAATTCGATCTCTATATGAGAGGAAAGATATTGTTTTTTGATTATTGAAATTTCGATTTAATACTACTTTTAAGAAGGTGTTTTAAATCATTTCTTTTAATTGTAGGTTTTGTTACCACTACTCGAGTAACTCACGCAACACCAGCTCCTTTATATGCACATTGTCCTGATAGAAAATGGGAATGTGAAGCAACGAAACCTCCTGGTGCGGAAAAATGTCAGGACATTGCGAGACAATTGATTGAAAATGAGCCTGGCAAAAATATAAAGGTCTGTTTAATTTACGCTAGAAAATGAATAAGTTTAAATTTTGAACTCTTCATTAAATTAATTCATTGCAAAATAATTAAATTTTACCAAAACTTTTGTATTTAGATAATTAAATTTCAAACGGTTTTGCAATGAAAGTATTTGAAATTTCAAAAATCTAAAAAAGAAATGCAATGAGGTTTTTAAAAAATTGTAATTTTGATTATTTGAAAACAATTGAAATCTCGAAAGTAATTTAAGAAAATTGCAAAAAGTAGAATTATTTATACGCGCAACTAATTTAAATTTGACGTTTTTCTTTTCTCATTATTTTTCGTTTTTCAAAACGGACTCTCATTATAGAAAAATAATAATGATTACTCCACAAATATAGGTGATTATGGGTGGTGGAAGGCAAATGCTACGATCCTTTGTGAATGGAACAATGAATGATCCGATAGATAAATGGGCATGCTACAGTAAAGATGGACGTGATCTGATTGAAAAATGGAAAGAAGATAAAAAGTCGAGAAATGTCGCTTTCAAGTTCGTTGAAAATAATGAACAACTCTTGGAAGTTAATTATAAGGAGACGGAATTTTTATTGGGTATTTTTGCCAATGGTCATATTTCCATGGACTGGCAGCGTGATAAAGGTCCTAAGGGACAGCCAAGTTTGGAGGAAATGACAACGGCTGCGATAAAAGTCTTGCAGAACGGAGACGATGGTTTTCTTCTCGTGGTATTAATTTTCAGAAGTTTATAATTGGATACAGAATTTAATAATTCTGTTTCTTTTTTTTGTTTCTTTTTCTTTTATGTTTGTTTTTTTTCTTTTATTTTTGTTTTTTTCTTTTATGTTTGTTTTCTTTTTCTTTTATTTTTCCTTTCTTTTTCTTTTGCTTCTTTTACTTTTATTTTTCTTTTGTTTCTCTTTCTTCTATTTTTCTTTTCTATTACTTTTGTTTCTTTTTCTTTTGCTTTATTTTTATTTTACTTTCGTTTTAATTTTCGTATTATTCTTATCAAATTTTCGTATTTTTTTAATTTTTAGGGAAGTATTTGAATATTGTTTTTTTTTAGGTAGAAGGTGGTCTCATTGATTTTGCCCATCACAGAGGACACGCAGCTCAGGCCTTATTAGAAACTGTTCGTCTCTCAGAAGCCATTGAAGCAACTTTAAAATTAATCGATATTAGCGAAACTTTGGTGATTGTTACCAGTGATCACACGCATTCCTTGGCCTTCAATGGATATGGTGATCGGGGATCATCTATTCTTGGTATATGAAAACTCGAATTATCCGAAAAGTACTTTCAACATCCACAGAATCATTTATTTTCTCATTAGAATCAACTACCAATAAAAGAATTAATAGTTTAATTAATTAAATTTCAATTTTTTAATTTAATTAAATTTAATTAATTGGTTTAATTTATTAGTTTAATTAAATTAATTAGTTTAATTTTTTAATTTAATTAAATTTAATTAATTAGTTTAATTTTTTGTTTGTATATTTGTTAAAAGATAAAATTGTATTCTTTTTGATATTGATTTTTATTATTTACAATTTATTGAAAACTTTCATTAACAGGCGTAGCGCAAAAGTCGAAATATGACAATAGAAATTATACAACATTAACCTATAGCACTGGCGGTATTAATAATATGGGATACACTATCGAGAATGGAAAAATTGCTCGAATTGATCCATCGCTTAATGATACGACCGATTATAATTATAGTCAGCAAGCGGCGATAATTACTGATGAAGCTTATCATGGAGGTGCTGATGTTGCAGTCTATGCAAAAGGTGATTTACACTATATTATCAATAATCACAAATTATTTAATCCTCGAAAACTGTATTTTAATTCTTCGTCGGAAAGTTTCTACAGTTTATTTCGTTTTTAAATTTATTTCTTATATTCAATATAATCATGCGTCTCTAGAAATCTACTTTACATTTTAAGGCAAAATAAGTTTTTCTAACCCAAAATGAAACTATTAAACTGTTTCGAGTTTAAACTAAAATTTTGATTTTGAAACTAAAATAAACTTTTTTACTTTTTTTTAGGACCTTACGCACATCTTTTTCACACGACACATGAGCAAAATTTTGTGGCTCATGTAATTGGCTACGCAGCAAAAATAGGACCTTACGCAAATAACGGTTGTCCTGGTACAAAAAATAATTCCATTCGAAACGTTGAATTGGACAATAATTTATTTTTATTATTATCAACTATGATAATCAGCCTTAAAATTATTTTCTATTTATAAATTATTCTTATGAAAATTCAACAGATAAATATTTTGTACAGAATAATATAGAATTTTTTTTTTTTTGATCAGCGCTGAGAATATAGGAACAAATTCTAAGTTCTCTATAATAATTGTCTTCAATTGTATACAATTTTTTAACAATTGTTGTTTGCTATAAAAAAATATCAAGTAGAAAAGAAAGTATAAATATATTGTCGAGGAACGAACCAGTGAATTTTAACATATACATATAAATGACACTCCATAAGTTTTTTTTCACACTTAATTATTTACATACAAGTTTTTTCTTAAAAAAAAAAAATTTTCAGTCTTACGATGCCGAGAGGATACAGTAAATATTCATTTTTATCCTTCGATTTTAATCAGTCACAATTCCGAAAAGTGCAAAAATTGGAAGAGATTTCTCGTAGAATTTTTTTATTATAATGATGGTGTTTAATAATTTTGTTTTTCGGAAGCCGATGAAAGTTTCAGACTTAACAATTAAAATTTTGTTCAAATTAAATTTAATGATTTGGTAGACATTAAAAAATTGGATTGGAATTTTAAAAAAACGAATATGAAAGGAATTTTTTGTTGGTAAATTAAGGACAAAAATAAATAAATCCAGTTTAGGAAGCTTAAAATCTACTTTACAAAAAATAAATCTTTCTATCACAGCTATAGAACTATGTATTATGGAGTTTTTCTTCGAATTTTGGACAGAGAAGAAAAAAACAATTGTGACAAGTGTATTTTTTAATTTAAAAAAACATGGCTAACGATAATTATTCCTTTTTCCTTTTTTCATTCTTGAATGTTTTCCTCGCTGTCTTGTCGCAGAACATTACTTTAAGGGTAATATAGCCGAGGCAAAATAACGCTGTGACTAAGAATATAAAACCTGGCGTATGTTTTTCGACTATCAATAAATTACCAATAGCGATTAATTGTAAAACTAAAATAAATGGTACTAAGTAAATTGCCGTTAGAAGAAGATAGGAAATCTCCTTTGGTTTTTGTTTAATGGAACGAAAAATTCTTGATTTTCGTAAATTTTCAATTTTCTTCTCCGCTGGTATTGATGTTTTTGTTTCCGAACGTATTTCCCTTAACACAAGATGACGAATACTCGTGTAAATGAAAAATAAATTTTCCACTATTCTTTTCAAATATTGTTCGAGTTGAATGTTGACTTTTTTTGCGATTGGATGAGATTTTGAATTCTCAAACGAGTAGAGTAGATAGGGAAAGAGATTTAAATTTTGACAGCAGTGACGGAGTTTCTGCATTGATGTGTGACGGAATAGGGACGGTGGTCCACTGTACGTTCCATCTGGAAAAAATAGAAATTATGTTAATTAAATATTCTTGATGAATTTAATTTTTTATTTTAGTGTTTTCTATTTTAATTTATTTTCCCTTTATTTTTTATTTTAATTTAGTTTCTATTTATTTATTTCAATTTATTTTCCAATTATTTTTTATTTTAATTCTTTTCCAATTATTTTTTATTTTAATTCATTTCTACTGTTTTTCTATTTTAACTTAGTTTTAATTCTAATTTAATTTTAATTTATTTGCTAATTTGTTTTTTATTAAATAAAATTAACCTTTGGAATTAGAATATTTTATTATTTGCTAATTTTTATTTATTATTTGCTTCTTTAACACGTTCTAATGACATTTTGTTTGTTGATTATATTTTTCAGAAGGACTGGATTTCAAGTGTGTTCAATTAATTTCGAATCAAAAAGTGAATTACTTTGCCGATTGTGTGAGAAATGGAATTAATCGACAATAATTACAATTGTCAATTACTGGAAACTTTTACCGTGAGTTTGATATATTTTTTTTATCATTTTTCTTAATTTTTTCAGTTCAATGGGAATTGAAATTAAATAATATTTTTATCCCTTTATTTAATGGATTTTAATTTTGCTGACAATTTTTAATTTTAGACAAATTCTTCGTTAAATTCGATTATTTTCAAAATTTTCAATTAATATTATATTAAAGAAAGTACATTATTTTTAAAAAGAGTCAAAATAATTCTTCAAAAGAATTTAATTTGGTTTTTCAGAAATTTTAATAAAAATCTTGTCAAAAATTCGATTATTTTAAAATATTAAATTTCTCTGCGATGGACTTAATAATTATTCTCATTTTCTTTTACTAAATTGTTATTTATTATTTTTTTCAATGTTTTTAATAATGTAATGAAAAAATATCCCACTGAACTATTGAAGAATTTGACTTCATTTATATTCGAGATTATTAAATACAAAGTTTTGTAATGTCATTAATAGACACTTAAATTTCAATTTAAATGTAAATTTCTCTTTCAATTGTAACTGAAAATTATGTGACTGAATTTTACTTTAATCCGTATAGTAATTGAAATTTTTGACATTTGGAATCGTTTCTGTTTACGTTAATAATACTTTTTTGAAAATCCATCAAGTTCCGTTTGCTTGAATTTGTGTAGTAAATGAAACATTAAATATCAATTAGAAAGGGTAAAATTGTCAGATACTAGTTTTAATTTAAGACTACTCGAAAAAATTGTCTATTTGATCAATTAATGATAAGTAATGAATAATTTAGTGAAAGAGTAAATTAAAAGTAGTTCAAACAGCTTGAAGTAAAATTAAATTAAATTATTAATTTAAAATAAATAATTTAATATTAAATTAAATTATATAAAGATAAATTTGAAAAATACGGATAAAGAGAACTTTAAAAAATATTTGAAAAATGTAAAATAATGAAAAAATTTGAATATAATTAGAACTTATTATAATTTGGGAAACAATTGAATAAAAATAATTTTGTAGCTACTTGCCTTTAAATAGATCAGAAACACGCCTGACGAAAGTTTGACGCTTCTTGAGGACAGTTTCCTGCTCCATGACTTTAACTCGACTCATCTTGGTTGATTTGATGGTTGCAGATTTTTTTCTTTAAAGACGAGAAAATGTCTCGTCTCGTTTGGTTATCAAGAAATCCCCTTCCTCCTCTTTTTCAAAGGCAGATAAATCAATTCTAAAAATGACTATTCATTAAAATTTAATCACTATTGAGTATAACTAGAAGGTTGCAAAAGGAATGGAATACATTTTTCTCGAGTGCAAAAAAAAAAGAAGATGAAAAAAAACTATCTTTATTTCAAAGAACTTTTTTTATATCAAAGCTGCATTGCAGCATTCACTTTGGACTTGTGCACAAAGATCGGTGAGGTTCAATTCAATCAAGACCTTCGACCCAAAGGAAACTGTTTCAAAAATCGTCACAACCCTGATAGCTTACATGACCTAAGATTAATTCGTTTGTTCAATTTTTTATTTGCAAAACCAATAATTATTGTATGCACGACACTAATCTTTGAAAGAAATTTTTCTAAATCAAATTTTTCTCTATTCATTGAGGAATTTCTATATTTTTTAACTTAGGGTTATATAGATCTGGTCGAAAGCCTAGAATCGTAATTCTTCTTTCTGAAAAATGTTTCTAAAATTTTCTTTTCTGATAATTGGAGTAAAAAAAAGAGAAAAGTCTTCAAAAAATGTTCTATCAATTTAGTTAATGTTTAATAATTAGCAATTTTCTATTCATTTTAACGCATTGAATTTATTTTTCTGATTTCTAATTTTATTTCGATTTTTTCAGATCAAACTTGATAAAAATCGAAAGAGTCGAAAATGCAGTTCCTGGATATTTAAAGGAAAATTCTAAAATGAATGTCGATAAGAAAAATGGTAAGTTTTTCAAAATTTATATCTTAGCGCATATTAATATTTTGGAGAGAAAAAGAATTTTGTGCCAAGTTTAAAGAAAATTGCATCATTAAAAAAAATTCTTTTGTTATTGCGATAGATGAATTTTGTCCAATAAAACGAAAATCTCAAAAAAAGAAAGAAAGAAGTAAACATTAAGATACAAAACACTTGAAACAATTGCTAAACAATATGACTGATTGAAACAGGAATATATATTTTTATCATGTTGAAAGTAATTTCAATATCTTATTAACGATGCTTTTAATTTCTTCACGGCATTTATCAATTATTCTGTAAAATGAAGTTTTGCTTTGTTAAATCGTGGTTAATTTTTCAATGATTAGATTTTGTTTTTTAAAAAAAGCACGTGATTGAATTAAAAGAATTTACTTTCACTGAAAATAGTAATTTTTATTTTACTTATGATTTAACTTGAAATTAATTTTATGTAATTTAACTAATTTAACTAAAAATTAAATGTAACGTAATTTAACTTAATATTATAAAATTTTGCATAATTTAAATTAAAATTAAATAATTTAACGTAAATTATGTCAAAAATTATTACAATTTCCTGTGGGGAAAAATAAGAAATAACAAACAACAAATATGTAAGATAAAAAATAAAGAAGAAGAAAAATAGGGTTTTTTTCCAAAAAAAAAGTTAATAATATATCAGAGCGGCTTTGAAAGAAATAAAAAGAGGCGACCTCCGGTGCCGGGTAATCCACATTCCAAATAGGGATAAACAAAAACTTGTCGCACAATTCTTTACAATTGTTATTTTTTCCTTTTTGTTTTTTTTTTAATACAATTGTTGTTTCTTGAGAAAATGTTTTTATATTTTATCCTCGTACTAGACTTGAATTTGTTGTATGACTAATATGGAGAGTTGAATTCGATCATTCTGTGACCTCGTGCGAAAGTATGTTCCTCTTGATAGGACAAGACAACCTTCTTCTTTTTTAGTTCACCCGTTTGCCGGTAAAATAATAATTGCGCATTCTTTCTTTTTCAAAACATTCAATTTTATTTTTAAAACGAGAAGGCAAAATAAAATATCTTTTATAATTATAGTATTTATTTGGCTTTAAACTTTTAAAATTGCCATCGATATGTTCCTTTCTTTTTTTTTTATTCTATAATCATTCTTCTATTCGTGCAGAAAATTGTATATAATAGAGCTTTTTAATAATTTCGTTTTGTTTTTTTTTAAAAAATAGGAAAAAATTGCGAAGAGTGGAAAAATTGAAAAGAAAAAATGTTTTCAGGTTTGACGTGGATTTTCGAGATCAAATTTATCAAGGGCCAAGGAAAGGATATTTTAATTTCTACTTAAAAATTGAGGTCCTAAAAAAGACGATTTATTCCGAAGGAGAAAAATGTATTCGCCAAAAAAATTGGGTGAGTATCAAATTTAAATTTGTTGCCTAATTATTGCATGAATAAAGTTTTAAATGTTCAAATGAAGGAAATTGTTTATTTCTTCTTTAAGTTAAATTTTTTGGCTTATTTTGCGTCATTATCAAACAAATTAATCATAAAGCTTCTAAACTGAAATTTGATTTTTTAATTTTGTAATCTAAATATTTCTTTCATTTGAGCGTTCGAAAATACGAATTATTATTAATTAAATATTAATATATATGAATTAAATTTTTAAATTAATTAATAACTATAATATTGATTAAAAATATTACATTTATTCTATTTATTTACTATTATTATTTATTAATTGATAATTATAAATATGTTATTTAATATATTGAATATTAAAATATAATAATTAATTAATAATAATAAGAATGAATTGATAATTAATATATTTTAAAGAATATTTAGAATTATGTTATTCACGGAATTATTTATTTTCTTTGAAATTACTTGAAAGCGAGCTTAAAAGTAATTTTTACTTTATACTTTTTTGGCAAAATTTTATTAAACCATTGAAAAGTTGTATAAACATGAAAATAACTCGGTGACTAACATGACACTTTTCACGATCCATACACATTATATGAATATACAATAGAAGAGTAAAAATAATTGATTACTGGAAAGTTCGTCCCTTCATAATATTTTTCTCGACACCGACAATTGTCTATAATAGAGTTGAAAAATTATGCACTTGACTCACCTTTACAATCGGATGTTGGTAGTAGAATTCGAAATTATTCACTTCTTTAGACGATTATTATTATTATTATTGACCACCACGTAGTAGAAAAAAAAATTAAAAATCCTTTCACAATTTTTGTATATTTTTAACTGTATTTTTTGTACAAATTAAAAACAATTGGAAATTCGCGAAATATTTCCATTTCTTGAATTAAATCGATATTGCAGTAGGGAGTGTTTTGTTTTTGAATTAGTGGAGTGATGTAATTTTTCTTTTTTTTTCAAGTAAGAAATTAAGGGAGGATAATTGAATAAGAGTTCCTCTGTCTTAGATCACAACAATAACTGTTGATAGAAATGCGGAGCACTGAATGGAAGTAAAATTTAAGCATGTACGCAATGCGGCAATGAACATGAAAGACTAATGTTTCAGCCGGCAAAGCAAAGGGTATTATAGTGGGATAGGACTCGACTGTGAGGCAGACATATCCAGGCTGCTCCGACAGTTTCTACGCAAGTCTGTTCTTCGAACTGTCCAGAAATGGTTGAATATGCCACACACTTTTTTTGTGTTTCTAAAGCGGAACACATTTATTGATGTCGATGCAAAGAATTTTGTTTGTGTCGAATTTTTAGCTGAGGGCAATTTTTTTTTTGTAGTAATTATTTTTGTTTTATTGTCAGGTTTCTTACTCGAAAATTGATTTTTAAAAAAGTAGCGAAAAGTAGCTTAAAGACAGAAAAAAAAAAAAAAAAATGTAGTAAAACAGTAGCTATTGAAAAATTAAACTTCACTAAATTTTTTATAATCTTTTAGTTACATCAGAAATAGAATAATTTTTCAAAATAAATAGGTTTTTAAATATTTGCAGGAATTTTGAAATAGTCTGCAGGAATTAAAATATTTCAAATGATTTCAATGTTACGCATTTTTGAAATTTAACCCTTTCTAAAAATTACAAAAGTAATTCTTTCAAAATTCAATAATTTTTTCTTGAAATTTGTAAATAAAATTATTCAAAACTGTTGTCACTTTTTTTTCAATGCTAAATAAATTCTTATTAGAAACTTCAACGAAAATTTAATGATTTAAATAGAAAAATAAATGATTTATTGAATAATTAGAATATTTCTTAAATTTTAATTCATATAAAGATGTTTATCAACATTTTTTCAAAATAATGGAATTCATAACGAATTCAAACAAAATTCGTAACGAAGATTTGCATTAAAATTTTTGCTAATAATTAAATTGTTTCAAAAAATGGAATTAAATATGAATTGAAAAAAATTATTCTACATTAAGAATGAAATTGAATTATATCTTTTTTTTGTTATAATTGAATTTTTTCGAAGAATTTTATTCAAATTTTAAAAAATAATTGCGTTTTTGGAGGAATTAATTTAAAATTACATTTACAAAAAATTTAAATCCTGCGATGAGTTTTATTATTTATAAAAATAATTGAATTCTTGCGAAGAAGTTTCAAAAAATCTATTTAAACTAATTGATTTTTTTATGCAAAATATTAGGATATAATTCTGTTTCAAATAATTGAATTCCTATGAAAATTATTTGAATTCTGATAATAATTTAATGTTTGCGATGAATTTTATAAACATTTTTTAAGAATTATTCCATTTTTTTGGGAGATTTTTTATTAAAATAGTAGATGTTAAAAATCATTGAATTACGCAAACTTTCTGCAAATAATTGAATCGTTATAAAAAATTTTATTGAAGTCTTTAAAATTTTTTCCAGTAAATAACCTTAAAAAGTTTTTTTTTAATAATTTTTTTTAATTTTAACTGTTAACAAAAGTTTAAAAAATTTCAGTTATGAAATTAAGTTAAGAAATCTTACGCGTTTGCTATTTTTTAAAAAAAAGTAATACGTAGGGAAAAGTTTAATTTTTTTCTCATTTTAATCGATTGATATTTATTCAAATAATTATTAAAAAAAAAAAATTAAAAAAACACATTAGTAAACTGTTAGAAAATTCTTCTATATTGACGTCAATTCGTATACCGCATTTTCTAACAGTTTTTGTAATATTCTTATAATTTATTAGAAATAATTTTAATAATCTAATATTGTTATTAATTTAATTAATTATAAATATTATAAATATTATTTTTATTATTTTATAATTATTTGTGAAATTTAAATTCAGGCTTATTAGAATTTTTTGCAAATAGTTGAATTGTAGGAAATAAGTTAGAAAAAATTGGAAAATAGGAAATTTTCTCAAATTTGATTAAAATAAATTTTATTTTCTCACTTTTTGAAATTTAATTTTGAAAGGATGAATTAAAATCCTTTTTAAATTTTAATCGCCGTAAAATATTAGAAATGAAGAAATTTGCGAAACTTCTTTTCATTACACGATGTTTTTAAAAATAGAAAATTGCGATAAAATAGAAAATTCCCTCCCAAGTTGTGAAATGAAGATTATCAGAAAGTTTTTCTTATTATTTTTTTATTTGATGTTTTATTAGACAAAATTGAATATACTTTGAAAATTTTCCTCTTATCTTCTTCATTCCTCTCTTGTGTTTTGTATCAATGAAACACGTGAGTGCAAATATATATACATACATTTGATCATATAAATTCTCCGTGAATTGTTCACGTGATATTTGACTGATACTTTTTTTTCTAATATAAAAAGATTTTTTAAGGAATTGATTCGATAATTCTATAAATCAATTGAAATAAATTGACATTTTCGAATTGTTTGACCGGTTTAAAAAAATTTTACAGCGATGAATTGTAATTCCCTTTTTCTTTGATTTGAACAATTTTTTTTTTTCATTTTTCCTTGAGTCAAACAAATTTTTTAAACTTTTTTTACAATTTTTTATTTTTGTATTATTTTATTTATTTATTTATTTATTTTTATATATTTTTGACGATTTTAAATTTTATATATTTGTTTTGAAATTTAATATATAAATATTCTTGGAGTGATGGGTTTTATTAATTTTGTTTGAAGAAAATTTTTCTTTCAGTTTATTGAGTTTAAAAATTGGGCGCATTAAATTAGTTTAACAATGTACTTGAATGTTTCTTTTCAATTCAATTTATATAATTCCTTCGGTTTTTTAGCTACTTAATTTTGTAGGACAATACGTGGAATCTGAAAATGAATTTGACATTCAATGTTCACTTGAGGTTCACGTGATAAAGATGGAAAGAGCCTAATAAATTTTTTTACATTCTGTAGACAAGTAAAAAGATATAAATTCTTGTATAAATAGAAAAAATTAAAAATGTAAAAATAAGAAATATTAACAAGGGGAATAATAGAAGTGATAAAAATAAAAAATATTAACAATAGAATAACAGAAATAATAAAAATAGAAAATAATAACAATAGGAATAATAGAATAATAAAATAATAGAATAAATAAAAATAAAGAACAACGAAAGTTTTAGAAATAAATAATAAAATTTTTAGAAATAAAACAAAAAAGGAATTGAAAAAAATATTGCTTTAAAGGAGACATTATTTATATAATCGTGAATTTTATTTGAGGCTTTCTATATTTGATAAAACATTTAAATTCTGTACTTTGAATCTATTTATTTCTCTCACTAAAATTATAATCTTCGCTTAATGATATTAACCTAATGAATATCTGCTTCCTTCCAATTAAATAGAGAGAGTGAGAGACAGCACACAATTATATTTTATTTTCGGATAATTTGCGATATAAATAGTGGAAAAAAGAAATTTGTTTTGTATTCGCTGCCGCATGCAAAAAAATGGAAATTTACAGAAAACTTTTTGATTTGGACTTTGTCGAGATTTTTGTACGTTTACAATTACATAACAAATTGCAGTAAACATATATAAAAGAATTATGAACTCGGAATTTTTTTTTACATTAACATATAAGTGAACACTTATTTTGGTAGCTTGAGAAAATATTATTGTTTTCCAGTATTGTTTGTCTATAAAAAAATATTATGTCTAGACAAATTTTAAATCGAAGTCGAATTCAATTTTATACATATACAGAAAAGAAGAAAACTTTTGTAAATAAGTAAATGGAAATGCAAAAAAAATATATTTTATACTAAATTCAAATAAAAATTATTTCAAACAAATAATTATTCAAACGAAATAAAATTTATTTAAAACAAATAATTATTTCAACCAAATAAAATTTATTTGAAATAAATAATTATTTAAACTAAATAAATTTTATTTGAAACGAATAATTATTATTTGAACCAAATAAAGTTTATTTCAAACAAATAAAATATATTTTACACAGTGGCTACTAAAGTTATTTGATTCAAATAATTTTTATTCGGCTCAAATAATATTTATTTAGTTTAAATAATTTTTTGTTGGTGGAATAAAAATTTTCCTTTGTGTCGAACAAAATTTTTATTTGACTCAAAGAAATTATATTTGCTTTAAATAAAATTTTTCTCTAATTAAAGAAAATTTTCGCTATAAATTTTACTGAAAAAGAAGAACTTTCTGAAAACGATTAATAATATCAAATATTGATTTTTTTTAATGGAATAATTTTAGATGTTTTGTCTCCTATATTGACGTCAATTTAAAATTAAAGATAATCACTGTCTAGTTCGTGAAAGATCGCAAGGTTAGATTTCCTGTCATTTATACACATTATAACCACATAAATATCGTAACTAATTATTTTAATCTAATGTCTCGCTGTGATAAACTTATAGATCATACAATGTATAAAATGAGAGAAAAAAATTGAGAAATTTTCAAGACAAATTTTCTTTCAAGAAATGCGATAAATATATTTTTATCAGAGAGCAAATAATTGTCATCAGATTTTAGGGATATATACAAAAGTACTTGTTATACTGTCTGGTGAATCGTGTTCTAAACTGGTTTTCTTCCAAAAGAAAATAAATAACTTGAGATTTCAAGATTGCTGACTAATCATATACCTTCGTTTCATTTATTTTTAATGTATTTTTTTACCTCTTTTTTGTTTTTTTTTAAATTTGAAGGAGCAAAAATATCTTTTCAAGTAAAAGTAAATATTTTTATGGGGAAAATTTTATTTACGCAACAAATATAAATTATTTGAGTTGAATAAAAGTGTGCTTGTCTCAAAATGTGCTAAATTATTTATTTGGTTTGAATAAAATTGTGTTAGACACAAATTGCATTTTTATTTGAACAAAACAACATTTTTTTTTTTAATCAAACAATTTTTTTCGGAACCAAGTAAAATTGGAACAAAAATTCTTTTGAAGAAAATACAATTCTTTTTAACCAAATAAAATGCAGTTGAACCAAATAAGTTTTTTTGGAACAAAAAATAAAATTCTTTTCAACTAAATAACATTTTTTTGAGGTAAATCAAAATTTTTTGAACCAAATAATTTTTAGTTGACTCAAACAGAAGTTATTTACATGAAATGAAATTCTTTTGAACCAAATAAAATTTGTTTGAAGCAAATAAAATTTTTTTGAAGCAAATAAATGTTTTTTGAACCAAATACAATTATTTTTTAAGCATTAAATAAAATTCTTCGTAACCAAAAAAATGAATTTGAACCAATTATAATATTTGAACAAAAAAAATTGGTTTTAAACCAAATCAATTTTATGTAAATGGAATTAAAAATTAAAAATTAAAATCGAATGTAAGGAGAAATTGTTAGATACAATTTTTTGAAGTAATTCACTTTTATGTCTGTCAATCAATTTTAATGTTTCATCTGTTAATGATTTTCACATTTTTTTTCACATTAATAGATAAACTTTAGAATTTTTTTCTGACTAAAATAAAACAAGATATGATTTTTGCTGATTTTAATTTTTTTCCCGTGCGATTAGCACATTATCTTCTAATAGTTTAAAAAAAAAATTTTACTCAATTCAATAGAAAATTGCGTAAAATTAAAAAATAGACAAAAAAAGATTATTGAAAGCTTTTATTCAATATATATTTAAAGTGCGAATATTAATCTAAGATGAAAAGTTTTTATCGATAAAATAAGTATATAGAGAGGAAAATGATGCAATTTCTTTGATATATGAGAATTAAGTCGAGATTAATTTACTTTTTTCTTTGCATAGTAGGTCTTTAAACTCGAAGAACTTTTAAAAGCTGTAAATTTGAACCTTTCTAATTTTATTATATGTTGTTTGCCACAAATACTTAGACAATTCTATTAACAGCTCAAAGGTGGATTTATTCTTGAAAGTACACGTCACACGTGTCTGCTAATATAATTATTATATACACAAATTTTCTTCACTTTACACATTTCCATAGAAAGTAATTTCCATTTGTCATTTGTGCATTTTTTTAAAAATTTATTTGCAAATTTCATTTGGTAGTTAAAAAATTTACTATTTTTTTATTTTCTTTATTGAAATAAAAATAATTATTACTACTTTATATTATTTATTTTTTGGTTTCTTTATTTTCCTTATTTTCTTATTTCTTTATTTTTCTTTTTTATTATTTCGTTATTTTTCTATTTTCTTATTTCTTTATTTTTCTATTTTCTTATTTCTTTATTTTTCTATTTTCTAAATTCTGAATTCTTTATTTTTCTATTTTCTAAATTCTGAATTCTTTACTTTTCTATTTTCTAATTTCTTAATTCTTTACTTTTCTGTTTTCTTATTTCTTTATTTCACTTATTTTAAAATAATATAATAATTTAAATACGAGAATTATTCTATAGAATAAAATAACTTTGGTCGGTATATTAAATTAAAATCTATATTTGAATCTCATTTGAAATTCTAATTTGCAAATAAAAGAGTGAAAAAAAAGTTCTTTCTCACTTTAAGATAACAAAAAAAAAATCTTTTAATTCTTTTGTATGCAAATTATTATTAATACTTATTGACTCTATTACTTTTTTCAATAAACATGACCTTGAAGAAATATTTTTCTTTTTTTTTTTAAAGTTAATTTTTGTCGCTAAGTATTATTATATTTATATAGATTATCAAATCAACACGTGTTAAAAAACTGATATCACAAATCGGATAAAAATATAATAATCGTCTGGACAAGTGAATCATTTATATTCCCATTTCAATGGAAACTACACAATTATAATTGTTGAATTGACAGACTACTCGTAATAAAATCGCAATAATTGATAAGGTTTATTAATAATCACTTAATTCATGTCTACTATGTTTTTTTTAAAATATAAATATGAATAAAATAGAAGTAAAATAATGCGATTTGGTAATTAAATTTGTACTTTTTAAATGTAATTAATTTTTCTATTTTTCAACATGATGATTAAAATTTGTTGTATGAAATTTTATTGTAGTGCATTGA
Source organism: Leptopilina drosophilae (assembly GCA_032873175.1). Classification (NCBI taxonomy): domain Eukaryota; kingdom Metazoa; phylum Arthropoda; class Insecta; order Hymenoptera; family Figitidae; genus Leptopilina; species Leptopilina drosophilae. Next base: position 4,895,541 of record CM065483.1, read on the forward strand.
CCTCTGTGAAAAGTCTGTCTGCGGATTTGTATTGTTTATTTTATGTTAATAGCTGTAAATGAAGAGAAAAACATTTTTTTTCTACTTTACGATAAATTTATTGTTTAAAATAAATAATTAAATTAGAAAATACATAAATAATAAATTTTAAGAGTACATTTTCAATTTCACTGAGTGCTAATTTTGCACTACGAGAGGAAGCTTCAGAATCACTATCTTTTATCTAAGGATGAGATAAGCGGAATTAAAAGCACTTTGTCATACTCTAAAATTTGCATTTTTAATCTTTACATTTGTTAGTTAAATAAAAATTAGCAATCGGCAATATCTCAGGGAAATGAAATAAAAAATTAATTACATGACCTAATGAAGATTGATATAATTTTTTGTTTTGCGAAATCTATAAAATATTTTTACGTCGATTAAAAATTTAAATCCATAAAAAAAGTCATTAAATTTAATGAAGGATTTTTTTCTCAATTTCAGATACGTGATAAAAGATGTTTCTCCACTGGAAGTATTTTGAAGTTTATAACTTTCCATAAAGATGCCCAAAAAATAGTGTTTAGAAGCTTTAGGATTTCCTTTCATCGAAACAAAAACAGGTATTTAAAAAATATTTTTTAAATATTCAAATCAATTTTTCTTTCTCTAGAAGAAAAATAGTATTTTTCTACATTTTATTTCCACTTGATTATTAATTTATCAATTATTCGTAAAAATTATCTAAAATTCAAATAAATTATTGAAAATTTTCTTTTTTCTTTTCAATTATGGAGTAAAAAGATTGGTATAGATTAAATCTTTTAGGCCTCTAGAAATATGTTTTCTTAAATTTATTATCACTGCATGATATCATTATCGGACCATATATTGTTGTCGTATTTTGCGTAAAAATAAAGTTCATGTTTTTCATTCACAAAATGCAGAATATAGTTTATCTTTTCATGCAAGAAAAATTTGTTTCGTCAGATAATTATTATTTGTTTTCTAATGTTACGTATATTAAGACTTTTGTCCATAAATTACGTCACGTTATTTTTTTCTGTTATTTTGAGAGAAAAGAAATTTCTTGCTACTAAATATTACTAAAGATAAACAGTAATTTTTTCATACTCAGCAAAAATTCACCAATAAATGCCAGTTTGGAAAAAATTAATTTTATTAAGAATTTTTTTCAAACATGAATTATTTTCGGAAATAATTGATAATTAATAATAATGATTTATTAATAATTTTTTTATTAAAATAGTAGATATTAAAAGTTATTGAATTTTGAAAAAGTTTGTGAAAATTATTGAATCGTTTTAAAGAATTTTATTTACAGTAATTTTTTCTTATTTATTAAATTTTTTCTAATAACTTTATTAAACATTTTTTTTTAATTTCAACTATTAGCAAATTGTAAAAAGTAGTAAATATAGGAAGGAGCAAGGCCTGGAAATATTAATTGATATAGAAAAAAAAGTCCTTTTTGATTGCTATAAATATTTTTAATTTTTACTTTTTGAAAGCAAAATCACAGCTACATAAGATGTGGTTTAATAATAATATAATAATAGACGATATTAATTAATTAATAATAGATAAAGTTATATAATAATTCCTCTTTCATACATCAGATATCGTTTTAATACTAAGGACCGTACGATGTTATTCTACTTCCAAATAGTACTAACACAAACACTAAACGTGTCTCGATTCTCGGTTTTTCGATATATCGCACTCATTTTCTAAAATGTTTTTTTTTACGTGTGTTTTATTAATTTGCAGTGCAAATTACTTAACGACTTTATTATAATAACGGACGCTTTTTGTCTTTTTTTTTCTTTCTTAAAAACTTGTGTCTTTTTTTCTTACACGTACATATATTTATATATTTATATATTTATAATATATCGTCATTTTTTACAGTCGTACGCCTTAAAATTTGTCTTCCTTTTTTTTTGTATTTTCTTTTTTTCTTTTCTTTTATTTCATCGCACCTTTTGAAAAAAAACTATCAATAACGTCTTATCTTTAAAAATTTTCACAAAAAAAAACATAACTTTAATGATAAAATAATAAAATAGTAAAAACAGGTTAAAAAAATTTTTTTAAAAATATATAAATATATTTAAAGCTATGCCGAATTTTTTCCATAGACAATCTTTTTTCGTATACTTATAATAAAAGTATTATAATAATAATAGAAGTTTTATTTATTGTAATAAAAAATTTTAAAAGATGTATTAATTTAGAATTTTTTTTAATATTTTCTTTTTTTTTAATAAACGATAAGACGTTATTAATAACGGTATATATTTTATTTTGTTTTTCAATCGCTCAAAAAAAAAAGTAAATTATACTCTAAATAAATATTTTACAAATATTTTTTTTTCTTCCTCCCCCGTTTTGTGTCTTTCGCTCGCTCGCCTTTTTTTGCTTAGCTAGGAATTAATAATGATATAAATCGCGAATAGTCGCGAAATTTTTGTTTTTTTTTCGTTTAACTCTTGTGATATGGCACTCATATGGCTGGCTAACCTTAGCCACGTAGAAATACGACTTTTCAATTGGGACACGAAAGTCGAGCTCGGGGACTCGAATTTCAGTCATTAGATATGTTTGGAAAATTGCAATAGTGTTTTTTTTGACTATTTCAATAATATAATTAATAATAGCGAATTTAATGAGGAGATTATCGAAGAGGTCGAAAAAGATATTTGAAAAAGAGATAAAAAAAGAGAATTAAAAAAGAGAATTAGGAAAGAGAATTAAAAAAGAGATCAAAAAAGAAATCAAAAAAGAAATCAAAACAGAAATTAAAAAAAAAATTTTAAAAAAACTTGAGTTTAAGAGTTTAAGGGTTTGAAAAAAGTGTTTAAAAAAAATGGGGAAAGAAAATTTTTAATTGCGATTAGAAAAAGATTGGAATTGAGAAAAAGCGTAAATCAACGGGCTAAGATGGATGACTATCAAGATCAACGTGTGTATGTATTTCCTATGGAATGCTACTATTAATAGTAAAACAATTAAGACTATCAACATGCGGTTGTCTCTTTGTCTTTTATCTCATATTAAAAACGTGTTTCAGTTAATACGCCTCTGAATTTTTTTTTTACATATTTTCGATTTTTAATTCTTGTATTATTTTTCCCCCCGGTTTTTTGCTTCTTTTCATATTATTTACTACTGTTTTACGACGGACATTTTAGTTTTGTGGTAAAATTTCTCAAATTTTCTTTTCTTGAAAAAGGAACTTTCTGTGGATTGAAAATTATCTCGATATTCAAATCAATTAAATATTTATAATTTGTATTGAATATTTATAATTTATATTGAATATTTATAATTTATATAATTATAAATCTTCATATCCAATCTTTCAAACTGTTTTTGAAAGAATTAAAATATATATTGAGAAAGAAGTAAAATAGAGAGACGATTTTTTTATAGAGTTTTGGTGAATTATTTGTCTCGTCTTTAATTAAGGCACTAACATCGTACGTTTTTTTTAAATAGAATTATAGTCTTTTTTTTTGATCGGCACAATAACCTGAATATCTTCTGAGTTGTAATCATCACCCCTCGCCCCCCTCTATTTTTTTAACAATTGCTTTCGTCGATCTTTGTTATTAAATTGTGTTTACAGCCGTTGCACGAGTATATATATAAATATGCATTGCTAAGGCACGGTCCTACGTTTGAAAAAATCCTAAAGGCACCCTAGCGCGTTGTTAGCGAGTTTTGCGATTCCCTACTATACCTACTACACTCTTATTACAATTCTCGAAAAAATATTGTTTTTTTTTACATATTCGAAAATTTTTTCCCTTTTCTTTTTTTCAATTGGTTTTTTTTATCTCCGCGTATAATAGAAAAAAAATGTACAACCCAAAAATCCAGAGGGCCTGGCGGAAGAAAGATCTATAAAACAAAAGTGTACAGGATCGTTTCCTCTTGAGCATCCTTTTATTTTAAGGAACAATAAAAGCACGAGAATCTAGCTTAAAAACGATTATACACAAACATGTACACAGTTAAAAAAAATTACTTTTTTGCGAATATGTCTTGAAAATCTCCTTTTTTTGTCTTTCGATTTTTTTTTTGTCTTAATTATCATATCACGTTTGTCTTTCTCTCTCTCTCACTCACTCGAAATTACTTGCCATCTCTTATCGTTTTTTTTGCTCCTCTCTCGGCTGGCAGTCTTTTTTTTTTAGTAATTATTAAAACGTTCCACAATACTGTTTATAATACGATTCTACAAAACTTTTTGGACACGACCAAAAAAGCTCTATCTTTAGTACGATAAGAGTGTGACCATTCAAAGTTGATCGTTAAAACGCATGGTATTGCATTGTTTTTTTTTGTTTCGTCGCTCGTGGAAAAGATGTTTTGAAATTACCACAAAAAAATTTTTCTCTTTTTTTTTATTTTATAATCTTTGTCATTGGTCGATTCGATAATCGCTTCATTTCTTCGATTTTTGTTTTTGAGAAGAAAGAAAGAAGCTTTGCTAAAAAGTTTAAATACAATTTGCTCATGACGACAATCGAATTGACTCGTATACTAAAAATCATGACTTCCGATCGAGATTTCTGCAAATATTTCGATCGGCCTATAATTCTCTATTTGATAATCCTTTGTTTTCTATAACTATATAATACATTTACTATCTAAGGGGGGACTATGTACTAATAAAAAAAAAAATTAGGTCGATGTTAAACATGGGCCTTTTGCTATTTTCTATACACCGAGAGCTTTTAAATTTACATATTTCTCTTCAACTCTCTTTATTCGTTAAATACGTTACAATTTGTCTTTTTCGTGCTAAAGCTATTAATATATTTCTTCTATTAATATTCATTCTTCCAATTTGATTTATTGTCTTCTTTTGTTTTAGTTCAGTACCCAAATTTCTTGAGGAATGTCTGGGGTATTTAGGCTGTTTCCAAAGAGTCGAAAAGGAGTGAACCAGTTTTGTGCTGCGTGTTCTAGATCAGTTTTAGTCCTTAGGTCTGGGTCCTAAGGTCTTGGTTCTTAGGTCAGTCCTAAGGTCAGTCCTTAGGTCAGACCTAAGTGCTTCTGTTCGGAGATGTGTCGATTTCAACCGTCCATGTGCCTGTATTTGTGGGCAGACATTTGCGCTAGACCGAGCACGGCGTATTGACACTGAAGACAGTGATAGTGGGTCTGCTTGCCTGAATGTTGACACTGAACGGCGCCGCAAGGTTGACTGGGTGTGAACTTTTGAAATCCGGCTGCCGCGATACTGTCTAATTTGGCATGTTGCCTTCGGTGAGCGACAACTTTGTTCGTGTCGGTGCAAACGAAGTCGCACTTCAAGCAATGAAAATGAGAGGCTTTGTTTTGCATTGAACCGAGGGAGGAGGTGTAGGCGCACTGAGCCCTTCCGCAAGGGACGTTGGCGCGATATTGTTGAAAATCGCCACCCATGAGTGTGTCGAGACGCTCGTGTCTTGCGGTGTGCTGCACGAATCTTGTCTTGTCGCAAAAGGAATAGCCGCAGTCCTGACGCATGCAGTGAAAGTGAGTTTGATGTTCCCGATATCCACAGTGAGGATATCGGCAGTCTTCATTGAATCGGAATCTCACGTAGCCGTCGGGCACTGGTTCGTCCTTGAGCATTCGCATTGAATGGTGGAGTCGTTGTTTCTTGGCGTCAACGGAATTACTGTCGGGTGGCGATAGAGATCTTTTTAGGTTTAGGTTTGCTGCTAGGGAAGCGAGAGGATTCTCGTCTCGACTCGGAGGGAGGAAATTGGCAGGCGGGAGACCTGGGGCGAACATTAGACCTGGAGCACCGGGATACATACTGCCGTGTTGGAGGAATGGTGGTAGGGCCTGATTGATTAGGGCGATTTGCTGATTCATAGCGGCCATGACGGCGGGATTTGGGAAATGGAAACCGTGACTGAGATCTAGTTCAAAACCGGGTGGTACTTGTTGCACACTTGGCGGAAGAGGTTGGGAGATTTGTCCATTCTCGTTGTCGTGAGTGTTGGCGCTGGTCTCGAGATTTTCGTTTGATTCCCGTTTTATTGGGTTTAGCTGATTGTTGTCATTGCTCAGCCTTGGATTTTCTAGTTTTATCTCTTTGGCTTGGGGCTGCTGGTTTATTTGTCCTAGGGTTTGCTGCATTTGACGCTGCATTTGATTTTGGAAATTGTGAATATTCTGGGCCATGAAGTCGTGCTTTTGGGACAATTGAGCGAGGTAGTCGTGCTGTATGTGATTCGATGCTTGAGGTGTTATTTCGTGTTGCTGTTGACTTAGGATAGCGCCTGTTGAGTGCTTCGCAATGTGAGCGACCAGACGGTCCAATTCGGAGAAGGCCTGATTGCATGCATTGCAGTGGTAGTGGTTCTTCCTCTTTAATTTGCAGAAAGGTCGGCTGCAACTTTGATCCGGTCCGTAGAGTATGTGCGGCGAGTTCGAACTGGTTGATGGAATCACTTGAGTCTCTAGAAAAGGAAAATGTTTTTTGCGATTAGAACAAGTTTTTTTTTTTGCTTTTTAATCGAAATTCTCTTAATTCTAAAGCGATTTCACGAAGTTGTGTAAGAAGATAGGCTTTTTGAACTTTAGACACACCAAGCTTTTACAACCTTCTTGATATGATCTAGTTTTAGGATAGTATTTTCATGGAGCAAATGCTGTAGAGAAAATTTATTTCCTCCACTAAATACTTTTAGTCAGGTATTTTAATGGGTTCAATGCTAAAAATTCGTCAAAGGTCAGGGACTTTTTACAGACACTCTTAATAGCTGTCATTATCAGTCGTCTAAATAATGTAGGTCTAATGGGTGACCTCTAAAAACACATTTGACTCCTTTAGTTTTTTACAGTTTCTCTCCTTAGACGACTTCGTGAGGTATTTTCAGCCACGAGACTGAGAGTTTTTAATCAATGGCTTTGATTCGAAAAGCTCCCAGACTGCAATTGGCGTTAATTATAACTACTAATAAAAAAGCACTGAAAACTTGGTCGGATGAGAGACGAACCTTGGTGCACGGTAGTTCGCATGGATAGCATGGCGCCCGGAAGAGCGGGTTCGCTCGGCGGTCCACTAACCGGATAATAGGTGCCTGCCGCCCTCACCACTAGCAACAATCAACCAAACAACCAAAACTTCAAATACCTCCCACTATAATACAACCACCGTGTAAAGTAGAAAAAGAATTCTCAAACACAAAAAAAACTGAATATTCAAAAGTAAAAACTCTTTTTAAATTCTAATCAAGTTTAAATTTTCGAGTGCGTCTCTACGTGCAAAATTAGCATGCATAAATGTGTTTCTGTTTTTTTTTTAAATAATTTATAAAGAAAAACTACCAAACGAAACTCTTTTGTATAAATGTTGGGTTGCGCAATTTCTGCTTGAAACTCACCCGTGGTTTTGTTTGTATCTGGACTAGGAATTTGAGGTTGTTCCTTGTCGTCGATCACTGATCGGCTCTCTTCCATGTTATCCAATTCTTGTTTTTCGATTAATTCGGCAGGATTCTTTACTTGTATTCTAGGTTTCGTCTCCTGAACCAAAGACTGAGGGAGAATTTGCGGTGGCTCTTGAGTTGGCTCGGAACCCTGTTGATCGCCAGTTCCGTGATGTTGCTTCTCATGAAGGGACATTGTCGAGTATCGAACAAAGGAATATCCACAATTTGGTCTGGTGCAGTGAAAATGTCTGTTCACTCGATTACTATGACAGCCGGGCAATCGACAGTCGATCATCTTATCGAAGAAGGCGAATCCTGGTAAAATGTCAACGTTATCGTGAAAGTCCTTGCTGTGCATGAGCAGTTGATCGGGTCTCTCTGTGGAGAAATGACATCGAATTTGGGAGCAGTGATGATGCCTGGTGGTTCTTAGTGAGCAGGCCGAGTCGGGACAACCCTCCGAGGTGTATGTGACGAATCCTTCTGTTTCACCGACGCTATTGGTGGGTGAGAGACTTCCTTCTCTTTCATCCGAAAGGGTATTTATGGTGAGAGTTGGTGTGGTGGGTTTGGGTAATTTAAAACTGGTGAATATTGCTTGGGGCGAGTCTTGAGTGTGAGATGTGGGATCTCCACCGGACCAGATTTCGATTACTCTATTCTTTGGTGGTCTTCCTCGTTTCCGCCTGAACATTGCGTCGATGTTTGTTAGATGTGTGAGTGTGACATCGGGTGAGAGGGCATGGGACGTGCAGGAGAGATCGAGTTGTCTGCTGTACTCGTGAATTTTGTAGTGTTGCAGTCTTCTGAATGGTTTGTCGGTGGCGAGAATGACTTCGCGACAGTTCTCCCAATTGCAGTGGTAGTGCTTTTCTTTGTCGAAGTAGGGACAGGTGTCGTCGCAACCGCCCTCTTCGAAGAAGGCGTCGGTGATTCTTTCTTGTTGCTCGTGCTCTCGGAGATGTTCGCGAACTTCGCGTGGATCGCGGAGGGTTGCACCGCAACGATCGAGAGCACAGTGATGATGCTCGCGGCCAAATTGGCAGGAGCAGTCGGCTGAGGCCGGTGCTAGGAAGGCCAACTCGACGGGCGTCAATTGTTGTTGGATTGGTGAGGCTTGTTCGATACTCTGGGAAGCGTTTGTTGCTGACGATGGACCAGTGGATGAGGAAGTGAGATCCATTGCCAGATCACTGGCACTCTGAAAGGAATCGTCCATTGAGTAGAAGGGCGAGCCTCTTCCTTCGTTTGAACTTTCGCCATTGAGACTGAGGGAGAGACTCTGGGAGCTGATCTCGTCTGGCATCCACGTGCCAGGCGGTCGTATACTTCCAGTGGCGCCGAGTTGTTTGTATTTCCTGTAAGCTAATTCCGAATCGTTTCTCTCGTGCTTGCGCTTGTGGGAGATAAGCTGACCTGAGGAGTGAAGGACATAACTACACTGGGGTCTTATACAATGGATATGATTGCACACTTTCGAGAACCTACACTGCTCGAAGGGACATGCTTCGGACTTCATGAATTTCTTGAAACCGTCACGCGTAAATTGTTCGTCTTTGATGTGATATGACTTGTGCTTGTCTGAAAAATAAAAAGAAGGATATTTAGTTGAATGCTCAAACAACAGTGATACCTCAAGAAGAAAAGCAAGACTGAGGGCTAGGTTAGAATATTCATCACTGATTTTTTTTTGACTTTAATACTACTTTCTTTTTTTTCTGAACATTGTTCTTTAAATACTGTTCTCAAGATCTATCTTTTGAAAAACTAGCCTTACCCATGTCAGCTTTGTTCTTGAAGGTGTACCGACAACCCTGTCGTCGGCAATGAAAATGTGTGGTCCTCTGACCAGCAAACGAACAATGTTCAGCCTCGCAGCTTTCGGTGGCTCTGAATCTTTGGAAGCCTTCCTGAATGATGGCCGAATCCTTTCGATGATAATTGGCGTGCATCTGAACGTCGGACGTTGAAATGTAGACTTTATCGCAATTGTCGTGAATACAGTGATAGTGGGTCTGCTTTTTGTTGTGGGGACAGCTTCTGCTTGGATGCCTCTCGGCGCAATCGTCAGTGGGCGAATATCTCATGAAGCCGTGTTGGAGGGATTCATCCCTCTTCTTGTGCCACTTGAAGTGCCTAATCATTTCCTCTTTCTTGATAAATACTCGTCCACTGCAGTCTAAGCAGTGGAAATGCTCTCTGCATCCAAGCTCTTTACAATAGGCACTTCCACATTCTTGTCCACTTGAGTACCTTCTTACGTAACGTGAGTAGTCAATGATGGGCTGGGGAATTGATTTTCCACCGCTCATCAAGTTCTCTGCCCCTGGGGACATACTCTGTCTGAGGAGAGCTGCAACAAAAAAGAATTGCTTTCTGTTAAGAATATTTTTTTGTTTTGAAAAAATAGGGTTTAGTTTTTGTTCATTATACGTTTGGAATTGAGGGCGAAATTCTTTATCCCGGTGGGGCCACAATGTGGACTGATTGTAAGTTCTTTAAACTATGGACTTAAAAATAGGGATTAAGTTCTAAAAATCTAGGTTCAGTTGTTTATCATGTGGTCTAATATTTTAAAAGTGTTGACTTAGGTCATAAAACTGGATTAAGTTAACTTAATCCACTTTAAAAAGAACTTTAATTATTCTTTAATTTATTTTTAAATCTGTTGACTTTGTTCAACAAATTTGGTTTAGGTTCCATAATTATAGTCCTACTTCTTAACAAAGTGGACTAAATTTTTAAGTGTGTTTACTTCGTTCATTAAATTTGGATTAGGTTCTAAAATTAGAGGCTTTATTTCCAACAAAAGTTGGAACAAGAAAGTAAATTTTCAAAGCGACTTGGTTGTTAAAATTTTGGACTATGTTTTGAAAAAAAAAGTTATAACCAAATTCTCATTGAAAAGTGCACGATAATATATATTTAAATTGCAATGACATTTGGCTCTCTTAATAACAATATCAAAAATCTTGAGGAGATAAGCTAATGTCTCTGGAAAGTATACCTTTGGACCGATTAGCCTACAAATCAATATGACAAGATTTATGGCTAACAAGATTGCAACCTAAATGATTTACTTCCGACTAGACGGCGAGGTATTTGGACTTGAACCTTTGAAACGTATATGAGAATTTTTTTTCCGTTAGTGATCTCTAGTTAAATAAGATATACGAATTACATAAAAGTTACAATTTCGCTTCAAAAAAAAGTTGTTTATTAATTGAATAATAAATTTATTAATAAAAAAAAAATAAAGAATAAATCGAATTTATAACTTGAAGAAACTTTGCTATTTACTAATGAATTCAAAATTGTTTCCTGATTAAATAATTACGTGATTTCGTAACGTTGGTTTTATTCAAATGAAATAAATTTTCTACTTTTTTTATTTCGTTTTGAATTTTTTTTTTAAATAAACGAATCATTTGGGTATATCGCAAAAGTATATTTTAGAATTGGGTCAAATGGTAAAGAATCGACGGTGGATGAATGACGAAAGCTTCTCTAAATGATAGAAATCGTCTTTATCGTCGGTCAGTGAAGATTACAGAAACTAAGTGGTTTTCTACTTTTTTTCTACATTATCGACAATAATTTTTGTGTTTATGTGAAGGTTCAAGAGAGAGATGTTTGGTGTCGTGCCAGGTTGGAAATATAGTAATTTTTTTCGATACACATATCAAGAGAGTTATGAGCACATCGTTCGTCGACCCATTGCTCTCTCCCACATATGCTAGTTAGGAGAGTTTGAAAACTGGTTGGCTCGTTCGAATCGCGAAATAAAAGGGAATGCGCAAAAAGGAGAACAGAGAAGAGGCAAGGGAGGAATGCCCCGAACAAAAAACTATCGTCTGATCACAAAATGTGTGTATATGCAAAACCCAAGTCCGGCTAGTGCTCATTTTTAATATCAGTGGATCTATTTAAATTTTTCATTACGGGTTGCAAAACAAATTTTTTTGATTAATGATTCCAGTGTAAATGGAAAGTTTATTGTTTTAATTAAAACACAAAATGGAACAAAAGATTTTCGATGATTCGTGGCAAACAAATTTGTAATTTTTCCAGGATGTCAAGTTGTAACAAAAAAAGCGTGGCTTCTGTTTTTTTTTTTTGCTTCAATTTTATACCAAATGTTATGTTATAAAAATTAGATGGTTACGTAATTGCTTTGATAAATTTTTGTATCAAGAAACCAATTCTTTATTGCGAAGAGTATTAATTTTAGAAATTATCGATATTTTGTTGTATCTGATTTTTTGTTTTTGAAAAATTAAAAAGTGGGAGGAACCAGAGAGGGACTTCCCACTTTTTGTTGAATGGAAATATTATCTTGCCTTTAGATCGAGCCGTACGCACTGGAAGAGATCGTACAATATGTAAAATATATGTGTCTACTCTCGTGATTATAGTCTGCAAAACATGAGAAAACTCACTTTGCAATGCCGTAAGATCAATCAAGCAAAACGCATTGTTTTGCTGCAGTAAAGTCGTTTCTTTAACGCGACTTACGAGATTGATTCATTGGCTTCTGCAGTAAATTTCGTTTTCTTCGTATGCTTTTGAGCCATGATAGTAAATTTTCAGTACACCTTTTCCTTCAAACTGTCAACAGGGTCGTTAAAATTTTCCTCCTTTGTAAACATTGATTTCTTGTACCTTAATCGAAAATTAATTTTGAAAACAGGAAACTTATAGTACGAAAGATCTCTAAATATTTAATTGAAAGTTTACTTGAACTCGATTTTCTTACGGAGTAAATTTTGTTTGAAAAAGTTTGTTGATTTTTTGTATTTATATCCAGAGCTCGAAGTGGGCCCGTAAATCCTGAAAAAGTCCGTAACTTTGCTGAAATTTCGGAGAATTTCAAAAAAATGTTAAACATAATTGAATTTCTGCGAAGAATTTTGTTACTTTTGAAAATAATTAAATAATTTTTTTAATTTTATTGAAATTTATGAAAAGAATTGAATTCTTATAAGGAATATTTTTCAAAAATAATATTTAAAAGAATTTAGTAAATCGGAAAAATTTTGGTATTTAGGAAAATAATTGAAATAATTGAATTCCTTAGACAAAATTTAGGAACCACTTTACTTTTTTAATTATCTACATGCTTTGCTAAAAAAATAATTTTTATAAAAATTTTAAAAACCGAAATTCTTAAAATTCATCTGTTTCTACTTGTTTTTCTAGTTTTGATACTTTATTTTTGGGTTTTTGAGAACCACTTTACTTTTTTAATTATCTACATTCTTTCCAAAAAAAAAAAATATTATAAAAAATTTTAAAAACCGAAATTCTTAAAATTCATCTGTTTCTACTTGTTTTTCTAATTTTGCTTCTTTATTTTTGGGTTTTTGAGAACCACTTTACTTTTTTAATTATCTACATGCTTTGCCAAAAAAAGCTAATTTTATAAAAAATTTAAAAAACCGAAATTCTTAAAATTCATCTGTTTCTACTTGTTTTTCTAGTTTTACTTCTTTATTTTTGGGTTTTTGAGAACCACTTTACTTTTTTAATTATCTACATGCTTTGCTAAAAAAAACTAATTTTATAAAAAATTTTAAAAACCGAAATTCTTAACATTCATCTATTTCTACTTGTTTTTCTACTTTTGCTTCTTTATTTTTGGGTTTTTGAGAACCACTTTACTTTTTTAATTATCTACATGCTTTCCTAAAAAAAATAATTTTATAAAAACCCGCCACTGCAATTGTCCAATTTTTTTTTACTATTTTCTCTTTTTTATTTTTGGCTTTACTATTCGTTTTTTTACTATTTTTGTCTTTTTTCTTAACTGTTTGTTTTTTTCCTATTCTTTTATTACTATTTTTGTCTTTAGTGTTCTTTTTTTTAAAAAGTTTTTAATGAAATTCTTTAATTCTTTTTTTTGTCATCAAGGCTACTTTTTTCTACTTTTTTTAAACTCATAATGGAGTGCAAAGCCTGTAAGGATAATAAGTTAATAAGGAAGAATTTTAGATGGAAATTCTGAAAAATAATAATTGAATTGATGATTTTAATTATTATGAATTATTTTATATATATAGTCTCTCTCCGTGTATAGTTATGAAAAATTGAATTTCTAGTTGTAAGTAAAATGTTCTCTTATATTTGATTCGGTCTGATAATGATTTTAATCTTTATCTTTCTTTATTTGTCAGTTGGTCCGTAATTTTTAATTTTCGGTCCGTAAAGTCAGTATTTTTCAATGCTTTCACTGCTTCGAGTCCTGTGTGTATCAATTTCGGGCATTTAGCGTAAAATCGATACAATTAGTTATGAGGAGATGAAGAAGGAGGTAAACAGAGAGATGGTTTCGGTGTCTGACGCTCGACATAACGATGCTCATCCTTTCTCCCTCCCGCACCCTTTTGAGAAAGATTGCAAACGCCGGCTTTGATCACGACAAGAAAGGAAAACCACAAGAAACCGGAGAAGGATGAATATCGGACCAAGAGTTCTTTCTCTCTTCTTTTGCCGAAATTACCGAAACGCCAAACAATCTTTCAAGACGACGACGACGACGACGAGCAAGAAGGGACCTAATGCTCCTGAAGACGCCGCGGAGTTCCCGTTTTTGAATCCAAGTCTCCGCGCAGTATAATCTACACTCCAGTTGCCAGTTGCGCCCATACTCGAAGTACGCGGACAAATATGTTACATATTCCCTGAGAAATGTTCTCTTTCGAAGATGAGCTTTTGATTGCGACTAAGGAGAAAGAAATATTCTCCCCAAGAGATGAGAATTTAAAACTTATATGCTTGCCGGAATTTTTGTTATTGGAGTCGACGTGGAGGTATTTTTGGAAAAGTTTCTGAAAGTTACTGAAAGTTACTGAATGTTACTGAATGTTTTTGAAACAAAACGATGTTTCGCTTAGAAAATGTAATGGAATCTTTTTTTTGAGTATCAGAATATTCCCTTCTAACATTCTTCTAATATTGTTCTATTCTTATGGGACCTAAAGAATATTCTGCGCTTCTAAAAATATGATTATACTTTTAGAATCTTTAGGGCCCATAGGGTAGAAGGGAAACTTTTTTAAAAAACCGGGATAACGGAAATTGTTGGCAACTTTTTATAAACAAAGTCCGAGTTCCCTTCTAACCTATGGGACCTAAAGAATATTCTGCGCTTCTAAAAATATGATTATATTCATAGAAGCGCAGAAGATTCTTTTAGCTCCCATAGGTTAGAAGGAAAATTTTTTTTTGAAAATCAGGGATAACGGAAATTGTCGGCAACTTTTTATAAACAAAGTTCAAAAGGTGGACCCGAGGGGCTATAAATAAAATGCGGATAAAAATGTAATGTAAATTTATAGTTCAATATGGAATATATAAGATTATATGAATATATCTTGGAGACAAATTACAATATGCATGTGCCAAGTGATAATGTCTCACTGGTGGGTGTATGGTGCAGAGAACAACAATGTGCATTATGTTTTTGTCACAAGTGAATTTGTAACATGCGTTTCACGATAGTTTTGTGTATACATATATGTGAGTTCAATTATCTGCGCAAGTATTTAAAGAACTTAATTTTTCCCTAAAAATAGGTTTGATAAATTTTTTCCGATAAAATTTTTTTTTTATTTACCTAGATAAATAAAAACGAATAGAATAGGATGAAGGTGTTTGGTTATAAGGATGCCACCCACGCATGGTTCGAAGAGAGAGAGAGAGCGCTCTGCGCCGGGGGCACGATTTTAAATGAGAATACGAAAAACGTGACGGAGCTTAAAGAGCAAATCTTAAAAAATATGAGAAACCCCGGGGACGACACGCACGGCCCCTAACTCCCCACGGTCCCCCTGGCCCTAGTTTTTTGATGTGCCCTCCCACCCTATCTCTCTTTCTCTCTCTCATATACACAGCCTTTCAGTTTTCAAACCCTTTTATGCGTCGTTCTTGAAAAGTTGCGCGGCCCACCGAAAGAAGGAGGGTTTAAAATTTTCAAAAAGCCTCAACCTGAAAAGAAGGCCCCGTATTTCAGAGAGTTGGGGTCTCGCTTCTTTTTTTATCATTTAATCCGTAGGCTCGACTGAATAACCCTTTATACGATCGAGTTTTTTTTTTTTTGTATGTATAAAAATTGCGGCACACAAACATGAGAGAGAAATGCGTCATCGAATAGCGCACGTAAGTGTATATTAACACATGAACACTTGTTAGAAAGAACATTGGTGTGTTAGTTTTGGAGAATATATATGTATAGAGTGCGTCGTCGCGGGGCCAGAGAGAGGGTCCATTGAACCTTTTCGAGAGGACCTAAATACCAAAAAAAAAAAAAAAAATAAGTCCTAACGGACCGTTCTCGATGGTCCTTGTCACAACATTGTTTCCGGAAAAATGGCTCTGATCGTTTCGGGCTCCGAGGGGGCAGGTGCGATTTTTAATTTAATAACCGTCTAAAAGAGAGTTCATGCTAAATCCTATCGTGAAAAATCTTTTTTTTTTTTGAATTAACATTTAGCTTCGTCTCAATTGGTCGACTTGAATTCCCCTTGCTTTAACGATTCGACTATAATACAGTTTCTTTAATTCGAAACTTGGTTACTACTCGAAATTCTATTCTTAATGGCGGAGGAATTCTTTGTTCAATTTGATATTTGGAGGATAATTATATACTTTCTTTTGACTCTGTTTCAATGTGGTTTAATCTTTTAGACTATTTTGGACTCTTGGACACTTTTAGATTGTTTTAAGACTCTTTTAGACACTTTTGGATCCTTTGAGACTCTTTTAGACCCTTTCAGACTTTTTTAGATACTTTCAGACTCTTTTAGATACTTTTAGACCCTTTCAGACTCTTTTAGACTCTTTTCGACATTTTCAGACTCTTTTAGACTCTTTTAGACATTTTCAGACTCTTTTAGACTCTTTTAAAAACTTTTAGGCCCTTTTAGACTCTTTTAAACACTTTTAAACCCTTTTAGACCCTTTCAGACTCTTTACTGAATACTCTTTTGACAAATTTTTTCTAATTTGATTGTTTTCTGTTTACAGAATATGAATTTCCTGATGAGTGCAATTGGATCGTTCGAAGGAAGCGAAGGAAGCCATCGGGTGCAGATTTTACACTGGAAGGGGTAAGTAAAGTCAAAATCAATTCTGAAAAGACAAATTTAAACTCTGGCGCCCATAAGTTTTAATAATCTGAACTATATTTGTCAATTAAATTTCGAAATGAAATATCCTTTCGTGTTGCAAAAAGTTTCATTGCGAAATTCTATGAAATTTCATTTTTTAATGAATTAGAAATTTTAAGGAACTTAGATTTTTGAAAATTTCGAATAATTCAATTCAAAATAAGTTTTGTAGAAGAATTTTTGGTTACAAACACTAAAAAAGAAGTAAATTTTGCAAAAAAGATAAATACAAATGATTGCAAGAAGTTGAAATAAAATTCTTGGTATAAGGTTTTAATTATTTCTAAAAATATTCCTCAATTCAATGATTTTCAATATTTTAATAAAATTTTTCAAAAAACTACAATTAGTTAATAACAAATTTTGACAAAATTTTACGGAAATATTTAATTTCTGTTTGAATATAAATTGACTTAAAGATGGATTTAATTTAAAATTTCAGTTGATTGAAAATTAAATGCAAAAGAGCATGAATTTTTAGACAAAATTGGTTTTTGAAAAGGTTTCAACAAATTCAAATCTTTGAAAATTTGAATTTTTCATACTACTTTTGATTAATAATAATTATTATATAGAATTATTTATTTAATTTGTTTTGAAAATTTTTGTAAAATTTTTTTTTAAAATTCAATGATTTTCATAAATATAAATATTTATCTCAAGAATTTATTTAGTTTTAAAACTTTTGAAAAATTCTCGTCATGATTTCAATTATCTCTATATAAATAACAAAATTTTTCGACGAAAGTTTTCAAAAGTAATAAAATTCTTCACAAAAATTCAATTATTTTCAATACATTTTAAAAATAATTTTAATCTTGCCATAATTTCGAATTATTTTGATAAATAGTAAAATTCTTCGACGAAATTTAATTATTCTCAATAATTATATGATTATTGACAAAATTTCAATTATTTTCAAAATTTTCCCCAAAAAATCAATTATTACAATTTTATTTTTAAATTCTTCTCATTGATCCAATTATTTTTAAAAATATTAAATTTTTAAAAGAATTTTTGTCAAAAATTTTAGAAGAAAGTAATTGAATTGTATAATGATGAAAATAATTTTGAAGAAGTTAATGTTTTCGTACAATTTTAAATTTTAATACAACTAATAAAGTCTATAAATACACTGAAAGAAAATGTATATTAAATTTTGCAAATGTATTTTACAATTTGGGGAAAAAGTGCAACAAATCGAAAATTTTAAACAAAAAATAATAAACTTTTAAAAAAAATTATGTGTAATTTAGTATCAAAGTTTAAGAATTTTAATTTATTTTTAAAATAACTTTACTAATTCCACATAATTTTTTTTTAATTTTTAGTATTTTCTATATATCAAACATTCGATTTGTTGCACTTTTTTCCCAAATAGTAAAATATTTTTACAAAAAATAAACATTTTCTTTCAGTATAAATGTAGAAGAACATTTTTTCTAAATTTCTAATTATTTTTGGAATGAATTAAAATATTCTTTTGTGTTTAGGAAAAAGGCAAAATTTTTTCTATATAAAAATCGGAAAAAAGTAAAAAATATTACACCGCACTTTGTGATGAAGAATCATCACCCACATTTAAAACAGAAACTTATCGTAAAGGTTATACTCTCAAGAGTTACTTTAAATTATATGAGAGAAATTCGTTAAAGAATCTTCCTCGCGGTAGAAAGGATAAAAAACATTTCTTCGTGAGGGTTTTTTTATTCTTTTAGAATACGTGGGGTTTATATATGTTTTGTCCATCTCCATCGCGTTTCTAGCATATAGTCGTGGCAAAGAACTCATTACAATTAGTGCGCCTTTCATGGAGGTTCGTGATTGGTCAGACAAGCTTATATCCGCGATCTAGAGAGATCTATGAACGCGGAATTGCCTCTCTCTCTCTCTTTCTTTCTCTCGGTGTCGTTCATGCACAACGTGAAAGAACTCAAGGCGCAAGGAAGTCCGACAACGAAATTTATAGTAACCCTCTGGCCCTCTCTTCCACCCTCTTCATTATTCTCTTCTAGATTTTACCGACGTTTGATTTAACAACTTTACTAACTTGTAGATCTTTTGCTTCGAGAACCCGATTCTAAATGAAATATATACCACAATACCTGGATATAAATTTTATTAATTTAGCGCTTTTTTAATTATAGAGGCAAAATCGCAGAATTCAATGGGTATAAAATAGGATCAATAGAAATTAATTTATGAAGGATTAATTTAATTGAAATGATTAGTACCATGTAAAAAAGTAAATAGAGAAAATAATTAGTAGTAATAAGTAAAAATAGGATGTAAAATAAGAATTAGAAAATAGATTAGTTAACAATTACCAAAAGCTACACTGAAAAAAAAATTTATTTGATTCAAATAACCGATTGTTTGACTATTGCCAAATAAATATTTACTTTAATCAAATAATTTTTATTTGAATAAAATATTTCAGTATTTGAGGCAAATAATATATTTAATTCATTCAAATAAAAATTATTTGATTCAAGTCAATAAATAAATATATTCGTTATAGCGAATAAATATTCGCTATAACAGTCAAATAAATATTTACTTGAATCAAATAATTTTTATTTGAATCAAATATTTCAGTATTTAAAGCAAATAATATTTAATTCATTCAAATAAAAATTATTTGATTATTTAATTTTTTTTGAATCAAATATTTCAGTATTTAAAGCAAATAATATTTAATTCATTCAAATAAAAATTATTTGATTATTTAATTTTTTTTGAATCAAATATTTCAGTATTTAAAGCAAATAATATTTAATTCATTCAAATAAAAATTATTTGATTCAAGTAAATATTTATTTGATAACAGTCAAATAATCAGTTATTTGATAACAGTCAAATAATCAGTTATTTAAATCAAATTTTTTTTCAGTGTAGATTAGTAGAAAATAAACTGAAAAAAATTTAATTGATTCATTACTGATTATTTGACTATTACCAATTAAATATTTACTTGAATCAAATAATATTTATTAGAGTCAATTAAATGGTATTTGCTTCAAATACTGAAGTTATTGATTCAAATACTGAAGTTATTGATTCAAATACTAAAGTTATTGATTCAAATACCATTTAATTGACTCCAATAAATATTTATTGATTCATGTAAATATTTATTGATTCAAGTAAATATTTAATTGATAATAGTCAATTAATCGGTTATTTGAATAAATTAAATTTTTTTTTCAGTGTATTATCAAAAATTAGTTTAGTAAGAAAGGAATTCGAACATTAATCTCTTATTTTTAATATTTCTATTTTTATTTTTCCCTTTTGACTTTTTTTCCCACTATATTCGTATAATTATCACAAATAAAATCGTATACATTAGGCACTCAAGAAAAAAAAAGATGAATATGAAGTGAAAATGACTTTGATTTTTTGAGAAATTCCTTATTCGAATGAATATTGTCGAGTGGAATTTTTTTTTTCATGCTTAGAAATCATTTTTGTTTAGAGATTTATAAATGTATAATAAGGTAAAAGTTTCATATGTCTCATTTCGAGTAATATAGTTTGGAATCTCAGACTCCGATCTTGTAAGCAACTGCTTTAGAAACGAGTTTTTTTTTCTCTTATAGATCCCTTTAACAATGACGTTGCAAACATCCGAGTCGAGATAGGTTTACCTCGCCCTCGAACACACCTTTTCAAATCATTTACCTTCGCCATTACGTTGTTCTTTCACGTCAATTCCCATCAGAGGAGAAGTTAGTCTTACTTTTTTTTTTTTTTTTTTTGAGAAAAAGCTTAATCAGATTCTTTTGTATTTTTCAAAAGACTTTTTTTCAAGACTCATTAACAAAAAAAAAAAGAAAAAAGAGTGTTTTCATTCTTGAGATGATTTAATTGGTTAATCGATTTATTTAATCGGTTTTGTAAATTCGGTTTATGAAAAAAAATCTTTAACTGGAACAGCGATAACTTTCGCTAAAATAGCGAAAGTTTTCGTTACAAACTTACAATAAGTAAAAATTTCGCTAACATAGTGAGATTTGAAGTTCCAGGTGAAGATTTTTTTTTGTGTTGGAAATTATTTCACGGGGTGGTTAAAAAAAGTTTCCTTATTTTGAGTGAATTTAATAAATAAAATATTCATGTTTAATAATCGAAAATTGATTTAGCTTTTTTAGTTTAAACCCTTTATCAGCGATTTTTTTTTTTTTGATAATACCGCACCAACATCTGTCGCATCTGTTCATCTTTGAAAATAAGTCGAGGAGTTGGCGGTTAAAAAAAAAATTGCCTCAAATGTTAGATCGCACGGAGTCGAATTTCTGTTTTGACAGCAGTTTGTCGATCCATAGCGCGTAATTTCAACTCAATTTGGTATGAAATAAAATTCCATATCTATAAAGAACTGTATTATAAGCGCCGAGTATTCGATAACAAAGGCGATAGTTTTTTATCCCCTATGTGTGTGTGGGGGGAGAAATGTAGTCTTCTCTCCCCCCCACAGTTTCTCCTATCGTCCATTTGAATTTACAGAAAGGGTTCGATTCTGTTTATTTTCAAGAATGGCGCCGGGACTTTGCACCCCCGTTTATTGGGGGCTAATGTTACATAAGTCTCCCTCGCGTCCTCGGAAAAAAGGGGAAGGAGGGTGGAGTAAAAGAGAGAGAGATGGAGAAATAAGGAAACGAGAGTGGGGAGGGGAGAGGGTGTCGACATAAGTATGGTCTCAAAAAATCCATACTCTACGAGTGATTAAAATGAAAAAAAAAAAAAAAAAAAAACGCTTGGACCCTGGGGTAAAACGATACGATTAATTGCCCAAGCTGCACAGCAGCGGACCAATAACACGTGGCTCCACTTGTGCGTTGCTACGATTTCACCCTACTTTATTATTTGACATTGCCTTTCCTAGCTTTAGAATACAACGTATTTTTTTTTTTTTTTTTATCAGTATGGGAGTGAATGGCGAGACGACCAATTGAAACATTTGTAATTTAGTTCTTATTTTTGTTGAGTGGGGCAAATTCGATTTAATTGATTTGAGGAAAATTTATTTATTCGAATTGAAGTTTCTTTTATTCGAACTAAA
Source organism: Leptopilina drosophilae (assembly GCA_032873175.1). Taxonomy (NCBI): domain Eukaryota; kingdom Metazoa; phylum Arthropoda; class Insecta; order Hymenoptera; family Figitidae; genus Leptopilina; species Leptopilina drosophilae. The sequence goes on from CM065483.1 coordinate 4,917,218, forward strand.
AATTCTTTTATTCGAATTAAAGTTTATTTTAAATTCAAATTAATGTTTCTTTTATTCGAATTAAAGTTTATTTTAAATTGAAATTAATGTTTCTTTTATTCGAATTAAAGTTTATTTTAAATTGAAATTAATGTTTCTTTTATTCGAATTAAAGTTTATTTTAAATTGAAATTAATGTTTCTTTTATTCGAATTAAAGTTTATTTTAAATTCAATTTAATGTTTCTTTTATTCGAGTGTGAAATTTCAGTTAAATTGAAAGTGAAATAGATTCTGTTTTCAATTTTCGAGTAAAGCGAGTTCGATTGCTTCTCGCCTGAGTCCCTTTTAGGTTTCTTAAACATGTGCCGTAAAGTTCTAGTCTTACGAGCTCGGGAAAAAAAAGAGTGGTTTAGAATTTTATGCTGAAGTATGTACATGATGGTAATGGAAGGTGTTAAGAGTTCTTCCAGGAAACCGCGAATTTACATGCAACTACTCAAGTTTTTTTTCCATTTTTTTTTCTTTTCTTTCACTCGGAATACAATGTAGTTACGACCACAATAATGTTTCGCTTATTTTTCTGTTAACTCGTTCATTCGAATGTTTAACACGAATAAAGTACGAACTGGAACCAAAATGTTAAGTGATTGCATGCATAATTTCTCGAGAGTCAGAGAAATTTAATACCATAGTTGAAAATAATTCCGAGACGTCATTTTTCCTTTTTTTTGAAAATAAATATGTATATTAAATGTAAAATATAAATATAAAATATAAATATAAAATATAAATATAAAATATAAATATAAAAATAAAATATAAATATAAAATATAAATATAAAAAATATAAAAATTAATATAAAATCTTAATATAAAATACCTCCTCTATATGAGGAAGGAAAAATATAAAATAAAGAAATTGAACAATTGTTTGAGAACTATAATCAATATGGAATAATTACTTTTCGATGACTGTAGAATATCAAGAGGAGTGAATATTTTTCGAGACTTGACGCGATTATCACTTGAATAAATATTTAAAGGTGGAACATTATATTTCTTTTGAGAAATTACAGAGTCATTTGAATGCATGAATGAAATGTTATGTAAACGAGGTGAGATTGCAGTGCTTGAAATTCAGTCAATCAGATCTTGAGATGTTTTTTTTTTTTTTTTTTTTTTGAAATTTAAAATTTCAAGTGTTTGTTTACCTTCCCGAGATTCGAGATGAAATGAAAGAATTTCTTGATATTTGTTTTATGTCTATGCATAACGTACGTCTCATAAAATTTTTCAAGTGTTGGAAATATTTCGTTATGCCTTCACCGATGAATAATGAGCATTGTCCCTTTTCCCCTTCATTCGAATGTGAAAAAAATGCATTAAATGAAGAATTCGAAGACAAGAGTCTTTGTTTTTAGAAGCAAAATTGCAATTTTTTTTCGAAATCAAAATGAAATTAGTAATCAGTACATGGAAAGAAATAGCTTTTCGTGTAACAAATCGTAAAAAAAAGTATCCGAATAGTGACAAATCGTAAAAAAAAGTATCCAAATATAGTGACAAATCGTAAAAAGTATCCAAATAGTGACAAATCGTAAAAAAAGTATCCAAATAGTGACAAATTGTAAAAAAAAGTATCCAAATATAGTGACAAATCGTAAAAGAAGTAGCGTTTTAAATATTTTTATTTAAAAGAACGTTTTTCCTAAATCAAAATTTGCCATCAATGATTGGAACTTGGAAGCACGCATATCTATCAAGTGCTAAGAGAATGCAAAGAGAAAGACAAACTTGATGATTAAAAAGGAATCCCCGTTGAAAGTTTCTCTTTGCAAAAAAAAAAAAAATAGATGAAGAAGTAGAAATAGAAGATGCCAAAGACCAGGAATTACTTGAGCTCAATCATAGAACTTGCGATAGGTCGAGTGCTTTTGTCTCGACTCGTGCGGCTATTTTTCACCAGGCATTGGCAGCTCGTTTGATTTCGAAAGACCAAACGGTGTAATTAAATTTAGAATATTTTTTAAATTTCTGCGATTCCTCCGGGATGATTTGGCACTGCTCCCTCTTTTTCGAATGAAAATCATTCCGCAAGGGATTATTTCTTTGGGAAAAAAAGAAAAAAAAAAAACCAAAAAAAAGGGATTTGTCGCGCGCGCTCGCGGATCTAAAGACTATTATCGGCGTTTGTCATTCTCAAACGAAGGGAAGGGGGGAGGAGAAAGATTGCGAATTACTCTTCCCACTTTTGTCATGGTTTTTTTGTCAAGTGCGAAATAACAGAGACGCATCAAGTAGTAAGGGTGGGGGGAGGGGAAAATCGTAAAAGAAATTGAGAAAAGGAGAGATGGTTTTTAAAAGGGGTCGGAAAGGGCTCTTAAAGAGCCTGTGAGCTAACTCGAATTACCAAAGCTTGAAGAGCAACGAGTTAAACGTTTCTCTCGGCGCATTAAAGGTACGTGTCCCGTGGGAGGGAGGTGAGGGAAGGGCCCGCCGAACCGCGAGGGCAGGAGAAACGAAAAGTAATAACACAAGAGAATGCAGAATGATGAAAACGAAGATTTAAAATGCTTCTCTTTCTTTCGTTTTTAGTTTTCTCATTCTTGTCTGCTCTTTTCTTGGCGATTTTTTTTGACAATTTTTTACTTTTTAACTGTTTAACTTTTTAAGTTTTTGACTTTTGTAACTTTTTCACTTCTTAGCCTTTTAACTCTTTAAGCTTTAAACTTTTTAACTTTTTAAGCTTTAAACTTTTTAACATTTTAACTTCTTAGCCTTTTAACTTTTTAAGCTTTAAACTTTTTAACGTTTTAACTTCTTAGCTTTTTAACTTTTTGATTTTTTGACTTATTAACTTCTTAGCTGTTTAACTATTTAACTTTTTAACTTTATAACTATTTAACTTTTTAACTATTTAACTTTTTAACTATTTAACTTTTTAACTATATAACTTTTTAACTATACAACTTTTTAACTATTTAACTTTTTAACTTTTTAACTATTTAACTTTTTTAACTATACAACTTTTTAAGTTTTTAACTTTTTAGCTTCTTTGCTTTTGAACTATTTAGCTTTTTAACTATTCAACTTTTTAATCTGTTTAACTTTTTTTTAAGTTTAAATATTTTTTTAAGTTTAAATATTTTTTTAAGTTTAAATAATTTTTCGACTTTTAACCTTTTCAAATTCTTTGATTCCTTCTCTACCTTTTTTTTGTGTTTTTAAGGCAACATTTTTTTTGTTTAATTTTTTATTTTCTGCTTTTTAATTGTTTGTAAATTTTACTGTATATAATTAAAGGCTACTCGTAAGGATGCAAAATTAAAAAAAAAACGCTTGTTAAACAAAAGATTGTTCCTTTTGTATTGTAAACTGTCGGCTTTTAACACTTATTTATACTGTCATGCCTGTTTTTTTCTCTCTTGACACTTTTGAAGATTTTTTATTTTCCGTTTCGCTCGTTACGCTTGAATCTCGACTGCAGCAACATAGTGGCAATGGCAAGTAAATACCCACCGACGCACGCCTCTTTCGTTTCGCGATTATATTCTGGAAATAGGCAACCGGATGCCACACCGCACAGAGTTCTTCTCCAACTATGCATCGTTTGAACTTGCGTATATAGCTATAAAGATTCGTTGACATTTTTCTCGCGACTAGAAGGGAGTAAGAGGGACGAAAATTCCCATCGCATATTTTTTTTGTCTTAAATTACTTTTCAATTTTTTTTTAAAACTAATTTCTGACTTCGAAAGTAATTTTGATTAATTTTGATTAATTTTGATTAATTTTGATTAATTTTGATTAATTTTGATTAATTTTGATTAATTTTGATTAATTTTGATTAATTTTGATTAATTTCGAAAATTAAAGTTTGAGCGTTGTTTTTTAAATTTGTCGTTTAAGAGAATTGGAAATACGGCGCTTGGCGTTAATTAGTTCTAGCTGAGTCGCGAGTTTTATCTCTCGCCCCCCTTTGGGGTTCTATCGATACGAAAGCACGAATCTTCGTAAGTAACTGGAAAAAGACTATATAGTGCTAATTGATGAAGATTTTTTTTTTGAAATTCCCTCTGGGAGATCTGGGACAAAACAAAAATTCTTGGAGTAAATTAACAGCGCATGAGAGAAGTTCTGGGGGCTAATTAATAGAGCGAAAATAAAGAAAATTGCGATGAGGTTTCGAAGACTTGGCTTTTTAATCTCGACAATATTCACTCCTTTGTTTTAACTGATTCACCTTTTAAAGGTCTTCCTTTCGCCTTGGCCTTCAACCCTACTTCCTCTTTTAATTTTATTTTAAACAACATTTTGCATATCATTTAAATATATGTTAACGTGAATTGTTTAAAACTTATTCATTTTATCAAAAAGATTTGGGAATACAAAAAGGATATCAAATTATATAGAGTTTAAATTTCGGTTTCTACAAATTTTCTTGTAACATCATAGTAGGATAACAGAAGAATAGAAATTTAGATTCTATAAATTAAAGACGCTTAGAAAATTAGTATTTAAGGATGTAGGATATGTCAAAGAGTTTGTTTGTCCGCAAAAACCTTGAAAATAAAAGTCAGACTTGGCAATATATATTTTCGAAAAAGTAAAATTATTATATATAGATACGAATGTTTTGAAAAAGAATGAGAAAAAAAGAAAAAAAAAATGTTACGAAACAATTGACGTGTGATCTCGTTTATTTGGCCCAATGATTGGCCCCGATTGGTTTAGATCGGGAAACAAGTATTGGCAATCGCATGCCGTCCTCGAAATGAGGAATTCATCACTGTGTGATCTCGAAGCCTCGAATCGCAGTCATTCGTCGGATATACACGCCCCAGTTTTTCCTGGCTTAGTGACTCGTTTTTTCCGACGACATTCGTCAACGTTCGCAAACTTTTATATGCACTCACAGCCAAAAACAAAAGATCTCAACCGAAAAAAAACGATTGACAAATCTTTATCCATATCCAAGAAACTGGTATTCAAAAAGCTCGAGAAAAAAGGCCCCAAAAACCTCCCCCACCCTAAAAAAAAGTTTTCGTAATTAGAGAAGTAAATAAATCCTAGTTTTTTTCTCCAATATTTCAAAAAATAAATTTTTTACCCAGAATCGATAATCGATTTCATCGAGTATAGTTTATTACATGTAATAATTAATGTAGGATCTTCAAGGGCTGAATGTACAAAAAAAACCACTTTTTTGTATATAGTCGACAATTTTTGATTTTTTTTTCATTAAAAATGTAATATTTTAGGTCCAGTAGTTTCCTTTATGTGAATTTTGAAACACAAATCTGTGTACACATACGCGGAAATGTTTGAAAAGAGTGATTTGTCAAACACTTTAGCAGCTGCTGCGTTTGTCGAGAATACAAAGAGTAGGCGTTAAGTGCATTCATTCGCGCGCAAAAGCTTCTGTAATTTGTTCCTTAACACCAATTGTCACACGCTATCGACTATTAAGTCATGAAATTGCTTCTATGTGAAAGCTCAAGAATACAATTTTCATTTTGGAGGGGAAATTTAATTTTTCAGTTCAAAACAATTTTAATTAATATATTTGAATGAATATGGAAATATTGTAGAATTTAATTGTAATTTAAATAGTAGGTTTAATAAAAAATTCGTAAAATTTCAATAAAAGTTAACACTTTTGATTTGCTTTTTGTCTCAATTTGATGTTTGGAGAAAAATTGTGATATTAAAATTGCTAAAAAATTACTATTTCTATACTATACTTTTTTTACGATTTGATATATACTATTTTGATAATTTTTTTTATTAATTTTAAAACTCATTGCTGGATATTAATTTTTTTAATGCGATTTTGAACGAATTGGACGAAAAGTAGAAATTAGTTAAATTTAAAAATGATGTAATTAAAGTATTTTTATTTAACAATTGATTAATTTTTAAATTTTATAAAGAGAAATTTTATAGAGATTCTAATTTTTTCATGGTTCTAAGTGCAAAGATAATAACCTTCGTAATTTTTTTTTTAGTCTGAAAAATAAGATTGTAATTTTTTCAATTCTATTGTTTCAGGATATTATTTTTCAATCAAAATTATGAAAAACACATTTATTTCTAAACAAATAATTGAACATTTTTGAAATAATTGAAATTTTTTTACATTTTTTGAAAAATAATTGAATTCTTTTAAAGAATTTTATTTAAATTTTTCGAAAATATAATAAAAGGAAGTTAGTGACCGTATTTAAAATTTTATTTTTAAGATTTAAAGTCCGTCTTACTAGTTTTAAATCCTAATTCGTTGCTTCTAAAAATTATATTATTCTATTATTATTCAATAATTAAATAAATCAATATTTAAATATTTCAATAATTGTTATTGAACTTCTCTTAAACTTTTATAGAATTTCAAATTTCTCAATGAAGTTCTGAATTCTTTGCGGAAATTCAATTATTATCAATATGATTTTAATAAATAAATTTTAATATATAATTTTAATAAATAAAATTGGAAAATTAAATTTTCAATTATAATTTTATAAAGAGGCAAGATTATTTTTGAAAAACTTGAAAAAATTCTTTGTTTAATTCAATTATTTTACAAATTACAATTTTTCATACTTTTAACTAACAATTCTGTAAAATAATAAAATTTTATATTCATTTATTTATATTCAGTGATTTTAAAAAAAATTCTTTGCGAAATTTATTTATTTTTATAAATAACAATATTCATTACAAGAATTCAATTATTCGCAAAAATCAAAAGTAATAAAATTCTTTAGAAAAATTCAATTATTTTCGAAACATTTTAAAAATTCTTGTCATAATTTCTGTTTTTTTTACTATTTGATATACTATTTTGATAATTTTCAATAATTGTAATAAAATTACTGACAAAATTTTAATTATTTTCGAAATTATCCCCAAAAAAATGAATTATTAAAAATTTTTTGCGTTAATAAAATTCTTCTGAGGAATTTAAATATTTTTTAAAATATTAAATTTTTTTTTTGCGCAGATACAATCATTTTTATATAAATAACGTAATTTTTTTGAGATTAGAGAACTAATCGGAAAATTTTCATTGTTTTTAATTCAATTTTAAATGAATTTCTGAAGAAATGCAATTATTCTTAAAAATTTTATTAGAATTTTTCTTTTTTTGAAAAAATAAATTTTTTTATTTTAATAATTGCATTTTCGTAGAATTTTCTGGGAAAATCGATTTAAGTATGAATTTTGGTTATTTATTTCTTGAGCAAATTAAATGTTCATTACTTATCAAGTTAATAATTAAATATTACTGCTTTTATTAATTTCAAGAAATTTTAATAAAATTATTAAAATGAGTAAAAGTCATCTCGAGAATTAAATTATTTTCAAAAATAATAGCATTCTTTGTGAAGGATTCCGTGATTTTTATAAATAGCAAAATTCTTTGCAGAAATTCAATTAGCGTCAAATATAATTTTAATAAAATTGAAAAATCAAATTTTCAATTAGAATTCTAGAAAGAAGCAAGATTTTTTTAAAAACTGAAAAAATTCTTTGTTTGAATTGGAATTCAATTAATTTTCAAATTTTCAATTAAAATTACGATAAAAAGCAACAAAAAATTTAAAGCTTTATTTATGTTCGAAATTAAATTAAAATTTAACTTTGATGAGGAAAAAGCGGGAATTTTGTTGAACGAAAATAGCATAGACAGTCTGGTTGTATAAGAATGAAAAATACCTCTGAACAAAACCAATTTGAAATAATTCAAAAAGCGATCGAATCTTAAATTTCTTCCTGCGAAAATAAATAGTCGATTTGAATTCAAATATCATATCAATATTTACACGCAAGATGAAGATGATAATATATTTTCCGTTGCTCATAAAAAATTATAACAGCATTCCATTTCTGTTAAAGGATTGAGTATGCATTCTGCATTCGTTGAGTGCGCGTGTATTTCTTAATGTTTGCTTCGGGTAGAAGAAGAAGAAGAAGAAGAAAAATAAAAAGAATAAGAAGTAGGAGAATGGAAAGAAGTATAAAATAAGGGGGTGGAGTTTAAGGGTACATAAAGAGGGTCCAAGGGAGGTGAGAGAGAGAGAGAGGGGGGAAAAGTCAAGTCATGGGCTCGATTCCCGAATGGACGAAATTAATAAAAAGTTGAGGAACGATAAATTAGGCCGGCGGCACCGTGGCCCCGAGAGTCTGGCCAGTGTAAGAAAGAGAGAGAGAGAAGCCCCTTGCGGTCCCGGGCGATAATAAATTCCAAATATAAAATTTCGAATCCACCGCGTTTCGTCGGCTCCACCTATAAGCGTTCGTCGTAGTCGTCGTCGTCGTCGAGGCTTTTTACGATGAGTGCCATTGTGTCTGGGGATCCCCCGGCTCGCAACGTTACTTCGATTTTCGATACCGCGGACTCACGTCCCTTAAAGACGAATGGATTCCGGTAATTATTATTCGCGAAATGGATGTTAATTATGTGGAATTCCAAAGCGAGGACAATCCTGATTAGCAGGGGATTGCTCTCTGTTTCTCCCTAATGCAATTTTTTTTTTTTTTTTGACAGACAAGAACAATTTAACATTTGAAAGATTTATAGCTCGCACAATAATTCCTACACAAAATTCCGCCTTTTTTCTTATTCTTCAATTTTTAACTATAAACTCCGTCCCCCCACAAGGAATTTCTAATTTTTAATTCCTTTCTACTTCTCGAGAATGACTTTTTCTTCGTCTTTATACAAAAAGGGTATATTTTCATTTCGTTTTATTTTTTATATATTGAGTATTATATTGAGTATTATTATATTACATTATTAAATATGAAAGAATCTAGCAATAATATATATTATATTATAATATTATTATTTATTATATCATATTATATGTGACGCGATCTAAAAACAGGAACCTTAGAAGCAAAAAATTATAGGTTATGTTTGCCATTTTATAAATGAAAATACAAGAAAAAAGATTAACTGTCAATGTGAATTATTCATATTTAGGTCTTCATTACAACTAAAATATTTAATAAATACTGATTTTAACTTGCAACAAGTAAAAAGAAACTTCCAAACAACAAAAAAGTGAAGCAAACATAACCTAAAAGTGATTTGTTCTAAGGTCCCTTTCTTCAGATCTCAGAAATTCTGAATTCAGAAATTCAGATCGCGTAGCATATTATATTATAATATAATATAATATAATATTATATTGTATTATATTATATTATATTATATTAGTATTATTATAAATTATTATTATATTATTATAAATTATTATTATATTATTATATTCGCAATAGACAAGTCGTAAATTTTCGAAAGTAATTAGTTCAATTAATATGTATTAAATTAGAGGAATTTATTGTCTTAAGGTAATGTGGTAGTTAATGTATACAATCATGGCTGTCATAACGATTTGACATTTGACATATAACCAATAAAGAATGCATGCCATTATTTATAGTGTTAAGTTGAAATACGTATGTATGTGAAACGAGCGATGTATAATATACAACTAGTGCAAACTTTTAATAGTTAACAAACAATGAAATATTGCCGCTGGCATAATTCACCTATATGTGCTTAAAAAACACAATCGACATGCGGTATGGTTATTTCGATAACGTTCGCGGAAAAAAATGTAAAATTATTTTTTTAATTTTTACTATAGAAGGACAATTTGCATTTTTTTGAGATTGTAACTAAAAAGTAGCATACGAGCAAGTAAAATAAAACAAGCGTCCTTTTAAAGTTGAGGTAAAATTTACATATTTTTTCCAAGATAATCAATTCATTAATATAGAAACTTCATTATTTTGGAAAAAAAATTTTTTTCAATGCGAATCTGTAAATTTAATTCGCAGGACAGTTGGAGGTTAATTAAAATTAAATGAATGAACTTGGATGTAACTGACTCTAATTTTGAAATTTAATTAAATTTGGCTTTTAATCTTTTTTTTAATTTTTAATCTAAAATTTAAAATTGACTTGAAACTCAAATTTAAAATTGATTTTAAACTTAAGTTTACAGCTAGTTTTAAACTAAAATTTAAAATTGATATTAATTGTAAGTTTAAAGTTGATTTGAAACTAAAATTTAAGCTAATTTTAGTTTAAAGTTAATTTGAAACTAAAATTTAAAGCTAATTTTAGTTTAAAATTGATATTAAACTTATGTTTAAACTTAATTTGAAACTAAAACTTAAAATTGATTTTAAACTTTAATTTAAAGCTAATTTTTGAAACTAAAATTTAAAATTGATTTTAAACTAAAATTTTAATTGATATTAAACTTAAGTTTAAAACTAATTTTTGAAACTAAAATTTAAAATTGGTTTTAAATTGATAAATTTTGCTAATTAGCAAAAATTACTATTTGTTAGTAAAACATAATAATTTAAAAGCAAAAATCAGTAAACATTTCTATTTATTCAAATTTTAGGACTAATCCTAAAGAGAGTTTATGAAAATTGATATAATGTTCAATAAAACTTTACATTCTGTTGGTTAAATTTTACTAATTAAAAATAAGATAGTGGGAGGTTTGATAAATGGCCAAATTATATTGATTAATGTTAAAAATATAACCTACTAATAATTGTTTTTTTATTCGTTTGTTTTAGGAGTGAAGTTTCATCATCGGAGACGCTCGATCGGTGAGTCATTTTCAGTGACAAAGAGTCAGAACATTATTTTTTGGTTATATTTATTTAATTTCCTAATGGTATTCTTTTTTTGAAAATTTTTATCATTTTTTTCTAAGTCCTGACTTTGGATTTGGAATTTGTGAGTTAGAATACATTGCAAAAATTTTTAGTTCTCTTTATACATTCACGAGAGAGCGGTTATGTTTATTATTTACTGTAGTAATTTTCGTATAACTTATTTTGAAAATTAGGGAAATTTAAATCGAAACTAAAATTTAAAATTGATTTTAATTTGTTAAACATCAGTTTAAAGCTAATTTTAAACTAAAATCAAAATTGACTTTAAACTAAAATTTAAAATTGATTTTAAACTAAAATTTTTAAATTGATTTTCAACTAAAATTTAAAATTGATTTTCAACTAAAATTTAAAATTGATTTTCAACTAAATTTTACAATTGGTTTTAAACTTAAGTTTAAAGCTACTTTTTGAAACTAAAATTTAAAGCTAATTTTAGTTCAAAATTGATATTCAACTTAAGTTTAAAGTTAATTTTCAACTAAAATTTAAAATTGATTTTAAAGTTAAGTTTACAGCTAATTTTTGAAACTAAAATTTAAAGCTAATTTTAGTTCAAAATTGATATTAAACTCAAGTTTAAAGTTAATTTTCAACTTAAATTTAAAATTAATTTTAAACTTAAGTTTAAAGCTAATTTTTGAAACTAAAATTTAAAATCGATTTTAAACCAACATTTAAAGCTAGTTTTAAACTAAAATTTAAAATTGATATTAAACTTAAGTTTAAATCTAATTTTGAAACTAAAAAATTTCTATTTTTTCTATATATTTACGGGGTCAGTATTTGAAAAGTCACGATTCAAAATTAGAGAGTCAAGACAAGTCTATATACGCATAGAACTTGATTTATTTCGCCCGAAATGAAAATAGAACAATACAAATAAGAAAATTTGCAAATGAATTCCTATTATAACCCATTTGTTTTCCCCTTTCACCTTCTTCTTTTTTTATCTCTCTCTCTCTCATTTTCTCTCTGTCTCTCTATTTTAACATGTTCCCTTTTTTTCGCATAACTCCTCCAAGGCTATCAACAACTGGTTATAAAGTTGAACTCTCGCGGGCATTCTATATACATATATATTTATGTGTTGTTGAACGCGCGAATTATTTGCAAACGAAAGAAATTCATAGTGACGATTGTTTTCTAAAGCCATTGTTTAATTTCTCATAATCAAATCCAATTTACAGTCGCATTTACAATAAATCAACGCGGTGTACAAAAAAAATAACACTATGCGGACAATAATATATCAGGTCACGGGTTATACGACGTCGAAATTACTGATATGAAAGTATAACGTTTCGCGTCAGTTGTCTGTAGGATTGTTGCGGCTTTTGTTGCTCAATACCCCCCCCCCTCTCCCTCCCCTACTGTATTTCTATTTTGCTCTCTTATTTTGTATATTAACTCACTAAATTATTCATATAGCTATAAATTAGTTACGGTTGGAAATTTCTCTTTTACGATGATTAAAAATGATTTTTTTTGTAAATATATGAATTATCCTGGTTTACATTCATTTTCGTTGTGTTCGTTGTTTTCCAATTTTAATTTAATATTTTAATTTGGAAAAAATTTAGAAACGAAAGAATTTTCAATTTTATTTTCTGGCATTAATTTTTTTATATGCTTTTTTTAATTGAATTTTATATTTTTTAAGTTTTTAATAAATTTCATTAAAATTTTATTAAATTTTATTAAATTTTATTAAATTTTATTAAATTTTATTAAAATTTTCATAAATTTTATTAAAATTTTATTAAATTTTATTAAAATTTTATTAAATTTTATTAAAATTTTATTAAAATTTTGATAAATTTTATTCAAACTTTTTAAATAAATTTTTTTAATAACTCATTATTATTATTATTTTTATTATTATTATAAACTAGTGTGTAATTTTCAAAGCGCAGAAGCGTCTTTACCGAAGAGAAAATAATTGTGGGGATTAAATTTGAGGCAAATAATTTACGGGGCCTATTTTAAGAATTAAGGTTTTATCTCTTGATTAAATTTACCAGAAGGTGTGATAAAAGATTATGTTGTGCAGCCAAAAGATAATTTCATTTACTTGCCTTAATCTTTAAGTCAACTTTCAGGAAGTTGATGGAAATTTTATTGGTCGCTTTTAGTAAGACGGTAAATTGGGTAAATTTGCTTTAGAATTAACTGTAATTTTCCTGAGCGTAAATTTGTCTTTTCAAAGCTGCTGTACAAAACGTGTTATAAATTATTGTTATTGTTGTTATTATAAATTAATTCTCTAATTTCGAATATTAGTAAAAATTTTAAGTAGAAATAAAATTTAAAAAATGTTTAAAAATGTTAAGTAGAAATAAAAAAAATAAAAAAAAGGGTTTAAAAATGTTTAAAAAAATAAAAAAAATTTTAAAGGTACGAGAAGGAGGGAAAGTATAAAATAAACAGAGAATAACTGAAAAGAGAGAAAAAGAGAGAGAAAAGAGAGAGAGCACGTCTCACAGGTGCAGTTGTAGGTGTACTATTATACAAACTGTAATTCTGCTATGTAACGAGAGTACCCACCGTGGTTATCTCTCTACACGTTTGGAAATATGAGCAATGCATTTTTTTCGGTTGACGTATATTACAATCTTTTTTTTTTCAACTAAAGCACTCGTTCGTCCTCGCAATCCAGGAACGCTTATTCCTTCATGTTAACACGATGCCGTGCTCTAATGCAGTACGTCACTGTAACTATACTAACGAGTTATGAACTCTGCAGATTGTAAAAAAAAAAAAAAAAAAAAAAAAAAATCCCGATAAACTATCGCCAAGTTCAAGAAAATCATGTTCCGAATAACACTTGTATTCATAAACACATCCACATTAAAAAAAAATAATTTCCCCCTTCTAAACTTTGTTTTATGCCTAAACTAAGAAAAAATATTTTAGACATAAAACAAAGTTCAGGAAAGAAAATTATTTTTTTTAATGTAGATGTGTTTATTAAAAAAAATAATTCCCTTTTCTTAAACTTTGTCTTATGCCTAAAGTAAGAAAAAATATTTTAGGCATAAAACAAAGTTTAGAAGAGGGAAATTATTTTTTTTAATGTAGATGTGTTATTAAAAAAAATAATTTCCCTCTCCTAAACTTTGTCTTATGTCTAAACTAAGAAAAAATTTTTTAGGCATAGAACAAAGTTTAGGAGAGAAAAATTATTTTTTTTAATAAACACATCTACATAAAAAAAATAATTTCCCTCTCCTTCACTTTGTTTTATGACTAAAATATTTTTTCTTAGCTTAGGCATAAAACAAAGTTTAGGAGAGGGAAATTATTTTTTTTTTAATAAACACATCTACATTAAAAAAATTATTTCCCTCCCCTAAACTTTGTTTTACGCCTAAACTAAAAAAAAAATATTTTAGTACCAGTATTTTAGTAGTTTAGGCATAGTAATTCCTAAACTAATAAAATACTGCCTAAATTGCGGAAAATTATGTCTCACAGTTCAAGATCTTTTCTTTTCTATAAAAACTAATAATGAAATTGTGGCAATAAATTTAAATTCCCTCTCCAGGAAGTTTGAAAACGGAATTTAAAAAATTCATTTTAATTTTTAGTATTTCCGCATTTGAATTTTGAAATTCGTAAATTCGTAAATTCGAGTCAGTGAACATGGTAATTATCAATATTTTATATATAACTATATGGAAATTACTCGGGAAGTAAATAAATTGAGAATATGTTTGAGAGCTTTAGAAAAAAAATTGCTCGGGGGGAAGAAATGCAGCTACAATGGGCCCTGGAGGTCTTTATTCGAATTCCTGGCGTGTGGAGGCGTTAGGTGAAAAAAAGGAGAAACCAAGAGGGGAAAAAATAGAAAACACAGATGTTTTAAATAATAGGCGAGAGAAAAATAAACTCTGTACTTTGAGCCTCGCGGTGTAACAGCTCCTGATGTGTATGTTATTTATTGTAGCTCCCGTTTATGCTTTATTTGTTATTTGCCTCTTCCAGTCTTTCTTTTCCCCTTCCTGTATTTTTACATACAAATATATATACACTTTATAATTCACTATCATTTCTTATCTCTTTTGCGTTAATAGAATGAAAAATAAAAATGTAAGAACAAAAAATTACGAAAAAATTGACTCGAAAAAGAATCTGGAGAACAATAATAAATTCTCGTATACATATAAACGACGGGAGATTATTCCTTATCACATTGTTCCTTCGTGGAGAAAAATTTGAATCGTGATCTAGAATAAATTTGTTTGCCAACTCTAAATTTGTATGCAAATTATTTGTGGAAAAGGAAGGCAAATTCTTTTTGGAAAAAACAAAAATGATTCCATTTTTTTTCTTTGAAACTTTGGCAAATTGATTTTTGTTTTATTATGATGGTAAAATAGTTTAGTAAAAATATGGTTGAACTTTACAACTAGAAGAATATATTATTGTCTCAAAGTATATAGTAAACTTTTTGTTTGATTGAAATTATTATCGGTGCAGGTAAATATTTTACTCGTCGAATAAAATTTAGTTCGAATAAATTTTATTTGTGTCGAAGAAAATTTTGTCCAAATAAATTTTATTTGGTGCAGGTAAAAATTTTATTGGTGTCGAATAAAATTTTGTTCGTATGAATTTTATTTTGTGCAAATTAAATTTCGTTCGAATAAATTTTATTTCGTGAAAATAGAAATTTTTTTTGTGTCGAATAAAATTTCGTTCGAATAAATTTTATTTCGTGAAAATAGAAATTTTGTTTGTGTCGAATAAAATTTCGTTCGAATAAATTTTATTTGTGTTGAATAAAATTTTGTCCAAATAAATTTTATTTGGTGCAAATAAAATTTTGTTCGAATGAATATTATTTCGTGAAAATAGAAATTTTGTTAGAGTGAATTTCATTTCGTTCGAATACATTTTATTTGGTGCAAATAAAATTTCATCCAAATAAATTTTATTTGGTGCAGGTAAAAATTGTAATTTTTATTCATGTCGAAGAAAATTTTGTTCGAATAAATTTTATTTGGTGCAGGTAAAAATTATAATTTTTATTCGTGTCGAATAAAATTTCGTTGGAATAAATTTTATTTAGTGCAGGTAAAAATTATATTTGCGTCGAATAGAATTTTGATCTAAAAACCAAATAAATAGTTTAGCAAGCACTGAGACAAATACTAAAAAAAATTAGAATTTTTTTAGTACTTGTCTTTAGTGCAAATAAAATTCTTCTCCGGGTGAAGTAATAAAAATTTTCAACCATACCGAACAGAACAGTTAATGAAAATATTCACCAGATTAAAATTGGTAAACGACTATACGTCAACTAATTTATATTCCCTCCAGAGTTCCCAATTCTACTTTCACATATATACATTCAGTTTGAATTTGAAGAATAAATTATATGATTTGAGAGTTAAAAATATGAAAGATTAATTGTAAATAATGAATGCAGAATAAGGGGGACGAGAAAAGCGTGTCTAATTCTTCTTATTTCAATGTGTCTTCTTGTGATTTTTATATATTGAACTGAAAAAGCGTTTGAAAAGTAGACATTTACTGATGATGACGAGAAAGGAAATTGACCAATTGTTATAATTACCATCGAATCATGCCTATCTTGGTACTTAATATAATAATATCCCGGTATGGCATTCAGAACTCGTGTCTTTCCGAGAATCATTAATGTGCGCTATTCGACCCGTGTTTTTAACACAAAGGGATTCATTTGCTGCCGTTTAAAATTTTAAATATAAAATTACACTTTTCTTATTTTAACATAATGAGGTCTTCTAAGTCGATTTAACTATATATTCTTTGCACTCTCTTAATTTTTTTCGATGGAAATTTTTAGTGTAGCAATTTTTGTTTTCAATCTTTTCGCGCGGAAATTTGGAGAATTTTTCCTCTTGGCGAAGTATTATTTAATTGTGTTCTTAATTTGATGGGATTTTTAATCGATGACAATTTGTATTTGAACGATTCTTTTTAGTAGAGGAAATTTTCTTCGACGAAAATTTGTATTTAAACGATTTTTTTTAAGACATTTTCTTCGACGAAAATTTGTATTTGAACAATTTTTGTGAAGACGAAATTTCCTTAGACGAAAATTTGTATTAAAACCACTTTTTTTAGTAGACGAAATTTTTAGTGTATCAATTTTTTTGTTTTCAATCTTTTCGCGCAGAAATTTGGAGAATTTGTTCTCTTGACGAATTATTATTTAACTGAATTTTTAATTTGATGGGACTTTTATTCGATGACAATTTGTATTTAAACAATTTTTTTCGTAGACGAAGTTTTCATCAACGACAATTTGTATTTAAACGATTTTTTTTTAAGTCGAAATTTCCTCCGACGAAAATTTGTATTTGAACGATTTTTTCAGTAGACGAAATTATCTTCGACGATGATTTGCCCCTTTTTTTAGTAAACGAAATTTTCTTCGACGAAAATTTGTATTTAAACTCCTTTTTTTCCTAAACGAAATTTTATTCGACGAAAATTTTTATTTATACGATTTTTTTATTAATTGAAAGAAGAATTAATTCGTGAAAATAAATCACGATTAGGAAAGAAAAATTGAGAGGGTTTATTGTTTTTTTTTTGCAAATAGGAAAAATTGTTTGACAAGTAGGTTTTGAATTGGAATGAAAGTGGAGGAAGAAGGGGTGCTCGCGAGAGATGAGAGAGCATTGGAAGGGGGGGGAGGGGGATTGATATATTGAAGATGGAGATGATGTGGTGAGAGAAGGAAAGCGAAAAATTAAGGGAGTTTAGAGAAGAGACCGAGAAAGAGAATAATACACGTTAAAGCCAGCAACAGCAACTACTCTAATTGGCCACTTTGTCCATTTATTCGATTTATTTAAATTATGGGACAATTGACAGTAGGCATTCTATTTTTTAAATCTCCCCGGCCACCGGGCTGATTGGTCGAGATTGGCGTGAGACACTGGCCCCACAGATTCCCCAGTTGTGGGCTTAATCAACTTTGATTGCTGGCTCCTCTCTTTCTCTCCCTACTCTCTCACTCACTCTCTCTTCTTGTCTCTTTGCTCGCGACGGACGCACGCTTCGTACTTTTTATTGTATTCTGCTTTACATCACTCCCTTATTCTTCTCTCTATCTCTCTCTCTCTCTCTCTCTCTCTCTCTCTCTCTCTCTCTCTCTCTCTCTCTCTCTCTCTCTCTCTCTCTCTCTCTCTCTCTCTCTCTCTCTCTCTCTCTCTCTCTCTCTCTCTCTCTCTCTCTTTTTCTGTTTCCAGGCCTTGCACTCACGGTACTAAAACCTACTATTTACTAAAAAAAAGTAGTAAATTTTTTATATATCTATTATTTGAAAGAAAGATATACCCCCAATGAATAATAATTGAATATTTTGAAAAAGGTTATAAAATTCTTCGTAAACATTTTTATGATAAGAAAACTATTTCCATCAAGGGAATTGAATTATTTAAAACAGAATTTTTCCAAATATTTTTCGAAATAATTATTTTAATAAGATAATTAATTAAATAATAAATAATTAATTATTTAATTTTTCGAAGTAATTATTTTAATAAGATAATTAATTAAATAATAAATAATTAATTATTTAATTTTTCGAAGTAATTATTTTAATAAGATAATTACTTAAATAATAAATAATTAATTATTTAATTTTTCGAAGTAATTATTTTAATAAGATAATTAATTAAATAATAAATAATTAATTATTTAAATAAGATTTTTAAAAATTTTTTCCCAAAATATCAATTATTTTTATAAATAATAAAATTCTTCCCTGAAATGCAATATTGTTTCTAAAAATTTTAATAACGATCGTTGCAAGAATTAGATTTATTTAAAAAAAATTGTAAAACTCCTGACAGGTTTTCAACAATTTTTAATACTATTTTCTATTAAACTCTGTGAAAAATTAAAAATTACAGAAATACAATTTTTTTTTGAAAATTTAAATAATAATCAAAGGGACTGAACAATAATAATAATAATAATAATAGTTGTTGCAAGAATTTAATTATTATTTTTATAAATATTTAAACTCATCGCAGGTTTTTGGTTTTTTTTAATACAATTTTTCAATGAATTTCGTGAAAAATTGTAAATTTTAATGGAACTCTTTGAAAGAATTTAATTATTTCAATATTATTATTATTTTTATAAATATTTAAACTCATCGCAAGTTTTTGGTTTTTTTAATACAATTTTTCAATGAATTTCGTGAAAAATTGAAAATTTTAATGGAACTCTTTGAAAGAATTGAATTATTTAAAAAAATTTAATAATATTCTTCGGAGGAATTTAATTCTCTTCACGGATAATGAAATTATTCGCAAGAATTCAATTATTTTCGGAAATATTTATAAAATTGTTCACAAGAATTCAATTATATTAGAAAAAAATTAATAATTTCCTAAAACTTCAATTATTTTCAAAAAATATTAAATTTTCTTTCCAGAATTGAATTATTTTTTAAAAATATTTAATAAAATTCGTAACAAAAATTCAATTATGTATTTTGAAAAAAAAAAAAAAATTCTTTTGCAAAAATTTAATTATTTTCATAAATAATGAAATTCAATGCTGGAAGTGAGTGATTTTTTAAAATTCTAAAAATAATCTTTACAGGAAATCAATTATTTTAAAAAATTTTAATGAACTTTTTTATTAATAGAATTGTTTATAAATGCAATTTCAATAAATTATATTAATAAATTTAATTATCTTCATAATGTATAATTTTCAAAGAAATCGAATTATTTAAACACAATTTTCATTAAATTAAAAAAAATGTCTTCAAAAAGATTTTTTTTTAAATTCTTCTCAAGATAGCAATTATTTTAAAAACTTTATTAAAAAATTTAGTTACTAAAAGGTCGATTATTTTCATAAATAATAAAACTCATCGCAGGAGCTTAATTATTATAAAATTTTTAATGAAATTTTTAAATTAATTTCACTAAAAAACGCAATTATTCTAAAAATTTAATTTCCCTTACATTTCTTGAACAAATTTAATTATTAATAAAAATAAAGTTTGAATTCTTCGTAAAATTCAATTGCGCATTATTAAAAGTGTCGATAAAGTTTTTTTTCTATATAAGAATTCGAATTTAAGAAATATTCACTTCCATAAATTATTTATTTTTGCATTTAAATAATTGAATTCTCATAGAACTTTCTAATAAAAATTGACTTATAATTCAATAATATAAAATTATTAAATTTTTCGAATAGTTTTATTATTTCTAAATTTCAGGAATAAAATAATTGGATTTTGAAAGAACTACTTTTGTAAAATTTAGTTAAATTTAAAAAATTCGTTACATTGAATTTATTTGTTAGAAATTATTTTATTGCTTTATATACAATAAATGTAAATAGGCATATATTTAAATGTTTATTAAAAAAAATTATTTTACTTTTAATTTTAATTAAGAAATTATAAAAAAATTATTATTATTGTTATTATTATTACTATTATTATTATTATTATTATTATTATTTATAGAAAAAATTGAGTCGTCAAATTTAATTTATCAATAGCTATTTTTTTACTACTTTTTTTTAACTTTAAGCGACTTTTTGCCATTATTACTAAAAATTAATTGTCGACTACAAAGTTTCTGTTCTTCTTTTTCTGTTTCTCTCTGTTCTGAAAAAAAAGAAAGAACTCTCTTTATCTTTCTCTCTCTTTTGATACGCCGACTATTCGTCCTTGTCTTTCATTGGATACACACAAGATGATCGAAATATTGTGGGAATGTCTCCAATAAGACGAAGGAACTCGTGAGATTTTCTTCCTCTCCTCTCTGCACGCTCTATAAATGAGAGAAATGTATTTGTACCACGTGGCTTCCCCCTCCTTTTCGTTCCCCTTCCCCCCACCACCACCCCAATTACTCGTACGAGACTTTAGCCTCCCTCCTCTCTTTGTCAGTTGATTTCTCCGCCCCCACGATATAATCCCCCTCTTATATATTTATTTTATTTATATATATATATGAGAATCGTCGTGATCACGATCGACTTCTTTCATCTTTTCATTCCACGATATTTATCGACATAAGAAGGGGGGCATGAGGGAGAATCAACGATGATACCAGAGATTCCTCATTTCGTTCCCTTAAATAGTTTTCAAAAAGAGTCAAGAGAATGAATGAAGAAAAAAGAGACGTCGAGTGAATATATATATATTTATTGCATTCTATATAACAAGAGTTAATAATTTTTCGTTTGCAAAAAAAAAGAGGGAGGGAGAGGGAAACAAAAGAAGATAATTGGCGAATGGGAAATATTTTTGAATTGGTGTATATGTATAGATATGAGGGGAAGAAAAAGGAGAGGAATGGCTTTTTAAAATGGACCGGAACCTTGAATTAGGACCGGTTATGTTGATTAATGAATCTGGTGAGTTTCTTTCAATCTGCATTGGACATTACTTTTTAGGTGGTTTCGCTTGTTTTGGCCTTTTGTTTTTAACTTGTACTATTATAATGAGATGGGAGTGTATTTTTTGAATATTTATGTTTATCCCGGACCTGATGGGGTGTGGAGTATTGTTATTTGGCAAAAGAAGTAGAGAATTTAGGGTTTTATTTGGCAAAAGAAGCAGAGAAATTGAGGTTTTATTCGGCAAAAGAAGAAAGAAATTAATATTTTTGTTATTTGGTAAAAGAAGCAGAGAAATTAAGATTTTTGTTAATTGGCATAAGAAGCAGAGAATTTAAGGTTTTATTTAGAAAAAGAAGCAAAGAAATTAAGATTTTTGTTATTTGGCAAAAGAAGTAGAGAATTAAGGGTTTTATTTGGCAAAAGAAGCAGAGAATTTGAGGTTTTATTTTGCAAAAGAAGAAAGAAATTAATATTTTTGTTATTTGGTAAAAGAAGCAGAGAAATTAAGATTTTGTTATTTGGCAAAAGAAGCAGAGAATTTAAGATTTTTGTTAATTGGCAAAAGAAGCAGAGAATTTAAGGTTTTATTTAGAAAAAGAAGCAAAGAAATTAAGATTTTTGTTATTTGGCAAAAGAAGCAAAGAAATTAAGATTTTATTTGGCAAAAGAAGTAAAGATGTTAAGGTTTTGTCATTTGGCAAAAGAAGCAGAGAATTTAAGGTTTTATTTGACAAAAGAAGCAAAGAAATTAATATTTTTGTTATTTAGTAAAAGAAGGAGAGAAATTAAGATTTTTGTTATTTGTCAAAAGAAGCAGAGAATTTGAGGTTTTATTTGGCAAAAGAAGCAAAGA
Organism: Leptopilina drosophilae; assembly: GCA_032873175.1. Lineage (NCBI taxonomy): Eukaryota > Metazoa > Arthropoda > Insecta > Hymenoptera > Figitidae > Leptopilina > Leptopilina drosophilae. The sequence continues at coordinate 4,939,142 of CM065483.1, forward strand.
TGTTAAGGTTTTGTTATTTTCGCAAAAGAAGCAATATTTGCAGAAAAAAATGCGTTATTTTATTATATAGGAAATTTTGTTTCCAGTTACGACTTTCGCAACAAGAGAAAATTTTTTTTTTTTTTTAGTGAAATTGATTGAAATTGTGATTCCCTTCTGAATGTACCGACGAACACTCATCCTATTTCCTTGATAATTCCCATAATGCTGTGGGCGGATATTCCAATAAAGGGGGAAGAGCCCCTGGACCGAAACGTTGAAAGCTGGGACAACTTGATTCGATAGATTACAGTTTATGGCAACGTTAGTCGCGAGTATGAAAAAATTAATTTAATTCCTAGTTTGGATTTTTCGAATTTCTTCCCTCGCAAAGTTTCAAAAACAAAAAAACCAACAGCGGTGTTTTTATTTCTGTTTCATTGCGCTTGTACTATCCTTAAAAAATTTTGATTTTCGGATTAAGAATTCTTGAATGATTTTTTTAAAATTCCGATCTGATTTGTTATTCGTACAAGAAAGCAAAGTATCGTATTTAAGTGTCAGGATTCTTTCTCTTCTTTTAAACTTAATTTTAGTGAAAAGAGGGAAATGTTCAACTCACCGGAAACCTTCGGGTCAGCTGCATCCACTTTCATTGCTGCCAAGTTTGCTATTGTCGACGGTACCTAAAATAAAAAAAATTCAATTTAGTTAAAAGAGTAAAATTCAATTTAGTTAAACGAGTAAAATTCAATTTAGTTAAAAGAGTAAAATTCAATTTAGTTAATGAGTAAAATTCAATTTAGTTAAAAGAAGAAAATTACATAGTAAAAAAGTTAAATTACGTGCTCTCTAAATTTGAATTAGTAAAAATGTTTAGTAATTTGAATTAGTGACTGACTTTTTGCTGGTCAGTCAGTTTTAGTAAGATTTACTAATAAATAGTCATTTCTACTAATATATTAGTAAAGTTTACTAATTCAAAAGCAAAAAGTCAGTCACTAATTCAAATTAGTAAACATTTTTACTAATTCAAATTTAGAGTGTAGTAAAAAAGTAAAATTACATAGTTGACAAAAAAAATTAAGTCATTAATAATTATGTTTAATATTAAAAATATCAAACATTACAGTTTAAACGTAAAGATTTCTCAAAGTTTATTTTCCAAGCACAGGACTCGCTATAGGAAAAGTTTTGAATACAAAAATTTTCAATATATATATATATATATATATATATATATATATATATATATATATATATATATGTGAAAAAAAAGAATGCTAAGCCTGGAGATTGAATGATTAGAATTGTGATAATATATAGGACAGTGGCGATTGGCATGTCGCATATTAAGTGACCTCGAGTCATTTAATAGAGATCTAATTGAAAAATGTGCGAGAGTCATTTATCGATTCCATAAATAGCGATTTATCTGTTAATCTTCTAACACCGAGAAATTGTTATATACGCAACTGTTCATATAGATATTGAAAAGAATCGAAAAATTTACAACATACAATATGCATTCCGTTACCGATAGTTATTTATGTATATATATTTATACGCGGCCAACAATGGAGGTTTAACTAAAAATATTGCGCTGTAATTTACTGAAAAATAGTTTTATGTTTCTTCTTTTCCTCATGTTTCATCAATAAATCACATCATTTATAACATTTATACTTTGCATATTTTATGCAAATTATAATACTTAAAATGTTAGTAACTTTTTTTTATATAATTCTTGGGGGAAAACAATTTTATTTGATGATTTACTAATAATGTTCGTCAAATGTGTATAAGTTGTTTATTATCTTAGATTTATTATTATTTTTTCATTATTTTTATTATTATTATTATTATTATTATTATTATCATCATTATTATTACAATAATTATTATTATTACTACAATTATTATTATCACAAACATTATTATTATTACTACAATTGTTATTATTAGGGAAAAAGATAACAAGAAATCTATAATTAACAGAAAATTTGGTTTTGAATAAAATTAAATTTCTTAGAAATAAATTTTATAGAATTTAAATTAAATTTTCTTGGCTCAATAGAATTTTATTTGGTTAACAAAATTTCTAACTTAGTTCAAATAAAATTTTACTTGGCTCAAGCAAATATTTTTTGGTTCAAATCAAATTTTATTTTGTTAAAATAAGTATTATTTGGTTCAAATTAAATATTTTTGGTTCAAATAAATTTTAGTTGCTTCAAATAAAGTTTTTTTTGAACAAACTAAATTTAATTTGATTGAAATTCAATTTTTCTTAGTTCCAGCAAATTTTATTTTATCAAATTAAAGTTTTTCTTGGTTGAAATAAATTTTATTTGGTCAAATTCAATTTTTTTTTTGGTTCAAGCAAATTTTATTTAATCAAATTAAAGTTTACTTGGTTGAAATAAATATTATTTGCTTCAAATAAAATTTTCCTGATTCAAATAAATTTTATTTGTTTCAAATTAAATTTTTCTGATTCAAATAAATTTTATTTGTTTTGATTTCGAATTAAATTTTTTTGATTTAAATAAATTTTATTTGTTCAAAGAAATTTGCGTGCCTTAAATTAAATTTTACTTGGTTGAAATAAATGTTATTTGTTTCAAATTATATTCTTCCTTATTCAAATAAATTAAATTTGTTTCGAGTTAAATTTTTGTGATTCAAATAAATTTTATTTGCCCAAAAAAATGTTCATGCTTTAAATTAAATTTTTTTGGGTGCAATTACAAATACATCACGGAACTAAGTTATAAATTAAAAAAAATGTGAAATATACTTTTAAAAATGTTTTAAATGAATATTAGAGTGGATTTAAAGTTCAGTATCGAATTTCCATAAATTATTCTAATTATTAATTTAGTAGACAATTTAAATAAGTTAAAAAGAGTACTAGTCGGGTTTTTTTTTGCGAAAAAAGAAATTAACAAACGATGCTCATGCTTCGGTGCAGTGACCTTCCTTATAGCAAGTACAATGGCTGCATCGAATATTTAAATGACTTCCGTTAAGTCGATCGTCTGGATTAATGAATGAAAAGTGGAAATAATTAAAATTTCTATTTTAAGAGGCTAATTGACATTGTAAGTCTGAGCAGCGGTTTGTCTATTAAGAAGATGGATTTTTTTTACATTGGAAAAAAGAAGAAAAAGAAGAAGGGGGCGGAGGACAGTGGGTGGCAAAGAGAAGTCAGAGAATCGTATAAAACGAATAAAATAATTAAATTGAAGAAAAGTATCTGGTAAAATTAAAGTCGTGAGACGTCTGGGTGGTACTCGACATCAGGGCGAAGGGGTACAAGAAGAAGAAAAAAAAAAGAAGGAGAGGGAGTCTAAGGGGGCCTCGAAGCCCCATCGTGGTTCAAATTATTCGAATCCTGTACGATTTCCGAAGCCTTAGATAAGATCCGATTCAAGACGACGAAACTGAATTCATAAAGTCGTTACCACATCGATGCTAATCATTCCTTTTCTTATTTCTCTTAATCAATTTCTCAAAATAAAAAAAGAAGGGAGGGGAAAGAAAAAAAGCAGATTCACTCTTAATTGCTCGGTTAAAAATGTCCCATGGCAATTAATTAAATTAATTTATAATTACGTTTCGACGATTTTTTGTTTAAACAATTATTGAAAATACATTTTATTTTTTTTTATTTTTCAGTCCATTGCTTGGAAAGTTGATTGAAAAAAATTGTTTCGAAACATTGTTTTTAGAATTGTTTTGAACGAGATTTCTAAAATTGTTTTGCACAAGAATATTAAATTTGTTTTAAACAAGGTTTTTATAATTGCTTTGAAAATTGTATTGAACAAGATTTTAGAATTTTTAAAATTTTCTTCATCGGAAAATCATCTGACTTTGAGTAGGGACTGAGTCTTAGACGGTCTTAAAGAATGAAACATTTTATTTTATTTTTTAGAAATTTTTGACACTATCGACCATTCAGCAGCCAAACAAAAAATTAAAAAAAAATTTTTTTTCTTCGAATTTTCTAATATTTTTTCATCGGAAAATCATCTGACTTTTAGTAGGGACTGAGTCTTACACAGCTTTAAAGAATAGAACATTAAATTACATTTTTTAAATTTTTTTGACACTATCAGCCACTCAGCTGCCATTTGGAAAAATCTTAAAAAATTTATTTCTTCCAATTTTTAATATTCATTTTGTCAGAAAATCATCTGACATTTAGTAGGGACTGAGTTTTAGCGGGTCTTGAAAAATGGAACATTTTATTTTATTTTAAAAATTTTTTTGACACTATCAGCCACTCAGCTGCCATTTGAAAAAATTTTTAAAAATTTCTTTCTCCCAATTTTTGATTTTCTTCCAATTTTTGATATTTTTTTCATCGGAAAATCATCTGACTTTTAGAAGGGACTAAGTTTTAGACAGTCTTAAAGAATAGAACATTTTATTTCATTTTTTAAATTTTTTTGACACTATCAGCCACTCAGCTGCCATTTGGAAAAATTTAAAAAAATTTGTTTCTTCCAATTTTCAATATATTTTCATTGGAAAATCATCTGACTTTTAGTAGAGACTGAGTTTAAGACAATCTTAAAGAATAGAATATTAAATCTGATTTTTTAAATTTTTTCGACATCATCAGCCACTCAGCTGCCATTTGGAAAAATCTTAAAAGATTTATTTCTTCCAATTTTTAATATTCTTTTTGTCAGAAAATCATCTGACTTTTAGTAGGGACTGAGTTTAAGACAATCTGAAAGAATAGAATATTAAATTTGATTTTTTAAATTTTTTCGACATCATCAGCCACTCAGCTGCCATTTGAAAAAATTTTAAAAAATTTGTTTCTCCCAATTTTTGATTTTCTTCCAATTTTTGAAATTTTTTTCATCGGAAAATCATCTGACTTTTAGTGGGGACTGTTTTTTAGACAGTCTTAAAGAATAGAACATTTTATTTCATTTTTTAAATTTTTTTGACACCATCAGCCACTCAGCTGCCATTTGAAAAAATTTTAAAAAATTTCTTTCTCCCAATTTTTGATTTTCTTCCAATTTTTGATATTTTTTTCATCGGAAAATCATCTGACTTTTAGTAGGGACTAAGTATCAGACAGTCTTAAAGAATAGAACATTTTATTTCATTTTTTAAATTTTTTTGACACCATCAGCCACTCAGCTGCCATTTTAAAAAATTTTTAAAAATTTCTTTCTCCCAATTTTTGATTTTCATCCAATTTTTGATATTTTTTTCATCGGAAAATCATCTGACATTTAGTAGGGACTGAGTTTTAGAGGGTCTTGAAAAATAGATAATTTTATTTCATTTTAAAAATTTTTTTGACACTATCAGCCACTCAGCTGCCATTTGAAAAAATTTTAAAAAATTTGTTTCTCCCAATTTTTGATTTTCTTCCAATTTTTGAAATTTTTTTCATCGGAAAATCATCTGACTTTTAGTGGGGACTGTTTTTTAGACAGTCTTAAAGAATAGAACATTTTATTTCATTTTTTAAATTTTTTTGACACCATCAGCCACTCAGCTGCCATTTGAAAAAATTTTAAAAAATTTCTTTCTCCCAATTTTTGATTTTCTTCCAATTTTTGATATTTTTTTCATCGGAAAATCATCTGACTTTTAGTAGGGACTAAGTATCAGACAGTCTTAAAGAATAGAACATTTTATTTCATTTTTTAAATTTTTTTGACACCATCAGCCACTCAGCTGCCATTTGAAAAAATTTTTAAAAATTTCTTTCTCCCAATTTTTGATTTTCTTCCAATTTTTGATTTTTTTTTCATCGGAAAATCATCTGACTTTTAGAAGGGACTAAGTTTTAGACAGTCTTAAAGAATAGAACATTTTATTTCATTTTTTAAATTTTTTTGACACTATCAGCCACTCAGCTGCCATTTGGAAAAATTTAAAAAAATTTGTTTCTTCCAATTTTCAATATTTTTTCATTGGAAAATCATCTGACTTTTAGTAGAGACTGAGTTTAAGACAATCTGAAAGAATAGAATATTAAATTTGTTTTTTTAAATTTTTTCGACATCATCAGCCACTCAGCTGCCATTTGGAAAAATCTTAAAAAATTTATTTCTTCCAATTTTTAATATTCTTTTTGTCCGAAAATCATCTGACTTTTAGTAGGGACTGAGTTTTAGACAGTCTTAAAGAATAGAACATTAAATTTTATTTTTAAAAATTTTTGAGACTGTCTCTAAATGTTCGTAAAATGAACAACTTGTTTAGAATTTTTTTGATCAAATATTTTAGAATTGTAGTTTTTATAATTGTTTTGAAAATTGGTTTGAACAATATTTTAGAAATATTTTGAACAAGATTTTTAGAATTGCTTTGAAAATTGTTTTGAACAAGGTTTTTAGAATTGCTTTGAAATTTGTATAGAACAAGGTTGTTAGAATTGTACTTTTTTAAATTGTTTCGAAAATTATTTTGAGAATTGTTTCGGAAATTGTCTTGAAAATTTGTTTCGACCATTATTCTGCGACAATTATTTTGAGAATTGTTATTTTTTTATGTATATGAGGTAAAATTAACAAATCGTGGCGAAATAGAAAAAAAGAAGTCAATTTCGTTGATTGGTGGACTCATTTGGCATTTAAGTTTTTTTTCGACCTGTTTTTTTTTGCAAATGGCTGTTAACAAAGATTTCCTGGAATTATAGTCGAGAGAAGGAGGTTTCTTTCGTATATATATCTATATATGTGCCACTAACTTGCGGTATTATATACGTTCTTCGGCTATTTTTGTCCTCGTCTAACCCAATTCAGTAAAAAGAACTGAAGACGAGAGATGAGACCAAGTTCGGAAGCTTTGCCAATGTAAAAAGTGACGTCTCTGTTTCCTTCTGTATTGGGAATAAGACTTATGTGTCACTTTTTGTCATTTTCAATCAGAATTTTTTAAAACACACGAAACGATTCCCAAGTTGCCACTCAAAATCATTGTGGTTTGACTTTTAATTATCTCACCAAGAGTCAATTACTTTTCAGAAATAAGAGGGACTCGATTTCGGTAAATGTGGGAAAAAAAGGGCTGGAACTTTTTTTTTCGAGGCTGTCTTTTTTATTTTCTACGCGAGAAGCATTCGAGTATTGGAATTGAGATGTAAAGTGTCATTTTGGTTTTACGTTTTTTGATTTTATCCGATTTGGAAAATATTGTTTATCACCGAGGAATATTAAGAATTCATTGTTTAAAAATTAAAACAGACAATTTTTTTGTATTTAGTTCAAAATAATTTTCTTTTGATTTAAATAAGTTTTATTTGATGCGAACGAATAATTGATTTGTGTCCAATAAATTTTATTTGGTTCAGATGAAATTTTATTGAATAAAATTTGGTTTAACTTTAAATACACTTTTTCGGTTTCAAGAATTTTTTTCGCGTTGAGTAAATTTTATTTTATTCAAATGGGCTTTTTTTGGTTAAAAAAAAAATTATTTGGTTCAAGTAAAATTCACTTGGGTCAAATTATATTTGTATTTGGTTCAAATTAAATATTCTTGGTTCAAATAAATTGTATTTGATTTAAATTCACTTTATTTAGTTCTAAATATTTATTTTGTGTCTCTTTTGAACAAATTTAATTTAATTTGCTCAAAATGAAATTTATTTAAACCAAAAAGATTGAACTTGAAACAAATAGTATTTATTTGAACCAAAAAGATTTAACTTGAAACAGATGGTATTTATTTGAACCAAATAGAATTTTTTCAAACAGGTTAAATTTGAATTGAAACCAGATAATATTTTTTTCAATCAAATAAAATTTAGTTTGAACCAAATAATATTTGCTTGAGTCAAGTAAAATATAATTTTAACCAAATAAAATATTTTTGAATCAAGTAAAATATTTTTGAATCAAGTAAAATTTAGTTTGCGCCAAATAAAATTTATTTGAACCAAGAATATTTAATTTGAACCAAAATAAAGGTTATTTGTGTTCAATAAATTTTAATTCGAAGCAACTAAAATTTATTTGGACCAAAAATATTTAATTTGAAGCAACTAAAATTTATTTGGACCAAGAATAATTAATTTGAAGGAAGTAAAATTTATTTGAACCAAGTAAAATTTAGTTTGCAACCAAATAAAATTCATTTGAACCAAGAATATTTAATTTGAACTAAAATAAAGGTTATTTGTGTCCAATAAATTTTAATTTGAATCAAATAAAATACTTCTGAATCCAGTAAAATTTCGTTTGCGACAGAGAAAATTTATTTGAACCAAGTAAAATTTAGTTTGCAACCAAATAAAATTCATTTGAACCAAGAATATTAAATTTGAAGCAACTAAAATTTATTTAAACCAAGAATAATGAATTTGAAGCAAGAAAAATTTATTTGAGTTAGGTAAAATGTAATTTTAACCAAATAAAATATTTTTGAATCAAGTAAAATTTAGTTTGCGCCAAATGAAATTTATTTTAACGAAGAATATTTAATTTGAACCAAAATAAAGGTTATTTGTGTTCAATAAATTTTAATTTGAAGCAACTAAAATTTATTTGGACCAAAAATATTTAATTTGAAGCAACTAGAATTTATTTGGACCAGGAATATTTAATTTGATGCAACTAAAATTTATTTGAACCAAGAATATTTAATTTGATGCAACTAAAATTTGTTTGAACCAAGTAAAAAATAATTCCGATGAATTTTGAAGAAGAAAGATAAATACACTGCAATTGTCTGGATGAAAAGTAAATGTACAGAGTATATATAGGAAATAAGATCACAAGTGACATATAGGCGGATACTTAATTTGAATCTCGCCTCATCATGAACGGATCTGACGTGGATGTTAACAATCGATAAACCCGTCGGAGCATTTAATATCATAGATCGAGAGCAATAGCGAGAGCATATTATGAACGAGCATGTACCTCACAAACACAGTGTAAGTGGTGTTGCTTTTTTTTCATTTTTTTTTTTTTTTTTGCAAAGAATATCGAGGGTCGGGGAGAGAGAGAGAGAGTGAACAAAACTTGAAAGTTAAAATAAGAGGGAAAGAGAGAGAAATGCCTGAAAGTTAAGTGAAGAGAGGAGGCGATGCGAGAGGAGGGAAGAGGAGAGGAGACACACTAGAGGTATATGAGAAAACAATAGAGCTGATTTGCAAACAATAGAATAACGTTAAGAGTCAAGTATTATACGCCGTTGTTACTTCTTGTGCCATAACGCCGGAGAGCATATGCCCATTAATATTCAAAGGCGAAAATAATGTAAACGACACGACAAAAATCGGGGGAATAATTTCAATTCTCCCGGTATGGGATTCAAGCCGGAATTCGTATAATACACGAGCGGGTTATTCCTATCGTTCGCGGGACCCACTCGATTTCTTCTTCTTTTTCTTCTACTTCTTGTTGTTCCTGTTGTTACTCTTTTTCCATCGAGATAAAACGCGAGAGAGCTTCTTTTGATTTCTCTCGATAACGAACCCGCCCGCAAAGAGATATCGAATCAGATCTGGACCAATGTTCGCACGACTTTTTTTCCTCGTGCGAGGAAAAAATAAAATTCTCAGTTTTTTTTTTTAATTTTAGTTGAAATTTTTAATTTATTGGCGAAATCTTATTGTTTCATGAGTTTAATTGTAGTTAATTTTATTAATGATTTTATGAATATAATATAAATAGTTTATAAAGTTAATTACAAGCTTGGACCATTATATTTTGAACTTTAATTATAATCTCAAATTGCAAAAGGTTTGCAAAAAAACAACTTTATTTTCCCCTATGACTTTTCCCTAATTTTCCAGAAATAATTTCGGTTTTTATTTCTTTCCCTTGGCCTCCGATCGATGGATTATTTTTTAAAGCAATTGAATAAAATTCTCTCGAAATAAATTCAATTGTTTTTCAACAAATTTTCGGACATTATTTTCAACAGAATTTTAGGAAATTATTTCTAACAGAATTTGAAGAAATTTCGGATTTTTTCAAAATATTCAATTATTTTTCCTTTAATTCAATTTTTAGATGAAAAAAATTTTAAATTACACTATGATTTATCTTAAATACAACAATTATTTTCAATGATAATTATTTATTTAAGAAACCTTTAATTATGATATAAAATTTTTCAATTATTTATTTAAAAAATTCCATTACTGCATTAAAAATAAAATGTGAATTTTCCCCGATTATTTTCAATTTCAATTTTTTCGATTATTTCGAAAATAATCGAGGAAAATTCACATTTTATTTTTAATACAGTAATGGAATTTTTAATTATTTTTCATAAAATATTAGAAAATTTCGATTATTGCAAAAATTTTTAATTATTTGCTTGAAAAATTTAATTATTTCATAAAGTTTCAATTATTTATTAAAACAAAATTCAATTACTGTGTTAAAAATAAAATGTGGTGAATTTTCTTCGATTATTTACAAGTGTTTCAATTCAATTCTTGAAAAAATTGAATTATTTTTAATAGAATGTTAGAAAAATTCAATTATTGCAAAAATTTTCAATTATTTGCTTGAAAAATACAATTATTTCAAAAAGTTTCAATTATTTATTCAAAAAATTCAATTATTGTATTAAAAATAAAATGTAGTGAATTTTCCTTGATTATTTTCAAGTATTTCATTAAAATTCTCGAAAAAATTGAATTATTTTAAATAGAATATAAGAAAATTTTATTTCTTAAACAAATTTTAAATTATTTGCTTGAAAAATTTAATTATTTTGAAGAATTGATATTCACAAAAAATTCAATTATTTTAAATAGAACTCTAGAAATTTCAATTATTAAAAAATTTTTAACTATTCATAGAATTTAAATTTTCATTAACAAGAAGAACTGAAATAGAATATTTTTAAAAATTAATGTGATGAACTTCTGTTGATTATCTTCTCTCAAAATAAATTTAATTATTTTTAATAAAATTGTAGGAAATTATTTTTAATATAATTTTAAAATATTTGAGTGTATTTTTAAAAACTTTCAATTATTTGTCTAAAAAATTGAATTATTAAATTAAAAAATAATGTATAAAACTTTCATCAATTGTTTTTAAGAATTTCTGTAAAATTTGTTCAATCGAAAATTGAAATTGTTTTCAATAGAATTTTGTGAAATTGCACATTTTTTACAAAGTTTTCAATTTTTTACTTGAAAAATTCAATTATTAATTATTAAATCGAAAATTAATGTGTCAAACTTTCTCGATTACTTTTTAAGACTTTGAATAAAAGTCTCGTAAAGAAATTCAGATATTTTTAATAAAATTTTCGGAAATTTCAATTATTTCATAAAATTTTAATTGTTTGCTTAAAAAATTCAATTTTTTTCAAGTATTTTAATAAAATTCTCCTTCAGAAATTTAATTATTATAAATTGAATTTTAGAAAATTTTAATTATTTAAAAAATTTCAATTATTAGAAAGAATGCTATTAAATAATTAAGTTATTAATATATAGTCATTGAATTATTTAAACAAATAATTGAATAAGTATTTTTTTGTATTAACTTCCCTCGATTACTTTCATGAATTTAAATAAAATTATTTAAAAAATAATTTTCAATATTATTTTAAAACATTCAATTATTTAATAAATATTTATTTATTTGTTTAAAACAAATAACAATAATTTGGAATATAATTATAATTTGAAACTATATTTAGAATTATATTAATAATCTAAAGTATAATTATATTCGAAAATTATATTTAAAATTACATATCAATAATTTGTAGTCTAAATTATTATTTCCACTCACAATTATAGTTTGAATTTGAAATTATAAAATTACACTGCAAGAAACAATATATCCATAAAATGGGTATAATTCAAAAAATTTTTTAAACTTGTTATTTAAATCAAGAATTGTTTTGTTTCCATGACAAAGGAGAAAAAAGTCAATGTTCCTGTTTTTCAATGATCAATTAGCATAAAGAGTAAATAAAATAAAAGAATATTCACAAGGATAATTTTTTGATTATAGTGCAATGTTAATTTTGTTTTTCCTAAGATAGAATTTTCAATTTGCACTACTCGATTATCTTGCTAATATGTTAAGAGTTAGAGAGAAAGAAAAAAAAAGTTTTTCCTGTTGTCGATTAGGTATTATCGTTGTTTGAATTAAACATGTTATAAACGGTTAACCATTAACTATTTGTTACAAGTTGAACTCGTGACCCTTTTCATATATTCTATAGTCGTTACGTGAATTGATTCCAAGATTGCGGGTCATTACCACCATTCTTTTATAATTGCCGACTGAACTTCTTAAGCAATGAGCGAAAAAAAATTTGCATATTCATTCAATTTTTTTTCCCCAATTCTCAATGATATACTTTTTTTTTAATAAACAATGTCAATTGAATTTTCAATCATAATGTCAATTTCCCATTATTTCACTTATATGGAATGTAAGTGAATTGAAATTCAAAGAAAATTTGTTAATTGAATGAAAATATAATTGCAAAATTATTTGTATTGTGAGGAGTTGCACTTTGACATCTTTTTATTTTTTTTTTAAATTTAATTGCTCTTTTAGTTTTATTGAATAAAAATTGTCATGGTAATAATAGGAAGAAGATTTTAAAGGTCGCTGTAGTAAATTCTTTCTATAAAGTTAAGTGTCGTCTTTTAAAATTCCATTTACTATTCGCTATGAACGATTAATGCTGAAACAATAGACCCTTCGGGGAGGAAAGTCCCGTTTGCGGATCTGATCACACCTCTTTTTTCTCGTATTTATATTTTTATTCTAATTGGCAATTTCGATTTTACGTTCCATTGTCATTTTATTCATTTATTTTTTTGCTTTTCTAAATACAATCAGGACGAGGATATTATAACTTTTTCGATATTTATCAATTAGTTTCAGAAAATGGGAATTTTTTCGACTTTATTCCAAATATTGTGACAGAAAATAATTATTTTTCAGACAATATTTTGACTTTTTCCCTGATTCTTAAGAATATTCTGATTAACTCTAAAAATTATTGAGTGTCAAAAAAAAATTTCAATTACAATTATTTATATATTATTTTATTGTAAAATTATTCAATATTTAATTATGGTTTAAAAATTTAAGTAAAACTCATTTTTTAATCAATTTTTCACTAAAATTTTTTTTGAGAATTTAATTATTTAAATAGTGTAATAATAAATTTAGTAAATAATTAAATATTTCCTAAAATAGAATTTTTGTGATGAATTTGATTTGTGGAAATAATTAAATTCCGAAGTAAAATATTATTACGTATGAAAATAATTGAATTATTCTTATGAAGAAAATAATTGAATTCCATCGAGAAATATCATTAAGAAATAAAGAATAATTGAAATCTGACGAAGAATTTTATTAAATGTTTTTTAAATAATTTCATTACTTTAAAAAATGTTATTATTCATAAGAATTGAATTTTTGGAAAGAATTTTCGTAAAAATTTCTTAAATAATTGAATTTGACAAAATGTTTTAAAACCTTCTAGGAAATAATTAAATTTCATTGAGAAATTTTATTAAAAATTTGAAAATAATTAAATTCCACTGAGAAATTTTTTTAAAAAATTGAAAATAATTTAAATCGACTGAGAAATTTTATTTTTTTAAAAAAATTGAATTATTAGAAAGAATTTTTTTTAAATTTCTTAAATAATTAAATTTCTTCGAAGAATTTTCTATTTTATGAAAATAATTGAATTATTTCAAGAAATTTTCAAGTTTATGGAGAATTTTATCAACAATTTTTATTAAATAATTGAATTTCTGAGGAAAATTTGTATTGTTTATGAAAATAATTGTTTTTTTTTTGCAAAGAGTTTTATACAAATTTTTGTTAAATAATTGAATTCTATTAAAAAAAAATTTAATTCTAAAAATATTTGTATTCTTAAAGAGAATTGTATTGAAAATAATTGAATGTTATGGGAAAATTTAATTAAACTTGCAATTTTTATGAAATAAATCTTGTAAAGAATTTTGTCAACATTTTTTTCCAAATAATAGTATTTTTAAATGAGTTTCATTTAAATTTTTTGCAACAATTGAATTTATTCTCAGAATAATTTTTTTCAATTGTCTGAATTTATTTGAAATTTTTTCTAGAAATTTTACTAAAAAATCAAGAATATTTGAATTCCAGTGAATTGTTTATTTTCATTTTGTTTAAAAAATTTAATTATTTTGGAAATTTTTTTTAAGTATTAAAAAATAATTGAAAGTAGGAAACATTTTTTTTAAATAGTAAAAAATAATTGAAATTAGAAAAAATTTTTTTTAAATAGTAAAAAATAATTGAAATTAAGAAAATTTTTTGGAAAATAATTGAAATTTTGCGAATAATTTTATTAGTTTTTTTTTTGAAAATAATTGGATTTCGGAGAAAATTTTATTATTTTTTAGGTTTTAAGGTATAATTGTTAATTTGACAAGTTTTTCCTGAAATTTATGATCATAATTGAATTTATGCGAAGAAGTTTATCACTTTTGAGAATCATTGATTTTTTTTTGTATAATTAGAAAAATAAAAAGTTTATTTCTCAGAAGTTCTATTTAAATTTATTAATTATTGAATTAGGAATTGAAATTTTCTGAAATTTCAAATTAAAACTTTTGAAGTTCATCTATTTATAAAGATTGTAAACGCAACTGTTTTGAAATTGAATTAAGTTTGAAATATTTAAGTAAAATGATTCATTAAATAATTAATAAGTAATAATTTTATGATAGTTCTTGAAGAATTATGAAGTTAGTTAAAAAGTTAGTAAGCATACGTGCAATATTCCTCTTCAACAAATGGAATTAAAATTTACAAGTCTGAATTTTTGTCTCTCAATTTGATTAATGTTTATGACAAATCCGACAGTTGATGTTTCACTTGACGTTCATATTATTATATTATTGAAGAAAAAAAAATGTGATTACATAACGCGCCCCACGGGCAATAAAAAAAAGGATGGTGGCTTTTTCGCGATGATACACTGTATATACACTCAAAATAACATTTACAGTGCGACAATTTTTAAATGGATCCTTTTAAGAGCGCATGAACATGACACAATTGTCCTCACAACAATTATTATCTTTTTCAAACTATAGGGGACGACCTTTTCCGCCTTCTCTCTTATATGCGCGCGCGGGTCCTCCGTCCATTCCTATATTGAATTCAATAATCATTAAATCATCTGCTTTCAAACGTCTATTCTAACTTCATTCTCGCAATAACTCATTCTTGATCCAAATCTGTCAACTCGACTATTCTCGTATTGTTATCTTTTACTGAAATCTCTAAATCGTTATATTCACTGCAGTCCCTCGACGTTGAATAATTGCGCACTTTGGAAATTAATTAATAATTTAAAAAAGGCATTTTTTGCAAAATTGAATGAAAATTTAAATTCAGTTCTTCTTTATCTTCTTTTTAAATAACTCAATTTTTAAAGAACTATCATAAAATTATGACTTATAAATTATGTGATGAATAATTTTTACAATTTTCATAAATACTAGATTAATAAAAGAATTTTAATTACAAATACTAAAATAATTTAATTTTGGAAAAGTTTCAAATAATTGCAGAAATTCAATTATTTTCAAAAGTAATAACATTTTTCGCAGAAATTCAATTATATTCAAAAAATTCTCGTCAAAATTCCACTTATCTTTACAAATAATAGAAAAATAGAATTCTTCTTCAAAATTCAATTATTTTTAAAAACTTTAATAAAATTCTTGTAAAAATTTCACAGGAATTCAATGATTTACCAAATTTTTGATAAATTTCTTCTAAATAAACCAATTATTTTCATAAATAATAAAATTTTCACAGGAATTCAACTATTTAATATAAAATTTTTTTAATAATTTTACGAAAAATATCAATTATTTAAAAAGAATTTTATAAAATTCGTCACAAGAGTTCAGTTATTGAAAAAAATTTAACAAATTTCTTTTCAAGAATTCAATTATTTTTAGAAATAGTAAAATTCTTCACCGAAATTCGATTATTTTTATAAACTTGAATAAAATTCGTTGGAGGAATTAAATTATTTTCAAAAGTAATAAAATTCTTCGCAGAAATTCAATTATGTTCAAAAATGTTTGTAAAAACTTCAATTATCTTTATAAATAATAAAACTAAGCAATATTCAATTATTTAAAATAATTTTTTTAAATTCTCGTCAAAATTTCAATTATTGTTATAAATAATACAATTCTTCTTCAAAATTAAAATATATTAAAAACTAAATTAAGTCTTGTTAAAATTTCACAGAAATCTAATAATTTATGAAATCTTCCATAAATTTCTTTGAAATAATTAAATTATTTTCATAAATAATAAAATTTCCACGTGTGTTCAATTATTTAATATACAAAATTTTATAAAAAATTTTTGAAAAATAACAATTATTTAAAAAGATTTTTATAAAATTCGTCGCATGAATCAATTATTTAAAAAAAATTTAACAAAGTTCTTTACAAGAATGGACTTATTTTTATAATTAATTAAATCCTTCACCGAAAATCAATTATTTTAGAAAAATTTTAATAACATTTTTGGAA
The DNA here is from genome assembly GCA_032873175.1 of Leptopilina drosophilae. Lineage (NCBI taxonomy): Eukaryota > Metazoa > Arthropoda > Insecta > Hymenoptera > Figitidae > Leptopilina > Leptopilina drosophilae. Next base: position 4,955,673 of record CM065483.1, read on the forward strand.
ATTTTTAAAAATTATTTTCATGAACAATAAAACTCATCGCTGGATTTTAATTAATTTTGGATACAACATTTTAATGAAATTCCTCGAAAAATGTAATTATTAAAAATTTTATTAAAATTTGTTGATAAAATTCTTTATGAGAATTAAATTTTAAAAAAACATTCAATTAGGTATTCAATAAATTATTTATTTTTCAATTTAAATAACTGATTTTTTCTAGAATTTTCTAATAAAAATTGATTAAAAAATGAAATTATCGAATAATCGATTTATTGTTTATGAAAATAATTGAATTATTGCAACGAATTTTATTACAATTTTTTTTTAAATAAATGAATTTTTTTCAGAAAATTTACTACTTTTAAAAATAATTGAATTCTTGCAAAGAATTTTATTAGGATTTTTGTAAATAATTAAATTTTTGTTGACAAATTTCATGGTTATTTAAATTATAAGAAAACATTAAGAATTCTTTATGTTTTGTAATAATATGCTTATAAATTGTTGAGTTTCAAAAAGGTTTGAATTTGAATGTTCTGAAGAATTTTAATTCCTGTGGAAAAGTAATAATTAAATATTTATTTAAAAATTTAGTTATTGATGTTTTTGAATAATTTTACAATTAATGAAATTTGTAAATAAATTTAATAGAACATTTTTTTGAATATCTTATAATTTTTAAAGTGAATCAGAATATTTTTTATGGTCAGAGAAGAAGTGTGAATTTTGTCTGGAAATTAGGGAAAATTAAAATTAAATATTTGTGGGAACCCTATTTTTGTAATTCTAAAACATTTCTAAAATTAGTGTATTCAAAAAAAAAAAACTAAAATCAGTGTCTTTTTTATGTGTACAAAAAGCTATTTTGCAACCAAAGTTGAAAATTGATTATTTTGAAGAATGGAGGAAAGAAAAAGCGCTGTTAAATCGTAAAAATATGGCGAATAATAAAAAGAATTGATTTACATGGGAAGAATTTATTTTTTATGAAAAGAATGAGAGAGGGAAAAAGAAAACTGTTATTGAAATGTAATTCGAGTGAAATAAAGTAATGGGTTAAAAAAATTTATTATTGACAACCTGGTATTACCATTACTTTATAAAGAAGAATAAAGCACACACAAGGTTCTCTCTTTCTCTCTCTTGTCCCTCGCATGAAACCGCAATTAGATAACAATGCTGTGTCTCTCTTATAAGGAACATCTGCCAAAGAGGCACTTAAATATTAACCAAACCTTTAAGAATGTAAATAAAAATTAAAAAAATCTAAATATTCAACTTCTTCTCCTTTCCCACAGTTTGAACTATCATCATTGTCCCTGAAAAATGACGATTGACTATAAAATATAAAATCCTGTCTATTATTCAATGACAAGCGTTTTTCCGTTGAAACAACAGGTGTTTATAGGCACGGAAGTTGAATTTTTGAAATAAAAAAAAATAAAGAAAGAGTTGAAAACTCACCCTTGTCTCTTCTCCATCATCTCGACGCGCACCCTGAAAGAGGACGTTGCCCATTTGAACTTGAAAATTTTGCTGCAATAGTTGCGCCAATTGTGGATTTTGAGTGAGAATCGCTGGATTCTGTTGCAATAATTGTGCCAGTGCGGGATTTTGAACCAAAATTTGACTTAGGGGGGAATTATTGACAGATTGATGGGAATGCTGCTGCTGTTGTTGTTGTTGTTGTTGTTGTTGATGATGGTGTTGATGTTGAATATTAGGCGAATTTGCATTTGGTGTTTGGGATGATTGCGAGAGTGATGGATTTTGTCTCGGTGGACTTTGCGGTGTGTGCGGTGGAGTTGGTGGACTTCCGGGTGCCATCGATGATGCCTCTTTCTCCTCCTTGACCTTGACCTTGCCTGGAAAAAAGATACGACAAGGTTGAATTCGTGAGCTCCCAGGTGACTTTTGTGTAAGTGAGATAGAGAGAGGGTGCACGGCGACCACATGGCAAATTGCCAAGCAGCCATTGACTGGAAGGCAAAGATAAATGAGGATAGGGAGAATGGTTCGACTCTTTGTCGTGTTATTGCCCTTGTAAAGAGTTCCGAGTAACTCTCCTCTTCCTTTTTTAGAAAAAAAGAAAAAAAAAAAAAAAAAAAAACAATCGCCAATGGATCATGCAAAAGAAATATAAGGGACTTTGGGAAGATGGAGAATGAAAAGTTCTAGATATATTTAATGGCAATAATATATGTGCATCTGCTCTGTCACGGAGTTTATTATTTAACGAAGTGAGACTCATCTTTTCTCAAGACTCAATTCTTTAATTGCATGGGAATTTTCATCACAAATGTATGTTTATAAATGTATTTGATGAAAATTACCATGCAATTAAGGAAGGATGCTTTATTTTTTTGCATCATTGGTGCATTTTTTATTTTTTCCAAGCCCTTCCTTCTTTCTTGAAGAATACCTGGGAATATAATTATTGCTCTTCAATGGTATTTATCAGATATTTTTTATTTCTTCACACTTTTTAAATGGTATTAATTTTTAAATACCTGCTTTTTTACATTATTGTGTGGGAATAATGTTCGGTCGTTGTTGCAGTGTTGTTGTCTAACGGTTTTTCTCAGGAATTAGTCCTTTATGAGACTATTATGTGAAATTCGTTTTGAAACTGACAATTTTTTCCACAGCTTTTCAGAAATCATTAATCATTAATCATTAATCATTAAAGTTAATCATTAAATACTATCTATAACAATTTGATAAATCTGTCATTCATTCATTCGCCTATTCTGACTACAGTTTGAAGTTAGTTTTTCTGTATGCTTTTGATTTTTTTTTCTTTAAAAAATATTCGACAGTACTTTAAATTTGTTAACAATTGATATTAAATTTCTTTTTTAATTTAATAAAATTCTTTAAAACGATTCCATTTTTTTGCGAAGTTTTCGCAATTCAATTATTTTTAGATATTAACTGTGTTAATAAAAAAATTCTTCAAAGAATTAAATAATAAAAAAAAAAGTTACAAAATTTATGCAAACATTCAGTTCTTTAAAAAAAAAAATTAATAAACTTTCCAAGAATTTAATTGTTTTTAAAAATAATAAAATTCTTCTCAGGAATTCAATTATTTTTGTAAATAATTAAATTCTTCTTAGAAATTCAATTATTTTTAAACAATTTTTTGGAAAGAATTATTATTGTAAATTATCAAATTATAATTAGGAATTTTATTTTTTTTTAATTTTAACAATAATCTTTGCAAGAATTCTAAAATTTTTAAAACTAATAAAGTTCTTCTTAGAAATTCAATTATTTAAAAAAATTTTTTTGGAATAATTAAATTATTACTGTAAATTATCAAATTCTACTAAGAAATTTTATTATTTTTAAAAATTTTAACAATAATCTATGCAAGAATTCTATTTTGAAAAAATCTTAAATTCATCCCAAGAATTCTATAATTCAAAGAAAAAAATTAATAAACTTACCAAGAATTCATTTATTTTTAAAAATACTAAAATTTTTCTCAAGACATTTAATTATTTTTTTAAAAAGATTTTAAAAATTCTTTAGTGAGTTTTCATTACTTTGTAAATAACAAAATTCTTCTTAGGAATTCAATTAGTTTTAAAAATGTTTTTTAAAATGTTTCCTACGCATCAAATTCTTTAAAAAAAAAATATTAATAAACTTTCCAACAATTTAATTTTCCTAATAATAATATTATTCTTCTCAGGAATTCAATTATTGATTAAAAATTGTAATTTAATTCTTTTGAAAAATGTAATTATTTTTCTAAATAATAGAATCTTTCATACGAATTCAATTATTCAAAGCAATTTTTTTTCAATAATCTATGAACCAAGAATTCATTTATTTTTAAAAAAGTTCTTAAAAAGTTTTAACAAAGTTCTTTATAAGAATGAAAAATGAATAATTATTCAATTCTTCAATAAATTATTTATTTTTCTATTAAAACAATTGTATTTTATTGAAATAATTGAATTTAAATATAAGAATTGATTTAAAACTGAATAAACTAAAATGATTAAAGTTTTAACTAATAATTATATTTATAAATTTCAAGAAGAAAATTATTGATTTTTGAAGGAATGACTTTCGTTATTTTTAGAAATGGTTAAATTTCAAAAATGCGTTACATTGAAAAATTAATATCATTTGAGATATTTTAATATTCTTGTAGTCAATAAAATTAAAATAGATATTTCAATATTTATTTTGAAAATTTATTCTATTTTGTGCAAGAATTCAATTATTTCAACAACAAGAAAAATTAATAAACTTGCCAAGAATTCAATCATTTTTAAAACCAATAAAATTAATTATTATTATTATTATTTATTATTTATTTATATATTTATTTTTCTTTTTTTAAGCTTAATAGTTTTTTAAATTATTTATTGAGTACGAAGCCTGATTGCCTCATGATCAAAATAGTTATTAATAACCAAATCATGAGGAAATAATAGAAATTAATGATTTCAAAAAAGATAAGAAAAAAATTTGTCCCCATTATTTGACCATCAATATACATATAGTTATATTGATAGCCAAATCATGCGAGGAAATAATAAATGAATTTCTCAGGTGTCACTCATGAGAGAAAACTATTGAAGGCCCGAGACAACAAGGCCCTTCTTTAGATATTGTGCGTGGAAAATATACAATCGTGTCTCTAAGAAAATATATTCATCTTGAGAATTGTTTGTTGGGAAGGGATCAAGATGAAACGCATATATGAGATCAATATCTTTTATGAAGACTAAAATTGCGATTTCATCGGAACATACGCGTCTTCGGTGAAAGAAGAAGAAAAAAAAACAAATTTTTTTTTCATTTTCTTTTTTAAAATTCTTTTTTATAGTTTGACGCTTTAGAAATGCATTGATGTTACCTGCATATGACGCTTCTTGCAAAAATGCATAAGACACGAGGCATAATGATCGGGTGTGTATCGCTTTTATGTATTCCGCGTGCAATGAGTTCCTTCCTTCGATGTGCTTTATGCATTCTTTACGAATACTCAATTCACCTCCCACGCACTCTCGGAAATTTTTCTCTTTTCTTAAATTACAGTTCAACCCTAAGAAATTACGTATTATTAAATTCTTCCTCATCAAGAAAGTTAATTTTTTACTAAAATTGAATTATAATTATAAATGTTACATTTTGTTCGATATTTTGTTATTTAGTTAACAAAATGACAAAACGTAATTTTTATAATTAAAAAAAAAATTATTAAATTTTCTTTTACAGCATAAGCACATGTACATTCACATGTGCACATTTACATTCACATGTGCAAATTTACATTCACATGTGCAAATTTACATTCACATGTGCACATTTACCTTTTCTTTAAACTATTAAAATTAATTTCCAAACTTTTCGACTTATTTTATGAATTTAGTTTTGATTTCGATTCTAGCGAAAGTGATCTTGAATTTAGTGTTATTAATAATCGAGGGAAAATTGAAAAATTCATATGCACATGTGCAGAATAATCACGCAAATAATGTTGAAATCGACGTGACTAATCGAGTCGTGTCCACTTGTTCCGACTTATTTTTTTTTCTTTCGTTACTATTTCATTTACATCTCTAATTTGCAATTAGTCACACGTAAAGTTCCACTCACGAAATGCACACATTGTTCTTCGTATATAACAGTCCTGAGAACGTTTAATGTTAGGTGGAAATTTTTCTCCTTATTCCTTTATCGATTGTCACATATACAATATTGAGCAACAAATCGAAATCATCTGTACAATCAACAAAACATGTGTTGGAGAAATTTTCACAAAATAAAAATTTATAAACTGATTCTACTTGCTCTATACAATTGTCAAAAATTTTCTTTTTTTTCACTGCTTGTATTTATATTTTAGAATAGAAAAAAAATTTTTTCATGACGAAGCAAAAATAGAGAATTTATACTAACTTTGTTCCTCCTTCGAATTGAACTCGAACGAGACTGAATTATGTCAGCGAGGGGAATATTTCCAAGATTTGAAAAATCATCTAGGTGGGATATTAGATTCCATATAGAAATCGTTTAGGACATCCCATTTCGTTTTTTCATTGGTGGAAAAAATTGTTTCGGGTGGTGGAAAGAAGTTCAAAGTGGAGAGAATGAGAAGAAAAAAAACTGGGGGAGCTAAATATATACGAGACGGGGGAGAAAGGAGGAATATGGTTTTTAAAAAAAAATATATATATATATATATATATATATATATATATACTCGAGTGATCGGACGAAGGGTGCATTTTGGGGTAAAATTCGTGAAATTGAGATGTTTCGATTTATAAAGTTCCGTAATCGTTTACCAGCAGGTACATCTGGTCTATTCAATGAAATTGCCCTCTTTTCGCTTCACGCCAATTTTTTTTATAGGGTACACACAAAATAGTCCACCTGACTTATCGAAGCACTTTTCTTCAATGATTTGTGGGTGACTGTAATTATTACACAGTCATCCATTAAATTATTGAAAGAAACCTTTTTTTCAAAGCAGAGGAAATGAAGAAAAAACCCCGAAAAGAAAATAAAGAAAAGTAGAAAAAGAAAATAAACAAAGAAGGAAACGAAAATACAGAAAAGAAGGTAAAGAAAATAGAGAAAAGAAGTAAAAGAAAATAAAGAAAAAAAGGAGAAGAAAATAAAGAAAAAAAGGAGAAGAAAATAAAGAAAAAAAGGAGAAGAAAATAAAGAAAAGAAGGGGAAGAAAATAAAGAAAAGAAGGAAAAGAAAATAAAGAAAAGAAGTAAAAGAAAATAAAGAAAAGGAGGAAAAGAAAATAGAAAAAGAAGAAAAAAGAAAAAAAAGAATTAGAAAAGAAAAAAAATATAACAATAAACGAAAATAAAAATAATCGAAGCAATGAAAAATATAAAAAAGAAAAATTACCCTTTGACTGTTAGGCTCGTTTTTACTTTGCTCTTTACGGAAAAAAATTACAATTAATTCCTAGAGGCAAAATGTAAATATTTATAAAGACGACTAAAGCCGGAAGTTAAAGTGTAATTTCAATTTCCGGCTTAATTGAAATTTGATTTAAAAATACGAGAGAGAGAAAAAATCTCTATAAACAACTTTTAGTATATTGAAACTTTTTGACAGGGAAAAAAATTCTCCAAACACACTTCATTTATCATGTATATTATACAAATTCCCACAAGTTTCACGTTAAAAGCCACACCTAATTTTCTTGGCGTCTGTTTACAGTCAAAAAAAAAAAAGAAAGAAAAAAGGAAAAGAAAAAAAAATGTAAGAAAAAAATATTTGATCGAGGAAGATCCTATCCTAAAAGATCATAACTACATCTGAAAAGGTTCGGTTACGTCCGCGAACATCGCCCTTTTCACCCATCGTGTTTCATGATAGAAGCGATAAACCAACAACGGGAGATGTATATATGTATTCGCAGGGTTCGTTAAGTTCAGAGGGTTAGCTACTCCTTTTTTAATGCCGGAGAATTTCAGGTAGAATACGTATATGTACACCTTTATGTATATATGTAGTTTTATACACAAATGACTCTTTTTTTCTCTCTTTAGGCAGACGGCAAATTTTTCTTTTTAAATTAATTTATTATAAATTTTCGAACTAAATAAAAAATAGAAAACATTTTTAACTAATTGAAATTTATTTGAATCAAATAGCATAGTTGAACTTTGAAACAAATTTCTGGGTTCGTATGCATCCAGAGAAAAATAATTTTTTTCAGGCAAATACAATTTAGTTGGACTAAATAAAATTTATTTTTGCTAAAAACTACTTATTCGAACTGAATATAATTTGTTTTAGCCAAATTCAATTTATTTGAACAAAAAAACAATTTATTTGAATTGAAATACAATTTATTTAAACCAAATGCAATTTATTTGAACTAAATGCGATTTATTTGAACCAAATGCGATTTATTTGAACTAAATGCGATTTATTTGAATCAAATATAAATAATTGGACACAAATAAAATCTACTGGAATTAAATACAATTTATTAGATTAAAATATGAAATTTATTTGAACAAAATTAAATTTATTTAGACAAAAAAGATTTATTTGATTCAAGTAAAATTTATTGGAGCCAAATGAAGATTATTTGAACCAAATAAAATTTATTTAGAGCAAAAAAGTTTATTAGAACCAAAAACAATTTATTTAAACCAAATACAATTTATTTGAGCCAAATACAATTTATTTAAACCATAAACAATTTATTTGAACCACATACAATTTATTTAAACAAAATAAAATTTATTTGAACCAAATAAAATACATTTCTTCCAAATACAATTTATTTGAAAGAAACAAATTTTACTTCAAACCAAATGCAATTTATTTGAACTGAATGAAATCTATTTCAGCCACATACAATTTATTTGAGCCAAATGCGATTTAATTGAATTAAAGTAAATTAATTTGGACAAAAATTATTTATTTAAACTAAATACAATTTATGTAAATCAAATGCAAGTTCTTTGAACTAAATTGAATTTATTTAGACCAAAAAAGTTTATTTTAACCAAATACAATTTATTTGAGCCAAATGCGATTTATTTGAATTAAATTAAATTTTGTTTGGAACAAAACTATTTATTTGAACTAAATACAATTTATTTGAATCAAATGCAAGTTCTTTGAACTAAATTGCGCATTTATTTAGATTAAAAAAGTTTTTTTAACCAAATACAATTTATTTGAGCCAAACGCGATTTATTTGAATTAAATTAAATTTATTTGGACCAAAATTATTTATTTGAACTAAATACAATTTATTTAAACCAAATGCAATTTATTTCAACTAAATTCAACTTATTTTTAGAAAAATAACTTATTTGAACCAAATACGATTTATTTCAGTTAAATGAAAATTATTTGAACTAAATAAAATGTATTTGGTCTAAAAAAGTTTATTTGAACGAAATACAATTTATTTGTGCCAAATGCAATTTTTTTTAATCAAATACAATTTATTTTAACGAAGTAAAACTGTTTTTGGCGAAATTTAATTTATTTCAATCGAATAAAATTTATTTCTGCCAATTATAGTTTATCTGAACCGAGTAAAATTAATTTTTACCAAATTCAATTTATGTTAACCAAATAAAATTTAATTTTTCCAAGTATAATTTATCTGAACCGATGAAAATTGACTTGAAAGAAATTAAATTCATTCAACTGAACTATATTTATTTGAAGCAAATAGAATTCATTTGAACCAAGTAGAATTTATTTGAACCAAGTAGAATTTATTTGAACCAAATAGAATTTATTTGAACCAAGTAGAATTTATTTTAAACAAATAGAATTTATTTTAAACAAATAAAATTTATTTCAAACAAATAAAATTTATTTTAAACAAATAAAATTTATTTCAAACAAATAAAATTTATTTCAAACAAATAAAATTTATTTTAAACAAATAAAATTTATTTTAAACAAATAGAATTTATTTTGAACAATTTTACAATTAAATTGACTTTGAGAAAAATACATCTATTTCTAGAAAAAAATTTTATGCTGCACAAATAAAATTTAGTTTGAAACAAACAATAGGATTTGTATTATATTATCAATTATTATATACTATATATATTATTAAATATTATATTATTCAATGTCAAATTTTATATTATATTATGAATCGCATTATGTATTATATACATTATAGGATCATACGTGTATAAATTTTTCAAAGTAGGATACAAATGATTAAAATTGTATAAGATGGACCATGAGAAAAAAATCGTCAAGCCAGAATTGTTACCTGCCCAAAAGGGACTCCTTCTTTTATGAACATGCCCTGCGGGTGAGAGAGAGAGAGGGAGAGAAAGGAGAAGAGAGAATAAAAAAAGGAGATATTCGACCGAAAAATTCGTAAAGGGGGAAAAACTGGAGGCTTTAAAACGAAAGGGGAATCTCCGACCCCCACGAGATAGGGTATATATACAGATCGATGACGTTGCCCGATATTACGCAATCCCTTGACATCCTTTTCCATTATTCTACACTTTTTTTTCTCCCTTTCATATCCTTTCTTCCTCAACTCATATCCCCTTGTCATTTTTTTCTCTCGAAATCTGACGATCTTGAAAATTTCTGCGGGCATCTGTTGCGGGAGTCGCTTCTTTTCTTTAACAATATCGTTATTACTCTTCGTATCAATTTTGTAATTTTTACAATTTTTTTTGTTACACTGAAAAAAAAAATTATTTCATTCAAATAACCGATTATTTGACTATTATCAAATAAATATTTACTTGAATCAAATAATTTTTATTTCAATCAATTAAATTATATTTTCTTCAAATACAGTTTATTTGATTCAAATAAAAATTATTTGATTTAAGTAAATATTTATTTGATATAATAGTCAAAGTCAAATAATCGGTTATTTGAATCAAATAAATTTTTTTTCAGTGTAAGGTTTAAATATTATAATTTGTTTGGAATACATTTTATTTTTTACCTAAATAAAATTAGTAATAATTTTGAAATAAAATTAGTAATAATTTTTAAGTAAAATTAGTAATAATTTTTATATAAAATTAGTAATAATTTTTAAGTAAAATTAGTAATAATTTTTAAATAAAATTAGTAATAATTTTTAAATAAAATTAGTAATAATTTTTAAATAAAATTAGTAATAATTTTTAAATAAAATTAGTAATAATTTTTAAATAAAATTAGTAATAATTTTTAAATAAAATTAGTAATAATTTTTAAATAAAATTTTATTAATAATAATATTCAATTTTAGTGAAACTTCCCCCCGGCGGTAAGACAAAAATAATTGTCATTAGATTATGTTTGTTAACAGTTTAAAAAAAAATAACAAAGACATTTAGAGTTCCCCCACCCCTTTTTGTATTGGGTAAAAAATTTATTTTTTCGTTTGCAAGAAACTTAATTCGAGCGCACTTTGAATTTACAAGAATTTCTTTTTTTTCTCTCGTTTTTCGACAGTGAACTGGAATCGCGGTTTTGTCGAGCGGATTTATGTCTCTCAATTTTTATTTCCACTGTGGAGCACGTGTAATCCGAGTATCAACATTTTCAAGCTTGGTAATAATTGATCGAGAAAGGCTCAAGTAACATTATGAACGGTCAAGTAATTTTGCGAGTGGTTGAGGTTTTGGTGGTGGGACCAATATGTGCAAGATGAATAAAAAGCGACAAAAAAAAAAAAAAAAAAAAAAAAAAATGAGAAAAAAAAAAAAATGAAGGGGGTTGCTTGTTGTCCCAACTTCACAATCGAGAGCATTGGACGCGGTTTATACCAATAGCTCATGACCGCATGGTTTCCGATACAAAACATGAGTCGTGTTCCCTTCGTTGAAACGAAAAAAATTTTTTTTCTCCAAGGATCTCACATGCATATTACGAGAGAGACGCATCTCTCCTTGGTGTATTTATATATATATAAGAGAACAAGACCGGATCCTTTAAATCGAGGCGATTTTTAAAGTCAGAACCGCGAGAGATCCTTGCACAGCGGGTGGTCTATGTTTCTCTCGTTTCAAAACATTTTTTCTGATTCCTTCTCTCGATCATCGTTTCGGGCTTCGAATTTCTCAAATTTCCAACCTAATTCTTTTTAACGAGTGAGGAGGAGGGCATTGGGAAGAGGAGGCTGTATTAATATTTCAGCCCTAACGAGGTCCACACGCAATTTTTGTAAAGGAAAATTTAAGGGGCCAAATTAATTTATTCCACATTTCGTGTACATTTTATTAGCGAACATTTATTCGTTCACGAATACTTTTACAATTAATTTCATAATGGTTATTCATTTTGGGAGAATGAAGAAAATTAATATTGTCACACACACACAAAGTTCAATATTGAGAATAACATTTTTTTAAGTAATCACTTGTATATTAATAATTAAATATTTCTTTGAACCAAGTAAATTTGTATTTGGATAAAATATCATGGAATCGATTCAAATAAATTGTATTTACTTTATTTCGACTAAAATGTATATTTAGTTCAAATAAATTTTTATTCCATTCAAATATAGTGTATTCTGTTTAAATAAAGTGTATTTGGTTTAAATAAATTGTAATTGGCTCAAATAAATTGCAATTGGCTCAAATAAATTGTATTTAGTTCAAATAAATTGTAATTGGATCAAATACATTTAATTTTGTTAAAATAATTTGTATTTGATTCAAAAAAATTATATACGGCTCAAATAAATTGTATTTGATTGAAATGAATCATTTTTATACAAATAAATTCAATTTAGTTCAATGAACTTGCAGTTGATTCGAATAATTTGTATTTAGTTCAAATAAATAATTTTGGTCCAATTAAATTTAATTCAGTTCAAATAAATTGCATTTGGTTAAAAAAAATGGTATTCAGATCAAATAAATTATTTTTCATTAAAATAAAGTGTATTTCGTTTAAATTTTAGTGTAAAATCTTTTTGTTTCAAATAAATTGTATTTGGAAGAAATAGATTTTATTTAGAGCAAATAAATTGTATTTAGTTTAAATAAATTATATTGGGTTCAAATAAACTTTTTTGGTTCAAATAAATTGCATTTGGGTCAAATAAATTGTATTTGGTTGAAATAAATCATTTTTATCTAAATAAATTTAATTCAGTTTAAATAAATTGCATTTGGTTCAAATAAATTGTGTTCAGTTGAAATACATTTTTTTTTATTAAAATAAAGTGTATTTGGTTCAAATTTTAGTGCAAAATTTGTTTGTTTCAAATAAATTGTTTTTGGAAGAAATAGATTTTATGTAGTACAAATAAATTATATTTAGTTTAAATTACATTGTGTTCAAATAAACTTTTTTGGTTCAAATAAATTGTATTTGATTCAAGTGAATTGCGTTTGGTTCAAATAAATTGTATTTGGGTCAAATAAATTGTATTTAGGTCAAATAAATTGTATTTGGTTGAAATAAATCATTTTTATCTAAATAAATTTAATTCAGTTTAAATAAATTGCATTTGGTTCAAATAAATTGTGTTCAGTTCAAATAAAATTTTTTTTTATTAAAATAAAGTTTATTTGGTTCATATTTTAGTGTAAAATTTGTTTGTTTCAAATAAATTGTTTTTGGAAGAAATAGATTTTATTTAGTGCAAATAAATTATATTTAGTTCTTTAAATAAATTACATTGGGTTCAAATAAACTTTTTTGGTTCAAATAAATTGTATTTGATTCAAGTGAATTGCGTTTGGTTCAAATCAATTGTTTTTAGTTTAAATAAATATTTTTACTCCACATAAATATAATTTAGTTTAAATAAATCGCATTTGGTTTAAACAAATTGTATATTTGGTTCAAATAAATTACATTTGGTTCAAATGAACTACATTTGGTCCACATAAATTTCATTTGGTCCAAATAAATTTCATTTGTCTCAATTAAATTGCATTTACTACAAATTTTTATTTAAATCGAATAATTTTCAACTTTTTCCACAAACTGAATTGGGAAAAATTGAGAAAAAAATGCGAGAAATTCTATATTTTCCATTAATATTGGAATTAAAGATTGAAGGATTAGAGTTACGGGTAAAGTTTTTTATTTTTTTTTCTCCCTCCATGGGAATATTCATTTTTAAGGTGTTAGGTATTTCGTTTCTTTAGATTTTTAGGCCTAATGATTAATCACATTTGCGGAGGTAACAGTGAGAGGTACATGCGTCATGGATTCCCAGATGGCGCGCAGGAATCAAAAATTGGTTTCGAAGAAGTCAGTTTCGAATGATCATTAATCCTTGTTACCAATTTTTCATAGTGTTAATGTGAAAAATCAACCCGATTCCATCGTCTAAAAATCCTAAAATTACGTAACGGTGATTTTTAGCTTCTTTAGTTATATAATCACGAAAAAAAATATTTCTTTCCTTCATCAGTCAAAAATATACCTTCAAGTTTTGACTGATCGAAAAAAAGGAGGAAAAAATTACGGAGAATGATTTTTAAATTCTTGAGTTAATTTAACGATACTGAATGGAGAAATTTAGTTGATTACCTGTTCTTTTATGAAATAAAAATTTGTATCAAAATTCTATTTATTTTTAATTAATTAATTTAAAATTTTTTCCCACTATGATAATATAATTATTTTTTGATTTATGTATCGTTTCATAAATAAAGATTTTTAAAATATTGACTTGTTTAAGAAAATTTTAAATTAAAATTGCACTTTTATTATTCTTGCAAAGAATTTTGGTAATAATTTTTAAAAAAATAGAATTTTTATAATAATTTTATTTAAATTTGTCAAATAAATTGAATTTGGGGCAAATAAATTTTATTTGGTTCAAATAAATTGTATTTGGTCCAAATAAATTTCATTTAGTTCTAATAACTTGAATTTTGGTCAAATAAATTGAATTTGGAGCAAATAAAATTAATTTAGTTTGAATAAATTTTTAATTTTTATAAAATAAATTTTATTTGGTTCAAATAAATTGTATTTGGTCCAAGTAAATTTCATTTGGTTCAGATAAATTGAATTTGGGGGAAATAAATTCCATTTGGTTCAAATAAATTGTATTTGGTCCAAATAAATTTAATTTAGTTCAAATAACTTGAATTTGGGTCAAATAAATTGAATTTGAGGCAAATAAATTCTATTTGGTTTAAATAAATTGTATTTGATCCAAATAAATTTCATTTGGTTGAGATAAATTGAATTTGGGGAAAGTAAATTCCATTTGGTTCAAATAAATTGTATTTGGTCCAAATAAATTTCATTTAGTTCAAATAACTTGAATTTGGGTCAAATAAATTGAATTTGGAGCAAATAAAATTAATTTAGTTTGGATAAATTTTTAATTTTTATAAAATAAATTTTATTTGGTTTAAATAAATGTTGTTTGCTTCATATAAATTCTATTTGGTCCAAATAAATTCTATTTGGTTCATATAAACTATATTTAGTTTAAATAAATTTAATTTGGTGAAAATAAATTGAATTTGATGCGGATAAATTTCGTTTTTTCCGGTTGGAAAATCGCACCCAGAAAATAGGAACATTTGACAATATAATTCTATTCAATTAAAAATTTAATTTGTGTTGAATAAAGTTCGTATTAAAAAAACATTAATACTTTAGTAATTTCTGAAATTGATTTAATTTAATAATAATTTATATTTTACTTAAATATAAATTAGACGCGATTTAAATAAAATCTTTCTCCGGGTGTAAAACAATCGGAAAGAAGGGAATAAAAAAAAATGATTTAATATCTTGATTGAAAAACGAAATTTGTCTATAAGTATAGAAATTTATGAGAAATAATAAATTTTATCGTGGTAATAAATTTATAATAATTTAGGGTGTAACTAGAAACATAATTCTTCTGGTATACTTTTTTCTTTTCTTCTTCGCCTTCGTCTTCTTCTTCTTCTTCTTCTTCTAAACCCCATAAACTCTGACCTGGTAGATTGATTTCACAGATTCGTGGCAAATAATTCCATGACTCACGGTTTGTGCGTGCGTGCGTGTGTGTGGAGCATTTTTGGGACTCTCGAAAAATGAGACTGGACCCATTTTTACGAGGTACTTAAACCTTTAAGCGGGTCGACTATAGAGTGACATTGACATTAACAGTGGATGTAGAAAGAGAAACAGAGAAAAAGGGAGGGGGGAGAGAATGCAGACGTGACGCCGGGGTCGAATTTCAAAATTTTGCTTGAAAATCGGTTAACCCTGAACAATTTTCTCAGGGGTTAAATCGAGCATGTTGCCTCGAAACGGCTTCCTATCATCCCTTCCGGATTCGCAGGTAGATTTACCTGCACGCGCTTCGATCACACACACACACATAAATTTATAAGCGTAAAGTTTAGAAAAAGAATCCACGCGTTAAAGAGAGTGAAAAAGACGAGAATAGTGCGAAAAAAAATACTCACGATATCCGCAGAGGAGAATGGAAAAAGGTGAGGAGAGAAAAGAGAGAGAGACTAAAAGGGGGAGAAAAAACAAAAAAATAGAAAAAACACGGCAGTTTTTTTTTCAACCATCATCGAGGGTAGAAAGAGAAATAGGGGTAAAAGTGAGTTAATAGTCGGTAAAACGGTATTCAGCATGTGACCCAGGGGTTACGAACTCTCATAGTGTGTTTTTCATCTTTCACTCTCCTCGACCTACTCCCCGAGTCGGGAAAAGAGGAAGGGTCGCGGAAAGGAATCTCGAATCATCCCTTTTTTTCTGGAATTCTTCCCTTTTTTCTCGGTATTATCCTCTACGCAATCTTCCGTTTTTTTAAAGGGACAACACAGGTACCGTTCATCAATGTATTTTTTTTTTTTTTCTTTTTTCATGAAAGGTTAGAGTTTGACATGAAATTTGAGTAATCACTCGTCAAAGACTTTGGAGTACTTCCTAAAACGATTCTTCTTTTTATTCTCATAATATATATATATGAAGTTTACCTTTTATTCTTTTGGAAAATATTCCGTTATGAACGAAAATAATTTGTAAAGAGAAAAAAATGATGCTTTTGAAATTTTATTTTTATTATTGCCGTTAATGTGGCAGCGGTTTTTTAAAATAAATTTTGATTTAAATAAAATGAATTTAGTGCAAGAAGAAAGTTTTTATTTCGTTAAAACAAATTTTTGTTTCACTCAAATAAATTGTATTTATTGCAAAAAATGTTACTTGGTTAAAACAAATTGTATTTGTATCAAATAAATTATATTTAGATAAAATAAATTGTATTTAGTTTAAATAAATGTCATTTGCTTCAAATAAATTGTATTTGGAACAAATAAATTTTATTTAGTTTGAATAAATTGTATTTAACTCAAATCAATTGTATTAAGTTTAAATAAGTGTTATTTGTTTCAAAAAAATTGTATTTGGAATAAATAAAATTTGTTCAGTGAGAATAAATTGTATTTGGACCAAATAAATTGTCTTTGGAACAAATAAATTTTATTTACTTTAAATAAATTGTATTTAGACCAAATAAATTGTCTTTGGTGCAAAGAAAATGTATTTAGTATAAGTAAACGTTATTTGCTTCAAATAAATTGTATTTGGAAAAAATAAATTTTATTTAGTTCGAATCAATTGTATTTGATTCAAATTAATTGTATTAAGTTTAATTAAATTTTATTTGTTTTAAAAAAAATGTATTTGGAACAAATAAATTTTATTTAGTTTGAATAAATTGTATTTAACTCAAATCAATTGTATTAAGTTTAAATAAGTGTTATTTGTTTCAAAAAAATTGTATTTGGAACAAATAAAATTTATTTAGTTTCAATAAATTTTATTTGTTTCGAATAAATTGTATTTTGATCAAATAAATTGTGTTTGGAACAAATAAATTTTATTTAGTGTGTATAATTATTGTATTTGAATAAAATAAATTGTATTTGGTTCAAATAAATTGTATTTAGTTTAAATCAATTTTATTTGTTTTAAATAAATTGTATTTGGAATAAATAAACTTCATTTCGTTTAAATAATTTGTATTTGATTCAAAGAAATTTAATTTTTTTAAATAAAATGTATTCCGTTCAAATAAATTAAATTTAATGCAAAAAATGTTATTTGGTTAAAATAAATTGTATTTGAATCAAATAATTTTTATTTAGTTTAAATAAATTGTATTTAAATAAAATTAATAGTATTTGGTTCAAATAAATTGTTTCTGCTTTATTTAGTTCTAATAAATTGTATTAAATAATTAATAATATATTTAATTTTGTTTAAATAAATGGTATTTGTAACTAATATATTTTATTTTGTTTAAATAAATTGAATTTAGATAAAAAAAATTTTATTTGGCTCAAATAAATTGGTTTTACTTTATTTTATTTAAATAAATTGTATTTAGTTTAAATAAATTTTATTTAGTTTAAATAAATTTTATTTAGTTTGAATAAACTTTCATTAGTTTAAATACATTTTATTTGGTTTAAACAAATTTAATTTTCTTCAAATATCCTGCATTTGATTTAAATAAACTGTTTTTGGTTCAAATAAATTGTGTTTGGTTTAAATAATTTGTAGTTGGTTCAAATAATTCTCTTCGGTCCAAATAAATTTTATTTGGTTCAAATAAATTGTATTTGAATCAAATAAATTTTATTTAGTTCCAATAAATGGTTTTTTCTTCGAATAAAATGTTTTTTATAAAAATAAATGTTTATTTCGTTAAAAGAATGTATATTTGGTTAAAATGAAGTATATTTGGTTTGAAGTAAAATTTATTGTCTTCAAGTAACTAAAGTTTTTATTCTCAAATCAATTTTTTTTTTGGTTCAAACAATTTTAATTTTTTGTTTAAAAAATTCCAGAAGAATAATTTTTAATAAAAAAGTACTCCATTTATATTTGTATTATTCACTGACTCTATGGGCGAGAGATTAAACTGAAAATATATTTACACTGATGGAAAATAATTGAGAAAAACGATAACGAGTATACTTGTTGCGAGATTGCCTCTCTTTGGCTTTCACGTTTCTAGTTAGGAGCGATTTTAATTAAGCGTTTTCCGTATTCGATTTAGCATGATTAGCGTAACTTGGAAGCTGGCGATAGGATCGAATTTCAATCACGCAAGTTCGTCACGAACTTGTCGCCAACTAGTTTTAAAAGCTCTTTCAGATTTTTTCCGTTTCCTCTCATTTAAAATCCAAACAAACAAAAAGGAAGAGGAAGAAAAAATTAGTTTCCCATACAAACAAAAACAATGTTTCCAAAAACTTTTGGACAATTTTTTTCTACCATAAAACAGCTTTTTCATTTTGAAATTATTTGTTTGGATAAAAAAATTTTTAGAATCTGAGAAAAATGTTTCTTACGTATATTTCGATTTTTTGTCTGTGTTATTTTCGAGAAATAAATTGTAAATATGGGGAATTTCGATAACAGAAATGCGAATGATTAATACGAGAAGGGAATTTTTGATGATTTTTATTTTTTATTGTTGTTGTTGCTGTATTTTTAAACCTGTCACTTTGAAACTTGTTGGATCAGGGTCAGGTGATGAGGGACGATCGATCAAATTCCTTGAGAGCATATTCTCGTTGTATCTTTGAATACAGGCGCGAATTAGAATGGATTCGATAATAAATTGCCGATTCTGAGAGAGGCTCGGAGAACTGGAGAGAAGAGAGAAAAGAGAGAGAGAGAGAGAGAGGAGACGGTTTGTGAGCCGCGATATATGGACCATGTCGAATGGGCTTGTGTCATTAAAGCCTTCGAATCACAGAAGTACCTCCCATACGTCATCTCGATCGTTTGCTTAACCGGTTCAAATGAATGCAACTCTCAATCCTATTCATTATTTCTATTCTAAATCATCTTTACTAGCTCTACATTCCACAATTATTTCTTATATCCATTTCATGCCTCTCTATATTTTCTAATCTTTTTCGTTTCACTTTTTTTTTTAAATATACATATATAGCTTCGTGTATAAAAATGGTAAATTTAAGGAAATTATATATGGAACTCGTAAATAATATTTGTCAAAATGATTACGCAAAGTTTACATGATTAATGTATACAAATTACTGGTTTCTTAATAACAAAAAAGTCAGTTTTAAATATTCTGTATAATGATTAGATCGTTTAACCTGAATTTCAGGCATTTACTGAATTTCTGTTATAACTTAGGTTTCTTATTTTTTTATTCTTCAACTTTTTTTTTATTTTAGAATTCATCATTTTTTAAAAAAGTTTTTAAAAGTTTTTTGGTGTTGTAAACGAAAAAGTCCTTTCATGAGCAGAGAATGAATAAATAAATTTTATTTGGTTCAAATAAATTACATTCGATCAAAATAAATTTCATTTGGTTCGAATAATTTGCATTTGGCTCAAATAAATTTTATTTGGTTAAAATAAATTGCATTTCGTTCAAATAAATTTTATTTGGTTCAAACAAATTTTTTATTGATGAAATAAATTTTTTATTGTTTCAATAAATTTATTATTGTTTAAATAAATTTATTATTGTTTAAATAAATTTTATTTGGTTCAAATAAATAACATTCGATCCAAATAAATTTCATTTGGTTCGAATAATTAGCATTTGGCTTAAATAAATTTTATTTGATTCAAATAAACTACATTTGGCGCAATTAAATTTTTCTAATTCAAATAAATTGTAATTGGTTGAAATAGATTTAATTTAGTTAAAATAATTTGTATTTGCTTCAAATAATTTGTATTTGTTTCAAATAAATTGTATTTGGAACAAATTAATTTTATTTAGTGTGCATAAATTGTATTTGAATAAAATAAATTGTATTTGGTTCAAATAAATTGTATTTAGTTTAAATCAATTTTATTTGTTTCAATAAAATTGTATTTGGAACACATAAAACTTATTTAATTTGAATAAATTTTATTTAATTCAATCAAATTTTAATTAATTCAAATAAACTTCATTTGGTTTGAATAAAATTTGTTAAAAAGAATTTTATTTGATTCAAATAAACTGCATTTGGCACAAATAAATTTTATTTAGTTCAAATAAATTGTAATTGGTTCAAATAAATTGTAATTGGTTCAAATACATTTAATTTAGTTCAAATAACTTGTATTTGCTTCAAATAAATTGTATTTTGAACCAACACATTTTATTTAGTTTGAATGAATTGTATTTAAATAACACTCACCCAGAGAAAATTATTATTTAAACGAAATAAATTTTATTTGACTTAAATAAATGTATATTTGTCACAGAACAAACTTGACATTTTATTTGTTTTAAATAAAATTTATATTTGACATAAATAAAACATATAATTGAGATAAAGAAAATTTTATTCAAACTAAATAAAATTTGTTTTAAACAAATAAAAAGTCTAGTTGGTTCTAAGCCAAATATACAATTTCTCAGGATGTAAATTGTATTTGATTCAAATTAATTGTATTTAGTTTAAATAAATTTATTTGTTTCAAAAAATTTTTATTTTATTCAAATAAACTGCATTTGGCAAAAATAAATTTTATTTAGTTTAAATTAATTTTTAATTGGTTCAAATACATTTAATTTAGTTAAAATAACTTGCGTTTGGTTGAAATAAATTTTATGTATTTAAAAATGTAATTTATTTGTTTGAAATATAATTTATTTGACTGAAATATATTTAACTCAAATATAATTTATTTGACTGAAATATAATATATTTAATTCAAATATAATTCATTTGATTCAAATATAATTTACTTGACTCAAATATAATTTATTTGACCCAAATATAATTTAACTCAAAATAAAATTTATTTTAGACCAAATAAAATTTATAAAATATTTATTTTCTAAATTGCGCAGAAATGAATTAAAATTCAAGAGGGGGGAAAAATTCATCGAAAAGATGCGGGGAGAATTTTAGATTCAATTTCGCTGGCGAGGAGTCGCGAATATCTTTTCCTATATCTAAATTCCTTTCGTTGAAGGCTTAGATCATTAATTCTTTTCTATTTCCTTTTTTTCTTCTTAAAAAAAGCATACTTCCATAAAAGGTGAGTAGAAACCCTATCGAAGTTGATAGGAGGTATATATAAGAGTCTAAGGTTTCCAAATTTTAATAATATAAGCCCAAGTCAGCGCGAGATAAAACATTGCCCTCAGGCTCATTTTTAACACCTTTACAGAAGTCAAGATGCTTGCGCGCGATTACATTGGAGCGTCCAAAACATTATCCTATGAGAAATTGGAGGCCATTCCCCTTTGTTCCAGACGATTTTTTATTGACTCAAAATTCAGTCAAAAAAAAAAAAAAAAAAAAGAAAAAGAAAAGGATACAAAATATCTTGTACTCTTAGAGTTTCACATCGTTGAGGGTGGAATGAAAGAGAGAAAGAGAAAAAAAGAGAGAGAGTGGGGAATAAAAAAAAATGATAAAATTAAAAAAAACAATGAACGAACAACTGCCACGAGAGTTGCGCTCATTTTTTCTCTGGCCCGAACCCGAAAACCCTTTTATGCCCCACCAAAGATTAATTATCTTCCATATTCGAAAAATGAAACGGGCTGAACAAAGGGGCCTATACGCGCCGCGCCGAACTCTCTTGACTCTTTTGAGTGGTGGTGGTGTTGTTGTTGTAGTCGTCTCGTTTGCTCCGGATGCAACACCATTTGCGCTTGAATTTGTCCGACGATTGGGTCAAGCGCGCTCGACGAAAGTGTACTTATTGCTCTGACAAAACTTGTAATGAATGATTTTTACTTGGCGATCAAAAATGTGGGTAATTTTCCCAAATATGGTCTAACTACAACGTAAAACGAGATAATTCGACAAATAATGAAACCAAATATGGTTTTCATTTTCAAGTTAAGCGGAATAATGGATTTTTTGGTGTATTAATGGGTTTTGAATGTTTATTAACAATTTTAAATGTCGATGAAAGTTGGAGAAAATATTTATTTGAACCAAGTAGACTTTATTTGGACCAAAATAAATTTATTGGGAGGAAAGAATTTTTTTTGAACCAAATGCAATTTATTTGAAACAATAGTAAAATTCTTTTAAACTAAATATACGATTTATTTAAAATATATAAAGTTTGTTTGAATCAAGTAAAATTAAGTGAAATTAAATACAAATCATTGGAATAAAATACAATTCATTGGAATTAAATTTGCAATTTATTTGAACTAAATGCAATTTAATCGAACCAGATACAATTTATTTGAACCATATGCAATTTCTTTGAACCAAATACAAATTATTTCAACAAAATTAAATGCACTGAGAAAACTGGAGTATTGGACTAAACATCTGGAGGGACAAATGGTTAATATTTGAGAGTTAGCTATTGGATAACAATCTCAATATTCAAATACACCATTGACAGATATTCGGGCCATTTCACTTGGAGGGAAAATGAGTTTATAACAGAGGGACAAATTAACCATCTTGAGAAATCCCTTCCTTATCCGGCGCGAAATGAATAAATATGGCAACCTAACCCCTAAATTAAATACATAAAATGTCAGAAAAATAAATTTGCGCACATCAGATCGTACACATTTTCTGCGCAACTTTTAACCCTCAGATGTAATGGGAGAGAATATACAAGTAGATTTCCATTATCAATTCAAAATTTATTTTAGAAGGACTATTTAACTCTCTTCATAAGCAAAGCAAACATACACTTTTTGAACCTCTGAATTTGACTCTCCAGTTTTCTCAGTGTGTATTTGATCCAATTACAATTTATTTGAACCAAATAAAATATATTTGAACCAAATACAAGTTATTAGAAGCAAATGAAAAATTTATTTGAAACAAATTAAATTTATTTAAACCAAATACAGTTTTTTGGAAGCAAATATAATTTTTTGGAACTAAATATAATTTATTTGAAGCAAATACAAATTATTTCAACTAAATTTAATGTATTTGATCGAAATACAATTTATTTGAACTTAATAAAATTTATTTAAACTAAATACAAATTTTTGGAACCAAATACAATTTATTTCAACCAAATACAAGTTATTTTAACTAAATTAAATGTATTTAAACCATTTAAGCCAAATGCAGTTTATTTGAATTAGAAAAAATTTTTTGAATTAATTTTATTTGAACAAAATGCTGTTTATTTGAACAAAATGCTGTTTATTTGAACCAAATACAATTAATTTGGACAAATACAATTTATTTTAAACCATATATTATTTATTTAAATCAAATAAAATTTATTTGAGTCAAATGCAAAATTATTTAATCCGAATGACATATATTTGGATCGAATGTAATATATTTGAACCAAATAAAATTTATTTAAACAATAAAAAATTTGTTTGAACCAAATATAATTTATTTCAGCGAAATGCAATTTATTTAAATCAAATATAATTTTTTAGAACTAAATACAAATTATTTCAACGAAATTTAGTGTATTTGAACCAATTACAATTATTTATTTGAACCAAATAACATTTATTTAAACTAAATTAAATGTATTTGAACTAATTACAATTTATATCAACTAAATTAAATTTATTTGATGCAAATACAACTTTTTGGAACCAAATATAATTTATTTGAACCAAATAAAATTTATTTAAACTAAATTAAATGTATTTGAACCAATTACAATTTATTTCAACTAAATAAAATTTATTTCGACTGAATACAATTTACTTGAACCAAATAAAATTTATTTCGACCAAATGCAATTTATTAGAATCAAATACAATTTATTTGAGCTAAATTGAAATTATTCGAACCAAATGTAATTTATTTGAACCAAATAAAATTTATTTAAACAATAGAAAATGTGGTCGAACCAAATAAAATTTATTTGAACGAAATGCAGTTTATTTAAATCAAATGCAATTTATTTGAACCAAATGCAACTTATTTGAATCAAATATAATATTTTTGAACCAAATCAAATTTATTTGGACCAAATACAATTTATTTGATCCAAATGAACTAATAGGACTTTTTATTTGTTTCAAATAAATTTCATTTGATTTAAATAAAATTTTATTTTACTCAAATAAATGTTTTATTTATGTCTAATAAATTTTTCTTAAAACAAACGAAGAGTCTAGTTACTTTTTTTTGCGTTTGAACTTTTTCATAAAATACTGAAACTTAATTTTTGAATACTTTAATAATAAAAATGAATCTTAATAAATTTTCAAAAAAATTTTATTTTTAATTTTAACATGAATACTTAATTAATTTAATATGAAACAGTTTCACATTTTTATCCAGTTAAAAATTATGCGAAATCGAAAAAATTCTAATGAAACTATTATAGAAAAGGGATGCTCGTTATATAGACTAAAAGAAGAAAAAACCTTATAGTTTAAAAAATCCCAGGTTCATTTGAATATCGCGCATAATGCCGAATTAATGTCGGAAATTCGATTTGCGAGTGTAACCGCGGGCAAAATTCCAAAACGAGAGAAAAAAAGGAGAAAGTCCTAAAAAAAAGTGGGCATGACCGTTTTGGGCATACAAACACAGCCAGGAAAAAAATGCCCTTTTTTGGTTAAAAATTGAGGGTCAGATTTAGTAAGGATCCTGTATCTTAATTTCCAGTCTGGACTTCTTAGATGCTCTTTGATGCTTTTCTGCTTTTTTCCCTCGAAGAAGTGAACACACTTTTTTTTTTACTTATATTTTTATATATCCGAGGTCGGGTCTTTTCTTTTTGCTTGACATAATTTAAAATTTATGAGATCGAGAATCAGTTATGCGCCGAAGCTTGTTGCTCTTTCTCTCTCTCTCTTTTTTTCTTTCTCTTCTTTACCAGAAACTGTCCATCTTTCTCTCTCGAATTTTCTACCGTGATTCTCCGAGACTTGGGGCATTGGTTTCACAGCAAAATTTAAATATTAAGATTAGCCCTTTTAATGCAACGATAGAGTCTTTTTTCTCTCTCTCTCTCGTTTCTCTCTCCTGCGTCCCTACTACATCCCTCGTCACACGTCGGGGTCTTAATGCTCCATTCCCTCCTCCACCCGCCTCCTGTACGCACTGCGATTTCGACGACAGATAGCTCGACACTCACTTGCGTCACGCACAGGATGTTCGCTCTTGTGAAAAATTACAAATTAACCACTCGTTACAATCGCTTTTACATAATTTTGCGCTTTTTTCTTTGTAATTTGCATTTCTATAGGCGCGCAGCGGCAAGTATCTTGGAAGAAAACTTGGGTTCAAAATATAGACGGAGGAAAAAATGCCGACGAATCCGTGACGTATTTACCGCTTGTGAGAGAGAAAATTAATTTCCCAAGGGGCAGAAAATTTTCAATAACATTGTTAATTATTAATTAATTATTATTAATTAATTAATTATAAATCAAAATTGAATTTTAAATTTAAATTTAATTTTTAATTTTATTTTTAATTTAAAATTAAATTTTATCAGTGACATATTTACCGCTTGTGAGAGAGAAAATTAATTTTCCCAAGGGGCAGAAAGTTTTCAATAACATTATTAATTATTAATTAATTAATATTAATTAATTAATTATTAATCAAAATTAAATTTTAAATTTTAATTTAATTTTTAATTTAAAATTAAATTTTATCAGTGACATATTTACCGCTTGTGAGAGAGAAAATTAATTTCCCAAGGGACAGAAAATTTATAAATATTATTAATTATTAATTAATTAATTATTATTAATTTCATTAGTTTATAGTGAAATCTTCTTTAGAATTATTATCTTCTTTAGACATTATTTTTATCACTGTTCAATAAAGTTCTTTTTCAACAAGGTTGACAAGGAAAATTTAATTTTGTTTTTCCCTGCGACTTTTCGTTCAATTCGGGACAAAATTTGGTTTTTTCCCTTACCCTCAAGATTATTTTAATTCACTCCAAAAATTCATGGTGTATTAGCTTTTAATATTCAATTATCAAAAAAAAAAAAATTAAATATTTAATTAAAATTTCAATTGAAGTTCATATTTTTATTAATTTTTTAATAGAAACAGTTTTGGGAATTCAAATACAAAAAAAAATAATTTGATAAATTATAAAGTATTTCTATCTTGAAGTTTTAAGAAGAATTTTCTCAAAATTTGTTCAAACTAATTGAATTCTAGCAATAAATTTTATCAAAAATTTCTTCAATGAATTGAGGGCCTGTGAAGAATTTTGTTTGTGTAAATAATTTGAATTCGAGAAAAAATTTTTATTATTCATAAAAATAGTCAATTTCTTGCGGAGAATTTTATTCAAATTTTCTTTAAATTATTGAATTTTCATAAAAAAAATGTGTAATTGTAAAAAAGAAAATAAAAAAATTAAAATTGAAAAAATATAATAACAATAATAATAATAATAATAATAATAATAATAATACAAATAATAATAATAAAAACAATAATAAAAAAAAATAATAATAATAATAAAATAATAATTAAATTAAAATTAATTTATCAGAAGAATTGCATTAAAAATAATTGAATTGAAAATTTTATTAAAATAGCAATTTCATCAACTAAATGTTGAAAAGAATTTTGTCGAAAAATTTTGAAGTATAAGTTGAAAGTTTTTTGACGAAGAAAAGAATGAAAGGGAAATTTGCTATTAGAGAAAGAATTAGAGAGTGGGTACAACAACACGTAATTTTATAGAAAGTTCATTTAGAAAAAAAAGTGAATTAGAACCCCGGGTCTATTTAGTTTTAAAACTCGGGAGATTTTCTACAGTGGAATAAGCGCGGTTGACGAGATGAAGTGGTTTGAGAAAAAGGGGTCGAAATGCAGTAAATATAGTGAAAGAGAAAGAGGGTTGCCCACAAACACACATGGCTGTGTAAAGTTTCGGGAGAGAAAAAACAAATCACTCGACACGATTATCGAAATTGAACTCACGATATGAGTTTTAAGAAATGATTGCACGGTCAAATAAATTATATTTGGTTTAATTAAAATCTTTCTCTAATTGGTGTTGTTTTCTTATCAGTTTTCTTAATTTTTTGTTACTTTTCTTGTAATATTTTTCTTCTCTTCTTGTTATTTTTAATATTTTCTTTTTTATTGTTATTTTCTTTTTTTTTATTTTTCTTATAATTTTCATAAGTTTAATTATTTTTTTTTGTTTTTCTTATTTTTTTTTTATCAATTTTCATTTTCCACTTGTTTCTTAATATTTTTCTTCTTTTCTATAGTAATTTTCTTTTTTCTGACATTTCTCTATTTTCTTAATTTCTTGTTACTTATTTTTATTTTCTTGTTAGTTTTCTTATTGTTTTTTATTATTTTTCTCCCATTTTTCTAGTTTTTGTATTATTTTTTTGATTTTCTTGTTGATTTTCTTAGATTCTTATTCGTTCTTATATTTTCTGCTCAGTTTTTCCTTTCTTGTTATTTTTATTCTCTTATTCTTTCTAATACTTTCGCCTTATTTTTCTGATTTTCTTTTTATTTTTAATATTTTTTACTGTTTTTATAATTTTTTTTTAATTTTCTTAATTTTTCGATGTTTTCTTGATTTCTTATTATTTTCTTCATTTTCTTGTTATTTTCTTAATTTTAGTGTTATTTTAATTATTTTTTTGATTCTCGAAACTTTCTTTTGATTTAAATTTTGTTTAGTTAAAAACTAATGTATTTGGTAAAATTTGAAATAAATTTTATTTGGTTTCAATTCATTGTATTTGTTTAAAATAAATTTTATTTGCTTCCAATTAATTGTATTTGGTTAAAACAAATTTTATTTAGATAAAAAAAATTGTATTTGATTCAAATCAATTGCATTTAGCTCTAATAAAATATACTCGCTTTAAATAAATTGCATTTGGTTCCAAAAAATTGCATTCGGTTTAAATAACTTGTATTTAGTTAAAATAAATTGTACTTAGTTCCAAAAAACTATATTTAGTTAAAAAAATTTATATTTGGTTCAAATAAATTATATTCAGTTCAAATAAATTTTGTTTAGTTCAAATAAATTTTGTTTAGTTTAAATAAATTTTATTTAGTTCAAATAAATTGTCTTTGGATCAAAAAGATTTACTATAGTTAAAATAATTTGTATTTGGTTCAAATAATTTATATTCGGTTCCAAAAAATTGCTTTCAGATCAAATAATTGGTAATTGGTCCAAATACATTTTATTTTGTTAAAATAACTTGTATTTGGTTGAGATAAATTATATTTGGTTCCAAATAATTTTCTTGTTATTTTTTGTACTTTCTTTTTTCTCTTATTTTGTCCACATTTTTCTGATTTTCATATTTTTTATTTTCGTTTTTTTATAATATTTTTGCCTTTTTTATTTTCTTGGTTTTTTTTGTTAATTTTTTTACTGTTTTTCTGATTTTCTTGTAATTTTCTTTATTATTTCTTGGTTTTTTAATTATTTTCTTCGTTTTCTTGTTTTTTTCTTAATTTTATTTTTATTTTCATTATTTCTCGTTATTTTTTAAATTTTTATATTATTTTCTTGATTATCGTGTTATTTTCTTGATTATCTTGTTGTTTTCCTGATTTTTTTGTTATTTTCCTGATTTTCTAATTACTTTCCTCATTTTCTTTCTTTTTTTCTCATTATTATTATTTTTATTATTGTTTTTATTATTATTATTTTTATTATTGTTTTTATTATTATTATTTTTATTATTATTTTTATTATTATTATTATTATTATTATTATTTTCTCCAATAATTTCACCAAAAAAATCACTAGTATTTTGTTAAAATAAAAAAAACTTTCTTTTTTGCATCGGTCACGAGATGGCGTTGAAGAAAGTTGAGTGAAAATTTTCTCGTGAATGCGTATGTTTTGTATATGAATTTTTTGTACACGCGCTTTGGCCACGTGATGAGTCAGAATCCCCTCACGGGAGCTTAAGGGCATACCGAATTGTTCCAAGTCCCTCGTCGTCGTCGCTTTTATTTGGACGACTGATACGGGCGATTGCTGGGGAGAGAAAAGACCCGCGAAAACCAGTTTGTTCAATCTAATGTGATGCCCGCGGCTTTCACGATCTTAATGAACTCAACGGCCACCCCTGCTTCAACTTTTCACTCTTCTCCTCCTTTATATATATATATACCCTGGGAAAACGCGACGCCATCATAAATCCAATTCCAATTTTTTATCATTCTTCTTTTCTAATGTCATAGAAAATAAATTCTCTGCTTTGAAAAAATTCATAGAAATTGATAACTGGTTCGAATATTTGTTCTTATTGGTTCGATCAAGTTTTAAGTGGTTCGAATAAGTTTCAAATGGTTCTGATAAGTTTTAAGTGGTTCGAATAAGTTTCAAATGGTTCTGATAAGTTTTATTTGGTTCAAATAAGTTTTAATTGGTACGAATAAGTTTTATTTGGTACGAATAAATTTTATTTGGTCCAAATAAGTTTCGATTGATTTCAAAAAGTTTGTTATGGTTTAACTAAGTTTTTATTAGTTTGAACAAGTTTTAATTTGTTCAAATAAGTTTCATACGATGCCAAAAAGTTTCAATTGGTACGAATAAGTTTTATTCGATCTATATAAGTTTCAATTGGTTCCAACAAGTTTTAAATGGCTCAACTAAGTATTAATTATTTTAAACAAGTTTTAATTGGTTCGAATAAGTTTCAAATGGTTCGAACAAGTTTTGATTGATTTAACAAAGTTATATTTAGTACGAATAACTTTTGATTCGCTCGAATAAGTTCCATTTGACTCGAATAAGTTCCATTTGATTCGAATAAGTTTCATTGGTTTCGCATAAATTTTATTCGCTTCTATAAATATGAATTTCTATAATAAACATAAATTGGTTCTAATAAATTCCATTGAGTTCAAATATAGGTTTTTAATGAGTTCAAAATAAGTTAATTTTGGTTCAAATAACTTTCACTCGGTTCAAATAATTTTTATTACCTTCAAATAGTTTCAGTCTAAATTATTTCATAAAAAATTTCAAAAAAAAAAATTCATAAAGAATTTTATTCAATTAAAAACAATTGAGTAATCTTTTGAATGAGAATATTTTCAATAATCTCTCGACCCTTTTTCTTCACTCAATATATCCAGCAGCTTTTTTTCCCATAAATATAATGAAATTTGATTTAATTAGAATATAGCCCGTATAATAAAATCATGACGGATTCCCTTCCGTTTTATTTCATTCGTAAATTGACTCAATAAAAATCTCCTCCATATATATAGGTTTTAATAAAAAGAAATATAGAGAGAAGAAAAGACAACTCGTGCATTATGCTCGCCAATTGAGTTCATCGAACTTGATTAAGATTCTTCAAAAAGAAAGAGGAAAAAAAAATTTGAAGGCTTTTTGAGTGTTTTTTTTTTTGAAGATTCTTTTTTTTCTATATATGTATATACGCTGTGAGAAGAAATTAGAGAAAAGGTGCTTAACCATTAGTTTTTCCCTCGGGTGGGATCGCGATTAATTTTTCAAACAATCCCACTTGGCTGAAGAGCTGGTAGATTGTTACTCAGAATGAATACCGTGGAGGGGTCCATTAGGCCCCCTCCGAGAGAGGGGGGACGACGTCGCTATACCCGGGGCCTTGTCAGTCTCTTCGGAAACCTGAAAGTCAACTTGTCAAATTAATCACGGATGACCAATCCATCAGGAGGAATTCCTAGTCGCGGAGGCCTCGTCTTCGTCGTGACTTCTGATCTTTTCTTTATATTTTGTTAATCTTCCAAATTCATCCACATATATATACATATTATTTATCTTTGATTTCTTCGAATTTTCCATCATTTTTCAAAAAAATTTTTTCTTACATTCTGGTTTACTTTTTATCTTTTTTTTTTACTTTTTTCTTTTCTAAATTAATGTCATGAGTGTTTCATCATAAACAGAATGTTTCATCATAAAAAGAGAAAAAGGAGAGAAATACCATTTTTCCATAAACAGAATATGTTTTATAATATAAGGGTTGTATTTCATCATAAAAAGTTTCAATCGAAATGTTCGCTTATTCAGTTCGAAACATTTTATTTGATAAAAATTTTATTTGGTTCAAATTTTACTTGGTTACACTTAAAATAAATTTTATTTGGTTTCAATGGTAACTGTGATTGGTTAAAATAAATTATATTTAGATTAAAATAATTGTATTGAGTTCAAATTATTTATATTTGGTCCAAAAAACTTGTATTTAGTTCAAATAAATTGTATTTGGTCCCGAAAAATTGTATTTAGTTTAAATAAATTTTATTTTGTTCTAAAAAATTATATTTTGTTCCAATTAATTGTATTTGGATCAAATAAATTGCATTTGGTTCCAAAAAATTGCATTTAGCCCAAAAAAATTGTATTTAGTTTAAATAATTTTATTTAGTTCTAAAAAATTATATTTGGTTCAAATTAAATGTATTTGGATCAAATAAATTGCATTTGGTTCAAGTAACTTGTATTTGATTTAAATGAATTGTATTCAGTTGAAGAAAATTTTATTTAGTAGAAATAAATTTTAATTGGTTCAAATACATTTAATTTAGTTTAAATAAATTTGATTTGGTTCAAATAAATTATATTTGGTTCCAAGAAATTGTATTCAGTTCGAATAAATTTTATTAAGTTCAAATAAATTGTATTTCGATCGAATACATTAAATTTAGTTGAAATAATTTGTATTTGCTTCAAATAAATTATATTTGGTTCCAAAAAATTGTATTTGGATCAAACAAATTTTATTTATTTCAAATATCTTGTCTTTGGTTCCAAAAAATTGTATTCAGTTCAAATAAATTTTATTAAGTTCAAATAAATTGTATTTCGATTAAATACATTAAATTTAGTTGAAATAATTTGTATCTGCTTCAAATAAATTAAATTTGCTTCAAACAAATTAAATTTGCTTCAAACAAATTATATTTGGTTCCAAAAAATTGTATTTGATTCAAATAAATTTTATTTAGTTGATATAAATTGTAATTGGTTCAAATGCATTTAATTTAGTTTAAATAAATTTTATTTGGTTCAAATAAATTTTATTTGGTTTAAATAAATTGTAATTGGTTCAAATACACTAAATTTCGTTGAAATAATTTGGATTTAGTTCTAAAAAATTATATTTGGTTTAAATAAATTGTATTCAGTTCAAATCAATTTTATTTAGTTCAAATAAATTGTAATTGGATCAAATAGATTTAATTTTGTTGAAATTTCAAAGAAATTATATTTGGTTCCAAAAATTTTATTGAGTTCAAGTAAATTTTATTTAGTTCAAATAAATTGTAATTGGATCGAATACATTTAATTTTGTTGAAATAATTTTTATTTGATTTAAATAAATTATATTTGGCCCAAAAAAATTGTATTATTTTAAATAAATTTACTTTGTTTGAAACAAATTGCTTATTTGGTCCTAATAATTTGTATTTGGTTCCAATAAATTTTATTTGGTTTCAGTAAATTGTATTTGGTTCAATTAAATTTAATTATGTTCAAATAACTCGTCTTTGGTTGAAATAAATTTTCTTTTGTTCAAAAAAATTGTACTTGATTCAAATAAAGTCTATTTGCTTAAAGTAAAATTTATTTGTTTCAAAATAAATTGTATTTCTTTTTACACAAATAAATTTGGTCTACAAATTTTAAATAAAATTTTTCTCCACGCACTTTTATTATATTAAAGATGGATTTCCTTTTTCTATGAAAATTGTTTTTTTTTTATTGGAATTCTTCTCGAATTATCACTGATTATTATGTAAGATGCGAGTGAATGTTGGTGTGTGCAATAAACGAAACTTGAAATTGAAGAAAATCGAGGGAAACTTATTTAACTCCATGGAACGAATTGTGTGCGTAAGAATTTATTGTTCGGATGATTCAAACCTAATCAACCTTCGACCTTCGAGTATTTCTCCTTCTCTCTCTCTCTCTCTCTCTCCTTCATCCTACACACATATGTGATGTAACGGTTTGACGAGCGACTGTCAAGTTCCAAGGAACCGGTAATCAAAATCGTCGACCTCATTTTCATCTATCAAAAATTAGTCTATTCACAATATGTATAATAAACCTACGTGTGTTTATATCCATTTTATCGAAAAAAGAAATCTCATTCAAATTTATGAAAAATTATCTCTAATTTATCATTAATTTTGATCAATTATTTTTATGAATAACAATTTTTATTTTCTAATTTATCATTTCGAATGTGAAATGTTTTCAATTTTTATAAAAACCAATCAATCAATTATCTTATTACTTCATACAATTCATGATTTTGAGAAAGAAATGACAAAAAATATTTCTTTTTCTTTTCATTTCTTCTTTTGTTCAATATTGAAAATTTTGTTTTTATGAAAAAAAAACAATATTGTATAAGAGAAAGGGGGACACACCTGGATTTCACGCCTCACAGTGTTAAAGGGTTTTTTTTTTTTTTTTTTTTTTTTTTTGCGTTTGCAATATTGTGATAGGGATGCGTCCTCGAAAGAGGGTAAAGAGTATGGAATGAAATGGAATTAAACAAATAATCTTCAACGAGTGGAGGGAATCTCTGCTGTTAAGACGCACACGAAAGGCCGCGCTTGTAAAAGGATCCCATTGAATTCTAAATTTAAACGAATGTCCGAGTGTCAGCGCACTGACGGACAAAATAAACAAGATGCTGTGGTAAAAAAATCCACAAGAGAGATTCAGAAGGGTAGGAGGGGAGGGGGAGAAGAGGAGAGCTTCTATAAAAAAGGAGAAAAGAGAAGAATGAATCTTAGAGAGATTCAAAGTGATTGCGATTAAAGTACCATTTACCATGAAGATTCTTCTTCAACACATATACAACAATCAAAAGAATATCCGAGATTATCTTCTTTTCAAAATTCATAAATGCTTTCAATCTTATTTCGATTCATTAGTGGGAACATATATATATATATATATATATATATATATATATAGTTAAATTATCACTTTTTTCAATCATCAGTTCTTTTAATCATTATATATACATAATGATCGCATCTTTGAAAAATGATTCTTTTTTTCCGAAAAGAAAGAATTTTTGTTCCCACGATTTTTAAAGGAAAAAAAAATGGTTTGGATTTAATTTTATATTGACTTAAATATGTTTTTTTTTATTTTTTCGTATTACTTGTTGGTGAATTTTTTATTTACTCAAATAGTAACAAATTTACATTAATTTTACTTATTTTCCACTAGAGTTTTAGTAAAAAGAAAAAAAATTTTGACTTTTTACTTTATCGGGAAATTTTGAATTTCCACTTTAAGGGAACTTGTAATTTTCAATTTGAAAAGGCAAAAGTAAAAATAAAATTTGAGTTAAAAATTAACATTAAAATTGAAATTAGAAAGTGAAACTAACATTGAAATTGAAAATGACATTGATATTGAAAGTTAACATTCAAATGGAAATTGAAAAGTTAAATTAACATTGAAATTCAACACTAAAATTAACTTAAATATTAAAATTAAGATTATAATTGAAATTTTCAATTAGTTTTGGAATTTGCAATTGACATTAAAATTAAAATTACCTAAAAATTGGTAATAAAAATTTAAATAAACATTAAAATTTAAATTAAAATTCAAAAGTAAAATGAACTTAAAAATTGAAATCAAAATTAAAATTTGAATTGAAATTTGAATTTTATATAAAATTTTAAATTCCTTTACAAATTATAATTAAAATTAACATTAAAATTTAAATTGAAAATTGAAATTAAAAATCAAAGTGAAATTAGGTTAAAAATTGAAATTAAAAATCAAAGTGAAATTAGCTTAAAAATTGAAATTAAAAATAAAAGTGAAATTAGCTTAAAAATTGAAATTAAGATTAAAATTTTAATTTGAAATTGACTTTGATATTGAAATTAATGTTAAAATTTAAATTACTTAAACAATTGTAATTAAATTTAATATTAAAACCAAAATTGAAAAGTAAAACTTACATTAAAATTGAAATTAATATTGAAATTGAAATTAACTTTAACATTTAAATTGAAAATTGAAATTAACTTTGACATTCAAATTGAAAATCGAAATTAACTTTGAAATTCAAATTGAAAATGGAAATTAACTTTGAAATTCAAATTAATAATAAAATTTAAATTGAAAATTGAAATAAACTTTGACTTTGAAATTGAAAATCGAAATTACCTTCAAAATTGAAATGAAATTTGAAATTGAAATTAGCTTTAAAATTTAAATTGAAAATTATAATTAACTTTAAATTTGAAATTGAAAATCGAAATTTACTTTGAAATTCAAATTCAAAATCGAAGTTTTAACTTTAAAATTCAAATTAATATTAAAATTTAAATTGAAAATTGAAATTAACTTTGAATTTGAAATTGAAAATCGAAATTAACCCCAAAATTGAAATGAAATTTGAAATTAGCTTTAAAATTTAAATTGAAAATTGAAATTAACTTTGAAAATCAAATTAAAAATCGAAATTAACTTTGAAATTTAAATTGACTTTGAAATTGAAATTAAAATTAACAATAAAATTTAAATTGAAAATTAAAATTAACTTTGAATTTGAAATTGAAAATCGTAATATTAACTTTGAATTTGAAAATCGTAATTAACTTGAAAATTTAAATTAACTTTGAAATTGTAATAAACAATTAAATATAAATTGAAAATTATAATTAACTTTAAATTTGAAACTGAAAATCGAAATTTACTTCGAAATTCAAATTCAAAATCGAAGTTAACTTTAAAATTCAAATTAATATTAAAATTTAAATTGAAAATTGAAATTATCTTTGAATTTGAAATTGAAAATCGAAATTAACCCCAAAATTGAAATGAAATTTGAAATTAGCTTTAAAATTTAAATTGAAAATTGAAATTAACTTTGAAAATCAAATTGAAAATCGAAATTAACTTTGAAATTTAAATTGACTTCGAAATTGAAATTGAAATTAACAATAAAATTTAAATTGCAAATTAAAATTAACTTTGAATTTGAAATTGAAAATCGTAATATTAACTTTGAATTTGAAAATCGTAATTAACTTTAAAATTTAAATTAACTTTGAAATTGTAATTAACAATAAAATATAAATTGAAAATTAAAATTAACTTTGAATTGGAAAATTGTAATTAACTTTGAAATTGAAATTAACTTTGAAATTGAAATTGAAAATCGAAATTAAGTTCGAAATGGAAATTGACATTTAAATTCAAATTGAAAATCGAAATTAACTTTGAAATTGAAATTAACTTTAAAATTTAAAGTAACATTGAAATTGAAATTAAATATGAAATTTTAATTAACATTAAAGTTGAAGTTACTTTTAAAATGTCAATTAAAATTAACATTAAGATTGAAATTTGCAATTAATATTAAAATTAAAATTACCATTAAAATTAAAATTACAATTACATTTAAAATGAAAATTACTGACAGGCAAAACGAGAATAGAATTGAGATGGTCATTTAAAAAGTGAGAGGAAATGATGCAGCACGTGCGTAGCAGGCTACCTTCATATGCGGAGCTCGTAAAACGTTTCATAAAGTTTAATAAAACGTTTCACGATCTTGCGCCGTTTTGCAGACTCCGCAACCACCGCAGAGAGTGAATACCATCTCTCTCTCTCTCTGTCCCTCTTTCTCTCTCGTTCTCGCGGGAAATGTTTTCGCGAGCGCAGGAAGGAAGATAAAACGAGTCCGAGACGAAGAGACTCAACAGGTCTCTGATAGCGAACTGACACCCTATCTTTGTGTCTCGCGTTACACCACTGTACCTACTCACTTGATTCGAGAGTAAAATTTATTTCAATGCAAACCTCCGAGGCATTTTGTCTCCTTTCAGAAAAGATTCATTGGATGTTGTTTCAACCTCCATTACAATCCACAGAATCGTAATTGAATTTCTTTTTTCTACTCTTTTATCGTGATGAGAATGAAATAATTCTTCAAACACATATTCTATATTATAAACACAAAACTGGTTTTATTATTTATTTTGTTTAATCACTCGAAACTTGTTTTTACAAGAAAAAATAAAATAAATTTTAGTCCGAAGTTTTAAACATTCAATATTCCTTTAGTATTTTTTTCTCGAAATATTTCCCGAATTATTATTTTTTATATTCGTTTCTTTATTTTCCAAATTGGACCAAAATTAATTCTTTTTCTGAGGGTTCTAAAATGGGAATTATTGTTCTCTCTACCTTCATTTCCGGGTCAATTGACTCGCCTGGGGAGATTTTTTTTATTGTCCGTCAATTAGGCACTGAGTCAGAAATATAAGTTGAACGGTTTTTAAGCTCTTATTCATAGGAGAAAACATGTGGGAATACAGCTTTTTTCAATTGTCAAGAAGTCAGTTAATTACCACAAATAGATTTCACCAATCTAAAATTTTGTTTTTCGAAATATGTCGGTGGGGAATTTTTCCCATTTAATTAAAACAGAAAAGTTTCTGCGACCAAAGGAGGAAAGATTTTTTTTTTGTAATTTTTAGTAGAATTTAATTATTTTCTCATATTAAGAAGTTGAAAAGTTCTTTTTTGTGAAATTTTTGGAAAAAATGAGGAAAAATTAATCTTTTCACTGAAACTTTAGTGGAAATTGAGTAAAAGTTAAATTGAAAATTGAAATTAACTTTGAATTTGAAATTAAAAATCGAAATTAACTTTGAAATTGAAATTGCTATTTAAATTCAAATTGAAAATCGAAATTAACTTTGAAATTTCAATTAACTTCGAAATTTAAATTAACTTCGAAATTGAAGTTAACCTTGAAATTGAAATCAACAGTAAAATTTTAATTGAAAATTAAAATTAGCTTTGAATTTGAAAATCGTAATTAACTATGAATTTGAAATTGAAATTAACAGTAAAATTTAAATTGAAAATTAAAATTAGCTTTGAATTTGAAATTGAAAATCCTAATTAACTTTAGTGGAAAATGAGTATAATTAATTTTTTCACTGAAACTTTAGTGAAAAATGAGTAAAATTAATCTTTTCACTGAAAATTTACTGGAAAATGAGTAAAATTAATCTTTTCACTAAAACTTTAGTGGAAAGTGAGTAAAATTAATCTTTTCACTACAACTTTAGCGGAAAATTAGTTAAATTAATTTAAATTAGTGTAATTTTTACTAATTGCGTGAATAAAAAATAAATATTGTTTGGCTAAAGTAAAATTTTATTTAGGGTAATACAAATTTTAGTTACTTCAAATAAATATTGTTTGCTTGATATAAAATTTTATTTGGTTCAGAAAAAGATCTCTTCAGTGTTGAATAAAATTCTTATTCAATTCAAATAAATCATAGTTGCTTTAAGTAAAAATTTTTTCTATGAGTGCAGTATTTGATTCAAAGACATTTTTTTCGAGTTTTTTGGCACAAAAAAAATATGAAAAGCAAAAATGTTCGAAAGCGAAAAGAAAAATTATTTACCTAATTTTTATTATCAAATAATTTTGATATTGCTTCGAAAAAAAATCTGCATAGACGTAAAAAACTCAAAACTTTCCAATTTCCTTTGAGAAGAATAAAAATTTCATTTAAATGTACGAGGAATAAAAATTTCTTTTAAATATACGAAGAATAAAAATTTCCTTCAAATATATGAATTAAAATTTCCTTTAAACATATGAAGAATTAAAATCATCCTTTTATTTGCAATATATTAGAAATTTTTAGAGGCAAATATATAACGACATGTTGTTAGCGAAGAAGGGCAGGAGAAGCTTTCTTGCACAGACATAAAAGCATAGCAAACCGATCCGGCTCCCCTTAATACTCCTAATCCCCAGTTTCCCCCCTATTCTCGATTGTAGCAGTTTCAAATTAAACCCGTCCGGTTTTGAACTTTATACAAACAGACAAAGAAAAGAATATTTTATATATATATCTATATATATATATATATATATATATATATATATATATATATATATATATATAAAAGCAGGGAGGCGAAAATCTCCTAAAGCACGTTTTCGTTCTACAAATTAAAACATTACTTCCCTTTCATTCTTTTTTAAAAAAAGGGGTTCCTGATTTTTGATAAAAAAAATGTTCACCCGATACAAAGGGTAGATAGGAAAAGTGACTATAATAGAAACTAATAGAATTTTTTAATATAAAAATGTTTTTGATATTTAAATATGAATTCGTCGTGTGCATATATATTGAATAATAGTGGCGTGAATTGGGCGAGCTCCTGTTTTTTTCGATCACTCTGGAAAATAGTTTGGAATTTTTTAATTTTTGATTGTTTTTTGTATTTAGAATTCGAAAAAAATTTCATGAAAGTTTTAATTGCTTTGAATAAGTTTTCATTGGTTCCGATAAGTTTTAATTGGTTTAAATAAGTTTTAACTCGCTTAAGAAAGTTTTAATTAGTTCAAATAAGTTTTAACTCGTTTAAGTAAATTTTAATTAGTTAGAAAAAATTTCATTTGATTCGAATAAGCTTCATTTGGTTCGAATAATCTTCATTTGGTTCGAATAATCTTCATTTGGTTTGAATAATCTTCATTTGGTTCGAATAATCTTCATTTAGTTCGAATAATCTTCATTTGGTTCGAATAAACTTCATTTGGTTCGAATAATCTTCATTTGATTCGAATCAGTTTCATTTGGTTCGAATAAGTTTCATTTGGTTGGAATAAGTTTTATTAGGTACGAATAAGTTTTATTTGCCTCAAATAAGTTTCAATTGATTTCATCAAATTTTAAATAGTTCAACAAAGTATTAATTATTTAGAAGATGTTTTAATTTGTAAAAATATGATTCGAGTGGTTCCAACAACTTTTAAATTGTTCAAATAAGTTTTAATTGGTTTTAACATATTTTTGTCTGGTTCCTGTAAGTTGTAATCGGTGCGAATAAGTTTCATTTGGTTAAAATAAGTCTCTATTGTTTCAAAGAAGTTTTAATTGGTTCGAATAAGTTTTAATTGATTGAAGTTAGTTTTAATTCGTTCGTCTAAGCCTCGAATAAATTTTAATTGGTTCGAATAAGTTTCAAATAGTTCTAATAAGTTTTATTTGCTTCAAATAAGTTTTTTTTTGGTACGAATAAGTTTTATTTGGCTTCAATAAGTTTCAAATTGTTTCAACAACTTTTAAATGGTTCAACTAAGTTTTATTCGGTACGAAAAAGTTTTATTTGGTTCCAATTAGTTTCAAATTGTTTCAACAAGTTTCAGCTTTCAGATGGTTTCAATAAATTTTTTTAATTGATTTGAATGAATTTCAATCGGTTGCAGTAAATTTTAATTGATTGGAATATATTTTTGACCGATTCTTATAAGTTTTCTTTGGTTCGAATGAGTTTTATTTGGTTCGAGTGTGTTTTATTTGGTTCGAATGAGTTTTATTTGGTTCGAATTAGTTTTATTTGGTTCCAATTAGTTTCAAATTGTTTCAACAAGTTTCAGCTTTCAGATGGTTTCAATAAATTTTTTTAATTGATTTGAATGAAT
Source organism: Leptopilina drosophilae (assembly GCA_032873175.1). Lineage (NCBI taxonomy): Eukaryota > Metazoa > Arthropoda > Insecta > Hymenoptera > Figitidae > Leptopilina > Leptopilina drosophilae. Next base: position 4,996,500 of record CM065483.1, read on the forward strand.
TTCAATCGGTTGCAGTAAATTTTAATTGATTGGAATATATTTTTGACCGATTCTTATAAGTTTTCTTTGGTTCGAATGAGTTTTATTTGGTTCGAGTGTGTTTTATTTGGTTCGAATGAGTTTTATTTGGTTCGAATTAGTTTTATTTGGTTCCAATTAGTTTTATTTAGTTCTAATGAGTTGTATTTGGTTCGAATGAGTTTGACTTGGTTCGAATGAGTTTTATTTGGTTGGAATCAAAATTTTCTGTCCCAATAAGGAAAAGAAATTTAAATAAACACTACACGTTTAAAAAAGAAAATAAAGGGGCCTAATCGGAATGATCTGAAAATAAGAATTGAGACTATATCGTGTGTGTACAATTTGCGGAGAAAAATGAGCGAGAGCTTGCAGATCGTGATTTTATTTCGAATTCTCAACGGGTGGCAGAATAAGCAATAGGCAATCCGGCCAAGATCTTTTACCTTCTATCTCTTCCATTGGGTGGGAGAATATCATTTTGAAGAAACGTTTGGAGAAAAAATCACGCATCGCTATCAGTTAATGAATCTTCCGCGAAGAAGAGACTGAACGTGGAGCTGTGAAGAAAAAGAGGAAGAACAAGAAGAATAAGAAGAAGGTGGAAAAGGCTCGTCCTGACAATGGACCGTATGGGGCATCCGACGAAATTCAAAAAATAAAAAATGATTCCAAAGACTCAAAGTGAACGGACTTTAGATCGTTGAGAGTGCTGTCCCGTCCATCCGTCCAACTGTCCATCTCACTCTCTCTCTCTCTCTCTCTCTCTCTCTCTCCTCTTTTCTTTTCATTCTCCTTCTGCCTTTATCCGAGCGCAGAATGATTAATGGGTCCACGCTGGGCATGACGGTTTTCTGGTTTTCTTCGAACTGGATAACACCCAATGAAGGGAAGCGAGAAAAAGAGAGTCCCGGGCACAAGTGAAAGCACGCACGTCTCATGAATTCTTTTTTAACCCTTTCGAAACAAAAGAGCATTAATGCCTTCAGTTTTCAAGGGGAATTTCAAATTTTTCAACAATGAATTTTTATTAATGATGAGAGAAAGAAACGAACGAATTTAACGTCTATTCAGATAATTATAATTCTCTAAATTAACCGAAAAGAAAAAAAAAATTGTTATTCAGGCCTTGGACACACACGTTATTAATGACACTTGTTTCGTTTCAAAATAGCCGCACTAATCGTTATCTAACCGAGAGTTTAAACATCTGTTTATTTATTTTTATACTAAACAAATTCTATTGTCCAGAAAACATGAAGAGCAACAAAATTTTGCTTGTAAATTAATTACCAAACGAGAAAATTAATCGCACATTCAATTATTATCAAAAAAAAAAAAAAATTTTGTCAACATTTCAATTATTTTTGTAAACAGGAAAATTCTTCCCCGAAATTCAATTATATTCACGAATTTTAATCAAATTCACTGAAAAATTCAATTATTGGCAAAAATGACAGAATTCATGACAAGAATTCAATTATATTGAGGAATTTAAAAAAAAATTCAATGCAAAATTGAATTATTTTCTAAAATAAAAATAGTTCTGACAAGAATTCAATTATTTTCAAAATTAATAACATTTTTCGTATAGAAATTTAATTATTTGAAATAAAATCTAGTAAAAAATTATTAATTTATTAATTATTAATTTAGTAATTAATTTATTAACATTTCAATTATTTTCAATTTTTCGAGAATTTCCACCGCACAAGAATTCAATAGTTTTCTAAAAATTTTAATAAAATTCATATAAAAAATTCAATTGTTTTGGAAAATTTATTTATTAATGATTAAATAAATTAATGATTATTAATGATTAAAATTTATTAATGATTATTAATGATTAAAATTTATTAATGATTTTTAATTTTCAAGTAATTTAATAAAATTTCCCAAAACAATTCTGTTATTAAACAATAATTTCGATGAAATTATACAAAAACAGACAATTCAATTATTTAAAAAAAAACTAGGAAAACATTCAATTATTTTTCTAATAAATAGAAATTTCACAGGAATTCAAATATTTAGAAATTATTTTTAAATTTTTTTGCAATAATAGATTTTTTATGAATAATAGAAGTTGTTAGAATGATTAAATTTTCTGTAGATAATAGAATTTTTTACGGTGATTCAATTTTCGTAGATAATAGAATTTTTTTACAATAATTGAATTATTTGCGTCAATAATAAAACTGATTGCAGAATTAGAATTTATTTAAATACAGTTTTAAACGAACTACTTGAAAAATTTAATTATTCTTAAAAATTTAATGAAAACTTGACTGAAGAATTCTTTATGAAATTCTTTATTTAAATCTTTATTAAATTCTTTATGAAAAATTCAATTTTGTGAAACATTAAATTATGCAATAAATTATTTATTTTTGTATTTAAATAATTGAATTCTCTGCAAAATATTAATTATCTTCCTAAATAATTAAATTCTCTTTCGGACTTCAGTTATTGTTTTTAAATTTTAATAAAAGTTGCAAGCATTCAATTATTTTTATATAAATATTTAAAATCATCGCAGAATTTAAATTAATTTTAATTTATTCTTAAACAAATACCTTAAAAAAATTTAATTATTCTTAATTAATTTAATTGATTTAACAATTTCTCAAAATTATAAAAGTAATTTATTTACAATTGTAATAAAAATAATTAAAGTCATGCAATGATAAACAAATATTTATAAAAATCGTTGAATTCTTGCAACTGTTGGTAAAATTTCAACAAAAACAAATAATTCAATTCCGGATGGGAATTTAATTATTTCAGATAATTATTATTTTGCAGAGAATTCAATTATTTGAATACAAAAATAAATCATTTATTGATATATTTATTTATTTCTCAAAATTGAATTTTCATGGAAAAGTTTACACTTCAAGAAAATGTATATTAAATTTTGGAAATGTATTTTACAAATTTGGAGAAAAAGTGCAACAAACCGAAATTTTGATAGAAAAAACACTAAACTTTAAACAAAATTATCTGGAATTTAGTATAATTATATTAAATATTAAGAATTTTAATTCAATTTCAAAATAACTACCAAATTCCACGTAATTTTTTTTTATAGTTTAGTATTTTTTATATCAAAAATTTCTTTTTGTTGCACTTTTTCCCCAAAATTGGAAAATACTTTTACAAAATTTAATATATCATTTTCTTTAAGTGTAAAATTTTTCATGAACATTCAATTTTCTGAACTATTGAAATATTCAATAAATTATTTATTTTTGTATTCAAAATTTCAAATGATTAAATTCTCGGCAAAATAATAATTATCAAAAATAATTTAATTCCCATCCGGAAGGGAATTATTTTTTTTTTTTTTTGAAATTTTACCAACAGTTGCAAGAATTCAACGATTTTTATAAATATTTAAACTCGTTGCATGATTTTAATTATTTTTAAAGAATTGTAAATCAATTACTTTTGTAATTCTGAGAATTTCTGAATTAATTTAAATTAAGTAAATTAATTATCCACTACTGTAGTTTAGTTCCTTCTTGGAATTTTTCCTGCCATCTGGTGGTGACCTAGGCGTTCTCAAGTGGAGAAATTGCGAACGTCTATTTCCAAGTTTTTTTATTTCAATAAATTCGAAGATGAATTCTCTCGTTTTGGGGTAATTAATTCGAAATTTTATGAATTCCAACAAAACTTTTGTGTCTATTATTAGCATATGAAAAGGAATATATTGTCAATCAAAAACTATAATAGAAATATTGTATTTACATTTTCAAAGCTAAAGGAACCTGTTGAGAAGAATTATTGTGGAGATTGATTCATATAGTGTGCGCTGGGTTTTTACAGGCAGGAAGAGATATTATAACATTGTAAGGTGTTTGTGTGAGAGGCGTTGATTGTGAATTTAAAACGTAGATGGTTAATATATTTATAGGAGGTGAAAGATGTCGAGCGCGAAACTGACACTCCGCGCACAACCATTTGTCGCTTTGATCTTTTCTCTTAAATATTTTCACAAACTGTGCGGCTATGAGAGGAAAGAAGCGCGTCAATGTATAAGATTTGACTTTGGCGAAGCTTTTAACGCGCTTAAAAGTGTGTTTTTATTTTTTTTTCTCTTGCAGCGATTCACGCAGAGTGCGCGCGCGCTTTAACAGCCCCCATATAAAGCGTGGCTAATTCAATTTAACGCCACCAGTTTTCTTAAATTGGGAGAGTCATTTCATTATATATCAGAGGAATCTGGTAATTAACCATACGGAATTAAAAAAGAGTTGTAATCACACTTTTGTTTTAAATCCATTAAATTCTGTTAATTTTAATTTTTAACTTAATATCTAAACTTGTTTTCGCATAAAAAAATATTTATCAAATAGTTCAGATAGTTTTTTCGCTAGTTCGCTATTATTTTTTTGGGACCGTAGGTAATTTTCAAATAGCCGAAATTTTATATTTGGAAAACTTTCACATGGAAGAATTTTTGGTTACACTAACACAAGTTAAAAACACCCACAAAAAGGCACATATACATAGAATATTAAAAATCATCGAACATTCTAATTTTCGAGATCTAATCATTAACATGACGACCTTTCAAGTCACTTCACTTTTTTTCTTTCCTCCTCATTCAAATTATTCTAAAACATGAAAATGTAAATCGTTAAGTTAATTATATATACAATATATCTCGAAATGAAAAAGTATTTTAAAATTCCATTTTATGAATGTACTCGTATATATAATACACTCGTGTATATAATATTCTAGTTATAATAAGAAATGAAACGCAGGAGATAAAGGAGAAATATTTAGTTTATATTGTACACAATAAGGATATAAAATTCGATCTAAATGTAAATCGTTCATTTCTCTATTTATAAATTAAATAGAAAACAGTTAATATGGAGATGGGGAATTATTCTAAGAATTTAAGAGAAAATTTTAATTTTTTTTATGTGGATGAATTTATTTGCGAGTAAAGTGATAAGTGCGGTAATATTGCAACTACCGTTCCGCTGATAGAGTGGTGCTAATAAATTCAAAGAAAATGGGTTAAAATTGATCAAACATTAGGAGAGGAATATTAGAATTGACTATGTATACACGAAATGTGGAGCGCGCATTTATGCCTCGCATATGATGGCTGTGCAAGATGGCCGACTTTATAAGTCGTAAAATTGTTTTGTGTTTCACGCAAATCGATGAGTATTTTTTTTTTTTTTTTTAAGACACACGCTTTTAATTTTTCACGTTTTTATCGTTTTTTAATTATGTAACAGTTAATGTTCTGTGCTGCTAGCATTTGGTGTCGTTCATCGCCAACATGCTGAATCGCTTAATTTTTATTAATCATTTAATTCTTTTTTTTATTTCGAACTTTTAATTTCGAATTTCTCTACAATCTTCAGTAAATTGTCAAGTTAATTAGAAGTTAAATGTTTAGTCTCGTATAAAATGCAACTTATTTCGATTTTTATTAGTATAAAAAGTATAATAGACAAATCTTTAAAAATTTATTTTTCAATACGTTTTATAATTAAATTTTTCAAATATTACAATTAAAAAGATTTTTAATAACTAAAATTCTGTAAAATTTCATTCAAACTAAATCTTCTTTTCAAGTGCTTTATTCCAATTTTCAAAAATTAACTTTTCAAGAATTTTAATTAAAAACTTTTGAAATAATATTAAATTGACGAAAATTACAATAAATAATCAAGTGTAGATTCAATAAAAATGAAAATGAATGAAAAATAGATTTTAAAAATAATATTAAAATATAGTTTAGAAAAGAATAATTCTCTGAATTATTACACTGAAAAAAAAATTTATTTGATTCAAATAACCGATTATTTGTCTATAATCAAATAAATATTTTTTTCAGTGTACGTTCTAATTTTTTTAAATTCAATTATTTTCAATATTTCCGAAAATAAAATTCATACACAAAATAATAAAATTAAAATTGTTCAAAATTATTTTCAACATTTTGGAGAAAATAATCATATATTCCAAATTTTGAACTAAAATTCTTGAAAACCATTTTGTTTTAAATTATACAAAAATTCTTCAATTATTTTTGAAAAATTATATATTAGAATATTTATAAAAAATTAATTCTTACAATTGTTTTATTTCAATTTTTTAGGATTCAATTACCTTCGAATAAAGTAAACAAAATTTTTTTTAAATTTACTACTTAGGAATTTTCCAGAAATAATTTATTTATAATTACAATTTCTTGAAATATTTGATTTATTTTTTTATATTTTTAAAAAACTTAATTATTTTTCGTAAAATTTTGACAAATTTTCAATTATTTTTTAAATGTTTTAGTAAATTTAAATCAGCTTTGTAAAGATTTGACCAAATTTAAATTTTTTAGACATTTTTTAATTGTATTTAATTGTAAAACTTTTTGTATTTTCAATTAATTATTTAGGAATATTTTTAAAAAGTTAATTTTGATGAAGTTCTTTATTAAAATTTTTGAAAAATGTCTACCTTAATTAATAGCTTTAAATAAAAAAATGGACGGTTTAAATTAATATAAGAAATCGGATTTTTTATACAGCACTACTTAGGAATTTTTCAGAAATAATTTATTTATAATTACAATTTTTTAAAACATTTGACTTTTTTTATAATTTTAAAAAACTTAATTATTTTGCGTAAGATTTTGACAAATTTTCAATTATTTTTTAAATGTTTTAGTAAATTTAAATCAGCTTTGAAAATATTTGACCAAATTTCAGTTTTTTAGACATTTTTTAATTGTATTTAATTGTAAAACTTTTTGTGTTTTCAATAAATCATTTAGGAATATTTTTAAAAAGTTAATTTTTACGAATTTCTTTATTAAAATTTTTGAAAATGTTCTACCTTAATTAATATCTTTAAATAGAAAAATAACGGTTTAAATTATAAAAAATTATAAAATTATAAAAAAATTATAAAATTATAAAAAAATTATAAAATTATAAAAAATTTGATTTTTTTTTTATTTAAATAATTAAATTTTTGAAGAAATTGCAAAAAATGATTAAAAATTCATATAGATAATTGATTTAGAGATGAAGTTTAGTTAAAAATTGTAGAGAGTAATTAAATTTCCAAAAAGGGTTATGGTTTTAATTTTTAGAAATTATTAAATTCGAAAAGTTGAAATTTTAAAAATTTTATTTCCTGTGAATAAAGAAGTAGAAAGTATTTGAATATTTATTTAGCAAAATTATACAAGTTGTGATTAATTTGAATTTTTGTAGCAGCACTGAATTAAATAATCGACTTTTTTTCTATTTTTAATCAACTAAAGCGATTTTTTTTGTTCGTTTAAGTCGATCCGAGGCCTGTAATAAAGTTCAAATTGTTGTCACAGTTTTGGACTTAAAATTGTCACCATAGTAGAAATTTAGATACGAAAAACAATTTTCGTTCGTCTGTTAATTCCTAATTAGACAAGAACACATGTTTTTAGGCGAAGAACACACGTCTTATTGTAAATTCAAAACAACTTTGTTGTTTCACTACGGAGACGGACTTAGAATCGAATTTCAGTTGATCTAATTAATCCGCTGTTGTAATCCAAGTGTGTGTGTATATTTACGTGACAGAGCGATGAGGAACGAAAAAAAGGATGAATTGTTTTTTTTCGTTGAAATTAAAAAAAAGAAAAAAAAAAGAAAAAAAAGAAAGAAAGCTTTATTTACGAGTAGAGAAGAATTTGAAACTGCCTTACCTTGGGGCTGCTGACCGCTGGGTGGATTGAGAAAGGTGGGTGGAAGTTGCCTGCTGACCGACCTGGCAAGTTCACCTCCTGCCAGGCCGTAGATCGCAAGAAGTTCCTGCATCGTTGATTCTGCATACTCTCTCATCATACCCTCGAATGGCCTCTTCTCATCCATTCCCCTTTCGTTTTCCACTTCCTGTCCTTGCTCGTCCTCAAATTGCCCGTCCTGATCGTCTAGGCGATTTGAATCGTGATCCATTGTTCCACTTCCACTCTTGTCCGACGATTCCGATGTGGGACTTCGTATCTGCAAAGGAGACATTTTTTTTTTCATCAATTATTTTCATTTTTTTTTATTGTCTCCATTAAAAATTAGGGTAGGCTTTTTTTATTAAAATAAAACGCTAGGGTTCTTGATTAAGTAATAATTATTAATAATTCAAAAAAATGGATTTGTAGTCAGAAATAGGAATAATGGATTTCTACTTGACTAATTATTATTATTAATTTTATAATAAATTATAAACGATTTCATTTTGTCAGAATTTTTGTTTAAAAAATACCCGTAAAATAATTAAATTTTTGAAGAAAATAGAAATAAGTGCAAAAAATTCAATAATTAAAAAAAAAACATTTTCTTCTCTTTGAAAGATTATAATTATCTTGATAAATATCGAAATTTTTCTCAGAAATTCAATTAATTTTGTAGGAATTTTCATAAAATTCTTGTCAAAATTCAATTATATTCATTATTCACAAATAATAGTATTCATGGCAAAAATTCAATTTTTTTCAAAAGCAATAAAATTCTTCGAAGAAATTTAAATATATATTAAACAAATTTTTTTAAAAGTCTTGTAAAAATTTTAATTATCTTTCCAAATTAAAAAAAATTCTTCTCCAAAATTCAATTATTTTCAAAACATTAAAAAAATCCTTTGCAAAATTTCAATTATTTGCCAAAAAACTTCCATCCATTTAATTATTTTCATAAATAATAAAATTTTTCTCCAAAATTCAATTATTTTCAAAAAATTTAATAAAACTTAGCAAAACTTAATATGTTTGAAAAAAAGAATTTTCCTCTAATAGAGAATTAAATTATTTTGATAAATATCGAAATTCAATTATTTTTAGCAAAATTCAATTAATTAGAAAAAAAGATTGATAACATTTGTCAATAATTTTTTTTACTTATTTTGAATACATTTTTAATAAAATTTTTTTAATGAATTTTATTTGTTTTAAATTTTAATGCAATTCTTCGAAAAATTCAATTATTTTCAAAAAGTTTAATAAAACTCTTGGCAAAATTTAATCTGTTTAAGAAAAATTTTACTCTTCGAGAGATTTTAATTATTTTTAGGAATTTTCATAAAATTCTTTTCAAAATTCAATTAATCAGAAAAAAATTGATAAAATTTGTCTATTAAAATTTTTAAATTATTTTGAATTCATATTTTCATAAAATTCTTTTCAAAATTCAATTAATTAGAAAAAAAATTGATAAAATTTGTCTATAAAAATTTTTAAATTATTTTGAATACATTTGAATTAAATTCTTAGAATGAATTTTATTTTATTGTTTTAAATTTTAATGCAATTCTTCGTAAAAATTCAATTATTTTTAATATCTGCTATTTAATAAAATTCACCATAATAAAATTCAATTATTTTTTTAAATAATAAAATTCTTCTCAGGAATTTATTCTGCCATATAACTATAATAAAAGTCCTTCTCTAGAATTAAATTGTTTTGGTCAAATAATAAAATTCATTTTAGAAATCTAATTATTTGAATAATTATTAACGTAATAGTTTAAAAGAATTTAATTTGAAGAAACATTCAATTATTCAATAAATAATTTTTTATTATTTAAATTTTAGTGAAATCTCGTAGAATTTTCTAATGAAAAATTGTCAGTTAAAATTAATTTTGTCTACTTTTAGCTGAATAGCTAAATAAATAAATAAATAAAAATTTCCTCCAAAAATCACGGAAATGGAAAATTGAATTTTCAATTCTGAACTAATTTTAAAAGCAATTTGGTGGGGAAAAAATTGATAGTTAATTGGACTCTATGCTTAGGGAAAATATTCTCGAATGATTTACTGCACATTGAAATAAAGTGCATTTATTTCTGGAGGAGAAATGAGCCATCTTTTATATTTTCTATGATCATAATTCTAGTTATATATAAATGAAAATAGTTTGCCTGCTGTATAATTCTCTCTAATTATTACTGACAAGTTTTATTTATAAACAAAATTAGTAGAATGTTAACAGAATGATCAATTATTTATTCTGTGTGGCTCTGTACTTTAAGGAATGAGTCGGACTTTAAAAATTCTACTGGTATAGATAGTAATTAAATTACATGCATTAATAATTTATGGGTCTGGACTAGTGTTTATGGATATATCTATATATGAGTGGATGTAAAATTTAATGACGAATATTATTAGAATATTATATTATTATTTAGGTGGAATATTATATTGTTATCTATGTGGAAAATTATATTGTTGTCTATGTGGAAAATTATATTGTTGTCTATATGGAAAATTATATTATTCTTTATATGCACCCAGAGAAAATTACTATTTAAACCAAATATATTTTATTTGACTTAAATAAATGTATATTTGTCTCAGAACCAACTAGACTTTTTATCTGATTTAAATAAAATTTATATTTGACATAAAGAAAAAAACATATATTTAAGTTAAATAAAATTTTATTTAAACTATAAATAAAATTTTAATTAAACTGTAAATAAAATTTTATTTAAACTGTAAATAAAATTTTATTTAAACTATAAATAAAATTTTATTTAAACTATAAATAAAATTTTATTTAAACTATAAATAAAATTTTATTTAAACTATAAATAAAATTTATTTGAAACAAATAAAAAGTCTAGTTGGTTCTGAGACAAATATACCATTTTTCTGGGTGTGGAATATTATATTATTGTCTATATGCACTAAAAAAAATTATTTGCTTCAAATAACCGATTATTTGATTATGATGAAATAAATATTTTCTTGAATCAAATAATTTTCAATTTGAACCAAATAATATTTGCTTCAAATACTGAAATATTTGACTCAAATGCAATTTATTTGATTCAAGTAAATACTTATTTGATAATAGTCGCTAATAATCGGTTATTTGAATAAAATATTTTTTTAATAATATTATATTATTGTGTGGAATATTATATTATTGTCTATATGGAAATTTATATTATCTGTATGGAAAATGATATTTATTGTCTGTGGAATAATATATTATTGTCTATATAGAATATTATCTGTATAGAAAATGATATTATTATCCCAGTAGAGTGTATATCATGTCACATGTTAGTGCAAGTAAGAAAATATCAATTATAAATGCTTGTCTCTTATAGAATTTTTAAAGTCAAGTAAGTAATCTCGAGTGAATTTCCTCTGGGTGTATGTATATGTATTGATAATAACAAGTTATACAATGCGAGTATTTGAAAATTGAAATCAATTTAATTTTGCAGTAAATAAATTACTAACCTCGGCTCCAAGGGAATAGAACTTCTGCGACCTGAGTTGTTCGATAATAAATTTATGCCTGTATGAGTCCCCACTATCGTCGTCCCCTTCTGATGAGGGTGGCCTGGTCGCGACGGACAAATCCATAGGACTCGCTTCGTTGTTGTTTAGCCTTTGCTTCGACCTTTCTTCAGTTGGCAGGAGTAAGGTCTTTCTTTCGTATTCAAGAATTTCATTTGAGCTCGCCTCCTCGGCTGCCTCGGGATCCTCATCGTCTCGTTCCGATTCATCTGAGACCTCAGCCATTCGACTGCTGATTGGCTTGAAATTTTTTCGCTTATTACGTGGCTTTTGGATATTCGCCAATTGCAATTGGGCCTGGGCCTCGAATTGGGAGTCGCTGTCGTGATCGGCGGCATCCCGACGGGACGTCGCGTAGTTGTAAACCGACTCGGAAAGCATCTCCGCTAAGAAACATGAAAACGATCACAAACACTTTTATTTCACTTTTCTTTTACTTCTCCTATAGTTTCAAAAAATGCAAATTTTAAAGACATTTTTCCCTAATTATTTAATGTTTCATTTTTGTCAAATGTTGCCCAATTTTTATTTACACACTGAAAAAAAAAATTTATTTGATTCAAATAACCGATTATTTAACTATTATCAAATAAATATTTACTTGAAGCAAATAATTTTTATTTCAATCAATTAAATTATATTTTCTTCAAATACTGAAATATTTTTTTCAAATACTGAAATATTTGATTCAAATACTGAAATATTTTCTTCAAATACTGAAATATTTTCTTCAAATACTGAAATATTTGATTCAAATACAATTTATTTGTTTCAAGTAAATATTTATTTGATATAATAGTCAAATAATCGGTTATTTGAATCAAATAAATTTTTTTTTCAGTGCACACTAAAAGTTAAGATTTTCTAAAGTAAGTCTTTTGAAATTTAATTTAATGATTTGTAAACAATATTTAAACTTACTGGGGCCATATGGACTGGTTACCGCGGACATCTCGAGTCTTTTGGATGATCTGCCCAGTCAGTGCATCCTGAAACAAAAACAAAAATGCATGAACGTTACGCCACATCGAGCGGAGAAGGAAACAAGAATACAAAATGTAAATATGATCAAAGGAACATTCCAAAATTACACTCTGTAACTAATTTTGTATTTGAAACAAATTAAAGTACTCGCTGTGAATTATGTATTTGTAAATAAAAAAATAACCAAAAGCATATTCAAATCTTGCTTTAAATATTTAGCCAAATTATTAGCTAAAATATTTACCCAAATATTTAGCCAAACTAGCTAAAATATTTAGCCAAATATTGAGCCGAATTCGCTAAAATATTTACCTAAATATTTAGCCAAATTAGCTGAAATATTTACCTAAATATTTAACTCAACTGTTTAGTCAAATTGGCTAAAATATTTATCTAAATATTTAGCAAAACTGTTTAGTCAAATTGGCTAAAATATTTATCTAAATATTTAGCGAAACTGTTCAGTCAAATTGGCTAAATATTTATCTAAATATTTAGCGAAACTGTTTAGTCAAATTGGCTAAAATATTTACCCAAATATTTAGCGAAACTGTTCAGTCAAATTGGCTAAAATATTTATCTAAATATTTAGCGAAACTGTTCAGTCAAATTGGCTAAAATATTTATCTAAATACATAGCTAAACTATTCAACCAAATTAGCTAAAATATTTACCCAAATATTTAGCCAAACTAGCTAAAATATTTAGCCAAATATTGAGCCGAATTCGCTAAAATATTTACCTAAATATTTAGCCAAATTAGCTGAAATATTTACCTAAATATTTAACTCAACTGTTTAGTCAAATTGGCTAAAATATTTATCTAAATATTTAGCAAAACTGTTTAGTCAAATTGGCTAAAATATTTATCTAAATATTTAGCGAAACTGTTCAGTCAAATTGGCTAAATATTTATCTAAATATTTAGCGAAACTGTTTAGTCAAATTGGCTAAAATATTTACCCAAATATTTAGCGAAACTGTTCAGTCAAATTGGCTAAAATATTTATCTAAATATTTAGCGAAACTGTTCAGTCAAATTGGCTAAAATATTTATCTAAATACATAGCTAAACTATTCAACCAAATTAGCTAAAATATTTACCCAAATTTTTAACTAAACTGTTGAGTCAAATTGGCTAAAATATTTACCCAAAAACTTAGCTAAACTATTCAGTCAAATTAGCTAAAATATATTTTGCCAAACAAACTAAATTCTATATTCTTAGCCAAGTTATAAATCTTCAAAGGCAAATTTTCCAAACAAAAAATTATTTTTCAATAAAATTGCATTTAACAAACGAAATGGACTCATTCCTGTTTCTTCTTTACTTTCACAATTTTCCTTCCGTCTAAAGAACCACTGTTCTTTAACTTTACTCTTCCTGAATAAAAAATAAAAATACGCTAATAACCTACATATGTCTGTCAATTTGTAAAGTGTACTATTAATCATATACACCTAACGTGTCATTGTTCCAAATACATTTCATATAATTTTTGCCGAAAATAGAAATATCGAAATCAAAAAACTCAAAAATATTCGTGATGTTGAGAACAAAATGTTAAAAACTACATTTTTCATCGAAAAAGGAACTTTTTTCAAATTTTCGAAGCCATTAAAATTTAGTTTACGTAGGTTATATTAATTAATTTTATGCAAATGGGTTAAATCTACTTTCAATTCTTTACAGTTGTTAAATCCAACCTAAAAATAATACATGTACGAATGCGTGACATTTGCTCGATATATATATATATATGACTAAATTTTATGTTGTTCGTAAATGATAGATCAATATTCATTAAAATGTTGACCTGATTTACTAAATGAAATTCGACTTTCTATATGGAGAGAAAGAAAATGTGTATATAGTAAAATTTTTCGAATTATTTACATTAACAAGGATCGCAGTTTGGCACCTACACATTACTGTTTTTTGTTTTCGAAAAAAGAAATGTAATTGAAAATAATTATTACCCTCTAAGAAATACAATACATCAAATTTTTTTTTTAAATAATTCAATTCTTTTCGAAAAAAATGAAAAAATGTAATTAAAATAATTGAAAATAATTATCACCCTCTAAGAATCAAAATACATTAAAGTTTTTTTTAAATAATTCAATTTGTTGAAGAACTTTATGCAAATTGTTAAAAATAATTGCACGGAAAAAACCTTTAACTGGAACAGCGATTACTTGCGCTAAAATAACGAAAGTATTCGTTGCAACAACTAAAAATTTCGCTAATATAGTAGATTTTGTAGTTGTTCCACGTGAAGATTTTTTTTGTGCGCGTTTTTAGAGGAATTAATTTAAAATTATTTTAAAAATAACAGAAATCGTGATGTGAGCTCTATTGTTTATGTAACTAATTGGAAAAATAATTGAAAATAATTGAACCGAACATTAATAAATTTTTTAAAGAAATTGCATTCCTTAAAGAATTTAAAAAACATGTTTTTGAAGAACCGTTTTTTTCTAAAATTTTATGAAAATTGTGTTTTAATTTTTAAATAATTGAATTTTTGGAAAAATTGGACATTATTTATGAATATAATTGAATTTTTCAAAAAAATTTTACTACAATTACATTGAAAGAAATTCAATTGATATTTAAGAATTCGATTAAAATTTCTTTTAAATAAACGAATTTCTCAGAAGAGCTTTATTATTTTTATTCATAATTGAATTTTGGAAAAATTGAATTATGCATGAAGATAATTGAATTCTTTTAAAAAGGAGTTATAATTTTTTTTTTATTTTAAATTTTGTTGCGAATTTAAAAAATTTTTTTGAAAATAATTGAATTTCGTAAAAGTGATTTATTATTTACAAAGATAGAATTGAATTTTTGAGTAGAATCTTTAAAAACTTTTAAACATTATTGAATTTCAGCTAGGAATTTTATTATTTATGAAAATAATTCAATTTTGTAATAATGAATTTTGTTACTTTTCGAAAAGAATTGATTTCTTGTTATGAATGTTGTTATTTATGAAAATAATTGATTTTTACTATTTTTTTCGACAACTTTAATTAAAATTTTATTCTTATATTGTATTTGATTAAAATTTTACAAAAATATTTGAATTTTGCAGGAAAATTTTGCTATTTGTGAAGATAATTGAAATCTTGGCAAATAATTGAAATTTGGCAGAAGAATTTATTATTTATGTATAAAAAAATAAAAATAATTAAATTCTTCCGAAAAATTGCATTAGAAATTTAAAATTATTTTTTCATAATTAAATTCATTCAAGAAATGTATTTGAAAATAATTATTGCACTCTAAGAAAGAAAATAATATCAAATTTACTGAAATAATTTTTTTTCAGAAAGAATTTTACTTTTTATAAAAATAATTGAATTCATGTGACGAATTTTGTAAAAATCTACATAAATAATTGATTTTTATTTAAAAATTTTTTGGTCACGTGTTGTTAAAAAATAAGAGCTATAAAAAATATACAGTTTACCAAAGGATAGTAAACTTGAGAAAACAAACGAATCAAAAAAGCAAGACAAGTTTTTTTTGCCTCAATTTGACATTGCCTTTTAAAAAAACTATACTTGTAACTATATAAATATTTTCGAATCAAAATATTGTAATTAATTCATCTCCCTTGGATTAAAAGGGGAACGAACATAATTTTCGTCTCGTTTTTAAATCACAAGACCGACAAAGTATAGGAATACAATATTAAAAAATGCGCTCGCATATAAAATTCTAAATGAAGAATTGAACTATCAAGATGAAATAATTCTCACATCTCGAATATAATCAACACAAGCACATTTAGAATATTTTTTTTCAAACATCTTCCCTTGTAGTTTTTATGAGCTCATTTGTTTACATCTTTCTTTGACTCTGTAAATTCATCTGCAGGTGGTTATAACTATATATACGGTTTTTTTGTCGTTGTAAAGTTATTCCGTCTCGTAATATAAGAGATGAGCCTATGAAACACATTTCTAAATGCAAAGGGAGGGATGGCAAACATGCGGAATTTCTTTTTCCAACGAGTTATGTTCCGTTCGTATGTTCTCTCCTCTGAGCGTAATTATTTATGCGATCTAACTCGCGGAGTCGTTAACTGCGAATATGCACCGGGACACGTTTGTGTGTTGATATTCTCTCTTTTAGTTTTGAAAGGGAGAGCCTGTTTAAATTGCCTCTATATCTAAATGCAAAGACTACTTGAATGTATATATTTGAGATTAAGAGGGACTTTGGTTTTCCGCGTTGTTAAACATGTATCTTGTCTTATCGAACTATTGGCAGTATCTAATTGGCCTTAATTATTATGCAATGTTTACCAATTAAAAGAAAAAGGTACACTGGAAACGTGGGATCAATATTTACAATAATTTATAATTTGCAATTTACAATATGTTGTAGGGAATAATCGAGTCATTTTTCAGGGCTTTTTTTCTTTTTTGAAATATAAAGGTAAAGGTAAAATTAACCATAATCATTTCATTAACCTTAGGCGCTACAAAATATTGTCTTTCAGCCTTAAATTTTAGAGCGATAATGTAAATTGAGATTCGAAAACTTAACTATTAACAAAATAAAAGGTAAAATTACTGTGCGAATAATAATTAAATTTTTCTCGTTTTTGAATTTCGCGCCAAATTAGTTCTTTAAATTGCCGCCTTGAGGGCATGAAAGTTCGCTCACAGGCGCAGAACTTGCGCTTTATTTTTCCACCGAAATTCAATCATTTACTCAAAAATTTTAATAAACTACACCATACAATAATTAAATAAGCAGGAAAATATAATTTCAATTATAACAGTCGAAAAAAATTGAAAAACTTATTATTGACATAAAGAATAAAATTCTTTGCTGAAATTTAATATTTTTTTTGTCAAATAATAACATGCTTTGGACAAATTCATTTGTTTCAAATATAATTTTAATCCAATTCTTCGTAGAAATTTAATTATTTTCGTAAATAATAATAATACATACAGAGGAATTCAATTATTTAAAGTACAATTTTCATAAATTTTATCCTAAAAGAATAAATTATTTAAAAGAATTTTAATAAAATTCCTAAAAACGATTCAATTTCAAAATATATGGCATTCTTAAAAAAATTTCCCAAAAAAATGTACAGATAAAAATTTGGATAAAATTCTTCGCGAAAAATTCAATTATATTTATAATAAAAAAATTTACTGTAGAGAATTAATTACTCTGAGAAATAATAAAATTCTTCGCATGAATTCAATTATTTTTTATAATAATTAAAATTCTTTTTAGGAAATCAATTATTTACAAGAATTTGATATCATTTTTTTTTCTTAGAGTGTAATAATTATTTTCAATTAAATTTCTGAAATGAATTTAATTGTTATAAACAATTTAAAATTTTTAATGCTATTCTTCGCAAGAATCAAATTATTTTTATAAATAATAAAATTCTTTTACGAAATTCAATTATTTAAAAAATAAAACCTTGTCAAGATTTCAATTATCTTTATAAATAGCAAAATTTTCCTCCAAAATACAATTTTTTTGAAAGATTTTAATAAAATGCAATATAAGAATAAAAGAACATTCACAATAATATTTTAATTTACATCGTCCAAAAAAATTGTGAAAAATCAATTATTTTCATAAATAACAACATGCATAACAAGAATTTAATTCTTTTCGAAAAGTAACGAAATTCCTTGCAAAATTCAATTATTTGAAAAAAATTTTAATCAAATTCTTAAATGTTAATTGAATTTCCTTCAATGTAATTGAAATAAAATTTCTTTGAAGAATTCAATTCTATTCAGAAATAATGTACAGTTTTTCAATAAATTCAGTTTATTAAAAATTAAAACACAATTTTCATAAAATTTTAGGGGAAAAATATCTGTTCTTTAAAAAGATGGTTTTTAAATTTTTCTCAAGAAAGCAATTACTTTAAAAATTTTACTAAAGTTCGGTTCAATTATTTTTAATTAATTTCATATACAATAGAGCTCACATCAGGATTTTAATTATTTTTAATATAATTTGAAAGTAATTCGGCAAAAAACGGAATTATTCTTAAAAATTTGAATAAAATTCTTCAAAAACTTAAATTTAAAAAAAAAAATTTGATGTCTTTTGTTTCTTAGAGGGTGATAATTATTTTTAATTCATATTTAATTATAATTCTTGAATAAATTTAATTATTAAGAATATTATTAATTCAATTCTTTTTTGAAAGATTTCAATTATTTTCATAAATAATAAAATTCTTCTCAGGAATTCAATTATTTTGAATATAATTTTTATAAATTTTTTCGAATCAATTTGATAAGTAAACGCAACTATTTTTAAAAATTTAAATACCATTTTTCGAACAAATTCAATTAGGTTTAAGGTATATTTAAAAAATTTTAACATAATTTGTTTCTTAGAGTTTAATAATTATTTTTAATTAATATTTAATTATATTTTTTGAATGAATTTAATTATTATGAATAGTTTTAATTCAATTCTTCGTAAAAAGTCAATTATTATAAAAAATCTTAGTAAAATTCTACATACGAATTCGAATTTAAAAAATATTCAATTATTCAGTGAATCATTTATTTTATATTTTTATATTTTATAATTTCTATAATGATTAAAGTTTAGAATAATTTTATTTGTAAATTTCAAAAAAAAAAAAAAAATGATTGAATTTTGAAACGAATTAATTTTGTAATGTTTTTTATACAGTTACTTTTTTTCTCTCTTTAGGTTACTTTTAAAAAATTAATTTTCGAGCAAAAAGATGACTATGAAAACAAATATATATATGCGGAATATATTAGAGTGCTTAAAAAATTGGTTCAGCTCTAGAATAATTTGGTTTTTTCATGATACAAATTTCGTAATTCCAATAAAGAAACATCTAAAACAGAATTTATGTGGACTTTTTATTTTTCGAAATAAATTTCTCCTGAAATATAATTGCAGTATGTATCGAAATTTTGATTATACAGAGCGAAAGAAAAATATTTTTTCCTAGCGAAAGGCTTTTATTTCTTCATATACCGCTTATCGTGTGCTGAAGCGTCCAAACTTGGAATTTAGCATACCTACAATCATTGTATATTTTCGCAAAATCACATTCAACGATCTAAGATGCAAAAAAAAAGAAAAAGAAAAAAAAAGTGTCAGGCTATGCTTTTCCCATGAATACTCTCTTTCTAGAGAGAGAAAAAAAGAAAAAGAGAGAAAAAGAGAGAGAGAGAGAGAAAGAGAGACGTTTGAAATTCGTTTAATGCACGAGTACTTTTGCCAAGATCAGTGGGAGAGATCCTGCGCGTACGTGTCCGTGTACGAGGGTGATAATGCACTTGAGGTCCGCCCCACACAGTTGTGGTGGGGTAAAACGGGGCGGCTCGCACGCTATAGGTACTGTAACAGATGTTAATTATCCCTTCTGTATAGCCGACAAAAAGAGTCGAGCAGCCACGGCGATGAGAAGAGCGAACAAACTCGGTGAGTGAGTTGAATGGGTATTTCCCCGTCTCTCTATAATGCTTCGCTTTTTCTCGGCTCAATTCGGTTTCATTTTCGTCACGTGGTTATCGTCGAGTCGCGCAACCGTCTCCTTGCCCCTCATTGCGCATTCCAAATCAACAATTTTTGCAGTATCAAACTTTTCCCACCGCTCTGTCGCGCAGTCAAAAATACCACCCACACTTTTCCCCTAATTTTTCACCCAGAGAAGTGGTATATTTGTCTCAGAACTAACTAGACTTTTTATTTGGTTTAAATAAATTTAATTTGGTTTAAATGAAAAATTTATTTGGCTCAAATAAATTTTATTTGGTTTAAATAAAATTTTACTTGACTCTAATAAATTTTACTTGACTCAAATAAATTTTATTTGGTTTAAATAAATTTTATTTAGTTTAAGTAAAATTTTATTTGACGCAAATAATTTTTATTTGGTTTTAATAAAATGTTACTTGACTCAAATAAATTTTATTTAGTTTTAATAATATTTTATTTGACTCAAATACATTTTATTTGGTTTAAATAAAATGTTACTTGACTCAAATAAATTTTCTTTGGTTTAAATAAAATGTTACTTGACTCAAATAAATTTTATTTGGTTTAAATAAAATTTTACTTGACTCAAATAAATTTTATTTGGTTTAAATAAAATGCTACTTGACTCAAATAAATTTTATTTGGTTTAAATAAATTTTATTTAGTTTAAGTAAAATTTTTTTTGACGCAAATAATTTTTATTTGGTTTAAATAAAATGTTACTTGACTCAAATACATTTTATTTGGTTTAAATAAAATTTTATTTGACTCAAATAATTTTTATTTGGTTTAAATAAAATGTTACTTGACTCAAATAAATTTTATTTAGTTTTAAATTTTTAATAATATTTTATTTGACTCAAATACATTTTACTTGGTTTAAATAAAATTTTACTTGACTCAAATAAATTTTATTTGGTTTAAATAAATTTTATTTAGTTTAAATAAAATTTTATTTGACTCAAATACATTTTATTTGGTTTAAATAAAATTTTATTTAACTCAAATAATTTTTATTTGGTTTAAATAAAATTTAATTTGACTCAAATATACGTTTTATTTATGTGGAATAAAAATTTTATTTCAAACAAATAAAAAGTCTAGTTGGTTCTGAGACAAATATACGTTTATTTATAAGCCAAATAAAATATATCTGGTTTAAATAATGTTTTTCTCTGGGTGTTCTTCTTCTCAAATTTATTCTCCACCCGTTTCGTTTTTCCTTCCAAGTCAATTTACTTTTCAAATTTATTTATTGCCTAAATTAATTGACAAATTTTTATTGGCTAATTTATTTCGCCAAAGAAATTTGCAAATTTATTATTTTGACAAAGAATTGTTAATTTATTCATTTTACCAAAGAATTGTCAATTTATTATTTCACTAAGTAATTGCGTCGTTAATTTACTTTGTTAATTCTTATATGAATTAATTAATCGTTATGATGACAGAACCGTTTTATTAAC
Source organism: Leptopilina drosophilae (assembly GCA_032873175.1). Classification (NCBI taxonomy): domain Eukaryota; kingdom Metazoa; phylum Arthropoda; class Insecta; order Hymenoptera; family Figitidae; genus Leptopilina; species Leptopilina drosophilae. The sequence continues at coordinate 5,017,831 of CM065483.1, forward strand.
TATCAAAAAAAATTAATTTCCCCTTAAATTAATTTAGTTACTAAATTAACTATTTTTAAAATCAGTAAAAAATGTTTCCAAACTGCTTTTGGTATAATAGAACCAAATTAAATTCTACAGTACCAAAACTGGTGCTAAATTCGTATTAATTAATTTATTCTTTTTACAATGTTTGTGCTATATTTGAATTTGTATCAATTGTTTAATTCCAGTAGAGAATATAAATTAGATTTCGAGCCAAAAATAAAAAAAAACATCATTAAAGAGATGTTAAATAAGCACGAAGATGGAGAAAATTCCTTTTATTATTAGCGAATAACTCAAAAAGAAAAAAAGAAACCTTCATCATTCAGCAGGTAATTACAACCCGCAAGGAAAGAGAAAAAAATAAATTTTAAAGGCCTATACATCGCGAGCGGCCTAAAATAGGAAAAATAAAAATGCAACTCTTCGTGGATACGGCAATAAACTAAAGGCACAAAACCCCAAGACTATAAACTTGGTATTATACTCACAAATCTCTCAAAATCTTATATTGAATTTCTGAAAGAAATGTCTAGGATAAGTATACACTTTGAAAGTGACAGGGTAAACATGAGTTTCTTTCAGTAATGAGTAATGCCACTGACGTATCATCATCATCGTTGCAAAGTTTATTGCAATAATTTGACCCCTCTCTCTCTCTCTCTTTTTCTTTTTGCTTATAACGGTTATGTTTAAAAACATTTTATGCTTGTTTACGTTTTTTAAGTACAATTAGATGAAATTTTTTTATTTCCCTTAATACCCGGAGCCAATTTAAATTTATATAGTATACAAAAGCGAGAGCAGGTCAGAGACAAAAAAAAGCAATTCCACAAGTTTGAAACCGATGGGAAAAAGGGTTTCTGTATACTGGATTTTCGAAATTCTTCGTCAAGGTCTAAATTCTTGGAGAAATTGGTCCCCATAAAGAATTGTCTAGGTTCGCGAATTCTTGGGAGATGAAATTTTTAAATGCTCTTCAAAGCATACTTTTTGGGTCGCGCTCGGATGATTTTCAAACTTATTAAGGAAGAATCTGACGAACAATTAGATGAAAAGTTTGTCCAAAATGTATGACGTTTTTTTTATTTTGAATTTTTATGTAATTATTAAAAATTAAATGTTTATGTTTAAAAAAAAGTTCACATTAATTTTTTACATTATTTTCTATAGAAGAATTTAATTTTCCGCATTTTGAACAATTTCAAGTTATATTTGAATACAAAATATTTTTTTTTGTCAATAATATGTGATTTAAGTGACATAACGTAAAATTTAACAAATGTTCCTTATTAACGAAAAATTAAATTTATTAAATAATGTAATTCCTGAGAAAAATTTTATTATTTATGAAATTAATTGAATTTCTACGAAGATTTTATTAAAATTATATTCCAAATAATTGAATTCCTCAGGAAGTTTATTAAATTTTTTAAATAATTCAATTCTAGCGATGAATGTGATTATTTATAAAAATAATTGAATTATTGTAGAAAATTTATTAAAATGGGAAGAATTGCAAAGAATTTCATACAAAATTTTTTAAAATAATTGAATTTTTGGAAGTTTATTAAATTTTTTAAATAACTGAATTCTTGTAATAAATTTTGTTATTTATGAAAATAATTGAAATTTTGCAAAGAATATTATTAAATTTGCTGAAAATAATTGAACTCTTGGGAGAAAGTCATTTTTAAATTAATTAGAAAATTCCAGAAGAATTCAATTGTTAAAAAACAAAAATATATGATCTATTGAATATTTGAATTATTCTTAAAATTGAATTCTCATAAAGAATTTTTTAGTAATTGTATACTTGAAAAATTATTTTTTTTAGTATTGTATTTCAAATAATTAAATTCTCATTAACAAAAATAACCAAATTTTGTAGAAACTAAATTTAGAAAATAATTTATTTATTCCAAAGAATTTTATTAAAATATTTTTAATAATTGACTTCATTTTTGATTTATTCAAAAACTAATTTTATGAAAAATGCGTTTTAAATAATTGAATTTCTTTGACAGTTGTATATTATTTATCAAAAGAATTGAATTCTTTCAAAAAATTTAATTTAAAATAATAATATAAACAATTTTAATATTTAAAGAAATTTCATTAATATTCTTAAAATAATTGAATTATTTGAAAAAAATGTATTTAACATTTTTAAGAATAATTTCACTTCTTGTGGATTTCATTTAAAATTGTATTAAAAATAATTGAAATTCTGAGATGAGTTTTCATATTTGTAGAAATAATTTAATTCTTGCAACGATTGTTATTAAAATTTTAAAAATTAATTCCATTCCTGAGAAAATTTTCTTAGACCGTAAAGAATCTATGCAGTACAATTATTTTCTTAAATCTTGAGAAAATTTATTATTACACTGAAAAAAAATTTCTTTGATTCTAATAACCGCTTATTTGACTAATATCAAATAAATATTTACTTAAAACAAATAATTTTTATTTGAATCAAATATTTCAGTATTTGAAGCAAATATTATGCAATTGATTCAAATAAAAATTATTTGTTTCAAATAAATATTTATTTGATAATAGTCAAATAAGCGGTTATTTGAATCATAGAAATTTTTTTTTCAGTGTAATGTTAATTTTAAAATTAAATTGAATTAAAATTTTTATTAATTTATAAATTTTAAGAATCAGAAGAAAAAGGAGAAATTTACGAAATAATTGAGAAATACTTTTTTGAAACTTTTGGGGAGTATTCAAAAAAATTCTTTTCGAAAAAGTTTCATTAGGGAATTTCTTTCTTGAAAATTTCAGGGAATATTGAAAAAAAAATAATTGAACACAAATTTTCCCTAAGCGTTTGGTGAATAATTGACGAATTTATGGAAAAATAAAATTTCTCGAAAAGTGAATATTCAAAAATAATTTGGGGCAAAAATTTTACCCAACATGTTTAGGATATTGTAGGAATTTATTAGTTAAATATTAGGGAATATTGGACAATTTTTTAGGAAAATTTTTTTTACCAAAACTTGGAAATATTGGTGACGCGATCTGAAGAAAGGGACCTTAGAAGCAAATCACTTTAAGGTTATGTTGGTGTTACTTTTTTATTAATTAACACTTTCTTTTTACTTACTGTAAATTAAAATCAGTATTTATTAAATATTTGAGTTGTAATGAAGATCTAAACATTACTGATTTATATTGACAGTTGATTCTCTTTTTGTATTTTAATTTCAAAAATTGCAAACATAACCTATAATTTTTTGCTTCTAAGGTCCCTTTCTTCAGATCGCGTCACATTGACAAAAAGTATAGTGTCATTTGGGTCAATAGACTTTTGGTGAATTTTTACCCAAAAAAAATTTTTTACAGAGTGTGTTTTTGGAACACATGTCCCCTCGTTCAATTTTTGCTTATTCAATTAGAAATATTTGCGATTGGTTTTAGTTTTATTTTATTTTTTTGTTATTTTTATTTATTTTTTTTTGGTATTTTTATTTATTTTTATTTGTTTTATTTTTTTGTTATTTTTATTTTCTTTTGCTGAAATAAGTGAAATTTCTTTGTTGGTAAAACCTGATTTTAACGCGAGATATTATTGTTGATGGAAAAAAAGAGGTTTTTCAGAAATGAGACCGCCCCAGAGTTGCAGCAACAACCCCTATTGGAATTGATAAAAGCAAAGCTGAAAAACATGACGTTCACGGATTGGATGACCACCATGCAGGACAATTCTGCAAAAGGGAACATATATTTTCTATACAAACGAAAGAAATGAGAAGGAGGAATCGTGAGAGCGCAGTGGCACTCGACATTGCTCGTCGCTGATGCCGACGCCAGAAAGAGGAAACAAAAAACTCGGCGACGTAACGCGTCCGTTCGTCAAACACTTGAATGTAATGTTGCCAGACCTCTCTTTCTCTCTTTATCTGTGTGTTTTGGAAGGGGCAAATCGTGGCTTCTGGAGAGGCTGCTGGAATATCGAGAGATTATTCAAATTTGTCTCGTCCGGCTTTAAAACACACTTATCGCATCTTTTCTTTTATCCCCCTTTTCGACTTTGTAACGCGACGCTGTGTGACGCGTCTCTTGACCGATTATAACTTCTTTATGTATGTATATACATTTCCGGACTTCTGCGCGCAAAGTTCATTTGGAAATGGAGAAAAAAATTCATCATACGTCATTCTTAGACAAGGAGCAAAAAATTATTTCTTATATTGAATTATTTTTGTCAAAAACCCACTAGTACAATTAGGGATCGAAATTAAAAATAACCAATTTTCGGTGTAAAAGAAACTGAATAAAAATTAGTTAAACTTGACTAATTATTATTTAAACGGTGAAAAAAATTACTAAAACAAAAGTTAAAGTTAACTTTTCCCTTTGAATATTTTAAAAATCAAAATTTTGCACGAAACTCTAAAATACAATAAACAAGGTCAGTAATGTGTAAAAGTTTTAATGTGACACAATTTTTTTTATACTTTCTTAATTACTTTCAAAAATAGAATAATTTTTTTAACTCAGTATTTAAATATACCCAATTTACTGTTTGTCTCCATAAAAGAATAAAAATATTTCAAATAATTTCAATCTGACCTATTTTCGAAATTAAACAATTTCTACAAAAATTACAAAATTAATTCATTTCAAAATTCAATCATTTATTTTCTGGAAATTTACAAATAAAATTATTCTAAACTTTAATCATTTTACTTCATTCAATTCTAATTTCAAAATCAATTTTCATTAGAAAGTTCTAGGAGAAATCAATTATTTCAATAAAATTATAAAATTTAAAATTGTAAAATAAATAATTCATTGAGTAATTGAATATTTCTTGGATTCGTATGAAGAATTTTATCAAGACTTTTTAAATAATTGAATTTTCACGAAGAATTAAATACATAATTTTATTATAATTGAATATTTGAGAAAAATTTTATTATTTATGAAAATAATTGAATTTCTTAGAAGAATTTATAAATATTATTTTCAAAATAATTGAATTCCTGAGAAGAATTTTAATATTTATAAAAATAATTGAATTTCTGGGAAGAATTTATAAATATTATTTTCAAAATAATTGAATTCCTGAGAAGAATTTTAATATTTATAAAAATAATTGAATTTCTGAGAAGAATTTATAAAAATTATATTCAAAATAATAGAATTCCTGAGAATAATTATATTATTTTTGAGAATAATTGAATTTCTGCCAATATTTTATTAAAATAATATTCCAAACATTTGCACTGACTTTTATAAAATCTTTTTAAAAATATGAATTCTTAGGAAGTTTATTATATTTTTAAAATAATTCAATTCCTGTGACAAATGTGGTTATTTATAAAAAATAATTGAATTAATGCAGAAAATTTATTAAAATGTAAAGAATTACAAAGAATTTTATACAACAATTTTTTTAGTAATTAAATTTATAGAAGTTGACTAAATATTTAAATACTTGAATTCTTGTAATAAATTTTGTTATTTATAAAAATAATTGAATTCTTTCAAAAAAATTAAATTAAATTATTTAAATTCATATTATATACAATTCAAATATTTTAAGAAATTTTATTAATATTCGTAAAATAATTGAATTTTAAGAAATTTCATTAATATTCTTAAAATAATTAAATTCTTTGAAAAAAATGTATTTAACATTTTTAAGAATAATTTCACTTCTTGCGGATTTCATTTTAAATTGTATAAAAAATAATCGAAATCCTGAGATGAGTTTTAATATTTGTATAAATAATTTAATTCTTTCAACGTTTGTTGTTAAAATTTAAAAAATTAATTGAATTCCTGACAAGAATTTTATTAGATATAAAAAAAAGTGCTGAATTTTATAGAAATCTATTTTAGTTGTTTATTTTTTGAAATAATATTAGCAAAATTCTTGTTTAAATAATTAAATTCCTGAGAGGAATTTTTTTATTTATGAAAATGATATTTACTAGTATTATTATTATTATTATTATTATTATTATTATTATTATTATTATTATTATTATTATTATTATTATTATTACTATTATTAATATTATTATTATTACTATTAATAGTATTATTAATATTATTATTTTTTTATTGAAACCTAAAATATTGAGAGCTTTTATTCAGAAAATAGAAATTAAAAAATTGTTCATTTAATGTGAGACACTTCTTGAAAATATAATTATTTGCCTTAAGTCTTATTAAATAAGATAAGTTAATGTAATTTCCACTGTGAACTGAAATGTGGGATGCATTTCTGTCTAATATAAGACCTTGATCTTAAACAGCTTCCCATCTCGTATCTTAATAAATGTAGTTGCGTGTCAGGAATTGCGACTGCGTTACGGTGTGTGAGGGAGGTAATGGTTCGAGAACGAAGATCAAGAGAGAGAGAAAGAGAGAAAGTAAAAAAAAAACAACCTTTCTATAAAGAACAAGGAGAAAGTATTTAAAAATTTCGTAATAATATTCCCTCCCCCCCTCCCCTCTTTTAAAGAAAATGATGAGGAAAAAAATAAGATTTCTCGCGCAAGAATTAAAATTATACGAGAAGTGACATTTATTTCAGTTTTATAACATTAATATTCAGTGTGTCCATGGTCTTGAAATTACGAATATTATGACTTCAACCAGTTCTCAGAATTTCATGTTTTTCATTCTTTAATCTCCAACTCTCGTGTTTCACACCATATCTTATAATACGAATACATTCACCTTTTGCGTTCTTTTCTTTCCTTCCTGTCGTTCATTTTCGCGTTGATATATTTTAAGTGCGTATTTCTTTGAAAAATTTTATTCAAAGGTTTTTTTTCCCATTTGAACGAATGGGAATAATTTTCAAATTTTTTTTCGTTTATATATAGTAGAAATTTTCTTGTGAATTTGATTTTTTTGAGAATTTTTTTGTTTTTTTCTTTTTTGGTGGACTAATGAAATATCAGAGGAGGTCGAATGGCGAACGAAGATTTCTGTCTTTCTTGCAGAAATAAAAAAAAAAAAAATCGTGAGATTCGGCGAATAACTGGTCGCATCTTTCTCTGGTAACAAGGAGTTGTATACTAAGATCGATTGGTTTCCTCTTTTCGATAAAGATCCAAGAATTCGACCTCACCTGTGTATTCTCCATTCTTTTTTCCCCTTTTTTCTACTCGCAAATAAAATAAACTGCTTAATAAAATTGTCACGAAAAACAACTTTAGAACTTTTCGTTTCGCACATTTCTTTTAATTGTATGAATTTTTAGTTTTATTCTTGTTCCTCTTTTTGTTTTTATTTTTTATATTTTTGTTGTTTTTTTTATTTTTCTATTGCTTGCTTTCATCATTTGTTTTTATTTTTTTATTGCTTGTTATCATTCTTTGTTTATATTTTTTTTTGTTTTCGTTGCTTGTTTTTATTGTTTGTTTTTTTTGCTTGTTTATATTTTTTATTGCTTGTTTTCCAAATGCTTGTTTTCATTGTTTGTTTTTATTTTTTTTATTCCTTGTTATCATTGTTTGTTTTTATATTTTATTGCTTGTTTTCGTTATTTGTTTTTATTTTTTTTGCTTGTTTTTCTATTGCTTGTTTTCATTGTTTGTTTTTATTTTTTTATTCCTTGTTATCATTGTTTGTTTTTATTTTTTTATTGCTTGTTTTCGTTGGTTGTTTTTATTGATTGTTTTTATTCTCTTTGCTTGTTTTCATTGCTTGTTTTTATTTTTTATTGATTGTTTTTATTTTTTATTGATTGTTTTTCTATTGCTTGTTTTCATTGTTTTTCTTTTATTTTTTTATTCCTTGTTATCATTGTTTGTTTATATTTTCTTATTGCTTATTTAAAGTTCAAATTTTGTTTTCTTATTTTTCGCTTTTACATTATTGTCTTCATTTTGTATTTTTGTTTTTAATTTTGTTTTTGTTCCTTTTCCCTTCTCTACTATTTGTCTTCACTTGTATTTTTTTCTCTATTTTTACAATGAATTTTATTTTTAATATCAATTTTCAAATTAAAAATTCCAATTTTCCGAAAGGAAAAATTCCAAAAATGAAGAAGAAAAAGAGAAGAAAAAAGAAAAAAAGAAGAAGTGAAACCCAATTTTCGAAAAAAAGAGAAAGAAGTGAAAATTTAGATTTAGAGAGTAATTTATTTCATTCTTTTTTTTCACGTCAATTTTTTTTCTTCATCTCCCTAGAGTCGTAAAATGCCACATACGATAAAAATAGAGCACGCAACAACTTACTAATCTGGTTAGGGCTACTTAGCGGAGCACCAACTATTTAGACCTGAATATGGTCGCGGTAATAGCTCACGAACTGGTTATTCTTTCTGTGCCTTCTTACTAACCAACAAAGTGGAGCTTCGGTTATTCTTCAGCTCAATATACACGCCTGGTTAAGCATCAAACGCCTCATTTCTTTAAATACACTAAAACGCTCTAATCAACTCCCATAAGATAATAATTCTGAAAATACAAATTTTCTACTTTCGTTCTCTTCGAAAAAAAAAATTTTTTTACAACTACCAATATTCATTTCCTTTACCCATTCTCGCGTAAATTACACAACACGCTCACTCAAATAATAGACATTTTTTTCTACGTTTTCGTTAAAAAAAAAAAATTCGCATCTGGGGAAAATAAAAAAGAAAATACAATATTTTAGGGAAAAAATTATTTAGTTTTTTATTTAATAGAAAAAAAAGTTCCCTCTTTTCAGGCGAAGCAGAAAATAATAAATAATAATAATAATAATAAATAATAATAAATAATAATAATAATAATAAATAATAATAATAATAAATAATAATAATAAATAATAATAATAATAATAATAATAATAATAATAATAAAAATAATAAATAATAATAATAAATAATAATAATAATAAATAATAATAAAAATAAAAATAGTAAATAATAATAATACTTATGAAAATAAAAATACGGAAAAATGTTTGTAAATCTGATTTTCAATGAATTTAAAATTTTAATCTGATAATTATTTTTTTTTAATTAAATTGAGACGAAAAAAAGTGCACGTTTTTGATTCGAGAAATTGTAATGATTGTCATTTCTTGAGGGAATATTTTTTTTCGCATTGAATACATAAAATATGCAAACATTGGTGATATTGATTTTTGTTTTACACACACGAGGAATAGAATTGTGTTTTTTTTTACTTCTTCTGAGAATTAAGAGAAGTTATTTCTGATTGATGCTTCCAGGATGAAACGATCGATATAATAAATTAAGTGTTCCAGCGAGAATGGATTCGCCCTTTCGTGCAGGTACCTCAGTAGGGTTTCTGGAGTAATTAAAGAGAGAGTGCCTTGTAATTAATTAATCGTCAGGCGTCCCACGGTGACGTCCGAAATCCCGTTTGTTTTGAATTCCAAACACTAAACTCTTATAGGTGCACCGAATATATTTTTGCAAGTCACACTTTTCCTCCATCCTTCCCTCAATGAAAAAAAAAGAAAAGAAAACAAAAAGAAAAAGAACTTGTGCGATTCAATTTGTCACAGTGTCCTTTTTTTCGAAATTTTAAATTCGAAGGGAATTATTTTTCATAATGGTTATTATCTCAGTTTATACTAAAACACACTATTTACTAGTTTTTTTATGTTTTATTATTATTTGGATACTTTTTTTTGAATTTGTGCCACTAAAAAATAATTATTTCTCGTTTTGAAATTTTCACTACTTTCATTTTGTTAATAGTTGAAAGTGAAAGAAAAAAAAACATTCTTGATAGTTTTTTTTATAAATTCTTCTTGGAAACGAATTAAATTTTTTTAAAAAAATTCTTTCAAAAACATTTTTAATTTAAATTTTTCAAAAATTCTTTCAAACAATTTTAATTTAAATTTTTTGAAAATTCTTTCAAAAATATTTTTAATTTCAATTTTTTAAAGATTCTTTCAAACAATTTTAATTTCAATTTTTCAAAAATTTTCGGAAAATCCTAATTTTTAAGAATACATCATTTTCAGAAATTTCTGGCAATTCTATCAGAAGAATTGAATTATTTTGAAATTTTCTTTGGAAAATCTTTCACGAGAATTCAATTATTTCCGCAAAAATAGAAAAAAATTCGTCGCTGAAATTAAAATACTTTCAATATCTGCTATTTTAGTAAAATTCCAGAAAAAATTTTAATGACATTCTTTGCAATTCAATTATATAAATACTGTCAATAACGTTCTTCACTGTAATTAAATTACAGTTTTGAGAAATAATAAAATTTTTTATTACGGAAAATTCCTTTTTCATAAATACAAATATATAATTATTTTTAAAACAATTTTCATTAAATTATTTCAAATAATTGAATTATTCTTTTTAATTTTCATTTAAAAGGATTTTTAAAAAAATTCAATTACTTTCAGAAATTTTAATAAACTTCTTCACAAGAATATAATTATTTAAACAAAATTTTTCAATGAATTCCTCTAAAAAAATATTTTTTCAAAAATTTCATTAAAATTCGTCAAAAAAATTAAATTTTCTTCAAAAATATAAAAAAAATATTAAAATATTCAATATTTAAAATATTCAATTTTAAATTGTTATTAGCAATAATAAATTATTTAATTTAATTGGAAATTCATAAAATGGAAAATTCTGGAAAAAATTAGACTTTTGAAGAATTATAATAAAAAATTTACTAAATGTTATGTTAAATCTCGTAGAAATTAAAAATATTTTCTTAAATTTCTATAGTTAATTAAAAAATAAAATAGAAAATTATAAAAAAAAGTCTTTTGAAAAAGTAAAAAAAAGTAAAAGTGTTTTCAGAACATAAATAAATCTCGTAAAACATAAAAATATTTATTTCAATTTTTAATTATGATTATAATTTTTGTCTTTGTTTGTATTATATCTATTTAAAAACAAACTTTTTTCACCTTTAAACATTATTTTTTGAATTTTTCAACAATTTCAACTAAAAGCTTAACTAATTGAATTTTATATGTAAAAATTTACAATTCATGTTATTACCAGATGAAGTTTTATTAGTGACTAAAATAAAGTCAAATTTTACGAAAATAACGAAAGAAAGATAAATTTTGTTTAAAAGAAAAAGTTTTTTTTTGGAATAAATTCGAAATAAAAACTAGATTTTCACATTTCATCCCTCGATAAGAGTGCTAACAAGACACGTTAATTGTCATCAAATATATCGTAATTCAACTATATTCTTTACTTGTTTCCTCCCCTATTTTTTTTTATTTTATTTTTTTTTTTGACATCACTACATTGAAGAGGGTGAGTAACATCATTGACATCTCTCAACCCTCGAAGTTGGAAAAAAACCTCCCTTCCTTTCTTCATCACATCTTTTATACACTATTTAATAATTAATCTTTTTTCACATGCAAATTCTTTTTAAAAAAATATTTTTTTTCTTAAATATGAAGATTTCGACATGAAATATTTTTTTCTTCTAAATTGAAAATGAAAAATTATGGTTAATATTTTTAAAACATGAATTCAATTTTTATATAGTTATTCTTGTAGAATAATTAGAAAATATGTTCCTAAAGTTTCGAACGTGCAAATGAACGACAATATTTTTTTATTCTTCTAATTCATATTTTACTTATGAAAAAATTATTTTTTAAATTAAAACAAATTTATTCTAAACTAAATATTGTTTAATTTCAATTTTTTTTTTCGATAGTAATATTCAAAAATATTTAAAGTGAAAAAAAATTTCGTTTATTTCAACTTTTAAAACTTTGGCCCCATTTAGAAAATTATGAAATTTGGTAGAATTTTTTTCTTTACTGATTATGGAAGAGAGAGAGAAAAATTTGAGAATTGTAAAATAATTGACTGGATCAGAATGGAAGATAAAATTTGAAAATTTACCGCTTCTGTCGGTTTTATGTATTAGGATTGAGAAATATTTTTTGGTAGTTTGTGAAGTATATGTACAAAAGTTTTCATAAATTATATCTCTGACATTTATTTATTTTTTTTTTATTCTTTTTTTGTCAAAAAATAATGTCCATTTTCACCCCCGAAATACGCATAATCGAGTCCAGACGAGGTCTTTGCATATTATATATACGTCAATGCAATAAATCTCGAAAAGTTTTTAATGCCTTGCAGGCTGCAAGTTTCCCTTCTGGTTCTTTAGCCCTCCCCCCCTCTTATGACCCCACTACAAGCACATCAATGCCACCCCTCCACTGTCTTATTTGCATACGAGCATAATAGCGCGAACGACCTACCCTTTACTATTAATTTTATAAAATTATTCAGTTCTATATATATTCGAAAGGGCAATGCGGTATGCCAGTCGCTTTTCTCTCTCTCTCTCTCTCTCTTATTTAAATAACGGATTTTCGAAATCTCGTTTTATGCCACATTGTAGGGGCCGCACACGTGCAATTGTCTGTTTTTTTTTCTTTTCTTACAATCAAGCATACTCGTACCACTTTTATTCATTTTTAAAATTGACTGGAGATGAATTGATTTGATAGCAAAAAATTATTCTTTTCTTTTCGACTTTCTTTCAAATTAGAATTGAAAAAAAGCCGATATTATTTTACGACTTTTTTTTGTTATTATTTTCTGTTCGAATTTGTAACTAGAAAACGAAAGACGAAAGAGAAAAAAAGAAAAAGAAAAGGAGAAAGAAAGAGAAAAAAGAGAAAAAAGAAGAAAAAGAGAAAAAAGAAGAAAAAGAGAAAAAAGAAGAAAAAGAAAAGAAAATAAGAAAAAGAAGAAAAAAGAGAGAAAGAAGAAAAAGAAAAAAAAACTAGAAAAAGAAGTAAAAAGAGAGAAAGAAAAAAAATAGAAAAAAGAAAAAGAGGGAAAAAGAGTTTTTTCTTCGCTACAAGAAAAATATTTACGGAATTTTTATCTTCACCAATTGAAATCGTGAATTCGTCGAAGATGAATTATAAATATATGACAATGGAGAGATGATGTTAACGAGACATTTCGAAAAAGGAAAAAAAAAAATATGGAGTGAATGTCCCTTGTTAAAAGTCAAATGTAAGAAATACATTTGTTTACGCAAAGCATTCTTAAGCGAGCAAATTATGAGTGAACTTTAGTCGATGGAAGTTATATTTCAAGTGAATAATTGGCTCAAACGATCAATTACTTGTTTCGTCGTAATGCCAACAATCGACTTCTTAGATAAATTTTATTATTGTCTTCTTTTTACTTTTAATTGATAATAACCGTCGACAGTTTCCTTTAATATTTTTTCTCTCATATTTTAATTCCCTCAATATTTCACCAGGAATTTTTATCGCAAAAAAAAACTAACAGAAAATCAAGATAAAACATAAGTAAAAATAAATAAAAATAAATAAAAATAAATCGAAAGATAAATAAAAAATAAAACTAAATCAAAAAATAAATAATAAAAAATAAAACTAAATCAAAAAATAAATAATAAAAAATCAAATAAATCAAATAATAAATAATAAAAATAAATAAATAATTATAAATAAATAAAAATAAAAAAAACTAAAAATAGAACTAATTGAAAATCGAGAATTACAAAAATTTTTAAAAACAAACTAAAAGTAGAACTAAAAGAAAAATTAGAAAAATAAAGATCCTTTTGCTTCTATTTTTTCATTACGCGCAAATTGTCATTTTTCACGGTGCAATAAAATTGAGGAGAGAAAATAAATGTCGAGTGCATAAAGTAAAATTAATTCCATAATGAATTATAATGTTTGGAAATTTGCGTTTATGTAAATGTTGGATGTTAACCAGTTTTTTGAGGTTAGACAAATAAAAGTGGAGTAACTGTGTCCGGATGTGGATTCTAGATGAAAAACTCAACGCGCGCATATCTGCGAGAAAATATATTATATAGAAGTAAACATGAAATTCCGGAAAGGGAGCAGGTGGTATCACCTCCATCTTTTTATAATTGAGCATATATACATTTATCTTTTATGTCAAGAACGATTTTATTATTAACCTACATTCTATTGAATTATTTCACTAAAATGAAAAAATACAAAACTAGGAGAAAATATAACCGAAAAGGAATAAACAAACTGTTAGAAATTGTGAAAGAAAACAAATTCAGAGACGAATAAACTAAACAAAAAATAAATTAATTAAAAATTAAATTAATAGAAATTAAATAAATAAATTAAAAAGAAACAAAAAGAAAAACAAATTCAAAAATAAACTAAAAGAAACAAACTAATTAAACAAATTTACTATTATTTAGATACATTTTTTTATTCTTTTCACTAAAAGCCAATTTTTTCATGTGTGCGAATTTAAACAACTTAAAATTCATTTAGAATTGAAATAAAAAAATTATTTAAAAAAATTTAATACAAATTTTTTGAAACGATTTAATTATTTCCATAAATTTTTCGTAAATCAATTATTTTTTAAAACATAAACAATAATCGTCGTTGCAAACATTTAATTATTTTCATAAATAACAAAAAAAAAAAATGTTTACGTCAATTCAATTATTTTCACAAAGATTTTGGAATATTTAATAAAATTCGTTGCAAATATTAAAACTCATCCCAGAATTTCAATTATTTTTTGTACAATTTTCATCAAAATCTGCGAAAAATACACAATTTTAATAAAATTCTTTAAAAGAATTTTGAAAAATTAAAAAAATTTTAATTATTGAGAATAATTCAATTACTTAAAAAAAATTTCCAAAAGAATCTTCTGAAGAATTCAATTATTTTTTTTAAATATTAAAACCATTCTAAGGAATTCAATTATATTTTTAAAAAATTAATAAACTTTCCGAGGATTCAATTATTTAAAAAAAATTAATAAACTTCCCTAGAATTCAATTATTTTTATAAATTCTGAAACACAACGCACAAATTCAATTAATTTTAGAAAATTTTCTACTTTCTTCTTAAAAATTCAATTCTATTAAAAAATTTTGAAAAAATTCAAATATTTTTATTGTAAATAAAATTCTTCTCAAGAAATCAATTATTTTTTAAAAATTTCAATAATAATTGTTGCAAAATTCAATTATTTAAAAAATAATAAACTTGAGAAGAATTCAATTATTCTTTAAAAATAAAAAAATTCTTCTCACAAATTTAATTATTGTAAAAAAATTTTTTTTTTAAGTTGAAGGATTTTCCAAAAATAATCAAATTATGGGCAGAAATTTAATTATTTTTAACAAATTTTGAAAAAACCCTCGTTAAGATTTCAATTATTTTTGTAAACAGCAATATTTTTCTCTAAAATTCAATCATTTTCTAAAATTTTTAAAAAAAAATTCTTGTCAAAATTTCAATTATTTTAAAAGAACTTTCCACTATTCAATTTTTTTCATAGATAATTAAATTTTTTCCAGAGAATTATGGGCAGAAATTTAATTATATTTAACAAATTTTGAAAAAACCCTCGTTAAGATTTCAATTATTTTTGTAAACAGCAAAATTTTTCTCTAAAATTCAATCATTTTCTAAAATTTTTTTAAAAAAATTCTTGTCAAAATTTCAATTATTTTCAAAGAACTTTCCACTATTCAATTTTTTTCATAGATATAATTAAAATTTTTCCAGAGAATCAATTTTTTTCATAAACAATAGAATTCTTCGTCGAATTTCAATTATGTTCGATAATTTAAAATTTTTCTCGTCAAAATTTGCAATTATCTTTGTACATAATAAAATTCTTCTTAAAAATTCAATTATCTTTAATTCTTTAGAAAATTTTACTAAAATTCCTGGAAAAATTTAAAATTATTTTAAAAGAACTTTCCACTATTCAATGTTTTTCATAGATAATTAAATTTTTTCCAGAGAATCAATTATTTTCATAAACAATAGAATTCTTCGTCGAATTTCAATTATGTTCGATAATTTAAAATTTTTCTCGTCAAAATTTGCAATTATTTTTGTAAACAATAGAATTCTTCGTAGAATTTCAATTATGTTTGAAAATTCAAAAGTTTCTCGTCAAAATTTCAATTATCTTTGTACTGTTATAAAATTCTTCTCAAAAGTTTCAATTATTTTCAGAAAATTTTTATAAAATTCTTGTCAAAACTTCAATTTGTCTCAATCAAAAATTTTTACAATTCAATTATTGGCATGAATAAAATTTTCTAAGCTAAATCACTTATTAAACACGGTAAATCGTTAGGTATTAAAATAACACCAAAATGGATTAAAGTAACACTAAATTGGATTATTTTAATCCTTTTTTGGTGTTATTTTAATACCTAACGATTTACCGTGAAATAATAAAATTATAAATTTCAATTTTAATTTTTATGGTTTTTAATTTTTATAAATTTGAAATTCAAAATTTTCCTAATTTTACTTCCAAGAGGCAAAACACTTGACCTAAAAAAAGGAACGAAACGAAGTTCTCGGCTTATTTTTTTTTTTAAATCTAAGTTTCAAGAGCAATCTTTCCGTTTCTTAACGAATACACATGTATATCTGCGAGTAAACTCTAATTATTTCTCGAGGTCGATGCGTGCGTTAATCGCGGGCCCCCCTTATAGTATGCCACACATACCGCGCACGTTATGTATAGCGTATGTGGAAAAGTGGAGAAACATTGGATATTTAAAAAATCACGCCGACTTCGCACAAAGGTGAAGAAATGCACCGCCAATGAAGCAATCATAAAGATCCAGAGGAAGAAACACTTTTGTGTCTTTTACTTTTCTATATATATATATATATATATATATATATACAAGTTTTACGAGCCAGTGCTAATTGAGACGATGAAATGAGAAATTGTATACCTCCAAAGTGAAACCTTTTGCCAATTTCAACTTCCTAGAGTATATCTGCGCATCTTTTTACCGTTATTACTTTTCCTTACTTCAACTATATATTTTAACGCATGTATGCTTCCTTTTTTTTCCATATATGTGTAACTCGCTTATATCCTTTTCAACTCTTGTATTGAAAGAACACGATTTACCATTGGAATTTGAACGCTTCACTTGTATGCGCTTACACTTTTTTTCCCTCCTCCATTGACAGTATACCAATTGCATTCTAAACATACCTATAATCATTTTTTAGCAAAAACAAAATCCCTGCAATTCAGCGAAACATTTAATTTTGCCAAACGTTTATTTTTAACGAGACTTTTTTTTTTGGCGAAATAAAAATTATGCGAACTGAAAATTGATTCGATTTACCGTGTGAAACAATTTTTTTTCCACAATCTACAAAAACGGAAACATTTTTTTTAACTTCTTTAGAAAAAAAAATTAATATTTAAGGAAGAATCCGACAAACAATCGTCATAATTTCGAATTTTAAAAGGTCATATTAAATTTTAAAAGGTCATATTAAATTTTAAAAGGTCATATTAAATTTTGAATCTTTTTCGCTAGAATTTAATTTTCTACATTTGGATCAATTTAAATTTATATTTAAAGAAAAATTATACTTTTTTGTCAATTAATTAATTGACAATTAATTGACAATTCCATGTAATGGAAACTAAAATTTAACAAATGTTTGAAAAAAAGTGATTTGTCTTCTTTTGACAGAAAATTGTATTTTTTATTTAAATACAACTTTTAATTCTTTTAAAAATTTAAAAATTAAATTCTCCACCTTTCCAACGAGACGAATTTAAAATTTAATTTTTGTTTCTCTTTTAAATTACGAAATTATGACATTGGACTAACTTTTTGATTTGACTGTACGTCAGATTTCTTCTCAACTATTTTATTACTTTCCAAAATAATTTAATTTTGCAATTTTTATTAAAATTTCAGAAAATAATTAAATTTCTGAATAGAATTTCGCTATTTATCAAGATTGAATTCAATTCTTTCGACGAGGAAGAAATTTTTTGTTTAAATCAAATTTCAAGTTTGATAAGGCATTTTATTAAACATTTTTTAAAATTCGATTTTAAAATTGATTTCTTAAGAAGAAATTTATTTTATTACTATAATAAATTTTAATAAAAATTTCTAAAACAATTACATCTATCGAAAAAAGATTGTAAGTTAGTGTAAAAAATAATTGCAATCCTCTAGAGAATTTTATTATTTACAAAAATAATTGAATTCTAGCAAAGGATTAAAAAAAAAATTTTTAAATAATTGAATTTTTGGGGAAAAATTTTATTACAATTATTTATTTTTTTTAAGGGAAAAATTATGCTATTTGTAAAAATAATTGAGCTCCTGTGCAGGATTTTATTAATTATTCTTAAATAAATTAATGGAAAAATATTCGATAACATTTTTTTTTAATTAATTGAATTGTTTTGTAAAATTTTTGTGAAAATATTTGAATTCGACGGGAAGATTTTCATTATTTTTATGCAAATAATTGCATTTTTGGAAAAAATTTTGTTAAATTTATACGTCGGTAAAGTTTGCAACGTTTATGATCATCGATTGAAAGGAAAATACTATTTTCCTACCAAAAAGAATGAAAATTTTTGTTCACAAATTTTTATTTTTGTAAATCATAATTTAAAAAAAATTAAACGTACTATTTTCTGCACACAAATTTGCTTTAAAAAATATTTTTCTTCAGTAATCGTTGACTATAAACGTTGTGAACTTCACCAATGTGAATTTATTTTTATTATATTTTTATTTACTTATTTTTTTTATTGTATTTATTTTATTTTATCTAATATTGAAAACAATTCAATTATTAATAAAGAAAGAGTCTAAACGAATTGTAATTGTAAAAACTATAAAATTTTTTAAAATAATTAAATTCATTTAAAGAATTTTATTAAAATTGTTAAACAATTGTTATGGAATTTTCTTAGCATTCTTTTTACAGATTTCATTTAAAATTGTACCGAAAATAATTGAAATTCTGCGAGGAGTTTTGGTATTTTTTAAAAACGAGGGAGGCTGATGGCAAATTATAAATTAATGTAAAGTATCGAAAGAAAAAAAAAAAATTAGATACTAAATGTGGATTTTTGTCAGTTATCACAAGTTGGTAGCGTTACATTCTTAATTTTCACGATTCACACATATACAGACGAATTACTGAGAAAATATTAATTTTAGATTAGAATTTTGAAATATTAATTGGTACTTCATTCTGCGTGCTATATACATAGAAGATCAGGACTCTTGTCCTCGACTAAAACCTCTTAATCCAGATTGAAAATATGTAAATAAATCCACTCGCACGATTCTTTCTTTCTCCCCTGTGTGGACGCCCATTTCGTATTCCCCGTCGAAAAAGTATTTTAATAGAAACGATTCATCATTCCGCGCGGAGTCCCACTCTTTGCTTCGTTGTTGTTTTTTTTCCTGCGACTTCCACCTCCCCTTTACCTTGATCCTTTTTCTGCGGTTTCTTTCTTTCCAAAAAAAAAAAAAAAAAATTTCTATCACCAAAAAGAAAAAAATTATACTTCAAGTACTGTGTTTCTTTTTCCCTACACTTGGAGATAAATTTTTTAAAAGTCCTTTTTTGTCGTAATTTTCTACTTGACATTTAAATATTTTTATTCCTTTTTAGACGATTTATTCGTTTAGAACCAAAAAAAAAAAAAAAATGAATTCGTTTAAGAATTTTCGAGATTTGGCTGAGATTGGAAAGAGAGAGAAGGAGAGGAGATATTTTATATATTATACCCTTTTGTGTCGACGTCCTTCGTTTCTTCTTTTCGCAGAAATGAGAACCGAAGGGTTTCGCGCGAGAGGCACCCACAATATGTCCAGTCTGAAGGCTTTAATCAAATTTATTCTTCCTTTTCTTGCTGATCCCCTTTTTTTGGCTTTGAAATTCTCTCTCGACTCGTTTTCCTTTTTTGTTCGCGGTTGTTTTTTTTTGTATGTTTTCAAATTTTAAGAATCCTTTCTTTTACGCTCCTCTGTTTAATAAGAAGTTTGCGAATTCTCAACAAGTAAAAACTTAACTTAACTTAACTTCTTTTCTATAAAGAACAGTTTCTTTCCTTTTTTTTGTAAACTGGGAAATTTTGGTCCAATTGTCAAAATTGCAGAACTGTTTTCTTTAACGGCCCAGCCACAAGGGGGCCGTTAGATTACGCTTTCCGAAAGTGTGGTTTTTTTTTGAGATCAGGTTAAATTTTCCATCTATTTGCTAAAAGAAGAAGAATTTGAAGAGTAGAAAATTTTAATTTCGGTGTTTTTGTTTCGAAAAAATCCGGATTGTTTCTGTTTCTGAGAAAGTCGGGGAGCTTAAAACAAAGTCTTTCCTGAATGCTGGACGATTCATGATCGTTTTTATCGTTCGCTAAACCCAAATGTCTCTTCCGAAAAGCAGCAATCGCCGCTTTATTTTCTCAGCAATAAGGATAGAGGGTTTTGCCGACACGATAAAAATTGTACGATTTACGAGTTACTTTCTCGCGAGCTTGTTTATCAAATAATATCTTCTCTGATTCGGGTTGACTTTTTTTTGTTTTGTTTTTTTTTTTTTGGGAGAAAGATTAGGGAGGAGGGTTTTTGAATCGAGGACTTTATCTTCTCCTTATGGAAAGGGCTTTGGGAGACCGGATTTTTCTCAAGTTCGTGGAATTCCTTGAGTTGGTTTTATTCAAGTTCCTCCCCGGTTATGCTTGTGTCCCCCATCCTCCTTCTTATGGCACTCTTGTTCTTTTCTTTGGAACTCGACGAACCACAAGGTCCGCCGAACTCAATATTCTTTTCTCTCTCTCTCTCTCTCTCTCTTTCTTTTCTTTTCTTTTCCTCGCGTTGTAATCGCGCGTCGACTCGAATTTTCGTTAAATTTATGCAATTCCACTAACTCATTTTTCATCATCTGTCTGCCTCTATCTGGCTCTTGTGCGCCCTTTCTCGCCTACCCCTTTTGCCTTTTACCAAAAGTCCCTTCTCTTCTTTTCAGCTGCGACCAGTCGGTTGAGATAAATTTTGTCCGTCGATCCGCTCCTTTTACCTTCTTCTTCTTCTTCGTCTTCTTCGTCTTCTTCGTCTTCCTTTCGAAGAACCCGTTGCTTGAATCGAGTCGGTAACGCGCTGCATTAAAACTGCGCATTCCTTCTTAACGTCTGTTCGCGTTTTTATTTCCATAAGAAGCGACATGTCCGGCTTTCGACGCTCAAATTCAGCCAACTCAATTCGAACCCCCCGCCTTATCGCCTCACCATCTTCAGTTTTCATAATTGAGAAAGAGAGAATCAGACCCACAAGGAGAATAAATAATACAAACTTTGTGTATATCTCGTTCGGTGACTTGCCCCAAAAGTTGTAACTTCTGACCGCGGTGGCATTTTTTAGAAATTAATTCTTTTTTTTTTTGACAAAAAATCCTTAGCAAACATACTCGTTTCAAGGGAAAAAAATAATTTCAAGTGATTTTGTTTTATTCAAATTAGTTTGTAAGCTTAATTTCAATAAATTGAAAATATTTACACACTGAAAAAAATTTAATTCATTCAAATAACCGATTATTTGAAAATTGAAAAATTTGATTAATTCAATTTCATTAAAATTTATTGATACTAATTGAATTTGTATAAAGAATTTTACTATTTATAAAAGTAATTGAATCCTTCAAAATAATGTTATTACATATTTATGAAAAAAAATTAACTATTTGCGTAGAATTTTATTAACATTTTTGAAAATAATTGAATTGTGGAGAACAATTTAATTATTTATAAAGATAATTGAAATTTCGGAGAATTTCAAAAATATGTTAAACATAATTGAATTTCTGCGAAAAAATAAATTACTTTTGAAAATAATTGAATTATTTTTTTAATTTTATGGAAATTTATGAAAAGAATTGAATTCTTATGAGGAATATTTTTTTCAAAAATAATATTTAAAAGAATTTAGTAAATCGGAAAAATTTTCGTATTCATGAAAATAATTAAAATAATTGAATTCCTTAGACAAAATTTAAGAACCACTTTACTTTTTTAATTATTTACATGCTTTGCTAAAAAAATAATTTTTATAAAAATTTGAAAAACCGAAATTCTTAAAATTCATCATTTTTCTACATGTTTTTCTATTTTTGCTTCTTTATTTTTGGGTTTTTGAAAACCACTTTACTTTTTTAATTATCTACATGCTTTGCTAAAAAAAACTAATTTTATAAAAAATTTAAAAAACCGAAATTCTTAACATTCATCTATTTCTACTTGTTTTTCTACTTTTGCTTCTTTATTTTTGGGTTTTTGAGAACCACTTTACTTTTTTAATTATCTACATGCTTTGCTAAAAAAAAATAATTTTTATAAAAATTTGAAAAACCGAAATTCTTAAAATTCATCATTTTTCTACATGTTTTTCTATTTTTGCTTCTTTATTTTTGGGTTTTTGAAAACCACTTTACTTTTTTAATTATCTACATGCTTTGCTAAAAAAATAATTTTTATAAAAATTTGAAAAACCGAAATTCTTAAAATTCATCATTTTTCTACATGTTTTTCTATTTTTGCTTCTTTATTTTTGGGTTTTTGAAAACCACTTTACTTTTTTAATTATCTACATGCTTTGCTAAAAAAATAATTTTTATAAAAATTTGAAAAACCGAAATTCTTAAAATTCATCATTTTTCTACATGTTTTTCTATTTTTGCTTCTTTATTTTTGGGTTTTTGAAAACCACTTTACTTTTTTAATTATCTACATGCTTTGCTAAAAAAAATAATTTTTATAAAAATTTGAAAAACCGAAATTCTTAAAATTCATCATTTTTCTACATGTTTTTCTATTTTTGCTTCTTTATTTTTGGGTTTTTGAAAACAACTTTACTTTTTTAATTATCTACATGCTTTGCTAAAAAAATAATTTTTATAAAAATTTGAAAAACCGAAATTCTTAAAATTCATCATTTTTCTACATGTTTTTCTAATTTTGCTTTAATAATTTTTGGGTTTTTAATACCACTTTACTTTTTTAATTATTTACATGCTTTGCTAAAAAAATAATTTTATAAAAACCCGCCATTGCAGTGCGAGTACAACTCGCACTTGTCCAATTTTTTTTTACTATTTTCTTTTTTTTATTTTTGGCTTTACTATTCGTTTTTTTACTATTTTTGTCTTTTTTCTTAACTATTTGTTTTTTTCCTATTCTTTTATTACTATTTTTGTCTTTAGTGTTCTTTTTTTAAAAAAGTTTTTAATGAAATTCTTTAATTCTTTTTTTTTTTGTCATCGATGCTACTATTTCCTACTTTTTTTTGTCATCAAGGCTACTTTTTCTTACTTTTTTTAAACTCATAATGGAGTGCGATGCCTGTAATAGTCAAATAATCGGTTATTTGAATGAAATAAATTTTTTTTTCAGTGCAGCTTGGATTCAAAAATAATTTTTCTTTAAATTATTATGTTTAATTCAAACATATTTTCCACGGTAAATCGTTAGGTATTAAAATAACACCAAAATGAATTAAAATAACACTAAATTGGATTATTTTAATCCTTTTTGGTGTTATTTTAATACCTAACGATTTACCGTGTCTGTTTTAGTTTAAACAAAAAATGTGTTTAAAAATGTTATGTTTCATTCAAACATATTCTCTGTTTTAGTTTAAACAAAAAATGTGTTTAAAAATTTTATGTTTTATTCAAACTTAAAAGTTGATAATAAATAATTTTTCATCAAAGTTTAAAATGTTATAAATTATGTTTGAATTAAATATATTATTTCTATAAATGAACCAAAAAATATGTTTGCATTAAACTTAAATTTGTTTGACTGTATAGCAAAGATATTTTAAGTTTGATTCAAACAAAATATGTTTGAATAAAATAAATCGTTTTCTCAATTTGGAAAGAAAAGAAAAATTCATGAGTAGTTTTGTTTCTTACAAGATTTTAATAATTTAAGGAGATAAAGGGAAAACGACAAACTGTGATCGTAAAGCTATTTTTTATAAATAAAATTATTCGAAACCTGAATAATAAACAATTTGAACATTTCCAAGTATTTTATCAAAAAAATTTTTTTGGAAAAATAATTCAATTTTGGGAAGAATTCTATTATTTACAAAGAGAATTGAAATTTTGTCGAGAAATGTTTATAATTTTCGAACATATTATTAAAATTCAGCGAAGAAAGCTATAATTCTTTTTATTAAAGTAATTGAATCTCTTTGAAAAATTTTAATTATGAAAAAAATGAATAGAGGAATGTTTTTTTCTAAATAATTAAACTGTTAACAAGAATTTAATTAAAATAAATAATTTTAAACTTTGAAAAGCATTTTATTAATTTTTTTTTAAATAATTAAATTTTGTGAAAGAATTTTTGAGTTGTATAGAAAATAAATGAAACTTAGAGAATAATTTTATTATTTGCAAAAAATAAATGAAGTTGTGATGGAAAACTAATAAAATTTTTCAACAAAATTAAAATTCTACGAAGAATTTTATTATTTTTCAAAATGAATGATTTTTTCAGGGGAATGTCATTATTTACCATGATAATTGAAATTTTTTAAATTATCAAACATAGTTAAAATTCGTCGAAGAATTCTATTATTTATTAAAATAAATGATTTTCTTTAAAAAAATTTATTTTTTATGAAATAAAGTGAATGGGGGAAAGTTTTTCGAAATAATAGAAATTTTAGAGAAGAATTTTGCTATAGTTACAAATAAAATTGAAATCTTAACGTAGGTTTTTCGAAATTTTTGACAAATTATTAAATTTTTTGCCTATAATTTGATAATTTTTGGAAATTCTTTAAATTTTTGTGATAAATATTATTATTTTTAAAATAATTGAATTTTTGAGAAGAATTTTATTTTCAAACAATAATTGAATTCTTCTGAAGTTTATTATTTTTTTAAATAATTGAACTTTGCAACAATTATTATTGAAATTTTTTAAATAATTATTTTCTTAAGAAGAATTCTATTATTTCTAATTTATAATAAAAAATTAAAAATAATTAGATTTTTTCAGAGAATTTTTCCAAAATTTTTTTAATCGAATTGAATTTCTAAGAATAATTTTAATATTTTTCAAAAACAATTGAATTCTTGAGAAGAATTTTTTAAATTTTTCTAAAATTAATTGAATTCGTGCGTTGTGTTTCAGAATTGTTTAAAATAATTGATTTCTCGGGAAGTTTATTAATTTTTTTTTAAATAATTGAATTCTCGCAACAATTATTTATTAGTAATTTTTTTTAAATAATTGATTTTCTCAGAAGAAGTTTATTATTTATAAAAATAATTGAAATTTTGGAAAGAATTAAAAATTTTCTTTAAATATAATTAAATTCTTTAGGAGGGTTTTAATATTTAAAAAAATAATTGAATTCTTCAGAAAATTCTTTTGGAAAATTTTTTTAAACTAATTTATTATTATTATTATTATTATTATTGTTGTTATTATTGTTATTATTATCAAGAATTAATTTTTTTTTTAATTTTTAAATTCTTTTAAAGAATTTTATTAAAATTGTGCATTTTTCGCGGATTTTGATTAAAATTGTACAAAAAATAATTCAAATTCTGGGATGAGTTTTAATATTTGCAACGAATTTTATTAAATATTCCAAAATCTTTGTAAAATAATTGAATTCATGTGAACATTTTTTTTTTGTTATCTATGAAAATAATTAAATGTTTGCAACGAGTGTTGTTTATGTTTAAAAAAAAATAATTGATTTTTTGAGAAGAATTTTATTATTAATAAAAATAATTTTTCAAATTCTTTTAAAGAATTTTATTAAAATTGTGCATTTTTCGCGGATTAAAATAATCAAAATTTTTTTTTATTTTAGTGAAAAAATTTTCGGTTTGGTATAAAATTCCCGGTTTTTCCGTAGTCGACACACTGTATGAAATAGATTACAATTTACAATTCAGTGGCAAGAATAAAAAATACATACTTTTTTATTATTAGAAAACTACTATTATAGAAATGTTAGCATCGTGTTTCTAGTCTTGAATTCAAAGGTGAATGTGTGTGAGAGACATGGGACAATATCAATATATATGTATAGTTGTGCAGACGCGCGACGTTCAACCGGCTGTAATGTTAATGAGATCCAATTAATCACACGGGGAAGTGAATCCTAATGGGAAAACGTGAAATACCTCGACTATGTAAACGTTTTGTCTTTCTTTGTGACACTGATGATGATCAAGGTAAAATGTTTACTTCCGCTCGAAACTATAACTTAATTTTTTTTTCTCGCTCGCTTATTTCTTTCTTTGTAAACCTATAAATATACTCAGTCTGGTATATTATCATTTTGCAATTATAAATTTTTCACACCTCACATTATTCTTTTTTTCCTCCCCATTGTTTTCTAATCTGCAAATATAATTTCTCTATTTGAATTCTTTTTCTTTTCTCTCTTCGCATTCTCAAAACGAATTTTATCGATCTATTCGCTTATATTCCAGTTTTACGGCGTGCGCGCGAAACACGTTTACTATCACGCGAGATGAATCGTAAATAACAGTCCGAGTTCTGAATAATAGGAATTTGCTCTATAGACGATTCAATAATGTTTCAAAAAATTTGCTTTCTTATTTCTTTAAACTTTTCCAGTTGGTTCAAAAAATTAAGTTATTTATTTGTTTTGTTTTATAATAATAGTGTTGTTTTGTGATCCGTTTAAAAATATTTTTTCAAAAAGTTTGTTTCGAACTCATTTTTTGGTTTGTATAAATTATTATCAATGAGTGTTTTAGAAAAGAACTTACTGGATTAGGGTTATTTTTAGAATACACGTAGCGTCTTGAGCACTCACCTGAAACAATGAAAAAGAAAGAACATTAATTATACAATTCAAAACGGATAATTATAAACTAATTATTAATGCATATAGAAGTGGAGAAAGATTTTTAGATCCTTTCACGGACTTTCTAATTAGATTTTTTTTTTGGGTTCCTTGTTCCTTCAATCGACCTGTTTTTGAAGAAATCTCATGAACATTTAACCCAGATTTCAAAACAGAATTTGTTTCAAAATTTTAATGCTCTGTAGCCTAAAAAAGAGGAGAAAAAAACGTGAACGGTTTTTTAAGTCATCAATGTTTGTATTATAGATCTAATTAAGTTGTTTCTGGATTTACTTGGGAATTTGTTTGAATACTAAAATTTAATTGCACTATGTGGAATTTTTCCAGAAAGCATATAATATGGGAAAGAGGAAGAACCTTTATTCGAATTCTTTGTTAAAAATTGAGAAAAGATGGCACATGTGAAAATGATTTTTTTTATGATGGTGCATCCGATCACGTTTGCAATGCGATTCGTTGAGGTATGTTGATAATTATGGTGTTGGCATGTCCCCCATGTTCTCTCTCTCTCTCTATTCACTTCCCCTTCTAAAACTGAATTACACACACATAGATAGACGTGGTACACATTAAGGAGAGGAGTGTATAGTTCAATTTCAAGCAGGTAATACCAAAGTGTTTGATAATTTATTTGAGAGACGTGCGTCGCACGTGTCCCACCTTCGCAATAGCTTTTGCCTCCCGTTTGAAGCGGCGTATTCTGGATTTCGCGCCTTTTTCGTTGTTCCATTGTCTTTTCTATACGGATTGCCTTTTTAGGCCTGACAGGCATTGGGAGCCACACGATGTTTATTAACCGGCACCCGTTCTTCGTAATTGGCAGGCATTTCAATGCAAACTAACCTTTTTTTTATGGAAAAACTTATTCTCCTTGCTGTGCGCCCGTTCTCCTCAAAGAGTGACATTAGAATTTAAATCTTGTTCCGTCGAGTTCCGTTATAGTCCTCTGTTTCATAATAGAGTTGCGACTTTTAGTTTTGCTCTCAATTTCATCTTTGTAGACTTGTCTGTTCGTTGGTGCTCTGTTATCTTGTTCGTTTGTTGTCACTCTGTTGATTTGTTTGTTTGTTGGTACTTTGCTATTGGTTGTCACTTTGTTGATTTGTTTGTATGTTGGTGCTCTGTTATCTTGTTCGTTTATTGTCACTTTGTTGATTTGTTTGTTTGTTGGTACTTTGTTATTGGTTGTCACTTTGTTGATTTGTTTGTTTGTTGGTACTTTGTTATTGGTTGTCACTTTGATGATTTGTTTGTTTGTTGGTACTTTGATATTGGTTGTCACTTTAATGATTTGTTTGTTTGTTGTCACTTTGATGATACTTTCTTGTTATGTCGGTTTGTTGGTACTTCGTCATTAATTTGTTGGCACTTTGTTGTTCCGTTTGTTCGTCGTCAGTCTGTACTTGATTGTTATGTCACTCAGCGACTGTTGCATTACGTTTCCATTTCTCCAAGTGACAAAAAGCATCAAATTGAAGCAATGATAACCGGGATGGTTCCAGAAGACACTCGAAAATCGGGCCACAAACCTCTACAGAATGTTTAGTGGAAGAGTAAAAAATGTTTAGCGGAAGAGTAAAGAAGGTTCCTGCAGAAGAGACTAATCTGATTTCCCTTCGAGTTTCTCCGATGATCGTGGAGATGATCGTCCGCATGATGCTCGGGTCGAGCAGTGCCATTACCGTCGGCCATTTGAATTTTCAAGTCTGGTAATAAAGGCTAATACGAGACAAATGAATCAGGATGGAGGGGTGATGGTATAGAATTGAGAGAAAGAGCGCGGGCGTTTGTGGAATAAGAAAAGAAGAAAGAGACAAGAGAACCAGCACGCAGTGATTAATGGAGTCTCCACTTGGAGCGAGAGCTCGTCCGGATAAGATCTCCAATGGAATTCCCTTGGCTTTTATATTGGATTTCTTTTAAATTCGTTACTTTATCCAGCACTATGTTAATAGCGGACCCGATATGAGAGCTCGCGGTTAAGAGGAGTTCATTTATCATTCGCGCTTCTAGCACGCTCATTCGCGCAGTCATGCATTAGCCACTTTTTTTCAGTATTTCTCTCCTTTATATTATATATGTGT
Organism: Leptopilina drosophilae; assembly: GCA_032873175.1. Lineage (NCBI taxonomy): Eukaryota > Metazoa > Arthropoda > Insecta > Hymenoptera > Figitidae > Leptopilina > Leptopilina drosophilae. The sequence goes on from CM065483.1 coordinate 5,046,629, forward strand.
ATGCTCTTCTTCTTCTTCTTCTTGTCCCAAACAAACTTGTGTTTCGCGCTCGAGAGACTCTTTTTTTTTGCTCCCGTTTATACACACAACCATTTTGAAACATTCAACGCAGGAGAGAAACCGACTAATGACCGGTAAGAGCTCTGATATGTCGCGTGAAAACCGATACGACGAATCCCTTTCGACTAATCCTCTTCGACTGAAATTAAGCTGCTTTCCTTTCTCGAGATACTTTTCTCGTTCCGTATATACCTCTGAAAGGGAGTCATTTTTATTCATTAGCCACTCTGATATCATAACTTCTTGAAATGCAGAAACGGACATAATTAATGTTACTTGATATTTTCGAGTATTCCGATTTGTATTTGTTGGCAGCAGAACATGAAAAAGCTGAGTTTTTTTCTTTCTTTGATAATGCTTTCAGTTCCCTATATGTCCAGAAACGTAGACTTTAAAGTTTAAGTTACAAACCTAACATTACCAACTGTTAATGTTTTGTATAACATCAAGGTTTGGAATGTTTCTTAAATTTCGCACAAGTTCTTTTCGAGCAGTAATTATCATCAGAAGGCGTCAAAGGATTATCGTCTTTGGCATTGAAACTTGTTGTTATCACCAAAAGACAGCATCATCTGCTAGTTGTAATTATCACCAAAAGACAGCATCATCTGCTTGTTGTAATTATCACCAAAAGACACCATCATCTGCTTGTTGTAATTATCACCAAAAGACACAATCATCTGCCTGCTGTAATTATCATCAAAACTCACCATCATCTGCATTTTTAATCATCAAAAGAGACGAAAAGTTGATAATTTTTCGATCTCCTTTGATGATTGCGAAATTTAAATGATTGTGCAGACTAATGATGGGAAAATAGAGGATAATATAGTGCGGATGAAGGAGAGAAGCGGCGACACAAGGAAGAAATAGTGGCGAAAGATAAATAATGTTTAGAAATAGTGAGAGCAAGAGAAACAAATGGAGTCTTATTCCTGTGTGACAAACGAGCAGCTCGCCCCAAAAATGTCAGTCAAACACTGTTCGTACCAACGACATTCCACATTATACTTCACCTGATTTGAGTCGCCTTCCCTTTAACTATCCAACAATGATGACTTCAAAGCTTTACAGTTTCCAGCTAAGGGAGACACTACTTTGACAGATGACCTTATAAGTCACGAACCTATACGGCCACATTCCACACTACTCTTAACTGATCGGGGTAACTTACTTGACTTATCTACCAATTGATGAATTCTTCACTTTTATAGTATCATTATTTTCTCCATTCTCTCGCTCTCTCTCTCTTTCTCGCTAATATTACTCTTTAGTTGAATCATTTGCTGCATTGGTTTTATGGCATATTTCTCCTCGATCGAGTGCATTATTCTTCAGGATGCAAGGATTCTTTTTCTTTGTTATCAACTATCAAGTTTGTTATCACTTCGGTATTAGTTTCCGTCTTAGTCCACTATCACCGGTTGGGTCAGTTTCACAAAAAACGGTTTAAGCATTTCCGGACTGTTTTTTAAAAGAATTTTTTGTTCTGAAAAGCTAAAACAGTTTCTATAAAACCCTAATGATTGTAAAATACTCCAGTGACCCTAGTTTGTAAAATAAAACAGAAACCAATACCGAACTATGGTGGAAAAAATCAAGTACCCCAAACTTTGATATTTTTTCCACCCTATAGGAAAATCGTCGTCTTAGTTATTCCATTGCTGTTGATTTCCTCTTTTAGTTTGAAACCCCTTTTTTTAGAAAATGCATAAACGAAACGTTTGTAAAAATCAAAAAAACAATTTGGAGTAAACTACTTTCTGCTATCTTAATGATTATGGATGGGAAAAAAAAGAAAACAAGAGAGTAATTCGATAATTATCGACAACTACAAGAGCATTCGTCATTTACAAAATGTGAAACAACATAATCTATCATTTTAATGTCTGATGAAAAAATTATTCTATCAAGTTACATTACTTTATATTCAAACACAACTGGATATGGTAATCCTTGACTTGTGTTTTAAAAAAAAGATGAATATTGGATCTGTTTCGATAGAGGTATTAACATCACTTTATCAGTAATCGTCTATTTCTTCTCAACATTTTACAACTAGTTTGTATATACATTTATATTTAGTTTCTGCTGCGTTCTGACATTTTCTTGCTGATGAAGTAAGATAAAGAAAGTTGATTATCGATTGCTGAACAAATAGTTCAAACATACATGACAAAATGTAAAAGAGTTTGTTAATTACCAAGAGAAATGTTGCAATTGCTTGTTAAATTGAATCTTTAAATTGTTTTCTTTCTTAATTTCGAACAACATTGATATTTAACATTGATATTTGCTGGAATATTGGATATTATGGAATATTTATCACAGCTTTTATGATTTTTTGTCTGTTTCAGGGGCGATGTTACCTCATCGGGACCAACGATCGGTGAGTCATTTTCAGTAATACAACAAACATTGTTTGTTCCTTTACTTCATTTAGATTTATTTTTTATTTTCCCTTCTCGAAATTTGATTTTAAAAATGTTTTCTGTATATTAAATTAGTGACTCGGTTTTTTGCTTTACAATTTCCACTAAATATTCGTTAATTAAGCTCGAAAATTGAAAGCTTTTGGTTGTTGGATTTTTTGCTAATTATTTGTGATCTAATAGGCCAATCGTGCGTTTTTCCCGCAGTCGTTTAATATTAAGTCTTCAAACTGAATTGAATGTCAGTTGTCTCTCAAGTGCAAGAGGAGGGAGAAAAAAATCTTTGCGGAACTCTATATGTCGGCCTTCGATAATCAGTTTCGGTTGAAGGGTGAAGTCCAGTTCTCGTCGGAAACTGGTAAGCGACTAGTCGTGCGCGTATAAACAACATTCCACATGCTTCAATTGCTTATGACGAGCAATTCCCCATTTGACACTCGCATTAAAAAAAAATTTTTTCCGCACTCGAAAGTAATTTCTAATTCCAAAACAGTTCCACATTTAATTAGCCATTGGCAATTATTTACATTTATTTACCTTACATTTCTTATTTTGCTTCTTTTTCTTTTTTTTCTCTTCCATTTTCTTTTTTTCTCTTCCATTTTCTTTTTTTCTTTTCCATTTTCTTCCCCTTCTCGAAAAATTAAAAATAATAAATCCTTGGGGAAGAATCCAGTTGTCGAAAATTTTAATCCGTTTAGCAACATTGGGAATTAATAAATATTCTGTTTCTTTCAAGTACTTTGGTAATTGCTTCATTTATTTCTTTTCTTTTGAACTATTTTCCATTGAGCAAGACTCTTTCAGAGATTATTATATTACCTAATACTTAATTTGATGAATTGGTTCAGAGATGAGGAAACGACTCTTAAATACATCTGAAAAGTATTCTTTTAGGTTTTAACAGCATGTACATAATGATGAAGAAATCGACCATGAATATAAACTTTTACTGATTGTTCTCAATGATAATTGAACAATAGTTGTGTCTTAATTTAAAAATTTTTATATGTCTGAAAATTATTGCCAATCGTTTGATTATAGAAACAATTTGTGGTCAAATTGCTTCGGGGCAACAGTTAATTTCTAGAAGTTTAAACACTATATATACAGTTTATAGTCGTTTTAAATGAGCCACTTAAATGTATTATTTGTGTGCTGTACGAAAAGGAGTTTTTTTAAAAAAGCAATTCTATTTCTATTGTCTATTTAGTTGCGTTTATTAGGATTCATTAGGAGTTGTTTTTTATTTTCGATCTCGAGTTTCAGTTTTTGAAATCTTTTAATAAAATCGACCATATATTTGGTTTTTTCAAAGAAAAATAGAAGCGTTTTCTTGGATATTATAAAGTGGATCAAGTGCCTAAAGTTTGGATCAATTTTTGTTTTGAAATATTTTTGATTCTTGCATTTGGATTGTTGGCAAAAATTGTTGGCAAAAATTCTGTCTGGAGGATTTAAATTTTGGGTCGGGAATTGTTTAGAATCTTTCGCTTGGTTTTGGATCATAATTTGGGTTTTGAAATATTTTTGATTCGTTGCATTTTGATTGTTGGCAAAACTTCTGTCTGGAGGAATCAAATTTTGGGTTAAGAATTGTTTAGAACGTTTTGTTTGGTTTTGGATCATAATTTTTGTTTTGAAATATTTTTGATTCGTTGCATTTTGATTGTTTTTAGTTTAGTTGGCACAAATTCTGTCTGGAGGAATCAAATTTTGGATTGGGAATCATTATAAGAACACTTTGTTTGGTTTTAGATCGTAATTTGGGAATTAGTGAGAATAATTTCGAATTGTTTTCTTTTTTTTTGGGTACAGATTCTAAGTCGTAATTAGAAAATTGCATTTGGAAAGTATTTGAGAATTCTTGGAAGAGTTTTCTCGATCGGCTGACAGATTAAAGATTCGCTGAAATGCACAAGGAATGATGGGGTTCGAATGATAGTTCCGAGGTGTAAGAGGACACCATGGTGGGAGTTTCCAGGAGAGTTGTGGTCGCGACGTCTGCCTTTTAGAAAGTCAGTGACGGTTTTCAGTCGAGTCACAAGAGTGCAATATAAATATTAATAATGACAATATCGTAATTTTAGAAACAATGCGCGCAGCCACACCCGAACCACGCGACCCAGATACATACTGCCGAGTTAACGTCAAAACCCGGCCGTGTATATTTTATTATATTATATATTGTATATACATATAAAGACCACTTATTGGTCCACTATATGCAATCTCAATTGCTTATTTGCTCTCCAATTCTCTTTCACAAATTAGTACACGTATTCTAGTTTAGTTCTCAATGTCTCAAGATAAATTTCTCCTAAAAAATATATTTTTTCCCCGAAATTAGAAAAGATTTGAATTTTATTAAGCGCAATAAAAAATAAATGGAAAATAATTAAATAAATGTAAATTTAAAAATTTACACCAAGTTAAAAACAAAAGTTTTTGTTTAAATTTTTTAATTTTACTTTTTTTAGTATATTTGCATCACTCTTTTTTGTTTTTAATTCAGTGTCCGTTTTTTTTGGCATTAGAGCCTAAATTTAAGTTTACCGCATAATTTACTGTTTTAAATATACAAAAGAGAGTAGTGTAATCCAGCTTCACTGCGGGAAGTCGACTTCCGGTGGTGGGCGAGATTCAATCGAACAATTAAACCCTATGAAAAGTAGATAACAAAGCCAGTACTTTATAAATTTTTTCCTCTGTATATTTTAGTTTATAACGAATTATTACGAAATTATGATCGATTGGCGAAATAATCTGCAATTTTCGATCTCTTACAAAATATTATTTTCGCGTAAAAAATATAATTCGTTAGATTACAATGATACGAATATTGTGCGCCTAAATATTGCATTGTATTCACTTTAGAGGGAAAAAAAATTTAGTTCACTCAGATCCGCCTTTCATGCTTCCGAAATATTTTCAATTTTATTTTTTATTTAAATTTTCAATCACGGAATTCAAGGAGAAATAAAATTATTTTTTGGGTAAAATTATAAAATTCTCAATGGGAAAGAATATTTTAATATTAATTAAATAAAATAGTAAAGAAAGAAAATGAGTTTGAGACCTGCTTATTATATGAAAATATATTCTTTTTTTTCTTGCAAACGTCATGATTATGTTTCACATATATTCGTATACAAGTAAACTTGAACATAATTAACGTCGTGCATTAAACTCTGCAGTTTATTGAGAGAATTACACAGTCGTCATTATCTTTTGTTCGTTCAATAACAGTGCGTTTAACTAACCACACGAAAGTATCATTAGAACATCTAACATATATAATCGAGGGAATTTTTTATTTCTTAATACCCTAATATTAAAAAATTGTTAATTAACCATAAAATATTATTATTTTTCTTTTTTCTAAACTTCTTTTTTCTTCCTCTAAAATATATACACAAGGAATAGAAATTAAATGTTTATTCTTTGGAAAAAAATAATTATTATTTGTGGAAAATAAATTCTCAATTTATGGAAATAAAAAATTGAATATTAATACTGAATTCAAATTTGGAAATACAAAAATTGAATATTTATTCGTTGAAAAAAAATTATTATTTGCAGAAAATAAATTCTGGATTTATTGGAAATAAGAAAATTGAATTTATACAAAATTCAAATTTGGAAATACGAACATTGAAATTATACAGAATTAAACATTAGAAATACAAAAATTGAATTTTTATTCTTTGAAAAAAAAAATTATTTGGAGCAAATAAATTCTCGATTTGAAAAAATTGAAATTGAAAATTGAAGGAAAATTGAATATTTATACTGAATTCAAATTTGGAAATACAAAAATTGAATATTTATTCGTTGGAAAAAAAACTATTTAGAGCAAATAAATTCTCGATTTGAGAAAATTGAAATTGAAAATTGAATGAAAATTGAATTTAGACAAAATTCAAATTTGGAAATACAAAAATTGAATTTTTATTCTTTGAAAAAATATTATTACTTGCAGAAAATAAATTCTCCATTTATTGGAAATAAAAAAATTGAATTTATACAAAATTCAAATGTGGAAATACAAAAATTCAATTTGTGTTCTTTAAAAACTAATAATTCTTTTTAAGAAAATAATTGCAATTAATAAATAGAGAAAAAAATTGTCTTTAAAAACAAAATTCAGATTTGAAAATATAAAAAATGTTGAATTTATAAAAAAATCCCATCTGTAAATAAAAACTTGAATTCGTTCATTAGAAATAAGAAATTGAATTTATTTTCAAAAATCAAAACATAATTTATTTTCAAAAGTACGAAACATAATTTATTTTCAAAAGTACGAAACAGAATTTATTTTCAAAAATACGAAACAGAATTTAATTTGAAAAATATAAAATATAATTTATTTTCAAAAATACGAAACAGAATTTATTTTTCAATTTTTTAGAAACAAAAAATTGCATTTGTAAAAAAGAAACAAATTTTTTGTCTTTTGAGAGAAAAAAATTGTTTTTTTTTAAAGAATATAATAAATTGAACGATTGAATCGTGGCGGGTCTCGATTCGTCTCCTTATTGAGACTCAAACGAAAAGGATTATATTCTCCATTGAGGTCCTACTTTAAAAGTCTCACGGGACTTGAAAATCGAGCGAAATTTTTTTTTCCCGTATAAAGAAATAAACACACACACATACATACATACATACATTGAATTTACGACAAAAGCGAGAGAATCTTTGTGACATTTTTGAATTTAAAATAGGAGAGCGCGTCCGAAAGCCGCCAAAGTTTTTCGAGTCGCGCGAAGAGGCGTCTAAATTTAAATTTACGATTCCGAAAGCGAGTCTCTCTTCTTCTTCTTCTTTGGACCCGGATCGCTTGTCTCCTCAAGACAGAAGGACTGTCTTCATTTTCGTTTCTTGATTTCGCGTCATTTAGTTTAGTCCACCCCCCCCTCCCTCCCTCCTCACTCTGTCGTCGTTTCCAGAAAGCTGCATTCGTTTCCGCTCGACGCGCGCACGGGATTTCGCGAAATTATCAGAACAAAAGAGTTCCAAGTCTCATTCGCTGTGAATATTGTGGTTCGTTAATTGCTGCGCGAGCTTTGTCAGCGATACTTTTCCCAGTAGTTCTTCTATTTTTTATTTCATTGTAAAAATTATTATAGTCACCATATTTTAATAATAAAAAACGTATAATTGGAAATTTCTTTGAAATATATAGCCATCTCTTTCTTTATTTTGAATTATTTTATTTTTACCATTTTTTTATATTATCATCATTTTTTATTTTCTTTTTTCTTTTCATCTTCTTTTTTATTTTCTTTTTTCTTTATATCTTCTTTTTATTTTCTTTTTTCTTTATATTTTCTTTTTATTTTCCTTTTATTTTCTTTTTTCTTCATATCTTCATTAATTTTCTTTCCATTCTTCTATTTTTCGTGAAAAATATATATTTTTTTTATTCTGAGTTCTGACAAATTGAATTTGAATTTAGAAAAATCATTATTTTCCCATAAACATTAAACACAGGAAAAAAATGTTATTTTAACACTAAAAGTAGTATTAATTAGTTTTCAAAAAAATTGCATCTACAATTTTCCCAAAACAAATGAACTTTAAAAGATTTTTTATTTGAAATTTTAGAAAATTTCAATTTTTAATGAATTTAAATAGAAATTAAAATTTTTTAAGCACTGATTGCAGAAAATCAATTATTTTCAAATGTAAAAAACTTCTTTGTATGAATTAAATTATGTTTTAAAGTAAAAAAAAAATTCTCCTCAAAATTTCAATTATTGTTTAGAAATAATTCTTTTCTGAAATTTAATTATTTTCATCAAAAAATTATTAAAATTCTTTTCCCAAATTTAATTATTTTCATCAAAAAATTACTAGAATTTTTTGGCAAAATTTTAATAAATATCAATAAAATTTCTTTATTTAAAATATTTTTAATGTTCACTATTTTTATAAAATTTTCGAAAAGAATTCAGTTATTTGAACAAAAAGTTTAGTGAAAATTTCACAGGAATTCAATAACCAATTATTTATAAATTTCTTCTCGTCAATTGAATTATTTTTGATTTTTTAATTAAGTTTTTCGAAATAATTCAAATATATTCAAAGAAATGACAAAAAAATTGTTCTAAGAAATTTAAATATTTGGAAAAATTAAAATCTTTTGAAAATTCTATTAATTAAAACAATTTTGATGAAATTCTTTACAAGATTTAGTTTATAAAATTGGATTTTAATGAAAATTTTCCTATACACTTATAAATTATTTTTAATACAATTCTTCTTACGAATTTAATTATTTTCACAAATAATACATTTTTTGTGCAACTTCAATTATTTGAAAAAAAAATTGAATAACATTTTTCGCATAAAATTAATTATTTTAGTTAAAAATAAAATTTTTCCCAAGAATTCAATTCTTTTCAAAAATAAATTTTTCTAACACGAATTCAATTATTTTAAAAAAATTTAATAAAATCCGTCGTCAGATTTCAATTATTTTAAATGAAATGAAATTTCTCGATGGAATTTTAATTATTTTTAAAAAATTTGATTAAAATTCTCGATGGAATTGAATTATTTTTAGAATAATGTAAAATATTCTGAGTAATTAAAGTATTCAGAAATTCTTTTATAAAATTCTCCAGATTTTAATTGTTTTTTATGTTTTAATAAAACTTTTGTATAAAATATAATTATTTTTAAAAAGCTTTAAAAAATTCTGAGAAATTTAATTCTTTAAACAAATTTTGTAATGAATTTCGTTACAAAAGTTCAATTATTTATAAAAAATTGACAAAATTCTTCAAAAGAATTCAATTTCAAGAAATGTTCAATTATTTACTAAATTATTAATTTTTGAATTTATATAATTGATTTTTCGGAAAATTCTCTAATCAAATTTGATTAAAAAAATGAATACGACAATTTTTATTCTTTCTAAAATCTGATTTAATTCTTACGATGAATTTTGCTAGGTACTTAAAAAATAATTTAACTGATTTGAAGAATTTAAAAAAAATTTTTATAACTACTTTTAATTAGTTAGAAAAACAATTCTTTTTCTTCGAAGAAATTTTACTAAAAATTGAAAAATAAAATTGAATTACTACGAATGATTTATTGATTGAATTATAATTTATTAAAAATTGAGAAAATAATTTAACTTTCTTTGACAAAAACATTTCGAAATGAATTCTTTCAGGAAAATTTTTGAAAAATTTAGAAAATAATTGAATTTTTTCTGCTTCTATTTTGAAGAAATGCAAAAGAGAAGTTTCAGGAAAAAAAAGTATATTAAAGGAAGGAAATACTCAAAATCCCTCAGTTATACATTATTATAAATGCGATAAATATTTGGTATGATAAATAATTTAATATAAATTTTTTACAAAAATGACGAAAAACAGAATTTCGTTAAAAAAAAAACTAGTGAAGAAGGGAGTAAATTGTCCACAGTGTTTGCGAAGAGTAGTTAATTTATCGCGGTCGCGGGGACACGATTGAAGGTGGTTGCGAGAGATTGCAAAGAGAGAAGTTGGCGAAAGGTGGACAGGGGGGAGGAGGAGTGAATAGGGTGTCAAGCAGAGAGTAGTAGTAGTAGTTGTTGTAGTAGGTGGAGGAGGTGGTGGCAGGAAAGAAGGGGCCAACGACCGAGCGAGCCACAAATTGTTTTTCCGTGGCACGCGCTCACTGCTTGCGATTGTTTTTTTTTTTTTTTTTTTTTTTTGTCCTCTCCTTTCGTTTTGTAATAATGAACTTGCTCCTTGTTGTCAAATATCGGAAGTTACTTCGATTTTTGATTATTTGACACAATGACAATTTCCTATTCTTTTAAATGGTCATTCGACACTTTATTCTTTTTTTCAAACTTGGGTACTTTTTCGATTCGACCAATGTTCGCAAGGTTAACGACCGTCGACGCTATTTCTGTCGTCGTAGGCACTTTTTTTCCTGCAAGAGCAAATTTTGTAATTTTGCAATTTTACTTCAAGTATAAACGTGAGGATTTTTTTGTTTTTGATCCGAGTTGGGTAATAAGTGTTTGTGGAAGGGGATTTTTAATTCTTTCTGTGATGATCTGTTTTTGCCTTTTGGGTATTGTATAAGGCCAGAATTCTTTTTCTTTAGATTCACTTTCGAGTATTTTCATATTTCGTTGTCTTATTTTCGTTAACCTAAGTTTTTTTGAAATTCGATTTTTCTAAATTCACTGGGTGACAGATTCGTACTGTTTGGCGGAATGTTGGTTTTTTGGGATGTATGCAATGGATACCAAATTGATAGCAAAATTGATACCAAATTGATGGCAAAATTGATACCAAGTTGATACAAAATTAATAGAAAAATTTACACCAAAATTAATACCAAATTGACGCCCGTTGAACCCATTTTTGATTGGGTAACAGATTCGTACAGTTTGGCAGAATGTTGGTTTTCTGGGATGTATCCAATGGATATCAAATTGATAGCAAATTGATAACAAATTGATACCAAATTGATACAAAATTAATAGAAAAATTTATACCAAAATTAATACCAAATTGATGCCCGTTGAACCCATTTTTGATTGGGTAACAGATTCGTACAATTTGGCAGAATGTTGGTTTTCTGGGATGTATCCAATGGATATCAAATTGATAGCAAATTGATAACAAATTGATACCAAATTGATACCAAAATTGATACCAAAATTGATACCAAGTTGATACAAAATTAATAGAAAAATTTATACCAAAATTAATACCAAATTGATACCCGTTGGACCCATTTTTGATTGGTTCGAAATTTTCCATATTCGTTGCAATTTCATACGAAGAAGTTGATTTCCATTTGGAGTTTCGAAAATCAAATTCTTCGGGTTATAAATCATAATTTGGATTCGAGTATATAATACAATAGACCCAAAATTGCATAAATCAAGCCTTGTAGAAATCCGATTAGCTATTATAAATATCGAGCCTAAAAATATGTTGTCGGAGGAAAATATGCAAAATTTGTATAATGTGTATTATAAAACCGAATGCGTGTGGGTTGTTATGGTATACAGCCTGAAACGTAAACGTTGCAAATGTATCAATGTATATAAAAGTTGTAATAGTGTTGTATAGAGTATGAAAAGAGGGTTAAAAAAAAGATGTGAAACGAGCTGTCGGGGACAGCTGGTGGCAGGAATGTGGGTTAGGCTCCCCATAGGTGGGCCGCTCTAATTATGAATTAATTCCTGAATAACGGTCGAACTCGTGCGACATTCGAACCACGGCCGTGGAGAGGTGTTCGAAACACGAGCTTCCAAGAGAGCACACACACACACAGACACATATTTATTTATATATATATATATATAGGAGAGGATAGAGAACGAGAGTAACCGGAGAAAAACCGGTCCTAGAGCAAGAAGGTGGGTGTTCCGGAAGTTCTACTTCTGCGGAAGTTCATCTTAAAAACCAGTTTTTCCGCTTCCTAATTAGTGAATTCAATTGTGATGTACTGGAAAATTTTCTAGTCTACATGGAAAATAGTTGGAATAAGAAGTTACTGCAAGAACTTACTACAAAATAGTTGGAATAAGTATATTGGAATAAGTATATTGGAATTGTTGGAAAAAATGCAGTTGGTGCATAGTGATTGTATTTTCTTGTCTTCATGATGCTTTTGAATTTGTAAACAATCAGAAGCGAATTGCAACCGAAACAATAGTGGAAAATTCGGAATTGTTCGGTAAATTTTTCTCCGAGGAAAATAAGGAACTTTGGGAGCAAATTGTAACTGAACCGAATGTGTAAAAATTATGAATTGTTCGGTAAATGTTTGGCCGAAAAAAATATGGAACTTTGGGAGCGAATTGCAACCGAAACAATAGTTGAAAATTCGGAATTGTTCGGTATATTTTGGTCCGAAAAAAATAAGGAACTTTTGGAGCAAATTGCAACCGAACCGAATGTGTAAAAATTAGGAATTGTTCGGTAAATGTTTGACCGAAAAAATAAGGAACTTTGGGAGCAAATTGCAACCGAAACATAAGTGCAAAAATCCGAAATTGTTCGGTAAATGTTTGACCGAAAAAAATCTCAATGATTCGGTAGAAACTTTTTTCGGGAAGAATTTAGGAAAGTTGGGACCAAATTGCAACCAAAGGAAATGTGACAAAAATAATATTCCTGAATAGTTCAGTAAAACATTGCTTCTTTTTATCTTGCACAAGAATCTCGTTCTTCACTTATCCTCCCATTGAATCGAGATCATTAGTGACGGGTAAAATTTTCCCTTATCTTTTTTCTTTTTCTTTCATGTTTTTTTTTTTTCTTTGAAAATCACTCATTGAGTGTAATGTAGAAATTTCTCATGATGCGAACAGCCTCGTGTCTCCTGATCGTATCGAACAGTCCCCGTGAAAATGATAGCATTCATTTCCATTTCGACCCTCCCTTTCAAGAGTACGCTATTAATTGATCGAGTGTTCTTGGTCACGAAATTCCTTGACTATTAATTACTCCACCATTGCCGATTAAACGACATTCAGCGCATGCGAATCGCCTTCTAATATCATATTTTCCTCCTTAAAAATATATTTTTTTCTTTAGAGCACTTTTCTATATTTTACAAAATATTCTTTTTTATCCTCAATTTCAGTGTTCTCGGAATTAATTTTTCTCTTATTATACAAACTTTATACAGTAAATTTTATTTATTTATTTATTTTATTTTTATTTTATTTATTATTAAAATCAAAATCAGGAAAAAGTCGCACACTGCAAAAGAAAATAGTTCGTTAACTTTAAAATAAATTTAAAATATTCGATAAATAAAAAAAAATTAAAAAAATTAAAAAAAAATTTTTTAAATTATCACAGTGAATTAGAAAATTTTATTTGTTTGGTAAAATTCAAATATAAATCAGGAAAAAGTCACACTGCAAAAGAAAATAGTTCGTTAACTTTAAAATAAATTTAAAATATTCGATAAATAAAAAAAAATAAAAAAAAATAAAATAAAATTATCACAGTGAATCAGAAAACATTATTTATTTAGTAAAATTCAAATATAAATCAGGAAAAAAGGCACATTGCAAAAGAAAATAGTTTGTTAGCTTTAAAATAAATTAAAAATATTCGATAAATAAAAAAATATAAAAAAAAATTATCACAGTGGATTATAGAATTTTATTTATTTGGTAAAATTGAAATCTAAATCAGGAAAAAGTCACACTGCAAAAAAATAGTTCGATAACTTCAAAATAAATATTCGATAAATAAAAAAAAAATTAAAAAAAATTATCACAATGAATTGGAAAATTGTATTTGTCTGGTAATATTCAAATATAAATCAGGGAGAAATCATACTGCAAAAAAATAGTTGGATAACTTTAAAATAAATTTAAAGTATTCGATAAATAAAAAGAATAAAAAAATAAATTATCACAGTGAATTAGAAAATTTTATTTATTTGGCAAAAACTGAAATCTAAATCAGGGAAAAATCACACTGCAAAAAAAAGTTCGATAACTTTATAATAAATTAAAAATATTCGATAAATAGAAAAAATTTTCACAGGGAATTAGAAAGCAGAAGAAGGAGAGAATTTTCGCAAAAATAAGCTTGCGAGTAGAATCTGCTATACAAGTGTCGGAGCAGTTAGCAATTATAAAGGAGTTGGAAGTTCTTTAGAAATGTTTATGCATCCTGGAAATTGCATTTCGACGCCGCGCGCCGGATCGTTAAAACGGACCACTACATATATGCATTTAAGCGAGCGTCGTCGTCGCGTTCGAGGAACGTGAAACGAAAACTTTTTTCTGCCTGTGCGCAATGAAAAGAAGAGAGTGAAAGAGAAAAAGAAAGAAAGAAAGAAAGAAAGAATGAAAATAAGCGAAGAAGCTACGAGGACGACCACAGGTATAACTGGCGATTCACGTCGATAATTAAAATCGATAATTATCGCGAGTTAATAACTGGTCGTTATCGTTATGGCTAACGAATAGGATTCGGTGTCTCAAAACTCATCTTATTTTCATTTTCAAATTGGGTGGGTGTGCGTAAATACATACATACATATAAAGAGAAACGGAAAACAAAAAAAAAAAAGTCAAGAAAGAGAGAGAATGGTAAAAAATATTAAACGAGTGTGTGTTTCTACAAGCAAAAGAGAGAAGACAGAAAAGCAAAGTCACTGCTTTAAATTGAACTGAACACCCCGCCAGGGGAGATGAGTATAAAATACCTATCGGTCAGATCCTCCGATAGTTATTATAAATAAAATACACGAAAAGCCTCGAGTAACATTTCATGCAGTTTCGTATATATCCTGTATTTAAAAAAAAGGAAAAGAAAAAAAAACACATGGAAAGTAAAACAGACAGTAAAACGAGAAAAAAATTAAAATGATCGATTTTTTTGTCTGCAGCATCTTTTTTTTCTATAAGCTAGAAGAACTGGTTCATATTTCGTCTCTTATCTCTTCAGTTCTGATTTCGAAATAAGATAATTATATTATAAAATACTCTTGTAGCTTACTTACATTTTTTGCAAAAAGAAGTTTCATATAAAAAAAAATTTATAATTTGAGTATAAAAAAGTAAGTGGAAAGTAGCTATAATCTAGTAATTTTTACACTTTTCTACACTGAAAAAAAATTTTATTTGATTCAAATAACCGATTATTTGTCTATAATCAAATAAATTTTTTTTTCAGTGTAACATAAAATTATCAAATTATTACGAATTGGTAACAAAAAGTGGAATACAATATTTAACGAATTTCCTGAAAAATCCATTTAGTATTTTTAGTTTTTTTTAGTATTTTAAAATTCTCAAATTATTACGAATTATTTAAAAATAAGATAATAAAGTTCTTTACAAGAATTGAATTTTGATTCGTTTATTCTTGAAATCTTTTTTTTTAAATTCGACGAAAGAATGCAATTATTGGCCATCAAATATTTGCAAATATTTTATCAAATAGAAAAAAAAATTGATAAAATTCTTCATAAAAATTTAATTTTAAGAAATGTGTTTTTTATTTTTGTATTTGAATAATTGAATTTATAATCGAATTTTCTAATAAAAATTGATTAATTCAAGGAATAGAATTATTGTCGAAAATGTTCACAAAAATCTTCGAAGGAATTTAATTATTTCTCGTCAAAAATAAAACTCTTTTACGAATGTCACTTATTGGAGGAATTTTAATTGAATTCTTCCCAAGAATTCAATTCCTTTTAAGAAAAAATTTTTCTTAGAGGAATTCAATTATTTAAACAAAAAATGATAACATTCTTCCTCAGATTTCAATTATTTTTAACGAATTTTCTCATTGGAATTTTAGATATTTTCGAAAAGTTTTTAAAAATTCGTAGAAATTCAATTCTTTAAAAAAATTTGAATAAAATTCTCGATGAAATTGAATTATTGTCAAATTTATTATGAAATTTCATGATGAAATTTAATTATTTTAAAATGTTTTAAAAAGTTCTGAGTAATTAAATTATTTGAAAAAAATTATAAAATTCTTCGTTAGATTTCAATTTTTTGCAATTTTTTAATGAATTTTCTGAATGGAATTGAATTATTTTAAAAATGTTTTTAAAAAAGTCGTAGAAATTTAATTATTTTAGAAAATTTGAATAAAATTCTCGATGGAATTGAATTATTTTTAAAATGGTTTTAAAAAAATCGTAGAAATTCAACTATTTTAAAACAATTTAAATACAATTCTAGATAGAATTGAATTATTTTCGGAATAATTAAAAATATTCTGAGTAATTCAATTATTCAGAAACATTTTTTATAAAATTCTCCACATTTCAATTATTTTTAAATTTTCTATGAAATTTCTCGATGAAATTGAATTATTTTCAAAATTTTAAAAAAAAATTCTCATTAATTTAATTATTTTTAAAAAATTTACAAAATTCTTCTTTACATTTCAATTTTTTGTAATTTTTAAAATAATTTTGTGGATGAAATTGAATTATTTTAAAATGTTTTTAAAAAATTCGTAGAAATTCAATTATTTAAAAAAATTTGAATTAAATTCTTGATGGAATTGAATTATTTTCAAAATGGTTTTAATGAAATCGTAGGAATTCAATTATTTTAAAACAATTTGAATACAATTCTAGATGGAATTGAATTATTTTCAGAATAATTAAAAATATTCTGAGTAATTCAATAATTCAGAAAAATTTTTTATAAAATTGTCTAGATTTCAATTTTTTTTTTAATGTTTTAATAAAACTTTTGTAAGAAATATATGTATTTTTGAAAAGCTTAAAAAATTCTAAGAAATTCAATTCTTTAAACAATTTTCTAATAAAATTCGTTACAAAAGTTCAATTATTTTAAAAAAATTTGATAAAATTCTTGGATTCTTTCGAAAAAATTTTACTAAAAATAAAAAAAAATTGAATTGTTTCGAATGATTTATTAAAAAATTTTTAAATAATTGAATTACTGAGAATTTTTTAAACATTTTGAAAATAATTCAATTCTGTCCAGAAAATCTATTAAAAAATTGAAAATAATTAAATTTTTTCTAGGAAAAACATTTTAAAATGAAATAAAATAGCAAAGTTTGAAAGAAAAAAATCTTGCGAGCTATAGTAGAATAATTTCTACCTAATTCGAAAATTCCCTTTTTTCTAAATTGAGTCCTCCTTTTTTTAAAAACCTAACTTGCAAAAATCACTGTGATTCCTGAAACCCCGAATTTTTCCCCCATTAAAGTCAAAGTCAAAAAACAATCACAAGATCGTTTAAAATTCCTTTTCAATTTATTACTTTCGGAGCGAAAGAGAAAAAGAAAGAGAGAGAGAGAGGGGAGAAAAAGAAGAAGTCAATTTTTAGGGAATAATATTTTTCGGGGGTAGTTTAGGAATTCGTTGATGGGTTGACCCTTGTTTGAAAAGTTAAAAGTATCTTTCGTGCACGTCTGTACCACTTCGGGGCAAGCAGTAAAAAGGGGCCTAAAGTTTTTTTTAATACTTTCAGTTGTTTTTATGGCGGCTGGCATTTGCTCTTTTTTATTATTATTGTTCCTTTCGCGATGCGTGAGAGCAAGTGAGAAGTTTTCGTGAAATGGTTTTCAGAGGGAGGTGGAAGGGAGAGCAAAATAGAATATAAGAAAGAGAGAAGGAGAATCAGTCATTCTCTTTCTCTGATGAACGACTGTTGAGGGACCGCGTGAAAAAAATCCCATAAACCAGTGAAAAAAAAAGAAAAAAAAAAAGAAGCATTGGGTCTTTTGGGTCGAGGGACCCATAAAGGGGAAAGAGAGGGGGGTTAGAAATAGACCAAAGGAATTCCTCTTATGACGAGAGAACCATACACATGATTTTCATCTTCCTTCGTTTTTAAAAACGCGCCCTCGGCCTTTCTTCTTCTGTTATTTCTTTCTTCTAACTCTTTCTCTTTTTTCCTTCGTTTCTATTTTCTCTCGTATTATTTCTTTCTGTTTCTATTTTTCTCCCTTTTTTTCTGTTTCTATTTTCCTCCCTTTTTTCTGTTTCTATTTTTCTCCTTTTTTTCTGTTTCTATTTTCCTCTCTTCTTTCTCTTCTTTCTCTTCTTTCCGTTTCTATTTTTCCCTCTTCTTTACGTTTCTTTTTTCCATTCCTTTTTACCTTTCCTGTTTTACCACAGTTCCATTTTTACGTCTATGAATTTCGTTTGAAAACGACCATTTTTCACTGCCATGAAATGTCTTCGGCCTCGGTTTTTTTTTTTTTTTTTTTTTAAGTGGCAAAATTTTTTGAAACATGTCAGACGCGGCTCGTTTTTCCTCCATTCTGCGAAATTTGCCATACATTTCGTGGGGTGAGAATTGCGTTAAAAGTCTTTTATAAACGAAACTTATACCGCTTGCGGGTTGACTTCATCGACGCACACGCGGAAAAACGATGAGACGAGACGTCAAGTGACAAACGAGAGACACATGTGGCATATCTTCTTTCGTGTTTATAAACGCGTTACGTTGTTAATACCGTGTCGCGAGTGAGAGAAAGAGAGAGAAAGAGAGCGAAAAACATATTCGACCTCTTTTATCTTCTCGAGAGACTCGCGTACAAACGCGAGATGAGCCCACGAAGATAGAGCAGCAATGCGCGCAATGAACGAATTCCAAATGCATTTTACATTGTAATTCAAATACAAAAAGATGATTTCTTTCTTTTTTAGCAAAAATTCTTTTTTTTGGTTCAAACGATTAAAGTTTTTCTTACGAAATGGAAAAAAAAATTTTCGGTAACTGGGATCGAACCTTTGAAATCCTTATGAGCGCTAGGCGGAGGAAAATACCACGCGGCCACGGTGACTCTGTGATCAATTTGAATTCTCATTGAGAATTCACGTTTCTCTATCTTTGTTTTTCTCTGTTTCTATGTCAAAATTTTGTTTTTCCATTTTACTATATTTTTACAGTGCTGAAAACATTTAATTAATTTCAATTTAATTAAAATTAATTACAATTTTTATTATTTTTAATTTACTTAAAATTAATTGAAGTTTCAATTATTTCTAATTTAATGAAAATTTCAATTATTTCTAATTTAATTAAAGTTTCAATTATTTCTAATTTAATTAAAATTAATTAATTTTTTACTTATTTTGAATTGAATTAATCGTTTTACTTCAGCCATTAATTTATTTTTATTAAAAAATTAAATAAAATTTAAGTTTCAATTATTTCTAATTTAATTAAAATTAATTCAATTTTTACTTATTTTGAATTGAATTAATCGTTTTACTTCAGCAATTGATTTCTTTTTATTAAAAAATTAAATAAAATTTAAGTTTCAATTATTTCAGATTTAATTAAAGTTTCAATTATTTCTAATTTAATTAGAATTCCAATTATTTATAATTTAATTAAAATTCCAATTATTTTTAATTAAATTAAAATTCCAATTATTTTTAATTAAATTAAAATTAATGAAATTGTTACCTACTTTTAATTAAATTGATCGTTTGAATTGAGGAAATAATTTTTTTTCATTATTTTCTCCAAGAAGAAAACTTATTTTCCATTTAGAGAGAAATACAATTTTTGCAAATGTCATTTGCTTTTTCAAAATTCTAATGGATGTTTTTGAAAAAGAAAAATATTTATGACAATTGGATAAAATTGATGTCATTGACTGATGAATGTGTAAATATTTATAAATGCAAAAATTTTACAACATCATTATTATCGATTGTTTTGTAAATATTTTGAGTAGTGTCACCGAGTTATACAATATTTATGTAACAATAATTATTGCCGCGCTCGTTTATAGAATGAAGGAATTTGCAGGTGTTGCTTAAGAAAAATGCGTTTTATCGAATTTTCTAAATTACATTATTTTTTTAAATTTCTTTATTCTGATTATTATTGGTATTCTTAATTTTAGTTTTCGTATTTTTGAATTTTTTTATTGAAATTTTTTATTCTTTTTATTCTTCTTTACTTCTTTTCTGTTTTTTAATTTTTATACTTTCCGCATTTGTATTTTTTATATTTTTCTATTTTTTTACTTTTATGTTTTTCTATTTTCGTACTTTTATATTTTTCTATTTTTCTGCTTTGGCATTTTTCTATTTTTGTACTTTTGTATTTTTCTATTTTTCTACTTTTATATTTTTCTACTTTAGTATTTTTCTATTTTCGTACTTTTGTATTTTTCTATTTTTCTACTTTTGCATTTTTCTATTTTCGTTCTTTTGCATTTTTCTATTTTCGTACTTTTATATTTTTCCACTTTAGTATTTTTCTATTTTCGTACTTTTGTATTTTTCTATTTGTCTACTTTTATATTTTTCTATTTTCGTACTTTTGCATTTTTCTATTTTCGTACTTTTGTATTTTTCTATTTTTCTACTTTTGCATTTTTCTATTTTCGTTCTTTTGCATTTTTCTATTTTCGTACTTTTATATTTTTCCACTTTAGTATTTTTCTATTTTCGTACTTTTGTATTTTTCTATTTGTCTACTTTTATATTTTTCTATTTTCGTACTTTTGCATTTTTCTATTTTCATACTTTTATATTTTTCTACTTTAGTATTTTTCTATTTTCGTACTTTTGCCTTTTTCTACTTTATAGCATTTTTCTATTTTCACCTTTCAGTATTTTTAATGGATTTTAAAAATTCGATTTCCACTGCCGCCAATGTTAATAGGGAAAAAAAATGAAATTTAGAAAGTTCGTCGCCCGTCGAATTAAACATGCTTTTGAAACGTTCGGAGCAATAAAAAATGAGTTGTTAAAAACAGAAGTACATGATATAATGTGTTCTGTAATTGACAAAGTACCTTGGTTTAATTAGACACGCGATGTTATCGGTCTAGTTATCTAATTTAGATATATAGTTGAGATTAGAAGTATAGGAAAATCTTTTCAATTATTTATTTATACGCAAGCAGTAGCTTTGTTTGCTGTATATTAAATTTTATTGCGTCATTTCAAATATTCGAAAAAAAGGAAGAATATAAAATCGTTTAAAAAAAAAAAACTGTCAATATGTATATATGTAAGTTTGCAGTAAAATCTTGTTCGCAGTGATCGAGAAGCTGCGAGCTTATGCGATAAACTTCTTTTCATCCTTTAATTTTTAATGTAATTTATTTTTAATTTTTTTACTTTAATTTTTTTAGTTTGCTGAAGAGTGAATTTTGTTAAAAATTTTTTTAAATAATTGAATTCGTGAAATTCTATTGAAAAGAATTGAAATTTGATTTTTGAGACAGCGCTGTTACAAAAAATACTTTATCAAACAATTATGGAAATAGTCTAATGAATAAGTATTAAAAAATAATTAAATTTGTTTAATAAACCTTTTTTTTTGTCGCAGACTATGTATGGAATTGAAAAATTATTTTTTTTTCTCTCACAAGCGGTATAATTATTTTTGTATATATAAGGAAATGCCGATGTGATAAAGTCAGAGTATTAAAAAAAGTAGCAGAATCGTACAAATAAGAAATTTGAGCAAAATGAAAGTAAAAATCATACACGAAAGGAAACGAAAAGTTTTGGAAAAATAGAATTTAAATTGAATGTATTTGAAAAAACGTTTTTTTTTTATTGACATCAATTCACCTCAATTTCGCAAAGAATTAGACGCAATTTTTTACGGTTAATTCTCTCGCCCTATTTGAAGAGGCATATCAGAGAGAACTCTCTTGGAATTGGTCTATAAAAACGAACATCCGGATGTCGCGCGACTTCTTCTCCTCGCGTTTAAACGACATTACCGGGAGATTTGTAAAGGCAAACATTGCCACGGTCGTTTATTAGATTATAGTGAAGAGTGAGTGAAAAGAAAGAGAGAGAGAATGGTAGCACCGCGAAAGTTGTAAATTTACAATTCTTTATAATCTTTGGTAAACCACGAGTCTTGAATTTTTTTTTGTGACCCCCCTCTTGAAAAAGGTAAAAAAAATATATTTTCCCTTTTGGCACGCATAATATAAAGGGATTCCCACTCGCGGGGCCACCTTATATTGCCTTTAGGGAACCAGCAGTAAATCTCGCTGACAAACAATCATAATTTTCGAAGAGCTAACACAAAAACAAGAGACTCTTTAAAGAGAGCCGATGCCAAGCTACATGAAATGCAGCCGCCTCCGCGCCTCCAATTGTTTCAAGATTTTCTTCTCTCTCCCCGCCTCCAACCCCCTTTTTGAGTCCCACGGCCATTTTAGTTTTACTACCCTGTTGTTTCTCTACTTCTCTTAATAATTCTCTATCTCTCTCTCTTTCTCTTTCGTTAGTGTCTGAAATATATTTTCTATATTCTCGCTGGTAATTTTTCATGTCTTATTTAATTTATTACATGCGACATTTTTTATTGCAAAATTATACACGGGTTTTTTTTTTATTAAATTAGTAAGTAAACTAATTAGTAAATTAAATTATTACTAATTGAGAAGAAATAAATCTCTCTCTCTTTATTTAAATATTAAAATAAATTATTACTAATTAAGGTAAATATTAAATTAAATTGTTACTAATTAAGGTAAATATTAAATTAAATTATTACTAATTAAGGTAAATATTAAATTAAATTATTAGAAATTAAACTAATTATTAAATTAAATTGTTAGTAATTAAACTATTTAATTTAAATAAAATATTTAATTTAAAAAACAAACATTTTTTTATATGTTTATATTTTTAAAATATTTTATTATATTCATTTTGTATTTAGATTTTTATTTAATTTAATTTAAATTATTAATAATTAAACTAATTATTAAATTAAATTGATAGTAATTTAACTATTTTGTGTTAATTATTATTTAGTTGTTTAATTACAATTAAACAGTAATTAATAATTATTTTAAATTAAAGACACCTTAAAGTTTAGGTGTTTTTTTAACAATTATTATTTAGTTAATTAACAATAATCTATATTCTCAGATAAAAGTAGAAAAATTCAAATTGTCAAGAAATTTAATATTTGTGACAATTTTAAAATTGTTTTAAGAATTATTATTTAATTAATTAATTAACAATAATTTATATTCTTAGATAAAAGTAGAAAAATATACAGATTTTCAAGGAATTTAATTTGACGCAACATTTCAAAATTATTTTGACAATTATTATTTAATTAATTAACAATAATCTATATTCTTAGTCAAAAGTAGAAAAATTCAAATTTTCAAGGAATTTAATTTGTCACCATTACAAAATTGAATTATTTATAAAAATTAAAAATAGTAAAATTAAATAAAAATTATGATTGATTCTGATATTCACTTATTATTTGAAATTTTTACTGAAAGTAAATTAGTAAATCAATTTTTAATTGAAAGTTTTAGGAGAATTCAATTATTTAAATATTATTATTAATAATAATAATAATAATAATAATAATAATAATAATAATAATAATAATAATAATAATAATAATAGTAATAATTAATAATAATTTGTTGAATAATTGATGACTACTTAAAAATCAATTCTTATAAAAGTTTGGTCCAAAAATTTTTTAATTATTGAAATTTTTTGACTAATTTAAAAAAAAATTTAAAAAATAATTACATTTTTCTAGGAATTTGATTAAAATTGTATTAAAATTAATTGAAATTCAAAGATTTTATTATTTACGAAAATAATGGAATTCTTGCGAAGAATTTTATTGAAATTTTTGAAAATCTTGATTTAATTTTTTTTTTTTTTTTGAAGAATTTCTTTTTAATTATTTTCAAAATAATGAAGACTTTTTAATAATTTTAATTGAAAATTTTTGAAATTAAGTGAAGTTTATGACTTATTTCTTTTCAGGTTTTTAAATAATCTAATTTCGTTGAAATTAAAATGATTTAATTAGTGAATTTTATTAAAATTTTTGGAAAATAATTAAATGTTTCTCTTAGAATTTTATTAAAAATTTTCTAAAATAATTTAATTCATTTCAAGTATAATTTTATTAAAATGTAGAAAACAATTAAATTGTGTCAAAAAAAAGATAATTATTGAAATCTTTGAAAAAACTTCTTTAATTTTTTTAACATAACCATTTTTGTTAATAATTGTAATTTATTAATTACAATTATTATTTTAAAATTAAAATTTTATGTAAATTATTGATAAAAGATTAAATTGCAATGAATTTTATTACTTAAAAAAAATGTTTCGAAGAATTGATTTAAATTTTTAGAAAATAATTTAAATCTTTGCGAAAAAATTTTTTCAAAACCTGAAAAAAATTTGTATCGAAGGATTTATTAAAATTCTTGAAAGAAATTAAAATTTTCTTTATTATTCAAAAAAAAGTTATTAAAAATTTGAAAATATTGAATTCTTTCATGAAATTTCATAAAAATTGCATTTAAAATCGTTGAATTTTTTGCCAAGAATTGTACTTTCTGATGAAAATAATTGAATTGTATATCGAAGGATTTATTGAGAATTTTTTAAAAACAATTGAATTTTTTTTGAAGAATATTATTATTTTTTCCACAAAAATAATCGGATTTTAAGAATCATCGTGGAGAATAGGTATAAAGTAATTTTTTTTCAATATTCTCATATGTTTTCCAGATGTTGTCATTTTTCGTGAGAAACTCGAGTTAAGGGATATATTCGTCTCTTCTGAGACTTGTTTCTCTTTTCTTGAATGGAAGAAAATATATATCGAGTTATTTTAGAAGAAATTTTTGCCCCTTTTAGGAAAAAAGTTAATTGTCGATTTAAACCATTTGTCAAACTAACACATTTTTCTAGTCTTTAAAAAATGCGCCAAATTTCTTGATTCGAACAATATTCTTTGATTCATTCGATTAAAACTTTTTCATTCTATTAAACAAATCCATTTGGTTACCGCAGACAGAATTTTTTTTAAAGAAAATTTTATTTACCCTTATAATGAAAGTTTCAATTATGTCAAAAATAATATTTTTTATTCAAATCGTTGAATAATTTGAAATTTCATTTATGTCGAAAATAAATATTTTTTATTTAAATTGTTCAATAATTTAAAGTTTCATTTATGACGAAAATAATATTTTTTATTCAAATCGTTGAATAATTTGAAGTTTCATTTATGTCGAAAATAAATATTTTTTATTTAAATTGTTAAATAATTTAAAGTTTCATTTATGACGAAAATAATATTTTTTATTTAAATCGTTGAATAATTTGAAATTTCATTTATGTCGAAAATAATATTTTTTATTTAAATCGTTAAATAATTTAAAGTTTCATTTATGTTGAAAATAATATTTTTTATTTGAATCGTTGAATAATTTGAAGTTTAAAAATCGTAAATAAAGTTTTTATTTAATTCGTTGAATAAAAAATATTGGTTGAAAAAGAAAAAAATTGTTAAACGAACCAAAAAAAGCAATAAATTTCGTTAAATCAGGAAAAATTTAAGCGGTTCGAACTAAATATTTGTTTCGAAAAATAAAAAATAGAAAAATAAAAAAAGAAAAAAGAAAGAAAGAAGGAAAGAATGAAAAAAAAATTTTAAAAGAAACTGAAGAACAAAAAGTGTGTCATATACTTGCAGATGAGAAACATGTCCAAATGAATAGCGTGTTGTGTACAAAAATCGTAAAATTGAGGCATTGACTTTCTTGAATTTTGATTCTTTTGCGGATTAATTAAATGAATCGAATATTGCGTATATAGTTTTGATCGCCACGGCCATAAACCTTTTCTACGAAGTCGAGGGAATCCAAGGAACGCATATAAAGCGTGACTCGGTTTTATAACTCGTATGGGTCTCTCTTGTCGTTGATGGTAAAAGCTCACGAGAGCGCATTTTCTCTCTCTCTCTCTCTTTCTCTTGCCTTCCAACATTTAGAATAAGACGAAAAGAAGAAATCCTCGTTTTATAGCCCGTCTAGCTCTAACACAAAAGTCTTCTTATTATACTATATGGAGAAAAACAATTAAAGACCAAGTAGCTATATATGTTGGCAGAAGAGCTCTTAAGAAATTTTTATACTTTTTAAGGAAACACGAAATCACTTCTCTTCTCGAACCAAAAAAAAAAAAAAAAAATTAAAAAAAAATTCATACGTTTTCTATATTTATGTCAGAATCTCGTAAAATTATATAGATGCTTATTTTTCTTTATGTGATTTTTTTATGACTTTTCCTTTACTATTCTCAATGGTAATAAATGAAACGTTATGAAACGTATTTACATTTTCTTCAGCTTATAGATATATATCTAATATATTCCTTACTGTCTTTTAATTTATCGAATTATTTAAAAAACCATAATAGTAAATTACTTAATTTTCGAATCAGAGGAGTTGGAAAATTTATCTGCGTCAAGGTTTGACTCATTTCGAAGGGGATTTTAATTTTCTCATTTGGGAAAATTTATAGAATTTTTAAAAATATTTTTAAAATATTTAAAAGTATTTTAAAAATATTTAAAAATATTTTTAAAATATTTAAAAATATTTTAAAAATATTTAAAAATATTTTTAAAATATTTTTTAATGTTTTTAAATTATTTTTTAAATGTTTTTAAAATATTTAAAAATATTTTTAAAATATTTTTTAATGTTTTTAAAATATTTAAAAATATTTTTAACATATTTATTTTAAATATTTTTTCCTTAATTAAGTGAAAATATTTCCTTCAATTTAATCTTCGGAAGTTTTCGCGTAAAGAATCATGGAAAAATTGTTTCATAATTTGCTTGATTTACTGCAATATTTTCGAACAAAAAGTAATTAATTTTTGGACATTTTTGAATGGAAAATTTTTTTTTAAATAGATTTAAAAAGATCGGAATTTTTTCGACTATGTAAAACGGTAAAAATACATATTTTCCAAGAGCGCAATATATTAAATATATAATATATTGACTAAACAGAACTTGAGAAATATTACATTTTTTTTCACTAATTTACGATTTCAAGAATTTTGTGTTTTTGAAATTAGATATAAGCATTAAAAGAAAAAATCTTTCAGACATTGACATGTTTTTTATTTCGAGAAATTTTTTTCTTCTTGAAAAGAATTTACTTTAATTTTTTTCTCAAGTCTAGTTCTCGGATGACGGAAACTTTTACTACTTTACCACGTGTTAACCATTTTATGACATCATTGCGCATGAATAAATAGTCAAGATTTTGGAGCACGGTATATTTTATATATTATATATTTATATATATATTTTTTTCGTATTAATTATAAATTTCCGTATTAATAAAAAAATGTATGTAAATAAAAATTTAATCTGAATATTTCGTTTTAATTTCATTCGGAATTCTCTTAGAAAAATATGTTTTCACACTCGAAAATGTCAAATGAGAATTATTTTCACTTTGTTCTGGATTGTTGGGAAAAAATATTGCTGAATTAAATTTCGAAACAAATTTTTTAACGTTTTTTTAATGCAATTTACTGCAAAAAATATTTTTTACACTCGAAAATGTCCAACAAGAATTATTTTCACTTTGTTCTGGATTGTTGGGAAAAATATTACTGAATTGAATTTCGAAACAAATTTTTTAAACTTTTTTTTACTGCAATAAAATTTTAAAAATCGAGCTTTGGGTCTAATAGCAAATTTAATGTTTGTTATAATTCGTTATTTTACTTTGGTATCAATTTGGCGAATGAAGAATCAAAGTTTGGAAAACTTTTACACGTCTCAAAATCAAAATGGTTAAGAACTAATCTAAAACTAGCCGAAAACTAGTCCGAAACTAGAAAAAAACTAGCTTAGAACCAGATTTAGTCAATTTTGGAGTTGAAATCATAATCTAAGGGTTGAAATTATTATCTGTTGATTCAAATAACCGATTGTCTACTGTCAGGTAAATATTTGCTTGAATCAAGTAATTTTTGAGTAAATTCGGTTTTTTTTTCACACAAAATTGTATTTTTGGTTTAAGTAAACATTTATTTGTCTCAAGTTAGTATTTATTTGATTCAAGTGAATATTTAGAGTTTGGAAATATTTGTTTGATTCAAGTAAACTTTTAATTGAGACAAGTAGGTATTTATTTGATTCAAGCGAATATTTAGGCTTCGGAAATATTTGTTTGATTCAAGTAAACATTAAATTGACTCAAACAGTTATTCATTTGATTTAAAAAAAAATATTTTCACTTCGGAAATATTTATTTGCTTCAAGTAAACTTTTAATTGGCTCTAGTAGATATTTATTTGATACAAGTTAATATTTTGTTTTTCGGAAATATTTATTTGATTCAAGTAAACATTTAATTGACTCAAGTAGGTATTTATTTGATTGGAGTAAATATTTAGGCTTCGGAAAAATTCATTTGATTCCAGTAAACATTCAATTTACTCAAGTAGATATTTATTTGATTTAAGTAAATATTTTGACTTCGTAAATATTTATTTGATTCAAATAAATATTTAGTCTTGGGAAATGTTCACTTGGTTCAAGTAAACATTTACTTGATAATAAACAACTAATCGATTATTTGAAACAAATAAAAACTTTTTATCACTCTTAGAACAAAGTTTTCCACGCAACAAAGTTGAAAGAAGAAAAACTGAAGAGAACTTTTTATCTCCCTCACGTCTTCAATGAAGTTATAAATTAATCAGGGCAATCACTATTTTCTAAAAAAAAAAAAAATTGTTTCCAAGGACTCTGTGTGTATATCCAATAGAATTCCTCGAAACTGAAGCAACTCGACGAAAGCGATCATCGCATTTGATGAAATTCAGAAATCTTGTATGCTTGCCTTAAGGAAACTTGTCATTTCTCAGAAATGTAAATTTCTCTGAATCGTATAAAGCGCGACACATCTTTTTCGCACCAACTCAAAGGTATATAAATTTAAAAAAAAAGTTAAAAAAAAAATAAATTAAAACTACTATCAACCACACGGGAATAATCACGTACCTCGCGGGAATCCCGGTTTCTTCCACGTGGTAGTAGCACTGCACCATAGTTTCTTCCTTTGAGAAATTCACTTTTTTTTTTACTTCACCACCTTCACGCTAAATCCCTCTTTTCTTCAATAAATAATTCTTCAATAAATCTTGATGAAATTCAAGATCAAATTGAATTATTCAACTTTTTTTCTCTTCAAACTGTTTCACAATTAAAATTTCCACCTCCTTTTTTATTCAAAAAAGCACCAAACAAAAATTGGTTCAAAATTGATTAACACTTTTTCCAAAAATTTGGGGGGTCGTCCATCAAGTTTTACACAAAAACCGAAAATTCACAGCCTGAAATTTTTTTTTTTTTGAAAAATCACACAAACGTAGCATAAGTTTTAATGAAAAATTTTTTGCTCTCATTAATCCGATTTTGTCAATGGGGAAGTTTGCACTTTCCTTGACCGGAAGTGACTCGCGTTATCCGGGACCGGCAAAAGTGTAATTCGACTTCCGAAGAATTTTCGACAAGCACACGACGACTCTCACCTCGATGGACGAGCGACGAAAGCCGAATTGTCCCGGCGGCGCAACTTGCGCGTGATCGGGGGTGACGATTCACGGGCACTTTGGTAGCCAAGATCGCGAGTGGGACGGCGGCACTTAAGGGGCGTGGGTGGGGGAGAGGAGGACGGTACCAAAATCGGAGTGGGGGCTCAAAGTGGTGGGGGATACGCAAGGAGGGCCTGCCTTTGACAACATACTATGTTTTTCCTTTTGTTTTTTTAATAGTTCTCTGGTTTTTCAATAGAAGATGGAAATTTAGGCTATGAGGGCGGATCAAAAATAATTGTTACCCAAAAAGTATTTTTGCTGATTTTTTATGGTACGTCTTGGGTCATTTTTGGAAAAATTTCCAATTCGAGCAGAAGGGATATTTTCCTCCTTTTCCAGGCGGGGGAATTCTTTTTCAAAATGGCCCTTTTTTTAATTTTTGTGTACTGTTAACATTGCAACTACCAAATTTGTGGGTTTAGTCTCGAATCGAATTTTTTGGTCGACACGATTTTTTAATTCGATACTTGGAAACCGTTTGGAACCTAAATTTTTTATTTCAAAATTCGTTGTTATTTTCGCAATGAATGCGAATCAGTATTCGTATTAATTTTTTAAACATTTCTATTTTTACTTTTGGTATTTTTCGATTTTGTTTTCAACTATGGACAAGGAACATTCGGTTCTGTTTTGTGAATTTCGATCACTAAAAAAAGGCCACTTTTCCCAATGGCAAATTAATGATGAGAATAAAATTTATTATCAACTGTTATTAACAGTATTAATAACAATAATTGACAGTATTAATAACAGTAATTAACAGTATTAATAACAGAAATTAACAGTATTAATAACAGAAATTAACAGTATTAATAACAGTAATTAACAGTATTAATAATTAATAACAGTAATTAACAGTATTAATAATTAATATCAGTAATTAACAGTATTAATAACAGTAATTAATAATAATCAATAAGCAAAAATTAAAAAAAACACAGAACCACAATTTTTCTAGTGAGACAAATATCGAGACAAAAAATGAATCATCAAAAGTATTTTAATCTTCCTTTTTTGCCTCTTAGGAAAAGAGAATTTTCTCGAATAAATTGGAATTAAAATTAAAAAAATTAAAATTTACACTAAAAGTGTGTGATTTTTCATGCAAGAGAGAAAGAGAGGAGAGCACACGCGTGTGCAGAATGAATTCTGCGCAAGAAAGCAAGTGCGCGTGGCTCGAGTGGCGCGAGATGACTGAAATTTTCCCCTCCATCGATGATGACGATGGATTTAAAAGAGGGAGGGTTATTCCCCCACTCCGCGAATGTTATCCCTACCGCGCTCGCCCCACCACAATTCAATTGGGGGATTTAACAGCGTATCCCCGCTCCGCCCCCTTTTGAGGAACTTGGCTCTTTCTCTTCTCTCTTGCTCCCACCCTTTTTCCCTCCATCTCACTCACTCTCTCTCGGCTAAAGATGAATCCATCTCGTACTGTATTGGCGAGCACCGAGAGCACCGCCTTTGGTGTTTTTACCCCCATTTTTATTTTTTTAGTAAAATACAAGAGCGAAAACAGTCCAAGGGAGAAGGAAAAGAAAAAGGAGAGAAAGAGAGAGAGAGAGAGTGAAAAAACGAGAAAAAGAGAGAAAAGACTAGAGAAAGAGAAAAAACAAGAGAATGAGAAAAAAACCAGAGAGAGAGAGAGAGAGAGAGAGAGAGAGAGAGAGCGATTTTACTATAAGATCCACGTGCTTCGATGGTTGTGAATTCTCTCCTAAAAAAAAAAAATAGGGTTGATGTGTATTGATACAGAGAGGGGCGGGGGGAGGAAGCGACTCACCCTAAGAATTACGTGTCCACTGAGAATTGAAAACGGGGGTGGATTTATTTTCTGCCTTAGTTCTCTCTACCCCTTTTTTCAAACATATAGTTGACCACTCCCATTTTTTTTCCTCCTGGGCAA
This sequence comes from Leptopilina drosophilae, assembly GCA_032873175.1. Classification (NCBI taxonomy): domain Eukaryota; kingdom Metazoa; phylum Arthropoda; class Insecta; order Hymenoptera; family Figitidae; genus Leptopilina; species Leptopilina drosophilae. The sequence continues at coordinate 5,077,944 of CM065483.1, forward strand.
TTGAAAGGATACTCTCTCTCCCTCCCTCTCTCTCTCTCTTTTTGATGATTGGAATGCATGTAGATTTGAATTTTAAGATAGGGCAGAGCGCAAGTGTTCGTGTTGTAAATTCCATTTATATTTTTTGGCGGGAAAGATTGCTCATTTGAATTTGTGACGGCAGATGGGATTGATGTAAACTTGGGGTGTGACGTGTTGATTATTATGTTGCCGAGAATCCGGTTTTCATTGTATACATGATCTAAAAGAAAAAATTATCAGAATTCAATGAAGTGAAATTGTAAAATTTTATGGAGAGACATTTTCTTTGATTCGCGCAGAAAATATATGGGACGCGATATAAAGAAAGGGGACGTTAGAAGCAAATCACTTTGAGGTTATGTTAGTGTTACTTTTTTGTTGATTAAAAGATTCTTTTTTCTCTTTTGCAAATTAAAATTGGTGTTTATTAAATATTTCGATCACAATAGACACTTTAACATTAATGATTTAAATTGACAGTTGATTGTTCTTTTGTATTTTCATTTAAAAAATTGCTAACATAACCTATAATTTTTTTGCTTTTTTGCCTTTTTTTCGTTGTATTTTATACTTTTGTATACACAAAATTTGAGCTCGATTTAGTAAATTGTTATAAGGGAGAAAAGTGATCGAAAAAATGAACATTGAGAACCTGATGATTACATGCTGGGTTAAAAAGCGTTGTAGATCAAATTAACACCAAAAAAGAATTTAAAAAAATCCAGCTTGGTGTTATTTTTTTACTATAACTCAAATTTTATATACATAAAAAAATTTTGATAATTGAATTTGTCAGAAATTCTCAAACACTTTTTGAAAATAATTACATTATTGTAATTATTTTCGAAAATTTCATTGAAAAAATTGAAAATATAATTGAAATTTGTCAAAGGATTTTATTGTACTTTTTTAAATAATTGATTTCCTGTAAAAAAATTGTTTTCGAAAAAAATTGAATTTTTGGGATGAGTTTTACTAAAAAAAATTTTAATAATTGAATTTCTCAAAAATGTTAAAAAACTTTTTGAAAATAATTACATTAATGCAATTGTTTTCGAAAAATTCATTTAAAAAATTGAAAATAATTGAGGTCTGTCGAAGGATTTTATTAAATTTTTTTCAAAATAATTGAATTTCTGTCAAAAATTTTTTTTTTTGAAAAAAATTGAATTTTTGCGAAGAATTTTATAAAAAAAAATTTTAATACTATTGAATTTCTCAGAAATTTTTTTAAAACCTTTGGAAAATAATTACATTAACGCAATTATTTTCGAAAAATTCATTTAAAAAATTGAAAATAATCGAAATTTGTCAAAGGGTTTTTTTTAGATTTTTTTAAACAATTGAATTCTTGTAAAAAATGTATTTTTGAAAAAAATTGAATTTTTGTGAAGAATTTTATTATTTATGAAAAAAATGTCATCTTATGAAGAATTTTATTAAAAAAATTTTTTAATAATTGAATTCCTCAGAATTCTTTAAATACTTTGAAAATAATTCAATTCTATGCAGAAAATCTATTAAAAAATTAAAAGTAATTGAAATCTAACGAAGTATTTTATCAATTTTTTTATGGCACAATTAAATTTCTTTGAATTTTAAAAATTTTTCTCAAAAATTCAAAGAAATTCCATCGAGAAATTTCGTTAAAAATAATTGAAATCTAACGAAGAATTTTATGAAATTTTTGTTTTAATAATTGAATTTTTGTGATGAATTTAATTAAAAATTTCTTACATAAGTAAATTTCCGTAAAAGAATTTTATTTTTGACGAAAATAATTGAATTCCTTGGAAGATTTTTGTGAATTAAGCAATTTTTATTTATTAGGAATTTTTTTTATTAATTCAATTATTTAAAAACAAGAATAAATAATTTAATATTTCTTAAAATTAATTTTTTATGAAGAATTTTATTAAAGTTTTTTTTTTAAATAATTGCATGCTTTCGGCGAATTAAAAAAAAATTTAAGAATAAATGAATCTTAAAATTCAATTCTTATAAAGAACTTTATTAATTAAAAAAAAATTTTTTTTTGTTACTTTTGAAAATTTCATTAAAAAAATTAAGAATTGTCAAAGATTTTATTAAATTTTTTTTCAAAATAATTGAATTTCTCTAAAGTTTTTAAAACTTTTTGCAAATAATTAAAATTTTATCGAAAAATTTCATTAAACAATGGGAAATAATTGAAATCTCACGAAGAAATTTATTAAATTTTTGTTTAAATAATTAAATTCTTGTAAGAAAAATTTATTTTTAAAAAGAATTGGATTATTGGAAAGAATTTCATTCAAATTTTTCTAAATAATTGAATTTTCATAAAAAAAATTTTTTTGTGAAAATAATTAAGATTGTCAGAAGAAATAAAAATAACTTAATAACTTGCTTACTAAGTTACTGACTAATTTACTATCCTGCCACCTAACAAGCAAACTAAGTTTTACAAATTTAAAAACTAATTAACTTGTTTAACTTGTAGTTACTAACTAATTAACTTATTAAATTACTAACTTAGTTACTAAGTAATTAACTTATTAAATTACTTAGTTACTAACTAACTTATTAAATTATTAACTTAATAAGATATTAATTAAATTATTTAACTGTTTAGTTAGTTAGTAAGTTAAGCAGTAATTAAGTTAATTAATTAGTATGTTTATTCGTCAGTTAGTCAGCAAATTAATCAGTAATTAACTTTGAAAGTTATTCAGCCAGTTCGTAACTAAGTTTTGTAAGTTAGTTAGTTAGCAAATTAGTTAGTAAGTTATATCGTCAATAAGTGAAAAACCACACGTATGGTTTTAATTGAAAGTCAGTTTAAAAAATTAATTACCATAACCACTATCCACCCCTCGCCTTGCACTTAAAAATTAGATTTGGATGATATAATAATTTGTCTTACAAATTAAAATCGCGAAGAACATATTCTAAGACTACATCATTTTGATAGTTACACATAAATTTCTATTTTTAATACCCGCAGCGTTTTGCATTATTGCGCAGAGCATTGAAATTTATATTCCTCTGTCTACAGGTCTCTCTCTCTCTCTCTCTCTCTCTCTCTCATTCTCTCTTATTATTATTTTCTCTCGCCGAAGGGTTGAATTCTCATTCGACGCGCACTTCTCGTACCTGGAAACGAAAATATCACATTTTTTAAATTCTCCCCTGCGGCCGGTGGTCTTCCCGAGTTATTTAAGGGTTGCCTTTCTTTCGTGATTTTGACACCATCCTTAATAGCTGTGTTTCTTGCGTTGCACAATCCCACGATGAGAAGAAACCCTTTTTTTTTTTCTTTTTGCTATTGAAAAAAAGAGAAAAAAAAATACTAAAACAGTATTAAATCGGGAGAAAACCAATTTATTCTCCGCAATATCTTTGACACAAATCTACCCCGGAAATGTATTTTGAGAGATTAATCCCTAAAAAATTGATATCTCCCTCTTTTTTCTATTTTTTATTAGCTGTAGCTTTTAGAAAAAAAAAAAAAAATTCGATTGCGGAGAAACGCGATACTTTGGTGGAATTGGAAGCTAAAGGGTTCTTTAAGAGAAAAAGGAGGAAAAAAAAACGGTAAAGAGCCTCTAATCTGACCTATTTTAGAACCTTAACCCTTTCGCTATAACGGGTTGCGAACGCTTTTTCCCACATTCTAGTTTTTTTTACTGGAATTATCAAAGAACCATAGAAACGGGAGAGTGATGAAGCGAAACGGTATATTACCTGTATGTGTATATATGTAGCCCTCGCACAATATTTCGGTAGGTTTCTATAAAGGATTTATTGAAATTAATTTCTACCCTCTTTTAGAAAAAAAGAGAAAAACCCCCCGCCGAGAAATGTCTCTTTAGGAATGGTATAAGTCAGTATAGGTTACACAATTGTCTTTTGTTGCCGCGCAAGCTTTGAGACTTGAATTTATGTCCTTTCCTGATGGCTAAGAGAGTAATTAAATTCTAATTGCTCGGCGGAAATTATTATTTTTTTTATCTGTAGTTAAAAAAATAGTCTTTGTTTAAAAAAAAAATAAACATTAAAATTAATCATTAAAAATTTTATTTCGAATGGTTTATACAATGAAATAATTTACAGTTGTTGTTCTACATTGTATTGAGAAAAAAAATGCAGTACATTTGTCTGTCATAATAAACGCCACATTCAATAATGTTCGAAATTAATAGCGCTTGTGAGAGAAAAAATAATTTTTAAACTTACAGGCATAGCGAAAAAGTGGCAAAAAATATTTAATTTCCAAATTATACATTTTTCTATAAATAATTTTTTCTATATATTTTTCTATGAACTTTAGACTTTATTTTTATCATTGTTAACAATAATAAATAAAAATAAATAATAATAAATGTAATAATAATAATAATAATAATAATAATAATAATAATTATAATAATAGTAATAATAATAATAATATTATTGACAAAAGTAATTTTTCACAACAGGTTCGCCATAAAAATTTAATTTTGTTTTTCCCTGACTTTCGCAGACAAAATCTTGACTTTAATATACTAAAAATATTTCTAAAATATTCACTCTAAACAGTTTTATTATAAATACTAAATAAAATTCATTTATAATAAAAATAACTGAACAGTTATTTACGAATTCCGTTAATTGTGAAATTATTAAAAAACATCAATAATTTTTTTTCCATTAAATAGGGTCATTTGGGGTAAATGTAAACGGTTTATCTATTTTTTACGAAAAACGTCAGTTTTTTTTGTTAAAAGGTAAAATGGACGGATTTTTTTTGCATGAACTTGTTACTAGAGCTCCCTAGAAAAATTTTATGAGGTTCAAAAAAATATTGATGCACCTGAATCGTCTACAACTGACTGTTTACATTTACCCCGAGATTTTGAAATTTGCCTAAAATTCGGGGTAAATGTAAACACCTCTGTAGTTAAGCGAGGTTTAAGAAACAAGTTATTTCAAGTATACTACTGTCTTAAGGGATGGAAAAACTGAAAAAAAGTTCTTCGTAGATGTATAGAAAAATCAACCAGTTGACTGATAATGTATCATATAAATAAACAATCAACCATTACAAAATTAGTAATGTAAAAACTTGAATAACTTGAACAAATTTTAGTAGATTTTCATTCAACTTGGTAAAAAGAAGTTTTTAAGGTTGCTGAATAAGAATATTAAATCGAATTTTTAAATTTCAAAATGGTGGATCCAATATGGCGGTCAAACATAAAATATTGTTAAAAATTGATTAAATTTGCTTGAATCTGGCTACTCGGGGGTTTTTAAGGTCGCTAAATACGAATTTGAAATCAAATTTAAAATTTTCAAAATGGCGGATCCAATATGGCGGATGAATCTAAAAATATTTTTAAAAATTAATCAAATTTGCTTGAATCTGGATACTCGGGGGTTTTTGAGGTCGCTGAATACGAATTTGAAATCAAATTTTTAATTTTCAAAATGGCGGATCCAATATGGCGGATGAATCTAAAAATATTTTTAAAAATTAATCAAATTTGCTTGAATACTACTCGGGGATTTTTGAAGTCGCTGAATACGAATTTGAAATCAAATTTTAAATTTTCAAAATGGTGGATTCAAAATGGCGAAAGAGGTTTTTAAAAATTGATCAAATTTGACTGAATTTTTCTGCTCACTGACATTTAGAAAATACGAATATCAGAACAATTAATATGGAGCGAAATTTTTCCTCTTTATAAAACTTAAATCTATAAACTTTCTGAAATTTTAATAATAATTTTTTTAAAGGGTATAGGGAGACAGCAATCTAAGTATTTAAATTGCAAGATATAGAAAAACGTATATTAAAATTAGTATTAATATTAGTTTAATAATGTTAATCTAATCCATTACATAATCAGTTTAATATTTTATATAACAATTGAGGGGCTGGATGCTATAATGTGTTACGCGCCATTCATTTAACATGGTGCGTAACACATTATAGCATCCAGCCCCTTAATTGTGATTATAATGACTGGCGGGAATGCTAGATTCTACCAAACTTTGTCATGGAGGAAATTGAAAATATGTATAAAACTCTCTTTGTGAAATACACTTTGGAAACTCAATATTGTTTATAATATCTTACTAAAAAAACACATTGTTATATTAAGTGTTGCTGTTCATAAATAAAAATAATAAAGTAATGAGATGAGAATAAAGTAATGATAAGAACCCTAGATCCAACCAAACTTTGCCATGGCAGGAACTGTATAAAATCCTCTTTTTGAAATACGCTTTGGAGTTTCAATGTGGCCAATAATGTGTTCCCAAGGACACATCATTAAATCAGGAGTTGTTGGCCATTTCCACGACTTCACACTTTTCTGCATTGCAGAAATTTCTGCTCCGTTTTCCATAACTTTAACTATTTTTCCTGGAAAGTGTGATCCCTCATACAGAAAAATAACGTGTTCTCCAACCTCTTGAAGACATTTTTCTATTTCTATTTCTTGTTCGACCTCTGATGTTTCCATTTCGTAATTTTCTAATTCGTCCTTCTGTTCTTTTCGTGGTCTTCCTCGCTTTCGTTTAGGTGGAATTGTGTTTTCTTCCAGATTTTGTTCGATGTCGGACGTTTCCAATCCTTCACTTTTTTTTTCCTCCGTTAGTTGCTTTCGTGGTCTCCCTCGCTTTCTTGTAGGTTCATTTCCATCGTTTTTTCTGTCTTTTTTCTTTTTTCTTTCTTCTGCCTCTTTAAGCCTCGATAGAACTGCTTCCGTTGTGAGAACTTCTCCATACGTATGATGTTTTAATCGTGTTCCTGAATTCTTTGGAGAATCCATCGTTGGCTTCAATGAAGCGATCTGTATTAGGTGGTGAGAGAAAATGTCAATAATTTCTGTAACAGATGTGGTTTCCTTCTCTTCTTGAGTTTTCTTTGCTTTACAGCTTAAATCTAACGGAACGTCTGTGACTTCAGATGTTGATGATTCATTTTCTTCGCTGTTATTTGGGACCGTTTCTTTAAAAAGACCATCATCTTCCAAATGATTTTGAAAAGGCATTTCTTCTTGTTCGGGTCCAGCAGAATCGAGGTTTTTCTGGATGTTTTTTCGTTGATGAAAACGGGCCAATGCTCTTGCATCAAATAAATCTGTAGGAATTTTCGTCTCATCCAAGGGAAACAATCCGGTGGAATGGAAGCCACTGATGATGTTTGTGCGACTGAACGTTTTCCAAAGTTTGCCTAATAATTTAGCAAACTCGCTTTTTTCCAACCGGGTATTCTTGTACCCCATTTTTTTCTTTCCATCATAAACTAAAATTTTGTCCCATGCTGTTTTCATGGGGCCAAACACGCATTTATCAAGGGGTTGAATGCGATCGGTAAGATGACTTGGAAATTTCAAGAGCTGTATGTTATTTTCGATAGCTAGCTCAATAATTCGGATGCTTATGTGGCTAGTATGACCATCGTAAAACAGAACAGCTGATTTGTCTTCCAAATGATCATTTTTCCGAATTTTATTGACAGCCGGCACAAACATTTGAGACAACCAATCAAAAAAAGTCGCTTCTTCCATCCAACCATTGGCTGTAGCAGCGTACATAGTACCAGGAAATGAATCTGAAGATATCCAACGTGGCTGAACTGATACTCCTTTGTGCACAATAAGGGGCGGCAAGAAATCTCCTCTTGCTGACACACACGCCAAGACTGTTGTAGTCTCACGTCCTGATCCACCAGATAGCCTATTTAGACATTGTCCTTTCTCACCTATTGCTCTTAGACGTGACGGATCAGTAGCAAAACCGGATTCATCTGCATTAAACACTAAAGCTGATGAATTTTCATCTATGGCAGACGTTGAGTAGACATTCTTCACTGTATCATAGAAATCGTAGACGATAAATGGGTCTCGAGCACTTTTTCTTGCTTTCTGCAGATTTTCGGGTTTTTTGAATGAAAGCGATGGGTTTCGATTCATAAATCCATAGTACCAATCATCACCTGGACAACCATCCTTAAATCTTGTTTGAAGGTTATTTGCAAGAACATATTCCTGCACAAGAAATTTAAGTTCTAGTTTGTCACAAGGATAGCCCATCTGAGCCCTAGCTTTAAGACACTTCACTAGAAGAATTTCTTCATCTTCGGGTAGATCACAAGCACGACCTGGAATCAGTTTCTCAATTTTACACTTTCTACCCTTGATTCGGTGAAAAATTACGGCGACGGGAACTCCGTAGACTTTTTCCGCTTCTCTGTAGGACATCGTTTTGTTCTCTACATCATGTACAGCGTTTTCTAGCTCAGTAGCATTATACGAAGGAGGTACTTTTTTCTTAACGTACGATCGCGGCATTTTTAAAATCTAATAAAGAAAACAAAAACTTATAATATCAGGAAACGAAAAAAAATGTAATCTCTCTCTCTCTCTCTCTCTCTCTCTCGATTTTACTTTACATCATTTACCACATTTTTCAACATACTCTTACACACTCTTTATCCTATCTTCACTCAACTTACCACTATTGTAGTATTAAATCTTTAATAAATGATTTATGCTTTTTGCTATGTATGAAAGAGATAGTCTCGCATCTATACACTGTGCAGCACTATGGAATATTAATCCTCTGCTTAATAATTACAGACTAGAATACATATGCACATAAAAACACAGTTCTTCAATGCTAAGATTATGTTGTCTAATCAGTCCATCAATCAATCAATCATTCAATCAACCCACCAATCCAACAATCAATCATCCAATCAATCAATATATCCATCAATCAATCAATCAATCAATGCTAAGATTGTGTTGTTCAATCAATCAATCAATCAACCCACCAATCCAACAATCAATCAATCATCCAATCAATCAATGTTAAGATTGTGTTGTTTAATCAATCAAACAATCATTCAATCAACCCACCAATCAATCAAACAATCATCCAATCAACCCACCAATCAATCAACTTAACTATCTTCATTCAACTTACCACTATTGTAGTATTGAATCCTTAAGAAATGATTTATGCTTTTTGCTATGTATGAAAGAGATAGTCTTGCATCTATACACTGTGCAGCACTATGGAATATTAATCCTCTGCTTAATAATTACAGACTAGAATACATATGCACATAAAAACGCAGTTCTTCAATGCTAAGATTAATCAATCAATCATTCAATCAACCCACCAATCCAACAATCAATCAATCTATGAATCAATCAATCAATCAATAAATCAATCATCCAATCAACCCACCAATCAATCAATCATTCAATCAACCCACCAATCCAACAATCAATCAACCAATCAATCTATCAATCAATCAACCCATCAATCAATCAATCTAATTACCCAATCAATCCAGCAATCCAGCAATCCGTCAATCAATCATCGAATCAAACACTTAATCGATCAATCACTCACTCTTTTTCTATGATTCCTATGTACCTGAGTTTTACTTACCAATCGTGAAGAAATTTTCTTATATTCTAAGCATGTAAATGCCTTATCCAATACTATGCAGGTCTATACCTGCAACTAAGAGGAAGGAGGTATGAAAGAAGACCTAATTTCCTTTTCTATGTAATTTTTTATTGCGAAAGTAATGAAATTATGAAATAAAAGCAAATTTATTCAATTATTTTCTTTTAAAATGTAGTTGGAGTACTGTTTACATTTACCCCGAGTTTTCGAATTCTCGGGGTAAATGTAAACACTTAATTATTTATTAACTAAATTGACGAAAATCAAAAATCAAAGTCAATTTTTGTTGGGGCATGAATAAGGAAGAATTACATATTTTTGTTTGATTTTTAAATTTATTTTTATGCAAATGCGAGACAAAATACTGAAACAGAAAAATTTTCAATTTCAAACTTTTTTGCATTAAAAGATAACTTACACTAGGGCATTGCCAATTGTCAAAATAAAATATTGGCAATAGTCAGAACATCTTGTAGGTGAGCTGAGGTAAAAATATTGCCGTCGTACTTATTTTTTAATTTGTAAATTTAGCTGAAACATCTACTGTTTACATTTACCCCGCGTTTACATTTACCCCAAATGACCCTATTTGAATCAAATAAATTTTTTTCAGTGTATTTTAAAAATTTAAGTGACAGTCAGTTTTTAATTAGTTTTCATTAGAAATTTTTCTAGAATTCAATTATTTAAATACAAAAATAGATAATTTACAAAATTGAATATTTCTCAAAATGGAACTTTCGGGAAGAATTTTATCAAAAATTAAAAATAATTTGAATTCTTTTAGTGAATCATCATTTTTTTAATTAATTGAATATTTCTTAAACTTGAATTTATATGAAGAATTTTATCAAAAATTTTAAAAGTGAAATTAAATTCTTTCGGCAAATTTAAAAAAAAAATTTGAAAAATAAATGCAATTTTCTATCCTTTTAATTAATATTGCATAAAAAAAATTTAAATTCAAGTTTTGTTATTTATGAAAATATTTTAATTCTCGCAACGAATTTTATTAAACACTGTTTTAATGAAGTGAATTCATGTGAAGAATTTCAATTCGTGAAAACAATTGAATTCCGGAGAAAAATATTATTTATGATAATAATTATTTTCTCGTCAAGTAAGTTTTGATATTTATGAAAAGAATTAAACTCTCGCAAAATTTTATCAAAAAAATTTTTTTTAAACAATTGAATCTCTGTTTAAAGAATTTTATTTGTGAAAACGCGATTTAATTACCGAGAAAAATTTTATTATTTGTGAAAATAATTAATTTATTCTTATAAAGAATTTTATTCCTAATTTATTTAAATAATTCCACTTCTCAGAATTTATTCAAAACATTTTGAAATGAATTAAATCGGGAAATTCTATTAAAAAATTGAAAATAATCGAAATGTGACGAAATATTTCCTAATTTTTTCTATTTTTTAAAGGATTTCTGTAAAAAAATTTATTTAAAAAAAAATTTTGAATTCTTGGGAAGAATTTTATTCAAATTTTTTGAAACAATTGAAATTCCATGAAAAATGAATTACATTTGTGAAAAATTGGTAATTAATTTAGTTCTTGTGAAATTTTGATTAAAATTTTGTTTAAATAATTGAATTCTTTTGGAAAATTTTATTGAAATAGTAAACATAATGTAAAATAATAATAATTATAACATAATAAACATAATGTAAAAAAGGGAGAGTTTTGAAAGTAACTGAAATTTTCACTAGAATGTTATTTATTTTTTTTGGAAATAATACAATTTTCTATTTCTGTGTTTTGTATTTTGTATTTTTCCTATATTTATATTAAACAATCGAAAATAATTGAAATCTGACGCAGAATTTTCTTAATTTTTTGTTTAAAGAAAAGTTAATTTTTCAAAATAATTGAATTTCACAGAAGAATTTTATAATTAACATAAAAATTTATTAATTTAAGAAAAGAAATTTTTTTTATCCAATGGCAACTCTTATTTCAAACCGCAATGAATATTTTTTAAAGAAATTAAAATAAATGTTTAGAAAAACTGCAGTTTTGTAAAATGAAAAAAATTCCATTAATATTCCATTAATTCCATTTAATATTTTTTAAAGAAATTAAAATAAGTGTTTAGAAAAACTGCAGTTTTTGTAAAATGGAAAAAATTCAAACATCAAAAAATTAGTATAGAAAAAAATACTAAATTCAAGTCCTTCGCCTCCATCAAGAAGATGTTTTAAAGGATTTTTCTTAAATCGAATCGAGAGAAAGAGAAAACGAGAACTCTGAAAGGGTTGTTTCTATTTTTAGGGTTCAACCCCTCGAAAATTCTTTTCTTTTCTTTTTTTTTTCGTTTATCGTACCAGCTGTGGTCCTCTTCGCGCAATTGAAGAATCAACTTACCCGCTGGGTTTTTATACACATATATATGTAACGAGATGTGTTGACGCCTTTCTTAGTTCGTTATTGCATGTATAGTGGCGACTATATAGAAATACTCAACAAGCCACTAATGCTTCTGCAGTCCATATCAAAATTGTTTGTAATCAGAGCTGCGAGCGTGAACCGTGAAAGAGATAATTGTGCGAATAAAATCGATATATCCTCGCGACTATTTCGTTTTGACAACAATTATTCATTTGTTTTTATAGTTTTTAATGTTTTTCACATTCATTTTGCATTTTTTCGAAAATCTTTATCGTTCAAGATCCTTTATTTGCCTCAAGAAGATCTGCCTTTATTGTTATATTTTTAGTTTGTTAGTATTTACTACTTTTTTCTTATCATTAGAAATTTTGGATATACTTTTTTGTGGCATTTGGATTTCCCTCCTATAATTGGTAATATTTATGGCCAGTTTCACCGCAATTAGGAATTAAAGTAAATTAATGATTAAAGACAATTGAACCGCTCACAAGTTAATCAATGATTGAATCCTTAGCAACCATTTGGTTAGGGATTTAATCATTAATTAGTTTTTAATAATTGTTGATGGTGAACATGGCCCCTAATCCTTAAACTTTACTTTTCCCTATAATTTAACGTTTGAGGGCCATTTCCACCAACAATTATTAAAAGTTAATCTCGAGGATGGCCCAAAGTTTGTGGCAAAAATTAAATCCTTAACGAACCATTCGGTTAATGATTCAATCATTGATTAACTTTTAATAATTATTGGTGGAAGTGGCCCTCAAACGTTAAATTATAGGGAAAAGTAAAGTTTAAGGTTTAGGGGCCATTTTCACCAACAATTATTAAAAGTTAATCTCGAGGATCATCCAAAGTTTGTGGAAAAAATTAAATCCTTAACGAACCATTCGGCTAATGATTCAATCATTGATTAACTTTTAATAATTCTCGATGGAAATGGACCTAAAACTAAAATTAGAAAAAAGTGTAGATAATCTCCAGGATTACCCAAAGTTGGTGGAAAAAATTAAAATCCTTAACCAACCATTCTAGGGATCTAATGATTGATTAACTTTTAAATGAAAACCGCATTAGGGAAAAGTAGAATCTCCAGGATTAGCAAAGTTGGAAAAAATGTATCTTAAATATCGAAAGCTAACTGGCGTGTTTGGATGCAGGTGGAACACTTGTTCTTCAGAATGTAATGTATAAACACGACAGAGAGAGGGAGAGGATCAGACAAAGAGAAAGGAAGAAGACAGGAGTTGTATGCATATATATATATATATACAAAGTGAGGGCAAAGAGGGGTTGGCAGGCGGAACGGATTCGTAAACATGAAATGAAATAATAATTCATGTAATTACAATAGCGAACCTGACCGTTCGGTTCGGCCCAGGAGCGTATCTATCTTGGACAACTTACCGAACGATCGGCTCGCCATAATCCACCCACGAACTGGAATATTGCAACCACGATACACTCCATTAAGTGCGCGCCGCTATTATACCTAATGCATTATGAAATCATAAAAATCGGGAACTATAGCGTTTGGACTTGAATGTAATGCGCGCGCCAGGCGGACCACATTCCATGTCCGACGAGTATGTATGTTGGGGATACTGCGGTCAATGCACATATATATTTCTGTTGTGTGTTACACACGTGTTGTGTTTGTGTTCTATAGTAACTCAAAACCAGCTATATAGAAAATCTGTTAAAAGGCCTACCTTGGTGGTGTATATATATACGTTGTGCACTCACATACACAGGGTCCGTACTCGCGCACATTATCCGTCCATTCATCTTTTTGTCCTGCACTTTTCCTGCGATGTTGTTGATGTAGACGAAAAAATCAATTAGCAAATTTAGTTTGCGAAAAGAGGGAAATTCAATAAGAAAATTAATTATTGCAGTGTTTCTAAGGATGGTACATGTTGAGACCAAAATCTGTATCAAAATTGTATCAAAATTGTATCAAAATTGTATCAAAATCTGTATCAAAATTGTATCAAAATTGTATCACAATTGCATCACAATTGCTGTCCATAGTTGCTTATTCGTAATACTTGATTCGTCTTTTGTCTCATGTTTGTCTTGTAGACGATTTGAAGAAGAATTTTAGCTACAGATGGCAGAAAAAGGGAACTGAATTGAAATGATAAATGTTCTTTGCTACCAAATGTGTTTTGTTGTCATTAATGTTTGTTGTCACAAATGATTCTTGTCATAAATGTTTGTTGTCATAAATGTTTGTTGTCAGTTGTCACTAATGTTTGTTGTCATTTGTCACAGATGTTTGTTGCTTCAAATGTTTCTTGTCACAAATGTTTGTTATTACAAATATTTGTTGTCATAAATGTTTCTTGTCAGTTGTCACAAATGTTTGTTGTTACATATGTTTCTTGTCACAAATGTTTGTTGTCATAAATGTTTGTTATCATAAATGTTTCTCGTAAGTTGTCACAAATGTTTGTTGTTACAAATGTTTCATGTCACAAATGTTTGTTTTTACAAATGTTTGTTGTCACAAATCTATTTTGTCGTCCTAACAGTTCAAATTTGTTCTAATAACATTAAATCTGTTCAGAAGAAAACGAAAAAGAAAAATTTTACAGAAATTAAGAGAAAAACTTTACATAAATTTAAAAGAAATACTACATAAATTAAGAGAAAAAAAAACAGTTGTAAATCATATAAACGAATGTGTAAAGTTTGTAAGATTTGCAAAGAGAGGCTCTGACAATATGTTCGGAGCATTGACTAGGACTGGTTTTCGATATGACTCACGTATATGCAAAAGTATTCGAAGGTATTGGTGCGCTCGTATATCAAAACCAGTAGGCACCCCCGACATTGCGATCCTGCTTTTGTGTCTCCTTTTATGCATGTATATATGTATATAAAGCCTCACTCGTACACACACTAATTTGAGCACCCACTACACTTTTTTTTTTTTTTTTTTTTAATGACTTGATTGTGTGTTTGCGGGTTTTATACATACATTTAGTATACCCGACGACGTATCTCTTATTTTTACAGACAACTATTTTACAAATAGTTCGTTCTATTTAACTTCTAGAATACTTTCAACGCCAAATCGGCCTTTAATCTCTCACATTCTGATGGTTGGAAATATTTTCTAAATTGCGGTAAAATTCCAATAGGTGCGGGAACTTTTTCGAAAAGTTTACCTCTTTAACATTTTCTGTTTTATAATTGGTGGATTTCTTTAATAAATATTTTATAATCATTATATAATATATTGTAAATGGATTTTTTTCGGAGATGTTAATTCAAAATTTATTTTGTGTAAAAAGAGTGTAAAAAAGAGTGTAAAAAGATTTTAAATTTGAGCTGATTTTTTGTATTAAAATAGAACAAAATTACGATTTTGTACCAAAATTGGTTCTAAATTAGGACCCTTCTTTTTAGTGTTGAAAAAAAATTCGTTTTCTAAATGTTGTTGAAAAAAAATGATTCTTTTTTTATGAAATTTGTTTGGTTTATGTTTATAAGTCGAAGAATTTATAAATATTTGAATAAATCACGTTTTACTGATGATTAATGCGACAGGAAGTTGAAAAGTTCTGAATAATTCCTCTCAACAACATATATTGGTGAATATATATATAGAGTTAATTCACAAAAAAAAGAAATGTAATCCATAAACTCGTCTTGAGGTCACGTTCTCATATATTCGTTATCAATTGTATATATAAAAGAAGAAATATAAAACCAGTGTGAAAGTAATGGAATGACCGGATTCGATTATTCCGTGTATACTATTATCCAGACATTCGGAATATTTTCAATAAAGAAAGAAGGGAAAAAAATACCATACAGAACTCTAAGAAAAAGCTCCAATATGGAGAGAAGTAAATTTACAGGTCTGATAAATTAAAAATTAAAGCATTTCAAGTTTCTCACTCTCTAAATTTAAATTAGTAAAAATAACTAATTTGAATATTAGTGACTGACTTTTTGCTTTTGAATTATGAAAATTTACTAATAAATAGTCATTTCTACAAATTTATTAATAAAATTTACTAATTCAAAAGCGAGAAGTGAGTCACTAATTTAAATTCGTTAGCATTTTTATCAATTCAAATTTAGAGAGCGCGATTTTTTCTAATAGAAAAATAAATTTTTTGGAAAGAGTAAAATGCTATATAAGATTTTTGTTTTTCCGAAAGGAAAAATAGACCAAATTTCAACCGGAGCGGGGGATAATAATTACAAAACATAAATTTGTCTTATAGTTGAAAATTTTTAACTCTCAAAACAAGTTTTCTCCGCGCGGTGCGAGAGACAGGTTTGGAGAAAAATCAACTCGTAATACTGTTAATTCTCTTTTGCCTTATATCATGTTTAGAAAATTAATCGGATTCAATGTTCTCGGCAGTGGGATTTTATAATTGAAATTTTTTTTTTCTTCCTCCTCTTCGCGAATTGGAGAATTTTCTTCCTGCGCGCGATATTATAAAGATAGTGAAAATCAAGATGCAAAAATTTCCTTATGTTCATTTTAAAGTGAGAAAACGGGTCTCCGATAACGTTTCGATTTGCAGCCGTGGGAATCGATTTAAAAGTATCCGTAACGAGGAGATCGCACATATTGAAAACTGTATGCTACAATATATATTTCTCTCTCTCTCTCTTGTTTGCTTGGACTATCGACTCGTATCGATTGTTTGCAAGTTCAAGTCAGAGGGGATATCCCGTTTCCACGGGACACATAATACTATGGCATACCAAACGTACATACTTATCCACCTCGATAATATGTCCAGAGGCGAGGAAATAAGATTTCATTCGCAAATCCCTGGAAAGTCGCACCTCTCTTTATTATGTAACATGATTCTTTGTATAGTGTTTTTTTTTATCATGTGCGCGAAAAAGGGGGAAATTAATTACTCTTTCTTTTTATCCGATTTAGTTGTTTTTCACACTGAAAAAAAATGTATTTGATTCAAATAACCGATTATTTGACTATTATCAAATAAATATTTACTTGAATCGAATAATTTTTATTAGAATTAATTAAATAGTATTTGCTTTAAATACTGAAATATTTGATTCAAATACAATTTATTTGATTCAAATAAAAATTATTTAATTTGAGTAAATATTTATTTGATTCAAATAAAAATTATTTGATTCGAGTAAATATTTATTTGATTCAAATAAAAATTATTGGATTCGAGTAAATATTTATTTGATTCAAATAAAAATTATTTAATTCGAGTAAATATTTACTTGATTCAAATAAAAATTATTTGATTCGAGTAAATATTTATTTGATAATAATCAAATAATCACTTATTTGAATCAAATAAATTTTTTTTTCAGTGCATTATTATTATTATTATTATTATTACCAGTTAGATTTCTTGTTATATTTTTTAATATACATTTCATTGATTATTAAAAATAATAATGGATTTATGGATGAATTTTACTTAAAACACTAAACAAAAATTGAATTTTGGAAAAATTTTAAATAATTGCATAAATTAATTATTTTTCTAAATCATATTTTTCTCCAGAATTCAATTATTTTCACGAATTGAAATTCTTCACAGGAATTCAATTCTTTAAGGGCATTTGAACCATTATGACGTCACAGTTTTAAAACTCATACTTTTCACGTATTGTGACGTCATTGTGGTTCAAATGCCCTTAAAACAGTATTTAACAAAAATTGGTTTCGAGAATTCAAATATTTTCGCATAAATAACCAAACTTGAATTTCAATCATTTTTTATGCAATATTAAGTAAAAGAATAGAAAATTGCATTTATTTTTGAATTTTTTTTTTAATTCCCCGAAAGAATTCAATTTTTTTCAAATTTTGATAAAATTCTTCATAAAAATTCGATTTCAAGAAATATTCAATTTTTTAATAAATTATTTATTTTTGTACTTAAAGACTTGGATTTTCCTAACATTTTCTAACAAAAATTGTTAAAAAAATGAAATTCACTTAAAAATTTTAATTGTAATTGAATAGTAAAAGCATAAGGTGAATTTTTGGAAATGAATTTTGAGAAAGGTTCAAGTCATTGAAAAAATTTTATTTATTTCGAACTTCTTCTATTTTTAACAACAATTAAACTTTACTGATTTTAAAGATGATTTAGATTTATGAAAAACTTTAATAATTCAAATTCTTATGAAATTCGTTATATTTTTTTATATAGATTTCAGTCGTTATTAAAAATAATAATGGATTTATGGATGAATTTTACTTGAAACACTAAAAAAAATTGAATTTTGGAAAAATTATAAATGATTGCAAAAATTCAATTAGGTTCCAAACTTTTTTTAATATTCTCGTCGAAATTTCAATTATTTTAAAAATTGTTAACAAAATTTTTGGCAATATTCAATTAGTTAAAAATTTTTTAATAAAAATCTTGCCAAAAATTCAATTATTTTGAAAAATTTTCCTCAATTTCATATGAATTCTATTATTTACAAATTTTTTTACAAATTCCTTTCTTTTTAAAAATATTATTAAAAATCGTCAAACGAAATCAATTATTTCGTATTATTAATGTGGGAAAAAGTTAATGTTATTTTAAAAACTTGGAAAATTTCCAATTTTAAACTGAAAACATCAGGAACTTTCAAATGAAAAAATGCGTGACAATCCTGATCAAGTCTTTAATAAATTTCTCAAGCAAAACCAATAATAAAATAAAAATATTTCTGAAAAGTCAGAATAAGAATATAATCGTAATATATTTAAATTATTTGAAAATAACTGAAAATATTATTAAAAAATTGGGGTCTCCAAAAATTGTTTTATAAAATAAAAGCTGTTTTATTTATTTATTTTTCATTATAATTTCGATAATATAGTTTTTTACAAACAGAAATTTTGTAAATATTTTTTTTCAAAATAAATATCAAATTTCTCAATCAAAAATTGATTTATAACTTTTTTTCTACTTAAAACTTGTACTTTGTTTATAAATTGTCATTAAGAAGCAGAAAATGTGCAAAATATTTTCTAATTTTAATTTTCCAAGTATTTTTTAATTTTTTTTTTTAGAAAAAATGAAAAGATTAATTATCTATTGTCCTAAAATGTTTGTTACAAAGTGCTAATTTTTCTGGGAAGAAGAGAAATATTGAAAAATAATATTAATAATTTTTGAAGTTTGATAAAAATAGTTTTGTATTATTTAAAAAATAAAAATAATGTTTCTAAATAAAATAAATAATTTCCTATACTTGGTTATTTATTTCGTTATTTATTTATTTACAGTACCGGCCAAAATTGTCAGTTCACCCATTTTTAAAGAAATGAAAAAAATTTTTTAACATAAAATTTATGAAAACTCAAATTTTTCTTTGATTTACATTTTAAAGGCGATAAAATTTTGAAAAGAATAAGATCTCACAGAAGTCATTTGGCAAATATTTTTTCAAGATATTCTTAAATGTCGCAATTTTCAATGTTTGACAAAAATTTGAATAACTTCTGAAATAATAAACGCTTTTTAATAATCTTAGGCTTATTTTAAAGGTCATTTTCTACGGAATAAGAATTACTTCTAGTCATTAACCTGTAATTTTTTTCTTGAAATAAGCATAACGTCAAAGTTGGACAAAAAAATTGTGAAAATTTGAAATAACATGTTTTGTACTAAAAACTATTCTAGAACAATATATATAAAACATGATAAGGTAAAAAATATTTTTTGAAATTCAAACATATTTTTGTTATTAAATTTTCTTGAAATATCTATATATTTCAAGAAAATTTAATAACAAAAATATGCTTGAATTTCAAAAAATATTTTTCTTTTAATAATATTTCGAATTTTTTGAATTTTTTTTGTTCAACTTTGACATCAAGCTTATTCCAAATAAAAAATTACGCAGGTTAATGACTAGAAGGAATTCTTATTACGTAGAACATGTGCTTTAAAATAAGTCTAAGATCATTAAAAAGCGTTTATTATTTTAGAAGTTATTCAAATTTTTGTAAAACATTGAAAGTTGCGACATTCAAGAATATCTTCTACAAATTTTAGCCAAATGACTTTTATAAGATCTTATTCTTTTCATCTTATCGTCTTTCAAAAGATATATTTTTTTTATATTTATTTATTTCTTTTTTTATTTTTTTTATTTTATTTTTTTAAATATTTTTTTATATTAAAAATTTTTTTCTTTCCTTTAAAAATGGTTGGACTGACAAAATTGCGGACGGTACTGTATTTATTTATGGAAATTATTAAATGCCTTCTGTACAAAATTCATGAAAAATTTAATTTTCATGAAAAAATTTAAACTGCGTAAAATTTTAGTCATTCGAAAAAAATCGGTTGTGTTTTCTCCTAAGAAAATCGAAATGATTCTTGTATTGATCTGAAAATCTTATTTTCTCCGAACTGAGACGGATTTTTAACACAGTGTTAGAAATCTTGAATCGCAAATAAGGAGGAATTTTGAAAAAGTATTAAAAAATTGAATGCGAACAAAGGAATACGAGAGTGCGAATGTGTATTGAAAGAAGAAGCATACAGGACGATCGAAATTCTTAAGATCGTTAATTGCCTCTTAATATCGTTTCCCGAAAGGCACATAAAATCTTGGTTGCTCTTCGACGGGGCACGAATATAAATTATATACATATATACGCGTCTCTTATATACGTAGATGTTTTCAGTGAACACTTGTACTTTTCTGTCGGTACGCTTCGCTCATGTTTCCCTTGAAAGCACACGTGTACCTGCTGTTCGTATGTCCATATACTTATATTCGAAAGGTACTTCCTCAGAAAACTTTTCTTTTCGTCCACAACTCTCCCCTTTTCGATATATATATATATATATATATATATATATATATATATATACCTCTATCTCTCACTCACTTTTTTTTTTTTTTTTTTTTTTTTCTCTCCCTTGCCACCTCATCGGTTTACCCCATCAGCCCCACCCCGTTTACTTTTGCGAGATTTACGATGACGATTTTACAACCTTATTTGCAGAGAGAAGACTTCCGCTTTTTTTTATTATTTATTGTGTACCTCCACATATATAGGAGTCTGGACTTTGTCTTATAGCAACGTTGGGATCCTAAAAGAGAAACTCGCTGGCGCGTTCAAAAAAAAAAAAATTTTTCCAACGATAAAAATTGCTATTGAGCGAAGAAGTTGGGAATATTTCCCCAGGATTGCCACGCAACCTGGAAACCTATGGAAAACCTGGAAATGTCAGGGAATTTTATAAAAATTGAAGAAACCATGAAAAGTCACACCCAGAGAAAATTATTATTTAAACGAAATATATTTTATTTGACTTAAATAAACGTATATTTGTCTCAGAACCAACTAGACTTTTTATTTGTTTTAAATAAAATTTATATTTGATATAAATAAAACATATAATTGAGATATATAAAATTTTATTTAAACTAAAAAAAATTTTGTTGAAACAAATAAAAAGTCTCTAGTTGGTTCTGAGACAAATATCCAATTTCTCTGGGTGCAGGGAATTTCGATCGAAATCCTGGAAAATTTTTCTTTTTCTATTGTATTTATTCTTAAAAACTAATTTTACTTCAATATTCAATTCAATTATTTCCAAAAATAATATAAAAAAAAATTCACAAAAATTCAATTATGTTTGAAAATTTACAAAAATTCTTGTGAAAATTAAAAAATTTTCATTTAAAATTTAAATTGTCTTTATAAATAATAAAATTTTTCTCCGAAATTCAATTATTTGCGAAAATTTTAATAAAATTCTTCTCTGAATTTCAATTATTTTTAATATACAAAATTTTCATCAAATTTCTCGAAAAATGAAATTTATTGTTAAATTTGTCTCTTGACAATAAATAACAGTAGTAATAATAATAGTAGTTATGTTTAATAATAAAAAGCAAAATAATTAAATTTTGATAAAATTTTTTTTGTGAAAATTCAATTTTAAGAAGCATTTAATTATTATTTCATAAATTGATTATTTTTACAGTTAAATAATTGATTTCTTGTAGAATTTTCTAGTAAATATTGATTTGATAATAAATTCTAGTTAAAATTATGAATTATAATAAAATATCATATTCAAAAATATTTATTTATTAGAAAATTCTACGAGAATTCATTTATTTAACTCTAAAAGTAAAGATTTTATTAAATAAATAATAATAATTGAACTTAATCAAGAAATTTTTAAATATTAATTGAATGCTTTTAAAAAATTTTTAATAAAATTTGAGAAAATTCAATTTTTGAGAAATTTCATGAAAATGTTGTATATTAAAAATAATTGTAATTCTGACAAGAATTTTATTAGAATTTGAGAAAATAATTGAATTTCGGAGAAAAATTTTATTAATAATAAAGATAATTTAAATTTTGACGGGAATTTTTGGCAATTTTTCGAACATAATTGGATTTTTGCGAAGAATCACGTAACATTTGAAAACAATTGGATTCCTGAAACTAATTTTATTAAAATTTATTTTTAAATAATTGAATTGTTTTGTGAAATTTTATTGAAATAGTAGACATTGTAAATAATTGAAGTTTGAGAAATTTTTTAAATTTCCTAATTTCTACGAAGAATTTATTAACATTATTTAAAAAAAAAATTAATTTTCACATAAGAATTTCATTGGAACTTTTGAAAATAATTTAATTCTTTTGGAAATAAATAATAAAACATAAAAAAAGTAATTGAATTTTTAAAATCTTAATTTCTAATTAATAATAATAGTTTTGAAAACCTGGAAAAATTCCGTTTTTTAACCTGGAAAACCTGGAAAAGTCAGGGAATTTGAAAAGGGTAAAAGCGTGGCAACCCTGTTCACACTTTTTTTCAAATTTGCTACACAAGACCCTAATTTTTCTTCTTTTTGAAAAATGCTTTATTTTCTTCAATAAACTGCGATAAAAAAAAATTCGTCAGGGAATTTAGGGAAAATTCAGGGATTTCTATATAATTAATTAATTTTTAAAAAAATGAATTTCACTTAAAATTGAAAATTATAATTAAATATTAAAAGATAATCATAGCGTGAATTTTTAGAAATAATTTTGAAAAAGCCTCAAGTTAAAATCTTTAAAAATTATTGAAATTTACAGTGACAATATTTTTTAAGAGAAAAAATGATTTTATCACTCTGTAATCTTAAAATTTTAAAACAATATTATAACAGTTCCAGATCACCAAGTGATAAAATCAAGAATTTAAAATACTGCAAATATAGAATAGAATTAATTATTTAATTACATCAGCATTATAGATTATAAAGTTTCCATCAGATTATATATGGAATTTCCTAACGAGAAATTGAACGAAGGGTCAAATTCCTTGAAATAAGTACTACTGTGCAGAAGAGGAAATAAAAATGAAAAAAAAAATGCTAAAATAACGTAGTACAAATAACCATTGTTAAAAGATATATACAATTCAGGAATCTTGGTGCACCGTCGCGCAGTTAACTTTAAAGTGGAAAGAGCTCGAGCACAATAAACGAAAGATCAAAGTTTATATACCGCTTGTGTAAACTTAACGGATAAACTCTCCTCCGTAATATCAATGTATACACAATTTACGTAAACAAAGAAAGTACACCGAAAGTATATAAAAAAAGACGAAAAAAAATTACGACCATCTTAAATTGATAAGGCGAGCTTTAATCAAGTAATTATTTCTCCAATAAAGAAAATAAAAAGTAAAGAAAGATTATATTGAAAAATATAAATTTTACAGGTTTTTTTTTACTTGAATTTTGCACTTTTCACTTAATGTGACTCTTAGAACACTATGGCAATTTTTTTCGATCACTTTTCTCATCCTCTTTTTTTTCTAATCGAGCTAAAATTTTGTGAAAAGGTTTCAAATTTAGTCAAGAAGGGCTGTGAGGTGCAATAAAAGTTTCAATAAATCAAAAATAAACTGTAGTGGAAAAACTTCGAAATCTGTAGAGTCGAGAAATTGACTAGAAGCTAAGTGTTGACTTAATTTTGAAAGTAATTTATAATTTTTTGAATTTAATTTTTGAAATATTAAATTTTTTCACATTGCTGCGCTTCTTTATATTTTTTTTTATATTCTTATACAATAGTATACGAAAAAAAACCTTTAACTGGAACAGTGATAACTTTTTCTAAAATAGCGAAAGTATTCGTTGAAATAGCAAAAGAATTCGTTGCAATAACTAAAAATTTCGCTAAAACAGTGAAATTTTTACAATTTTTTACAGGTGAAGATTTTTTTTCCCCTGTATTTTAGACTTTTGTACAAAATTTCAGCTCGATTTATTATTAAATAAAAGAGAGAAAAGTGCGATTGAAAAAAAATTACCATTCAGAACCTATAAATTCTGTTGAAATGTAAAAAAAATATTTTATTATTGTTAAAAAATATTTTAATCTGTTTGAGAAATGGTTTTTCGAAAATTATTGTGTAACTAAACGAGAAAATGTGCATTGCATTTATTGCCCTACGCATTCTCTTATTCACGTCACCCTTTATCTCATTATAAATTTTCTTTCTCTCTCTCTCCGCTGAGTATATCTTCATCCCTCCTTCGTGATCCGTGAATGGGTACACGTCGATACTGAGAATTTAAAAAAGAACGCAGAGGAATTTAAAGAGAGACTATATGGTGTAGGCGTCTCAATTGTGTAAGTATACACTATATATCTGAGGAAATTTCTTGGGGAAATGCTTTTTGAATATTAATAGCAATTCTCGTAGTCCAAAAATAATTGCATTTTTCTTTTTGTACTTTAATTTTAAAGAAAAATAAAATTTTACTTTTAGGAAAAAAAATGCATTGTACTTGATATTACATTCAAGAAAATAATAAATAAATATTACAGTGTTCACCAAAAAAGAAAAAAAAATAAATTTGATTGAAAAAAAGCTGGAAAAAGTAGAGAAAAAATTTTTGGAATAAATTTTATGCATATTAGAATATAATTTTTACTCAATTTGAAAATATTCTTTTTTTGTAAAAGAATGGTGTGGCAAACAAAATTTGTAATAGGCAAAATAAATTTTAGTCGACAAGAACAAAATTTTAATGCAAAATCAATGGGGCTAAAGTTTTGAACGTTCAAATGAATGGAATTTTTTTCACTTTATTTTTGAAAATTGCTACCGAAAAAAAAATAATTGCAATTAAACAATATTTAGTTTAGAATTAATATGTCTTATGGTAAAAAATTATTTTTTTGCAAATAAAATATTAATTAGAAGAATAAAAAAATATTGTCGTTATCATTTGAACGTACAAAACTTTTGGAACATGAAAATAAATAAAATTTATCCAACAGTAAATAATTGTTAATAGCAAACAAATTCTCTTAAAGAATAATTAATAATTTTTTCTCCAAAAATCACTTTTTTCTTTTTGCAATAATTTTCCGAAAATACGGTACAAAACTGTCAAAACAAGCAATACATTTCTCGTTACCAAAAATTTCTTACACATATATTTTTTTACATCCCCTAATCGAAAATAATCTTTTGAAAAAATTCCACATTGATCCATTCTCAAGCTTTTTTTTCTCTCATCTTTTAATAAAATACCAAAAGATACTTAGAGTATTAAAGCAAAAAAAAGTAAGCAGTAAATTATCAATACAAGTAGCGTTTTTTCTTTCTTTCATGCGTTTTTTCTTCATTTTTTCCTTATATATCCATTTCCAGTGCGGAGTAATAGTCCCTTTTTGACTTTCATTCCCCTAGAAAAGAAAAAAATTGAGGAAAAAAGTCAACGAATAGAAGAAATTGAGTGTGAATTGGGTGAGAGAAGTGCGGAGAATGAATAAAAATAGATAGGAAAAAAAAACTTGAAAGGTAAACGCTGTGGCATTGGCACCTGACCGGAAGAAAACATCTATGGGGGGTCTCTCTCTCTCTCTCTTTCTGTCTGATGGACATTATATAATGGGAAGAAAATAAGGGCGACCGACAAATAAATTGATCTCTTTTTATTTTTTATGGTTTAAATTTCTATCTAAAGTTCTTTTATTCTTTAAGAGGTTATTTTTTTTTAATTAATTAGAAAAGTATTTGATTTTAATAGAATTCGGCAAAAACTGCAAATTTTTAAAATTATTCACAGGGGAATTCAATTGTTTTTATAGAAATTTTTACAGAATTATTTACAAGAATTAATTATTAATCAATTTAGATTTTTTTTTAAATAAAATTCTTCTCTAGAATTTGATTATTTAAAAAAAATTTTAGTAATAATCGTTGCAAGAATTCGATTATTTTTATAAATATTGAAATTTATCGAAGGATTTTAATTATTTTTATAAATATTGAAATTTATCGAAGGATTTCAATTATTTTTATAAATATTGAAATTTATCGAAGGATTTCAATTATTTTTATAAATATTGAAATTTATCGAAGGATTTCATTTGTTTTTATAAATATTGAAATTTATCGAAGGATTTCAATTATATTTAATACAATTTTAAATAAATTCCGCAAAAATGGCAAATAATTCTTAAAACTTTTGATAAAATTCTTAAATTAAATTATTTTAAGAAATTTTAATGAAAATCTTTATAATAATTTGATTATTTTGAATAAAAATTAAAAAAAATTTGTTTAAGAACTTAATTATTTTCATAAATAATAAACAAGAAATTCAGTCATCTTTAATACAATTTTAATTGAATTTTTTGAAAGTAATCATTTTAGTTTAAAAATACTTCAGTAAAATTCTTCTGGAAAATTTAATTATTTTCACAATAATTTATTAATAATAAAATTCACTGCGAAAATTTAAATTATTAAAAAAATTTAATTCTTTCATGGAATTCAATTAAAATTGTATTAAAAATGACTGAATATATTATAATTATAATATAATGTTATAATTATTTAAGAAACTTTAATAAAATTTGTCTCAAGAATTTAAAAAATTTTGAAAAACTCTCGATAAGCAAAGCAATTCAATTATTTTATAAATTTAAATTGAATTCTCCGCGAATATTAAATCGTTAATGAAAAACGACCGCCAATAAGATAATAAGAAATAATTTTACCAACATTTACTCTATTGAATTAAACAAATTTTTTTAAACATTTTTTCAATTTTTCAAAAAACAATCTTGACTGTTCATAATTATAATTGAAAAATTTGATTAATTCAATTTCATTAAAATTTATTAATACTAATTGAATTTGTGCAAAGAATTTTACTATTTATAAAAGTAATTGAATCCTTCAAAAGAATGTTATTACATATTTATGAAAATAATTAAATGTTTGCGTAGAATTTTATTAACATTTTTGAAAATAATTGAATTGTAGAGAACAATTTAATTATTTATAAAGATAATTGAAATTTCGGAAAATTTAAAAAAAATGTTAAACATAATTGAATTTCTGCGAAGAATTATGTTACTTTTAAAAATAATTGAATTATTTTTTTAATTTTATGGAAATTTATGAAAAGAATTGAATTCTTATGAGGAATATTTTTCAAAAATAATATTTAAAAGAATTTAGTAAATCGGAAAAATTTTGGTATTTATGAAAATAATTGAAATAATTGAATTCCTTAGACAAAATTTAAGAACCACATTACTTTTTTAATTATCTACATGCTTTGCTAAAAAAACTAATTTTATAAAAAATTTAAAAAACCGAAATTCTTAAAATTCATCTGTTTTACTTATTTTTCTAGTTTTGCTTCTTTATTTTTGGGTTTTTGAGAACCACTTTACTTTTTTAATTATCTACATGCTTTGCTAAAAAAACTAATTTTATAAAAATTTAAAAAACCGAAATTCTTAAAATTCATCTGTTTCTACTTGTTTTTCTAGTTTTGCTTCTTTATTTTTGGGTTTTTAAGAACCACTTTAGTTTTTTAATTATCTCCATGCTTTGCTAAAAAAACTAATTTTATAAAAAATTTAAAAAACCAAAATTCTTAAAATTCATCTGTTTCTACTTGTTTTTCTACTTTTGCTTCTTTATTTTTGGGTTTTTGAGAATCACTTTACTTTTTTAATTATCTACATGCTTTGCTAAAAAAACTAATTTTATAAAAAATTTAAAAAACCGAAATTCTTAAAATTCATCTGTTTTCACTTATTTTTCTAGTTTTGCTTCTTTATTTTTGGGTTTTTGAGAATCACTTTACTTTTTTAATTATCTACATGCTTTGCTAAAAAAACTAATTTTATAAAAAATTTAAAAAACCGAAATTCTTAAAATTCATCTGTTTTCACTTATTTTTCTAGTTTTGCTTCTTTATTTTTGGGTTTTTGAGAATCACTTTACTTTTTTAATTATCTACATGCTTTGCTAAAAAAACTAATTTTATAAAAAATTTAAAAAACCGAAATTCTTAAAATTCATCTGTTTTCACTTATTTTTCTAGTTTTGCTTCTTTATTTTTGGGTTTTTAAGAACCACTTTAGTTTTTTAATTATCTCCATGCTTTGCTAAAAAAACTAATTTTATAAAAAATTTAAAAAACCAAAATTCTTAAAATTCATCTGTTTCTACTTGTTTTTCTACTTTTGCTTCTTTATTTTTGGGTTTTTGAGAATCACTTTACTTTTTTAATTATCTACATGCTTTGCTAAAAAAACTAATTTTATAAAAAATTTAAAAAACCGAAATTCTTAAAATTCATCTGTTTTCACTTATTTTTCTAGTTTTGCTTCTTTATTTTTGGGTTTTTGAGAATCACTTTACTTTTTTAATTATCTACATGCTTTGCTAAAAAAACTAATTTTATAAAAAATTTAAAAAACCGAAATTCTTAAAATTCATCTGTTTTCACTTATTTTTCTAGTTTTGCTTCTTTATTTTTGGGTTTTTGAGAATCACTTTACTTTTTTAATTATCTACATGCTTTGCTAAAAAAACTAATTTTAGAAAAAAATTTAAAAAATCGAAATTCTTAAAATTCATCTGTTTTCACTTATTTTTCTAGTTACGCTTCTTTATTTTTGGGTTTTTGAGAACCACTTTACTTTTTTAATTATCTACATGCTTTGCTAAAAAAACTAATTTTATAAAAAATTTAAAAAACCAAAATTCTTAAAATTCATCTGTTTCTACTTGTTTTTCTACTTTTGCTTCTTTATTTTTGGGTTTTTGAGAACCACGTTACTTTTTTAATTATCTACATACTTTGCAAAAAAAAACTAATTTTATAACAAATTTAAAAAACCGAAATTCTTAAAATTCATCTGTTTTCACTTATTTTTCTAGTTTTGCTTCTTTATTTTTGGGTTTTTGAGAATCACTTTACTTTTTTAATTATCTACATGCTTTGCTAAAAAAACTAATTTTATAAAAAATTTAAAAAACCGAAATTCTTAAAATTCATCTGTTTTCACTTATTTTTCTAGTTTTGCTTCTTTATTTTTGGGTTTTTAAGAACCACTTTAGTTTTTTAATTATCTCCATGCTTTGCTAATAAAACTAATTTTATAAAAAATTTAAAAAACCAAAATTCTTAAAATTCATCTGTTTCTACTTGTTTTTCTACTTTTGCTTCTTTATTTTTGGGTTTTTGAGAATCACTTTACTTTTTTAATTATCTACATGCTTTGCTAAAAAAACTAATTTTATAAAAAATTTAAAAAACCGAAATTCTTAAAATTCATCTGTTTTCACTTATTTTTCTAGTTTTGCTTCTTTATTTTTGGGTTTTTGAGAATCACTTTACTTTTTTAATTATCTACATGCTTTGCTAAAAAAACTAATTTTATAAAAAATTTAAAAAACCAAAATTCTTAAAATTCATCTGTTTTCACTTATTTTTCTAGTTTTGCTTCTTTATTTTTGGGTTTTTGAGAATCACTTTACTTTTTTAATTATCTACATGCTTTGCTAAAAAAACTAATTTTAGAAAAAAATTTAAAAAATCGAAATTCTTAAAATTCATCTGTTTTCACTTATTTTTCTAGTTACGCTTCTTTATTTTTGGGTTTTTGAGAACCACTTTACTTTTTTAATTATCTACATGCTTTGCTAAAAAAACTAATTTTATAAAAAATTTAAAAAACCAAAATTCTTAAAATTCATCTGTTTCTACTTGTTTTTCTACTTTTGCTTCTTTATTTTTGGGTTTTTGAGAATCACTTTACTTTTTTAATTATCTACATGCTTTGCTAAAAAAACTAATTTTATAAAAAATTTAAAAAACCGAAATTCTTAAAATTCATCTGTTTTCACTTATTTTTCTAGTTTTGCTTCTTTATTTTTGGGTTTTTGAGAATCACTTTACTTTTTTAATTATCTACATGCTTTGCTAAAAAAACTAATTTTATAAAAATTTAAAAAACCGAAATTCTTAAAATTCATCTGTTTCCACTTATTTTTCTAGTTTTGCTTCTTTATTTTTGGGTTTTTAAGAACCACTTTAGTTTTTTAATTATCTACATGCTTTGCTAAAAAAACTAATTTTATAAAAAATTTAAAAAACCAAAATTCTTAAAATTCATCTGTTTCCACATGTTTTTCTACTAGTTTTGCTTCTTTATTTTTGGGTTTTTGAGAATCACTTTACTTTTTTAATTATCTACATGCTTTGCTAAAAAAAACTAATTTTAGAAAAAAATTTAAAAAAGCGAAATTTTTAAAATTTATCTGTTTTTACTTATTTTTCTAGTTTTGCTTCTTTATTTTTGGGTTTTTGAGAACCACTTTACTTTTTTAATTATCTACATGCTTTGCTAAAAAAAACTAATTTTAGAAAAAAATTTAAAAAACCGAAATTTTTAAAATTTATCTGTTTTTACTTATTTTTCTAGTTTTGCTTCTTTATTTTTGGGTTTTTGAGAACCACTTTACTTTTTTAATTATCTACATGCTTTGCCAAAAAAAACTAATTTTATAAAAAAATTAAAAAACCTAAATTCTTAAAATTCATCTGTTTCCTACTTATTTTTCTACTTTTGCTTCTTTATTTTTGGGTTTTTGAGAACCACTTTACTTTTTTAATTATCTACATGCTTTGCTAAAAAAAACTAATTTTAGAAAAAAATTTAAAAAACCGAAATTTTTAAAATTTATCTGTTTTTACTTATTTTTCTAGTTTTGCTTCTTTATTTTTGGGTTTTTGAGAACCACTTTACTTTTTTAATTATCTACATGCTTTGCCAAAAAAAACTAATTTTATAAAAAAATTAAAAAACCAAAATTCTTAAAATTCATCTGTTTCTACTTGTTTTTCTACTTTTGCTTCTTTATTTTTGGGTTTTTGAGAATCACATTACTTTTTTAATTATCTACATGCTTTCCTAAAAAAAATAATTTTATAAAAACCCGCGACTGCGGTGCGAGTACAACTCGCACTTGTCCAATTTTTTTTTACTATTTTCTCTTTTTTATTTTTGGCTTTACTATTCGTTTTTTTACTATTTTTGTCTTTTTTCTTAACTATTCGTTTTTTTCCTATTCTTTTATTACTATTTTTGTCTTTAGTGTTCTTTTTTTAAAAAAGTTTTTAATGAAATTCTTTAATTCTTTTTTTTGTCATCGCGGCTACTATTTCCTACTTTTTTTTGTCATCAAGGCTACTATTTCCTACTTTTTTTAAACTCATAATGGAGTGCGAAGCCTGTAATTTACAAAAATTAATTTTACTATAAAGTATTGTTAAGGTTTAAAGAATTTTTAATAAATCGATTTAGAGGAGATTCTTTACAAATGAAATTTAGAAAGCTGTTAAAATAGAGTACAACAAAAGTGGTAATTTTCGATCAATTAATAATGGGAGTAAAAGTTTTTTTTCTCGAACAAAAGTTATCTCGATCGTCCATCTAAGAGCTTTAGCTTCAAATCGTTTTCAATTAAAATATTTTAAATTCTGTTTAATTAACTCGATGTATGTTAATTTTTGTTAGAGAAAAAAAATTGTATCTTTAACGATAATAATTAACGCATCTCAGACTTTTGAAACTGAAAAATGAAATTTTCGACAAATTACACACTCGGTAAAATCAATAGATGAATAGTAAATCAAAAACTTTCTTGTGCATTCCAAAAGGAATGCTGAGCTAACCACATTTGCGGTTAGTCTCTTATATTCTCTATTCAGAACATATACATATAGATACACGCATATGTACCTGCTTCAAAGTCCATCCCACTGAAATCTTTCAATTTCACATAGTCTTCTATATAATAAATTCATGAAGCGTTTTCTTTAGTACCTTTAGTGTTTTGTTTTTTCTTTTTAAAATGTTTTGTACACTATATGTGCGAAGATGTAAAATATATTTGAAATTTGCAGCAATTTAATAAAAAACAATAAAACATTGCAAAAAAATAAAATAAATAAGTAAAACAATCAAAATTCTCCAAACTTTTCCCAATGTTACCGAAGGGGAATTTTTTCATTTTTCTGTATATCATTTCAAAAATTTTAGTTTTAATTTCAAAGATTTAAATGACGATAATTCGAACTTTTACTAATTCCCAAGTTTTTCCAACAAAAAAATTTCCAAAGTCTTTTTAAAGAAAAATTTATCTGCATTTTTGCCGAAGATTAAGTGACTAAAATTTTTGGGGAAGTTTTTATAAAAAAAAAAAATTCGTCTATAAGAAACTAATTTCCACTAAAAAATTGGTTTTTGGAAATATTTTGACAGAAGCTGGCAAATTGATTCTCTTCGCTATTGTATATGGGGAATTATCAAATTTCTATAGCTTTTGGGAAAATCAGAAAAAGTCGAGGATTCTTCAATTAATTGTCTGAATCGGGAACAAATAGGGGAATATACGTGTGAAAAATTTCATTTCACAGTGGTTGTCAAAAATAAAAGCGAAAGTAAAGAGAAAAAAAAGCTCAGAAAATTTATTAGCTTTAGGGTGAAATTTACAGCACAACTTTTTAACGGTTGCTTCTTTTTTTACTTGAAAAAAAAACTTAAGCAATTCTTCTACTATTTCAGAGTATTTTTTTGTAATTTTATTTTAGAAAATATTACATTAATTAACATTTAAAAATAATTCATTAAAAAAAAAAATAAATTTATAATAATAGTAGTAATTAAAAATAAATAATAGTAATAAATAATAATAATAATATTAATAATAATAATAATAATCATAATAATCATAATAAAAATTAATTAAAATAAATTAAATTAATTAACTTTACGTTTCTACCACTTGAAAAGAAACTAATAATAACATAACAATAATATATACTTAAAAAGTATAAAAATACTTCAAAAGAAAATTTATTAAAAAAAAGAAATAAAAACAATTTTTACCTTTTCTGGATAAAATAATGAATTTTTTTTCAGTTGACAAGAAATTATAATAAATTATAATAAGTAGAATTCAATAATATATACTTAAAAAGTATAAATATACTTGAAAAATAAATTAATTTTTAAAATATAGAAAGAAAAACAATTTTTACCTTTTCTAGAAAAATTGGGAATTTTTTTCACTTGAAAAGAAACTATAACAATAACATTACAATAATATATACTTAAAAAGTATAAAAATACTTCAACAGAAAATTTATTTTTCAAAAAAAGGAAGAAAAACAATTTCTACCTTTTCTAGAAAAATTAAGTAAAAAGAGAAAAAAAGTGCAATAAATTTTTCGAATCTTTTAACCGCTTCTTTACTGGAGAGAGTGCGCATTATGTCATCTTTTCAATACTGTTTCAAATAATTTTTCAAAAAACACAATAATTCAAACACTACACCCCTTTTTTTTGGTTTTTTGCTCTCCTTCATCCAGCATCGAACTCTCCTCTCGTCTCAATCAACGGGGAGAAGTTTAAGACTCAGGGGTTGCGTGCTCCCCTAAAATATATACGTGCGAAAAAAACCCTGAAATTGATACTTTGTTTAAGAAAAAAAAAACTACTGATATTGGCAATTTTCAGGAAAAATGTGATTTTAAAAACCCCCAAAAAAATTTCAATTTAGCATTCAATTTATTATATAGGGGAAGATCTGTAGTGAATAGGTTGGACCACCTATTTAACTTTGTTTATAACTTTTTTTTTTGCTGAATATCATAAATTGATTTGTTTAAAACTAAAAAATTTAATTGTCTTCAAAAATTTAAATGCTTCTCATCAAAATGTAAATTATTTTTATAAATAATAAAAATTATTTTTCAAAATTTAAATATTTTAAAAAATTTAACGAAAATTTTTTGCGAAACTGGAATTATTTTCAAAAAATCTTCTTGAATTTAATACTTTCTAATATTTACTATTTTAATGATATTTGCCATAAGATTTCAATTGTTTAAACAAAATTTTGATAAAATTCTACGAAAAACATTGAATTATTTTTACAAATCATAAACATTTTTTTACAGGAATTTAAATATTTAGAAATTTTTTTTTTACATTTTTTCGCAATGATTTCATTATTCTCGTAAATAATAAATCTTTTTACAGATATTCAATTATTTTTATAACTAATATAATATTCTTTGCTAAAATGTAAATATTCTTTCTTGGAATTTAATTAAAATTGTATCGAAAATTATTTAATTCTCATATTCAGAATTGTATCAAAATTCTTAGGAGTAATTAAAATCTTTCGAAGAATTTCATTAAAAATTTTAAATACAATTGAATATTACAGACGATTTTTATTAAAATCGGATGAAAAGTATAACTGAATTCCTCGAAAAAATGTTTTACCAAAACTTTTGAAAATAATTAAAATTTCTGAGAAGATTTTTATTATTTTCCTACAATTTTCAAATTTTCTGCCAAAGATTTTATCAAAATGTCTGAAAATAATTGAAGATCTGAAAAAAAGTTTGTCATTTTTTATTTATGTCGAGAATTTTACTCAAATTTTTGAAAATAATTGAATTTTTGCTAATTTTTCTGAGGAATTCAATTATTTTTAGAAATTTTAATAACATTCCTCGAATAAAAATTGAATACAATTATTGTTATATGTTTGTAAAAAAAAACATTCGAAAGAGTTCAATTATTTTCGTGAAAAATAAATTTTTTTGAAGCAATTAAATTAATAACGAAATTTAGAATAAAATTCTTCCAAAGAATTTGATTCTTTTTGAAAATAACATTTTTCAGAATAATTGAAATATTTAAAAAAAAATTTTGAATAAAACTCTTCGTCAGATGTTAATTATTTTCAATTTTTAAATGAAATTTCTCGATGCACTTCAGTTGTTATCTAAATGTTTGCAAAAATTCTGAGAAATTCAATTATTTTTACAAAATTTGAAAAAAAAATTCTTCATCAGAAATAAATGATTTTTGTAAATTATATTTTTTCTCTGTATTTAAACATTTTCAGAAATAAAATTCTTTACAGGAATTCAATTTGTAAAAAACATTTTTAATAAAATTCGTTTCATAAGAATTCAATTATTTTCTTAAATAAGAAAATTTATCGCAGAATTTCAAGTATTTTTTATACAATTTTAAATAAAATGCCAGAAAATTATTTTAAAAATTTCTTTTTAAATTCCCTGAAAGAATTGAATTATTTTTTTAAAAAATTAAAATAGATTAAATTCTTCATAAAAATTTAATTTTAAGAAAAATTCAATATTTGATTCGTGAAAAATTCTGGAAAAAGTCAAATAAATATTCCGTTATTTAACAAATTATTTATTTTTCTATTTGAATAATTGAATTTTCGAAAAATGCTCTTTAAAAAAATTAATTAAGCAATGAATTTCACTTGAATGTTTTGAATTATAATTTATAATATTGAATATTTTTTATTGAAAGAATTATGGTGCAAATTTTTAGTAGGAATTGAATTTTAATAAGGGTTCGAATGGTAAAATAATTGAAAATTTAAATTTATATAGTAACGCTACTCTTAGGAGAAAAAATAATGATTTCATCACTCTGTCAGTTTAAATTCATTGTAAGTTATCGAATTTCAGAATGTTTGAATTTGAAAAATTGAATTCCTGTAGAAAAATTATGATTAAATTTATTAATTGAATGAATTTAATAAATTAAAAAAAATTGAATTAATTGAATTAATTGAATTAATTGAATAAATTGAATAAATTGAATAAATTGAATTAATTGAATACATTGAATAAATTGAATAAATTGAATAAATTGAATTAATTGAATTAATTAAATTAATTGAAATTATTGAGATAATTAAATTAATTGAAATTATTGAGATAATTTAAAAAAGAAGTTATTGATGTTTCCGAATAAAAATTCGGAACAATGATTTGTTAAATAACGGAAAATTTATTTGACTATTTCCAGAATTTTTAATAATTTTACAATTAAGAAAAATAAAAATGAATAAAAATAAATTTTACATTACATTTATATTAACGAACTTTCAGTTAATATAAATGTAGTGGAAAATTTATTTGTGTATATCTAATATTTTTTGGAGTAAATAAAAATATTCTTAGAAAGTAAAAATTTCGCCCCGAATTCAGGGAAAAGAGAAAAGGAAATTTTTGTGGCAACCCTTTTTTTTGAAGAGATTCGCCCAAAGGCTTAGAAGCATAAAGGTTTCGAATCATAAGCGAAAGTAGGAAAAAAAAGCAAACCAACAATATATCGATGCGAATGAGTAGGGCAATTGTGATGGAAAAAATATCGTCGGAAAGCCATGATCGCGTGGAATCGAATGGCGCGAGACTCGATTCGCTAAGGGTCCCAGGAAATCGTCAAAAAATTCGCAAACCCGGGCGTCTGGACGGAGCCCATAAAGTGTCGGCGTAAATCACTTGGTTTTATGGTGGTGCACGTTTGCCAACCTTTAGCTGATGAATTCCTTACCCAGACTCACCGTGTGTGCTGCACCTCACCGTGGTCTCGCGCGGCTAAATCCAATGGCTTTTGGTTTCTCTCTTTCTCTCTCTCTCTCCCTTTTTCTCTAAACCCCCGTCACACCCCCCTTCTCTCATTTCACTCTATCTCTCTCATTTCCCTTAACTTTTGCCTCACTTCAACATATACACAATTTCTTCTACCCAGTTAAGAAAAAGTTCCCTTTCTCACCACCCTTTTTTCATTTTTTCTTTTTTTTTTTTCTTCTTTTGGCCCTATATCTTCTCTGCCCCTCGCACCCTTTTTTGTGGTATCGGGGGAGAAAAAAAAAGAATTTCTCCTTTTACGCGGATGCACTGGGAGAAATTCGAGAAGATTGTTCGCCGCAGTCTCTCTCATATATGTACGATTCGCAAAAAGTTTCAATATAATTTTTTTCTCTCTATATAAAGATCGTTTAAGGATAATGTCATTTTTTATGAATCGAGAGAGAGAGAGAGAGAGAGAGAGAGAGAGAGAGAGAGAGAGAGAGAGAGAGAGAGAGAGAGAAAAAAGTTCTTTGAACGTTGTAAAAAATTTTTTTTTTCAAATTTACAAAGAGGAAAAGATGATTTTAGTTAAAATCGAGGTGAAAACTAAAAGATGAAGATAAAGAAAAGTTTTTTCACTAGAAGTAAAAAATTTTTTAAAAATTATTAAATTAATATATATATATATATATATATATATATATATATATATAATATAATATAATATAATAATATAATATATTTAATTATATATATATATATATATATATATATATATATATATATATTACTTGTATAACAATATCTATAATAAATACTTCGATATATATATGAAGGAGAAAAAAAATTTGATATTCCTGTGAGGCTATGGTGGCGAAGAAAGTTTTGCAATGACTCGATAATGCGCGAGAGAGGAAGTTAACGGCTCGTGTCCCCCTTTAATGCGAATTTTCAAATAATTTGAAATTCGCGAAGCGCTAATATGCACACACACGTACAGTGGTGGCACGTGTGCTGCACGAACTGTTAACGACATTATTTCCGCCGTCTTTCTATACCGGTAAAACGTGCTTCCATTTTTATTTTCAATATCGTTCCTAAATGAAGAATAAATAATAATAATAATAATAACAATAAAAATAATAATAATAATAATAATACACTGAAAAAAAAATTTATTTGATTCAAATAACCGATTATTCGACTATTATCAAAGAAATATTTACTTGAATCAAATAATTTTTATTTCAATAAATAAACTGTATCAAATAAACTGATTAACTGAATCAAATAAACTATTTGAATCAAATATTTCAATATTTGAAGCAAATATTATTTATTTGAGTCAAGTAAAAATTATTTGTTTCGAGTAAATATTTATTTGATAATGGTCAAATAATCGGTTTTTTGAATCAAATAAATTTTTTTTTCAGTGTAATAATCATAATAATAATCATAATAATAATAATCATAGTAATAATCATAATAATAATCATAATAATAATGAAAAATAATAATAATAATAATAATAATAATAATAATGAATTCAATTTTTTTTTTTTGAAGCAATAATTTCTCTATTGAATTAACAAAATAGATATTAAAATATATAATGAATCGTATTTAGAATTAAAAGCTAAGTTGTCTAATAAAATACGTAAATACAATTACTTTCAACAAAACGTATATAACAAAATTTAAATTATATTAAACACTTTTGCAAAAGTATTCACAAGAATTTCCAAAATAATTTATTTAAAACAATTAAGTTATTTAAGTTTTAAACAAAACATTAATAAAAATATCATAGGATAATTAAATTACTCACACCGAACGCAAATGTATACATTAAATTTTGTAAAAGTATTTTACAATTTTTTTAGTTTATAAATTTTTTTATGATTTTATTTTAGTTATTTTTTTTTATTTATTAAAATATCTTCAATAAAAATTATTTCGTTCATTTGAACGTTCAAAACTTGGGGATCATTAAAAGAAAAAGAAAATAATAAAATAAAAAATACCAAACTAAAAAAAAATTATGTGGAATTTAGTAAAGTTATATATATTAAAATTGAACTGAGATTATAATTAAAATATTTTTCATTCCTTAAGTTTCTGGAATGAATTCGAATGTATTCGGAGAATTGATAAAACAATTTTCTGAAAAATTCAATTATTACGAAGAATTGAAAAAAAATTCTTTACAAAATTTAGTTGATAAAATTGTAATTTTAATAAAATTTTCCTATAGAATTTAATTATTTTTTCACTATATACAATTCTTCTTGAGAATTAAATTATTTTTACAAATCATATGCATTTTTTATGCCAATTCAATTATTTAAATAAAGTTTAAATAAAATTCTTCTCGAGAAATAATTTTTTTTTATAAATATTACATTTTTTTCGAGAATTCAATTAATTTCAAAAAATTTCGATAAAAACCTGTCAAAATTATGGAAAAATTATAATAGAATTGATCATAAAATAAAATTCAATTATTTTTAGAAAAAAACTTACCCTTTCGAATTTCAATTAATCTTTATATGATTTTAAATAATGATAGAAAATTGCATTTATAAAAAAAAGTTTTTTACTTCCCGAAAGAATTCAATTTTAATAAAATTTTATAAAATTCTTCATAATTTCTTCATAAAAATTCAATTTTAAGAAAAATTCAATTATTTCATAAATTACTTATTTTGTGTATTTAAATAATTGATATTCTTCTAACCATAGTTTAGTACCAGTGAATAATTTTTTTTAATAAACAAGAGATAGAGTTTGTCAAAATTTAAATAAAATTCTTCACAAGAAATAAATTATTTTTTGTAAATATTACATTTTTTTCGAGAATTCAATTAATTTTAAAAAATTTCGATAAAAACCTGTAAAAATTACTGAAAAATTACAATAGAATTGATCGTAAAATAAAATTCAATTATTTTTGGAAAAAAAACTTACGCTTGTGAATTTCAATTTTTCTTTATACGATTTTAAATAATATGATAGAAAATTGCATTTATTTAAAAAAATGTTTATTACAATATAATATATATATATATATATA
Organism: Leptopilina drosophilae; assembly: GCA_032873175.1. Lineage (NCBI taxonomy): Eukaryota > Metazoa > Arthropoda > Insecta > Hymenoptera > Figitidae > Leptopilina > Leptopilina drosophilae. The sequence goes on from CM065483.1 coordinate 5,117,653, forward strand.
TATATATATATATATATATATATATATATATATATATATATATTTATTATAATTTTTTATTTTCTGCTAATTATCGGCTGTGGTTACTTTTTATTAGTTGTGAATTATATTAATTATGAAATTAAATTAAAATATTTATAAGTTTAAATTTATAATTACAATATTCTTATAATATGTAAAATAATGATTTTATCACTCTGTCATTTTAAGTTTATCAAAAAAAAAAAAAAACAATGAAGAATCTGGATCGATTGCTTTATGTTTTATAAAACAATATTCTCGTATGTTATTCAATATCAAAAAGATTCGATTTTTAAATTCTTCATTTCTGTGGAAAAATTATGATTAAATATTTACTGAAGAAAGAAGTTGATGATGTTTTCGAATAATTTTACATTTGAGAAAATTCGTAAGTAAATGTAATAGAATTTTTTTTGATTTATCTAATAATTTTTGGAGTTAATCTAAATATTCTTCAGGGTCAGGAAAGAAGGCAAAATTTTTCCTCGAAGTCAGCGATCGGGGCAAAATTTAGGGCTGAGACTATAATGTTCCTCACCCAGACCTTTTGTCTTGATGATTTTTGACTTTAGGTCCGAAAAAAATACCACCTTTCCCTCTTTCGATTGCAAAATACTCCTTTTTTCTCATGACAAATGATCAAAAATCGCATAAATTTTCCACCTTTTTGGGTTTCAAAAATCAAAATATACATTTGTAATGTAGAAAAAAAATTGTCTCTATATAAAAGAATTTGTAGTAGACTTTTGTTATTATGCAGAATAAGACTCGAGAAACGATGCGTGCAACACGTTTATGTATCCGGTGGTGTACGTGACGTCATATATATATATATATATATATATATATATAAATACAAATACAAATACATATAAATACATATACAAATACAAATAATATAAAATATAGAGACAGTGTAGTTGTTTGGGACCCATATGGCACTGTTCGATAACCTCATCATCCTCGCGGTTCTCCAACAGTCTAAACAGCAATAAACGGCTTTCATTATATGAGTTTGTCCCAAAAGGGCCACACACGGAACGATCCTTTTCTTTAGCTTTTATATTATTCATCATCAGCTCTCTCTCTCTCTCTCCAAGGGTTGACATTTGGCACACGATATAAAAGAATGTGCAAATATTTACTTTGTCATTCAAAGTAAAAACATTGTATAAACCTACAATTGAAAATATATTCTCTACTGCAATTGTATATTCACTCGAGTTTTTCATTTTATCACTGCGCGCACTCACGCGCTGTAAATCATCATATAGTTGTTAATTCAGATGCAAATCAATCGATGATCGATTTAGAAAATGTGATTGGCCTTTTTTGGTTCACTAGGAGTGGTAAATGATCATTTAATATTTGTAGTGAACCGAAAAAGGCCAGGTGGAAAAGTTAACGTTGGTCTAACCGTAAATTAACGTTAAAGTAACGTTAAATTAACGTTAAACTAATGTTAAAGGAACGATAAACTAACGTTCCTTTAATCTTAAAGTAACGATAAACTAACGTCCCTTTAATGTTAAAGTAACGATAAACTAACGTTCCTTTAATCTTAAAGTAACGATAAACTAACGTCCCTTTAATGTTAAAGTAACGATAAACTAACGTTTAAATTACGATAAACTAACGTTCCTTTAATGTTAAAGTAACGATAAGCTAACGTTAAACTAACGTTAAAATAACATTAAAATAATGATAAACTAACGTTAAACTAACGTTAAAATAACGTTAAAATAACGTTATATTATCATTAGCCAAAGTTAACTAACGTTAACCTTTCCACCTGGAGAACGAATTGTAAAGAATTCAGAAAGGAAGCAAATTACAAAAAAACGAATCGCAATTTGCAGGGAATTTTCGCGAATGAGAAAAGCGGAACCAGAGAGTTTGCGCGCAGTGATGATTGTCCACCCTCCAGTCCAATGGAAATGCCGAAGTCGACAACACCCACGGAAAGGGGATGTGGCACTTGAATAGTCGATTACGAGGGTGGTTTCTACCCCCTCGAAGTTGCTAGGGGCGTCACCTTAGTTTCCCTTTTTTTTTTTTTTTTTTGCTTCTCAAACCTAAAAAGAGAGCGGGAGAGAGATAATATACCTTCGCTAAAGTTGCATAGCTAAAGTTAAAGAGCGATCAGAGTGTGGAGCGTATAGTTTGTCGTCAGAATTTCTGCAAACTTCACTTTAGCGGTTTTGCTGAGAGAAATTAGAATAATTCGATGATACGTAACTGTTGCGGCCAGAGGCGTTGGAGGCGTTCTCATTTGAATATCTGTATAATCGGAACGCTGTTAGGGCGGATCCAGAAAAGGACGATCCTGTCGTCGACACCTCGTCGTCTAAGTTGCGAAGCTTAATCGACGTAAAAACATATTAGATAGTCCTTTAACTAGATATTTTCTTCGTCGTCGTCGTCGTCGTCATCGTTTGGGGTTTATTTCCTTGTTCTTCCCCTCATGGAAGTTTCTTCAATTTTTTTTTTATTTTTGTTTTATAGAGAGTTAAGTTTTAAGGATTTGTTGTATTCTAGCTTCGGGGTTCTTGGGAGAACCCAAATTGGAAACGTTAACGTTGTAGTCAACGTTAACTAATGCTATTAACGTTAATTTAACGTTAACTAACATTAAACTGACGTTCACTAACGTTAGGTAACATTAGACTAACGTTCACTAACGTTATGTGACATTAAACTAACGTTAAGTAACATTATACTAACGTTCATCACTTTAAGTAACATTAGACTAACATTCACTAACGTTAAGTAACGTTAGACTAACATTAACGAACGTTAACTTTTCTACCTTAGACGCACCTATACATTTTTGAAGAGATAATGAGTAATAGTTTCATTTTACATACAAGCGATTGTATTTATCAATTGTCAGGCGTTTATACGCGATTTTCAATGTAAAATAAACATAAAGTATAATCTAAGGTTACTTTAACGTTTCTCTAACGTCAGTTAACGTTCGTTAATGCTGTTATCTTTAATCAAAGGTTAGTCTGACGGCGGTTAACGTTCGTCAACTACTTTTTTCTGCTACTAACGTTAATATAACGTTAGTCTAACGTCAGTTAACGTTCGTTAATTCTGTTATCGTCAATCTAACGTTAGTCTGACGTCGGTTAACGTTCGTTACCTACTTTCATTTGCTACTAACGTTCATATAATGTTAGTCTAACGTCAATTAACGTTCGTTAATCCTGTTATCGTCAATCTAACGTTAGTCTGACGGCGGTTAACGTTCGTCAACTACTTTTTTCTGCTACTAACTTTAATATAACTTTAGTCTAAAGTCAGTTAACGTTCGTTAATGATACTGACGTTAATATGTCATTAGTCTAAGGCCAGTTAACGTTCGTTAATTCTACTTACGTCAGTCTAACATCAGGTAAGGTTCTTTAACCGTAGTCTAACTTTACATAACGTTGGAAAACGTTGGTTAACGTTAATGTAACGTTGTTTAACGTTGGAAAACGAAGGTTAAAGTTAATATAACGTTGAAAAACGTAAGTATAACGCTGGTTAACGTCGAAAAACGTTGGGAAACGTTGGTTGACGTTAGTATAATATTGATTAACGTTGGAAAACGATGGTTAACGTTAATATAACGTTGAAAAACGTTGAAAAACGTTAGTATAACGTTGGTTAATGGATGATTTTTCACTAATTCAGATTGTAAATAATTTATCACTAATTAGTAATTAACAAACAGTAATATTCAGAGTCTATTTATATAATAAAAATAAATGTAATTAAAATTCCCGCTGCTCCACTTTGTGTTAATCTTCATTAAAACTTTGAAACACATGAATGGCAAAATAATGTCAATTTGAAGTTACATATACATACAAATAAAGGACATACAAACAAGGCTCTTATATTTAAAAGAAACGGCTTTCCTAATGAGTTCATTTTTCAATACATCATCGGGTGTTCGAAGATGTTAAACTTGCCAAAACATAAAAAGAAAAATAATAATAATAATAATGGTAAAACAAAGTGCAATGGCTATTGTTCGGTTTGCCTACGCGAAAGAGTCGAGTCTGACCCTCCGGGAAACAAAAGGCATGGTACACTCGATACTTGATTCTCGATTCTTAAGAACGCCTCCGCATCTCTAACTCTCTCTCTCTCTCTCTCTTTCTCTCTTACGGTTGCCTCTCATGAAACGAACAGAAATCTTTTGCTTACTGTTTGACTCGTTCTTACAACTTGCAAACTTACATACATACGTACATACCAACACGCATATATGATACACTTATTTCTCAGCAATCCTCTTCTGTATATATCCAGGGGCTGAACACCTGAGAAACTCTCTTTGCAATCTTCCTAAGTGATTTTACAATATTTGCGTAGGCGCAGTTAAAGAAAAAAGAAATAAAGAAAAAGACATTTACGTATTTCAGTGAAATGCCGACAATTCTATTTACAACGTTTGATATTGAATTTTATGAATATAACATATTTTTTTTGTCTTATAGGAAAATGCGAATTGTTATTCTTAAAATGAAAATATAAATTATTGCGTGGTGCAACAGAGATGGAGGTTTGTATTTTTTTGACATTAGGAAATATTTTAATTCAGACTAATAAATTATTGGATATTTCTCAAAAAACGATCGTTCACATTTTTTGACAACAACAAAACATGAACGTTTATTCCCTTTTTTTCTTTTCTTTCCTTCTTTTTCCTTTTTTTTTCTTTCTTCCCTTTTTTTCCTTTCTTCACTTTGTAGTTTTAATAAAAATCCCTGACCTTTGGCACATCGGATAAGTAATAAAAAAATGACCCTAATGTATATTTTTTTTCTTCGGGGAAAAATTTGCAAAATTCCGATATAAATGAAATTTACGGAAAAAATGCAAAAGAATGTAAAAATGTCCTTTCTCGCAGTTAATTTTCTCTTTGTGGTTTGAAACACGATCGGCCTGAGAGTGTTCCATCATATGTGTCTATATAAAACATTTCTCTCGCGTATTTGTGTGTCTTTCTTGAATATATCCCCTCGTGTTTGTGTTTGAGAATCGTACTTGAACTGGTTCTTAGAAAGAATCAGAAGATAATTAATTGTCCTCGTGGTCCAGCATAACGAAGCTGGATTGGACCTCCTCCTCCACCTCCTCCTTCTCAATAATCGAGTCAGTCTTTTGTATACACACACCATATTCATTCTCGTGCTAAACTTTCTGTGTCGTATATATATAAAATTGCAACAGGATTGATGTAATTTATAACGGAAATTAACTTTTCCATTTAAACCTTCATTACTCTTCTTCGACTGCGGTTTACAAGCGTTTAATCAATAAGTGAAAAAGGACGTTTTTTTTCATCATCACCATCATCATCGTCGTCGTCTCCTCGTCGAATATTCTTTTTCTTCTTATTCATACAACTCCAAAACAGACGCGTGTTTCTTTACTCTTTTTATTAATGAATTTATTTAATCGATCATAAATTAAAGGACGTTTGTAAACTTTATTAGAGGATTTGTTCTTGATTGAGTCAATTTTTCTCAATTAATGTCAAATTGCTTTTTCGAGACGTTGGTTTTGAAAAAAAAATTGTTAATTATCTTAATTACAAATTGAATTTTAAATTAATTACTCTCGTCTTTTTGTTTCGAGTTAAAAATATATTTCTTTTTTTGTACATATTGAAATTATATGGCACGATTATCTTAATGAATCTTGAATATATATATGTGTGTGTTCGTATTGAATATCTGAAGGAATTTTTGTCTTTCGGATTGTGTAAATATTAAAAATAATTGATATGATTTTAATCGGAGAAAACGTTTCGGATAGAGAGCGCTTAAAATTCTTTTCTTCTAATTTCTTTTGTTTCGTGCTTTCAATTTTTTTTTGTACTCGTCTTGTTGGGAATGTTTAATTATAGGAAATTTTAGAAGGTACAGAATTTTTAAGATACAAATTTTACATGGTAAAAAATTTTAAAGAGGCACATTTTAGAAGGTTAAAAATTTAGAAGACAAATTTTAGATGGTAAAATATTTAGAAGATACAAATTTAAAACAGTTAAAAATTTAAAAAAGACAAATTGTACAAGGTTCAAAATTTAGAGAATACAAATTTTAGAAGGTACAAAATTTTTAAGAACCAAATTTTAGATGGTAAAAAATATTAAAGAGACAAATAGAAAGACAAATTTTAGATGTTTTAAAATTTAGAGAATACAAATTTTAGGTGGTAAAATTTTTGCAGATACCAATTTTACAAAGTTAAAAATTTTGAAGAGACAAATTTTAGGTGGTTAAAAATTTAGAAGAGACAAGTAGAAGGTTAAAAATTTAGAAAAGACAAATTCTAGAAGTTTTAAAATTTAGAGAATACTAATTTTAGAAGGTACAAAATTTTTATGATCCAAATTTTAGATGGTTAGAAATATTAAAGAGGCAAATTTTAGACGGTTAAAAATTTAGAGAATACAAATTTTAGAAGGTTAAAAATTTAGAAGAGATAAATTTTAGAAGTTTTAAAATTTAGAGAATACAAACTTTAGGAGGTACAAAATTTTTAAGATCCAAATTTTAGACGGTAAAAAATATTACAGAGGCAAATTTTGGATGGTTAAAAATTTAGAAGAGACAAATTTTATATGGTAAAAAATTTAGAAGATACAAATTTAAAAAGTTAAAAGAAGAGACAAATTTTATATGGTAAAAAATTTTAAAAAGTTACAAATTTAGAAGAGACCAATTTTAGAAGTTTAAAAATTTTTAAAATACAAATCGATGGTACAAAATTAGGAACTTAAAAAATTCATGAGACACAAAAATTTTAATATTATTTTCACCTTGTTTTTATAGTGAGAAATAAATGATTCGAAAAATTTATTGAAATGAATTTATTATTGCAGTCTGATTAGAGTAGACGTGAGACTAGCACGTGACACGAGGAGACGTTTCCTCTTTACTTCTGACATAACTATTCTTCGTGCTTTCTTGAACGGAAGCCTGATAACTTCCCGTTTGCAAACAAATGTTCCCTTTCCTATTTAAATAGTCTACTTTTAATTTTTCGATTAATGCCTGTTAGAATCTGACGGACAGTCAAATCAAAAGTTAGTCCAATGTCAGAATTTCGAATTTAAAGAAAATAAAATTTTTAATTTCTCTTCGTGGAAAGGCGTGGGATTTAATTTTTAATATTCAAAATGATTAAAAATTGCAATTTTCAATCAGTTAATTAAATTTTAGGTTAATTAAATTTTAGGTTTATTAAATTTTAGAATAATTAAATTTTAGGTTTATTAAATTTTAGAATAATTAAATTTTAGGTTTATTAGATTTTAGATTATTTTATTTTAATCATTTATTATTGGGAAAAAATTATAGAAATAATCAATGTAAATAGGGAGCTTGTGGAAAATAAGTACGTAATGAAAAAAATTGGCACTCAATAAATAATCGCTTTTTTCTATTTTTACACAATTTTCTTTTTTCACACAACAGTGAACATGCGATTTACCTTCGGGCTGACTATTACTGACTGATATACCATGCGGCGAGACTTTAAACTCGCATAAATCAGAATGTTGACTAATATTCCGATTTCAAGTTCCCGTAATTATAATTTCCTTTAAAGAAAAACAAATTAATTATAAACGACTCGATAATCATTAATACAATAATTTAATGGCTCATTTAACGTTAATTTCCGTCTGGCGAGTCTGATATTTTTTTTTTCAATTTGGTTTTGGATATTATTGCTCCTTCGGATTCATTTAAAAAATAAAATTTAGCACAAATTGCTCTCAATTTGACAAAGACTAATTATTTGAGATCGTAACTGAGTTTCACTGCACATTTGTATAAAATTCGCGTAGGCCGTACGAAGATGATTATTTCCAGGAAGTCGTGAGAAAATTTTATACCTTCATCGATTTCTTATATATATATATTATATGAAATTTACATGGGCGTTTGAAAAGAAATTTTTGCTGAAAAAAAATCGACAAAACAAATTTTTTCCCAGATAGTGCAAATGGCAAAATTGTGTTTCATTGTCAGGAGAAGTTTTCTCCTTCTCTCTTGATAAAAATGCTTTTCTTTTCCTGTAAATTAAAAACGTTGGGAAAAAGTTTAACAGACTACATTACAAATTTGTAGTGATTTTTTTTTACTAATTTGTATAAATAAACATATTTATTTGTATAAAAAAACATATTTATTTGTAGTAAATATTTATTTTTAGAAATAAACATATTTATTTGTACAAAATGGCAATTTAAATTATTATTTTATCGTGAACGTGTAATTTCGAGACACTTATCATTTCCGTAACTGGTAATTAGAATAGAAATTAGCATAGATTATTTCGAAAGTTGAACGTCTCAATTAATCATTTTTTTTTTAACTGCAATATGACTATTCGAAGTCGCACAGCATGAGTTCTCACGCATTAAAAATAAGAGAGTCCAATATTATAGTTTTTGAACATAATTATCATGAGTCAAGAGATGAAGATTGGTTTATTTGCTTAAGGCTATGATGTAACATGGAATTCATGCAAAAAGAATAAAAAAGAAGTTGATCCCAATTTCAGAACAAGAACAATTAATTTAAAGGTGTGCAAAAGTAAAAAAAAAATTCCCTAGCTCCTGCTGAAAAATGTATAAGGAATTATTTCTTCCTTTGGGGAAATTTGTGCTTGAAAAAATCCTTGTATTTTATACCTTCTTTTTTACTTTCGAAAAGGAAAATTAGAATTTACTTTTTTTTTATTTAGAGGCGAAAAAAAGTGCGCCTTAATGTTTATGCACTGCAGTGGAATAAATATTTAATCTTATCTATGAAAAGGGGTGTTGTATTCAGAGAGTTTCTCCTATCGATCGAGGAAATGGAGCGTACAGCGTATGGATTGTGATAAAAATCGACATTTCGATAAACTGCGGTAATTCACGCGTAATTCTCATATATACCGGTATTATATTATATATACAGATTTCGATAAAACTGGAAGCGATTCTTTAGTGCTGGGTATTTACTTTTATAATCTTCTTTTAATGCTTTTGTCACAAATCTTTGAATATACATAAAGATATACGTGTGCATTTGTTTATTTTTTTACTCTCATGTGCATACGGTAAAGTTTATATCTCGATACATGTAAAAGTGAATAATACTCTTAGTTTCTTGACCGTTCCTTTTTGCTCGACATGAACGAAGTAGCCCCGGGCTAGTAAAACCAGAGTTCTAGACTCCACAGTTAGATATACATTAGTCACACATACGCATATTGTATATGTGAACATTCTGGAGACATACAATTTTCTTCTATCTCTAAATTAAAAATTTAGTTTTTTTAATTACTGAATTTTTTACCTTTAAACTTTTACTTACTTAAAAGTTACTATAACTTACTTTAAACTTTACTTTTTACTTTTATTGACAATTTTTTTTCAAGCTTTGCAATTCTGCTACAATGTTTAATACTTCTTCTACTAATAATTTTTTTTCTTCATCTTTTTACCTTAAGGTAAAATGTTCTAATTGGAACATCAAACTGTAAAATTTAATTGCAGTGAATTAAAAATTCAAGTAAAAGAATGCAGGGGAAAATCAGAAAAAATAGAATTTCTCAGGGAATTTTCTTAATAGTACTGGAAAAAATTAAATTTTTAAAATTCATGAGAATTAATTATAAAAATTCAATTGTTTTCAAAAGTGGTAAAAAGTTTTTCAGAAAAATTCAATTATTTTTAAAAATAATAAAATTCTTCTCCAAAATTCAATTAATTTTAAAAATAATAAAATTTTTCTCAAAAATTCAATTGTTTTCAAAAAATTTAATAAAATTTTTGTCAAAATTTCAATTATTTTCAAAAATTTTATTAGAATTCTTGGCAAAATTTCAATTAGATTTAAAAATAATAAAATTCTTCTCCAAAATTCAATAATTTTTAAGAATAATAAAATTCATTTTCAAAATTCAATTATTTTCAAAAATTTTAATAGAATTCTTCGCAAAATTTCAATTATCTTAAAAAATAATAAAATTCATCTCCAGAATTCAATTACTTTCAAAAATTTAATAGAATTTAATTGAATTCTTTGCAAAATTTCAATTATTTTTAAGAACAATAAAATTCATCTCCAAAATTCAATTACTTTCAAAAATTTTAATAGAATTCTTGGCAAAATTTCAATTATTTTTAAAAATAATAAAATTCTTCTCGAAAATTAAATTATTTCTAAAAATTTTAATAGAATTCTTTGCAAAATTTAAATTATTTTTAAAAATAACAAAATTCTTCTCCAAAATTCAATTACTTTTAAAATAATAAAATTCTTCTTCAAAATTCAATTGTTTTCAAAAAATTTAATAAAATTTTTGTCAAAATTTCAATTATTTTCAAAAATTTTAATAGAATTCTTAGCAAAATTTCAATTATCCTTAAAAATAATAAAATTCTTCTCGAAAATTAAATTATTTCTAAAAATTTTAATAGAATTCTTTGCAAAATTTAAATTATTTTTAAAAATAACAAAATTCTTCTCCAAAATTCAATTACTTTTAAAATAATAAAATTCTTCTTCAAAATTCAATTGTTTTCAAAAAATTTAATAAAATTTTTGTCAAAATTTCAATTATTTTCAAAAATTTTAATAGAATTCTTAGCAAAATTTCAATTATCCTTAAAAATAATAAAATTCATCTTCAAAATTCAATTATTTTCAAAAATTTTAATAGAATTCTTAGCAAAATTTCAATTATCTTTAAAAATAATAAAATTCATCTCCAGAATTCAATTATTTTCAAAAATTTTAATAGAATTCTTAGCAAAATTTCAATTATCTTGAAAAATAATAAAATTCATCTCCAGAATTCAATTACTTTCAAAAATTTAATAGAATTGAATTTAATTCTTGGCAAAATTTCAATTATTTTTAAGAATAATAAAATTAATCTCCAAAATTCAATTATTTTCAAAAATTTTAATAGAATTCTTGGCAAAATTTCAATTATTTTCAAAAATAACAAAATTCTTCTCCAAAATTAAATTATTTCTAAAAATTTTAATAGAATTCTTTGCAAAATTTTAATTATTTTTAAAAATAACAAAATTCTTCTCCAAAATTCAATTACTTTTAAAATAATAAAATTCTTCTTCAAAATTCAATTGTTTTCAAAAAATTTAATAAAATTTTTGTCAAAATTTCAATTATCCTTAAAAATAATAAAATTCATCTTCAAAATTTAATTATTTTCAAAAATTTTAATAGAATTCTTAGCAAAATTTCAATTATCTTTAAAAATAATAAAATTCATCTCCAGAATTCAATTACTTTCAAAAATTTAATAGAATTGAATTTAATTCTTGGCAAAATTTCAATTATTTTTAAGAATAATAAAATTCATCTTCAAAATTCAATTATTTTCAAAAAATTTAATAGAATTCTTAGCAAATTTCAATTATCTTTTAAAATAATAAAATTCATCTGCAGAATTCAATTATTTTTAAAAATAATCAAATTCTTCTCCAAAATTCATTTATTTTTAAAACTAATCAAATTCTTATCCAAAATTCAATTATTTTTAAAAATAATAAAATTCTTCTCCAAAATTCAATTATTTTTAAAAATAATAAAATTCTTCTCCAAAATTCAATTATTTTTAAAAAATTTAATAAAATTTTTGTCAAAATTTCAATTATTTCCATTATTTACAATTCTAATAAACTTTTACAAAAAAATTCAATTATCTCAACGAAATTGTAATACAAATTTGACAGGAATTTAAATACTTACCAATTTTTTTTTATTAATTTTTCAGACCAATTCAATTATTTAAAATTTTTTTTTAATAAAGTTTCTGGAATTAATTCAAATAAATTCAGAGAATTGAAAAAATAAGTTATTTCGAAAAATTTAAATAAAATTCATTTAAAAATTATATTAAAAAAAAAAAATCTTAACAAAACTCTTTACAAGATTTAAATAATAAAATTGCAATTTTAATAACATTTTCCTATCTAGAATTCAATTATTTTTTTAAATAATATATTTTTTGGGAATTTAATTATTAAAAAATAATTTAAATAAACTTCTTCACATAAGAAATTAATTATTTTCAGAAATAATAAAAATTTACACTCGAATTCAATTGTTATAAAAATATCATAAAATTCTTCGACAGATTTCAATTACTTTCAAATTTTAATGAAATTTCTCCATAGAATTTAATTATTTTCTAAATATTTAAAACACTTCGGAGAAAATCGATTATTTAAAGAAAATCGTAATAAAATTCTTCACAAGAAATTAATTATTTTCATATAAAAAATCATAATTTTCTCCGCCATTCGATTATTTTCCCAAATAAACATCTTCATAGAAATTTAATTCTTTAAACCATTTTTTAAAATAAAATTCTTTCCTAGAATTCCATTATTGTCATAAATAATAAAACTTATAGCAAGATTTCAATTATTTTTACAATTCAATTTGAATCCGAATTTTGCGAAAAATTTAATTATTCATTAAATTTCTTTTAAATTCGCCGAAAGAATTTATTTTTAAAAAGTTTGCTAAAGTTCTTCATAAAAATTCAATTTTAACAAAAAATTTTAATTATTCAATAAATTATTTACTTGTTTTTCTTTAAATAATTGAATTCTTGAAAAAATTTTTAATAAAAGTTGTAATAATTCAGAATAATTAATAATAATCGAATGGCGGAGAAAAATTTGATTGTTCATATGAAAATAATTCATTTCTTGTGAAGAATTTTATATTATTTTATTTTTATTTTGATTTTTGGAATGCAAAATAATTTTTATTTAAAATATTTCATTATATTTGAATATATATTAAAAGCGTTATGCCGTAAATTTTTTGAAATAATTGAATTTTTCAAAGGTTTTCTATTAAAATCGTTGAAAATTTGTAAATTTTTCCCACTCTTAACTGCCAATTCGGTAGAAATAATTTTTAATTATTGATAATTGGTTTAAAGAAGAAGTTCAGTTTAATTTATTAATTTTAACTACAGAAAATGACAATCAAATTTTTTTTGAACATTTAATTATTTTTCAAGTGAATCAAATATTCTTTAGGATCTAAGAAAAAGTTGAAAATTTCTCTGAAAATCGGGAAGAAGTGAAAGAAGAAAATTAATTTTTTTTAGTAATCCTGAAAATGTTGAGGACTCAGAGTCAGGAAAAAATAATTGTCAATGATCAACAGATTAGACTCTATACCGAAAGAAATTTTTTCCTTTCATCAGGACTTAATGTATAGCTCCCGCCAATTATAATGTCAATTTAATTTTCCCCTTGATTCTTTTTCAATTTTTCCTTATTTTCTTTTTTGCCCGGAATTCATTAAAATACTTTTTTTTCAATTACTAGCGAATGTAAATATAAATGTACTTAAGTAAACCATGGCATCTTGTCACGAAGAGAAAAAAAAATGGATTAGGAAACAGAGCAGTGGAATAAGGCTTTCACTCTCCGCATGTATCGACGAACAAAAGGGGAGTGTACACCTATATAACCCACAATGGGACGATTAGGCGATACTTTAAACGTGCTTTCGACATACTTTATACACTATATATTGCTTCGTTTAACTTTTACCATTATACAGCACTAGACTCTATATTATAATTTGTACAGATAATAATATTATAAACACAATGTTGAAGAAAATTTATTGACACACTCTCTTGAGTCTTTAAAACAGATTTAAATCTTTAGAAAAAAAAGAAGAGGAGAGGAGAGGAGAAATACCATTAAGGAGTCATTTTCGACTGAGGAAAAAAAATAACCCTCTTGACCCCTTTTTAAGTCGTATTTTTGTGAGTTTAGGAGAATTTCGGTTTTTTGTGCATACGGTTTATCTAATTTAGATTATTGGGTATAGAACATTTTGACTTTTGACTGATGGTTAATTCTTTCTGTTTGGGAAATACTGTTTCTATTTAAGGAATGTTTTCTCTATGCAATGGTTAATTATTTTTAGTTAAATTTTTTTCTACGCGATGCTTAATTTTATTTAGTTAAGAAATATTTTTTCTATAAATAAAAATTATTTTTCAAAATCAGGAAAAAAACAATTTTTGTACACTGAAAAAAAAAATTTATTTGATTCAAATAACCGATTATTTGTCTATAATCAAATAAATATTTACTTGAATCAAATAATTTTTATTTGAATCAAATAAATTGTATTTGAATCAAATATTTCAGTATTTGAAGCAAATAAATTGTATTTGAATAAAATATTTCAGTATTTGAATCAAATAAATTGTATTTGAATCAAATATTTCAGTATTTGAAGCAAATACTTATTAATTGATTCAAATAAAAATTATTTGATTCAAGTAAATATTTATTTGATTATAGACAAATAATCGGTTATTTGAATCAAATAAATTTTTTTTTCAGTGTAGCAATTATGAAAATAGATGTTATTGGAATATTAGAGAAAACATATTTTATAGAGAAAACATTTTATATAGAGAATAAATAATTTGGTCAAGTATTAGAGAATTCAATTTTCTAGAATTGTGAATACGTAGGAATATATAAGAAACCTTTGGGTCCAGTAGAAAGGAGTGAGGGAGAAGTAGCAGCAGTAACAGCAGCAAACAGCACGATTAACACGTGTCACGCGTCACATACATATATAGGTACATACCTATCTAACTGCCACTCTCCCTGTGTGCAGTAGGAGACAATTTAAAAAGAAGTATAGCGGTGGGCTGTGAATTTCCATGCATTCCTCAGCCACAACGAATCAACCATTTAAGAAATTCTTGTTGCACACTCTAACCACATGCATTTCAATTGACCGACACGCGCCAATTCGCAATACGAAAATATTCCCTCTTATCGGACAGCTCGACGACTATACTCTCCCGTATAATATAAGAATCACGAAACCAGACGTCGGTCATTAGAATTCTACCAGAGCCTATATCTAAGGAATTTTTCAATACTTCAATGTGTAACAAAACTTAACTTAACTTTTCATTACAAAAAAGAATCAGTAAAAAATAAAAACATTCTTTCTAAATTAAATATAGATAAATGAAAACAAAAAATACTTCTTAATATTGAAAGAATTAGCCAGATCATGGAAAAAATATTTCTCAACTACAAAATAAAAATAACCATCGCGATGTGAATTATAAGAATTAAATTAAATTTTAACTAAATTAAATTAATTAAATTAAAATTAATTAAAATTAATTAAAATAACATATTTAAATTAATTTAATTTAATTTAATTTGGAATTAAATTTTAAAGTGAATTCTATCGAAGACTATTCATAAAATTTTAAAAAATCATTAAATTTTTGGAGAAATTTGATTACATTCGCCAGTAATTGAAAAAAAAAATATTTTAATGAATTCCGGGCAAAAAAAAAAGAAAAGGAGGAAAAATTGAAAAAACAATCAAGGGGAAAATTAAATTAAGTGAGATTATAGAAAGAAATAATAAATATTAATTAATAATTAATAATTGGCTGGAGCTGAATTAAGTCCTGATGAAAGGAAAGAATTTTTTCCGGTATAGAGTCTAATCTGTTAATCATTGACAATTATTTTTTTGCCTGACTCTTAGTCCTTAACATTTTCAGGATTGATAAAAAAAATTAATTTTTTTCTTTCACTTCTTCCCGACTTTCATAGAAATTTTCAACTTTTTCTTACATCCGAAAAAATATTTGATTCATTCGAAAATTAATGAAATGTTAAAAAAAATTCAATTACCATTTTCTGGAATTAATTAATTAAACTAAACTTCATCCTTAAATCAGTAATCAATAATTTCGAAGAAGAATATTATTAGTCTTAAAAATAATCAAATTTTAGAGATAAATTTTATTAGTTGTAAAACAAATTAAAATTTTGCACAAGAATTCTAATAAAATTTTTGAAAATAATTGAATTTTGGAAAAAAATTTTGTTATTTTGAAAAATAATTTAAATTTTGCAAAGAATTCTATTAAAATTTTCAGAAATAATTTAATTTTGGAGAAGAATTTTGTTATTTTTAAAAATAATTTAAATTTTGTAAAGAATTCTATTAAAATTTTTAAAAATAATTTAATTTTGGAGAAGAATTTTATTAGTTTTAAAAATAATTTAAATTTTGTCAAGAATTCTATTAAAATGATTGAAAATAATTGAATTTGGGAGAAGAATTTTATTAGTTTTAAAAATAATTGAAATTTTGCAAAGAATTTTATTAAAGCTTCCAAAAAATTATTCTGAAAAAATCACAGAAATTCAATTATTTTCGAAAATTTTTGAATAAAATTCTTGACAAAAATGACAAAATTCTTTGCTTTTAATTAAATTTTAATAAAATTCTCTTATAAGGTTCAATTATTTTAAAAATTTTAATGAAATTCTTTGTAAGAATCCTATTATTTATAAGAATTTTAAAACAATTCTTTTAATAAAAAATTTAAATAATTTCCGATACAATTTTAATTCACTTTCATTAAAGAATTAAAAATTTTGGAAAATAATTGAAATTTTGAAAGGAATTTTATGATTTTTGAAAATAATTGAATGTTCGGGAGGATTTTTTATTATTTTTAAAGCTATTTGAAATTTTTGCCAAGAATTCTAATAAAATTTTTGAAAATAATTGAACTATGGAGAAGAATTTTATTATTTTTAAAACAAATTGAAATTTGCCAAGAATTCTATTAAAATTATTGAAAATAATTGAATTTTGCAGAAGACATTTTTAGCACCTTTGAAAACAATTGAATTTTTATACTTTAGGAATTGAATTAAAAATAGCATTTAAAAAATTGAATTTTTATGAAAAAATTTTACTTTTAAACTTTTAAAAGTAATTGACATCTTTAGAGAAGTTTTATTAAAATTGTATTCAGAATAATTACATTTTTGCTAGAAATTTTATTATTTACAAAGATAGACAACATTTTGAAGAGAATTTAAAAAACTTTCAACATTATTGAATTTCTAGGAAGGATTTTTTTACTTTGGAAAATAATTGAATTTCTGTGATTATTTCTAACTATTGCTAAATTTCAAATCTTTTTATTGTTTTTAACAATTCTTATTTTATTTACGCAACTAATTGAACGTTTGCGAAAAATTTTATTTTTTGTAAAAATAATTAAATCCCTGAAAAGAATTGAAAATTTTTCGAAGATTTTTTAAATGCTTGTTTAATAATTGAATTCTTTTGAGAAATTATTATATTAAAATATTAGAATATTGTAAATCATTGAATGAAGAAAAGTTTTGGAAAATATTTCAAATTTCGTCATGAATTTTCTTGTAATTTTTGACAAAAACTAAACTTCATTATAATTTAAAAAATATTTCAATTCTTCTAATGAATATTGTTATTTCTGCAAATAATTTATTTTCTCAGAATTTTTTTAAATTTTGGAAATAAATGAATTTTCTTCCTCATCTTGTCGTTGTATTAAATTAATTAATTTTAATTTATTATTAACATTTATTTGAATGTTAGTTTGGATTCAAAAAAAGAAAAAAAAATAGGAATTTAAATTCAAAATAGGAAAATATTATAACCAATTTGTCTGAAACAATTGAGGAACATTACGGGACTGACATTGTATCGTAAAAAAAAATCAATAGGAATCTCAATGGTTTTAATGGTTTAATTATGCTTTTTTGTCACGTATGAATGGACAGTTAAAGTCCCTGTTTTAGTATATGGTGACAAAGCTACCGCGCTTACGCATAAATTTATTTTTCATGTTAATACACAGCACTCATCGTCATAATCAATTCTGAAATTCACTAAAGTATATAGACGTGAAAAAACACTGTCAGAATTTAAAAAAAAATAATTTTAAATCCCGTGTATGGTGCGAAATGCAAATCAATCATAAAAAAATGCGAATTTATAAAACACACTCGGCATTTTATTGTATACTTTAAAATTTACACTTTTTTTCATGAAAAAAAGAAAATATAAAAAAATTTTAATTTTTTCGAAAATCTTTTTTTAATTATTATAATAATAAAATAGTAAATATCAAAGGTAATCTATTGCCACGATTGTAGAATTAATTCTGCAAATTGAATCTCCTTATATAGGTGTGAAGAAGAGCAAAAAAGCGCTATCGCTTCCTTTTATCGTTTCTACACAAATATATACAATTTAATTGAAATAAACCTGCTTCATGCTTTTTAAAAAGAGGAAGGAAGATTGTAAATACAGTTGTTGAAAACAAGTTAAAGATATAATGTTAATTATCCATTTCCCCCCTTTCTTTTCCTACCCAATTGGTCAAGTAAATAACTCGGAAAAAAATAATACCTCGTTTTGTCAATTTTTGTCAAACTAAAAAAAATATTAAAAAATTTTTATCGCACATAATGTGAGAATTTTTTACCAAAAAAACAGATATATGGCTTTATAAAAATTTTATCTTTATTTAAATATTTTGAATATAACCTTGAAATAAAAAGTACATGTGGATTATAAAATCTGCTTATCTGACATTAACTTTTCTTCATACGCCATAAAAAATTTTATAAGAATTCATTATAACTGATTAAAGATGAGTCTCTGAGTTCACTTATCTGAAAACATAATTTATTTTAAAAATTTCTATAAATATATTATAGAGAGTATAATACAAAAAAATAAGCCAATGACATTGTTACAATTGAACACCTTGATGCTAGAATCAAATATAGACTATATTTAAATTAAATAAACTGATTCTTGCATCAAGTCGTTCAGAATATTGTGAAAGAAATGAAAAAATTGAAACAACATTGTATTTAATATTTGCATTTTGTAAATACTGTAATAATACAAGGTGTATCAGTTTCTATCGAAATTTATTCTATAGACATTGTAGATTTTTTTTTCTTTTATAATTATATGGTACTTGTTGTAATTGAAAAATGTTTGAACGCTCTTTAAACAGAGATAACGTATACATATTCTCTTTCATTATTTCAATAATCCAATAAACTTTAATTAGCTCAATGATTAAAGAGTCATTGACCTAATTTTTGTGTTTTTATTTTTAACTCTTCAAGAAATTTTACTTTCACTATAGGGCAAATTTCAATTATTTACAAATTTTTACAAAATTTTTTCACAATAATTCAATTTCTTCAAAAGTAATAAAATTGTTTGGAGAAATTAAATTGTTTTTGTAAATATTAAAATTGTTCACAGAAATTCAATTATTTTGATAAATAATAAATTTTTTTTGACGAATTCAATTATTTTGATAAATAATAAAATTGTTCGCAGAAATTCAATTATTTTGATAAACAATCAAATTGTTCGCAGAAATTCAATTGTTTTGATAATTAATCAAATTTTTTTGAAGAATTCAATTATTTTGACAAATAATAAAATTGTTAGCAGAAATTTAATTATTTTGATAAATAATAAAATAGTTCGGAGAAATTCAATTATTTTGATAAATAATAAAATTTTTTTGCAGAAATTCAATTATTTTGACAAATAATAAAAGTTTTTTTAAGGAATTAAAATATTTTGATAATTAATAAAATTATTCAGAGAAATTCAATTATTTTGATAAATAATAAAATTTTTTTTGAGGAATTCAATTATTTTCAGGTTTTTTTAAAAATAAAATTCATTACAAAATTCAATTATTCTTATAAATAATCAATATTCATTGCACGAATTCAACTATTATCAAAAATAATAAAATTATTTACTGAAATTCAATTATTTTCAAAAATTTTATGCAAATACTTAATTATTTTTTCAAATAATAAAAATTTTACAGGCAGTTAATTCTTTGGTGAAAAAAAATTCGCAATAAATCAATTACTTTTCAAAAGTATTCAAATTCTTGTAGGAAATTCAATTATTTTTCAAAGTTTTAAATTTCTTGTCAAGATTTAAATTCTCTTTATAAACAATTACGAAATTTTTTTCCTTTTAATTATTTTCTAAAATTCTTCTTCATTCAATGATATTCAATATCTTCCACTTTACTAAAGTTTCTTAATATAATTTAATTATTTAAAAAAAAATTTGTTAAAATTCTACGCAAATATTCAATTATTTTTATGAATAGAACAATGTTCACAGGAATTGAAATATTTAAGACTGAGTTTTCCTAATATTTTTTTGTAAAAAGCAATTATTTAAATAGATTTTTACAAAATTCTTGTCAAGAAATCAATTATTTTTAGAAATAATAATATTCTTCTTAGAAATTAAATTATTTTAAAAAATTTTAATAACAATCGTCACAAGAAATGAATTATTTTTATCAGTATTAAAACTCATCGCAAGATTTCAATTATTTTGGAACACAATTAAACTTCAAATATTCTTTAAAAATTTTCATAACATTCTTTGGATGAATTCAATTATGTTTCATGTAATTTTAATCAAAAATTTTTTGAAAGAATTCAATTATTTTTATGAAAAAAATCTTTATAAATATTTTTAAAAAACTGAAAAGAATCTTAGAAAATATTTGAATATTTAAAAAGTTTTTTTTATTCGTCCTAAGAATGCGATTATTTAAAAAACTTAATTAAAGTTCAATTTTAATTAATCTTATATTAATTAAAATTATAAATTATTATTATTATGAGTATTAATTATAATTATAAATTATTATTATTATGAGTATTAATTATAATTATAATTATAATAATATATTAATTATATATTATTACAAAAATTTAATTATTTTCATAAATAATAAAATTCGTCGCTAGATTTCAAATATTTTAAATTAATTTTGCCACAAACGCAATTATTCTTGAAAAATTTAAATAAAATGCTTGAAAAAAATTCAATTAGTGAAAAAAAGTTTAATGCAACTTTTCGTAAAAATCCAATTATTTCCAAAAATGTTAATAAAGTTTTTTGTAGGAATTCAAATTTCAGAAATATTTAATTGTATATTTTTGTATAATATTTAAATAATTTAATTCTTTTTTAGAACTTTTTAATAAGAATTGATTTAGAATTTAATAAAATAAAATTATTAAAGTTTTGAATAAATGCGAGTAATTTGAATACATTTCAAGAATAAAATTATTAAATTTTGAAAGAATATTAGTTGTGTAATTTTTAGAAATGTTAAATTATCAAAAATGCTTATAGATTATAATACCTGAGAATGTTCTTACTTATGTTTGAATTAAACATGTTTTTGATTTAAAAACGCCATTTTAATTGTTCTAATTAAACACCATTCTAATTGTTTTTATTAAACACCATTTTAATTGTTTTAATTAAACACCAATTTAATTGTTTTAATTAAACACCATTTTAATTGTTCTAATTAAACACCATTCTAATTGTTTTTATTAAACACCAATTTAATTGTTTTAATTAAACAACATTTTAATTGTTTTAATTAAACACTATTTTTATTGAATCAAATTTATTATGTATTATATCAAAATTATTATGTTTAGTTGAAAGATAATTTTTCGTTGACTTTATAACAAAGATAATTATGTTCACGGTAAATCGTTAGGCATTAAAATAACACCAAAATGGATTAAAATAACACTAAATTGGTCAAATTTAATCCTTTTTGGTGTTATTTTAATACCTAACGATTGACCGTGTTTGATTCAAGTATATTGTTTTCTCAGTGCAGGTAAATACTTTTTCCGTGTACAAAATTAAATTTTAACTAAGATATAGTAAATTAATATAATAAAGTAAAGATAATATAATAAATAATAATAATATATAATAATATAGTAAAGATGGTTGTTCTATAGCTTATTGAGTAAACCATATGATTAGCTAGATAGTAAATTTAACTATCCAATTTTTTCCCCTGGGAAAATCTTTTTTTTTTTTTTTTTTTTTTTTTTTTAATGGTGTAATTAAAAGTAAAAAAAAATCAGACTTGTAGAAAGAAATCTATAAATTTGAGTGGTGAGAGCACCCGTCACCATTTCTGGTATAACTACGACTACATACAACCAGTGGAGTCATTTTTCTCATATACGCCATATAAAAATCAAGCTCCATTTAGGTAGTGTAAAAAAAAGCAGTGGTGCACGTCATCCAACAGCGGCGACAGCATGCGCAAACGTAATATGCAAATCGAGTGTAGGGAGACGATGTCGATAAATCACCCAGACCTCATATCCAAAGCGCCTACCATACAGGGCCTTATATACACTCCTCTTAAATAGTGAATACCTCCGGCGATGAAGGCGATCGGCCTCTGTTATAAAATACAAAAAAGAAACTCCCCTTTCCTTCCTCCTTATACCCTGTCGATGACACTTTTGTCGCCTTGATGACCTTACAACTACTAATACTAATACCAGTCACTATCCCCCACCCTTAAAAAAAAAAAAAAAAAAAAAAATTCGCCTCTACAAACTTGAGCCATACGTTTCACAAAAGTGAGCATCTGAAAATGTTTGACAGTATACCAATAGGAGCGCGCGAAGCTCTCCCCTTGTTAAGCAGCACGCGTCGAAAATGCAAATTCCGCGATCGTATAACGACAATAAGAGACCAGAAGCAATAGCCGACCCTATTTTCAAAAAGGGTCACCCTTTAATCAGCTCAAAATCATGTTTCGCACTTAAACAGAAACCAAATTTTATTCACACCAATCAACGCTTCCTCTTGGCGTCAAAAAACTAAATTTCATTAATTTCGTTACAATAAATCCAATTAACATTGCAATTTTATTTATAAATTAAATCAATTTTAAAATATGTAAATTTAATTTATTTTAAACTATATAAATTAGATCAATTTTAAAATATGTAAATTAAATTTATTTTAAAGTATTTAAATTAAATCAATTTTAAAATATGTAAATTTAATTTATTTTAAACTATATAAATTAGATCAATTTTAAAATATGTAAATTAAATGGATTTTAAAGTATTTAAATTAAATCAATTTTAAAATCTGTAAATTAAATCAATTTTAAAATATGTAAATTAAATTTATTTTAAAGTATATAAATGAAATCAATTTTAAAATATGTAAATTAAATTGATTTTAAAGTATTTAAATTAAATAAATTTTAAAATATGTAAATTAAATTTATTTTAAAGTATTTAAATTAAATCAATTTTAAAATATGCAAATTAAATTTATTTTAAAGTATATAAATTAAATCAATTTTAAAATATGTAAATTAAATTGATTTTAAAATATGTGACGCGCTCCCAAAAAAAAATTTGAGGTTATGTTTTCAATTTTTTTTTAAAATAAAAATACAGAAAGAATATCAATTATTAATTAAAAATTATTGACCTTCAAATCTTCATTATATCGAAAATATTCAATGACAATTGGTTTTAAATTCAAATCATTAAAAATAATCTTTTAATCAAAATAAATCTAACACGAACCTAACCTATAATTCGTTTGCCTCTTAGGCCCCTTTTCTTGGGAGCGCGTCACATATATAAATGAAATCAATTTTAAAATATGTAAATTAAATTGATTTTAAAATTTATAAACTAAATTATATAGTAAATTTATGTAGATTGTATAAGTTAAATTAATTCAAATGTATTCTTAAATAATGATCTACATTGGTAATTTAAATCGAATTTTTTTTGGTATTGACAAAAAAGAGAATTTTTCTTTTACTAATGAAAAAATTACATTTCTGGTATACATTTTGATTAAAATACTTTTCTCCGAATTTGAAAGTCAAAAAAATGCCTAATATATTGACAATACATTTTAATTCAATTATCTATTATTTGCATTATATTTATACTATATATATACTATTTGATATTAGTTTTAAGGGGAGGGAAACACCTATATTTTCAACTATATAAAAAAATATTTTAAATATTCAATAAAATTATTTTTATAGTAATTTTTTTAAGAAGAATTCAATGGTCATAAAAAAATGAGTCAAATTCTTTTCTGACCCTTTTTGAATTTTTATTTTTTCTAAAAGTTGATAAACTCTGAAATCCATACTTAATTTTGTAGAAAATATATTTTTCTATTCATAAAAAAATTGCTGAATGAAAAAATTAATATTCACAAAAGTTTTAGCATTTTTTGAACAAGAGAAAATAGTTTTCGGGTTACGAAATTAAAATTTGATTTCTTTAAAAAAATGAATGAATTTAAAATTTTTAAATTTTAAATTTCAAAATTTTCTAAAAAAAAAGTGAAAGATTCAATATGAAGATTTTTCATTTTAATTTTGTAGATCAATTTTTTTTGTTTGAAATTTTTATTTTATGTTTCAATAATATTTTAAAAAAATATTTACATGAAAAAGAGAAAAATCGGACTGACAGAGAAAAAAATAAATTTAAAAAATTAAAAATTATGTTAAAGAATTAATTTTATTGTAGGTAATACTTTACAAATTATATTAATTGCAAATTTATGTTAAAAATTTAGGGTTAAATAAATATTTAAGAGTTGAAAAGAATATTATGTATTATTATTTTAAGAAACTTTTTCGTATTTTAATAGAATTATCATCCCATGGGACTTTGCCCTAAATAATATTTTTCAAATTCTATTAAATGATAAAAAAAATTCTCAAATTTAGTGACTCATCTATACATATAAAATGTGAATAAATTTAAAAAAATAAATACAAATGAAGAAAAATTTAACCATGTTTTCGGATAATCACTGATAATAATAGTTGTGTCAGTAGAAGTTTATCTATGTACTTATTAGTACAAGCCATGTGCGTATATAAAGACGAAAACTTTGTCTCATATCAACAGTCTTACATTCGTTGACTTTTCATTTTTTTTTAATATAATTTAAAAAAAAAACTAAAATTTACTTAAGAGAAGAAAATATTTCAACACATAGAAAATGATGAGTCTAATTCGAAATATAATTTCATTTTCATTGTTCTTAATATTGTGTGTTTATTATTCTCAATGTGCAGAATATACAGACTATTCAGATGCGTACAGTAAGTATTTTTTCTTTAAATACAAATTCATTGCTTTCTTCAAATTTAATTTTTAAAAATTAAGTATAATATTTAGTAATAATAAAATTCTATGTGTATACATTTTATTGACTTCAAATTAACTTCAACTTTTTTATTAGCTTATAATGTTTATAATTTTTTATCACGCTGAAAAACCGATTTTTTTGATACAACAGAAATTTTTTTTTTTAGTCAAACCTAAAGTTTCTTTTTGCTTAACAGCGAGCTCCACAGTTTAGTTAAATAAAAGTATTAATATATTATATCATAATTAATATTAATAATAATTTATTTATTTTTAAGATAGGTGTTCGATGCAAGTAAATATAAATGAAAAGAATACTTTAGGTTTAGGATATAACATTACCGAATACATGTGTGTAGACTCAGGCCAAATATACACAGAACGTGGTAATTATATCAATAATTTAAGAAAAAAAAATGTATTTAAAAATTTGTTTCGTATTTGTTAACAGTGTATGTGACCAGAAATCCAATATTAGTTTTGTCAGTTATTATCATATTTAAAAGTGTCAATATTTAAAAAAGTATTCAATAAAAATACTTTCAGACTTTATTACACCACTTATAAATGCTTTAGAGAAGAGTTTTATTTAAATATTTCAAAATTAATTTGAATTTTAAAAGAGAATTTTACAATTTCCATAAATAAGTAAATTTACAAAAAAAAAAATCAAAAGTTCAAGTTTTAGAACATTTTCAATTAATTTTAATAAAAAATTTTACAAAAATAATGTTTTCGAATGATTTTTAATTAATTTAATTATTTAATTTTTTAAAAATATATTTTTTAAACATTTAGTCTATACAGTAATATTAGTTTTTTAATAAAATGGTAAAATTTCAATTACAGCAGTCACATTCTGTTAATTAGGAAACCAATTTGAATATAGCATAAATAAATTCGAATAAATTTATCTATTTTTCAGGACTGTGTACCAAATACGATGAAAACATAAAGAAATATTTATGTATTTAATGTAATTAGAAGAAGAGAAAATTTCAGTTTGGAAAAAAATGATGAAACTGATACCGCTTGTGAGAGAAAAAATTAATTTTCCAACTATAGCGAATATTCAGTGGCAAAAAAGGTTTCATTTTATTATTTTATAAATCTTTTTACACTTGCTATTAATTCAAAAGCATATTCCATCGTTTAAAATAATATGCAAACTGTAAATATTATTTATTAATTAAAAAAAATGTATTTAAAAAAATTGCTGCACTTATTTCAAACTAATTAATTTTTTCTTAATTTATAAAAATACATTATAATAACTTACTAATTTTACTAATTAAGAATTACGGGGAGCTGTAATAACGCAGTTTTCTTAAAAGTAACAAATTGATACTAAAATGAATTATATTGATGATGTGGATCAGTTTTTTATTTGCTCCAAATTTTTTCTATCGATTCATAGCAGAAATTCGGAAAATTGAAAGTTACAAAATGACAATTTTACTTTTAGGCAAAATCAATGTGTTGAAACTCTTTTTATATTTATGGCAATAATTAACTTTTAATGTCTAGATTTATAGCTGTTAATGTTTAAAAATAAGTAAAATAAAAATTTACTTATCAACGGTAAATATAATTTATCAAAGTGTAAATAGAAATACATAGGTAGAAATTTCAATATCAAAATTCATTGCGGGAAATAAATCCATCATAATAAAAATTTAGTATTACAATTATAATATTTATTCATTACGTAAATAGATATTACGCTCCACGATTATGCTTATATGATCGTTTTATCTTCATTAGTGGTGTTTTTTTAATAATAAAAATAATTTTTTGAAATATTTTTGACGTAATAAGGATTTGATATAATTAGTTTGTATTCGCAGAGTTAATCCTCTTTATGTATTATCACTTCAAAATTAACCATTAAATTTTAAATTAAATTAACCTTTTTAAATCTCAATTAGCAGAATTCTTCTAAGAATTTAATTTATTTTCAATAACATTTTAATTTTTCAATGTTATTTTCAATAACATTGATCTCTTTGAAAATTTCAATTATTTTAGTTGAAATTTAGAAAATAATTTAAATATTCAAAGAATTTTATTTTATTAAAAATTTTTTAAAGCAATGAAATTGTTTAGAAAAATTCTGTTGCAATTTTTAAAAAATAATATTTAAACTGTTGGAAAAATTTTATTAAGATCATTTTGAATATAATTTAATTTTTTCCTACAAATTTTATAAAAATTGTTTTTGGAAAATAATTAAATTTTTTCGAAAAAGGTTTATCAGAACTGTATGAAAATAATTAAATTTTTATTAAAACTTTTAAAAATAATTGAATTCTTTCGAAGCATTTTATTATTTATGAAAATAATTGAATTTCTTTGTAGAATTTTTGTAAATGGTGTGATAATAATTAAATTCTCGTGGAGGATTTTATACAATTCTTTTAGAAGTAATTAGATTATTTCGAAGAATTTTTTCTAAATTTCGGAAAATATTTGATTCTAATGCACTTCAATCATTATTTTTCTAAGAATAATTGTATTTTTTTGAGAAATTTAAAATGAAAAAGAATTCAACTGTTTCGAAGAATTTTATCTGAATTTTAGAAAATAATACAATTTTTTGAAGGAATTTTTTTTTTAAATTTTGAAAATAACGATTTATTTAAAAAAGAATTTCAACAAAATTGTTCAAAGTAATTTAATTTATAATGAAATTCTTTAAAATAATGGATTGTAATAAATATTTTTGTAAGAATAATTGTATTTTTTTTGAGAAATTTAAAAATTAAAATTGTATCGAAAATAGTTGCATTGCTCTGAAGAATTTCATTATCTTCAATAATTCTAATGAAATTCTTATCAGGATTTCACTTATTTGCAATATAATTTTAATTATTTTCTTCAAAAATTTCAATTATTTTTTTTAATCTTCTATAAATTCTTCGAGATAATTTAATTATAAAAAAATAGTTGAATTTTTCATGCAGGAGTTAAGTTATTTAAAATACTTATAATTAAATCTAATTCAAGATTTCAATTATTTCTAAAATTACTAAAATTTTCGCTGGAATTAAAATATTTTAAATACAATTTTAATTGAATTTCATGGAAAATTAAACCATTTTTAAAGTTTTTTTTTCAAAATAATTGAATTGTTTTGAAGAATTTATTTCGACATTTTTGAAAATAATGACGATTTTTTTTAATAATAATTGTTGAAAATAATTGAATTCATGTTAAAATTCTTTTAAAAAAATGTATTTTAATCATTATTTTTGTAAAATTCTTTTTTCTAAAAAATAATTAAAATAAAAATAAATTTTTTTTTGAGAAATTTCATTAAATTTGTATTGAAAATATAGTTAAATTGCTCTAAAGAATTTCATTTGTGAAAATAATTGAATTTGTTTTAAAATTCTTTTAAAAAATGTATTTTAATCATTATTTTTGTAAAATTTTTCTTTCTAAAAAAGCAATTAAAATAAAAATAAAATTGTTTTGAGAAATTTCATTAAAATTGTATTGAAAATAGTTGATTTGCTCTGAAGAATTTTATTTTTGAATATAATTAAATTTATATTAAAATTCTTTAAAAAAATGTATTTTATTCATTATTTTTGTAAAATTTTTTTTTTCTAAAAGATAATTAAAATAAAAAAAAAATTTTTTTTTGAGAAATTTCATTTAAATTGTATTGAAAATATAGTTAAATTGCTTTAAAGAATTTTCTTTTTGAAAATAATTGAATTTATATTAAAATTCTTAAAAAAAATAATACAGAAATGACAATAATTATAATAATATAATGAAATTTTTTTCTAAAATTTGTTAAAAATTTTTGCATACTAACAAATAAGAATATTAATTATTCTTTAATTAATTAATTAGGTAATTCTTTACTTAATGCATTAATAATTAAAAATTTTTGAATCCGTATTTTAAAAATTAATGCAACTTATTGTAAATTTGTAAAATTAACAAAATAATAAGAAACAGTTTGCCAGTTTATAACAATAAATCATACATAATAATTTCTAAGAGTGAATTTGAGGATTGCTTTAGGTTCAAAGGGAAAACGTATAGAGTTAAACTTTTGTCTTACAAACTTTGTATAAGATCATGAGCTTAGGGATTTTTTTTTAATTTTTCTTTTTTACCGATTAAAAGGCTTGAAAAAAAATTTAACACCAAAAAGGACGGTAATTTCACTAGTAAAACAATAAATAAAAATAAAATAAATAATTTTTGTTGCAAACTTAGTTTAGGGTTTTTTTTCTTGAAATTTTCCTTTTTCATACATTAAAGACTTGAAAAGAAAAAATTTAACACCAAAAAGGACGGTAATTTCACTAGTAAAACAATAAATAAAAATAAAATAAATAATTTTTGTTGCAAACTTAGTTTAGGGTTTTTTTTCTTGAAATTTTCCTTTTTCATCCATTAAAGACTTGAAAAGAAAAAATTTAACACCAAAAAGGACGAAAATTTCACGAGTTAAACAATAAATAATGTCATTGGAAGAAAGAAAAATCTACATACATCTAAATAATCGAATCGAATGTGTTTTGTGTCGTGTGAAAAAACAAACAAGTAGAAAGAAACGAAAGAGAAAAGAAAAGAAAAGAAAAAAAGAATTGAGAATAGCAAACTCGAGTTATAGTAGCAGAAAGAGAGAGAGAGATAAAGATAGAGACAAAATAAGAGAGAAAAAGAGAGAGAGAAAAAAAGAGAGAATAAGAGAGAATAAGAGAGAATAAGAGAGGGAGAGAGATAAAAGAGAGAGAAAAAGATAAGTAAATAAGAAAAGAGTGAAATGATGAAAAGGGAGAGGGAGTGATATGGGAAACGGTAAAAATTCAGTGGCAAAAAGAGGGATGGAAGAATGAGAGATAGAGAAAGAGGGATATCTCTTATGTTGTTGTATATATATAGTAAAAGGGAAAAGGACGAACGGCGTGTGCGCGAACAGTGTTCATCGGGTATATAACCAAGCGTTCCTGATTTGCATTGCAAATCCTCATTGGGTTCCTTGAACCAGATCCGATTGGCTGCTGCCAGTACCGCGAATCTAGATCTATCTCTTTCTTCATTGGCCTTTAATCCCGGGGACGCGCGTCATTGATTGTCGATTGAAAATCGCAGCAGAAACAGCACCCCTTTTTCCTCTCTTCATACTTGAATCTTTCCCCCTCTTCACTCTTTTCTAACAATCTTCCCCCCCCCCTCTCAAAAGTTAGTTCTGACCTTTTTTTCTTTTTTTAAAGAAGAAAAAATAAAGGTTCTTTCTTCTTATTTCTTTCCAAGTACCAAAGAGCTTTTCAACCCCGTTTTAACGACGCTTGTGCAGTTCGCATTATAATCGACACCCGGCGAATGCATCGGCAGCTGTCGATAATGAATCGGGCACACGGGACGTGTCTTCTTGGTCTGATTTATCGACTGATTTGCATTCGCGGAATCGGGGCGAACTTGCCGAGCATCGCTGGTTTGAACGAGCTCTAAAACTTCCGGAAGAGTTACTATATATATATATTGTTAATTGATTAAGGACCAACGTGTCACGATTTTTAGAATCGAATCTCTTCTTAATGAGTTGGGAAAAAAAAGTCTAAAAAAAAAATTTTTAACTATTCTCTGAAATTGGAATTTTTGGAAACTGTTTTTTTTCATGTACTTTTATACACTGAGAAAACGATTTATTTGATTGTAACATATTTTGTTTAAATCAAACATAAAATATCTTTGCTATCCAGTCAAAAAAATAAATTGAAATAAGAAATAAAATAAATAATAAATTAAATAATAAATAAATAAATAATAAATTAAATGATAAATAAATAAAATAAATAAATAATAAAATAAATAAAAAAAAATATTATTATTATTAATACTATTATTATTCATTTATAGAAATAATATATTTAATTCAAACATTATTTATAGTTGATTTCAAATGATTTATTATCGCAACTTTTAAGTTTGAATCAAACAACATTTTTAAACATATTTTTTGTTTACAACAAAAATGAAAATATGTTTAAATTAAACATAATTATTCAAAGGAAAATTATTTTTGAATCAAAGCAGTAAATATTTTCTATCACCCAGAGAAAAATATTATTTAAACCAAATATATTTTATTTGACTTAAATAAACGTATATATTTGTCACAGAACCAACTTGAAATTTTATTATTGTTTTAAATAAAATTTATATTTTACATAAATAAAACATATATTTGTGTTAAATAAAATTTTATTTGAACCAAATAAATTTTATTTGGTTTAAAACTAGACTTTTTATTCGTTTTGAATAAATTTTTTATTTGACATAAATAAAACATATATTTGAGTTAAATAAAACTTTATTTGAACCAAATAAATTTTATTTGTTTCAAATAAATTTTATTTGGTTAAAATAAAATTTTATTTGACTCAAACATATGTTTTATTTATGACACATAAAAAATTTATTCAAAACGAATAAAAAGTCTAGTTGGTTCTGAGACAAATATATACGTTTCTTTAAGTCAATTTAAAAAAATAAAATAAAAAAATTAATAAAATTAATTAATTAATTTAATAAAATTCTTTACAAGAAATCAATTATTTTCATAAATAAAATTTTTCTCGAGAAATCAATTGTTTAAAAAAATTTTTATAAAAGGTTTTAGAAATTTGAAAAATTACAGTAAAATTGTAATCATATAACGGAATTATTTTTGTAAATTGTAACATTCTTTATAGAAATATAATTTTTATTAAAAATTTTTATTAAAATCTTCGAAACAATTCATATTATTTTCGTAAAAATAAAATTATTCCCTGTAATTCAATAAATAGGAAAATTTTAATAAAATTCTTCTCAAGAGTTCAATAAAAAATAAACATTTTCAGAAGAATTAAATTATTTGAAAAATATTTCACAATATTCTTAAAACAGATTTGAATTATTTTTAATTTTTTAACGAAATTTCTCAATGGAATTTAATTATTTTCAAAAAGTTTTTAAAAAATTCTGACAAATTCAATTATTTAAAAAAATTAAAACTTAATTCTTTACAAGAAATATTTCTTTTTAATAATTGTTTTCATATAAGTAATTTTTTTTCGAAATTAAATTATTTTTTCAAATAAAATTCTTCACTTTTAATAAAAGTCATTGCGAAAATTCAATTATTTTCATAAATATCAAAACTTTTTGCGAAATTTCAATCATTTGATGACGATTTTGAATAAAATGGTAGAAAATTGCTTTTATTTAAAACGAATAAAGTCTAGTTGGTTCTGAGACAAATATACGTTTATTTAAGTCAAAAGAAATATATTTGGTTTAAGTAATATAAACAGTAGAAATTTTTAGACTATTGGCCATGATTTTATTTAAAAAATAAACCACTGACTTAATTTTTTTTTTTGAGAATTGACTTCGAGAAACGTGACACTATTACAAGGAACTAATTTCCTTTCATGGAATTCGAAATAGCGAAATGTGTGTTTTCAAACTTTCAAACGCAGAAAGTTATAATTTCCTTACAAACGTTATTGTTTTAAAGTCAAAACAATGAGATCTTTGGAATTCTATCGTTTCATTATGAGAGCGACTTATAAATGACTCGAAGAAAAACGGTATTTGTATATATTTAACATACTAAAGAAGCCATCGACTCGAATTCGATGCTCTGGATTTGAAATTCGAGAACCGACCTTGTTGGATTAATAAAACTACCGATATACTAGAAATATGGTATCGATGACTGCGTCCTCCAACTTTTCTCACGCTCTGATATGATTCTTTTTTTTCTAATTTGGAATATTTCTATCCCTCAATTTTTAATTGTCATGTTTAAATATATTTAACGTTATTACAATTAACAATAAAATATATTTAACGTTATTATTAAATTAAATTAGAAAAATAAATAATTTATTCACTAATTGAATATTTCTTAAAGTTAAATTCTTTTGAAGAACTTCATCAACATTATTTT
Source organism: Leptopilina drosophilae (assembly GCA_032873175.1). NCBI lineage: Eukaryota > Metazoa > Arthropoda > Insecta > Hymenoptera > Figitidae > Leptopilina > Leptopilina drosophilae. Next base: position 5,150,610 of record CM065483.1, read on the forward strand.
TAAATAATTAAATTTTCACGATAATAGAATTGCATTAAATTTTTTGAAAATAATGAAACACGTTCAAACGATGTAATTAAAAATTCATAAAAAATAATTATTATTACACTCCATGATAAAAAGTATATCGAAATTTGTTTGAATAATTTAATTTTTCCAAAGAATATTTTTTTTGTTCATGAAAATAATTAAATGTTTGCCAGGAATTATATAATTTTTGAAAAAAATACTTAAATTGTTTCAGAAAAAGGTTTATCGAAATTATTGAAATTAGTTTAATTTAAATACTATTTTTTAAAATATAATTTTCTTTTTTGCGAAAATTATTAAATGGATTTTTAAACAGAATTTTATAGAAAATTTTGAAAATGATTTTTTAGAAAGAATTTCTTTGAAATTTTTGAAAATAATTGAATTTACATTAAAATTCTTGAAAATAATCGATTTTAATAAATATTATTTGAAAATAATTGAATTTTTTCTACAAATTTTATTAAAATTGTTAATAGAAAATAATTGAATTTTGCAGAAGAAATTTGTTATTTCAAAAATAATTGAATTTTTGCCAAGAATTTTACAATTTCTAAAAAATAATTGAATTTTTTCGAAAAATCTTACAATTTCTAAAAAATAATGGAATTTTTTCGAAAAATTTTGAAATTTCTAAAAAATAATTGAATTTTTTCTAAAAAAATTTTTTTAATCAAAATTGTTTAAAAATAATTGAATTCCTCCGAAAAAATGTATTATTTATGAAAATAATTGAATTTCTTTGTAGAATTTTTGTAATTAGTGTGATATAATAATTGAATTCTTGTGGAGGATGTTATACAATTCATAAAAAATATTTAAATTGTTTTTGAAAAACTTTATCTGAATTTTGAAAAATAATTAAACTTTTTGAAGGAATTTTATTTAAAATTTTGAAAATAACGATTTTTTTAAAAAGAATTTCATTAAAATTTTTGAAAGTAATTGAATTTATATTAAAATTCTTGAAAATAATTAATTTCAGTCATTATTTTTGTAAGAAAAATTAGATTTTTTCGAGAAATTTAAATTAAAAAATAACTAAATTGTTTCGAAGAATTTTATCTAAATTTTGGAAAATAATTAAATTTTTTAAAGGAATTTTATTAAAAATTCGATTTTTTTAAAAAGAATTTCATCAAAATGATACAAAGTAATTGAATTTATATTAAAATTCTTGAAAATAATTAATTTAAATCATTATTTTTGTAAGAAAAATTAGATTTTTTTGAGAAATTAAAATTAAAAAATAACTAAATTGTTTTGAAGAATTTTATCTAAATTTTGGAAAATAATTAAATTTTTTAAAGGAATTTTATTAAAAATTCTATTTTTTAAAATAGAATTTCATCAAAATTATTCAAAGTGATTGAAATTATATTAAAATTCTTGAAAATAATGGATTTCAATAATTATTTTTGTAAGAATAATTGTTTTTTTTCGAGAAATTTAATTTAAAAAAATAATTAAATTTTTACAAAGAATTTTTTTTTATTTATGAAAATAATAATTGAATGCTTGCGAGAACTAGTAAGGTTTAAAAAAAATTCTATTTTTAAACATATGACTAACATTCAAATATATTTTACCTTACAATTTTTATTTACGAATATTTAACATAATGTATAATATAATATTTTACCTTACAATTTTTATTAACGAATATTTAACATAATGTATAATATAATACTTTACCTTACAATTTTTATTTACCAATTTTTATCACAATGTATAATATAATATTTTATTAATTTATTGATAAATTAATTTATTAATAATTTTATTAATTATATTTTACATTTTAATTGATAAATTTTATCCTCGACCATTTGGATATCTGGCCAATTTTTTCTGTACAGGAGTAAAAATTCGATAAAGTTAGCTGGGCCATGAATATTTGTGAGATGGCCAAGGGGCTTCAATTTCGGATTTCTAACCCTAAAGTCCAGGGTTCGGTTCTTCACGACTAGGATTTTTTCTCTTGCTGAATTGAATTAATTTCCTAACATGCTCTATTATAACAATTGTATAATAATAATAACAATAATAGTAATAATAATAATGATAATAATAATAATAATAATAATAATAACAACAATAATAATAATACACTAATTATTATTATGATTAATAAAGTAATTACTAATTTGTTCTTACAATTAAGTAATTATTAATTTTGAATTATAATAATTAATTAATAATAATAATTAATTAATAATAATTACTATAATAGAATTAAGTAATTATTATTAATTAATTATTATAATGAACACAATAAAATTGTATTGGAAATATTCTAGTAAATAATAACGCCTGCAATTGTAGAAATTCGAACTCGCCAAGGTGTTTAGTTGCTTCGCCCACGCCACACATGCCCGGGTGTTATCTGGATCGCGCGTCGCGGTAGCTGGCCGGAGAAAAGGGCGATAGTGCCTTGGAATGAGTGGCGCGGAACGGGCCAGGTAAAGGTGCTGAAGAAAGGGAATCAGAGAGAGAGAGGGGGGGGGGGAGAAATGGGGGACTAGAGGCCCACTTTATGTGTTAAAACACTCCCTCCAAACTTTTCAAGGAACTATATCCACAGGGAGAAAAAGATGTTCGTGTCCAACTGAGTAGCCACAAATCGACCACCCGGATTATCCCTGCATCACTTAAAAATACCCGAAATTCAACAATAAAACAATTTCCCTTAATTAAAAATGAATAAACACAGCAGTTAATTTATAAATTAAGTGAATAGTGAAATTATTTTATTATTTTATTTAATAAATAGACTAACAATAAATTAATTAATAAATAAACTAATGATAAATTAATTAGTAAATAAATAAAATAGAGAATTATTAAATATTTTAAGGTAATTTAATTATTTTATAGAGATTTTGAGTTTATCGCTCGGTTAAATTAATTATTAATATATAATTATTTTATAGAGCTTTTGACTTTATCGCACGGTCAAATTAATAATTTAATTACTTAATAAAATAAATAGAGAGAGAGAGAGGATATTATTTTTTAATAAATAAACTAATAATAAATTAATTATTGAATAAACAAAATAAAGAATTATTTAATATTTAAGTAATTTAATTATTTTATAGAGCTTTTGACTTTATCGCACGGTCAAATTAATAATTTAATTATTTATTTAAATAAGTAGAGAGAGGGGATATTATTTATTAATAAATAAACTAACAATAAATTAATTATTAACTAAACCAATTAAAAAAATATTTAATATTTAAGTAATTTAATTATTTTATAGAGATTTTGACTTTATCGCTCGGTTGAATTAAATATTAATATATAATTACTAATTTAATTATTTTATAGAGCTTTTGACTTTATTGCTCGATCAAATTAATAATTTAATTATTTATTAAAATAAATAGTGAGAGAGGATATTATTTTTTAATAAATAAACTAATAATAAATTAATTATTGAATAAACAAAATAAAGAATTATTTAATATTTAAGTAATTTAATTATTTTATAGAGCTTTTGACTTTATCGCACGGTCAAATTAATAATTTAATTATTTATTAAAATAAATAGTGAGAGAGGATATTATTTTTTAATAAATAAACTAATAATAAATTAATTATTGAATAAACAAAATAAAGAATTATTTAATATTTAAGTAATTTAATTATTTTGCAGAGCTTTTGACTTTATCGCGCTGTCAAATTAATAATTTAATTATTGATTTCAATAAATAGAGAGAGGGGATATTATTTATTAATAAATAAACTAACAATAAATTAATTATTAACTAAACCAATTAAAAAAATATTTAATATTTAAGTAATTTAATTATTTTATAGAGATTTTGACTTTATCGCTCGGTTGAATTAAATATTAATATATAATTACTAATTTAATTATTTTATAGAGCTTTTGACTTTATTGCTCTATCAAATTAATAATTTAATTATTTATTAAAATAAATAGTGAGAGAGGATATTATTTTTTAATAACTAAACTAATAATAAATTAATTATTGAATAAACAAAATAAAGAATTATTTAATATTTAAGTAATTTAATTATTTTACAGAGCTTTTGACTTTATCGCACGGTCAAATTAATAATTTAATTATTTATTTAAAGAACTGGAGAGAGGGGATATTATTTATTAATAGATAAAGTAATAATAAATTAATTATTAAATAACAAAAAATAAAGAATTATTTAATATTTAAGTAATTTAATTATTTTATAGAGCTTTTGACTTTATCGCTCGGTCGAATTGATGATTAATAATTAATAATTTAATTATTTATTTAAATAAAATAATTATTTGTTAACTTTTTTCGAATTCAGTTCCTGGGTGAAATTTTATTCTAATTCACAAGTTTGAATCTGCGTATAATAAAAAATTGTTTTATAATTGGACAATAAATAAATCGGTATATCAGGAAAATGGTAATTGTGCGCGCAAAGATTCGAAGGACATTAATTATCAGGATTTTTTGCTCTTAAGTAGGGAGAGAGCATTATGTTTTGATTGCTTGCGCACTGGTTTTATATAGTTCTCAAGTTAATTAAACTTCCCTTCTTTGAAAATAATTCTGCTTTATATATATGTGTGTGTTTTGGATGCGAGAAATATCAGCGGAGCAAAAAGATAGAAAAGATAGGTGTATATGTATCTTTTCTGGACGGGTCGACGTCTCTATCAATATTATGCTAAGTCGTTTCTTGGTAAATTGTTTCATATCGCTTGTGCTTGGGTAGAATCCTTGGTAATTCACGCGTGAGCATTATATTTATTTTTATTTTTATATGTGTGAGTGCAGAAACGAAACTGTTGCGTCTGTATCACACTCTAGACCGGATATCGCGAGTAATCGGAGAAACAGTGTTCAACGTTTCTTTTATTAAACAGAAAAACAAAAGGTTATGTGTGCTCCTATAATATAATATATTAATATATACTTTTCACGGAAGGTCATCTTACCCCTCGTGCAAGCTTCGCCATTTTTTCCCAACTAGGAAATCAAATCCCTTTTTTGTATTTTTTTTTGTATTTTTTAAATTTATTTCTTTTTAAACTTTTATTTAGTTGCTGAAAAAAATAATCATAATTGAAAAATATTAAAAATGGAATTAATAATTTTTAAAAAACGCACGGAAATTGTACAGATCTGCGGGGTAAAGTTGACTACGTGAAATTACGATATTCATTATTCTACTCTTGAAAAAAAATTAGAGAATCCATTATTTAAAAAATTAATTAATACTAAAAATTAGAAATAAATTATATTTAAACAAATTTTCAATAAAATTCTTCATTAGAAATTAATTAGTTTCATAAATTCATAAAAAATAAATAAATAATAATGAATAATAATGAATAATAATAAATAAAAATAAATAAAAATAAATAAAAATAAATAAAAATAAATAAAATAATTCAAAACAAATAAATTTTTTCACAGGAATTCAATTTAAAAAAAAAATTATTAAAATTTTCGAAAACTACAAAAAAATTAGTCAAATTTTACGATTTCTTTGAAGAATTCAACTCATTCAGATTTAGAGAGCGGAGAATTCAAAAGAACGTTTACAATCTTCATAAATAGATGAACAATTTAAAAATCAATTTAAATTTTTAGAAACTTTCAATTTTTAATCAATTTAAATTATTTATTATTAATATTTGTTTTATTTTTATTTTTAAGAACAACTGATTACAGAAATTAAAAAGTGATAAACTTCTTCGCATAAATTCAATTATGTTCGAAAATTAAAGAACAAATTTTCAATTATCTTTAAAAATGATAAAATTATCTATACTCCAAAAATTAATTATTTTACAAAAGAATTTCACAAAATCCTTGACAAAATTTCAATCGTTTTTAAAAATTTTTCTCATTTAAATGATTTTTAAAAAATACTATTTCAATAAAATTTTCCCAAAAGAATTCAAATTATTTAAACAAAAGTCAATAAAAATTCTACAGAAATAATTCAATTACTTACCAATTTTTTTTTTAAATTTTGATTTTTAAAAACTACTATTTCAATAAAAATTTTCCTAAAAGAATCCAATTATTTAAACAAAAAATAATAAAAATTCCACAGGAATAATTCAATTACTTACCAATTTTTTTTTGTTTTTTTTTTAATTATTTTCTTCACACCAATTCACTTGTTTTTGATTTTTTAATGAATTTAAATTTTGAATCGAAGGAATTTAAATATATTCATTTAAAGAAATGAAAAAAATAGTTCTAAGAGATTTAATTATATTTAAAAAAATTCAAATAAAATTCTTCTAAAAGTTCTATTAAATAAAAATTTTTTGACAAAATTCTTTACTAGATTTAGTTAATAAAACTCTTTAATAAAATTTTCCTTTACAATTCAATTATTTTCCATACAATTCTTCTTGAGAATTAAATTATTTTCACACTTAATACATATTTATATGGGAATTCAATTATTTAAAAAAAATGAATAAATTTCTTCGCAAGAAATCAATTGTTTTCATAAATAATAAAATTTCTCTCGAGAATTCAATTGTTTCAAAAAAAAAAAAAATGTTGATAAAATTTAAACATAATTTTTAAGAACAACTGATTACAAAAATTGAGTGCTTTTCAAAAGTGATGTTTCTTTTCATACATTTAATAATGTTAAAAAAAATTATTGTTGAATTAATAATTTTCAATTATCTTTAAAAACAACGAACTTCTTCAAAATTTAATCATTTCCGAATAAATTTAATAAAACTTAACTTTCGATTATTTTCAAAAAAATTTCCAAAAGGATTCAATTATTTAAACAAAATATTAATAAAACTTTTTCAGGAATTGAATTATTTTCCAATTCTTCAAACAAAATACAATTTTCTCGAGAATTTAATAATTTAAACCATTTTTTGTTACAATACTGTAAGAATCTTCGAAATAATTCATTTATTTTTATAAGTAATATAATTTTTCTCTAGAATCCATTATTTTGGAAAATATTGATAAACTTCTTCCCAAGAATTTAATTCGTTTCAATTATTTAAAAAAAATTAATTAATTAATTAATTATTTAAAATTGAAAATAAATTATTTTTAAAAATTTTGAATTAAATTCTTCAAGCAGGAATTTAATTCTTGAAAAAAAACTACGACCATGTCCCCCGGAGTTTACCCTATTATCTTTTCGAACGCACCTAAAAAGAACAATATTAAAAAATTCTCGCAAATGACTCATTAAAATTTTGGCCGCAGACAGATCGCAATTTGAATTCGAAAGTCTTGTCATATCCGGATCTCATTCCATACACACACATAGAAATTTATTTAACTGGTATATTAATATACTGACATTTTATATAGAAGCGATCAATTCACGTGATTTCGCGAGACTGCTGTTTCCCTACCATCTGAATTCGACAATGAATATATAAATTTCAAAACTCGAATGACGATCACCGAAATTTTAGCGAACCTGTGATCGAAGATAATCTACACATGACAGAAAATAATCTGTTCGAGTCGAACGGTTGAAGAAAAAAAAATGAGAAACGAAATGTTCAACGTTGATTGAAAGATCAAAATGACGATTGGAAATTTTTTTTTTCTGGAAGGAACATTATTCATCTGAAAAAGTTTTTTTAAAGAAATGATAAATGATTCTTTTTTATTTTTAGAAAGAGAATTTATTAATGTAAAAAAATGATTAGAAATGAGAAATGTTAATTCAATTAAAGGTTTAGAGAAAAAGAATTTGGAAACTTGAAAGTTTCCTTCTTGGAAGTTTTTTTCTTGAAAGTTTTCTTCGTGGAAGTTTCTTTCTTGAAAGTTTCTTTCTCAAAAGTTTCTTTCTCGAAAGTTTCTTTCTCGAAAGTTTCTTTCTCGAAAGTTTCTTTCTTGAAAATCTCTTTCTTGAAAGTTTAAATAAAAAAGCAGTTAAATAATAATTCTTCCAAAAAAGTTTATATTCTTTTCACAAATTTAAAAATCTGGACATTAAAAATTTTTTTCATTAATTTTGTGGAAATTTTGGAACATTGCGTAATAGGTTCAGCGCAGGTAGTTACGGTAGTGTGACAGTATTTACGGTAGAGTAATTTTTTCTCAATTTTAGTTCAAAGGGAAAAAAGGGTCGAGCGTGTAAATTATTCAATTTTTGGAAGTTTTGAAGGAAGGGATTTCATTCAGAAAATGAATTTCAAAAGATCCGTTGCAAATTTTCGGTCTAATATTTTTCTTCCACTGGTACGCACTTGCTGTGCGACAGAGTTGACCTCGTGCACGTTCCTCAATATATACAATAAACGTTTACTAGAGATTAAGAATAAGTTTCACCACACAATGATTGATTCTCTATTTTCATTTCGACACAATTTTTTTTTTTTTTTTTTGAGGAAAAATTCGAAAACTTCCCCTCTTCCGATTGTGTGATGACAATGCGCTCGACTTAAATTGCGTGACTGTCACGTCCGCTCAGCTGCGCTGATTTTTGTTTGCTCGGTGTAAAATAAATTGTAGCATATGATTTATTGAAATTTGACAATATTTTGTTTTCGACAAAAACCTATGGTTTTTATATATCGCACGGTTCTTTAATTCTACAGCAATTTTGGAAAATGTTTGTCACAATTTTGGAAAATGTTTGTCACAATTTTGGAAAATGTTTGTTAAAAATTTTAGAAACTGTTTGTCACAGTTTTAGGAAAGAATGTTTGTCAAAATCTTAGAAAATGTTTGTCACAATTTTAGGAAATGTTTGTCGAAATTTTAGAAAATGTTTGTCACAATTGTAGAAAATGATTGTTACAATTTTAAAAAACCATTTGTCCTAATTTTAGAAACTGTTCGTTAAGTTTGTTAAGGAAGAATGTTTGTCAAAATTTTAGAAAATGTTTGTTACAATTTTAGAAACTGTTTGTCCTAATTTTAGAAAATGTTTGTCACAGTTTTAGGAAAGAATGTTCGTCACAAGTTTAGAAAATGTTTGTTACAATTTTAGAAACTGTTTGTCACAATTTTTGAAACTGTTTGCCAAAATTTTAGAAAAGAATGTTGGCCACAATTTTAGAAAATGTTTGTTACAATCTTAGAAAATGTTTGTTACAATCTTAGAAACTGTTTGACTTAATTTTAAAAAATGTTTGTCACAATTTTAGAAGAGAATGTTTGTCACAATTGTAGAAAATGTTTGTACCAATTTTAGAAAATATTTGTCACAATTTTTGGGAAAGAATGTTTGTCAAAATTTTAGTAAATGTTTGTCACAATTGTAGAAAATGTTTGTTACAATTTTAGAAACTGTTTGTCCTAATTTTAGAAAGTCTTTGTCACAATTTTAGAAAAGAATGTTTGACGCTATTGTAGAAATTGTTTGTTATAATTGTAGAAAATGTTTGTTACAATTTTAGAAACTGTTTGTTTTAATTTTAAAAAATGTTTGTCACAATTTTAAAAGAGAATGTTTGTCAAAATTGTAGAAAATGTTTGTCACAATTGTAGAAAATGTTTGTTCCAATTTTAAAAACTGCTTGTCACAATTTTAGGAAAGAATGTTTGTCAAAATTTTAAAAGATCTTTGTCACAATTTTAAAAGATGTTTGTCATAATTTTAAAAAATGTTTGTAACAGTTGTAGGAAAGTACGTTTGTCACAATTTTAGAAAATGTTGGTCTTAATTTTAGAAACTGTTTTTCCCAATTGTAGAAACTGTTTGTCAAAACTTATAGAAACTATTCGTCACAATTGTAAAAACTGTCTCTAACAATTTTAACAACAAATTACTCTAAATTTTAAGCAAGTAATTTTGAAATCTCATCACTTTGAAATTATTCTATTTAAAATCTCTTTTCTCTATTTAACGTATATAACAGATGTTAGGTTAGAATTTTGAAAAATTCTTTCGTTCCATTCGGATTTAGCACAGTTTCAACAATGTCAACTGTGGATTTTTTAAATGTATTTAACGAATATAAAGATTCGATGAAGCGGATGATTTTGCACAATTCACAAACTTGTGTAAATGACTTTTTAACAATCTTGACTCAGCAAAAAAACATTTACAGCTTTCTAACATTTTTTGAACCCCACATTTTGTTGTTGAAAGGCCATAAGATCTAAAGAAAACATTGTGTTCCAATAGAAAAAATGAAGAAATCGTGCGAGATTGGAATTTCGAAGTAAGGATTTTTTACGGATATATTATGAACGAGATTTATATTTTTACAAGAGTATAGTGTGTCCTAAATGTTGAATTTTTTTTTAGGGCGTGGTGGGCTGGGTCTCGTTTGTTATTCCAAAATGACGAATCATAATGTATAATAATAATACAAAATTTATGTATATGTATATATGTGCATTTATATCAAACATGAGAGAGTAAAAGAGTTTATGCATGTGAACGTAAGCGATACGATTCTTTCTTTTCTGATTTTTTTTCTGATTTTTTTTCTTTTTTTTCTTTCTTTCTTTATTTCTTGTTCTCTTACTTTCTTGCTCTCTTTTCTCTCTTCCTTTTTTCGTCCCTGGTTGCTTTCGTTCTCGCTTTCGTTCTCTCTCTTTCTTTCTCTATCTTTCCTTGTCTTTTCACCTGGTAATTCTATCTTGTTCCTCTTTGCTCCCCTTCTTGCCTCATCATAGTATGAGTACTCACTCCCTCTCATATTGGTGAAGAGAGCTAGTACTTACACGGCTTATTCAAATGAACCGAGGATTGTCCGATGTATCTCGGGACCTAACTGGATTCTTAAAATTAAAAAAGAAGAGTAGGCACCAGTAAGGCAGAACTCAGACAGAACCTTTAAGAAGCACTTTGTGCCTCACCTTATTGTACAATTTTTCTTTACAGTCTACTGCATCTTTCTTTGAAGCAGTGCCGTATATAAATTATCAAATTGACAACAAAATGTGCCTATGTGATTATTTTTTTCCACTATATAAAAATAAATGTTAATAATAAATATTAACAATAAATATTAACAATAAATATTAATAATAAATATTAATACTAAATATTAACAATAAATATTAATAGTAAGTATTAACAATAAATATTAATACTAAATATTAACAATAAATATTAATAGTAAGTATTAATAATAAATATTAATACTAAATATTAACAATAAATATTAATAGTAAGTATTAATAATAAATATTAATAGTAAATATTAACAATAAATATTAATAATAAATATTAAAACTAAATATTAACAATAAATATTAATAGTAAGTATTAATAGTAAATATTAACAATAAATATTATTAATAAATATTAATACTAAATATTAACAATAAATATTAATAGTAAGTATTAATAATAAATATTAATAGTAAATAATAACAATAAATATTAATAATAAATATTAATACTTAATATTAACAATAAATATTAATAGTTAGTATTAATAATAAATATTAATAGTAAATATTAACAATAAATATTAATAATAAATATTAATACTAGATATTAACAATAAATATTAATAATAAGTATTAATAATAAATATTAATAAATTAAAGAAAACAAAAAAATTGTTTTCAGAAATCAAACAAGCGTCACTAGCTCCACCTTCGTCGTCAGTTCATTCTTCTCATTACGAGTTTACATTCTTATGTTCGCATTACAACATTCTTAATTCCTAATCTTATTCAAATTGCGCTCGAGTGCAATCGATAATGATCTGTTATTTTCAATACATTTAAAAAATGTTGCACAACATATTTCAGTGTTTATTTACTTACTTATTTACTTACTAACTTATTTATTTACTTATTTATTTACTTATTTATTTACTTATTTATTTACTTATTTATTTATATATTTATTTATCTATTTACTTATTTACCTATTAGAAATGAAGTAAATTAGAGCAGACCATGAAAATAATATATTTAAATAATGTTTAATAATAATAATTTGCAAGGATGGTGAATAAGGATTATTATTTTAAAAACAGAATTTTATAACATGACTTTCACTTGTATATCGTTCCCTCGATCAAAAAGTGACATTGGTGTCGTGTTTTAGTTTGCTTTTGAAATACCATTTCGATTAGCTGCGTTGTGACATTTTCAACAAAATCGTTAAAAAATTATTTAAATTTCGAAATTTATGTTTGTAAATCCTAATTGCTATTTTTATATTCAATTATTTTTTATAAATAATAAATTTCTTTTTGGGAATGTATAATTGTATGCTTAAGGAAAAATAATGCTATTTTTATATTCAATTATTTTTTATAAATAATAAATTTCTTTTTGGGAATGTATAATTAGATGACTAAAGAAAAATAATGAAGGAAATAATAAAAGATAAAATTCTTTTTAAGGATTCAATTATACTTTTTAACATTTTTAAAAACTGCTCGACAAAAATTCATTTATTTTCGTAAATAATAAAATTCATGGCAGGAATTATTTTTTGAAAATCTTAATATTATAACCGATGGAAGAATTCAATTGTTTTTTGTAAATTTGAAAACTTATCGCATGAATTCAATTATTTTTTTTAAATTTATATATTAATCGATGCGCAAGGATTCAATTATTTTCGTAAATTTAAAAACTCCTAGGATTTCAATTATTTTTTATACAATTTTAAATGAATTTACGCAAAAAATGCAATTATTTAGAATGATTTTGATATAATTTTTTTTATTAGAATTTTTTTTTATTGAATTTAAATTATATTCAATTCTACGATTTTTTTAGAAATATTTAATTATATATCTAAGGATAGTAAAATTATTCGCAGGATTTCAATTATTTTTAAAAAGTGTCTAAAAATTTTTTGCAACAATTTAATTATTATCAAAAATAAGAACTCTTCAAGAATTCAATTATTTTCAAAAATTAAAACTCTGCAAGAATTCAAGTATTTTTATAAATAGTAATATGTCTTGCAAAAATTCAATTATTTTTCAAAAATAATAAAATTCTTCTGAGGAATTAAATTATTTTCTTATAATTTTAATATAAATCGTTTGTGAAAATTTAATTTTTTTATAATATAGATAAAAATTCATTGCAGGATTTCAATTATTTTTAATATATATATAATTTAAAATTAATTCCGACAAAAACGCAATTATTTAAAAAAATAATTGCAAAAATTCAATTGTTTTCATAAATAATAAAATAATCATTTCCAAAAAATTCAATAAAATTCTTGACAAATTTCAATTATTTTCAAAAAATTTCCAAAATGATTCAATTATTTAAACAAAATGTTGAAAAACTTCCACAGAAATTCAATTATTTACTAATTCTTTATTATTTAAATAATAAAAAATGTTTTCGAGAAAATAATAAAATTCTTCTGAGAAATTCAATTATTTAAAAACATTTTTAATAAAATCATTTGGAAAAATTCAATTATTTTCAAAAAATTTCCAAAATGATTCAATTATTTAAACAAAATGTTGATAAAAATTTAACAGGAATTCGATTATTCACTAATTTTTAATAAAATCATTTGCGAACATTTAGTTATTTTCATAAATATTAAAATTCATGGGAAAAATTAATTTTTTTTACAACATAGATTAAAATTCATTGCAGAATTTCAATTCTATTCGTAAAAATTCAATTATTTAAAAAAATTCTGACAAAACTTCTTTATAAGAAACTCAAATGTAAGAAATACTCAATTATTCAATAAATTATTTATTTTTCTAATAATTAAAATTATCCTCGTATTTTTACAACCGAGTGATAAAAACACATAATTATTTATTTATTTTTCTCTTCAAATAATTGAATTCTCGTAGAACTTTCTAATAAAAATTGATTAACAATTGAAGAAAACAAAATGACTAAAGTTGTAAATTATTTTTCTTTATAAAATTTAAAAAAAAAATGTTTTTTAGTAAAATTTATTATTTCAAAAGCAAAGAAAAATTATGTTCCATATTTACTATTGAATTTACCAATTCAAACCACTGAAAATTTCTTCCAATTTAAATTTAGAGCACAAAAGAAGTGTACATTTCAGATAAAAATAAAAGTAAATCGTAAATGGTCCGAATGTGAATAAAATTGATAATTTGGGGATAAAAAGAGGAAATATTGCTGCGAAAAAGCAACGAAAGGAGAAAAAAAAATTGTGACACCTTTGTCCCTGACACTTGAAACTCAGGGCATTGTGCTCGTATCGCATTGGCAAAGTTTACAACGTGGCTGACGCCCACGCAAAAGTTCGGTGCGCGCCAGTTCACGGATTCTCCCCAACGGGGGGTTGACACATTCCTGACAAACTCCTCTCCACCAGCAATCACAAATTAATCTTTTCAACTTCTTTTGTAGTTTTTAGAAATGTAATTTAAAAAAAAAATTGAAAAAAAAAATTTTATTTGCAGAAAAAAATGTAAATTAGGAACAGAAAAAGAAGAATTAGTTTTTTAAGGTGAAAATAAATCGAAAGGAATCTAATGATCCGCGTAGAATTTAGAAATTAATTTTTAAAGTTAGTTTAGAAATTAATTTTTAAAGTTATTTTAGAAATTAATTTTTATAGTTATTTTAGAAATTATTTTTTAAAGTTATTTTAGAAATTAATTTTTAATTACTAAAATGTTTATTTTTTAAAGTTATTTTAGAAATTAGTTTTTTAATTACTAAAATGTTTATTTTTTAAACTTATTTTAGAAATTAATTTTTTAATTACTAAAATGTTTAATTTTTAAAGTTAGTTTAAAAATTAATTTTTAAAGTTATTTTAGAAATTAATTTTTATAGTTATTTTAGAAAATATTTTTTAAAGTTATTTTAGAAATTATTTTTTAATTACTAAAATGTTTAATTTTTAAAGTTAGTTTGGAAATTAATTTTTAAAGTTATTTTAGAAACTAACTTTTAAAGTTATTTTAGAAATTATTTTTTTAAGTTATTTTAGAAATTATTTTTTAAATTCATTTTAGAAATTAATTTTTAATTACTAAAATGTTTGAATTTTAAAATTAGTTTAGAAATTAATTTTTAAAGTTAGTTTAGAAATTAATTTTTAAAGTTAGTTTAGAAATTAATTTTTAAAGTTAGTTTAGAAATCAACTTTTGAAGTTAGTTTATTAGTTAATTTTTAAAGTTATTTTATAAACTAACTTTTAAAGTTATTTTAGAAATTAGTTTTTAAAGTTATTTTAGAAATTAATTTTTAATTACTAAAATGTTTGAATTTTAAAATTAGTTTAGAAATTAATTTTTAAAGTTAGTTTAGAAATTAATTTTTAAAGTTAGTTTAGAAATCAACTTTTGAAGTTAGTTTAGAAATTAATTTTTAAAGTTATTTTAGAAACTAACTTTTAAAGTTATTTTAGAAATTATTTTTTAAAGTTATTTTAGAAATTATTTTTTAAAGTTATTTTAGAAATTAATTTTTAATTACTAAAATGTTTAATTTTTAAAGTTAGGTTGGAAATTAATTTTTAAAATTATTTTAGAAATTATTTTTTAAAGCTATTTTAGAAATTAATGTTCAATTACTAAACTGTTTCTTTGTTTCCCACTGTTTCATTTCTTAACAAAAAAAAAATCGTAAACAATTGTAAAAAAAAACATTACCCAATATTTAGAATGCCCGTCACACTTTTAAATCATTAAAAAAAAATCAAAATAGCTAAACTTTCTACTTTTCTGTAATATTGTAACATATTTAGAAAACTAGAAACTAGAAAGTGTATTTTGATTTAATGGCGTCATAACGAAAACTGTAATGAAACTGACGTTTATATAGTGACAATTTTGATTATTTTCTTAAAGCAAAGTTTTCAATTTCTCGTCACTCATAAATCATATGGGGTCTGATAACTTTATTCGATTCTGCTGACTATACGTATATATGTGCTTTAACATGTTTTTTAGAGAAAAAAAAAAATTTTTAAACTAGTCCTATTCACTGGTTTTGAAAATGTTACTTGACCTGTCACATTTGCTGACAGTTCAAACAAACTGAACGTCAAAATCATCTCCCACTCGCGGAAGTATATCTAAATATACACGAACACATAGAATTTGAGGCGAGGAAAAAATCATCTGTTAAATAAGATGGACATATTGCAAAGGAAGAGAGTTTATTTTCATTGCATCAAAACGTTTCAATATTGGAAAGAAACATTTTTTTCTTTGGAAAAGAGAAGAAAAATTGTTAGAAAAAAAAAATTCGTGTATTGCATGTAAAAATACAAAAATGTAAAAATGCAAAAATGCAAAAATGTAAAAATGTAAAAATGCGTTTCAATATTGGAAAGAAATTTTTTTTTTTGGAAAAGAGAAAAAAAATGGTTAGGAAACAAAAAATTCGTGTATTGAATGTAAAAATACAAAAATGTAAAAATGCAAAAATGTATAAATGTAAAAATTTGTTTCAATATTGGGAAGAAATTTTTTTTTTTTTTGGAAAAGAGAAAAAAATGGTTAGGGAACAACAAATTTATGTATTGAATGTAAAAATACTAGAATGTAAAAATGAAGAAATGCAAAAATGTGAAGATGTAAAAATGCATTTCAATATTGGCAAGAAATTTTTTTTTTGTCAAAGAGAAAAAAATGGTTAGGGAACAACATATTTATGTATTGAATGTAAAAATATAAAAATGTAAAAATGTAAAAATGTAAAAATGTAAAAAATAAATAATAAATAATAAAATAGTTTAAAATTACGTAAAAATTTGTGAAGCGTATAAATATTCCGTAAAAAAATTGAGAAAAATGAAAAAAAAACCATGAAAAAATTAAGAGAAATAAAAATTTATAGAAAATATTTACTGTTGGAAATAAAATGGTACGCGGAATGAAATTTTGTTTGGGGGGGAAAAACAATTGCATTTTTTTTTCTCATTGACGAGAAACATTGATTTATTTGTGCTTGTAAAATAAAGCTTTAATATAAGAAATTTATGCCAACTTTCTACAACTTTCAATGCATTCCTTATATGTGTATAAGATAAAATTACTAGCAAAGGCGAGAGGGGGCAGTCATAAAACTCTCCTGCCAACTTTATGCATTACAACATAAAGTCTCTTATTGCTTCTCCATTATAATGAGACCCTAAATTTCTAATCACAATGCGAAAAAAAAAATTCGCTGGCAAAATAATTCTTTACTTCTTTGCTTGCAAAAAAAAAAAAAAATATTTCTTAATTTCTGCAGAAAAAAAATTTATTTCTTAATTACTGGAAAAAAAATTCCTTTCTTAATTGCTGGAGAAAAAAATTATTAACTGAACTAATAGCTATTTTTTAACTATTAACTATCAACTATTAACTATGAACTATTAATTATTCACTGAAAAAAGAAATTTAATTGATTCAAATAACCGATTAATTGACTATTATCAATTAAATATTTAATTGAGTTAAAGAATATTTAATGGATTCAATTAAATGGTATTTGCTTCAAATACTGAAGTTATTGATTCAAATACCATTTAATTGACTCCATTAAATATTATTTGATTCAAGTAAATATTTAATTGATAATAGTCAATTAATCGGTTCTTTAAATCAATTAAATTTTTTTTCAGTGTAACTATCAACTATTAATTATTAACTATTAACTATTAACTATTAAATATTTACTATTAACTATTAAATATTTACTATTAACTATTAAATATTTACTATTAACTATTAAATATTTACTATTAACTATTAAATAGTTACTATTAACTATTAAATATTTGTTATTAAATATTTACTAATAAATATTTACTATTTACTATTAACTATTTACTATTAACTATTTACTATTAACTATTTACTATTAACTATTCACAATTAACTGAAAAGTATCAAATTGCAACCAATTGATGCCAAAAAGTGAATCAAATCCTAATTTAACCCCGAAATTGTTGTACCATTTCGATCCAATTGGGTATCAATCTGATACATTTAGGAAAACAGTATAAAAATGAGATAAATTTGGAAAACAATTCAAAGTTGCTACAATTACAATAGAAAGTGGGAAAAAAAGAACAATAACAAAAATAAGAAGAGATCGAACTAGTATCGAACTAAAAGGGATTGAAGGGACAAAAAGAATCGAAAAGAAGAAAAGAAAGAGAGACAGAAAGAGAGAAAAAGAGATGGAAAGATAGAAAGAGAGAAGGAGAGAGAGAGAGAGAAAGAAAGAGAGAAAGAGAGAGAGAGAAAAAGAGAGAGAAAATGAGAGATAGAAGAGTCGAAGACCTCGAGATGGAGAGTCGCAAAAAGCGAGACGAAATTGGACGCATTCCACGGAGTAGTGCCGAGAAGTGGAAGAACAGGACAAAAGAGGATCGTGCGGGTGATTACAACAACATTAATAAACAAATGAACCTCGAGGCGGGAGAATTTATCGACCAATCAGCTTTTGTGGGCGGATGTTAGGCGGAGCCACCTTCGACCAACCTCGAGATTCCTCCACTTGTTGGATTCTCTTTTTCCTTCTCCCTCTCTCTTTTTCTCATCTTATCTCATTCTTTGTCCCTTATTCCTCAAAAACTTTCTTTCTTCACCATTCATCTCTCTTTATCTGGCGATTATACTTTATCACTTTCCTTTATGTTTTCTTCAGTACCCTCTCATTGTCTTCAATTCTTCTAAATATTCTAAATGTATTGCATTTTTTTTTGCAATTAGTTGTAAAATATTTCCTAGTTTTCCGAATGATATTATAAATTAAATAAAAAAAAAATGTATCAAAATTGTTTGTTTCCTTTTTGATATTAATTTCTATTCGTTCTTCTGACTTAATTTAAAAAAAAAACTAAATAACATAATTTTAAGAATCTAATTTAATTTTTAATTTAATTTTTAATTTAATTTTTAATTTAATTTTTAATTTAATTTTTAATTTAATTTTCTTACTTTAACCCTTTTTCGAATTTCAATTCTTCTTAAAAATTGGCAGACTTTGAAAACCATGTGTAATTTTTTAAAAAGTGTTTTTGCATTTCCAAAAAAAAATGTCAATTGAAAAAATGATTTTCTTACAATTTTTGAAGCATTTTGAACAATGAAACCTTATTTCTAGGCTAAAAAAGGAAAAAATACTATTATTAATCAATTTTTTAGTTAAGAATTATTTTATTTTTCCAATTTTTAATCTATAAATCTATTTTTTCTTTTCGTAAAATTTGTAACTTTCTTTCAATTTTTAAACAAAATTTGTGTTACTCTTCAGGTGAAATTTACTATACAAACGAAGTATAAATTTTAAATCTTAAAAACTTCTATTAATATTAGGCAAAAAAGATATTTTTTTAAAATGAAAATTCTGTTTAAGAAAGAAAGATTTTCAAATTAATTAAAAATTATTATATTATAAAGCAGGGAATTTATTTAAAATTAATTCTTTACTCTCCATTTAGTTACAATTTAATTAAAATAAATTCTTCTTTATAAACTAATTTTGGTAAATTTTTTTTTAATTAAGTTTTTCAGTTAATTATAAATATTTTAGCTTTCTTCTGTAGTCTGTAAGTTTCGTTAAATTTTAAATCAAAATTGTTCGCTACTTTTGCTTTAAAATTCCATAATTTTTACTACATACGAAGTAACCTTTTGAAAAGAATTACTAAACCTAATTTACGATTTAACAAAAATTTCCTTCAAACATGGTAATATTTATAATTAAAAATTGCTATTTTTCAAAATAAAATTTATTATTTTCAAAAAAAATTTTGTTTTATGGAAAACTTCACAAAAGTAACTTTAAAAGTAATAAAATTTACTCAAAACGTATGAATTTTTAATAATTAGTTGTTAAATTCATGGAAAATTTGAATAAATTTTGCTTTTAAAAATCGTTATCCCCAGGGGAAATTTTGCATAATATTCGTAGTAAATTTTTTCAATTCATAAATTTAAGAATTAGAAAAATATAAATTTTGAGTAAATAGTTAATAAAAATTAAAATACAAATTAAGAAATAAAGTATAAATATTTTTTTCTACAAATCTGAATCCTTGGAACAATTTTTTATTCCCACCAAATATTTTTATGTAGGGCCTAAATTTTTCCCTGTTGGTAATATAGATTGAACATTTAGTAAAATTATTTATAAACAAGTTTGGATTTTTCTTAGAAGTAAAATTGATTTTCTGTCTATTACCTTATGTTGGAAAAAATTTCCAAGTTTGAAAACTCTGAGAAATAGTGTAAGATTTTTAATTTTAATTAATTAATTTTTGATTTAAAAAAAAGGAAATTTTTTCCAAAGTTTGTGAGAAGGAAAAATGTTTTTTTTTCATGGATAACTCAAAATTTTTCTACCTCACAAATAGAGGACAATTTTAATAAGTTTTTCTTAAAATTTAGGGAAAAAGGGGAGAAAATATTTTATTTCAGGTGTTTTAGGGAATTTTAATAATTTAAGGGGACAAAATAGGGGAAAAAAGGGGAATGGGAAAAAACGAGAATTAACTGTGATGCTTAAAATTTTTGGAAACAATTGAATTATGTAATTGAATTGTAATACTAAATTTTGTAAAATTAAATTGTAAAATTAAATTGTAAAATTACATTGTAAAATTAAATTGTAAAATTAAATTGTAAAATTAATTTGTAAAATTAAATTGTAAAATTAAATTGTAAAATTAAATTGTAAAATTAAATTGTAAAATTAAATTGTAAAATTAAATTGTAAAATTAAATTATAAAATTAAATTTTAACATTGAATTACTAAACTGAATTGTAAAATTAAATATTGAAAAATCCCAGTCCCAATAAATGAAATTAATTTCCATTTCTCAAAAGAAATATTTCCATAAATTCCAATGACAAATTCCAAAAATTTGAAACACTCCTATTAGCCGGAAATTTAGTAAGATTGTGAATTCAAGCATGAAGTAAATCTTGAAGTAAATAAACTTGTTATGTCTGAAAGTAAATTTATAACCATTTTACAAGTATATAGATATATTTTGTACATCTCGCAGGAACTTGATTTTTTTTTTATTTGATTCAGCGCGTAATTCTATTGTTTTCACGGACTATTAAGTTTCCGGTAATAGGACGCTTCCGGTTAATGAGTTTACTGTGATCGAAGGAACCTACTCGAATGCAGGAAAGGGTGCGCCGCCACCTAATTCGGGCTTTACAGATTAAGGCGAGGCATCAAAAGAAGAAAAAAGAAAAAATAAATAAAACAAAACCTTATGGTCGTTCAGTTTCTTATTCCCTTGATCGCAATTTTACTCTAGCGTGACACACTCTTTTCCTTTCTCATGATTGTGATATTTTTCACAAAACAATTATTATTTAAATTTTTTTTAAATTATTATTATTATTATTATTATTATTATTTTTTTTTTTTAATATTATTGTTTTTAAAATTATTATTTTTTTAATTATTATTTTTGTATCGGAAACAATATAGTTATAGAATTTTAGATTATTAATATTGTTGAATTAAAATTTATATATTCAGATTTATTTATTAATATGTATTTTATTTTAGTTTTTACAGATATATTTTAATCTTATTTGTTATACTATTTGTAGCATTGTTTTACTTTATCGTATACAAAGTCTTTACACGCAGTAGAATCCATCTGAACTCTCACTAATGCAACGTACTGAAAATTAGAAAAAACAAATATTTCTCAGATTTCTATTTATAGTAATACTAATATTTATTAATAATTAATATAATTAAATTTTTTAAAATTAATTAAAAAATTATTTAGAATCACTGAAACTTTAAATATATACTCACACATTGCTTGGAACCTAGTGAAATATGCTTCCCGACTTTCTACACAGATGAATGGTCTCTGAAGATGTCGGATTACCTCAACGCAAAAACCTATCAAAACAAATGTTTTTAATTACAATTCACTTTCAAAAATCAACTTAAATTCTTTGATTTAACTGAATTTTTATTCTTAACTTGAAAATATCAATTTGTCAAACTGCAACGAATTTACATGAATATTTTTCCATAGAAAAATACGATTTTCTGACAAATTTTCGTAAAATCATATAAATCGAACCCAATTTGACATTTGCAACCAGAAGAAAATGATACTAAAAAAAAATTGTCACTCTTGAACTAAAGAAAAAAAATAAAGTACTAAAAAAATTGTCATTCTTGAACTAAGAAATAGTAAACTACGAAAAAAATTGTTATTCTTGAACTAAAAATAATAAACAACAATAAAAATTGTAATTCTTGAACTAAAAAAATTGAACTACTAAAAAAATTGTCATTCTTGAACTAAAAAAATTGAACTACTAAAAAAAAGTCATTCTTGAATTAAAAAAGAATAAACTACGAAAAAAATTGTCATTCTTGAACTAAAAAATAAACAACAACAAAAATTTTTTGAACAACATTTTTGAACTAAAAAAATTGAACTACAAAAAAATTGTCATTCTTGAACTAAAAATTGTCATTTTTGAACTAAAAAAATATAACTACAAAAAAATTATCATTCTTGAACTAAAAAAAAAAAAAAAACTACAAAAACAATTGTCATTCTTGAAATAAAAAAGAATAAACTACGAAAAAAATTGAACTACAAAAAAATTGTCATTCTTGAACTAAAAATTGTCATTTTTGAACTAAAAAAATATAACTACAAAAAAATTATCATTCTTGAACTAAAAAAAAAAAAAAAAACTACAAAAACAATTGTCATTCTTGAAATAAAAAAGAATAAACTACGAAAAAAATTGAACTACAAAAAATTGCCATTCTTGAGCTAAAAAAAATAAACTACAAAAAATTGTCATTCTTAAACTAAAAAAATTGAACTACAAAAAAATTGTCATTCTTGAACTAAAAATTGTCATTTTTGAAATAAAAAAATATAACTACAAAAAAATTATTATTCTTGAACTAAAAGAAAAATAAACTACAAAAAAATTGTCATTCTTGAATTAAAAAAGAATAAACTACGAAAAAAAATTGAACTACAAATTAATTGTCATTCTTGATGATAATTAAAAAAATGAACTACAAAAAAGTGATTAAAAATTGTATGGGATGTTAAAAATCGAAATTATTTTGTCAATCATTGTGAGTGGAAAATATTTTTGAGAATTATTTTACCTTCTGCCTCTTCTCTTGAGGTATATTTTTCGTGGGGACTGCTTGTAAATTGCGATGTTCTAGCAAAGGCCAAATGATAATTTAAAGTAATGCAAACAGTGCATAAAAAGACAAAAACAAACAATTTCATTTTATTCCAAAATACAATTTTGTTTTAAGAAAAAGAAAAAATTTTGTTTCTAAATTAGAAATTTTTTTTTTAGAAAATCAGTTAAATTGGTAACGACAAATTTTTCTACTATAATAATATACTCACGTCTCGATATTTAACTGCACCTGTACTTTTATTATGTTAATTTTAATTACCTTATTATAAAGTTTTTCGCATTATTATGAATTCCAATAGACTAGGTTCTAATAGAACAATAATAAGAATTTGAAATAAAAAATGAAATAAAAACCTATTTCGAGATTAAAATGCTAAACAACAAAAAGAGTTTGAATGAAAAATTATATTCTTTTCATAAAACTGTTTTTAAATTATCATCTTTATTCACCTGATTGAATAAATTACAGAAAAACATATGTGTGAATTTAATTACTTTTTTAACAAGAAATCAATTTTTCTCTAGTCTTGGGAAGAAATTAAAATTTATAAAAATTGTCATCAATTTTCAGTCGGTGCAGAAAAAAATTAATTATTTGTTTATTAAATTCTTACGAAACTGATTTTTTTTTTCAAAAGTACTTATGAATTCCGTTTCTCATTTCTCGAGCCCTTAATGATGTCATTAACCACTGAATTGTCCTTCTGGGATCTTGATTGGCTGAAATAACGAATTAATTGCGTCAAGGGTCCATCTAATGAATATTGCAACATTTTCCTGACGCAGAAAAAAAAATGTTAATGACTGCTAAAGGCTCCTACGCGCTCGGCTTAGAATTGCAATCATTCTCCCTATGAAGATTATAAGCATCTACGAATATATATCTTCACTCTTCTTTTGTATAACTTTATACACTCTACTCGGATATTGTAATTTCAAATAAATATTTATCAATGTACAAATAAATAAATGTAAAATATTTTTTATCTTTCTACTCTGTTCTTCACATTATATTTAATATAATTATCTTTTTTTCCCCAATCACCAATCATCAATTTTTTCAATCAATTTATCCGCCCTTAAAATATTAAAATCCCCTAAAACACCTGAAATCAAAGAATTTCTCCACTTGTTCCCTAATTTTTAAAAAAACTTATTAAAATTGTCCCCTTTTTGTAAGGTAGAAAAATTTTTGAGTTATCCGTGAAAAAAACTCATTTTTCCTTCTCACGAACTTTGGAAAAAATTTCCTTTTTTTTAAATCGAAAATTAATTAATTAAAATTAAAAATCTTACACTATTTCTCAGAGTTTTCAAACTTGGAAATTTTTTCCAACATAAGATAAAAGACAGAAAATCAATTTTATTTCTAAGAAAAATCCAAACTTGTTTATAAATAATTTTAATAAAAGTTCAATCTATTTTACTAACAGGAGAAAATTTTGGGCCCTACATAAAAATGTTTGGTGGGAATAAAAAAGTGTTCCAAGGATTCAGATTTATAGGAAAAAAATATACTTTATTTCTTAATTTGTATTTTTATTTTTATTAACTATTTACTAAAATTTATATTTTCCTAATTCTTAAATTTATGAATTGAAAAAATTTACTACGAATATTATGCAAAATTTCCCCTAAAGATAACAATTTTTAAAAGCAAAATTTATTCAAATTTTCCATGAATTTAACAACTAATTATTAAAAATACATACGTTTTGAGTAAATTTTATTACTTTTAAAGTTACTTTTGTGAAGTTTTCCAAAACACAAAATTGTTTTTGAAAATAATAAAACTTTTTTTGAAAAACAGCAATTTTTAATTATAAATTTTACCATGCTTAAAGAAAATTTTGGCTAAATCGTAAATTAGGTTTAGTAATTTTTTTCTAAAGGTTACTTTGTATGAAGTAAAAATTATGGAATTTTAAAACGAAAGTAGCGAACAATTTTGATTTAAATTTTAACGAAAGTTACAGACTATGGAAAAAAGATAATAAAAAATTTATAATTAACTGAAAAACTGAATTAAATGAAATTTAATAAAATTAATTAATAAAAAAAATGTATTTCAATAAAACTGTAATTAAGTGAAAAGTAAAAAATAATTTTAAATAAATTTTCTGCACTAATTACAATAATTTTTAATTAATTTGAAAATCCCTTCTTTTTTAAAATGAATCTCCTTTTACAAAAATAAAATCCTCTTTATTGTCTAATATAAGTAGAAGTTTTTAAGATTTTGAGTTACATAAGGTTTAAAACTAAATTTTAAAAATCTAATTTTTCAGTATGTTTTAAAATTAAATCTTATTAATAAGAATTAAATTAAAAAATTTACAAGGTTTGTAGTTTAAATTTAAATTTGAAAATATTTTACTTATTTGACTAATTAGTGAATGACTTTTTGCTTTTCAATTAAAATCAAAGTAGAATTTTACTAGTAAATAGTAACTTCTACTAATTTGTAAGTCTACTAATTAGTAAAATTAACTAATTCATAAGCAAAACGTCAGTCATTTTTTTTAAATTAGTAAACATTTATACGAATTTAAAGTTAGAGTTTGAAATTATTTTTCTTTTATATTATTTACTTTCACAAGGTTTTAAATCGAATGATTTCAAATAATTGAATTCAAGCAGATTTATTTTAATAAAACTCGAACTAAGTGGAAAATAATAAAATAATTTTAAATAAATTTCCTGCGCTATAAAAAAATATTTTTAAGTAAATTTCCTGTGGTAAAAAAAATAATTTTGAATAAATTTCCTGCGCTATAATACAATAATTTTTAAATAATTTGAAAGTCCCTCCTTTTTTAAAAAGAATCTCATTTTACAAAAATAAAATCCTCTTTATTGTCTAATATTACATTTTAAATTAAAATATTAAAAGTAATAAATGAAATAAATGAAATAAATAAAGTAATAAATTATAATGTTAAATTAAAAATATTGTTATCCCTGCAATTAATTTTTGTAGAATCTTTAATAGTAGTTTTTATTATTATTATTTTATTTTTAAAGTAAATTTTTCTAATTTCCACTAATGAAAACAAGTCAATTTTCATTCTTTGAAAATGTAGTAAAACATATTTTAAAATTAACGTATCTTAATATTAATTTTTTGCTATTTTTATGAAAATTTTTCCAAGTTTTACTTTTTTCACTAATTTTTTTCCGAAATTTACTTCGTATATTGTAAATTTCCTGAAATTTCAAATCTAAAGGGTAAGAAAATTTTTGGTTACAAATTTAAGGAAAGTTACAGATTAAGGAAGAAGATAACAAAACGAACAAATGAAGAAACATTTTCAAGAAAAATTTCTCAAGCAAGAAAAATTTGAATAATAGTAAAATTATAGGAGAAAAAAAAATGTTTCATGGTTGCAATGCTTTACTCCACTGAAAACTTCTCGAGTAACAGTTTAATCGTAAAAAATTGCCGTTCGTCCTGAAAACAATATATGATGGTGTTTCTATTATAATGTCGTTTACTTTTTTGTCCTTCGATTCGATCGTTTTGTGGCAAAGTGGGCGGGACTTTCATTTAAATTCCATAAGGAATGACTCGAGCTTTTCGCTTTTCATATACGGCCGCGCGCTCTCTGTAATGACCACTTGGCCGAACCGTCTTTTGCAGTCGCCATGTTATTTTCTAATTTATGCAGCGTTTCACGAAAGACGTCATAACGTGCTTGTTTCAATAATAACCTCGCGAGAACGTGCAACGAGTAATAATTGTTTTTAATTTAATGCGAATTGCAAAGACCTATAATTTTGTGCGAGTCGAGCGCGCGCGCGCGAACACGAGTTTACGATACAAATTTTACCTCAGTATATTTATAATAAACAGAAGCGTACGTCTACGATTTTTCACTAATGGAAAATGCTTTTAATTTTTGAATACTTAATTGTGTTTATTCTATACCTGAACTTAACTTGATTTTGAATTTATAATTCAGTTCCAGCTGATTAAAATTTTCCGAAACTGAATTAATTCATAGTTTAAATGTAACTGAGGTTTGAAAGAATAAGATTGAACAGCAATTTCTCACTTTCACTTATTTGGCTCTTTTAATTGCTCACGATCAACGATTAAGCAACCCCCAAGAAGAAGAATTTTGTAACAAAACGAGCGCGCAATTTTTGAAATTTCAAATCCGTATTTGCGTTGCAGATGGGGAGCAATGTCGCGGCCGCGGAGTATAATGTTTTCTCTCAATTAAGCCTTAATTAAGTTAAAATTAACATCGTGGATTTCTCCCTTCCCACTTGGTGTGTTCACCCACCTCCTGTTACTCTCCAGCTTTGGGTGGCCTGCACACTGTACAGTCTGTCACAATAGTCTAACTCTCTCTCTTCGATAGATTCTTTGAAAATCCTTTCAATTTAATGTTATTTTCAAAAACCTCATTGTTTATTGATAAAAAAAAACCCTTTGGCCTTTTGAAGATTTAAAGTTAATTTCTTCCATTGCAATTCTAATCAAAATTTCCCCTCTCTCTCTCTCTAAAGCAAAAGACAATCAAAATGAAATTACTTATATGCACATCGTAGGGAAATATATAATAATGTGGATTTTATTTTTTTCCAACTATAAAGAACTGGAAAGAGATTCAAACAATATAAGAGTTGATGATCGATGAAGGAAC
Source organism: Leptopilina drosophilae (assembly GCA_032873175.1). Classification (NCBI taxonomy): domain Eukaryota; kingdom Metazoa; phylum Arthropoda; class Insecta; order Hymenoptera; family Figitidae; genus Leptopilina; species Leptopilina drosophilae. The sequence goes on from CM065483.1 coordinate 5,178,344, forward strand.
GAATGATTAAGGAAAAGGAATAAAGCATTCCAATCCTCTGGTGGAATATTCTGCAGACATTTATTTCCAGCTTGTATAGTGTATGGTATACATTGCCCTTATCTGTAATGGGCCTCTCATGCCCATCAGGTTCTCGTCAGGGGATCCTGCCTCCAAAGACCATATTATGATTCATTCACTTCATATTACGTTGATCGTTGTTAAAAAAAAAAAAGATATTCAACTTCCAAATAGAAACATTTATAAATATATGCTTATGCATACGGGTACATTTTTAACGTCATGTCAGGAAAGTGTGCTGGTGACTCTCCACGAAGTGGTGACTTTAGTTTTTTTAAATTTATGCTGCTTTTTGGCAACATTAGAGGGAAAAATTTAAAAAATGGGTTAACACTAATTTTTCCATCAGTTTTCTCGATCGTTCTAGCCCAATTTGATATCCTTGGAAAAGCTCTGAAACGTTAGAGCAAAAATTGCGAAAAAATTTGCCAATTTCGAAAAACACTTAGGGATCCCAATTTTAAAAAAAGGGTTAACACTAATTTTTCCTCTAGTTTTCTCGATCGTTTTGACTCAATTTGATATCCTTGGAAAAGCTCTGAATGATTAGAGCTGAGTTGTAGAAAATTTCTCCAATTCCCCACTACTTAGAGAGAAAAATTAAATTTTAACGGATGAAAAGACATCAAGAACCGGAATAAATCGCCTAAAAATGGGTAAAATGACGCCAAAAAAAAGTGTAAAACAACAGAAAAGAGTGAAACAAATGATTGAGTGAAACAAATGACTAAATGAAAGAAACGAGTAAATGAATCGAGTGAATGAAACTTTTGGAAAAGAATGTACGAGATGGTGAACTAGCACCACCGCGAAGGTGTTCACCACCACCATGAGCAACCATCTAGTGCTCTCGTACGTTGTGGTATGGGGTTATACTGGGAATCGAAAGACTTGAGATAAAGCAGCCTTCATTAGGACGAGGATGATCAGACAACGCGATGCCCAACGTGTGCGCTGTTATATCCACCGTGAAGGTGGAGCTACTTCAGTTTGTCTCAGCTTTCTGCCTATACATATATACGAAATGGATGAATCTCAAACACACAACATCCATGAGATTGACCATGGACCATATGAGATGGAAGGAGAGAGAGAGAGAGAGAGAAGAATTGTATTCCTATATAAACGTACACTGATGCTGGGCTCTTGTCCAAGGATTATGCTAAAAGGGGACCTACGCGGAGTTCTGCTTCCACGTTTCGAATTAGGAAGCGAGAAAGGATGTGTGTTACGATCTCGAGAAAAGGAACGCGTACGTTACATTCAGAGGAGGGGGAAAATGAATAGTTTTACATTCAGTCTGTATTCAGAGGAAGTGAGAAGAGACATTGCATTCAGAGGAGGAGAGAAAAAAAAGGGACATTGGACATTGAACACATTCGTGGTTATCGGTTTACGTTTCGCGTAATTTTATTTATTGGTTTCCAGGAGTGAACAGTGTGAGACTGCTTCATTTTCTTCTTCTTCTACTTCTTCATCTTCTTTTTCGTCATCTTCTTCTTCTTCTTCTTTATTTTCTTCCTCTTCTTCTTTTTCGTCATCTTCTTCTTGCAGTTCCGCGAATTCTCTCGCTTTCCCTGTACACTAACCACCCTTGTATTCCGATAATGTTTACAGTCATTTAATTTCATCACATTCAGATAAGCTGCAGTTGGATGTTTTCGAAACATTTTATCAAAATTGTTATCAATTCACTGAGAACAAAAAACTATTGGTCCAATAGCGCAAATGCTATTGAATTTAGGGCCAATTCCACCAATATTAATTAAAAGTTACTGAAGACAATTTAACTGCTTATGATTCATTCAGGACTTAATCATTGATTGATTTTTAATCGGTATTCGTAAAAGTGGCCCTTAATTCTTTAATTTAGGGCTGTTTCACCAAGAGCAATTAAAAGTTACTAAAGACAGTTTAACGGCTTATGATTCATTCAGGATTTAATCACTAATTAATTTTTAATCGGTATTTGTAAAAGTGTCCGTTAATTCTTTAATTTAATTTAATTTAATTTAGGGGTGATTTCATCAAGAGCAATTAAAAGTTACTAAAAACAGTTTAATGGCTTATGATTCATTCAGGATTTAATCACTGATTCAGTTTTATAATCGGTATTCGTAAAAGTGGCCCTTAATTCTTTAATTTAATTTCAATATTTTTAGTAATTATTAATGAACTTGAAAGAGGCCAATGACTTTTTTTGCTGTACAATATGTTGATTGTCGAAACGCGTCTTTGCAAATCCTCGGTTGTATATCTTTGTTACAAGCTCGCACGTACGTTCCTTGAATGGACTTCGCTTAATTCCAAACGTTACACGCCTCGTTCTCAACAACTTCGAAAAATAAATAAATAAAAACAGGAGAAAATCGGATTGAACTTCTTCTATTTTTAACCTTTTGGTGAATTTGTCAATGCTTTGTAATTAAAATCTATTAATTTTTCTATAAAGACAATGATTTATTGATTTGTAATTAAAAGCAATTAATTTTTCTAAATTTGACAATCATTTATTGATTTGTAATTAAAATCAATTAATTTTCCCAAAATTAGTCAATGATTTGTAATTAAAATCAATTAATTTTTCTAAATTTGACAATTATTTATTGATTTGTAATTAAAATCAATTAATTTTCCCAAAATTAGTCAATGATTTGTAATCAAAATTAATTAATTTTTCTAAATTTGTTAATAAGCAATTAAAATTACAAAAAAAAGAAAAAAAGCTATTAAAAGAGTTGAATGTTTAATAACAAAAAACATTGTTTATCAACAATGTAAGAAATCTTAAAAAAAATGTAAGAAATCATTATACTTTTGTCGAGATTTGAGATCTGAAAAACTAATTTGTACCAAAGCTAATAAATTAAATATAATAAAATATAATTTCAACAAGTATAAGATTGGATGAAATAAATGTCAAATAGTATATACATTTGTATTATCAATTTATAACAAATTTTCTTGTTTAAAAAAAATAAAGTCAATAATTGCTCGTGTTTTGGTACTTACGAATGTCTCTATTAACAATAAGTCAAAAGATAAAAGTAAAGTGCTAGAGAAAATTTCCTTTTTTTCTCCTACTTTTCTATACCATATCTCACTTCCTGTTTCTTTTCATATATATATATGTGTATATATTGCTGTGGAAATAATAATTTTCTTGCATTTCGAGCATTCATCAATGATTTCTTTTAATCGTTTATATAACACTTAAGAAGATAAGTTTATACTTTTAGTTCGATTTCAAGAGTACGTTATAGACTATTAAGTGTAAAGTAGGCTGCTCCATTAATGTTCACAGTTAAACTGGTTTATTTATATGGTGCATTATATTTTCCTATAATGTTCTCATAATATGTATGTGTTTATACAGATTTAGTACGCTGTTTTGTATTAAAATTTATAACAAGTTCGACTGGAATCTTTAACAATTAAACATCCATGTTTTCATATTATTTCGATAATAATATTATTATTTTATTATTATTATTATTATTATTATTATTATTATCATTATTATTATTATTATTATTTTTATTATTATTATTATTATTATTGTTATTATCATTATTATTATTATTTTTTTTATTATTATTATTATTATTGCAAGAATTATTTAGTAAGAGTTAAAGTAAAATTTACTATACAGATATTATAAAATATACTCTGAAAATAACGATTTTCAAAAGCAAAATAGCCACAAATTTTTTTCCAATAGAAAAATTATTCAAATTAGAGGAAAAGAATTCTTAATTGAGAAAAATTTTTTAATTTGGAATTAACTATATAATAATCGTCGTATTCATTAATTCATTCTGTCCAGTCTGTCCACACCTGAAGTTAGTCATAATTATGCTTTTGTTTTTTGATATGTTTTGATAGATAATATTATTTTTCTTTATTTTTTCACTCTTAATTTTTAAATTTAATAATAGGTATTTATTTATTTTACCTAGAAATATTATTTTTATTTTTCAAATAATACAAAATTATTTTTATTAATCTAAAAAAATTATGAATGTTATTTTTCAATATTTCTCTTCTTTCCATAAAAATTAGCCCTTTGTAACAAACATTTTAGGACTAGATAATTAATCTTTTCATTTTTTCTAAAAAAAAAAATTAAAAAACAGTTGGAAAATTAAAATTTAGAAAATATTTTGCACATTTTCTGCTTCTCAATGACAATTTATAAACAAATTACAAGTTTTAAGTGGAAAAAAAATTATAAATCAAATTTCGTTTAAGAAATTCGATATTTACTGTGGAAAAAATATTTACAGAATTTCTGTTTGTTAAAAACTATATATTATCGAAATTATAATAAAAAAAAAAATAAAACAATTTTTATTTTATAAATCAATTTTTGGATACCCCAATTTTTTAAAAATATTTTCAGTTATTTTCAAATAATTTAAATATATATTACGATTATTCTTATTCTGACTTTTGGACAGAAATCCTTTTATTTTATTGTTTGTTTTACTTGAGAAATTCATTGAACACTTGATTAGGGTTTTTACGCATTTGTTCATTTGAAAGTTCCTGATTTTATCAGTTTTAAAAATGGAAATTTTCCAGGTTTTTAAAATAACATTTATTTTTTACCACTTTAATAATACGAAATAATTGATTTCGTTTGACGATTTTTAATAACATTTTTAAAAAGAAAAAAATTTATACAAAATTTGTAAATAATAGAATTCTTATGAAATTGAGTAAAATTTTTCAAAATAATTGAATTTTTGCAAAGAACTTTGTTAAAATTTTTTTAAATAATTGAATTTTGCCAAAAATTTTGTTAACAATTGAATTTTGCTAATTTTTGTTAAAAATTTTTTAAATAATTGAATTTTGCCAAAAATTTTGTTAACAATTGAATTTTGCCAATTTTTGTTAACAATTTTTTAAATAATTGAATTTTACCAAAAAAATTTGTTAACAATTTTTTAAAGAATTGAATTTTACCAAAAAATTTGTTAACAATTTTTAAAACAATTGAAATTTCGACGAGAATATTAAAAAACTAATTGAAAACTAATTGAGTTTTTGCAATCATTTATAATTTTTCCAAAATTTAATTTTTTTTTTTAGTGTTTTATGTAAAAACCATTTATAAATCCATTATTATTGTTAATAATGAATGAAATCTATATTAAAAAATATAACAAATTTTATAAGAATTTGAATAGTTAAAGTTTTTCATAATCCTAAGTTATCATTAAAATTTCTAATGAAATTCATTGAAAATTTAAGTTTTATAAAATTCTAATTAAATGAAAAACCAAAATTTTACAAAATTCAATTATTTTTTGAATTTTGAAATAAAAAATTATTCCAAAATAATTGATGAAAATCAGTAAAGTTCAATTGTTTTTAAAAATAGGAACACGGTAAATTGTTAGGTATTAAAATAACACCAAAAAGGATTAAAATAATCCAATTTAGTGTTATTTTAATCTATTTTGGTGTTATTTTAATACCTAACGATTTACCGTGAAAAGTTTGCAATATATAAAATCTTTTCACTGATTAGGAATCTAACATTCAGATAATTTTCTTACGAATTTTCGAAATTGAATATTGTTTCAGTACTTATGACAAAATTTTCCGACTTTTTCCCGACTTTCCTGAATATATTTAGAAAAATACACTGAAAAAAAAATTTATTTGATTCAAATAACCGATTATTTGTCTATAATCAAATAAATATTTACTTGAATCAAATAATTTTTATTTGAATCAATTAATTAGTATTTTCTTCAAATACTGAAATATTTGAATCAATTAATTAGTATTTTTTTCAAATACTGAAATATTTGATTCAAATACAATTTATTCGATTCAAATAAAAATTATTTGATTCAAGTAAATATTTATTTGATTATAGACAAATAATCGGTTATTTGAATCAAATAAATTTTTATTGAGTGTAGTGATTTTGAGTAGAATTCTTCTGAATAATTGAATTTTTCAATGCCAATTAAACATTTTTTTTTTATTTTTGCTAGTTTTAATATTAGTTTTAATTGTTGTCATCTTAATATTTCTCCTAATATTCTAATTTTAATATTAATTTTAATTGTTCATTTAGCTTGTTATATTCAATATTTGGAGTAATTGATTTGATTTTTTGTCTGTTTCAGAGGTAAGTCATTTTTACGACCGGTAAGTAATTTTCAGTAACATAACGGTAGAACAAAATGATTTTTTTATTTTCTTTTCGTGTATGTCTCTTTTTTATTCCCTTTTATTTTTTTTCAAAGTCCTGAGACGTTAAATAAATACTTAATAGGCGCTAATTAAGCGCTAAATGGCTGCTAATCAGGTACTAAACAGGTACTAATTAAAGCGCCAAGTTAGTGCCAATCACACCCAGAGAAATGGTATATTTGTCTCAGAACCAACTAGACTTTTTATTTGTTTTAAATAAATTTTATTTAGTTTAAATAAAATTTTATTTAACTTAAATATATGTTTTATTTATGTCAAATATAAATTTTATTTAAAACAAATAAAAAGTCTAGTTGGTTCTGAGACAAATATACGTTCATTTAAGTCAAATAAAATATATTTTGTTTAAATAATAATTTTCTCTGGGTGCAGGCGCTAAAAATCGCCAAGTAGGTGCTAATCAGAAAAATAGGTGCCAATATGGCGTTAAATAAAACTTTTTTTTCATCCCTTTTTCTTGATATTAAGATTGAGATTAAAGATCATTAGGAATTGTATTCGCGTACAAGAAATAGGGTGGAAGGGGGAGTAAAAATAATCTTAATGTAACACTGTGGGGTATCGGCGAGTGACCCCACGCGAGGAATAACCATTTAAAAGTCTCTGCGATGAAAGATTATCGCCAAGTGAAGCTAAAGAGCTTGGGCATTGAGATTTCTCTCAAGGCCGTACGTCCGCGTGGAAAGCCTTGAAGAGTTAGTGTGTTGCGCTGCTCCTGCTGCAGTGGAAAGCAAAGCAAAAAAAAAAAAAAAAGAAAAGAAAAAAAGGGGGTTATATTATTATGAGGCCTCGATAGATATACGCCATGCCATGCACAAGTTACAAAGTATTCAAAAATGGTTTGCGCACTTGGAGAACGGCATGACGGATCGGCGGACGCTCGTGATGAATCGCTCCGTTATAATTTCTGACTTGGACTGATGATGAATTCGTCCCTCCTCTCTTCCTTCCCTTTTCAACCCTTCTCCCTCATATATATATCGCACATTCACACAATCAAACACCTTTACTTTCATATAATTAGACCACTCGTCAGGTACTTTTCACGCAGCAAAACATTCAAGATTTATTTCTCTATTTCTCTTTTCTTCAATTTTTCTCACTTTCTTCTTTTAATACGCATATACACTGGGAAAAAAATTTATTTGATTCAAATAACCGATTATTTGACTATTATCAAATAAATATTTACTTGAATCAAATAATGTTTATTTGAATCAAATAATGTTTATTTGAATCAAATCAATTGTATATATTTGATTCAAATACTATTTAATTGATTCAATTGTATATATTTGACTCAAATACTATTTAATTGATTCAAATACTATTTAATTGATTCAAATACTATTTAATTGATTCAAATAAAAATTATTTGAATCAAGTAAATATTTATTTAATAATAGTCCAATAATCGGTTATTTGAATTAAATAAATTTTTTTTTCAGTGTAGTAATTAGAAGAAAAAAAACCGTCTAACACACTCAGAGAAATGGTATATTTGTCTCAGAACCAACTAGACTTTTTATTTGTTTCAAATAAATTTTATTTAGTTTAAATAAAATTTTATTTAACTAAAATATATGTTTTATTTAAATCAAATATAAATTTTGTTTAAAACAAATAAAAAGTCTATTTGGTTCGGAGACAAATATACGTTTATTTAAGTCAAATAAAATATATTTGGTTTAAATAATAATTTTCTCTGGGTGCAATATTCAGGGACAAAAATATCTAATTACGTCAATAAATTCTCTGCCAGAATTGAAATCGGAATTTTTCTTCTTTTTTTTTGGGACAGAAATGGAGATTATTTAAGTCGCCTACTCATCCTGAAATAAATCCATCTCCGACCGGTTGTATATGCTTCGAAGTTAGTCAATCAATCGTCGACCCCGTGACCGCTTCGGGCATTTTGAACATAATTTGCTTGACGTCATAATCACTCTTCAAGCTCCTTAACATTTTGAATTTAAACGATGAAAATTACACCTAAACTTGTCATTTTCCATCAGGGAAAAATAGAAAATCGAGTCATCACTTAGTAACACTAACAAATTCTTATTCGCAAGTCAATTCTTTTCTCACTATCGAGCCATTCCTAATTTTAGAGTCGATTATTAATTATTATTAATTATCGATTTCTTCTAAACTAATTGGGTGGAAATTAATTTGAAAAAGGATAATTTGGTGAAAAGTTGAAAATTAACATCTAAGAACTTAATTCAGAGAGAAATAATTTTGCAGCAATTAATTTGAAGGAAATTAATTAAGAAATTAATTGAAAAAAAATAAATTCAGTGGAAAATTAATTTAGAAGATATGAATTCAGGGGAAAAATTAATATAGAAGATGTAAATTCAGGGAGAAATTAATGTAGAAGAAATAAAATCAGAGAAAAATTAATTAAGAAGAAATAAATTTAGAGGAAATTAACGTATAGAAGAAATTAATTCCTTGGAAATTAATTTTGATGAAATTAATTAAGAAATTAATTTTGATGAATTTAATTAAGAAATTTATTTTGACGAATTTAATTGAAAAATTAATTGAGAAAAAATAAATTCAAAGGAAAATTAATGTAGAAGAAATAAATTCAGGGAAAAATTAATTTAGAAGAAATAAATTCAGGGGTAAATTAATTAAGAAGAAATAAATTCAAGGGAAAATTAATTTAGAAGAAATAAATTCAGAGGAAATTAACGTATGGAAGAAATTAATTCGTTGGAAATTAATTATGAAGAAATTAATTGAGAAAAAATAAATTTTGATGAAATTAATTGAGAAAAAATAAATTTTGATGAAATTAATTGAGAAAAAATAAATTTAGAGAAAGGTAATTTAGAAAAAATAAATTCAGAGGAAAAAAATGTTGAAGAAATAAATTTAATGCAAAATTAATTTAGAAGAAATAAATTCACGGGAAAATCAATTTAGAAAAAAAAATTCAGAGGAAATTAACACATAGATAAAATTAATTCGTTGGAAAGGGTTAAAGAAATTAATTTTCGTGAAATTAATTTAGAAATTAATTATGAAATTAATTTAGAATTTAATTATGAAATTAATTTAGAAATTAATTATGAAATTAATTTAGAAATTAATTATGAATTTAATTTAGAAATTAATTATGAAATTAATTGAGAAATTAATTTCACGAAAATAATTTAGAAATTAATTATGAAATTAATTGAGAAAAATTAATTCAGATAAAAATTAACGTATAGAAGAAAATTAATTCGTTGGAAATTAATTATGATGAAATTAATTAAGAAAAAATAAATTTTGATGAAATTAATTGAGAAAAAATAAATTTTTGAAAATGGTAATTTAGAAAAAATAAATTCAGAGGAAAATAAATGTTGAAGAAATAAATTTAATGCAAAATTAATTTAGAAGAAATAAATTCAGGGGAAAATCAATTTAGAAGAAAAAAATTCAGAGGAAATTATCACATAGATAAAATTAATTCGTTAGAAATTGATTAAGAAATTAATTTTCGTGAAATTAATTTAGAAAATAATTATAGAATTAAGTAAGGAAAAATTAATTTAGAGAAAAATTAACGTATAGAAGAAATTAATTCGTTGGAAATTAATTTAATGTAGAAGAAATAAATTCAGAGAAATTGAACCTACTGAAGAAACAGATTCAGAGAAAACTAAAATTTTGATGAAATAAATTCAGAGAAAACTACAATTTTGATTTGAAATAAATTCAGAGGGAATAAGTTTATGGTAGAAAATAATCCATAACAAATAAATTTTTTTAATAAATTAAGCAATCATTGAATGTTGTCGACGTCGAAGCCTTTTTTATTTTCTGAATTCATTGAGAAAAACTAGCCTTGAAGATATACATATATATTATTTCGGACAATAATCCTAAAGTGAAAAAGAGATTAAGACGTAATTAAAATAAATTAAACACACTTCTCGTAATGTTTTTCTTTTAGATTAAATTTCTGAAGAGTGTGGAGACCGATTAACATGAGGCGACAGTCTATCTTGAGGTATATACATATATACACACCAGGAAACGGAAGTGACGTCATTGTCAGGAGTCGTTGCATGCCTCGGCATACACATTTATTCTTTCGTTTATTGGAATTGTTTGTTTGTCTTTGACTTTATGAGCTCTCGTAAGAAGGAGGCATTTAAAACACTCTGGCGACGACTCTATATATCGTTTCAATATATTTATATAGTTGACGAAAAAAATCAATCGTTCGCTCTCGAAAATTCTTTTTTTATTTAATTCTTTAATTTTCAACTCAGTTCTTTTATTTTCAATTTAATTCTTTAATTTTTAATTTAATTCTTCAATTTTCAATTGAATTCTTTAATTTTCAGTTTAATTTTCAATTTTCAATTGAATTCTTTAATTTTCAGTTTAATTTTCAATTTTCAATTTAATTCTTCAATTTTCAATTTAATTCTTCAATTTTCAATTAAATTTTCAATTTTCAATTTAATTCTTCAATTTTCAAATTAATTCTTCAATTTTCAATTTAATCCTTTAATTTTCAATTTAATTCTTTAATTTTCAATTTAATTCTTTAACTTTCGGTTTAATTTTTCAATTTTCAATTTAATTCTTTAATTTTTAATTTAATTCTTCAATTTTCAATTGAATTCTTCAATTTTCAATTTAATTCTTCAATTTTCAATTTAATCCTTTAATTTTCAATTTAATTCTTTAATTTTCAATTTAATTTTTTAACTTTCGGTTTAATTTTTCAATTTTCAATTTAATTCTTCAATTTTCAATTTAATTCTTCAATTTTTAATTTAATTCTTCAATTTTCAATTTAATCCTTTAATTTTCAATTTAATCCTTTAATTTTCAATTTAATTCTTTAATTTTCAATTTAATTCTTTAACTTTCAATTTAATTCTTCAATTTTCAATTTAATTCTTCAATTTTCAATTTAATTCTTCAATTTTCAATTTAATTCTTCAATTTTCAATTTAATTCTTCAATTTTCAATTTAATTCTTCAATTTTCAATTAAATTTTCAATTTTCAATTTAATTCTTCAATTTTCAAATTAATTCTTCAATTTTCAAATTAATCCTTTAATTTTCGGTTTAATTTTTCAATTTTTAATTTAATTCTTCAATTTTTAATTTCATTCTTCAATTTTCAATTTAATTCTTCAATTTTCAAATTAATTCTTCAATTTTCAATTTATTTCTTGAATTTTCAATTTAATTCTTCAATTTTCTATTTAGTTTTTGAATTTTTAATTTAACTCTTCAATTTTAGATAATAATTCTTGAATTTTCACTTTAATTCTTCAATTTTCAATTTCATTAGTTTTTGAAATTGAATTTTTAATTTTTAGAATTTAACTTTTAATTTTTAGAGTTGAATTTTTAATATTTAGAATTGAATTTTTAATTTTTACACTGAAAAAACATTGTTCTTAAATCAAATTGGAAACAAAATTTTAAGTAACATTGTTTAATTGAAATTAGTTTGTAAGGTTAAACCCAATATATAGAAAACATCTACTGTTTTGATTCAAAAATATTTTTTACTAAAACAATTATGTGTAATTCAAACATATTTTCTGTTTCGATTTAAGCAAAATATGTTCGAATCAAATAAATCGTTTTCTCAGTGTAGAATTGAATTTTTTTCTTTTTTAAATTTAATTTATTTCTTCAATTAAACACGTTTCTTCAACTAAATAAATAAGTAATTGACATATTGTTGTATTAATATTTAGAATTGAATTTTTAATTTTTAATATTGAAATTAATATTTTGTTTTTTTTTTTTAAAGAAAAATAGCCTATTTTGTTTGTTTGACCTTTTTTTTGGTTTTTGATGACAATTCTCGGCCTTTTCGACGAAACGCGAACTATTTTTCCCCTTTTCTGTATTATTAAATAAATAATTCATTAATAGATTGTTTTGCAATCGAGCAGTAACGTAACGTCCCCTGTAGGGGGCCGTTAGAGATTACGGCCCGATTCTCGGCCTTTGCGGACAAAAACCTAAAAATACGATTTATTACAGATTACACTAAGAATACGGCTTATTACACGCATAAAATACGGCGTATTACAAAATTAATATCATTTATTACGAATCTATTGTATTTATAATAAAATTACGCCCGACTACCTGAGTTAATTCCTCCTCGTTGTGTAGGTGAGTAAAGCTGCTTGGATATATATAGCTGTATTTTTAAACGTTAAGAAGGCGCTAATGATTGGGTAACCAGTAAAAAAGTGTTCTAGCTTCTCGAACTGGACTCGGGGTTTTCTGCTCGAGAGCGTAATTGACAATTAGTCACTAAGCCTCGTGCCTCTTCTTGGAGTCATTTCAATCGTAATTTGCGTTGGCAGCATAATAAACGTATCCTCCGCTTCTCTCTCTCCCTTTTTCCCTGCTTTTTTTTTTTTATTTCAATGATTTTAATCTTTCTTTTTTTGCTTCATTCTCTAGTTCGTCTCTCTACTATTCTGAATTAAAAAGAAAAGAAAAAAGTACTCTGACGGTGGTTATCTTATTGTGTTTATAAGCAATGCATCAGGAATGGAATTTGATTTGTTTAAAAAATTTACTCAGGCACGCAGTGTCGTTTCATTCGAGGCACAAATAATAATTCGAGACTATAATCAACATTCAATGTGATATCGATAGTTTTTGTCAATAACGCGAAACGCGCTGTCATCACATTTGTGCGGATGACGATCAATTATGTCAATTTTTAATTAGTCACGTACTTGGTTTTAGTTGGTTTTTAGTTTAGAACTCTGTTCATATGATTTTCCTCCGTGTAATTGTGATAATGAATATTTTTTTGTCAACTATTTAAGTATCGTGCGAGGTTTGGTCAGTTATGGCTAAAACATTTTCCTTTGATCCAGTTTTGAAATGATGAATAATAATTTACTAAAACTTTGGGGCGCATATAATAAATACTTTCAAATAGATGAGAGGAAAGCGAAAGTGTTTCTTTGATCGTCCGTAACAGAATTTTTAAACGATCAACTCTCTCTTTCTATTCCCAAAGGGTCCCGAGCGCTCGCCGGACCAATTTCAGAACCAGTCGAACAATTAAACATCGCGAGAGAAACAAAACGGGAGTGATGGTAGAGAAGCACGAAAGAGTAGAAGCAAAACACGAAAATGAAACCCAAGTGAAAGGAAGATAATAATAAGAAAGAGAGAGAGAGAGAGAGAGGAAAAAAGAAGATGGAAATCGTATGGTTGTAAAATCCACGCGCGTTGCAACCAAACGCAATTAACCGCTAAAACCGAATCCCCATAGGGGCCCCTCACATATGTAGAAAACGCTAAGACTCTAAAAACGAGAAGTGGAGAGAAAAGAAGCGAAGAGAATGACTATTACAGAAAGAGAGAGAGAGAGAGAGAGAGAGAGAGAGAGAGAGAGAGAGAGAGAGAGAGACGAAAAGAGAGAATATGAATATGGAGGTAGTAATAGTTGGGAGGGGGGAGAAAGAGAAGGAAGGGGAATATCGCGGTTTGGCCCTCTTCTCCTCTCGTTTGGTTTGGTCAGCCCTGCCAGCCCTAAGGGCTCCAGACGGAACGCTTTTAAAATTTATTGACAATCATAAATTTCGAAAATAAAACCTTATATTCCACCGTGCAGACCGGTGGAAACGCCGTGTGTCCAGAGGAGAAAGAGATGGTTGAAGGAGAGTAGAACTGCGTTCCTTTGGCTCTGTTCTGCTTCGCGGACCAACGATCGTTTTTTTCTTGACTTGCTCCTTTTGCGGAGAACTCGAAACAAAAGAATTCGTTTCGAATTTGCCCCCTTCAACCTTTCCTATACCACGCACACCCGCCTTTCCATCTTCTTCCTCGTTCCCCCTCTTTTTTTCCATCTCACTTGAGCTTTATGTCCTCGGCTTCTCTTCTCTTTTCTATATATATATATATATTATATTCGTCTCAGAAACCTCATCATCTCTATATACTCATGGACGGACCCGCAGTAGTCGATAATTACTTCTCAAATTCTTAAGAGACGTCAAATATTGCGAGGGACTTGGTGCGGACCTCTTTTGATTCGTTTGCGCACTTTGGGTAACTCTCGAGCGAAACTTGATTACTTTGGTCGATTCTGGATTAAGGTTTGATTAGTTTGGATCAAGGTTTGGATCACTGGATCAAGGTTTAATTACTTTGGTTAAATCTGGATCAAGGTTTGATTACTTTGGATAACTCTAGATCAAAGTTTGGTTACTTTGGATTACTCTGGATCAAAGTTGAATTACTTTGACTACTATGGCTCGAAGTTTAATTGCTTTGGCTAACTCTGTTTGAAAGTTTGATTACTTTAGGTAACTCTGAATCAAACCTTGATTACTTTAAATAACTCTGGCTCAAAGTTTAATTACTTTACCTAATTCTAGATGAAAGCTTGATTACTTTGGCTACTATAACTCAAAGTTTAATTACTTTGACTGACTAAGGCTTAAACCTTGATTACTTTGGCTAACTCTGGATCAAAATTTAATTACTTTGGCTAACTCTGTATTAAAGCTTGATTACTTTGGCTAAGTCTGGATCAAACCTTGATTACTTTGGCTAAATCTGGATTAAGGTTTGACTACTTTGGATAACTGTGGATCAAGGTTTGATTACTTTGGATAACTCTGGATGAAAGTTTGATTACTTTGGATAACTCTGGATCAAAGTTTAATTACTTTGGCTACTATGGGTCAAAGTTTAATTGCTTTGGCTAACTTCAGATCAGAATTTAATTACTTTGTCTAACTCTAAATCAAACCTTGATTACTTTAAATAACTCTGGCTCAAAGTTTAATGACTTTGCCTAACTCTAGATAAAAGCTTGATGAATTTGGCTACTATGGCTCAAAGTTTAATTTTTTTGGCTAACCAAGGCTTTAAACCTTGATTACTTTGGCTAACTCTGGCTCAAAGTTTAATTGCTTTGCCTAACTCTAGATGAAAGCTTGATTACTTTGGCTAACTTTGGATGAAAACCTGATTACTTTGGCCAACTATGACTCAAAAAGTAAAAAATTATAATCACTTTAGCTAACTATTTTTAACTATAAAATGTTCAGTACCCAAAGGAATAAAGCTTGGAGCCATACTTATCTAAAATCATTATCTTGTCCAAAAACTATTGTCCAACAACACTGTAATGAACGTCCTAAATAGTACAAACCACAGCACCAAAAACCAGCAAACCATGACCAAAAATACCCTCATTTTTGCCATGATCCTGATTGTACCCTACAGTCGAAAATAGTACACATACAGAAATTGTTCACCAACTTATAACTTTCTGAATAAAATTCTATTAAGCAACTCGCAATTGACCCTCGCCATTGCGCGCATTTCGCAAAGGGAAATAAGAATTCTTCCATAATCAAGATCGAGAATTGCAGATATAAATTCCATAGTTAAAAATCGTGAGAACAATGTATGAGAAGAGTTTATGATATACATTAAAGAGTTGTACTGTATAAAGAAAGGGAAAGCAGACTAAGGATATATGGGCAAAGATAGAGAGGGAGAAAAGAAAAAGATACGAATTTAAAGCATAAGAGAGATCATCCTAAAGGCTGATTGGCCGTGTAATCCCCATTAGGGCCCACGAATCGATTTCGTCCGCGTGCGCGTTCGATATTCAAATAATCGAACAATACTATACGGTCCCACCGATCGAACGCCCCTCTTTTTCCGCGCAACCCTTCACAATGCGGGCAACAATTTCTCGTTCTCTTTTTTTAGCATTATCAACTTTGAAAAAAAAAAAAAAATTGGTACTGTAGTATATACTACAGTATGCCGTATATACGGCAGACTATGGGGGGATTAATTCGAATAGTATATGGTAATAATCACAATGCTTAAATTCGTGGAAAAAATTTTTTGGGATGTACCAAGAAACTTATCAAGTAAAACTCTTCCCTTGAATCTTTAAGGATTTGATAAATCCTTTACGGATTTAAGGGAAGAGTTTTGTAAGATGGTAATTTAACATTTATAAGAATTTTTAGGGATCCTTCTTTTTGTGTTAATTAATTCCTTAAAGATTTAAGGGAAGAGTTTGGAAATTTGGTAATTTAACATTTATAACGATCGTTAGGGGTCCTTCTTTTTGTGTGAATTAATTCCTTAAAGATTTAAGGGAAGAGTTTGGAAATTTGGTAATTTAACATTTATAACGATCGTTAGGGATCCTTCTTTTTGTGTGAATTAATTCCTTAAGGATTTAAGGGAAGAGTTTGGTAATTTAAAATTTATAAGAATCTTTAAAGATCTTTCTTTTTATGTTAATTAATTCCTTAAAGATTTAAGGGAAGAGTTTGGAAATTTGGTAATTTAACATTTATAACAATCGTTAGGGATTTTTTTTGTGTTTATTAAATTTTAAAAAGATTTAAGGGAAGAGTAAAAATCGTCCCAAAGGTTATAACTAAAATTATACCTACAGAGTTTATTTCTTCTAAACATTCTACTTGTTTGGGAAAAACTATTTTTTACAATTAAACAATTTTTGAAATGAATTTTTACGTTCGTTTATAATTACGTGAATCAATTGTAAGCCAGTAAATTAGTTCCATTAGGAAAAACTTCCATATACAGCATTTTTATGTCGTTACAAAAATAAACATCCGCAATAATCTCATGCAAAGCTGATTCCTCAGTATAAACATGCAGATCACTAATACACCAACGACCCAACGGCTTGTAAATTTATCTTGAGAATTCCTTAAATCTCTTTCTCTCTCTCTCTATTTCTCTCTCCTAAGAGAGAAGAAAAAAAAGAGAAGAAATAAAAATGAAATTAATAAATACATGCATAAAGCAAAAAAGGGGTCTCTGGATTTTGAAGTGTGATGAAGTCGAATGGATGTTTTTTTGGGAGGAAAAAAAAAGAGTCAAGGAATGAGGGACTCTTTAGAAATATGGAAAGAGAGACTAATTCCTTATGAGTATGGGACATGCTCTTGTAAAATTTAGGAGAGTTTGAAGCTTTATGATAAAAAAAAAATGTTGAATAACGAGGCATTTGGAATTTAAGCTGTTGAGTAACATGGGCGAATGGAAAGATGGATCAAAAAATTCGAAAAGGGTTGAATCGTAAGTTTTATGTGTTGAAGATATATATTCTCCAATAGAAATATACTCATTCTCTTTCCTTCTCTTGGCAACCTTTAAAATTGGAATAATAATGTTCTTTCATCTTCTCGAACTCGAAATGATGACTCGACGCCTTTCAATATTGTGGGAACAAAAATCGGCGAGGCATAGTTCATTTTTTTTTCTTTATCTCCTCTTTTATGTATATAATGTTCTTTAATTCGATTCTCAAATTTTTAGTTCTTTTCTAATATAATTCCTATATACGCAAACTATATTCTTTATAATCGATTCTATTTTTTTAACTTTGTTATTTTTAATTTATTTTTTAATTTTTTTCTATGTAATTTTGCTTTATTGTGGTGTCGGAATAAAATTTCTTTTTTGTTCTTATCGAAAGTTAGATTTTTTTCTGAATTGCATTTGCAATATTAATTATAGTTATAACTGTACTATTACTTTATTTTTAAGAACATATGAAAAGAAAAAGAAAAGTGAAATAAAAACGTAAAAAAGTAAAAAGTTTTTAAGTAAAAACGTAAAACAGTAAAAAGTTTTTAAGCAAAAACGTAAAACAGTAAAAAAATTTTAAGTAAAAACGTAAAAAAGTTTTTATTTCACTTTTCTTTTTCTTTTCATATTTTTTTTGGAAATTATTTTCAAAGGAAGAAAAGGAATTTATAAAGGAAAAAAGGCGCTTAAAGATAAGAAGAAAATGAAATTTTAAGAAAAACTGTAATCTTTTGATCGAGAATTGAATCCCGTGGTGAGCATTGATTTAAAAAATTTTTTTTTTTAAATTAATACACTCGGGATAGTTTTTGATGCTGCCGTGGTTGCTCTTCATTCTTTGAGAAAGATTGAATCGACGACGACAACAGCCTCGTCATCCAACATTGATTACGAGTAATTATTCGTTTCTATTACGATACAAAAATAACATTCGACGGGTCGTTGCTTTGATCATTCTGGATAATAAAATGTCTGCAAATTTCATTTCCCCATCGAATACAAATTGTCAGACGGAATTTTAATTTCTAAATAATGCATTTTTAAGAATTAAAAAAAATTTTTTTTTTAAATAATTGAATTCTTAAAACGATTATTATTAAATAGAGCTTTAAATCATCGTATTCGTGAGAAAAAGTGTTATTGCTCATAAAAATTATTGAATGTTTGTGAAAAATTTTATAAACATTTTGTTTAAATTATTCAATTCTTTTGGAAATTTTTAATTTAAATGAAAAAAATAAATATAATAATGAAATATAATAATAAATATAATATATATTTAATTTTTAATTTTTTTGGTATTAAAAAAAGTATATATTAAAAAAATCATTGAATAACAAAAAAATTGTAAAAATATCGTTTTAAAGAATCTTCTTAAACATTTTTTGAATACTTAAATTCTTTCGATGAAATTTATTAAAAAATTTTGAGAAGAATTTGATGAAAAATAATCAAAATTCTGCAATGAGTTTTGATATTAATAAAAATAATTGAACTCATGTGAAGAATTTTATTACTTGTAAAAATAATTGAATTTTTGCAACGATTTGCAATTGAAAAAATTGCATTGATTTTTATTAAAACTTAAAGAATAACTTAATTCCTATGACGAATTTTATTATTTATAAAAATAATTGAAATTTTAACAAGAATTTTATTCAATTTCTTTTAAATAATTGAATTTCTCGGATTTTTGAAAACGTTTTGAAAATAATTGAATTTTTTTCTATCGAAAAATTTCATTAAAAAAATTATAAATAATTGAATGTTTGTGAAGAAATTAAAAAAAAAATTGTAAATAATTGAATTTTTTTGGAAACTTTTATAAAATTATTAGATATTGAAAATAATTTCAGTCAGGAAACAGTTTTTTAATAATTGATATTTTGACAAGAATTTTATTACAATTTTTGAAAATAATTTGTATTTTAACAAGAATTATATTAAAAATTTTTGAAAATAATTGAAATTTCGCATGGAATTTTATTGAATTTTTCAAAATAATTGACGATTGCATTGAATTTTATTAAAATTATTTACAATAATTGAATTTCAAAAAGAAGTTTATTAAATTTGAAAATAATTGAATTCCTGTGATAATGAATTTTTAAAAAATTTCTGAATATAATCACTTTTTGGCGACAATTTTTTTAATTGTAAAAATAATTGAATTGCTGAGGAGAATTTAAAAAAAAATTTTGACAGTAATTAATATAATTTATTTTTGAGAATAATTAAAAAATTTTTCTGAATTTTTTTGAAAAATGCTTCTTTTCAAAAAATTTAATGAAAATTGTTTTTTAAATAATTAAATTTCTTTGAAAACTGTTTATTATTTATGAAAATAATTGAATTCTTTTAAAAAAATTTTTGAATTATTTAGAAAACAATTAAATTATTATAATAAATTTCTTTAAATTTTTCAAAAATGATTGAATTCTTGCAACGATTATTATTATTAAAAAAATTTTAATTATTTGAATTCTCGCAAAGAATTTTATAAAAATTGATTTTATTTTCGAAAAATATTGGGAAATTTCTGTTGGAAATAATTGAATTCTGGTTAAAATTTCTTCATAATTATAAAAATTAAATGTTTGCAAAGAATTTTATAAACATTTTATTTCAATTCAATTCTTGTTGTAATTTTTTTAAAATCCGAGATAATAATAATTATTAGGAAAATTTTGTAAAAATAATTGACAAGATATCAAGTTAAAAAATCAATTTTTCTATCAATTTGTCATAAAACGAAAATAGAGTAATAAATAATTTTTGTACAACTAAAATTAGTTTCAACATGTATGGTAGTATTCAATTAATACTCACGATGACTCGTTCCTAAATTAATTTTCGTGGACAAATTGATTA
Organism: Leptopilina drosophilae; assembly: GCA_032873175.1. Taxonomy (NCBI): domain Eukaryota; kingdom Metazoa; phylum Arthropoda; class Insecta; order Hymenoptera; family Figitidae; genus Leptopilina; species Leptopilina drosophilae. The sequence continues at coordinate 5,198,625 of CM065483.1, forward strand.
CTAATAACAGATTCTTATCACTTTATTTATTCCCAATCCAAATTTAATCACTGTTCGAAACTATTTTTCCCCAACGAATAGGGAAATTTTTCATTTCCCAAAAGTTTGTAAATAATACAAAATTTGTTGTAGATATTGAAGATATAATTTTATCCACGAAAATTTTTTTGAAAATAATTGATATTTTGACAAGAATTTTATTAAAATTTTTGAAAATAATTGAAATTAAGTTATTATTTAAAATAATTGAAATTACATTATTATTTAAAATAATTGAAATTAAATTATTATTTAAAATAATTGAAATTAAATTATTATTTTAAATAATTGGAATTAAATTATTATTTAAAATAATTGAATTTCCAAAAGAAGTTTATACTAAATTTGAAAATAATTGAATTGCTGTGACGAATTTTATTATTTATGAAAATAATTGAACTCCTGTGAAGAATTTTATTACTTGTAAAAACAATTGAATTTTGGCAACGATTTTTATTAAAATTTGAAAAATAATTGAATTCCTATGACGAATTTTATTATTTATAAAAATAATTGAAATTTTGACAAGAATTTTATTCAATTTTTATTCAATAATTGAATTTCTCAGAATTCTTGATACTTTTTGAAAATAATTGTATTCTATCGAAAAATTTTATTGAAAATAATTGAAAATAATCCTCTTTTTGAATAGATGATTATTTTCATATTATTAATTAGTTTGTTTAATTTTTCCTTATTTTATTATTATTAAACAACAAATTTTGACAAAAAAAAACTAATTATTAGTTTCTATTGACAACTTATCGGTATGTTAACTATATATTTATTTTTTTCGAAAACGAAGATCTTCTTTCTTTTCTAATTGCAAGATATGAGATTAAAGCAAAAAAAAAAAAACAAAAAAACAAAAAGGGAAACAACATAATAATAACAACCACAAGAGGAATGAAATCTTTCAATCTTTGCAGGTGCTCGATATATGTTCTGCGTCCATTCTTTTTTCTCTCCCCCCTCCAACCCACCCCTTTAGCGCGAGACAAATAAACTAATTTCAGATTGTAAAGGACATCTGTAAGAATCATGAAAAAAATGCCCGATCTTGTTTGCTGGCCTCACGATCCATTTCGTCCCGTAGACTGCATCTCTCATGCCCCCTTGATTTTATCCCGAGGCGACACGATAAATAATGAATGCCTTTTCCACGCCTCCGAAATGCTGGTGATTAGCCATGAAATATCGATTTTCGTATACGCGAAGAAATTACTGTGAGCGCAAACGTCGACCTGGAAGATTCTTCACGAGCGCGAGTATATAGGGAAAGAGAGAATGAGAGTGAGAGAGAAAAGTAGAGTTTATATTGAGCTTCTTCTTCTTCTCCTTCTTCTTCTTCTTCTTGTTCTTATTCTTCGTCTTCTTACAATTAGAGTTTCTCTCAGGGCAAAACACTCGAGATATGTAACCAGGAGTTACTCAAAAAAGTTACTCATTCCAAGACACCGCCCAAGATAAGTGTTGTCGATTTGCAATTGTAATCGTTTGTCTGCTTCTGATATGCCTTTTTGAGAAATGTTCGAATAATGCAAAATTTAATCTAAACTTGCTTTCAAAAAAAAAAAAAAAAAAAAAAAAAAAATGAAAGAAGAGAAAATGGAACTAAATTAAATAAATGACCACAATTAAAATAAGTGATAAATTTTCAGGTTTTAAGAAAAATTAAATGTTTAGAATCAGAGTTGCCACTAAAAATTCAATCCTAGTTTTCCCTGATTTTGACTCTTTCCCTGACCCTAAAAAATATGAATAATAATAATAATAATAATAATGTCTTGTTTTGTCCCTCGTACGAGATGTCCGTGTTTTGTCTTAATTTATTCACTTTTAATTTTTTGACGTATTTTATGTTTTTTCGTGACATGTTACAAATGTGACAAATATAACAAATTATTTATTTAAATAATTTTTTTAAATAAATTTGTGAAATGACAAGTGGCCTGATGATGGTGTCAAACCAAGACACCGAAACGTTGCACAACTGATGTAACATTGTTTCATTTAACACTCTTCCGATAATCGAATTAAAAAATAAGGATTAAAAACTACAATAACGGAAGAAAAAAATCAACTATATAATAATAATAATATTTAAAAAAATTTTTTTTTGATTCACTCTACACTGAAAGAAAAAGTATATTAAATTTTGTAAAAGTATTTTGCAATTTGGGGAAAAAGTGCTACAAACCGAAATTTTGATAGAAAAACTACTAAACATTAAAAAAATTTATGTGACATTTAGTAACGTTATATTAAAAATTAAAAATGAATAAAAATTCTCGATATTTGAGAAATGATATTTGAGAATTGATATTTGATATTTGATATAATTATACTAAATTCCACAAAATAAAAATAACATTTTTTTAATGCTTAGTATTTTTTATACCAAAATGTCGGTCTGTTGCACTTTTTCCCTAAATTGCAAAATACTTTTACAAAATTTAATATACATTTTTTTCAGTGTAACAATTATTAAAATTCAAAAAAAAATGTTCTATTACGTTTATTAACAAATTTTTCTTTTTCTACAATTTTGAAACAAAATTCTCCATTAATTCAACTATTTTTAATAGCTTGTGATTATAATTTTCAGTTTTATACAAAATTTCGACCATTCGGCAATTCTTCAACGAAACAAATATTAGAAATAATAAAAACATGGAAGAAATTATAAAAAATTTCGATTAAGCGTTATGAGAAAAATTTGTTCCACAGAATTTTTAACTATACATATGAAGAATTCAGATTTTCAAAGAAAATTTTTTTCTTGTAGAAAATTTAATTATTTCTAAACATTGCAATTCTTAGTCACTTTTCGAAAATTCAGTTATTTATCGAAAACTTTAATGTTATTTCTAAATTAAATTTTAATGGAAAATCCTACGAGAATTCAATTAATAAAATAGAAACATAGATAACTGAATAATTCATTCGATGAATTTATAAATAATTGATTTTCATTTGAAAAAGATTGGAAAATTTATGTCTTCAAAATAATTGAATTTTTTGGAAATTTTTTTGTTTATGATAATAATTGAACGTTTGTGAAGATTTTTTGTGAAAAATAATTAAAATTCTGCGAAGAGTTTTGATGTTCATAAAAATAATTGAACTCCTGTGAAGAATTTTATTACTTGTAAAAATAATTGAATTTTTGCAACGATTTTTATTAAAATTTAAAAAATAATTGAATTCCTACGACGAATTTTACTATTTATAACAATAATTGAAATTTTGACAAGAATTTTATTCAATTTTTTTTCAATAATTGAATTTTTTAGAATTTTTAAAAACTTTTTAAATATAATTGAATTCTATCGAAAAATTTGATTTAAAAAATTGAAAACGATTGAATGTCTGGAAAGAAACTTCTAAAAAATTGTAAATAATTGAATTATTTTGGAAAATTGTATTAAAATAGTAGATATTGAAAATAATTGATATGTTGAAAAGAATTTCATAAAAATTTTTGATAATAATTGGATTTTGGAGAAGAATTTTGTTATTTTTAAAACTAATGTAAATTTTGCTAAGAATTCTAATAAAATTTTTGAAAACAATTGAATTTCGGAGAAGAATCTTATTACATTTAAAAATAATTGAAATTTTGACAAGCTTTCTATTAAAATATCTGAAAATAATTGAATTTTACAGAAGAAGTTTTTACCACTGTTGAAAATAATTAAAATCTTGCCAAGAATTTTATAAAAATTTTTGAAAATAATTGAATTTTGGAGATGAAGTTTATTAGTTGCAAAAAGAATTGAAATTTTAACAAGAATTCTATTAAAAATTTTTAAAATAATTAATTTTTGGAGAAGAATTTTAAAACTTTTAGAAATAATTGACAATTGCATTAAATTTTATTAAAATTATTAAAAATAATTAAATTTTAAAAAAAAGTTTACTAAATTTGAAAATAATTGAATTCCTGTGACGAATTTTATTATCTATAAAAATAATTTAAATTTTGACAAGAAGTTTACTCCTTTTTTTTAAATAATTGAATTTGAAATTCAGAATTGTTAAAACTTTTTGAAAATAATTGTATTCTATCGAAAAATTTTATTAAAAAATTGAAAATAATTTAATGTTTGCAAAGAAATTTCTAAAAAAAATGTTACATAATTGAATTATTTTGGAAAATTGTATTAAATTAGTAGATATTGAAAATAATTAATTCTAGGAAAATTGTTTTCAATAATTGATATTTTTTATTATTTTGACAAGAATTTTATTAAAATTTTTGAAAATAATTGTAATTTTGCATGGAAATTTATTAATTTTTTTAATAATAATTGACGATTGCATTGAATTTTATTAAAATTATTTAAAATAATTGAATTTCAAAAAGAAGTTTATACTAAATTTGAAAATAATTGATTTTCTGTGAAAGTTTTATTATTTATTTAAAATAATTGAATTATATTGAAGAAATGAATGATTTGTAAATAATTGAATTATTTTCGAACATTTCATTAATTTAGTAGATATTAAAAATAATGCAATTTAGGAAAATTTTTGAAAATAATTGAAATTGTAACGAGCAATTTATTAAAATTTTCAAAAATATAAATCAATGTTGGCAAAGAATTTTATTAATTTTTCCAGAATAATGCAATCGTATTATTATATATTATTATTATACTTTATTATCGTATTATTATTATTTATTATTATTTACTTTTATTACAACTTTTTTTTTTATTTTTTCCCAATAAGTTTATTAAAATTTGTCAAAATGATTATTCTTTCTTTCAACTGTTATAAAAAAATTAAAATTGCCTAAATTTCCAAACTAAATGCAATTTTAATTTTTCGATTTTATATTAAAAGTAAAAAAATCCCTCTTAGCTATAAATGTGAAATTAGATTTCAAGAAAGATTCAACGAAAATTGAAAACGAAACGAAGAATTAAAGAAAAATTAAAAAAAAATTATATCGAAACGAAAATAAGAAAAGGGCCAAAGTCAAAAGGTAAAGTCGAACGATCTCTTAGGCTATTAGTTTTATTAAAGTGACGGTACTGAAAAAAGGGGAAAAAAAATTAGAACATATAAAAGAGTTAGAGTGCAAGAGAGTGAGAGAGAGAAAGAGAGAAAAGCACTCTCGCGATTCTTGCATACCCATTACAATACATATTCAGTTCGGTAAGAGACGGCGTTCTCTTCAGCACACAGATATCTCAAATCGGAGCGCGTTCGATTCATTTAAGAGATAAAATCTTTCGTTCGAAATATGAATATTATATTATAAGCGTAGCCAATGCTGCTTCCAGAGTGAAAAAGAAATCATTGACTCTAGAGAAAGGGTGGGAGGAGGGGGAGGGAACACATTGGGGGTAAAAGAAAAGAGAAGGAATCATTTCTGACTTCTGATGATGCAGATCATTCATTTTATTTTTCCCTCTCTCTCTCTCTCTCACACACACACTCTTCATCCGTCTTTTTACATTCAGCAATAAAAAGGAGAAAAATACGTTCTTTAAAAGGTCCTTCACCTCAATAACACTTAAAAAAAAAATGAAGACTCAAATTATAACAGAGAAATTTAAAAAAAAATTAATAATCACTTAAAAACTGTAATTTGAAATTTTTACATTTCTACCGAATTTTTCTATTACTTAAATATCAAATAATATTTGAACAAAAAGATAATAAATGACGACTAAAGTTTCGAACGTTCAAAATGAACGAAATTATTTTTCACTTTTTTTTTTTTTAAAATTACTACACAGAAAAAAATTTTATATGATTCAAATAAACATTTAGTTGACTATTATTAAATAAATATTTACTTAAATCAAATAATTTTTACTTGAATCAATTAAATAATATTTGCTTCAAATACTGAAATATTTGATTCGAATACAGTTTATTTGATTTAAGTAAATATTTATTTCACCCAGTGAAAAATATTATTTAAACCAAATATATTTTATTTGTCTTAAATAAACGTATATTTCTCTCAGAACCAACTAGACTTTTTATTTGTTTTAAATAAAATTTTTATTCGACATAAATAAAAAATATATTTGAGTTAAATAAAATTTTATTAAAACCAAATAAAATTTATGTGAAACAAATAAAAAGTATAGTTGGTTCTGAGACAAATATACAATTTCTCTGGGTGTTGATAATAGTCAAGAAATCGGTTATTTGAATCAAATAAATTTTTTTTTTCAGTGTATCGAAAAAAGAAAAATAATTCAAATTAAACAATATTTAGTTTAGACATAATTTGTTTTAATTTTAAAAAATAATTTTTTTATAAATAAAATATAAATTAGAAGAATAAAAAAAATATTGTAATTCATTTGAACGTTTGAAACTTTAGGAACATGATAATAAATAAAATAAACAAATTGAATAAATAAAATTAAATTTACAAGAAATAATAATAATTATAATAATAAAAATAATAATAATTATAAAAATAAAAATAATAATAATTATAATAATAAAAATGATAATAATTCATAATTATTAAATTGAAAGAATATGAGAAAATAATAGTCAGACGGAAAAAATCGTAAAAATTGAATTGATCACAAAATTTAATGTTTTTTTTTCTCTCAATATCTCGCTCGCAACTTTGGGCCTAATTCCCCCCCCCCCCCTCCCCCCACCCGTTTTACCAATTTTTACCATTTCTCTCTTGATCTCAGTATTTCATTTCTCGAGCTCCGTTTGGTGAAACGTCACTTTGAAGAATTCTTCACGAGTCAGAAAAATGAGCATCGTCATGATTTTTGAAAGTAAAAAATGAAGAGTGTCGAGCGGTTGGGTCTGTCTGCGCGCAAGAGAAGCGAGCCCTTTTCAAATCTTCACTCCCCCCCCCCCTCCTTCCTCTCTCCTCATCACCTTCTTCTCTTTCATCGTCGATTATTCTTTACAACCACAAACTCAAATTTTACACCTATCTTTAAGTTTATATTCGTATATATATATAGACTTCATTTTTGTGTATAATTAGGAATAAAATTGAGGAATTGCAGTTTTATATGTATATATGTATCGCCCGCAGTTTACAGTATACAGATTTGTGTCTTGAAATTCTCGCGAGGGCGCATAATCATCAATAAAATTCGTTTAGGCCCCACCTTAAGGGCATTAAATCGTAATTGTGATTTGTTACTGTCTATAGCGAGAGTTTTTTTTTTTTATTACTTTTCATGGTGTGTTAGATTTTTTGGGTACACATTTAGTTTGAGGGGAAATATAAATTTTTATATAGAAGAATAAAATTCTTATGGAAATTTCATTTATTTAAAAAAAAAATTTTCTAGAGTTAATTATTTTCAATATCTACTAATTTAATAACATTTTCGTAAATAATTCAATTATTTTCACATTCAGTAAACTTCTTTTTAAAATTCAATTATTTTAAATAATTTTAATGAAATTCATTGCGATTGTCAATTATTTAGATAAACTTAATAAAATTCATTGCGAAATTTCAATTATTTTCATAAATTTTAATAAGATTCTTGTCAAAATTTCAATTATTTTTAAAAATGTTCATAAATTGCATTATTTTCAATATCTACTAATTTAATAAAATTTTCCAAAATAATTCAATTATTTAAAAAAAAACAGTTCATAAAATTCCTCGCAAACATTCAATTATTTTCAATTTTTTAATGAAATTTTTCAATATAATTCAATTATCTTCAAAAAGTTTTGAAAATTGTGCAATAATCAATTATTTGAAAAAAAAATCGAGTGAAATTCTTGTACAAAATTAAATTATTTTTATAAATAATAAATTTCGTCCCAGGAATTCAATTATTTTCAAATTAAGCAAACATCTTTTTCAAAATTCAATTATTCTCAATAATGTCAATAAAAATTCATTGCAAAAGTTAATTTTTTGGAAAATTTTATAAAAATTTATTGCCAAATTTCAATTATTTTTAAAAGATTTAATAAAATTCTTGTCAACATTTCAATTATTTAAAAACTTATTCCTAGATTACATTATTTTCAATATCTACTAATTTAATAAAATTTTCCTAAATAATTCAATTAGTTACGATTTTTTTAGAAATTTCTAAAGAAAACATTGAATTATTTCAATTTTTTAATAAAGTTTTTCGATAGAATACAATTATTTTCAAAAAGTTTTAAAAATTCTGAGAAATTCAATTATTTGAAAAAAGTTTAATAAAATTCTTGTCAAAATTTTCTATTATTTTTATAATAAAAAAAAATTCTTCACAGGAATTCAATTATCTTAATAAATATTTTAATTCTTTTTATAAATTTTATTTTCAAACATTTTTTTTTTATTTTTCTCAGAATTTCAATTATATTTATAAGTAGAAAAATTATTCACCGACTTTTGATAATATTCAGAAATTTTTTTTAAATTCATTGTAAAATTTAATTATTTTCATAAATAACAATATTCATCAAAATATTTCAATAATTTAAAGAAATTTGAATTAAATTCTGTCAAAATTTCAATTATTTTTATAAATATATATAATTCAAGGCAGGATTTCAATATTTTCATAATACAATTTTAATAACATTTTTTAAAAGCATTCAATTATTTTTATAAATTAATTTTTAATCATAAATTCAATTTTTAATTCAATTCTATTCATAAAAATTCAATTATTATAAAAAAATTTGTGTTCTTAAAAGAATTCAAATTCAAGAAAGATTCAATAATAATAACAGTAATAATAATCAACAATAATAATAATAATAATAATAAAATTCTTTACAGGAATTCAATTATTTCAAAAATTTTAATAATAACCGTTACAAGAATTCAATTATTTTTATAAATATCAAAACTCATCGCAGGATTTCAATTATTTTTAATAAATTTTTTCGCAGACATTCAATTATTTTCATAAATAAAAATTTTTTTACAAAATTTCAATTATTTAAAACAGAAATTCCCTAATGTTTTTCAACGGAAATTAATTATTTAATTTCGCCGAATAAATTCAATTCTTTAAAAAAATTTTAATGTAATTTTTTGTACTAATTAATGTTTTTAAAACACAATTTTTTTTATAAAACTTTTCGAAAAAAATAATTTCTTTAAAAAAATTTGTTTAAACTCTTCTCAAGAATGAAATTATTTTAAAAACTTTATTACATTTCGGGGAAAAAATTCAATTAAATTTTTACATAATAATATTCATCGTTAAAATTCAATTACTATAAACAAAATTTGTATTCTTTATAAGATTTCAAATTTAAAAAAAAATCCAATATTTAATAAATAATTTATTTTTATATTTAAATGATTGAATTCTCCTCCAACTTTTTTAATAAAAATTAATTTAGATTTGAATAAAATAAATTATTACAGATTTCAATATAGCTTTATTTAAAAAAAATAATAATAAAAAAAATAATAATAAATAATAAAAAAATAATAAAAAATAGTAATAAAAAATAATAATAATAATATAATAAAAAATTGATTTGAATTTTAAAAGAATGACATTTGTATTTTTTATAAATAATTAAATTTCAAAAATGCGAAATTATTACTTTAATTATTATTATTATTATTTATAATTTTTTTTCAATTATTATTTAATTCCTTTAGATGAAATAATCTGGAATTTAGAATAATTTAGAATAATCTTGTATTTAAATATTTAATTTTACAAAAAATTTTTTTTTTTTTTTTTTTTTTTGAATGTATAATTAAGAAATTGGAAAAAACTGACTCGTCAAGTTTAATTTTCCGATATCTACTTTTCAACAACATTTTTGTCATAAAACTGCTTTTTTGATACTTTATTAAAATTAATTATCGAGTACAAAGTCTGAATTTCCTTCGCAATTATTATAAACGATGGTAAAAAAGAATTTTGCTTGAAAAAGAAGAAAAAAAATTTTTTTTTACTTTCATGTCAAATAAAAAAATGATTGCGATAAATTTTTGTAGCTCATCGCGAATATACGCATGCTCAGAATAATCGAATCCACCTGACCGCAGGAACAACGCATGAGTGCTTCATTCTGGTTCGTTATGACTCTTGAGTTTGGGAGCCTCTTTTGCTATCTGGCCGACGAGATCTCAGCTTGGAATGATTTTCGAAATATGATTAATTGACCCGCCTTGGTATTTCTCTTGGTCGAAGAACCCTCGCTTTTAAACGGGTAGTTTGTATATGTGTGTGAATGTTTGTGTGTGTATCTTTTTTTGTACTCATAATATGCGCCTCCTCACAGGGTGCGATGCGAGAAAACGCATTTTAATCCCCGAAAAATATACTCGGTTTCTTCTTTAAAAAAAAAAAAAAAAAACTTTTTTTCTCACTCACGAACATCACTAATCGCATTTCAATCTTTTCAAATGATTTAAAAAATGAAAATTATTCAAAATAGAGGAAAATTGATTTCCGCCGCTTTTGTAGTTTTGAAGATAAAATATTCTAGGATCCGTCAATCTAGATTTGTATAAATGATCTTTCTCTATTATGTTTTATATAAAATTATAAATAATTCACGTCTTTAAATTTCAATTCAATTTTATACACTGTACAATTGGGAATTTTGTCAATTCAATTTAAGTGCATAAGAAAAATCTCCGTTTTAATGGATTTCTTTTTTGATTAATTTTTTTTTCTTGTAACACAAACAATTTTTCAAGACGTTCTTCTGATGAATATTTTTGAAATTTTCCAAGTCAAAAGCAAAAAAAAATACTGAAATTTTCCAAAATAATAATTCAATTTTACTGTTTATTTATTGTTGTTTACTTTCAAATAAATAAAAAATTTTTGTTTTATTAAAAAATGCAGAAACGAAAAGAATATTTGGTTGTATTTGAAAAATGTAAATGACAAATCGAATTTTTTTTTCTATAAGTTATAAATGTGACATTTTAATAAGAATTTCAAGGAGGCGGCTTTGATAATCTTGGTTACTTTCACGGAATTAAAGTGTCAATCTTGCGAACAATGCAAATCGAATGACTCGACTGTTTATTCGAATAAAACTTCGCGCTCTCGCGAGAGATCTTCTTTTCTTTTGAAATCGAAACGTTCTTGGAATTATCATAACTCGTTCGCCAATATATGTTAAAACATTTCATTAATACATGTTTATTAGTTTAAAAGTCATTCAATTACGTCATTCGTGGCAGACAATTTACTGAAAATCAAGTCAGTTTATATACAAAATAATGTAAATCTTTATAGAAAAAAAGAAAAAAGAATTTTAAAAGTTATTGAATTTATATTTTCAAAAATTCTATTATAAAATTCTTGGTAAAATTTCAATTATTATTCACAGATTTTATTTAAATTTTTTCAATTCTATATTGAAATGTTTAATACAATTTTTTGCGAAATTTCAGTTTTGTTTGAAAATTTTATCGATTTCAAACAAATTTTACTGAATTAAAAAAAAATTTTCTGAAAAATGCAATTATTTAAAAAAATTTGAATAAAACTCTTGTCAAAATTTCAATTATTTCCATAAGTAGTAAAATTTTTCAGGAATTCAATTATTTACAAATTTTTTGCAAATTTCTTCGCAATAATTCAATTAGATACGTTTATGAGTAATTAATTTTTTACAGAGATTGAATTATTTTCATAAATAAGAAAACTCATTGCAGAAACATAATTTTAGGAATTAATTTTAATTAATTTTTGCATAAGTGAATTTTTTTTTACAAAACTTTAATAAATTTCTTTGCAAAATTTCAGTTATTTTTTAAAATTTTAATAAAATTCTTGTCAAAATTTCAATTATTAAAAAATTTTTCCTCAAATTATATTATTTTCAAAATCTAATAAATTAATAAAATTTTCCAACATAACTAAATTAAAAAAAAATTTTATAAAATTCTTTGCAAACATTCAATTACTTTCAATATTTTTAATTTAATTTTTCCATAGAATTCAATTATATTTTCAAAAAGTTTTAAAAATTCTGAGAAATTCAATTATTTAAAAAAATTTGAATTAAATTCTAGTCAAATTTTTAATTATTTTTATAAATAATAAAATTCTTCACCGGAATTCAATTATTTTTTAAAATTTTTATAATAATTGTTGCAAGTTTTCAATTATTTTTGTTAATAATAAAATTCTTCACAGGAATTCAATTATTTTTATAAATATCAAAATTCATCGCATAATTTCAATTATTTTTAATAAAAATTCTAGCCAAACATTTAATTTTTTTTAAAAGTATAAAAATTGTCACAAAAATGTAAATTTTTTGAAAAAAGAAATTTTCTAATCATTTTCAAACGAAAATCAATTATTTATATTTTTCGAATGATACTAATTGAATTATTTAAAACACAATTATTTAAAAAAATTTAAAACACAATTATTTATAAAGTTTCAAACACAATGTTTTATAAATTTTTTCTTTAACTTCTTCCCAAGAATGGAATTATTGTAAAAACTTTATTAAAATTTGTGGAAAAAAATTCAATTAAATTTTTACGTAACAATATTCATGATAAGAATTCAATTAGTTTTAAAAGTAATAAAGTTCAAAAATTATTTTCCAAAAAATTTGTATAAAATTCATGACTAAATTTCTATTATTTTAAAGTTTATTGACAAAAATTAAATTAAATTCTTACAGAAAAGTAATTCGTAACCAGCATTAAATTATTTTCAAAAGTAATAAAGTTTTTATTTTCCAAAAAAAATAAAACAAAATTCTTGACTAAATTTCAATTATTTTAAAGTTCTGTGACGAAAATTGAAATAAATTTTTACATAAAAATAATTCATGACAAGAATTAAATTATTTTCAAAAGATAATAAAGTTCAATTATTTTCTAAAAAAAATAAAATAAAACTCTTGACTAAATTTCAATTATTTTAAAGTTCTGTGACAAAAATTGAAATAAATTTTTACATAATAATAATAATAATAATAATAATTCATGACAAGAATTAAATTATTTTCAAAAGTTATAAAGTTTAATTATTTTCCAAAAAAATAAAATTAAATTCTAGGCTAAATTTCAATTATTTTAAAGTTCTGTGACAAAAATTGAAATAAATTTTTACATAATAATAATAATTCATGACAAGAATTAAATTATTTTCAAAAGTTATAAAGTTTAATTATTTTCCAAAAAAATAAAATAAAATTCTTGACTAAATTTCAATTATTTTTAAGTAAGGTGACAAAATTCATTAAAATTTTTACAGAAAAGTAATTCATAACAAGAATTAAATTGTTTTTGAAAGTAATAAAGTTCAATTCTTTTCCAACAAAATTAAATTCTGACTAAATTTCAATTATTTTAAAGTTCGGCGACAAAAATTCACTAAAATTTTTACATAATAATATAAAAAATTAGTTGAACATTTTTGTTGTTTATACAGAAATCTAACAAGATTTATGTTTTCTGTTGTGTGATAAAAGATTAAATTATTTTCATTTTATTATTATTTTCTAGAACAACACTTATTTTTAATAATTCTTGAAAAAGTTCTTTGAGAATTTTCAAATTCACTTGTTTGCAATTTAATTTTACCAAATTTCAATTTTTCGGAAATTCTTCTATCAAACATAAATTTTCCTCTAAGTTTACAAGTTTTAAAGCAAAAAATAAAAATAAATAAATAAATAAAGCAACAACAAACTATAGATATGGGCGAATCTCTGGAACTTTTATCCTTTACGTCCCTCACATTATTTTCACTTAAACAGCCTAAATATAAAAACTAATGATTTTTAAATATTTACATGTTTTTAAAAAGAAAATAAGGATTACGATTTAATCATTGATATAAATTATTTTGTTTATTTTTTCTATGTTTTTCTTTATTAAAGTTCACAATACCATTATTTTGCAAGTGTCACTTTCACTTTTTCTAAAAGTATTTTAACTGTTTAAATAAGATTTTTTTGGAAAACACGTATTTTACTGTTATAAACTATTTAAAAATATCTTAAGAATTCCATAAACAAACTTAAAAAAAAATGAAAAGTAGAAATTATAAAAGATATAATCTTCTAAAAAGTGTCCCTCAGTTTTTGTGTCGCTGGTCAAATCAAAATGGTTTTATAAATTAAACATTAAAAAACTAAATGAAAAAATTTGAAATAAGAGGCACAATTGAATTGTAATTCAAATTTTATGTGCGTGATTTTTATTTTTATTTTCAACTGTATTTTAATCAAAATAATTGTTGGATACTTGTGATACTGGTGTAGTGCGAAAAATATGTCGCTGGTCAAATCATTAATTTCTCCAAAGTTTCTTATTTAATTTGATCCAAAATTGGGGCACATATTGCTTTAGATGTATTTAAAACTGTGCATATGTTTTTATTTATTCTAATTCTCATTTAATTATTTTTTTGACGTGGATATTAAAATTGTCGCTCGTCAAATATGTCGCTTGGTCAAATCAATCGTTTTCCAATCAATCTGAAGTTTCGCATTTATTTGTTCCATGTTATTTATCACGAAGTAACCAAAAATGTAATAAAAAGTGACAAAATGAAAGAAAATCAAAGAAAAGAAAATAAAAAGCAAGAAAAAGGAAACGCGGAATGAAAAATTTATCAACGGAAGGCACTTAAGTAATATTTGTTTATTTTTTATTAAACGTTCATGAAACTGTTAGTGTTTTTTCAAGGTTATATTAAGATCCTCGATATTTTTTCAAAACAATTCAGCCAATCAAATAATTAAAAAAGTTCATGTTACTAATTCAAATAATTATACGTAAAAAATTTTCATTAATTTTTTTTATTGTAATTTTGTCCTTATTAGTTGTATTAGACGTTTATTATATTTATTTTCATGTTTAATTATGTTTTTGTGATAGTGAGAAATAACTTACTTAAGTGTAGGAGATAAAATGTTTATGTACATCTTGTTACAGATTTAGATAACCTAACATTATTTTCTTTCCAAAAATTTATATTTTAAAGTACAAGGCAACCAAATAATGGTTGTACAATAATAAAAATGAAATTTATTTTGGTAGAAGATGTAATACCAAAAATATCAAAATTGTGCACACAAAAAATTTTTTTTTTAAATTCAAATTCAAATGTTAAAGTTTCCAGAGATTTGCCCATATACTTGAAAACTGTGGAATCACTTTTGAAAAAATTAATAAAAAAAACATAAATGTTTATCTTATTAATTCAATTTTAAAACATAAATGTTTATTTTATTAATTCAATTTTAAAACGTAAATGTTTATTTTATTAATTCAATTTTAAAACGTAATAATTTAATATACCTTTGTTTTCATTTAAAACGACAAAAGAATAAAAAATAAAGAGAATTGAAAAGCAACTAAACGTTGTCTCGACATTGGTAAAATGGTCTCTCTCTCTCTCTGGCCTTTTTCCTTTGTTGGAAGTACAATTACAGCTAATTTGACTTAAAGAAGGGCAAAACAATCGGTTTGCTAGCGCATGCGAGCTGAATATGAGAGATTCAAGATCTGAGTGAATAAGGAAGGTTATAAGTAAAACGAAAAGTGAGAGATGGGAATATTCCCCCCTCCTACCTTCTCCCTCTCAATATTCCTCAATCTACTCTTGGGACTTGTGTGCTGCCCTACCTTCACAGTCACAGTTCACGATGAAGGGATTTTTAAATTTTGTCACGTTCAAGTTTAAACACAGTCATTTGTGCACACTCTCCCCCTTTTTTTCCCCTCTTTCCAATGCCTCTTTTTGCCATTGCCGATGTTACTGCGCGCGCGATCTCTTTTCATCCCACTATTTCCATTCTTATTTCTTTTCCCATTCTTCATTCTCTTCTCTGTCTCTTGTATACCGAAAGATAGCGCGAGAGAGAGAG
Organism: Leptopilina drosophilae; assembly: GCA_032873175.1. Lineage (NCBI taxonomy): Eukaryota > Metazoa > Arthropoda > Insecta > Hymenoptera > Figitidae > Leptopilina > Leptopilina drosophilae. The sequence goes on from CM065483.1 coordinate 5,214,468, forward strand.
TTGCTCTTCTCTTCTCTTGTCTTTTTTATGATTATTTTTCGTTCCAAATTCGAATCGGTCTTTCCTCGTCTCAAAATTACGCTATTTCGAAATTATAACATCTGCGCGCACTCTCTTTCTCTCTCTCTCTCTCTCTCTCTCTCTCTCTCTCTCTCTCTCTCTCTTTCTTGGACGGTAAAATAATGTCGAGAAACGTGGCTTATTTTCCAAGGGTTGTGGGTCAATTATTTATTTTCTTTTTTTTTTTTTAAGGTAATGCCAGGTAGATGTAATAATGCGAGAAAAAAAAACTCTCGATCAAAATGTAAAAGAAGAAAAATGTGTTTAGAATACAGAAAAAGGAATCTGGAATCTTTTTTTTTTTGTTATTTTAAGGAAAAAAAATTTTTTTTTGTTTCTTAACTGGAATATATTTCATCATTGTAAAGTATTTATATGAAATGACGTCTACATATTAATAACGGCACTAGAAAAATTTTATTTCTCGGTAATATAGGTATTGATTCTGACTCTTGAATTTTGAATGACTGGACAAATTTTGAACTAATAAATTATTAAAACTCAAAAGGCTTTAAAGATTTTTTAAGAGTGGAGGAAATTAGAAATGAGATAACATGAAAAGTTGAGCTGTAAAAATTTTTATGCTTCATCATTATAACTTTTTTTTTCTTCCACTTCGTCTTTTTATTGTATTAACATATATACGATATTTGGAATTCAATTTTAAAAATTATTAGTTCCGTATTATTTTATTTAATTTAATCATTTAATGACTTGTAGGAATTTTTTTCTTGTTATTAAAAATTACCAGGTAAATATATATATATATATATATATATATATATATATATATATATATAAATTTAAACCACTGTTTATGAAAAGAAAATTAAATTCTTGAAAAGGAAATTTATTTTAAAAAATTCAAAAGAATTATATTTCTCTCAAGAATGTTATTTCTGGAAAAGTGGAAAATAATTGAATTCTGGAGAAAAATATTATTTTTTATGAAAATATAATTGATTTACAACAGAATTTTTTGAAAACTTTTTGAAAATAATTAAATTCTAATATTCTGTGTAAAAATTCTGCTTTTCAAAGTGTTAAATTTAAATCTTTTCAAAATTCAATTATTTTTAAAAATTTATGCTATAATGTTATTAATATTCAATTATTGTCTAAAACTTCAAGTGAAATTCATTTTAAAACAATTTTTATTAGAAAATTCTATGAGAATTCAATTCTTTAATTTTCAAACACAAAAGTAAATAAATTCATTGAATAACAATTGATTTTTTTTCACGAATTTTAATAGAAAATTTTTTAAGAATATAAAAATAATTCAATGTTGTCTGGAATTTTTATTATTTATGAAAATAATTGATTTCTTTCGAAAAATTTTAATTGAAACTTTTTTAAATAATTGAATTCCCATAAAAAAATACATTACTTGTGAAAATAATTGAATTCTTAAAAAGAATTGTATTGCAAATAATCGAATTGTAAAGAGAAATTTGATTAAAATTGCAATTTTGTAAATTAAATCTTAGTTTTTTTGTAAATAATTGAATGCATTTGAAATTTTTTTTTTTTGAAACAGTAGATATCAAAAATAATTTAATTGAGGAAAATTTTTGAAAATAATTTAAATTTTGACAAGAGCTTTATGCAAATTCTTCAAAATAATTGATTTTCTCAGAATTTCTAAAACTTTTTGAAAATAATTGAATTCAATAATAATTAATTGAATTCTATAGAAAAATTTCATTAAAAGATTGAAAATAATTGAAACCTGACGAAAAGTTTTATTAAATTTTTGTTTAAATAATTGAATTCTTGTAAGAAAAATTTATTTTTCAAAATAATTAAATTGACAGGAAGAATTTAAATTAAATTTCTTAAATAATTCAATTACTTACTTACTTAAATACTTCGAAGAATATTAATTTTACGAAAATAATTAAATTTTTTCCGAAGATTTTTACAAACATTCATGACAATAATTGTATTCTATAATCAATTATTTTTTTATAATTTTTGAAATTTGTAAATTTGCAAAATAATTGAATTTTTCAGAAAATTTTTATTATTTATGAAAATAATTGATTTCTTTCGAAAAATTTTAAATGAAACTTTTTTTAAATAATTGATGTCCCATTAAAAATATATTGCCTGTGAAAATAATTGAATTCCTAATAAAAATTGTATTACAAATAATTGAATAGTAAAGAGAAATTTAATTAAAATTGCAATTTTATTAATTAAATCTTGTAAAGAATTCTACTAAATTCTTTTTAATTAGACAATGTTTAAAAGAATTTTATTTTAATTTTTCGAAATAATTGAATTGCTCGGTATTGTTTTTTCAATTCTCTAAATATTTGAATTTCTTTGAAAACTATATATTAAAAAAAATATCAAATAATTTAATTTATAAATGATTGGTTACTAATTCATCGCCTGTGAAATTTAAAAAAAAATTTTTTTTTAAATAATTGAATTCTTTTGGAATTTTGTTTTCTGATGTATTAGATATATTAAAAATAATTGAAACGGGGAAAATTGTTGAAAACGGTTGAAATTTTGACAAGAATTTTATTACATTTTTTTTTTTATAACAATTGAACTTTCCGAATTTTTTTAAAATACTTTTTGAAATTAATTTGATTCTATTGAAAAATTGCATTGCAAAAATTGATAATAATTTAATTCTGACGAAGGATTTTATTTTATTTTCATAAATAATTGGTTTGCTTCTGAAGAATTTTATTTTTTACGAAAAATAATTGAATTGCTTCGAAGAATGATACTGAAAATAATTGAATCTTCAAAGTATCAAATTTATTTCAAAGTATAGGTCAAATTAATATAAAAAATTCCAATCAATTTTTTATTAGATCAAAATTTTTGCCATCAATTTATTGACAATTTGCGACACGAAAAAAAAACTTTTTATTAAAACATCGATAACTTTCGCTAAAATAGCGAAACTATTCGTTGAAATAGCAAAAGTATTCGCTGCAATAACTAAAAATTTCCCTAATATAGTGAAATTTGTAGTTGTTCCAGGTTAAGATGTTTTTTTTCATGTACTTATTAACTTATATCACACAGACTTTATTTCTCGAGAAATTCATTATCTTTACACATAAATATAAAAATAAGAAAAAAAAATATTTTCGTATTTTTTAAATTGGTTATTTTTTATTTTTTTATATGTGCGCGAGGATATATGAAATTAATGTGAAAAAAAGGAAATAATAAGAAATGTTGGAAGACAAAAGGACCGATAGAGTGAGCAAAAAGGGCAAGGGGGGAGGGAAATGAATGAAGGGTTCCGATTCGTGATCTCGGTGGTTGGATGTTATATATATACTGTATATATGTGAAAGAGAGAAAGAGTGATGATGGGGTGGGGGAGGGAAGGAGAGAACGATCAGAGAGCAAAATCGCGATAGCAAACTATATTATTGCTGGTATACCACCGCGAAGGGTCTGTCTCTTTTCAAATAATTCAAAAACCGGCCGATCGAACATATATTTCTGGGCCGACTCGCAGCTCGCACCGTGTAATTATCGAAGAAGCCCCCACATATAAGACCCTCTTGAATCCGCAGTGGTGTTCAACCGTCGATATATTCCAACACTGATATTTATATTCCAATTCGCAAATCATAGCAATTTACAATCGTAATTTGAATTTTCTTCAATCTTGTCAATAATTCCCCCTGTCCCCTCTCCCCCCCCCAATTCGAAAAGAATTATCAATTGCGTTTGTTATTATTTTTTACGCATGTTTATATTTATTGTTTCTGTCCTTTACTGTTTTTCTCTTGTTATGTTATTTTTTTTCTTGTTCGTTAATAATTTAATTCAATAATAGTAATAATAATAATAATAACAATAATAATAACAACAACAATAATAATAATAATAATAATAATAATAGTAATAATAATAATAAAATAGAAAAAATGATAAAAATAATTTTTTATAATAAAAAAATAATAAAAATGTTTAAACTAAACATTTTCTTTTTTCTCAATTCGGTAATATTTTATTTATAAAAAGTGTGGAAAATTGTTTATATAAAATTTAAAAAATTATGTTTAAATATCAGCAAGGTTGTTGTTATTATTATTATTAAGTTTTATTAAAAAGCAATCGACATTGAAATTTTTGTGAAAAAAGCTTTTAAATAAAAGTTCGGTACTAGAGAAGTTTTAGCACTTCGTAAAGAATTGTCCAGACCCAGAGAAATTGTATCTTTGTCTCAGAACCAACTAGACTTTTTATTTGGTTAAAATAAAAATTTTATTGGACACAAATATATGTTTTATTTTTTGGCGAAAAATAGTTTTATTTAAAACAGTTTTAAAAAAATTTGTTTTTAATAAAATGTCGAATTGATTCTGAGACAAATATACGTTTATTTAAGTCAAATACTTTATTTAAGTCAAATACTTTATTTAAGTCAAATACTTTATTTAAGTCAAATACTTTATTTAAGTCAAATACTTTATTTAAGTCAAATACTTTATTTAAGTCAAATACTTTATTTAAGTCAAATACTTTATTTAAGTCAAATACTTCATTTAAGTCAAATATATTTGGTTTAAATAATATTTTTGTCAGTAGTAGAATTTTTTACTCAGTAGTAGTAGTGCAATTTTGATAAAAAAATCATACTACGTGGAACTTGATTAAATAATTAAAAAAAAAAGAAAATGCATACATTTTAGCATTTATACACTTAATTATCAACGAGCAGATTTAGATAATTGAGAAATGGCGATTAAATTCAAACACTAAATGGCGCTACCGCGTCTTCGGTGTAAGATCTCATCAGACGTAAATGCCCAGAGCACATCGAAGATGATCTTCTTCGCGAGTCAGGAGAAGAACCGCGATTTCTCGACCAAGGCACGAGTACTAATCATTATAATGTATATAAGGATCTTTCGTGTATATATATATATATACGTCTCTTTACATCTGCGGTCAAGCGCAGCTGCTGATATTTCTTCTATATACCCAAAGGTTCTCTTCATAATCCGATTTCAAACTCGATTGCTCTTCTTCCGATAATGTCAAAGTGGAGATTTTTATTACAATTAAATACCAGCTTTCAAATTTGTTTGTCGTACAACATAAATTTTAAATACATTTTCTTCCCTTCATTATTACAATTATTTATCATCTTCTTTATCTCGTTGGCATCTTTAACTTATTTTTATATTTCTCCCAATATTCTAATTTTAGTATTAATTTTAATTTTAATTTCGTTTGTTGTCATCTTTAACTTATTTATACAATTCTTCTATAATGTTCTAATTTTAATATTAATTTTAATTTCGTTTGTTGTCATCTTTAACTTATTTTTATATTTCTCCCAATATTCTAATTTTAGTATTAATTTTAATTTCAATTTCGTTTGTTGTCATCTTTAACTTATTTATACATTTCTCCTAATGTTCTAATTTTAATATTAATTTTAATTTTTTTGTCATTTTTAACTTACTTATACTCCATTGTCAGGGTTTGAATTTTAAGTCTTCGTTTATTTAATTATTTTTTTTGGTAAGATAATTTTTTGATTATGTAATTTATTTATTTTTATTTATTGTTAAAATAGTTTTTATTATTTTTTAATTTTGTAAATATTTTTTAAATCGACTCCCTGAAGAGGAAATCGATTTGATTTCGAAACGTTGGAGTAAATAAAATTTGTAACTTTGTCCGAATGTTTTCGTTTTCATCTATATTTGACTTATTTATGAAATATCTCGGACGTTAAAGATTATTTAATTAACTTATTTATACATTTCTCCTAATATTCTAATTGTAATATTAATTTTAATTTTGTTTTCTGTCATCTTTAACTTATTTATATATTTCTCCTAATATTCTAATTTTAATTAACTATAATAATCGTCGTATTCATTCTGTCCACACCTGAAGTTATAGTCATGATTATGCTTTTGTTTTTTTGATATTTTTTGATAGATATTATTTTTCTTTATTTTTTCACTCTTACTTTTTAAATTTAATAATAGGTATTTATTTATTTTATCTAGAAATATTATTTTTATTTTTCAAATAATACAAAATTACTTTTATTAATCTAAAAAAACTATGAATGTTATTTTTCAATATTTTTCTTCTTTACAGAAAAATTTGCACTTTGTAACAAACATTTTAGAACTAGGTAATTAATCTTTTTATTTTTTCTAAAAAAAAATTAAAAAACAGTTGGAAAATTAAAATTAGAAAATATTTTGCACATTTTCTGCTTCTCAATGACAATTTATAAACAAATTACAAGTTTTATGTGGAAAAAAAATTATAAATCAAATTTTGTTTAAGAAATTCGATATTTACTGTGGAAAAAATATTTACAGAATTTCTGTTTGCTAAAAACTATATATTATCGAAATTATAATAAAAAATAAATAAATAAAACAATTTTTATTTTATAAAACAATTTTTGGATACCCCAATTTTTTAATAATATTTTCAGTTATTTTCAAATAATTTAAATATATATTACGATTATTCTTATTCTGACTTTTGGGCAAAAATATTTTTATTTTAATATTTGTTTGCTTGAGATTTTTTTGACAGTTTTTAATAACATTTTTAAAAAGAAAGGAATTTATAAAAAATTTGTAAATAATAGAATTCATATATGAAATTGAGGAATTTTTTTTGGAAATAATTGAATTTTAATCAAGAATTTTATTAAAAAATGTTTAACTAATTGAATTTTGCCAAAAATTTTGTTAACAGTTTTTAAAATAATTGAAATGTCGACGAGAATCTTAAAAAATTAATTAAAAACTAATTGAGTTTTTGCAACTATTTATAATTTTTCCAAAATTCAATTTTTTTAGTGGTTTAAGTAAAATTCATCCATAAATCCATTATTATTTTTAATAATGAATGAAATGCATATTAAAAAATCTAACGAATTTTATAAGAATTTGAATTATTACAGTTCTTCATAAAACTAAATTATCTTTAAAATCTGTAAAGTTGAATTGTTGTTAAAAATAGAAAAAGTTTTAAATAAATAAAATCCTTTCAATGATGAGGAATATAACATTCAGAATTTTCTAATGAATTTTCAAAATTGAATATTGTTTCAGTACTTTTGACAAAATTTTCTGCCTGTTTCCAGACTTTCTTGAATATATATTTAGAAAAATAGTGATTTTGAGTAGAATTCTTCTGAATAATTGAATTTTTCAATTCGAAATAAAAAGGAATTTATCAATTTATCAATAATAATAATAATAAATAAAAAAATAATAAAATAATAATAATTAATAATAATAATAATAATAATAATAATAATAATAATAATAATAATAATAATAATAATAATAATAATAATAATAAGGTAAGAAAGAAAATAAATAGCGAAGGGAAAAAACAAGTTATACTAGGGAAAATGATTCTTAATAAAATTCATTCACATTGCACTGCGGTGAAAAACATGGAAGTAGATTTAATTTCATCAGAAATTAATTCGATCGAAATACCCCGGAACTCGTTGAGCCGGATTCTCATCTGCTTTTCGGACCGGGTCCCATATTTTTTGTCGTATTTCGATTCACTTCTGTATTTATATATATATATATATATATATATATGCTTATACGCATATATAAAAATGTTCCCCCCGATTCTTCTTCCGCCAAAAAATTTAAATATAGCCGCGGCATGCTGCGCCCTTCGATGCGGTATAATATTCATCTCGTTTCCCATTCCCACGACAATATGGCACATATTAAAAAACAAAAAAAAGGGTTGCAACCAAACCCCTTAAAAAAAACCGCGGCGCAGCCTTCGCCCTTTTCACCATCAAAATTTCCTCCTAATGTTAGACTAGGACCTGAGCACTTCCGGCATTGAAATTCTCTTTAAGATAAAAAAAAGGGGAAAAAAAATTCTTTCCTTGTTTTAGGCTTCATGGAAAAATTTGAGGGGGAAATTCAAGTAAGTGAGTGAGAGAGAGAAAGAGAGATCATCAGGTATACCCATTATTTCTTTTGACGAAATATAACCTACTTTTTTTAAAGATTTCATTAAAAAAAAAATTATCCCTAAAGGGTAAATTTTGATTCAAATTTTTTTGTGAAATAAATCTTGAACAAATGTTTACAATTTCTTTATGTGGAATTAGAGATGGTGGGGGGTTTTTTTTTAATCAGGGGGAAATTATGCGTAGTTATGTTTAGAGACGAGTTATGATAGTCGCTAACTTAAAAGTATTTTTTTTTCAAAAAGATTTTTAAAAGATTTTTTTTCGAAAAGTTTGAAACAAAGTTCTTGTCCTTTTTCTAAAATACCTACATCGCAATTTAGTTATATATATTCAACTGTTCAATAAATTTTTTATTCTCGTGTTTCAATAATTGAATTTTCAAAGAATTTTTTGGGAAAAATGTATTAAAAAAATGAATTTTAGTTAAAATTGATTTAAAAATGAGTTCTAGTTAAAATTTATTTAAAAATTAATTTCAGTTCAAGTTGATTTGAAAATTAATTTTAGTTCAAGTTGATTTAAAAATTAATTTTAGTTAAAATTGATTTAAAAATTAATTTTAGTTAAAATTTATTTAAAAACGAATTTTAGTTAAAATTGATTTAAAAACGAATTTTAGTTAAAATTTTAATTTATAATTGAATCTTTAAAGCATTAGAGCGTGAATTTTTAGAAACAATTGTATTTTTAGAAACAATTGAATTTTATAAACGATTTAAATTTATTCAAACCAAAATCGTTTAAAATCTCAATTTTTCATACCTTTAGTTAAAAAATGCTGTAAAAGGAATTTTTTTTGTAGAATAAATTAAAAAAAAATTAGTATTTTGTGTCGATCTTTTAGTTTTAAAACAAAAATTAATCTGCGATTAAAAATATTTAAAATTTAATTAATTTGATAAATTAATTTAATTTAATTTCAAATTTATTTAAAATCCATGTTATTTATTCATAAGTAGTATTTTCAATTCATAATTTTTAAGAAAGGCGTGAATTGATTCAAATGTATATCTATATATTGTAATTGTACATAAATTAGAATGTACGAAGTCGAAAATTATTTGTCCTTTTTTGCTTTTATCGTAATTGTAGTTTACTAAACATCAATCATACATTAAATATACTGTACTCATATAATGGCAAACTTTATTTCACTGACATTATTCAATTGAAAAATTTTAAAATCAAATTATCAAGTGATATCAAATTTTACATAAATATGCAAGGTGTCCTACATGCTTTCAACACGATAATTATTTGTAGTTGTTTTTTTTCCGCTGTTCTTTCTTTCTTTTTTGCCCAACAACAATTTTATCAGTCTCAGAAATCAAATTCACGATTACATCTCAAAAGAAACAGGTGACGATTTCATGTTACACTGTATGTACTTCAAGTCAATAAATCTTTCGTTCTTTTCCTCAACTTGAAAAAGCCAGAAAAATAATAATAATAATAATAATAATAATAATAATAATAATAATAATAATAATAATAATAATAAAATAATAATAATGAAAAAGAATATTAAAAAAAGATAATAATAATAAAAATAATAATAATAAAAGTAATAATTACCTAATAACTTAATAAATAAATACAAATAAATAAATAACTTAATTAATCAATTAATAGAAACTTTTTACAACTTGTAAGAGAAAGTCAATAAAGTCAATAACCATTTATAATAATAAATAGAAAATTAATAACTTAATAAATAAATAAATTAATCCGTAAGAATTTTTTCTACTGTGTGAAAGAGTCAAATATTAACTCAAAAATTAAAAAAATAATTTAATCGAGTCAATAAATTAATAATAATAATAATAATAATAATAATAATAATAATAATAATAATAATAATAGATATTACTATCTATTAATGAATAGTATAAATTATTTTTCTGATTTTAATAATATTAATACGAAAATTAATAAAAAATTAATTACAATAACAAAACTTATAAATTTTGTATTTCGCACTTTAGTCATCAAAGAAGAAAAGCAAAAAATTTATATGCTACAATCAAATCAATCATAAAATTTTTTCAACGCCAGTTATATATATAAAAGCTCAACCCTCTTGTTGAAAAATATCGAGATCGCCACAACTGCTTTTTTCGTTTATGAAAAAGGAAAGATGGAAAAAAAACGTTCAAGAAAGAAAACGATTAACTACTTTCTCATAGCATTCGAGGTATTAGGGCCTGTTCCCAACTCTTTACAGTTTTATTCTTAATTTCTGATCGATGATTCGCATTCCCCCTTCTGCAATGAGTGTATTATAGATATATACGTACACGAAAAGTTCAAGAGGGATTTAAAAATGAACAAAAAAAAAGAAAAAAAAAAGAAACTGAAAAAAATCCTAAAGAAAGTCGAATTCTGAAAAACTGAAAAATAATCATTTCCAAGGGTTTCTTAAAAAAAAAACAGGTTCGAGAGTAAATAAAGGTGCTAGATGATAAATCGATGTGTATCGATATTAGAAATTTTTTCTACATTAGATCTTGTTTTTCTCCCTTTATCCCTTTTTCCAAAGAGATCAGAAATTTTTATCTCCTTATAAAAAATAAATTTTTATTTAATTTCTTTAACTTGCATTTTTTAAAAAGTTTTTCTCAATTTTTTAAAAGTTTTATCTCAGTTTTATTTAAGTTATTTTAAAAGTTTTATTTAAGTTTTTCTACAGTTTTTTTAAGTTTTATGTAAGTTTTATTTAAGTTTTTTAAAAGTTTATTTAAGTTTTTCTACAATTTTTTTAAGTTTTATCCAAGTTTTATTTAAGTTTTTTAATTTTTATTTAAGTTTTTTTAAAGTTTTTTTTAAGTTTTTAAAAATTTTCATTTAAGTTTTTTTAAAATTTTATTTAAGTTCTAATTAATTTTTTCTAAGTTTTATTTAAGATTTATTTAAGTTTTTTAAATTCTTATTTAAGTTTTTTTTAAGTTTTTAAAAATTTTCATTTAAGTTTTTTTAAAGTTTTATTTAAGTTTTAATTAATTTTTTCTAAGTTTTATTTAAGATTTATTTAAGTTTTTTAAATTCTTATTTAAGTTTTTCTTAAGTTTTTAAAAATTTTTATTTAAATTTCATTTAAGTTTTTTCTAAAGTTTTTCTAAAGATTTTTTTTTACAAAAGTGGTCTTCTTTTTCTCCATTAACTTTTTTTTTTGTTAATAAAAGAAAAATAACTCTTGTTTAAGAAAACAAATTTTTAGAAGCTTTAGATTTTTTTTTTTTTTTTGTAAATTTTTTTATCCTCTTCATGAGAGGGTGGAAGTGGAGCTTTTAAGATTCAACCCTTGAGAGAAAAATCCGAGCGGAAGAGGAAATGTGATTTTCTATTTCCGTGTTTCTGTCACAACCTGACCCACTACAAAAAATTGACATTTGAACCAAAAATTTTTTTAACGCTTCAGAAAAAATCAGTTTTGCCGCGGGGGAAAAACGTGTCAAGCTTTTTTTAATGCTAATTGGTAATTAGTTGGTGTGTTTTTAAAAAAAAAACTTTTCCCACATTTTGCTTTTGGATCAATAACAGAAAATTTCTAAAATAGCTTGAAGACTGAGGAAAAATAGTAAAAATGTAAATAGCTATCGAAAAATTAACTTTGACTATTGTTTAATAAAAATAATTGATCTTTGGAAAAGAATTTTATTTTTAATAACAATTTAATTCGTTTGAAAATTTTTTTCAATAAACTTTTTTAAATTCTTTACAATTTAATTAGATTTTTTTTTAATCAATTGAATTCTTTTGGGAAATTTATTAAAATAGCAGATATTGAAAATGAAATGAGTAAATTAATTTTTAAATAAATAATTTAAATTTGGAGAAGAATTTATTTACAAAAAAATTATTTTTTAGATTAAAACAGATAAATTCTAAACTAAATATTTTCGATTACAATTATTTTTCTTTCTTCGATAGTAATTTTCAAAAATACTTATAAGGGGAAAAAAATTTTGTTCGAATTTGAACGTTCAAAACTTTAGCTCAATTTTTTTTAACTTCTTCTAATTTGTATTTTACTTGCAAAAAAATTATTTTTAAGATTAAAACAAATTAATTCTAAACTAAATATTTTGAATTTTAGTTATTTTTCTTTTTTCGATAGTAATTTTCAAAAATACTTTTAAGGTGAAAAAAAAATTCCGTTCATTTGAACATTCGAAACTTTAGCTCCATTTTTTTAACTTCTTCTAATTTGTATTTTACAAACAAAAAAATTATTTTTCAGATTGAAACAAATTAATTCTAAACTAAATATTTTGAATTTCAGTTATTTTTCTTTTTTCGATAGTAATTTTCAGAAATACTTTTAAGGTGAAAAAAAATTTCGTTTATTTGAACGTTCGAAACTTTAGCTCAAGAAATTGAAAAAATATTCAATTCTAATGAAAATTTTACTATTTATGAAAATAATTGAATGCTTGGAAGAATTTTATAAACATTTTTTCTTTTCTAAATAATCGAATTCTTTGGGTAAATTTTTTTTAGGTACTAAAATAGTGGATATTAGAAATAAATGAATTTTTCAAACTTTCAAAAGTAATATACTTGAAGCGTTTGAAAGAATTTTATTATTTTATAGTAAAAGTGTTTGGAAAATAGTTAATAATAATTAATTTCGTCTTCTGGCTGAAATCAATTTGTCCCTGTATTTAAATTTATTTATTTTATTTATTTATTATTAATTAATTAATTTTTTATCTATAAATAAATAACTAGTGAATCGTTTATTTATTTTATTTATTATTAATTAATTTATTTTCCATTTATAAATAAATAACTAGCGAATAATTCTTTTTTTTTTAGAAAAGCTGAAAAAAATATAAATTTTTCGACGTCCGACAATATAAAATGGAAATCTCGAAAAATCTAAAATTAAAGATTGATAAAGTTTTTACTGGCCATGTGTGCACTTATTCAGTGGTGAATGTAAAAGTGGAAATAAAAGAGACGGGCAAGGGTTAAAGGGGGGGAAGAGTAGGGTGATAAAATAAGTAGTAAATACATGTAGATCTTGAGCCGAATCAAAGTAAGTCTGCTCTTTCTCAAACGTGTTATCTCTCGACACGAGAAATGATGCTTACTCGAAAGACATATATGAGTGTATATATGGAGAAACGAAGGGAGAGAGAGAGAGAAAGAGAAATTATGAGAGCAGGAGCGGACTGTTGTAAAATATTTTCAATCTTATTTCCAAGTAATGTTCGAATGACATTCGTGCAAAAAAAAATTTTTTTTTAGTGAGCTTGTCAACTGTTTTCATTATAATCACTTAAAATACCATCGTCTCAAATTCTTAATCACTTAATTTTCACAGAATTTTTTGAATTTATTTTTATTTCATTATTTCGTGTCGCGAATCGTTTTATTTCGAGTTTCGCTTTCATTTTCCCTTTTACTTTCACTCTGACAGATTTTTATTTTCCTTTTTTTCACTCTGGTAGATTTTTATTTCCCCTTTTTTCACTCTGGTATGTTTTTATTTCACCTTTTTTTCACTCTGATAGATTTTTACTTTTATTTCCCTTTTTCCACTCTAGCAGATTTTTATTTCCCCTTTTTTCACTCTGGCAAATTTTTATTTCCCCTTTTTCACTCTGATAGATTTTTATTTCCCCTTTTTTTACTCGGATGGATATTTATTTTTATTTCTTTTTTTTTTACTCTGGTAGATTTTCATTTCCCCTTTTTTCAGTCTGGTGGATTTTTATTTCCCCTTTTTTTACTCTGGTAGATTTTTATTTCCCTTTATTTCCACTCTGATAGATTTTTATTTTCATTTTCTTTTTCGCTTTCATTTTCTCTTTTTTTCGCTCTGATTTTTATTTGCACTTTCGGTTTCGTTTTCCCCTTTATTTTCACTCTGGTAGATTTTTATTTTCATTTCTCCTTTATTTTCACTCTGATAGATTTTTATTTTCACTTTCATTGACTCTTTCGCTTTCACATTCATTGACAGATTTTCATTTTCACTTTTTTTCGAAATTTTAGCTTTAATTTTCCCTTTCATGTTTTTCTTTGATTTTTTAATCATTTTCACTATTTCATTCTCAATTTTAAAGTGAATAGAAGTGAATAGAAAAAAAGTGAATTGAAAATTAAAACGAAGTTTACCAAAGTTAAAACTAGTCGAAGTGGAAATGAAACTAAAAATAAAAATTTTCCAACTGAAAAACAAATGGAATCACATAGTCCGGAAATGTTTGAAAAAAAATTTGTTTTCAGTTGCAAAAGCAGTACAACTAAATTCTATTAAAAGTGCAAACATATTAAATAGTTTCTCTAAATATGCATCAGGTAATCCGAAACTTAAATCTCGTGACAACCCCTTCATTTGAATGATTGTCCATATTCAATATTAGCACCAGCTTGAGAAAAAAAAATTGTCCATAAAGTAAATAAAAAAGGGAAATTTAAATAAGGCAGTTGAACTATTACAATATCGAACCGTCTACTATATTCGAATTTCATTTCAATTATTCCTATTCCTATTTCTATTTCTATTTCTATTTCCATTTCAAATTTTTTTTTACATTTCAATTTTTTTCCATTTCAATTTTTTTTCTATATTTAATTTTATCTGCATATTCAATAGGAAAAAGTAAAATGTGTTAAAAAAAGAGGTAAATTTTACCCCCTTTAAAAGGCACATTTTAAAACATTTTTTTTAAGTAGGGGGATTTTTTTTCGAGATCAGGAATTAAGATTAATGAATATAGTTCGTCCCTGTTTGGATTGAGGAAAAAAAACTAGGGCTGACGCACTGGCATCGGTTAGAACGTTGCGATTGTAGTAAAGATGCTTTCTCGAGTGCACCATGAACTGAAAAGAAGTAAAAAAAAAGAAAAAAAAAAAAAAGAAAAGAAGAAAAAGAGGAAGAGAAGCGACTTGCAGCTTCCATAACCATCCAGTTCCAGACGCGCATGATTTTTCAAATTCAAAGAGCCACTAGACTCTTCGAACTGTTTGTAAATTAGGTGCGGGTGGAGGGTCAAGGGGAGGAGGGTACAACGAACTTTCAGTTATACATTCCTGCCTTGCCATATAAATACGTTCGTAATATTGAAATTCGATTTACTTTTCGTATTCTCGAATAGTGAAGAGAAATTATTTAAATGGTTTTTTTTTTTGAGGATTTTGACAGAGATTTCTAGGCAGTAATTAGAAAAAAGTAGTCACTTGTTCTCTATTCTAGTGTTTAATGGATTTTAATAGAAATTTTAAAAACTGAGTACAGTTCAGGAAAGAATAAAATTCTTCTCTGAAAATCAATTATTTTTGATAAATTTATTAAAATTCATGACAAAATTTCAATCATTTGCAAAAAAATTATTCTTATTTCGATTATTTTTAATATCTACCATTTCAAAACAATTTTCCAAAAGAATTTAACTATATATTTTATTTATTTTAATATTATTTATTTTTTAATAAAAATTTCGCGAGAATTCAATTACTTAACAATTTCGTTTATAAATTTAATTATTTACAATTTTTTAATAAAGTTTTTTGAAAAAAAAAACCAAATAGGTACACATTCAGAAATTTAAAAAAATGGAGTTCTGAGAAAATTCAATTATTTGAGAAAAATTAAAATAAAAGTCTTTTAATAATTTTATTTATAAAAAGTTTGAACAAAATTCTTCTCAAGTAATTAATCATGTTTATAAATAATATAAAATTTGTTTCGAGAATTTAAATTATTTAAAAAATTTTTTGACAAAATACGGTATAAATTTGAGAAAATAATAAAAAAATTGTTCGTAGAATACAGTTATTGTGATAAATGTTTTTTAAAAATCTTCA
The DNA here is from genome assembly GCA_032873175.1 of Leptopilina drosophilae. Classification (NCBI taxonomy): domain Eukaryota; kingdom Metazoa; phylum Arthropoda; class Insecta; order Hymenoptera; family Figitidae; genus Leptopilina; species Leptopilina drosophilae. The sequence goes on from CM065483.1 coordinate 5,230,336, forward strand.
AAACAATTTAATCATTTTTAGAAAATAAATTTCTTCGAAGTAATTTAATTATTTAAGAAATTTACATAAAATTTCCTTCTTTTCTTTTTTCTTTAAAATTTCAATTCTTTTCAAAACATAAAATTTTCACAAGAATGCATCTATTAAAAAAACTTAAATAAACTTCTTCGTTTGTTTTCAATTATTTAAAATTTTTTTTAATAAAATTCCTTTAGAAAATGGAATTATTTTCAAAAACTGTAATTTTCGGAAAAATTCAATTATCTAAAGAAAAATTTGAAAAAATTCCTCAGAAATGTGATTATTTAAAAAAAGTTTGAAAAAACTCTGAGAAATCAAGTTATGTATAAAATGTTTTAAAAAATTCGGAGAAATTTAGTTATTTAAAAAAAATTTGAACCAACATGTTAGCAATAAATTAATTATTTTTGCAATAATTAATATTAAGATATTAAATTTTTGTCTGGAATTTCAATAATTTTCACGAACAAAAGTTGTTCACAAGAATTCAATTCTTTAAAATAATTTCTAATAGAATTCGTTGCAACAATTTAATTATTTTTATAAATAACAAAACTTGTCGCAGAATTTTAATTATTTTTTATGCAATTTTGACATAATTTTACAAAAGAATAAAAATTGATTTAAATAAAAATTTCTGTTAAAAATTTTCGATATTAGTTGATAATATTAGAAGCATTATAGAATGAATTTTTAAAGATTATGGATTTTTTTAAAGAATTTAAATTGAGAATCTGAATTGTTTAAAATTTTTAAGGCAAAATTATGGTGAATTAATATATTTGAAAAAAATTATATTAGATTGTTTTTTGAAATTATTTCATCTTTTTATTGATTTTGAATTGAAGAATTTTGGAATAATAGAAATTTTGTAAAAGTGAACTGTCGACAAAGTGGATTTAAAAATTATTAAAGAACTTTTTTCCAAAATTATTGAAAATAATAATTTATTGAAAGAGGAATTTTTTAGAAAAACTTTCTTGAAAATAAAAATTGAATTGAAATGATAAAGATAATTTTAAAAATTTTATATTAAGAATAGTCTTATAGTATAAAATATTAATTTTATCATTCGTCGGTTATTTTTAATCATAATAATTTTTCCTAACAAATAATAAAGAAAGAGTGGTGTTTGCTTTATTTAAACAAAATTTGTTAACACTTTTTTTGTAAGCAGAAAAAATATTTTAGAAAAAATTTTCAATTTTTGAAATACAGTGCATTTATTGTGGCCATTTAAATATAAGCAACTTAGCACACACACGTGTTCTATATTTGAAAGACTCAAGGGCAAAAACTCGCGAAAGTTCACTCCACAGTAATTAGCGTTTCTTTGAATCGAGGCGAACGCAAACTAAAAGCTAAAAGCAATTTAGTTCTTGTTGGAAACTTTATTATGAAATCCATTAATATATAAACGGTTCAAAGATAAAGAAATATTTTTGCTTCTAAAACTGTCTGTATGAAATACACTCGAACACTCTTTCAAAATTGGTTTGAATTTTTTCTGAATTTGTTTTCGAATTTTTCTTTTTCTAAAAGTTTACTATATGATGTTTTAGTTGGGAAAAAATTTAATTTAATTTCAAAGATTTTTAATTAACATTTTTGTTTCTCTTCTAAAAAATGTATATAAACATAGAAAAACTGTGAAAATAGTGTCAAATTACAATTCCGAGTCACAGATGTGAGGTAATATTGACGTATAGGTAAAAAGAAACGTGTTTTTGTCGATAAGTATCGATATGTGTCAAGATAAAGATCCCTCCCTCTCCTCCCTCATCCAGTAGCTCTTTTACACTTACACGCGTAACAACAGTTACTTGAATAAAGTCCCAGGACTACAGCTGTTGCGCGTACGGTGCAGCTGACTGAAAAAAAGGGGTTAAGAACTTGGTTCGAATCGAAGAAGAAGGGTCGAAGGACGCACGAGAAGACGCGGTCGAGACTCAAGGGGTCAAAGAAAGAGAGGAGAGATTTCTTTTTCTCGATTTAATCGACAAATTTTATTTACCGAAAATGTACAATTATATTTTTACGGAAGAATATTTTATTTTCCAAATTCCACCAAAGAAATTTTCCAATAAAAGTTAATCAATTATTTAATTTAACATCGAATATATTTTTATTTTTACTTGAATCGAGTAATACGTCATAATAGTCTATTTTCAATAACCAATAATAATATATGTGTAACTACCAACTTCTTACATTCTTTTTTAAATAGTATTAACAATTTAAAAAAAAAATTTTAATCTTTAATACAAATTTTTGTTGTTAGAAATATAAAATGTGAAATACCACAAATTCTAATAGAAAACAACAAACTTTTTTTTATTTCTGACAATAATTTAATACTAAATAATTAATTCTTCAACAACTATATCATAAAAGTATTATTTATAACTTGTTTAATGAAAATTTTACTTAAATATTTCAAACTTAGTTCAATTTTAAGAGTCTCGTGTCAAATTTTAATAAATAGATGAACTTCAAAGAGTTTCAATTTGAAATTTAAAAAAAATTGAATTTTTCACAAAATGTTAATAATTTATTCTTGAAATTCTAAACAATTTATTTTTCTTGAAATTAGTTAAATTTGATGGAACTAAAGTTTCGAACGTTCAAATAAACGAAATTTTTTTTCACCTTAAAAGTATTTTTGAAAATTACTATCGACAAAAGAAAAATAATTGAAATTGAAAATATTTAGTTTAGAATTAATTTGTTTTAATCTGAAAAATAATTTTTTTGTTTGTAAAATACAAATTAAAAGAAGTTAAAAAAATGAAGCTAAAGTATCGAACGTTGAAATAAACGAATTTTTTTTCACCTTAAAAACAGTTTTGAAAATTACTATCGAAAAAAGAAAAATAATGGAAATTGAAAATATTTAGTTTAGAATTAATTTGTTTTAATCTGAAAAATAATTTTTTTGTAAATAAAACAAAAGTTAGAAGAAGTTAAAAAAGTATTGTCATTCATTTGAACGTTCGAAACTTTAGGAAGATTAAATTAGTCAACATATTTATATTTAATCAATTTTATTTAAAAGAATGGAAATATAGACAAATTTAGTTAAAAACATTTGAAAAAAATTAAATTTTTGGAGACGATACAAAATGATTACAGAAATTCAATCATTTTTAAAAGCGATCTAATTATTTAAGAAAAGTTTAATTATGTTAAAAAAGAATAATATTCTCGACGCAGAATTACAATTATCTCTATAAATAACAAAATTCCTCTTCAAATTTGAATTTAAAAAAAAATTTCCTTATTTAATTTTCAATATCTTTTTTAATAAATTTACTAAAAGAATTCAATGGTTTAAAAAAAATCGAAAATTAGGCTCAAACATTTCGATTATTTTCATAAATAAAATAAAAATAGGAGAAAAATTTACGAAAGAATTCTATAATTTTAAAAAAATCTAATAAAATTGTACTCAAACATTTCAATTATTTTCATAAGTAAAATATAAAAATTGCAGAGGAATTCAATTGATAAAATCTTTTTTATAAATTTCATCGCAATAATATTCAATTAATTTCATAAATAATACATTTTTTTATGTAGTCAATTATTTTTTAATAAAAAAAAAATTTGTTTCAGAAATTCAATTATTTTCGTAAATTATAAAACTCATTGCAGAAATTCAATTACTTTAATAAATTATAAAACTCATTGCAGAATTTTAATTATTTTTACTATAGTTTTAAAGAAATTCTTGGAAAAATGTAATTATTCCTAAAAATTTGATGAAAATTCGTTAAAAGAATTAAATTATTTAAAAATTTGTCGATAAATTTCATTACGGGAATTTAACACAAAAAATAATTCAATAATTTAATAAATTACTGACTCCTGTATTTAAATGATACAATTTTTTTTACAAATTCCTCGAAAAATGTAATGTTTCTTAAAAATTTTATTAAAATTCGTCAAAAGAATTAAATTATTTAAAAATTGGTCGATAAATTTCATTACGGAAATTTAACATAAAAAATAATTCAATAATTTAATAAATTACTGACTCTTGTATTTAAATGATACAATTTTTTTACAAATTCCTCGAAAAATGTAATGTTTCTTAAAAATTTTATTAAAATTCGTCAAATAAATACAATAATTTAATAATAACTTTCTTTGTTAAATTCTTAATGAGAATTCAATTTTAAGAAACATTCAATTCTTAAGTAAATTAGTTATTGTTGTATGGAAGTAATTGAACAATTTACTTTGAAATGGTTTTTAGTAAAGTCTTTTCTCTATTTTCTAAAAATAAAAATCTTTTCTCTATTTTCTAAAAATTAAAATCTTTTCTCTACTTTATAAAAAATAAAATCTTTTCTCTATTTTATAAAAATTAAAAACTTCAATTTTACATTCAATGAAAATTTGCATTTGACAAATAGAATTTATAAACATTTTTTTCCTCTATTTTCAAAAAAAAAAATGAAATCAATAAAACTGATTATATAATAAATAACAAATAAACAAATAAAGTTCTTTGCGTGATTTAACAGTTGTGATTAAGTGAAAAAAAGGATAAATAAAATAAAAAAAAATGTGTGTTTCTGTGTGTGTGGATATACGGGACCCGCGTCTTTTCAAGACCCCTCTTCGCAATTTTTGGATTTCCGCGTCTTTAGTAATCTGAGAACCGAAAACAGTGAAGGCAGGTAGGTTTGGGGTGGAAATCGAATACCTCTCTCTCTCTCTCGCTCTCTTTCGTTGGTCTTCGAAAAACCCCTTTGAATCCGCGTCATCGTCCATGGGGCATGATTTTATTTGAAAAGATTCATATAATATAGTATAGAAGAGGCGACATTCAGAATGGGGTAAAGAGAGTGAGAGTGAGAGAGTGAGAGAGAGAAAAAGTGAAAGAAAGAAAGCAAATGAGTGAGAATAAAATTGCGCAAGATGACATCTCTTTGATATGTTCTTTTTTTCAAATTTCTATAGGGTTTTTCGAGATGTCGTCGACATTTTTTTCCTTTTTTTACCACAATATATTTTATATTCCCGCACTTGAGATATTCTTTAAGACCTACAATTGACTGAAAAGACATATGGACGACGACATGGCTTTGAATATTTTGCCAGCGATTTTTTTTTTTAAATGAATATTTCTTCTTTTTTTGGGTCATCATCTTTAATGTTTGTGGAGAATTTTAGAAATATCTGGCTTTTTACTAAATTATTTTTCTGCTTTTGGGTAATTTTAATGTTTGGAAGAATTTTGCAAGTGGATTTTTTCTTTTTTGGGTACTTTTGACATTTAGAAGAATTTTGCAAGTGGATTTTTTCTTTTTTGGGTAATTTTGACATTTGGAAGAATTTTGCAAGTGGATTTTTTCTTTTTTGGGTAATTTTGACATTTGGAAAAATTTTTCAACTTGATTTTTTCTTTTCTGGGTAATTTTAATATTTGGAAGAATTTTGCAAGTGGATTTTTCTTTTTTGGGTAATTTTAACATTTGGAAGAGCTTCAGAAATATTTTAAACATTTTTTTGGGTAATTTTAACAATTTTGCAACTTGATTTTTTCTTTTTTGGATAATTTTAACATTTTAAAGAGTTTTGCAAGTGGATTTTTTCTGCTTTTGGGTAATTTTAATGTTTTGAAGAATTTTGCAACTGGATTTTTCTTTTTTGGGCAAAATTTTAACATTTGGAAGAGTTTCAGAAATATTTTAAACATTTCTTTGGGTAATTTTAACATTTGGAAGAGTTTCAGAAATAATTTAAACCTTTTTTGGGTAATTTTAACATTTGGAAGAATTTTGCAAGTGCATTTTTTCTTTTTTGGGTAATTTTGAGTGACATTTGGAAGAATTTTCCAACTGGATTTTTCTATTCTGGGTAATTTTAACATTTGGAAGAATTTTTCAAGTGGATTTTTCTTTTTTGGGTAATTTTAACATTTGGAAGAGTTTCAGAAATATTTTAAACATTTTTTTGGGTATTTTTAACAATTTTGCAACTTGATTTTTTCTTTTTTGGATAATTTTAACATTTTAAAGAGTTTTGCAAAGGGATTTTTTCTGCTTTTGGGTAATTTTAATGTTTTGAAGATCTTTGCAACTGGATTTTTCTTTTTTGGGCAAAATTTTAACATTTGGAAGAATTTCAGAAATAATTTAAACCTTTCTTGGGTAATTTTAATAGTTGGAAGAATTTTGCAACTTGATTTTTTCTTTTTTGGGTAATTTTAACATTTGGAAGAATTTTGCAACTTGGTTTTTTCTTTTTTTTGTGTAATTTTAACACTTGGAAGAGTTTAAAAAATATTTTAAAAAACATTTTTGGTGCAAAAGTTTTTCCAAGTAGGAAATTTTTACAATTCTCCAAACAATTATTGAAATATGAATTTACCAAGTAGAATTTATATCCAAACTTTCTAAAACAATTTTTATTGAACACTCAAAAGTATAAAATTTATTTTTCGTAGTGTACACATTTCATCATTTTTTGTTTTTCGCATTATACTTTATTGAAAAAAAAACAATTTTTCCCAAGGTCCATTGAACTCATGAATCATTTGAAAAAAAAGCAGTTGAAGTAAAATGCTCGACTGTAGATATTCGAGTAATCGATCATATTTCTTATTTTGATTTAAAAATATAAGCGATTTAAATATAAGCGAGTCTCTCGTTTATATATATTATACAAGAAAAAAAAAGTCACGAAATAAAACGATCGCACTTTTCATGAATAAAAAGCGTTAAAAAAATTTTTATTTAAATACCCAGTAACTTTGTGTTTGTGGCTCGTAAAAAAAAATTATAAAATAAAATAATACTCGATGGGATTTTTTTCCCAGGTTGCGCAGGTATATGAAACCAGCATGGGTTCAATGGTTCAAATCCAGGATCTTGTCTGTATTTGAATAAGATTCACCCTGTTTATCAATTTTCATGATTCTTCTCTATTCTCTCTTTTGCCCCTTTCCTTCGATCCTTATACATTTGGAGAGAGAGAGAGAGAGGAAGAGAGAGAATATACCGACATCATCCGCAGAATCTTCTTTTTACCCTTTCGCGACCAAATATACAAGTAAATGTAATACTTAAAACATCTTTTTTCCCAAGGGGTTAAAAAAAAGCACCCGTTTCGTTTCCTACATCAAATTAGAATTTTGTACGCACCGGCTGTCTACTGAAATTTTGATTTTCACCTGGGGAGAGAGATTGCGCGTTTCTACCCCTTTTTTCTTTTTTTTTAACACAATATTTCCCTCGCTCCTCTCTTGAAACCCTTTTGTTGTTACGACCGCGCGTGAAAAAAAGAAACGGTACCTAAAAATCGCACGAATTGTCGAAATGCAAATCGCGAGTGAACACGAAAAGGGCTAAGATCGATGGCTCTTTAAAACGGTCAACTTTTTTTTCCTCTTCCCTTTTTTTTCTAATATAGATTTGTGGTTTATGATCCTTGTCTAAATCTAAAAAACGTCGTCCCTTTTTATAAATCACGTGACATTAATTTAAAATATGAAATTCAAATTAATTTTAGTATTATACAAAGTATCAACGTAATATTAAACAAGTTTTACATTTGCACTGAAAAGAATTTTCATTCGAAAATATTTCTCGAAAGAAATTCCTCAAAAAAATGTTCTGTTACATATTTATATTTACAAATTTCTTTAATTATAAATTAATTCAAAAATATCAATAAGTTCCTTCCTAAATTAATATTTACTTATTATTTTTCCGCAGAAATTTAAACATTACCAAACATTTAAATTCAAACCTTTTGGAAATTAAAAAACTTGAAAAGTTATTTTTACATTTTTAAGAATATTGTTACTTTAATTTTCTTAAAAATTATTTTCATCATTTCAATTCAACTATTATTTTCTAGAAATTTAATTAAAATTCTTCGCAAAATCAACTTTTCTAAAATATTTTTTAAAAAAATGTTTGAGAATTTACATTTGAAAAGTTACTATGAACTCATAAAGAATTTTACAAAGAAAATTATTATTAAATTATTGCATTTATTTGACGAATTTTAATAAAAATTTTGAGAAACATTACATTTTTTTAGAATATGTGAAAAATTGTATCATTTAAATACAAGAGTCAGTAATTTATTAAATAATTGAATGATTTTTTATGTTTAATTCCCGTAATAAAATTTATCGACAAATTTTTAAATAATTGCATCCATTTGACGAATTTTAATAAAATTTTTAAAAATCATTCAATTTTTCGAGGAATTTGTAAAAAATGGTGTCATTTAAATTCAAGAGTCAGCAATTTATTAAATAGTTGAATGATTTTTGAAGTTTAATTCTCGTATAATGAAATTTATCGACAAATTTTTAACAATTGCATTCATTTGACGAATTTTAATCAAATTTGTAAGAATCATTAAATTTTTCGAGGAATTTGTAAAAAGTTGAATCGTTAAAATACAAGAGTCAGAAATTTATTAAATAATTTAATGATTTTTGATGTTTAATTCTGTGGAAAAGAAAACAAAAGTTTGGAAAAATTCTCTAGGAGGTTTTAGAAACATTTCCTTATGAAAATATAGAAAAATTTTTCAGAATTTAGAAAAATTTCCATATCCGGAAAAATTTCCATGTAACTTTAAATTATTTAAAAATTAAATTAAACCATTTCGAAAATAATAATTCTTTAAAATTAATAGTGAAAAGAATAGAAAATCCAAATTTTCAAATATTTTGATTTGAAATCTTTTCAAAGTAAATTATTCAATTATTTACATACAACAGTAAATACTTTATTCGAGAATTGAATGTTTTTTAAAATTGAATTCTCTTATAAAATTTTACAAAGAAAATTATTATTATATATTTGCATTCATTTGACGCATTTTAATAAAAATTTGTAAGAATCACTACATTTGTCGATGAATTTTTATAAGATTGTATTATTTAAGTGCAAAAGACAATAAGTTGGTAAATATTTAAATTATTTTTAATGTTTAATTCTCGTCATGGAATTTACTAAAAAAAATTTTAAATATTTCAATCTTTTTGTCGAATTTTAATAAAATGTTTAAGAATCATGCCAGCAAAATATGAATAGAGATTTAAATTTTCATTTTCAAAAATTATTCCACCTCAGAAATTGAGAAATTCAAAAAAAAATCCAGTCCTCAGGTTTAATTACCAACGAGAAAAATCATCCATCAAAAAAAAAAAAAAAAAGAAATTCGATAAAACTGAAAAAAAGTGAGAAGTTATATTTTCAGGTAAAAACATGAAACATTTTTCAAAAGAAATTTCTAACCCCACCCTATTTTCTTGATGTAATGTAGAAAAACCTGATGTCGATTAAAAAGTGAGAGAAGAAAAAAAATTTATTTAATGGAAAGTAAAAAGTATTGTGGAGGAGAAAAAAAAAACGATTTCTCACAAGACAGGAAAAAGATCAGCCCTGTGATGCATTTCAGATGATAAATGATTTCTTTGAAAATCATGAAACTGGTACTTGAATTTTGAAATGCGTGTGATTTCCTTCGCTTTCATCATTTATTTTTTTTTCTCCTCCTCTATTCTCTCATTTACAGCGCGGCTATAGAAGGCTGTCACATTATTTGATGGATCGAAAACTCCAATCATGTGTAGAAAATTTCGTTTCGCGAATTCATTGACGCAAATTTTCATGGGACACTGTTAATGCAAAAAAAAGGACTGTTACGCAAAAGAATAACGGACAGTTTTTACCCTTTTACATTTATTATTTTGTCAAATCGAATTTTGAAAAATGGTATATGTGCTAAATCTGTGGAGCAAACAATTGATGACGAAAAAAAAACTATTTGTCTAAAAAATTAAGCAAATAGTTGAATTTAATTTTTAGCGATTTAGATAAAAGATCTGTGAATCAAACAATTGTTGACAAAAAAAACTATTTGCCTTAAAAATTAGGCAAATAGTTGAATTTAATTTTTAGCGATTTAGATAAAAGATCTGTGGATCAAACAATTGTTGACAAAAAAAACTATTTGCCTTAAAAATTAGGCAAATAGTTGAATTTAATTTTTAGCGATTTAGATAAAAGATCTGTGGATCAAACAATTGTTGACAAAAAAAACTATTTGTCTAAAAAGTTGGGCAAATAGGTGAATTTAATTTTTAGCGATTTGGATAAAAGAATTTTGATGAATTGATGATTTCTGATGAAAGAAGACAGCAATTAATATTCTAAGGGAAAATAATAAATGTGGGGGGAAAAAAGGCAAAAGATTATCACGCGATCATAGACTTTTTGATGGAATATTATATTCGTGAGTTGATTGTGTGTATATCCTAATGAAGAGGCGAGAGATCGCACGGGCGAAAAGGAGAAAAGTTGAAAATCAAATATTGACTCTTTGGTTATGCCTATGTATTCAAGTGGAACGTCACGCGATGCCGGCCCGTCTTTATTAAGTGATTACTCTCATTAGCCTGCACGCGATTCTTTGTAGTGGCCGTTAAAATGGCAACCAGGATCGCTCCTCCGTGAAGTACATTCGAGAGTAGGAGTAAAGTGATCCTCCTCTGGCTATAATTAAAAGGACGAAAATATATTTCATTTCGAAAAAGGCAAAAAAAATTTCTTTTCCACTTTATAGCTTGACTTTAAATATGTTTTAAGGGCAATTATACCAAAGCACGATTTCCGCTCGAGACAAGAAAAACACAATATATTTCATTGCAAGAAAGAAATCGGTTTATCTTAATATCCAATCCAATCTAATAATTATAATTCTCCCAAAAAAATAATTAATAATTAGTTAACTATAATAATCTTCGTATTTCATTCTTTCATTCTGCTGTATTTTTTATACAATACAAAATATATTTTATACAATAAATCAGTTTCATTTCAAGTTTTTTGAAAATAGAGGGGAAAAATGTTTAGAAATTCTACTTGTCAATTTCAAATTTTCATCGAAAGTAAAATTGAAGTTTTTAATTTTTATAAAATAGAGGAAAGATTTTAATTTTTAGAAAATAGAGAAAAGACTTTAATTGTTAAAAAATAGAGGAAAGATTTTAATATTTAGAAAATGTAGAAAAGATTTTAATTTTTTAAAAATAGAGAAAAGATTTTAATTTTTATAAAATAGAAAAAAGATTTTACTAAAAAAATGTTTTGTAACATATTTATATTCACAAATTTCTTTAATTATAAATTAATTAAAAAATATCAATAAGTTCCTTCCTAAATTAATATTTAATTATTATTTTTCCACAGAAATTTAAACATTACCAAACATTTATATTCAAACCTTTTGGAAATTAAAAAACTTGTAAAGTTATTTTTACATTTTTAAGAATATTGTTACTGTAACTTTCTTAAAAATTATTTTCATCATTTTAATTTAATTATTATTTTCTAGAAATTTAATTAAAATTCTTTGCAATAAGTTTTCTAGAATTTTTTTTGAAAAAGTTGCTTGAGAATTTACATTCAAAAATTTAATTAAACTTTTTCGAAAATAATAATTCTTTAAAATTGATAGTGAAAAGAATAGAAAATTCAAATTTTTAAATATTTTGATTTGAAACCTTTTCAAAGTAAATTATTCAATTACTTCCATACAACGATAAATAATTTACTTAAGAATTGAATGTTTCTTAAAATTGAATTCTCATTAAGAATTTAATAAAGAAAATTATTATTAAATTATTGCATTTATTTGACGAATTTTAATAAAATTTTTAAGAATCATTACATTTTTCGAGGAATTTGTAAAAAAATGTGTCATTTAAATACAAGAGTTAGAAATTTAATAAATTATTAAATTATTTTTTATGTTTAATTCTCGTAATAAAATTTGTCGACAAATTTTGTTAAATAATTGCATTCATTTGTTGAATTTTAATAAAATTTTTAAGAATCATTACATTTTTCGAGGAATTTGAATAAAATTGTATCATTTAAATACAAGAGTCAGTAATTTATTAAATTACTAAATTATTTTTTATGTTTAATTCTCGTAATGAAATTTGTCGACAAATTTTATTAAATAATTGCATTCATTTGTTGAATTTTAATAAAAATTTTAAGAATCATTACATTTTTCGAGGAATTTGAATAAAATTGTATCATTTAAATACAAGAGTCAGTAATGTATTAAATTACTAAATTATTTTTTATGTTTAATTCTCGTAATGAAATTTATCGACAAATTTTTAAATAATTGAATTCTTTTAACGAATTTTCTGCAAATTTTTAGAAAAAATTACATTTTTCCAAGAATTCCTTTAAAACTGTACTAAAAATAACTAAAATTCTGCTATGAGTTTTATAATTTATGAAAATAATTGAATTCCTAAAACAAATTTATTATTTATAAAAATAAGTGAATTAATAAAAAAAATGCATTATTTTTTAAATTAATTGAATATTATTGCGATAAAATTTATAAGAAAAATTTTATCAATTGAATTCCTTTACAATTTTTATTTTATTTATGAAAATAATCGAAACGTACAATGTTATTAGATTTTTTTAAGTAATTTTATTGTTTTGGAAAATTTTCGGCAATTTTTATTTTATTTATTAAAATAATCGAAATGTTTGAGTGCAATTTTAGATTTTTTTTAAACAATTAAATTCTTTTGGGAAATTTATTAAAATAGTAGATATTGATAATAAAATGAGGAAATTTTTTTAAAAATAATTCAAATTTGGAGAAGAATTTTGTTATTTATAAGCATAGTTGTGATTTTGCAAAAATTTAAGTTTTTTAAAATTTCAAATTGTAACTTCTGGAGTTCATCTATTTATTAAAATTTGAATCATGACTCTTTTAAAAATAAATTAATTAGGTTGTTAATTAGTTTGAAATATTTGAGTGAAATTTTCATTTAATAAGTTATGAAATAATAATTTTTAATTTTATAATAAGTAGTTGATGTAGAATTATAGTTACTTGGATTAAAACAACGGAACTAAAGAAAGTTTAGGTTTTAGTATAAGAATTTGTAATGATGCACATTTTTTATATTTATAAAAACAAAATTTTGAATTAAAAATATTTAAATTCAATTTGTTGTAAATTGATCATTTTATTTGCAAAAATAAAAAAATTATAGAGTTTTTTATTAGAATTTGTAATGATGCGCATTTTTTATATTTGAAAAAACAAAATTTTGAATTAAAAATATTTAAATTCAATTTGTTGTAAATTGATCATTTTATTTGCAAAAATAAAAAAATTATAGGTTTTTTTATTAGAATTTGTAATGATGCGCATTTTTTATATTTAAAAAAACAAAATTTTGAATTAAAAATATTTAAATTCAATTGGTTGTAAATTGATCATTTTATTTGCAAAAATAAAAAAATTTTAGGTTTTTTTATTAGAATTTATAATGATGCGCATTTTTTAAATTTGAAAAAAACAAAATTTTGAATTAAAAATATTTAAATTCTATTTTTTTAAATTGATATAATTTTATTTTCAAAAAGTGTGTAAGAAGTTAGCCGCGCGAATTGTTGCCAGTCTTATTTTTTTTTTAGTCAAAGTTTAATGAAACATTAGTGGGGGGAAAAATAGTGACGACTTTAAGAATGTACGAGTACGTTGTATACAAGAGGTATTATAAAGAGAAGATTTGGTGGAATGCTTCTTATTCTTCTTCTAAAAGACTCACAATGGTACGAAACCGACACCGTCATCCCGACAGAGGATCAGAATCTCGCAACTTGGACAGTATCACGATCTAGTGTCAAACTCAATCTAAAGTAAAATCTGCTTTTACAATATTCCATTGCCAAACAAATAAAAATTGACAAGAAATTAAAAAAAAACAGAAATTTTTATACAGCGATAAAATGTAAATTTGTTTTATTCATTTTCAATTTCATTTTATTCATTTTCAATTTCATTTTATCAAATAAAAAACAAAACAAAAAACGGTTTCAAAATCGATTCACATACGTGATTTATTTCAAAAAAATAAGATTTAAATTCATCGTTTCAGCGTTTTCAAATCCGTGGAAATTATATGGAACTGAACTCTTTGTTAGAGACAATAATCATTTGTGGAAAAATGATAGAGAGAGTGAGAGAAAGAAACGGGTGGTTATAAAAATTCTGAATTACGAAATCTCTAGAGAAAACACAGCTGGCATCAGGTATATCGAAAAATCTTTTAGAGATTCGTGGGGTGAAGAAGATTAGATGAAATAGAGAAACTGAGAGAAAAAAAAGGGGGAAACGACTTCTTATGCTTTACAGCTGTATTGAAAAAAAAAGTGTGACGTAAAAAAATCCGTGTTACTTAAAATAAACATCCGAAGGTTTAAGAGCAAAAAAAGCCAATAAGGTAAAGATAAATTTTATCAATTATTCTACACAACTATTTTTGAAGTATTATTTAATTTTACATTCTTTGTTTGAAACGCAAAAGCTGTTTTCTTTCGAATATTTAGACCTTTATTGAGCTTTGAATTTATTTTTTATTTTAAAAAAAGGAGACAAACCTAACCTCAAAATTTTCGGCCTTTTTTTACGAAGACTGTAATACTTTATGATTTGTTTTAAAATAGCAGAATGGAATATTTTTAGTTTTGCGTGTAAATCACAGAAATTCGTGCGATTATTTTCTCTCCTTTTTGGGGCAAATAATTTGTTTCATTGTATGTATGTATATACGTATATATATATATATATATATATATATATATATATATATATATATATATAATATAAAACTTGTTCGCCTGGAGAGTTAATCGCTTCTGGCATTTTCACTCGAGCAGAATACAAGCTACTGGCACTGTATAATCGGCAATGGTCACAACGAAAGTCCTCCTCTCGCAGTAAATCACTCGTCTTCAATTAACTAATATATATCGCTCCATACGAGAACTGAAAGAGGGAGAGAGAGAAAGAAGGAGAATCCTCACAAACGGCCATTAAAAAGGCAGAATTGCCAGCGACGATAAAAAATTGCAATTTCATCTTTCCATTTCTTGTGGCTAAGGTGCAATAATCTTTATGAACAATCTTCATCACTTCAACTCGCAAATACCTTAAA
The DNA here is from genome assembly GCA_032873175.1 of Leptopilina drosophilae. Taxonomy (NCBI): domain Eukaryota; kingdom Metazoa; phylum Arthropoda; class Insecta; order Hymenoptera; family Figitidae; genus Leptopilina; species Leptopilina drosophilae. The sequence continues at coordinate 5,245,382 of CM065483.1, forward strand.
TGAATAAGAATTATTAATTCCCCGGAACGTTATAGTTTGGGAAAAACTTTTCTATACACTATTTTGTTTACATCCATTTTTTCCATTCAGGATTAATTGACAAGAAAAAAAAGGAAAAAAGATGCCAAGAAAAAATTGATTTCCCCTTTTTCCTTATTTTTGTATAGACTTTCCATTCTTCCAAACTGGGAATATTTTTTTTTTGACTTCTAAAACGTTCTTTCTCTCGACGAATTTTTTTGAAATGTTATCAATTACCGTTTAATTTCTTTCTTGGATGAAAAATATTCTTTGGCTACTAATTGGTTCTTGCGTTTTGTAGAAAATTGCACAAAAAATTGTAGTAAAAGTACTTTTTCTCATACTAATTTTTAGGATTAAGGAAAAATACTGTTTTATAAATAGTGTAATTTTGAATTTGCCGCCTTTATGTTGTCGCGGTTATCAAACACAGAGCAGGCGCTGTGGTCGTAAAAAAGGACACGACTAGGTTATTTGTCGCTTTCTAGCGCATTGCTTTCGTCACGGCAATTGGAGATTAAGTCTCATTTATTGAAAAAGTAAAGAATAAAATTTAATTTTTAAATTCAATTTTAATTTACATTAATAAGAAATTTTGCAATTGTGTAATAATGAATTCAATTTTAATTTCTATTAATAAGTAATTGCGTCGCGCTTTCAATAAAGGTGAAGCAAATCGTTTTAAGGTTATGTTTGTCTTAGTTTCACCTCGATTAAAAGTTTCTTTGTAATTACCTAATAAAATTCTAAATCTAAATCATAAATTAATTAAATTAAATTCATAAATTAATAAAATTAATAAAATAAAATTCATAAATTAATAAAATTTACATTTATAAATTAATAAAATTAAATTCAGAAATTAATAAAATTGAATTAGAATCATTTTTATTGAATGTTTTAGACGTAATAAAAACTTAAATATCAATTTAGGTTGTTAATCGTCTAAAAATTGTAAACATAACCTAAAATTTTATGCTTCTTAGGAGAAAATTTTTTGTTTTGTTTCTTTTTTTTTCTTCGCTTTCTTGGGAGTGCGACACTTGTAACAATGTATAGTGTTTTAATTTGTTAGCTTCCTTAAAAATTAAATTTTGAAAACTATTATCAAAAAATTCTAGAAAATTTATTAAATTTTGGAAAACTTGCAGTTCAAATTTTTAAGTATTTTGAAATTTTAAGCAAGTAAAAAACAATAATTAATTAAATATTTATTTTACAAAAGTTATTAAAAATTTAAAAAATTTAATTTGGAAATTTAAAAAAATTTACGTTTTTGAAAAATAGTGATTCAAAATTTTTTAAAGAAAAAGGTACTTGATTTTACAATAATAATTTTAACAAATTGAAACAATTGGAAATTTTGTAAAATTTTATATTTTAAAGAATTTTATTTTTTCCCTCTTTAAAAATTTTCTTAAAATATAATTATATTTTTCAAATTATAACATTTTATGAATTTACAAAAAATCTATTTAAATAATTCAATTCTCGTAGTTGAACTCTGATCGGAATTGATTTAACAAAAATTTTAGTTAAAATTTTAAAAAATAATTAAATATTTAAACCGTTATAACAGGAATTTTAGGAATGAATTAATTTTTAAAAGGTTTTTAAATTAAATTCCTTGAAAATTTAACGGAAGTAGAAGCTTAAAAATCTTTAAATTTTTATTTAAAAAAATTATTAATAACATTATTATTTTTTAAAAATTATAAAAGTTTTTCAATATAACTTTATTCAAAAATAAATTTATTCTAAGAAAGTAATTAATTTTGGATGAATTACAGTTGCAATCTTTGAAAATAATTATATTTTATGAGGTTTTTCATTTAAAGTAATTGAAATTTTAATTCCTTGGGGAAAAATAAACATAAAGAAGTTTTTAAATTTTTCTTTAACAAAAAGTATTAAAGTTTTGAAAAATTTAATTCACAAATTTCCTAAAATTGTTTCTTCGAAAAAATGAAACTAAAATTTTTTAAAAATACTTCTATTTCTGAAAATAATTTTAAAAAATTGAAACAATCGAAAATTTTGCCAACTTTTATTGAAATAAATTTTGAATTTTAATTCAAGTTGCTATATTAGAGATATTTTAATATTTAATGTACTAGTTGTTCAAATAATTACATTTAATGAAGGATCGTAGGAAAAAATATATTTTTAACGAAATGAAAAGAATTTTTATTGAATTTGTGAACCGATTATTTGATTATTATCAAATAAATATTTACTTAAATCAAATAATTTTTCTTTGAATCAATTCAATAATATTTGCTTCAAATACAGTTTATTTGATTCAAATAAAAATTATTTGATTATATTTATTAATTAATAAAAATTAATAAAAATTAATTATTAATAATTATTATTTGAGTCAAAGAAATTTTTTTTCAGTTTAATAAATTCGATTCTAAATGACATTCTCGACAATGTTTTAATTCCTTGTTTCTGATTTTTTTTTTCATTAAAATTGGAATCAATGTGAAGAATTCAGTCGTAGAGGACGCGGATTAGAAGACCCAGGAGGGTTTTTTTTTCCTGAAAAATTACTTAAGTAAAAATAACCATGGCGAATTGTGCTGATTAGTGGATCAGAGTGATTGCATTGTCTTTTTCGAGCAAAAGAGAGAAGAAGAAGAAAAAAAAAAATTGTGCGGGAAAAAGGGGCTCGAGCAAAAGGTGAAGAGAGACGAGAGTGAAGAAGAATTAAAAGAAGAAAGAGAGAGAGAGAGAGAGGTGGAGGGGGGAAGCGCCAGCATCGCGGCGTTTAGTTTCCGCGTGATGCTTATTTTGCCTCTTATATACACCGATGAGCGTTCAAACTCCTTCTCATGTCCATTTGCTCGTCAGAGAGGTTTGAATTCTTATACAACATCACGAGCCGCACCGACGACGACCAAATGACAAACCAACCATTTGGAATTCGATCAGAAATACTCAAGGTGGCGTCTGCCTCCTCAACCCTCGTTGATCAACGATCAGGGGATTCACAAACATGGTCATCGACGTCGCGACGCTATTTTGTAATTCCCCTCTTAACTCTTTCTTCACTGTTTCTGCATTTCTCTTTTTCTTTCTTTATTCCTCTCTTTCTCTCTTTATTTCTCTCTTTCTTTATTTCTCTCTTTCTCTCTTTCTCTCTTTCTTTCTTTATTTCTCTCTTCCTCTCTTTATTTCTCTCTTTCTCTCTTTATTTCTCTCTTTCTCTCTTTATTTCTCTCTTTCTTTCTCTATGTTCTTCTCTCAAAATTCCCTCTCTTATACATTCAAAGCTGCATATAGAAAATAATTCCTGAGGCTTCCAAAAGAATTTAAATTAGCCAGCATATCGAACTGCGGCTAAAATTAATTGATTTATGGCACAAGATCTTTTCTTCCTTCACTATATATACTTCTGATTCTGCACTCCTTCTTATTGAACTGCCCTCCCCCCTTTTCTCTCTCTCTCTCTCTCTCTCAACATTTCTACTTCGTCCCTAAAGCAAAACTTTTCGAATGCATCCTTTTTTCCAATTTGGTCACACACTATAATTATTTTTTTTTTGTTGCACATTTATGATATATTCATATTGAAAAATATAAATTAATTTCTATATTATATTTAGAGTCTCGTACCCAACTTGCAATTTGTATTTTACTATTTTTAAATGTTCTCTATATAGTTATAAAAAAAAAATTCCCGGTAAAGTCAGAATTGAATCAATAAATACAGTGGAAAAAAATTATTTTATTCCAATAACCGATTATTTGACTATTATCAAATAAATATTTACTTGGATCAAATAATTTTTACTTTAATGAGATAAATTGTATTTGAATCAAAAATTTCAGTATTTGAATCAAATATTTCAGTATTTGAATCAAATATTTCAGTATTTGAATCAAATATTTCAGTATTCGCATTAAAAATCTCAAGAAACAAAAATTTAATGAAATTTTTCATCTCGAATAATCACAGCAACTGACGTCCTCGCCATCTGTTGGTTAGTTCTAAAAATGGCGCGAATTTTAAATATTATAAAAAATTTCCATGCAATGAAAACGAAAAAATAGCCAAAAAATCTAGAAAACAGTTTAATTAATAAATTTTTAAAAAATAATAACTATTGAAAATACTTAACCTCGAAATTTTATTTACAATTAAGTCTAAAACAATAAGTAAAAAAATAATAACAATAAATAAAATAAATAAATATTAAATAATAAATAAATAATAAATAATTAATAAATAATAATAATATAATAAATAATAATAATAATATAATAATAATAATTAATTTATTATATTATAATAATAATAATAATAATAATAATAATAAATTTTATAATATTATTAACTTAATTATAATTAATTTATAATTAATTAATAATTAATTAATTATAATAAATAAATAAACAATAAATAATTTTAAAACAATAAATCTTACATTCGATCTCGTTATTTAACTAAAATTGTTTACATTAGAAATATTTTTCTACCGAATCTTAGTTTTAAAAGTATTATTTCAAGTCCTAAAGGCTAAAATTGACTAAATGTAATTAAAAATTTAATAATTAATAATTAATTAATAATTAATAACCTAATTTTAACTTTTCAGTTATTTTTATAGGTGTGTGTCTCCATAATTTTTTTTTCAAGTTACGCGCAAAAAACATTTTTTTTCCAATATTAAAAATTTAAAAATGCAAAAAAGAAAAGAGCGAAAGCAGTAAATGAAAGAATTAAATGTTTCGTTAATATAGTGAAATTTTTTACCAATATTTTTGGGTAAAAATATTGTTTTTCGTGAAGAATGAAATTTAACTGATAAAGTAAAATAGAATAATAGATTATTATTGTATCACAGATTTCTTTATGGATTAAAAAAAAATAAGGTATTACCAAAAATAATTAAAGTTTTAATAATTCATAAGAAGGCTTGTTTTGTGAATTCTTGCGTTTCCAAGGCAACATTCATAATAATTCAAGCATTGATCCACTAGAGAAAGGACTCGTGGCTCCATCTTTGGCGAAATTAGTGAAAATAATTCCCAACTGCGATGCGAGCATTTTTTTTCAGTCGATAAGTCTCTGTGGGTAAATTAACCAACTGCTTTCAGGCATTGCCATCCGATCGTAATTTACTCAATTGTTGGTAAATCATAAATTATTTTCAAAAAACAATTTCGATCTCAACTCCTTTTAATAATAAAAATAAATTTAAAAAAAAATTTATATTTTAACAATTTTTTTCTCTTACTAAAACTTTTAAAGAATTGAAATTTAATTATTTTTCTAGATTTGTGAAAATAATTGAATTAAAATTATTTTACAAAAATATCAAAAAATATCAAAGAATAATTCATTAAAAATTTGTATTAAAAATAATTTATTTCCTGTGAAAAATTTTATTAAGTATTAAAATCATTGAATTTTTAAAAAGTACTTTCTTAAAATTTTTGGAATTTATTAACTGAATTTTTTTGAATCTTTTTTAAAAAAATTAAAATAATAACTCAATTATTTAGAATAGTTTATTAAAAATAGTATTAAGAAAAATTTAATTCCTATGGAGAATTTTCTTCCAAAGAATTTAATGGATTTATTAAAATAGTGGAATTCCAGTGAATAATTTTATTATATTTTATATTTCTAATTAAAATTGAATTCACAAAAAGGATTTTATTAAATTTTTCGTAATTAATTGAATTTTTTATATTATTTTCCGAAAATTTGAAAAAAGAAATAATTTTTTATAAATTTAAAAGTATAAATTGAATTAATGATTCAATTATTTAGAATTATTTAGAATTATTTAGAATTATTTAGAATTATTTAAAATTAAAAATTTTTACATTGTTTTAGTGAAAAATACAAAAATGATTCAAATAATATTTTTCAAATTAAGACCCATAACTATTTCGCCATAAATATTAGAAAATATTTTATCTGCCTTTTTTTATTCGCCCATACATGCGTGTTCACGATCCTAAATGCGTTATATCGTTATCTGCTGTAATCTGGTAACTGATATAGTGTAACTATTCACTAAAATGAAAAATAGAATTCTTCTCATATGTGATTAATGTTCTTCTCTTTTTTTTCATTGCATGTTGCTATACTAATAGCTCTGGGGATCACATATTATTTATTATTAAATACATCAATTATATAGTGTACAAATTTTTCCGACGAAATGAAAATTTATTTATTTATTAAAACATATTTATTTTTAGGGGATCAAGTTGATTAGGGATGATGGGTAATTTCACGTAAATTATATATATATAGAGGATTATCGTGAAATGTTTGATAGATAAAAATAATAAATTGATAATATAAGGATAAACTTTACTCTATATGGTTCTATATTCGGAGGGAAACTTTTATAAATGTATGGTCGAAATTGAATTACATCCGAGAGAGAAATGTATCAATTTTTTTTAATGGTAAGCAATACACAGATATACACATTTTTTCTCAAACAGGTCGAGTGGTAACCTACATTTCTTTTCAAGATCTTTATGTATATACACTACACATAGAGTAAAAATCATTTTACGTTCCGGAAATTTCAATATTTTTCCATATTCAAAAGTTTTAAAATCTTGAAACCTCTTTTTTTTTTGCCTACTCTCTTCTAAACGACGTAGAAAGCCAAAAAAAGAAAAATTTTTAATTTACAAAAAACAATAAAAAGGTCATATATGTTTTCTTAAAGTTCAACAAACCATTTTCTCTCTATAAAGCTTTCGTTTTTCAAAACTTCTTCTTTCATGAAACTCTTGGAGGAGAGAGAGGGCAAAAAAAAAATTTCTCACAGAGTACTCTCGAAACAAAAGTGAAATAATTTTTATTTATTTCATTTAGAATTCCTTTCTTTTCAATAGAAATAAATATACTCATTCATTAGGAATATTTTCTCTTTAGGAAAATTCTTTCATTTTTTTTTCGCTCAAGTTCCATTTGCATACATGCGGGATCTAAAGTTTAGTCGAAGATCCTGCCAATTAAGTTTATGAAGAATTTCGGTATTCCACTCGCAAAGTTCTTGAATGTGGTGAATAAGAAGCAGAACTAAAGAACAAGCAGAATGCAGTTTTGCAAAAAAAAAGAAAAAGAAAAAAGAAGTGATGAATGGAGTTTACGGACAATAAAGACGCACTTATGAAAGTTCAAGAAATTCTTTTGTACTTGAAAAAAAATTTTATTAACAATTATTATTATTAGAAAAAGCGCTATTCATCATAGTTGAACACTAATCGAGCTTATTTCAAAATTAGTTTTTAATTTAAATACAAATAAAAAATAAAATTATAATAAGAAATAAAAAATAAAAAATAAAAATACAAATTACAAATTACAAATTACAAATTACAAATAAAATTAATTAAATACAAATACAAATAATAAAAATGAAAATAAAAATTTGTGAAAGTGAAAATAAGTGAAGAAAAGTAAAAAAAAAATATGAAGCAAATTTTTCTTTAAAGAGAAATCAAACATAAAAAAGATACTGGAGATGAAAAATTCATTATCAAAATTATAATAAAATTGTGCATGGAAAAAAATTCAATTTGAATTTCGCGCCAATACAATTTTGTATAAGTATTCGACAGATGGCAAGAAAGATCCTTTCTCATAAATGAGACATAACAGAGAAAATTTATAAGAAGCGCACAGTCTCCTCGAAATCCTTCCCATCGGTTTCCGATATTACAAATTTTTTTTTCCCTCCTTCTTTTTACTACTATCCTTCAAATAAAATAGTGAATGACAATCCATAACTCTCTCTACAGTCTTAGACGAAAAAGAGGCTAATTTAAAGAAGAAATGTTCATGCATATATTAAAAATACTTTCTATATGAGAATTAAATTCAATTCCTTTTTTTGAACTAATAATTTCTGCTGTTTATGAAAATAATTAAATTCTAAAAAAGAATTTTAATCCTTTTTTCAAAATGATGAAATTATTGCGAAGAAATTTTGTAAATAATTAAATTTCTCTGCATTTTTTATTATTTTTAAAAAGAATTAAATTTCTTCGGCGAATTTTATTCAAAATTTTGAAGAATAATTGAATACCTTGTGAAATCCAATTAAAATTGGTATGAAAAAAAATTTCAATTCGACTATAAACTTTATTATTTAAGGAAATAATTGAATTCATGAAAAAGCATTTTATTGTTTATAAAAATAATTGAATTCATGTAAATGGATTTAAAATTGAATTGAAAATAATTGAAATCCTGCGATGAGTTTTAATAATTATAAAAATAATTGAATTCATGAGAAGAATTGAGACGAGAATGCAATTATTTAAAAGAAAAAAAATTTAATTTTTTGAAATATTGAATGTTTTTTAAATTTAAAGTTTCAGAAAAAATTTTACAAAACAAATTTTTGAATAATTGAATTATTTCGTCAGATATTGAAAAATTTTTTTTAATAAAATAAAATTTTTGGTGAAAATTGAATTCAAATTATATTAAAAGTAATTGAAATTCGTCGATGAGTTTTATTATTTGTGATAATAATTGATTTCCAAGAAAGAATTTTAGTGTTTTTTAAAAATAATGGAATTATTGCAAAGAAATTTGTAAATAATTGAATTTCTGTGAAATTTTTATTTTTGATAAAAAAACTGAATTTATGCAGATATAATTGAATTCTGGGAATGAATTTCATATCAAATTTGTAAATAAAGTATTTATGAAAAATATTTGAATTCCTCAAAAGAATTTTTTTAATATTTTGAAAAAAAGAGAATTCATTCGAAGGAATTTATATTAAAAATTAATTGTAAATAACTCAAATTCTGTGATTATTGTTTAGTAATAATAATTGGAACTTGAGAAGAATTAATTAAAATTTTCGTAAATATTTGCACCCAGAGAAATTGTATATTTGTCTCAGAACTAACTAGACTTTTTATTTGTTTCAAATAAATTTTATTTAGTTTAAATAAAATTTTATTTAACTCAAATATATGTTTTATTTATATCAAATATAAATTTTGTTTAAAACAAATAAAAAGTCTAGTTGGTTCTGAGACAAATACACGTTTATTTAAGTCAAATAAAATATATTTGGTTTAAATAATAATTTTCTCTGGGTGTGAATTTTAGAAATAAATTAAATTATTTAGAAAGATAATTTATATTTTAACAAGAATTCAATTATTATTTAAATACCAAAATAAGTAATTGATTTTTTTTCGAAGTAGTATTATTATGAAGAATGTTGTCAACAAAATTTTCGAATAATCGAATTCTTTAGTAAAATTTTAATTAAATTGTAAGAAAAATTAATTTTTTCAGGGAAATTTGATTAAAATTATATTAAAATTTAAAATTAATTCAAATTCTGAGTGGAGTTTTGCATTATTTATGAAAATTAATGTATACATGTAAAAAATTTTATTATCTACGAAAAAAATTGAATAATTACGAAAAAATTAGTGAATAATTTGTAAATAAATAAATTTTTGTGAAATTTTTTTTAGTTGTGAAAATAGTTAAATGCTGTCGTAGAATTTTAATTGTATTACAATTTTTTTCTAAGTATTTAAATTAACTGTTCGTGTAGAATGTTATTAGAAAAATTTTTGCCTCTAATAATTGAATTCGATCGGTCAATTTTATTAAAATAGCAAGAATATTGAAGGTCATTGAATTAAGTATAAATTTTTTAAAAAGAATCGAATTTTTTACATTAAGTTTATTAAAATTCCAGGAGATAATTGAATTTTGTTGGGAAGAATTTTGTTATTCATCAATTTGCTAAATATTATTTCAATGTTGACAATTTAAATTTTTTTTTTAGATATTTTTTGGAAAGTATTTAAGTTTCTGACTAGAAAGTATTTTGGAATATAATTGAATTCGTTTGGTGACTATTGTTATTTTTTAAAATGATTGTACTTTGTAATGAATTTTTTTAAAATTCCCGAAAATAATTGAATTTGATCGCGAAAAATTTTGTTATTTATTTGCAAAAATAATTTCAATTTTGACAATTTTTTTTTGTTGACTTATTTGAAAATAATTCAATTTCTGCCTAGAATGTTAGTATTTTCAAAAATAATTGAATTCGTATGGCGCGACTATTGTTATTTTTGAAAATAATTGTTCTTTGTAATGTATTTTTTTTTAAATTCCGAAAAATAATTGAATTTCCTCGCGAAAAATTTAGCAACAATGGAGAAAAATTTGAAAAAAGTGAACAAATTTTAGCAAAAATGAAAATAAATTCTGTTTTGAATATTAATTTTGTTGAAAACTTTTTTTTGTCTATAATCATGGTCGCTAATGTCGTTTTAGAATATAATTCTTCATCTTCTGCTGATTATCGGCTGTGGTTACTTTTTACAAATTGCGAATTTAATTAATTTTGATTACCTAGATATTAATTCGTATTGTTTTAACTATACTTTAGGAAAAGTAAATCTACTAGAAATATTTTTCAATTTTTTTCCAAACTGTTATTTGGAAATAAATTTCAGAATGAATTCCCAAACAGTTGAATTCAACTTCATTAATGAAGAATTGATTTATTGAAGAATTGCGGGTATTGTATAAATATTTTATTTCTAAATGATTGATTCAATGAATCGAAATCAATTAACCAAACCGAGAGATAGGGAGAGAGAGAGAGAGGGAGAGATAATGGAGAAAAGAAGCCATTATAGAGAGAAAACTGTGCTGCCTCCATCGAATGTTAACTACCCCTTTCTTTTTACTGAGGCAATGAGGCATTTCCATTGACTCTGATCAAACAGCTCTCGAACCCGCATTTTCCACGGCAGTTAAGATCTTAGTTACTCGTACTCGAGGAGATTACAAGCGCGAGAAATCCTCTCGAAGCCACTTCCTCTAGTTGGATCTATACTTCAGCTTCTCTTCCTCTCTCTCTCTTTCTCTTTCAATTCTGATTGGATTCTCTATCAAGTTCTTTTTTTCCTTTATGTCTGTTTTTTTTTCGGTTAGTCATTATCAGTCCCCAATTGCTCGGCTTACCTCAATCAATTGAAGAGTTCTTGGAACTATAAACTTTAAAGGCAATGAATTCGCATTGCTAAATATAAATTTTTTGTTTTTTTTTTGTTTTTATAACGTTTTTGTACTTTTCGTAAGGGGAAGGGTTATAGAGAGAAATTGGGAAAAGTTTTCTAGGTCCTCTGGGAGGATATACAGACAAATCGTTGAATAGACCTTGGGGGCATTGTTCTTTATGCCAAAAAACGGACTTTTCCGCGGTTTCTTTTACTCTTTTTCAACATCGGCTTTTATTTTCATTTCTCGGGATTTTCATCTTCCTCGTCGTCATCGACGAATGTTTCTCTTGAACTAGAGTTCACTCTTGTTCTCTTGCAGATAAAGACGATGAGTATCGCTCTTGTTCTATGTATACTATAAGCTCGCTCTCGCATTCCGCAATGCGGTCTCGAAGGTCTACTACGTGACCTACGACCTCCAGACTCTCTCTCTCCCCTCCATTGCAGGAATTACGATCCCTCCCACAGGACTCATCGCCCTTCTCCTCCTCCACCCACAATTTCCAACCTCTAAAATTTGCCAATTTGAATTTGCCGCCGGAGCTTTTGTCTCATCGTCCTTGTAATATTTATATGCGGAATTTGCATATTTAACTGAATTATATAGTAGGGAAGTTTCGCAAAAAAAAAAATTTATTCTTTTCTCTAATTTTTATTCGACTTTTACTTTAACACTACACTCATCTAACTTTGTAATTAAAAATAATTAATACTTCATCTTAATTAAAGATTTATAAAGGTTTCAGGCATAGAGGTTTCATTTTACAAATTAAGACATAGAGTATTAAAAGTTGCTTTATTATTAGATAGAGGAAAATAAAGATTTCATGCTCGCGAATTCGCTCTAATTAAGCACACTTAATCGACGATTAGTCTCTCGCTGTGTCTCTCTAAAGTTTCATTGAGTAATTCGAATAATTAACTATTAATAAAGTTTCCTGATTAAATAGACTCCCTGAATATAGGATTTAATTGTATTATCAATCGGGAACTTAATAGTCAGGGACATAAATTTTTATTAAATTTTTCCTATTTTTCTTAAATATAAGATGGAGAGAGTGAATTAAAGTTTTACTAGTCCCATATATGGTAATTTTTACTATACTATTAATTCGATTCTTTTTAAAAAATTTATACTTAATTCAATGACTTTCAATATTCTGCTATTTTACTAAAATTGAATTTAATATAAAATTAAATTTTAATTTAATAATTGAATTCAATTATTAAAGGCAAAAATTTTTCTAATAAAATTCTACACGAACATTTAATTTAAATATTTAGAAAAAAATTGTAATACAATTAAAATTGGACGAAAGCATTTAACTATTTTCACAACTAATAAAAATTTCACAAAAATTTATTTGTTTACAAATTATTCACTAATTTTTTCGTAATTATTCAATTTTTTTCATAGATAATAAAATTTTTTTACATGTATACTATTATTTTTATAAATAATGCAAAACTCCACTCAGAATTTGAATTAATTTTAAATTTTAATATAATTTTAATCAAATTTCACTAAAAAAATTAATTTTTCTTACAATTTAATTAAAATTTTACTAAAGAATTCAATTATTCAACAATTTTGTTGATAACATTCTTCATAATAATACTACTGCGAAAAAAAAATTAACTACATATTTTTGTATTTAAATAATAATTGAATTCTCGGTAAAATATAAATTATCTTCCTAAATTATTTAATTTTTTTTCTAAAATTTAAATATTTACGAAAATTGTAATTAATTCTTCTTAAGTTACAATTATTTTTAATAAACAATAATCACAGGATTTCAATTATTTACAATTCATTTTTAATATAAATTTCTTCGAATCAATTCAATTTTTTTCAAAATATTAATAAAATTCTTTTAAGGAATTCAAATATTTTTCATAAATACTTTATTTACAAATTTGATATGAAATTCATTCCCAGAATTCAATTATATCTGCATGAATTCAGTTTTTTTTATCAAAAATAAAAATTTCACAGAAATTCAATTATTTACAAATTTCTTTGCAATAATTCCATTACTATCAAAAGACACAAAAATTCTTTCTTAGATATCAATTATTATCACAAACAATAAAACTCATCGACGAATTTCAATTACTTTTAATACAATATGAATCCAATTTTCTCAAAAAATTTTATTTTCTTAAAAAAAATTTCTCAATATCTGACGAAATAATTCAATTATTCAAAAGGTTTTTTTGTAAAATTTCTCTGAAAATTAAAGTTCAAGAAACATTCAATATTTCAAAAAATTAAATTTTTTTCTATTCAATAATTACATTCTCGTCTAAATATCAATTATCTTTCTAAATAATTAAATTCATTCAATTATTTTGAATTCAATTTTAAATCCATTCACATGAATTCAATTATTTTTATAAACAATAAAATGCTTTTTTATGAATTCAATTATTTCCATAAATAATAAACTTTATAGTCGAATTAAAATTATTTTTCATACCAATTTTAATTGGATTTCAGAAAAAAATCCATTATTCTTAAAAATTTGATTCAAATCCGCCGAAAACATTCAATTCTTTTTAAAAATAATAAAAATTTTAGAGGAATTGAATTCTTTTCTAATTTTTTCGCAATAATTCCGTCACTTTCAAAAAGTATTAAAATTCTTCTTTAGAATTAAATTGTTTTTATAAACAGCAGAAATTATTTGTTCGGTAAACAATTGAATTCAAATCTCATATAGAGATCTTATCTTCTTATCTATGTTAGTAAATGTTTCTCAATAATTCCCAAAATTTGCTGCCCGAAGTTTTTTGAGAAAATTTTTCAAAAAAAATTATTCTTACAGTGTATTTAATTGAAGAATTTCCGTATAATATAAATTTCAATAGATGAATTGAATTGTGAATTAAATTGGTTTTAAATATTCTCAAAGAACAATATTGTTATTGCGTTAATGAAAAATTATGCATAAAGTGGATACATTACATATTTCTTAATCACAATTTTTTAACGATTAACAATTTCCTAATATTTTTAAATGGAATCATTTTCATTTTTGAATAAAAAAAAATTGCTTGTTTTTACTAATTAAAATTCAGACAGTATCTTGAATTTTGCAAAATAATTGCTTTTTTTGAAAAGTTCGATTATGTTTACGATTTTTTTTTTTTTGATAATTTAGAACAAATATAAAATTCCCCGAGTGTATGTACAACTGTTTCCAATATTACAGATAATTCGCTAATTGCTTTCGCTAGTTAATTACGGAAAAAGAGAAGGAGAGGAAAAATAAATAAAAAAAAAAAAAACAGAAAAAAAGTGGAGTGTGGTTATAATGATGAAAACAGGCGGGTACTTTCCAAATGCCAACTAGTTTTGAACCAACGATGAACACCGAAAGGTACCGAGTGCCATCGAACTTGCCGCAATCGATTCGCATAGCTATATAGCTGCAAATATATATATATGCTCATGTGAAGAGGGTTTTTGCCAGGGGTGTGGGAGTCACATGCCCGAAAAAAAGCTTGGAACGCGACGCAATGTTCCGAGTGGTTCCGAGGATGACGGTCCACTCGCTGGACACTCGGCTCGTATACATACAGACATGCACTTTACTGTACGTATATATATGTGTAAAATATACATATATATATTTCGAGAGAGTAGAGTGGACTTTCTTTTTTTGAATGAGGGTCCATTCATGAGGTCGCGCGTGTGTGGTTATCCCGAGGGGTAGTGTTTGTTCACCCAACCACTCGTGCCCGCGTGAAACTGCAGAATTGAGAGACTGCGAGAGCGACGGCCTTTTACTCTTACGAACTTGTTGAAACTTAAATCTCTCAGAGAGACTCCCTCTTCTACTCTCTCTCTCTCTCTCTCTCTATTTTTCTCTCTCTTTCTCTTTTCTTCTTTCTCAGCCACTGCACTCCAGCATAGTGAAGGGATTTTATTTTTCCCTATTCTATATAAGATTTTACTTTCACAAATTTTATCCCCGAAAATGGAAAAATTGACATTCTTTCCTATTTGCCAGCGGGGGAAAAAAATGCCATCGAATCAATGGCATATTTTTCAATCGCAATATTCAATATAAAATACCTACTCTCCAAATCTGAATTAGCAAAAAAGTCACTAAAAAAAATAACGAAAAATCTCCCACCCAAAGAATTTAGTAATTAATTTTTTTCCAACAAATGTAAACTGTCTGTAAATTAAAAGAAAAAAAAAATTTTGTTCGCAAACCAACAATTATATGTACACAAATTTTGTCTGTGAATTAATAGAAAAAAAAATAAAGTCCAAGATGGAAAACTCGTCTTGTTCCGCCATATTAAATCCACCATTTTGGATATTTAACAACTGACCATTGATTCCTAATCAAACTATGCCGAAAAATGGAGAGTTGCAAAAAATTTAAATCGGCAATTTTCTAAACTTCAATTTTGAATTTTTTCATTAGGATAAATAATTGCATTATTATTATTTTAAATTTTCGGAAAATTGTACAAAAATTTAATTATTTACAAACAATTGAATAAAATCCTTTTCATGAATTCAATTTTTATTTACGAATGACAAAAAAATTATTCACAGGAATTCAATTATTTGAAATAAAAGTATTGAATTCGTTGGAAGAATTAAATTTATTATCAAAAATTCGAACGAAAATTTCATCGATAATTTCAATTATTTTTAATTTTTTATGAATGAAAATAATCCTTTGCCAAAAA
Organism: Leptopilina drosophilae; assembly: GCA_032873175.1. Taxonomy (NCBI): domain Eukaryota; kingdom Metazoa; phylum Arthropoda; class Insecta; order Hymenoptera; family Figitidae; genus Leptopilina; species Leptopilina drosophilae. Next base: position 5,261,162 of record CM065483.1, read on the forward strand.
TAAATTCAGGTACAAAAATCAAGAGAATAATTCTTGGCGGACTTTAAAATCTCTAAGAAAATATTAATTATTCTTTTCAAACATAATAAAATTTCAGGAAGAAATTGTCTTATTTTCAAAAATTTTATCAAGAATTACAATTATTTTTATGTTTATAGAAAAATTTCTTTTAAAAAAACTAAATAATTTACAGAAATTCAAACAAAATTCTTGGCAAAATTTTAAAACTTCTACAAAAAAGCATTTAATTATTTTTAAAAACAATAAACATTCCACAGAATTTTCAATTATTTAAAAAATAGAATTTGCCTACGATTTTTCGCTTAAAGTGAATTATTTTTTAAAAAATTTAGAATTTTCAAAACTCTAGACAATCAATTATTTACGCAAATAGAAAACAAAGTGTCACTCGAATTTAATTATTTAAAAAAAACTTTAAAACTAAATTCCACATCAGTAACGAAAAATTAAAAGCAGAAATTCCCGAGAGTTTGAAATTTCACTGTAACTTGCAAAAATAAAAATGTGCCCCTAAATTTTCTTTTCACATATTAACGCATTAAAAATATAAATCAGAATTTATTTTCAAAAAAAGAAAAAATATATATATAATTTTCAAATTATAATTGAAAATCCCAGTAGAGTTGATACACTCGAGAAAGCGTATTTCTTTTCAGACAAGAACCGTTTTCATCTCTTTTCCTTTTTAAAGGAGTTTTCATGAATTTTTATATGAAATTTCATGTTGAATTCTCTTTGCAAAGATTCTAATAAAACTTTACCAAACATACATATACACACGATTCGTAAAAATTTATTTCCAACCATACTTTTTAATCAAAAAACTTTCTCCATATTTTTACAAAATAAAAATAGTAATTAAAAATAAATAAAAATAGTAATAAACTAAAAGAACAGAATTTTTATCAATTATGAAATAAAAATATAGAACAATTAATATTTAATTAATTGAAAATATTAAAAATAAATAAAAATAGTAATAAACTAAAGCAATAGTATTTCTCTTTATCCAGAAAATAAAAAATATGGAATAGCAAATAAAAATATAAAAAATTCTACAATTTTCATCAAATTCGCAATACACGCATTGAGGCATTGAAATGAGATTAAAATAATTTGTTAAAACTTCCCCGTAAAATTCAATGAATTAATAATTCCCTCAAAATGTTGACATTGCCGCGATAGTCAAATATTGAGGCACGATTTATATTTACAAAAGTTTTTAATTTTGTCAGTAAACATTGTGGCGCAGTAATTTAATTTTGCAGAAATAAAGCGGAATTAAAAAAAAATTGACAATATAAATAAAAAAAAATTGCAAAAAGAATTTAAAAAAAAATTATAAAAAGAATAATAAAAAATTGTAAAAAGAATAATAAAAAATAAAAAATGAAAATATAATTGGCAGCATAAAAAGTGGAATAAAAAATAACAATATAAACGATAACAACTATATTAACAGCAGAGTGAGAAAATATTAATTTAAAAATAAAAACATAAATAGCCATATAAAAAGCAGAGTAAAAAAATTATATTAGGTAGAAATAGCAGATTAAAAAAAGCAAAATAGTAAAAAAAATGAAATGAAAATAAAAAATGAGGTTAAAAAAACGAGGGAAAATTGGTTATAATTTTTTAAAACACTGTAAATAAAAAACATTATTAATTTTTCGGTAAAAAAAATTTTTATCGAGATAGAGAAAATATTAAAAGAAAATTTTTTTTATTTTTTTAAATTTATTTCCTAATTGACTAAAGTTTTGTCAGAGTGAACGTAGAAAAATAAAAAATAGCAACACAAAATAATAAGAAATAAAAAAAGTAAAAAATGGAATTGAAAATACGATGGAAAATTGGTTATAATTTTTTTAAAACACTAAATAATAAAGATTATTAATCTTTTGGTAAAAAATAATTCTTATCCCGTTAGAGAATTAATTTTTCTTAAACCACTAAATAAAAAAGATTATTAATCTTTTGGTAAAAAAAATAATTTTTATCCCATTAGATAATTAATTTTCTAATTGACTGGTCACTTCAGAGTGAACATAGAAAATTAAAATGAGTTTAAAATTTCTTTGTCTTTTTACTTTTATTTACGTTTTTTAATGTTCCCTAATAATTACAATTAATAATAATAATAGTAATAATAATAATAGTAATAATAATAATAATAATAATAATAATAATAATTATAATAATAATTATAATAATAATATTAATGACAATTTTTTATTTTATATCATTTTTTAATTAATAATAATGGAAATTAACTATTTTTGTTTACTTATTTAAAAATGGAAGTAGAAAAAAACGTACCTAACAATTTGAATAAAAAATAATTTCCTCTTTCGAGTAAAAACTTTAAAATATCGAAAAAATAAAACAAAAAGGTAAAATGTGAAAAAATTTCGCCTTTTAGATTTTTGTTCATTGAAGTTTAAATAAATATACTTTATATTTTATCGAATATTATATAACATTTTCCTTTGTATTTTGAGTTTTAATTTTTTGTCATGTTTCTGTGTCTTTTCACTAAACTAATCATTTTCAAAAAAAAAAAAAAAAAGAAAAAAAAATGAAAAAGAAAAAACAGGAAAATTAACATTGTGAAAACCTTTTTAAAATAAAAGCATTCATGGAGAAGAAATCGTACACTAGAAACGAGCTTAAATGGTCAGACGACCAAGCGAAAAGGGATATGTTTAACGTGCTGTTGAATGACTGCGATCAAATGCGGCCCCAAAGCTTGCCGCCAGCTGATGCACAATATATTCACGTCGCTTTGCATAATCCTTTTTCCATTACACTAACAAGTTTTCAAAACGTTCGACTTTTTGCAAAACAAATCAAATTTACTCTGAATGAAATTTTGATCGAAACAAGCTTTAAATAAATTTTCAATTAACATATTATTTTCAATCGACCACTTTTATCATTGTCCACTGTTTTCTATTATTAATTATTTATTATCAATTAAGTTAACAATTTTTAATTAACAATTGATGATTAAAAATTAAAAATAAAAAAATAAAATATTTAATAATAATAATAATAATAATAATATTAATAATAATAATAGTAATAATAATACCTAATAATAATGAAAATATTTTGATAATAAAAAATTAATTTAGTTATTAATTATTAATTATTAAATATTAATTAGGTTATTAATTTTTTAATAACTTTACAAAATTATTTTTAAATTTGCTTCAAACTTTGGCACGCAATAAATTTCTTTTTAGTAATATAATATAATTAATTAATTGTTACTTATTTATGTCATGGAAAAAAGTACAAATCTAAAACTAATTTTTGTTTTTTAATTTTCGTTGATAAAGTGCAAAAAAAAATTTCTTTTAATTCCGAAAAATAAAAAGTTTGACGAAGCAAGGTTTGGACTATTTTTCTCTCTTAATTTAATATCGAAGGAAAGACGATGAATTAATAAAATAAAATAAATAATTAAATAAATTAAATAAATTAAATAAATTAAATAAATTAAATAAATTAAATAAATTGAATAAATTAAATAAATTAAATAAATTAAATAAAATAATTAAATTAATTGAATTAAATAAATTAAATAAATTAACTATAGTGGTGATGAAAGATTGAATTTTCAATTAACTATATCTACAAACTGAAAGAGGTTTGCTTGATTTCTTTTTCTTTTTTTCTTTTTTTTTTTGAACAAGGACAGTTCATTCAATAAGAGTATTTATTCATTCTGAAATAACAGATCGTTCTTAAAAAAAAGAATGAATAATTCATTGAAATTATTCTTTATACAGTACCATGAACTTACGTGAGGAGTTTATATACAGGCAGTGAAATAAAGTTGGTATGGTCAGACAAAAAAGACCGAGAATATACGACCTAAAGTTCTTTTTTTTATGTCATTACGGTATGCATAAAATATTTTTATATTGCACTTCTTTTGTTCTAGAGGAATTCACAGGATTGAGAATATTAAATTAAGATCAAAATATTCCTTCAACCTTCGGGGGAGAATATTGCAATTATATTATATGTGACACACTGTATAATGCTGATCAAGTTTTATAATTTCTTTTTCTTTCTGTTTTCGGCCTCTTTTTTTATATCTTTTTTGTTTTTACACTGGAATAAAAATGTATTTGATTCAAGTAACCGATTATTTGACTATTAAACAAATATTTACTTGAATCAAGTAATTTTTATTTGAATCAAGTAAATTGTATTTGAATCAGGTAAATTGTATTTTGAAGCAAATATTTCAGTATTTGGGGCAAATATTATTTAATTGATTCAAATAAAAATTATTCAATTTATAAAATAATAATTATTTGAATCAAGTAAATTGTATTTCAATCAAATAAATTGTATTTTGAAGCAAATATTTTAGTATTTAAGGCAAATATTATTTAATTGATTCAAATAAAAATTATTCGATTCAAGAAAATATTTATTTGATAATAGTCAAATAATCAGTAATTTGAATCAAATAAATTATTTTCAGTGTAGCACAACTTTTTCTAAGGATATGAAATTGAGACAAAAAACCGAATTGAAATGTTACGAGACAATATTCAAAACATTAATAATTTTATTTTATTAAATTCTATAGTTAAATTCAAATTAGGAAATTCTACGAAAATTCAATTATTTAATTAAAAAACAAATTAATTTATTCAATAATTCATAAATTTGAATACTTTAAAAAAAAACTTTATTGCCATTTTTCCAAAGAATTGAATTCTTTTAGCAAATTTTAACCAAATTTTTACGAATAATTACATTTTTTAAGAAATTCAATTACAATTGTATAAAAAATAATTTAAATTCTGCTACAAGTTTTATTATTTGTGAAAATAATTAAATCCATATAAAAGGATATAAAATTGAATTTAAAAAACTGAAATCCTGCGATGAGTTTTATTGTTTATTCAAAATAATCAAATTCTTAACAATTTAGTAAAATTTCTGAAAATAATTGAATTTTGAAACATGAATTTAAATATTTCGAAATAAATGATATTTTGACGAGAATTCAATTATTTTGATAAAAAAATAAATAATTCATTGAATAATTCAATGTTTCTTAAAATTTAATTTCCGTGATGAATTTTATTAACAAAATTCGTTGATTAATTGAATTCTTTAGTCAAATTTTAACTAAATTTTTAAAAATAATTAAATAATTTTGGAAAGAATTGAATTTTTACTATGAATTTTATTAAAATTTTTGAATAATTGAATTCCTTTGTCAAATTTTAATTAAATTTTAAGAAAAATTAAATTTTTCGAAGAAGTTTGATTAACATTATATTAAAATTTTAAATTAATTTAAATTCTGAGATGAGTTTTTTTTTATTATTTATGAAAATAATTGTATCGTTACAAAAAATTTTAGTATCTACGAAAATAAATGAATTATTGCGAAAAAATTTGTAAACAAATAAATTTCTGTTAAATTTGTATTAGTTTTATAAAAATAATAAAATGCTTTTTTAGAATTTTAATTAAATTAACATTTTTTTCTAAATAACTAAATTGAATGTTCGTGTAGAATTTCATTTAAAAAATGTTTGCCTTTAATAATTGAATTTTTTTGGGAAATTTTATTAAAATACCGAAATATTGAAAGTCATTGAATTAAGATAAATATTTTTGGAAAAGAATTGAATTTTTATCATAAAGTTTCTTAAGAACTTTTTAAAATACTGGAAGTTTGTTAATTTTGAAAATAATTGAATTTTGTAATTAATTTCATTAAAATTCTTGAATTTATCGAATAATAATTGAATTGCGGGTAAAAATTTTGCTATTTATGAAAAGAAAAATTAAAATGTCGCCAAACATTTTTTTTTAATTTTTAAAAATAATCGATTTTTGAAAAGAATTTTGATATTTATTAAAACAATTAAATTCTTGCGAAGAATTTTGTAAAAATCCGTATAAATTGTTTTTTTTCGAAAAATAGTTATTTATTTATAATATGTTTTTTATTTTGTTTTTTATTTTCGTCATGTTTTTTGTTTTGTTTTTTTTTCTTTCTTTCTTTTTTATTAACAGTTGTGTTTTGTATATTCTCCGTATTTTGCTGTTTTATCTATTACAACAAAACATGTATACGGTGTGTATAAAAACAGTATAGAGTAAAGTGCATTGGCACATTAACCAACGAATTCCACAATATAACCCCCGCAAGATGTGAGGCTCTTTCAGGAAATGTAATTTAATCATATTCTCTGACGTATTCTCCTTCTTTTACTTTATACCTTTCATTCTCTTCATTCTTTAGAAAGTGGATTTTCTCTCTTTTTTTTCATTTTTCGGGAAAGGGGTGAAAAAAAATTAAATGGTTATAAACTGCTCTTACGAAATTAAATTTTATACTTTCATGAATTGTAATAAAAGCTTACGTATAATATTATAATACGGGGAAGCCAGAAAGTTTTTAATATATCAAAAAAAATTATTTCTTTGGAACGAAATTTTTAATGTTTTCTGCCAATTGTCGCAGAAAAAAATTTTAAAAACTACATTTACATTAATGAAAATGAAAAATAAATTACATTTTCATTTAGGTAAAGGTAGTTTTTAAAGTTCAATTACGTTAATGAAAGTGTAATTTATTTTTCAATTTCATTAACAAAAATGTAATTTTTTATTTTTCATTTTCATTAACAAAAATGTACTTTTTTATTTTTCATTTTAATGTAAATGTAGTTTTTAAGTTTTAATGTAAATGTAATTTCTAAGTTTTAATTACGTTAATGAAAATGTAATTTATTTTAAATTTTCATTAACAAAAATGTAATTTTTTATTTTTTATTTTAATGTAAATGTAGTTTTTAAGTTTTAATGTAAATGTAATTTTTAAGTTTTAATTACGTTAATGAAAATGTAATTTATTTTTTATTTTCATTAATAAAAATGTAATTTTTTATTTTTCATTTTAATTTAAATGTAGTTTTTATGTTTTAATTATGTTAATGAAAATGTAATTTTTTATTTTTCATTTTAATGTAAATGTAGTTTTCAAGTTTTAATTACGTTAATGAAAATGTAATTTTTTTTATTTTCATTAACAAAAATGTAATGTTTTATTTTTCTTTTTAATGTAAATGTAGTTTTTTATTTTTCTTTTTAATGTAAATGTAGTTTTTAAGTTTTAATTACGTTAATAAAAATGAAATTTTTTATTTTTCATTTTAATGTAAATGTAGTTTTTAAGTTTTAATGTAAATGTAGTTTTCAAGTTTTAATTACGTTAATGAAAATGTAATTTTTTTTTATTTTCATTAACAAAAATGTAACTTTTTATTTTTCATTTTAATGTAAATGTAGTTTTTAAGATTTAATGTAAATGTTGTTTTTAAGTTTTAATTACGTTAATGAAAATGTAATTTTTTACTTTTCGTTTTCATCAATAAAAATTTATTAATCTTAATTTTTAAAAATTTTTTCCCATATTTTTGTTATTATTTTATTTATTTTTTTCTTGTATTTGTTTTTACTTTTTTCTTTTTTGCTTTTTTGTATTTTTTTTTATTTTGCTTTCTTTTTATTTCTTTCTTTATTTTCTTTTTTCATTAACAGCAAAAAAAGAAAATAAGAAAAAAATGTTAGAAAATCATCGATGAAAATTTATGTTTTTATTCTTCTTTTTCATCAATGAAAACATTAGTTAAATTTATTGCCAAAAAATTTATTTCTTTCAATAATTTTTTCCCAAAGAATTTCTTTCTTTCAATAATTTTTTCCCAAAGAATTTCTTTCTTTCAATAATTTTTTCCCAAAGAATTTCTTTCTTTCAATAATTTTTTCCCAAAGAATTTCTTTCTTTTACGAATAAATAAAAATGAATAATAAAAAAATTGGTAAAATTCAGAAAAATTGTACAAAATTTGAATAACAATATTGTACATACGGATTATATTTGAAAGATAGGAATTTTTTTTTCTCCCATACACGAGATGGGATAAAATTTACTTTTCCTCGATTTTATTTAGTGTCTCTACTCTCCCATCGCATTTACTTTATCGGTGATTGTCAAGCAGTCACTAAGCTCGTTGGAAGGTATTTTCCCTTTCGTTTTTCCTTTTGTCATCGATCGACTTAAAAAGGAAGACACGCGCATGAGAAAGAGGGTCCAGTATAAAGTACCCAGGGGAAGATCGAATGTGTATAGAAAGGAGGGGGAGGGAAAAAAAGGACCAAGATCAATATTACCTTCTACTTGAAGTTCTCTTACTACTGACCCCCCCCCCTCCCTTTTTTTTTCTCTCTCTCTCTCTCATTCTCCTAAACTTGAATATTCCTCTACTCCCTGACTCCTCTCTTATTATTCCTCTTTACCTTCCTCTCGTAAAAATAAGGGTCCTTCCGAACTTTCAGGTCCATGAACCGTATATAAGCAAGGAATGCAAACACTGTGTGTAGTATAACGTAGTCATATTATAAATTATTCCCTTCCTAGGAGACATCACTTTAAAGCGTAGTTTGCAATTCCGGAAAGCTTACGAGGTGTAACATTAAAATAATTTATTGTTTAAGAAAACACGAACGTTGCCTTATGAAATTCTTCATAAAAAACAAAATTACCATTTTTTTTCCTTCTCCCTCGAAGAGAGAGAGAGAGAGTGAGAGAGAAAGAGAGAAGGAAAAATATTCATTTTATCTTCTGTGTACAAAAATTTTTTTTTTTTCATGAATTAAAGTGTTTATAATACCGTTTATAAAAAAACACGACATTCGATATATCGATTTATGGCGAAACCTGATTAGTTGGTTGTTAGAGAGGATTATAACTCCGCACGCTTGAGAGGGAAAAATTCATAGAGCAATATTAATGAAAAAAAATTGTTTTTAATGAAAACTTATACATCTCAATTATTGAATTTTGCACAAATATGTATAATATTTTATCTGTAGTTAAAAGTTATTTTTTTTTTTTAAGTTTTCAGTTTTAATTTAGGAATTCAGTATAATTATATTTAAATATTTCGTAAATGTAAATGTAAAAATAATAATAATAATAAAAATAATAGTAGTAATAATAATAAAAATAATAATAATAATAATAATAATAATAATAATAATAATAGTAATAATAATAGTAATAATAATAGTAATAATAATAGTAATAATAATAGTAATAATAATAATAGTAATAATAATAATTATAATTAACTATAATAATCGTCGTATTCATTCATTCATTCTGTCCAGTCTGTCCACACCTGAAGTTAGTCATGCTTATGCTTTTGTTTTTCTGATATGTTTTGATAGGTAATAATTATTTTTCTTTATTTTTCCACTCTTACTTATTAAATTTAATAAAAGATATTTATTTATATTATTTAGAAATATTAGGGTCAGTCCATTATATTTCACCTGAAGCCGTTGCGCCTATTTTTAAAAAAATCTCATAATTTGTACAAATAATGATTCATGTCTATAGAATACACTTTCGATAATTATTTTATAAAATTTTTTCAATTAAACTTAGAATTTGAATTTTTAAGTTGAGTTGCACAGAAAAAAGGTTAGATTGACAGTTATGAAAATTTAATAAAGAAGCATGGAAATAATTTATATAATACAAATTTCTTGATTGATATTTGTTAAAAATGAGCTAATTTACTTGTATAAATAGATCATTATGTAAACAAACCCAAATTAATAGATAAAAATTGATTTTAAAACTTAACTATAAAATGTCAAAAGTCACTACATATTATTTACACTTTTCTAAAAAGTATATAAATATTTTAAAATTTATTACTATTTAATGTAAAGTATTTTTAATGTACTTTTATAATATGTGCTAACTTTTTAATTTTATAATATAGTAATATAAAAAATTTTACCTTTAATATTGAGTGTTTCATGATTTTCAGTGATTTTAATCACTTATTTCTTCTCAGGAGGTTAACCAAAAAATCCAATTTTTGTCTTAATATTTAAGTTTGACCTTCTTTTCCATTCTATTAAATATTGGTGATGGAGAACGAACTACTTTTCAGTTTAAATTTAGTTTAAAAAATGTGCTGAAAAACCACATTTTTTTGGTTAAAATGCAAGTATTTTTATAACACTGAAGTTGGCTATCTCAATAGTCTTGTAAAAATCTACTTGTATTTAACCAAAAAAATGCGTTTTTCAGCAGATTTTTTAAACTAAATTTAAACTGAAAAGTAGTTCGTTCTCCATCATCAAAATTTCATAGAATGGAAAAGAAGGTCAAACTTAAATATTAAAACAAAAATTGGATTTTTTGGTTAACCTCCTGAGAAGAAATAAGTGATTAAAATCACTGAAAATCATGAAACACTCAATATTAAAGGTAAAATTTTTTATATTACTATATTATAAAATTAAAAAGTTAGCACATATTATAAAAGTACATTAAAAATACTTTACATTAAATAGTAATAAATTTTAAAATATTTATATACTTTTTAGAAAAGTGTAAATAAAATGTAGTGACTTTTGACATTTTATAGTTAAGTTTTAAAATCAATTTTTATCTATTAATTTGGGTTTGTTTACATAATGATCTATTTATACAAGTAAATTAGCTCATTTTTAACAAATATCAATCAAGAAATTTGTATTATATAAATTATTTCCATGCTTCTTTATTAAATTTTCATAACTGTCAATCTAACCTTTTTTCTGTGCAACTCAACTTAAAAATTCAAATTCTAAGTTTAATTGAAAAAATTTTATAAAATAATTATCGAAAGTGTATTCTATAGACATGAATCATTATTTGTACAAATTATGAGATTTTTTTAAAAATAGGCGCAACGGCTTCAGGTGAAATATAATGGACTGACCCATTATTTTTATTTTTAAAATAATACAAAAACTATCTTTATTAATCTACAGAAATTATTAATGTTATTTTTCAATATTTTTCTTTTTTCCAGAAAAATTAGCACTTTGTAACAAACAGTTTAGGTCTAAGTAATTAGTCTTTTCATTTCTTCTACAAAAAATTAAAAAACAGTTGGAAAATTAAAATTAGAAAATATTTTTTACATTTTATGCTTCTCAATGACAATTCATAAACAAAGTAGAATTTTTAAGTAGAAAACAAAGTAATAAATGAAATTTTGATTTAGAAATTTGATATTTATTTTGGAAAAAATATTTACAGAATTTATTTCTTAAAAACTATATTATCGAAATTATAATCAAAAATAAATAAATAAAACAATTTTTATTATTTTTATTTTTCAAATAATACAAAATTATTTTTAATGATCTACCAAAATGATTAATGTTATTTTTCAATATTTTTCTTCTTTCCAGAAAAATTAGCACTTTGTAACAAAAATTTTAGGACTAGGCAATTAATCTTTTTATTTTTTCTAAAAAAAAATTGAAAAACAGTTGGAAAATTAAAATTAAAAACTATTTTGCACATTTTCTGCTTCTCAATGACAATTTAGAAACAAAGTACAAGTTTTAAGTAGAAAAAAAAGTTATAAATGAAATTTTGATAAAGATCGAAATTTGATATTTATTTTGGAAAAAATATTTACAGGATTTGTTTGTTAAAGACTACATTATCGAAATTAAAATAAAAAATAAATAAATAAAACAATTTTTATTTTATAAAACAATTTTTTGATACCTGAATTTTTTAATAATATTTTCAGTTATTTTTAAATAATTTAAATATATTACGATTATTCTTATTCTGACTTTTCAGAAATATTTTTATTTTATTATTTGTTTTGATTCAGAAATTTATTGAACACTTGATCAGGGTTGTCACGCATTTGTTCATTTCAAAGTTCCTGATTTTTTTCAGTTTAAAAAATGGAAATTTTTGAGGTTTTGAAAATAACATTATTTTTTACCACATTAATAATACGAAATAATTGATTTCGTTTGACGATTTTTAATAATATTTTTAAGAAGAAGGAAATTTATAAAAAATTTGTAAATAAAATAATTCATATAAAATTGAGGAGATTTTTTGAAAATAATTGAATTTCTGTCAAGAATTTTATTAAAATTTTTTTAAATAATTGAAATTTCGACGAAAATATTAAAAAAAACTTTTGATCATAATTGAATTTTTGCAATCATTTATAATTTTTCAAAAATTCAATTTGTTTAGTGTTTTAACTAAAATTCATCAATAAATCTATTATTATTTTTAATAATGAATGAAATGTACATAAAAAATATGTTAATTTTATAAGAAGTTGAATTATTAAAGTCTTTCCTAAACCTAAATTATCTTTAAAATATGTAAAGTTTAATTGTTGTTAAAAATAGAAAAAGTTTGAAATAAATAAAATCTTTTCAATGATGAGGAATCTAATATTCAAAATTTTCTTATGAATTTTCGAAATTGAATATTGTTTCAGTACTTGGACAAAATTTTCTGATCTTTTCCCGACTTTTCTGAATATATTTAGAAAAATAGCGATTTTTAGTAGAATTCTTATGAACAATTGAATTTTTTAATGTTAATGAAATAAGAAACTTCACGCGCGCTTTAGCGCGCGTTTTTTTAGCTAGTTATATTATAATAATCGACATAATCTGTCGTCACTTGAAGTTAGCATTGTTTTATTACAATGTTTTATTTTGTAGTTTATATTGATATGTTCTAGAAAATTAATTAAATTTTGGAAGACTTGCAGTTCAAATTTTTAAGTATTTTAAAATTTTAACCAAGTAAAGAATAATAATTAGTTAAATATTTATTTTACAAAAGTTATTAAAATTTGAAAAATTTAATTTGGAAATTTTTTAAAAATTACGTTCTTAAAAAATTGTGATAAAAATTTTTTAAAGAAAAAGGAAAAAAAATTCTGATCGGAATTGATTTAACAAAAATTTCAGTTAATATTTTAAAAAATAATTAAATATTTCAACCGTTATAACAGGAATTTTAGGAGTGAATTAAATTTTAAATGGGTTTTAAATTAAGTTCCTTGAAAATTTAACGAAAGCAGAAGTTTGAAAATCTTTAAATTTTTCTTTTAAAAAATTATTAATAACATTCTTATTCTTTAAAAATTCTAAAAGTTTTTCAATATAATTTTATTCAAAAATAAATTTATTCTAAGAAAGTAATTGAATTTTGAGATGAATTACAGTTGCAATCTTTGGAAATAATTATATTTCATGGGATTTTTCATTGAAATTATTTGAAATTTTAATTCCTTGGGGAAAAATAAACATGAAGAAGTTTTTAAATTTTTCTCTAACAAAAAGTATTAAAGTTTTGAAAAATTTAATTCACAAATTTCCTAAAATTGTTTCTTGAACAAATGAAACTACATTTTTTGAAAAATTACTTCTATTTACGAAAATAATTTTCAAAAATTGAAACAATCGAAAATTTTGCCAACTTTTATTGAAATAAATTTTGAATTTTAATTCAAGTTGCTGTAAAAAAAAATTTTTTGCATTTACTCTAAGAGTTGTTCAAATAATTACATTTAATGAAAGACCGTAAGAAAAATTAAAATTTTTAAAAATTAAGAATTTTCATTAAATATAGAAAAGGAAATTTTGAAAGTTAAAATGGAAAAGAAAATTTCACGCGAGTTTAGTTTTGCTAGTAATAATAAGTACTAATAGTAATGCACTGAGAAAACAATATATTTGAATCAAACATAATTATCTTTGTTATACAGTTAACCAAAAATTATCTTTGAATTAAACATAATAATTTTGATTTAATACACAATAAATTTGATTCAATAAAAATTACAATGACAAAAAATTAATCGGTTATTTGAATCATTAAAATTTTTTATCAGTGTATGTTTTATTAAATTATAAAATAAGTTTAATTCAAACATATTTTTTTGGTTGACTACTTGTTTTTTAATTTAAAAAAAATTTTTCTTAGTGTAATAATAATAATAATAAGAATAATAATAATAATAATAATAATAATAATAATAATAATAATAATAATAATAATAATAATAATAATAATAGTAAATAAACGTCTAACTAGTAGTAGTAATTTATTTGTACTACTATAACGATGGAAAAACGTTAAATAATAATAATGATAATAATTAAAATTCGTCAGTTTTTCAAAATTCAAAATGGCGGATTCAAAATGGTGGATGACTTTTGAAAAAACCTAACGCTTTTCTCTAAAAAAATAAAGAGGATTGTATTTATTATTTAGTATTTATTTATACACTTATTTAGACTTATTTTTTATTTTTCAGGTCTATTTATGTGGAAGGCGAATTTTTTTCAAATATATTTTAGCGAAGCACGTGAACGATATGAAATTTGTTGCATGCGGGTAAAATAAATTTTCCAGTGCCATTTTCAAAACCTCAAAGCTTTCACCCTACTGTTGTCAAACCCTTGTAAGTGCTTGTGTTTAATGGCAATTTTTCTCAGTGACATTTTTTACGGTCATGTGTTATAGACTTGTATATATATATATATATATACATATATATATATATGAAAACCCCAAGGAGGAAAGGTGTATTGCCTTCTTATTATATAAGGCTTTAAGTCATATTACTGATAGCCATAAACTTTCACTGATTCCTTTTTTTCCCCATCTATATATAAGTTAGTGAACCAATAAATGTCAAATTTTCCATGTATACATTTTCATTAACTTGCCCAATAATAGAGATTCGAAAATCATAAACTATGGCGAAAAATATGTGTCTCAGTTTATGCTGCAGTTAAAAAAAATTTAAATACGATAGAAAAAAATACTAGAAATATATTAAATTACACGAAAATAAAATCTTTACCTGGAACAGCGATAATTTTCGCTAAAATAGCGAAAGAATTCTTTGCAATAACAACAAAATTTCCCTAATATAGTGAAATTTGTATTATGAATATTCTTTGCAGTAACTAAAAATTTCGCTAATATAGTGAATTTTGTAGTTGTTCCAGGTAAAAATTTTTTTTCGTGTAATAATAATATTATAATTATTTATAACGAAAAAAATTATAAATATAATAATAATTATAATAATAATTAAATAATAATAATAATAATTATAATAATAATTAAATAATAATAATAATAATAATAATTATAATAATAATTTTTTTATATAATTATGTTTTCAAATACCGAAATTTCGTGTCAGAGAGAAAGATACAAAAGAGCGAAATAATAGCACTTATAGATGAAGTAAAAAAGATTTGCTTATAAAATATTTTTTTTTAATACATATAAACGAAGTGGCACACATAAAAATTGTCTAAAAAAACAATAAAAATCTCCCATATTATTACATCGTAAAAAAAGAAAAATTCTATAAAAACCTGGTATAAAATAAAAATTCCTGACCATCTAATTTTCCAATATATACACAATATAAAATGTTATGATAAAAATGAATAAAGCGAAACGGATTTTGTAAAACATTTTTATGCTCTTCTAAATCAAATGATCCCTAAAGCCATTGGTAATAATAAACATGTCTAAAGCACATATAAAGTTGGTTATTTTAAATTTTTTTCAAAAGTCAGGCGAATATAATATACAGACTGTGTCTATATAATAGTATTTGTGCGTAATAAAATTTGTTGCGTGCGGGAAAGATAAATTTTTCAATGACATTTTCTATCCTTTATGTATATAGAGGAGATTTTTCTCTTTACTTCCTCCACTCGGTTTTCAGGTTTTCACTGAATTTTTGTATAACAAAAATAATTTTTTTTTCTATACATACCAATTTTTTTTTTTAAGTTTTTAATTTTATTCATTTAATAATTATTAATTCTTGTTTCATTTGACCCAAGGCAACAATAGAAACAAATTTATTTGACAAAAATTAGGGATCTGAAAACATTCTGAGTTTTAATAATTATTAGAATTAATTAGGTAAAATTAAATCGAATCTTGATTATTAATTTGAAAATAAATTTTAACTGAATTTTAATTATTAATGTGAAATTAAATTTTAACTGAATTTTAAATATTATTTAACTAAATTCTAATTAAAATTCAACTAAATTTACAATAAATTTTAATTACCATTTAACACTATTTACAATAAATTTCAATTTCAATTTAACTAAAATTTACAATAAATTTTAATTGCAATTTATCGAAAGTTACAACAAAATTTTAATTATTCGATTATTAATAAAAAAATGATGATTTTTTTATTAAATTATTAATATTTATATTTAGCCACAATGAATAAATGTAAAATAAAAATGTTTTTTAATAATAAACACAATTTTACATTTGTTATACAATTAATGTAGAAATTAATATTATAATTAGAAAAGTAAATTTCGAAAAATGATTTCAAAAACTTAAATGTAAAAATTAATATTAAATAGAAATGAAATTCTGAAAAATGGTTTTAAAAATGAAATGGAGAAATTAATATTAATTAGAAAAGAAATTCTGAAAAATGATTTCAAAAAATGGAATGTAAAAATTAATATTAATTAGAAAAGAAATTCTGAAAAATGATTTTGAAAAATGAAATGTAAAAATTAATATTATAATTAGAAAAGTAAATTTCGAAAAATGATTTTAAAAACTGAAATGTAAAAATTAATATTAATTAGAAAAGAAATTCTGAAAAATCGTTTTAAAAATGAAATGGAAAAATTAATATTAATTAGAAAAGAAATTCTGAAAAATGGTTTTGAAAACTAAATCTAAAACTTAAAAATTAATTAGAAAAAAAAGTTGAAAAGTGATTTAAAAAAATTGTACATCCGTTCAGTGAGTTTATTACCTGGATGCCTTAGTCCTAACCTTGGCCTTAATTTTTAGGTTATGTTCGCTTCTTTACTTATGACCTTGGCCCTAATTTTGAAGTTCTCTCTGTATCATAGTTTTGTTTTTTCTTTCGCTCCTTCCTTAATTTTCTATCTAGGTCATATATATATAGTTTTCAACTATTTGGAAAATATTGAAAAATTTTGAAAAATTTTCAACAATTCATTTCATTATAATTTGTAACATTTCCCCAAAAAGGTGAAATTCAAGTTTTTAACGATTCCTTCTGACAATTTTAATGTAATTATAGAATCACCCTAAGGGATTTTTGGAAATTTCTGACTCAGTGGCGAGGACTAAATAAATCGAATTACACGATAGAATATTAATAATAATTATTAGGATTTAATAACTAATCAAATAGGTGAATTAAAATTGTTAATTAGTTATCGAATAAGCGAATATAATAAATTCTGGTTATTAATTCAATTATTTTTGGTTTATTATTAAAATATTCAGGTTCCTTTTTTTCTCTACTACGATTATTGGACTATTAATAATATTATTAATTATTAATTGCACTATATTAATAATAATTTATTTTATTTATTTATTATATAATTTTTATTTTTATACTATTATGTATAGTGGAGTTTTATAATATTTTACGTGCCTATAATGATCGACCTCTGAATATTTTTTGGTAGAAAATAATAACAAATTGCAGTAAAATAATATTATTGATCCGAGAACTTTTTCTTGTGTGTGTTAATTATTTAATTAAAATTAATCTTTTATTGATTAATTAAAATCATTTCTCGAAGAAATTACGCAAAATAATTTAGGGTGATTCTACAGTGACAGTAATTATAAATTTATAATTATAATAAAAATATTTTCTTAATAAAAATAATAATAATAATTTTCTTTAATTTTTGGTATTTAATTATTGGTTAATTGGAATATTGATAAAACTAAGTTAAGTAACACGTACACATGGAAGTAAAAAAAATTTTTTTTTTTAATTTTTGTTTAATTTCGTTTGCAATATTTAATGTGCGTAAATTTTCTTTTTATGCATATTATTTATTGAATCTGTGTATTCCGGCGCGAGGAGCACATTTTGTGATACGACACGTGACCCCGAAGCGTATCGAATCGAGGATCTTCGCAGAAATTCGGTGAGGTTCGCACGTTCTACTCGGTTCCCGGGCTCAGTGTCGAGCGTGCTGCCTGGACCGCAGGCGCTTTTGAATACTAGGTCTGTGCTTTTTGGGACAACGTTGACTGAGCTTTTTTCTACATTCTCAGTCTTCTTTCATTTTTTTTTTCGTTTCAACGTCGAATTTTCTTCTATACTGTATTTTTTTCTATACTAGACTTTTGGCAATTCTGTTTTTAATTTCTATTTCTCTTTCTTTAGTTTCTTCTATACTGTAATAATTTTTTATCAATTCTGTTTTTAATTTCTATTCCTCTTTCTTTATTTTTTTCTATACTGTAATATTTTTTTATCAATTCTGTTTTTAATTTGTATTCTTGTTTCTATTTCTTTTCCTTTTTATTTCTTTTTGTTTCTATTTACTTTCCTTTTTATTTATTTTCCTTTTTATTTATTTTCCTTTTTATTTCTTTTTTGTTTCTACTTATTTTCCTTTTTATTTCTTTTTGTTTCTATTTATTTCCTTCTTTATTTCTATTCGTTTCTATTTATTTTCCTTTTTATTTCTCTTCGTTTCTATCTCTTTTCTTTTCTATTTCTATTTTCCACTTGGAAAATTTCTATTCTTCATGTTTATTTCCTTTTTCGTCACTCTTAGCTTAGTTTTAGTCTTCTTCATTTTTTTCGTAATTCTTTAATTCTTGTCATTTTTTATTTTCTTCGATTCTTAATTTTTTGTAAATTTTTCTCGATATTTTTGTTGTTTTATTCTTTTTTTCTTGTATTTGTTTCTATTTTTTTTCGTTTTTGATTTTTTCCAGTGTTTTTTATGTTGTTTGTTTTTCTTTGTTTTTCTTGCATTTTCTTCTGCATTTTTGGTGTTTCTTTCCTTTTGCTCTTTTGTTCTTCTTGTATTTTTTCGTCTAGTCTGGTTTTTTGGTTTCTTTTTACACTCTTTTTTTGTATTTTTTCTGTTTTATTTTTGTTCGCTTTTGTGTCTTTCTTGTATTTTTTCTTGATTTTGCTTTTCGTTTTCTTTTTTTTTCTTTTTATTTCTTTTTATTTCTTTCTTTTTTCATAAACAGCAAAAAAAAGAAAATAAGAAAAAAAATGTTAGAAAATTACATTTTTCTGTATTTTGTGTTTTACTTTCTTTTTTCTCTTGTGTTTTTCTTGTATTTTTCCCTCTAGTTTGATTTTTTGGTTTCTTTCAATACTATTTTTGTATTTTTTCTGTCTTGTATTTTGATTTCCTTTTTTTGTTTTTTTTTGTATTTTATCTCGTTTTTGTTTTTGTTTTCTTTTTCGTTTTTTGTATTTTCTTCTCTGGTTTCGTTTCTTTAGTTTTTTTTTCTATTTTTTCTCGATTTTGTTTTTTGTTTTCTTTTTCGTTTTTGTATTTTCTTCTCTGGTTTCGTTTCTTTAGTTTTTTTTCTTTTTTTTCGATTTTGTTTTTTGTTTTCTTTTTCGTTTTTTGTATTTTCTTCTCAGGTTTCGTTTCTTCAATTTTTTTTCTATTTCACTTCTTTCTTTCTTTTTCCTTTTCTTCACTTTTTTCACATTTTTGTTTTTTCCCCTCTATTTTGGTTTTTTGTTTCTTTTTTTCGTTTTTCTCGTATTTTCCCCTCTAGTTTGCTTTTTGCTTTATTTTTCCTTAACTTGAATTTTTTTCTAGTTTATTTTTTCATTTTTTTCGTTGTTTTTCGCTTTTTTTGAACAAAGTTAATAAGTTTTTTTTTGTATTTTCAATTTTTCCACTTTCTTGTTTATTATTTGTTTTTTGCTTTTTTCTGCTTTTTTCTTCTTGTGCCAATTTTTTCCCTTTTTTATTTTTCGGTTCCTTTTTCAAAAATTTCGTTCTTCTTGTAATTTTTTTTCTCATCTTCATTTTTTTTCTCCTTCAGTTATGTCTTTTTGTTTTACTTGTAACGTTTTTTTTGCTTTTGCTTCATCAGAGGGAATGTACTTTTTTTCTCTCTTTAACAATAGTTTATATCACATTTTGTGTACTTTGAAAATTTGGTATTATTTAATCGGTAGTGTGTTCATTTATCCTGTCTCTAACTCATTGCGTCTACTTCCTGTGTATACACTGACTTTTTTATATCCATTACTCTTTTGTTATCTGTCTCTCTTTTACGGTTCATCTTCCGTTCTCCATCACTTCACTCTTTATCCGACAACTCTCTTTCTAATTGTGTCTCTCTCTCTCTTACATTCTCTCTGTTTTTTTGTGTTTTTTATTTTATTCCTTTTTTTTCCTTTAATTTTTTCTTTCTTTTTCTCCTTTCCCACTTTTTTTTGCTTTTTTTTCTTTTCTCTTCTTTTTCTATTTTTTACCTATTTTTTTCCTTTTTCTTCTTTTTCTATCATTTTTTAACTTTTTCTTTCCTTCCTCTTCTTTTTTAATTTTTTACCTATTTTTTTCCTTTCTCTTCTTTTTCTATCTTTTTTTACCTTTTTCTTTCTTTTCTCTTCTTTTTCTATTTTTTACCTATTTTGTTTCCTTTCTCTTCTTCTTCTATTATTTTTTAACTTCTTTTTTCCTTCCTCTTCTTTTTTAATTTTTTACCTATTTTTTTCCTTTCTCTTCTTTTTCTATCTTTTTTTACCTTTTTCTTTCTTTTCTCTTTTTTTCTATTTTTTACCTATTTTGTTTCCTTTCTCTTCTTCTTCTATTATTTTTTAACTTCTTTTTTCCTTCCTCTTCTTTTTTAATTTTTTACCTATTTTTTTCCTTTCTCTTCTTTTTCTATCTTTTTTTACCTTTTTCTTTCTTTTCTCTTCTTTTTCTAGTTTTTTACCTATTTTTTCCTTTTTTTCTATACCTTTTTACCATTCTTTTTTCTTTCTTTTATTTTTCTATTATTTTTACCTATTTTTTTCTTTTTCCTTTTTTTCTATCCTTTTTTACCTTTTTCTTTCCTTTTTACCTTTTTCTTTCCTTTCTTCTCTTTGTCTACTTTTTTACCGTTTTTCCTTTTTTTTCTTTCTCTTCTTGTTTATTTTTTTACCTATTTTTTTTATCCTTTTTTACCTTTTTCTTTTCTTTTCTCCGCTATTTCTTTCCTTTTCCTTCTTTTTCTTTCGTTTTTCACCTTTTTTTCACAATATAAACAAAAACAAAGTATTCTCTTTCGTTCAAAGTCTCATTTCTCTCGTCTAATTCAATCTGACCGTTTCTATTTAATTTCTTTGACGTTTTTTTTTGTCGAATTTTGCGTCAATTTTATTTTTGTTGGCTTTTTTGTTTTTGTTGATATATTTCCAGTTGTCTTTCGCCTTTATCGTCGAAAATCTTCTGTCATCTTTTTCCTGCAACACCTCTTTTTATCATCCCTCTCTTTCGGAATTCATCTCCATTCAACCCCCACTATTACAATTCACATCTCTCTCTCTCTCACTCTCCGTCATTTCTCTCCTTCCCACTCTCAAATTGCGCGACTCTTACTCTCAGTCTCTCACTGCAGGTCGACGCGTTTGGTCCGAAAATTCCGAAGAGAAATATTCAGTATTTTCTTATTCAAAAAAAAAAAAAGAATAGTGCCAACCAAAATTAATAAAATGTTCCAAAGAACCATGAATATTTTTTCCCTCAGTTTCTAGTGTGTAGAAAATATTTTTTTTTGTTTTTGCAAAATTAGACATTTTTCTCTAATGAAGGAGAAAATTAATTAAAATTCAACATGTGGGTTAATAGAAATTGTTTCTGTTGTTATTGTTAACAGAAATTCTCCAATCTTGAGCATGATTTTTCATATTTGGTTCATAGTCATTGTGTGGTGAAAGGAAAAAAAAGGCGAACACAGTTGGTTAAAGGAGGAGGAAGAAGATAAAGAGAGAATGAGGTGGTGAAAACGTGGGTGGCAAGAGAGAAAAAAAGGAAGTGAAAAGAGGCGGTAATGATCGTGACGACGGTCGTGTGGACAAATGAACACCTCGGCACAGCGTTTGGTCTATTCCAAGTAAGTCGAGCAAATTGATGAACCAGCTGTTGGTACTGTAGTATTAAAATTAGCATATCATACTGAAACATTGTCGAGTTGGAAAAGTAATGTAGTTCTGTGTTATACTCTTGATTGGAACACAGAGAGAGTGAAATCAATTCTATTTTCAATGATACATTATAATACCTACCTTTTCTATTCTCTTTCTAATCAAGTCACAATTTTTTTTCCGTTTATTTCTATCAATAAGAATTTTTTCCCCTTGTTCTATTTTTTTTTTTTTTAAATTGTCCTCTAGAATAATATAATAATATACACAAATAATTGTAGTGTTTGCTATAATTTTTTTAGTGTTTGCTATAATTTTTTTAGTGTTTGCAAATAATTTCTATTTTTCGTGAACTCAGAATAAAAATTATTTGATGTAATTAAATATTTATAATGGACAAGTAATCGGTTATTTGAGTCAAATAATTTTTTTTCGACAGCATCAATTATAAACAGATATATTTATCAATACATATACCTTTCACGTTCTTCTACTTGTGCTCCAATTAACTTTCGAAAATAAAAGTAAGAATAGAGAAAAACTTGAATTTAAATGGAAAATTTTTTATACAAACGGAAAATTATGACAATTGTGACTTTTAAAAATAGAATTTTCTTTAAATAAAAGTTGAAAGTTCATTTCATCAGCGAGAGTAGTGAGAGCAAGAATGGAAAAAAGAAATTAAATTCCCCTGAAAAATGAATCATTTTGTTAAACTATTTTCCCAACTGGATATTGAGAAATATAAATTGCTGAAATTCGGTTTCAGGTCAAACCAATTTAATCCAGAATTCTACATTTTATATATATACTTTTATATATACATATATGCAAGAAGCAGATATATATATACCCCAGGATATTAAACTTGGTCTTAAAATAAATTTACATAAACTCTAGAATCAATTGTAATTAATATTCAACACATAGAGATAGACAGTGTAGGGAATCGATTTTTCTTCTTTTTTTTTAATTAAAAAAATTAACTCACGTAAAAAGTAAAATAAGTTAAATTTTCCCCTCCCCTTTTTTTTCGTCTAATATCGATTAAAGATTTAAAGTCTCTCTCTCTCTCCCTCTCTTTAATTATTACAGCTCGTTATTCGAATCATTCTGATTCGTTAACTTTGCACTTCGATGAGGAGGGTGTGGATCAATTTGAATTTTACACGAGCCGGATAATAATAATTGATCCCATGCGTTTATTTTGAAAATTAATATTCATTTAATTATTCTAATAGATTTAACGGGAATTTTATTGGAAAATGTTTTCTTTTTTTTTTGTTCCTAAAGTGACTGACTTGTAAGCATATCGAAAAAGAGAAAAAAAGAAAAAATTGAATAGCTATTTCTGTTTTCTGCGACATTTTGTGTTTATGTATTTTCTGCTCTTAAAGGGAAACTATGTTTGGCGGGAAACTCGAGCAAACTTGATTCAAGACATGGCAATGTGTGCTGACAAGTACTTACAAAGTGTGTACACAATTCAACGTCGTCGACAAACAATATAATTACCATTTCCTTGTACGATGTAATGTATTGAATTTTCGGAAAGAAAATATGTTTTTTTGGGGTGAAAGTTTTATTTCATGGGAGTGTTTTTCGATGAAAGCTTTTTTAAGGTGGAATTATTTTTTGCGAGGAGGAATTTTTCATGTGCGTATTTTTCAGTAAAAGTGTCTGTTGATAAAAGTATTTTTCGTTAAAAGTTTTTTTAGTTGAAAGTATTTTTTGACGAACGTATTGTTCGTCAAAAGTTTTTTCCCTGCAAGTATTTTTCATTAAAATTATTTTTTGATAAAAGTTTTTTCGCTACAAGTATTTTTTTATTAAAATTATTTTTCGATGAAAGTATTTTTTACTGAAACTATTTTTCATTGAATGTATTTTTCAATACAATAATTTTTTGTTGAAAGTATTTTTCGTTAAAAGTTTTTTCGCTGCAACTATTTTTTATTAAAATTGTTTTTCGTTAAAAGTATTTTTTACTGAAACTATTTTTCGTTGAATGTATTTTTCAATAAAATAATTTTTTGTTGAAAGTATTTTTCGATGAAAGTAGTTTCGTTGAAAGTATTTTTCGATGAAAGTATTTTTCGTTAAAAATTTTTAAATTAAATTAAATTAAATTTTAAATTAAATAAAAAATTTGCTTGAGATTACATAAATGGACATCAGTTTGTTTTTCTCTTATTTTACATTTATTTACTATGATTTTTGTATAATCTGGGAGCAGTTACTGTTTCTCGTTTACTTGATTACATTTATAAACCATTAAAAAGAAAATGTTATCATTAATCTTCTCGAGAAAAGAAATTAAAAAGAGAATTATACTTTGAGTAATGATTCTTAAAACGGTGGAGAACCATTCGAAAATCCACGATGGTCGTCGTGCCCATAAAAAGAAACTGAACTCCCAAGCTGGAAAAGATAAATCTCCAGTTCTGCAAAAAAAAAAAAAAAAAAAAAAGTTTCAGATTTCCAGTTACATTTTTCTATATATACAGAGCTGCGTGAAATCCGTTTCCTATACAGGTGGTACTAAGTACAAGAATTTTATACAAGTTGATGTCATAAAATACTAAAGTGTTAGTTGATTTACTGATTCAATTGATAATCGATTTCAACATTTCAATCACGTATACAGTGACGAACATAAATTTTTCCATTTTTTTGAAAATTTTATTTTTATTCCTAAATTATCAACTTTGGTATTTTAATTTAATTTCTTGATTTAGTTTGAATTGGAATTTTTGACTGATTTGAATTTAGAGAGTAATTCGAACAAATTATTATTATTATTATTATTATTATTATTATTACAAATTATTATGTAACGAAATATTACAAATATTACAAATAGAAGTGTAATTTATTTCGATTGGTTCTAAATTGTGTGAATTTTTTTATTTTTCTTTTTCTTTCTGATTTTTTTTTTGCTGTAGAAGAAAAAGAAAGTTACACGCTAGTGACATAAAGCATTTAAGAAAATTTACATAAGCAAAAGCTGTTTAACTTTTAACAGTGTGTTGAGCAAATTGTCATGTCACGTGCAAAAAAATAATACCACGTCGCGGGAACAATAAACGTCAAGCGAGAAGAAAGAGAGTTTTTGAAGAAAAGTAAAAAAAAAAATTTCTAAATCCTATTTCATGTTGTAAAATTTTCAACTAAACGAAAGTCTTGATGAATGACAAAACTTTAACTCTTGTTTAAATATTAAAGGCACCTTAGCAATTAAGAAAGTTTTAACGTGTTGAAAACTTGTCATCCTTCGAGACCTTTCTAAAATTTACAAAATGCAGCAAGTGCTTTATGTTTTTTGACTCTTAAATCAAAAAAAAAATGAAGATTGAAAATTTTAATTTTTAAATTTAGATTGAAAATTATAAATTCAAACTTGAAATTCAAGATTGAAAACTGCAAATTTAATATTTGACATTTAAGATTAAAAAGTTGACATTTAAAATCTGATATTTAACATTAAAGACTCTAAATTCAAAATGTGAAATTTAAGATTGAAAACTTCAAATTTAAAACGTGAAGACTACAAATTTAAAGCTTAAAAATTAAGATTAAAAATTACAAATTTAAAACTTGAAAATTAAGATTAAAAACTACAAAAATTTTAAATTAAAAACAACAAATTTAAAACTTAAAATTTAAGATTGAAAACTACAAATTTAATATTTGCCATTTAAGATTAAAAAGTTGACATTTAAAATCTGATATTTAACATTAAAGACTCTAAATTCAAAATGTGAAATTTAAGATTGAAAACTTCAAATTTAAAACGTGAAGACTACAAATTTAAAGCTTAAAAATTAAGATTAAAAATTACAAATTTAAAACTTGAAAATTAAGATTAAAAACTACAAAAATTTTAAATTAAAAACAACAAATTTAAAACTTAAAATTTAAGATTGAAAACTACAAATTAAATAATTGATTTATTTAATTTATTTAATTAATTCTTTATTTAATTTTTTTAGAACCTGAAATTAATTATTTATTTACTTTTATTTTAACACATGAAATTTAAGATTAAAAACTCCAAATTTAAAATTGAAAACAACGAATTGAAAACATGAAATTTAAGATTAAAAATTATAAATTTATAACATGCAATTTAAGATTGAAAATTACAAATTTAAAACTTAAAAAATAAGATTGAAAACTACAAGTTTAAGACTTGATTTATTTAATTTTTTTTAAACCTGAAATTTAAGATTGAAAACAACGAATTGAAAACTTGAAATTTAAGATTGAAAATTATAAATTTATAACGTGCAATTTAAGATTGAAAATTACAAATTTAAAACGTGAAATTTAATATTGAAAATTACAAATTTAAAACTTAAAATTAAGATTGAAAACTACAAATTTAAGACTTGATTTATTTAATTTTTTTTAAACATGAAATTTAGGATAGAAAATTACAAAAATTTTAAATTAAAAACAACAAATTTAAAACTTGAAATGTAAGATTGAAAACTATAAATTTAAAACGTGAAAATTACAAATTTATAACGTGAAATTTAAGATTGAAAATCACAAATTTTAAAACGTGAAATTTAAGATTAAAAATTAAAAAACTTTAAACTTGAAAATTAAGGTTGAAAACTTGAAATTTAAGATTAAAAACTACAAATTTTATACCTGATTTATTTAATTTATTTAATTTTATTTTAATAACTAAAATTTAAGATTAAAAACTACAAATTTAAAATTGAAAACAACGAATTGAAAACTTGAAATTTCAGATTGAATATTACAAATTTAAAACGTGCCAATTACAAATTTAAAACTTGTAATTTAAAATTGAAAATTACAATTTAAAAAATATGAAATTTAAGATTGAAAACTACAAATTTAAAAGTTGAAATTTAAACTTGAAAACTACAAATTAGAAACTTGAAATTTAAGAGTGAAAATTAGAAATTTAAAACTCAAAATATAAGATTAAAAATTAAAAATTTTAAACATAAGACTTTAGGATTGAAAATTTCGAATTTCAAACACAAGACTTTAGGCGTAAAAATAAAAAACCTAAAAACTCGAATTTAATTTTCGAAATTCCAAATATTTGTAAGGGATAGAGTTTACAGATTCCAGAAATGTGGGATTTCTGTAAACTATATAATGGTTAGGAGATTTGAATCTTGAATATTAAACTGAAGCTTACTTGGGATTCGCATTATCCCTATGAGAACAGCATTCGAAGTAGTCCCAGCGGTGGGTTTTCGCATGAATATTCTTGGGTCATGTTCATGAAAATCCAAAGCATGGTAAACCAAAACGTGTTGATATCAACCAGAAATTGTCAAGCAACCAATCATTATATTCGAGACTATATATATATATATATATACAATATAATATATAGATATAGATATGTAAGAATTGAGTGATTGGCTCACTGGCATTCATCCTGTTGCGTTTCCCAACACACACTCACTGTTGTTGGTTATATATAGATAATAGTAGTTACTCGCTTAACTATCCCTCTTGCCCCAGTTTCCAAAGTTCCCGCGATAACCATCCATTCAAAACATTGACATAAAATTCAAGTAGAAGACATTATTTCATTAACGATCCTTGTCTTTACAAAATTAGAACGTACTATTTTAGTGCAATAAAATGCTGTACATATGGAAATTTTGCGAATTTTTATCATTTCTTCAATATTGTGCAAATTTTCCCACACAAATCAAGATTCATTGAATTGAAGAAATTTTTCATTCGAATTTAAAGAAGGATTAATTTGTTTAGTAATACGGTCAACCAAATGCAAAAATTACAAATTAAAGAAGGATTATTTTCTGTTTTAGTAGTGAAAGTAAATATTAGTCAGACCACTACTATTAGTATTTTTCGTAGTTTCAGTAGTCAATATAAATTACTAGTCAGACGAATTTTTTATTATTTTTCTTCGTTTCTTAATATTTTAAGTAGTAGAAGTAAATTACTGGTCAGACGAGTATTTATTATTATTATTATTATTATCATTATTATCAGTCTTTTAATTATTTAATGTTTCTTCACTGTTTCAGTAGTATAAGTAAATTATGAATCAGCCGAAAATTTTTATAATTCAACATTTCGTTATCATTTCAGTAGTAGAAGTAAATTATCAGTCAGACGTACATTTTTATTATTATTATAAATATTATTTAATGTTTCTTAACTGTTTCAGTAATGGAAGTAAATTATTAGTCAGACGCTTTTTTTTAGTATTATTTAACGTTTCTTAACTGCTTTAGTAGTAGAAGTAAATTATTAGTCAGACGTACATTTTTATTATTATTATTATTTTTAATATTATTTAACGTTTCTTTACTTTTTCAGTAATAGAAGTAAATTATTAGTCAGACGTATATTTTTATTATTATTTAACGTTTCTTAATTGTTTCAGTAGTAGAAGTAAATTATTAGTCAGACGTAAATTTTTGTTGTTATTATTATTTTTTATTATTATAATTATTATTATTATTATTATTATTATTATTATTATTATGTTTTAATGTTTCTGTAGAAAATGCTAAATGCTATTTATAAAATCGTAAATTTTTTCATCCTAATTCCGAGACTTTAGTAAAACAAAAATAAAAGTTTTCCATTGTTCCACTCACAAAATTATTGAACTGCACGCGGCTCTACTTTTTCGATTATCTCTGGAGAACATACACGAAATCTCAAACAAAAACTTAATAGAACTCCCACACTCCTGTTGATTTATTCTGTTTGTTCTCATTAAAACTGAAGAGGCGAGAAGGCGCTCACGAAATTTTCACTAAAACGTTTTCATTTTCTGCCTTGTATACGATTTTATGAATTATTCGAATCAACTTCCCACAATGCAGTTGCGTCCAGATTACATTATTCAAAAACACCCTCCCCTCCCACACACACACATATATATATATATATATATATATATATATATATATATATATATTATATATATATATATATATAATATATATATATATATATATATATATATATATATATATATATATATATATATATTTGAAAACTATATTCTCTCTTTTATTTATGTGTTGAAGAGAAAATCCTCTTGTTTTTCTTTGAATAAAAAAAAAGAAAAGAAAAGGATGCATTTTAATTTTCCTTAATCATTCGACATGAGATTGGTTAAAAAAAAAGGGGAAAAAAAGAGAACATCCCTTTTGAAATGATGTTGAAAAGCGAATCACTCCATTTCATCGCAGATGTACTTCCATTAATGATCCACCGAGTCCACATTGAAATTATTTGACGTCCAGCATTGGGATACATTGGCTCCATCGGATCATAGGAGAATCCATTAAGACCTAATTTAGGTTTAACACGAAACCTATGCAAATTTACCTAAGGGTACCATGTGGATCTGAATGAACTCGACTCAATTCCTGTGCGCCTTTATACGATTGTTATATATAGATCCTCTAGCGTGTCCTCTAGAATTTCATTGTAATGGTTTTTTCCCTTTAATATATATATATAACTATTTGGAATCAATGACTTTCTAGTCACAAAGCAGCGAAAATGTAATGAAATTTTGAATAATGTTAAATTCAAGATACGTCTGACGGATAATTTACTTCTACTACTAAAACGGTCGATTTAATAATAATGAACATAAAAATAATATTTGTCTGACTGATAATTTACTTCTACTACTGAAACAATGAAAGAACGTTAAATAATAATAATATTCGTCTGACTGATAATTTACTTCTACTACTTAAACGGTAGATTTAATAATAATGATAATAAAAATAATATTTGTCTGACTGAAAATTTACTTCTACTACTGAAATAGTGAAAGAACGTTAAATAATAATAATAATAATAATAATAATAATAATAATAATAATAATAATATTCGTCTTACTGATAATTTACTTCTACTACTTAAACGATAATTATAAAATAATTATAAAAAAATATAAATATAAAATATAAAATAATTATAATTATAAAAAACGATAAGAATTATAATAAATAGACGTCTGACTAATAAATTACTTGTACTACTGAAACAATGAAAAATTTATTTTTATTACTAAACAATAATTTTAGTAATAAAATTAATAATAATTATTATAATTAGTATAGTCTGACTAGTAATTGACATTTACTACTGAAATGTTAAAAAATAATGATAATAAAAACAATAATGTTGTTAATAATAAATTTACGTCTGACTAATAATTTACTTCTACTACTGAAACGATGTCAACATGTATAAGAATTATAATAAATATACGTTTGACTAATAAATTACTTGTACTACTGAAACAGTGAAAAACTTTTTTCTTATTACTAAACAATAATTTTAGTAATGAAATTAATAATAATTATTATAATTAGTATAGTCTGACTAGTAATTGACATTTACTACTGAAATGTTAAAAAATAATAATAACAATAAAAACAATAATGTTATTAATAATAATAATAATAATAATAATAATAATAATAATAATAATAATAATAATAATAATAATAATAATAATAATAATAATAATAATAATAATAATAATAATAATAATAATAATAATAATAATAATAATAATAATAATAATAATAATAATAGTAAATTTACGTCTGACTAATAATTTACTTCTACTACTGAAATAGTGAAAGAACGTTGAATAAAAATAATTTTAATAAAGATAATATTCATTTAATAATTTTTTTCTACTACTTAAGCAGTGGCAAAAAATGTTTTACAAATATAATAAAAATACGGCTGACTAATAATTTACTTCTACTACTAAAACAGTGAAGAAATGTTAAATAATATTAATAATAATAATAATAATAATAATAATAATAATAATAATGACAATAATAAAAATAATAATAAAAATATATGTCTGACTAATAATTTACTTCTACTACTGAAACAGTTAAGAAACGTTTAAAAATAATAATAATAATAATAATAAATATTCGTCTGACTAGTAATTTACTTCTATTACTGAAAAAAATAATTCAGTTCTCTAAATAATTTCCTCACGAAAATTAGAAAAAAAAACAATAAACTTTTTTGAAAATAAAATTGTAAATAAATAAATCATGAAAAATTGCTTCCCCATCGAAGGTTGAATAAATCAAGTTGTTATCTATCAACCTCTTGCCACACGAAAAAAAAAGAATAGAAAAATATAGCTCGAAATCTATTATCCCCCGAATCTCTTTCAGTCGACCTTCCAGCCAGTTGCCCATCGTCTACCACTCAATTTCGCGGGTTTCCCAAACCAAATCTCACTGAACAGCTGTAGCCGACTTAATTGTACCCGCATTTGCCTGCAAAACTTTTTACTCATATAGAAAAGGAAAACTTTTCTCGACTACAAACTATAATCCTTGTTTTAGAATGTATGAACAATCCTAATTTACAGTTTCCGTCAAGTTAAACTCGAAATATAATAATATTTAACTATCATACATCAATAAATAAATTAATTAATGAATTAATATATGAGTAAATTATGCTTTTTATTTCTTTTAATTCTGGCACGAATATATTATAAATATTATTAATTTTTTCTCTTCTTTTCAGTAGAAGAAGTAAATTATGAGTCAGACGACAATTTATATTTTTATTTTCGTCAGCGTTCTTTCAACGTTTCAATAGTAAGAGTATATTTTTAGTCAGAAGAATATTATTATTTAATTAATGTTTTTGAATCGTTTCAGTGGTGATAGTATATTATTAGTCAGACGCAAATTTATTATTATAATTCAACGTTTCTTCATCGTGTCATTAGTATAAATGAATTATTAGTCAGACGAATTTATATTTCTATCTTAGTCAACGTTTCTTCACCGTTTCAGTAGTACAAGTAAATGATTAGTCAGACGACAATTTATTATTATAATTAAATGTTTTTTCATTGTTTCATTGTTATAAGTAAATTATTAGTCAGACAACAATTTATTATTATAATTAAATGTTTTTCCTTGTTTCAGTGGTGTAAGTAAATTATTAGTCAGACGTAAAGTTGTTATTATTATTGTTAATATTTTTATTATTATTATTATTATTAATAGTACCATTATTATAATTATTATTTAATGTTTTTTCGTCGATTGGGTAGTATAAGTAAATTATTAGTCAGACATAAAATTATTATTATTATTATTGTTCATATTATTATTAATATTAAACATTTCTTCACTGTTTCAGTAGTACAAGTAAATTATTAGTCAGACGTAGATTTATTATTATAATTCAATGTTTCTTCACCACTTCAGTAGTACAAGTAAATTATTAGTCAGACATTAATTGATTATTATAATTCAATGTTTCTTAAAAGTTTCAGTAGTATAAATAAATTATTAGTCAGACGAATTTATATTTTTATTTTAGTCAACGTTTTTTCTACGTTTCAGTAGTAAAAGTAAATTAAGTGTCAGACGTAAATTATTATTATTATTATTTTAATTATTAAACATTTCAGTAGTAAAAGCCAATTAATAATCAGTCTTATACTCATTGCTATTATTATTATCTTTTTTATAATATTATATATTTATATTATATTATTTTACGATTATTATTTATTTCAAATTATAATTAAAAGCAAAAGAAAAAAAAACATATCACGAAGCTATATAAATTCATTGGCCTCGCAAGTAATTTACTTTTAGAATTTTCAGATAAGAAATAATCGACGAAAGGGAAAAGCAATTTACGATGAATTAGAAAATTTCAAGATTAGTGGAAAACCATTCTTGAAAGATAAATCACTAGAACTATTCTACTGTGCCGAGATTATAAAAGAGTCGAATTTCAAAATTTTGTTTTAGTACGTTTTTCATTCCAAAAATGATAAAATTAATTTTTGTAACAAAAAAAAATATGAAAATAAAATTTCCATTTTGTATAAAAATTAAAAAATCATATTTACCTATCCGAGAATATCAACAGAAATGATAGAGAAATAAAGCGAAATATCAATTTTATATAATAATTATAATTTTTATCTCTCGTTAATCCTTGAATGTCCATTTTAAAACAATTGCTATTTAAACTCCACTGTTTTAGTTTAGCAATATTGAATATAAAATCTGTGTACTCTCGTATTGACATAATTCAATATATTCAAGCATCAAATATTTAAAAATAAATTTCAACTGGTTAAATTATTCACTTTTATTGAAACACTTATTTATCCATTTATTGATGTATTTAAAGTATTCAGAGAAATATGATTAAAAAAGAATTTTTTTACACAGTTTTCTAGAAAGTATCAAATTCATACTAAAGTGGATCAAATGGATATAAATAATCTGGACCAATTTTTTATTTGATCCACATGTTTGGTGTCAATTCGTTGCCATTTGATACTTTTAAGTTAACAGTGTACCGAATTTTTTTGTAGTAATATTTTTTTTTAAATTCAAGTTAAGTTTTCATACCTTTTCTTCTTTTTTCTTTTTTTTTGTATGGAACTTTTTTTCTAATCAAAATATTCTGCTGAGTTTCTTTACTAAAAAAAAACCACTTTTTTATTAGTGAAACATTATGTTTTTGAAAATAAAAATTTTTCCCGGGGTTTTTCTCTTTGTCCCAGTATATCGTTTTTGAAATTCGAAATATTTTTGGCAGTTTTTTTTTAATCGATCAATTTTTTGTTAATAGTAGAACTTTTTTGTAACCTTGGGAGGTAAATAAAATGGAAAGTAGAATTTTTCGTTTGTAAGTTAAAGCATTTTGTTTGTTTTATTTCTTATAATTTATTGACTAGAGTATTTTTTTTTGCAATTATAGAAAAATTTGGTTTTAGGTAGAAAATTATTGAATATTGTGGATAAAAATAATTTTATAAATTATAGAGGAATGTGTGGAAATAAGTTTGGAATTATTTTTGTTTATTTACCAGGCGGAAATAATTTTTCTCCTTGCGCGCTTGGTACTTGTGTTTTTAAAAACTTAAAGCATCCAGGATAAATTAAATCCAGTTTTTCTTTCCTTATATATATATATATATATATATATATATATATATATATTGGAATGGTTAAATTTTTTGCAAGGCTTCTCTCCGCGTTGATTAACGCCCGTTTTTCTTCAAACTCGGTCTTACCTATACTGGACCTTTTCCACTTAAGCCAAAGTTTGAAACTACTCTCTCTCATTCTCTCTTTTTCTCCCTCTCTCTCTCTCTTACTCACTCTAAAGTGGATTGTGTCGTTTAATACTTATCCAGAGTTCCAGAGAAAATTGGCCAATTCACTATCGCCCCTAATGGTAAAGTGCCCAGTTTACTGTTGACTAATGTCAGATTGGCGAATTCTACATTCATCCAATAGTTTTATTTCTCCCATTTTTTATGCGAATGAAAGTTTTATTCAAGAAACTTTTCCCTTTCTTTCGTTTAAAGTCTATTTAAAGCTTTACAATAATTTTCTGCTGTACAATTGGACTTTTTTACTGTTAAGATTTACAGGGACTAAAATAATAATTTTAATAATAAAAATAAAAATAAGAACAAAAATAATAAAAATAAAAATAAGAACAAAAATAATAAAAATAAGAACAAAAATAATAAAAATAAAAATAAGAACAAAAATAATAAAAATAAAAATAGGATCAAAAATAATAAAAATAAAATAATAATAATAATATTTGTTTAAATAATGATTTTCTTTCCCCACTGAAGTGACGAAGAAATATTAAATAAAAATTAAATTAAGTTAAAAAATAAAAGTACACTGAATAAAAATTTATTTGATTCAAATAACCGATTATTTGACTATTATCAAAATAAATATTTACTTAAATCAAATAATTTTTATTTGAATCAATTAAATAGTATTTGATTCAAATAAGAATTACTTGATTCAAGTAAATATTTATTTGATAATAGTCAAATAATCGGTTATTTGAATCAAATAAATTTTTTTTTCAGTTTAGAAAAATAAATTCGGTGAAATATTCGAATGTATTAAGAAACAAAAATCAAGTGACAATAGAATTTTAATTTATTTTAAAATACACTCTCCACTGAAGCAATATAAACACAATTGCATCAAACTTGATAGAAACTTTTTTGTTTCTTTCTTGAATTGCTTTTCTGAATTGACTCCTCCTGTCGTAAAAATACTTATGCGGATATCTGGACTCGAACAAAAAAAAAAGTTCCACAGACCACTATATTCTCCTTTTGCAGATTAAACTGGATTTATAGCATTTTCCTTTAAAACTCAAGAGGTTTAGACTCTAACTACTTACCATAATTTTAATATTAAACTATTTATGTTTCTTACTCCAAGCTTTTGTTTTCTTATTTTTTCTCTAATATATCCACAGCAAAAAACACTTCATCTTTTACTTCTTCTTCTTCTTTATGAAGAAGAAAAAAAATTCCATATTTAAAAAAAAAATCCAACCAAAATGAAATTTCTTTTTCCAATCCAGTGACTCTCAATTAATAAAGGAAAAATTGAAAAATTTTTAGAATAAACAAATTTTTTCCTTTATTTTTTTTTTTTGTAAAAAATTTTAATAACTGGAATTGCAAATGCGACCGCGACGCAGAAGGCGGACATCAAGCATAAAGTGACCTAATTTCAAGAGTTCAGTTAATCTGAATATTCATAAGATTGCGAAGCCAAACACTTTAATATTTCAATTTTGGGAAGATACTACTTCGAGTAATGTATTTTTAAAAAATTTTTTTTTGTTTTTGAAAGTGAAAAAAAATCCCTCTTGATTAATGGTGAATTTGCTTTTTTTGTTATTTGAAAATGTCAAATTTTTAAAAGATTATTTTTGTTGCGAAAAATAGGGAAATGTAGGTTAAAAAAATAAACGAAATACGTTTTTTGTTAGAGTGTAGTAAAAAAAAAGGAAAATTTGTTAGGAAAATAAAATATTCTTTGCAAAAAGGGGTTTGTTTGTTTATTTTTCGAATGACATTGGCAGAAATTTTTTCTCCACGATAAATTTTTGGTCTCTATCTATAAATGAAGAAAAATTAGTAAAAGCTTTTACAAAATTTTTTTCACAGAGGCTTTTAATATAATACTAGAGAAACAAGGAAATTCAATTTATTTTTTATATCCCACTATCGACAAAACATCCCGAGAGTTAAAAGTATACAACTAAAGCTAACTCACACTAAAAACCTCTTTCTCTCTCTGTCTTTCTCTCATGGATAAATAAAGCACCAAAAAAAAACATATTGGATAAATCTATATATGAATTCGTCAGGGACTTTTCTAATTTGAATGTTACTTTTTTTCTATGTTTTCACGATAATCTTTTGTATTTTTTTTTCATAAAACCACGTGGCAATATGTAACGAAAAAATTCAAAATAGAAAACATCAAAATAAAAAAGAGCAAAAAAAAAAATGATGAAATTGAAAATCAGTGAAGCATAAAAATTTTTCTTTTGTTTATTTACTTTTTTTCCCGTTTGTATATTGTTTCTCTGTACGTGAATCGAACCACCATTTGTAACCTATTCGTCCGCCCTTCTAACGCTTTTGGCCGCTTTTCCTGTCAGTCGAACCGACCGATTCACTATTGCTAGACTTAAATTCACTTCCAACTCTTTTTTTTCTCGTATTTTTTTCGGTGTTTTATTTATTCTTTTAAATTTTATTCACTTCGTTTACATTCCAGCCAGTGCATATTCCCTAAATCGAAATCGCCTTTCTCACAAGCGGTGAACTGAGAAAAATACGAAAATAACTCTATTTTTTTTTTTTTAGTAAAATTTACAGTTATACATACATTCTATTTCACTCTGGTGAATTGTAAATTTAAAAGCGATAGAAAAATGTTTTAAACCCGATTCTATGCTTATCGGCTTTTTAAAATTTAGATATTCTGTTAAAAGTAGGAATTAATCAGAAATTGATCTATGTTTTGTTGTATCAAATTGTATTCAGTTTGGTAAATGTAAAAATAAGTCTCAGTCTGACTAATGATTTACTTGTACTACTGAAACGGAGAAGAAATGTGAAATTGGAAAAACAACTACGTCTAAATTATAATTTACTTCAACTACTGAAAGTTTAAATAATACGAATGATAATAAATAAACGCCATGACTAAAAATTTACTTCTACTACTGAAAGTTTAAATAATACGAATGATAATAAATAAACGTCTTGACTAAAAATTTAATTCTACTATTAAAACGATAAAAAAAACATTGAATTATAATGATAAATTCACGTCTGACTAATAATTTACTTCTACTACTGAAAGTTTAAAGAATACGAATGATAATAAATAAACGTCATGACTAAAAATTTACTTCTACTACTGAAACGATGAAAAAACATTGAATTATAATGATAAATTCTCGTCTGACTAATAATTTACTTCTACTACTGAAAGTTTAAATAATAATAATGATAATAAATGAACGTTTGACTAAAAATCTACTTTCACTACTGAAACGATGAAGAAACATTAAATTATAATAATAAATTCACGTCTGACTAATAATATACTTTTACCACTGAAACGATTCAGAATCATTATTTGAATAATAATAAAAATAATAATTATATTCGGCTGACTAAAAATTTACCTTTACTACTGAAATGATAAGGAAACATTAATTAAGTAATAATAATATTTGTCTGACTAAAAATTTACCTTTACTACTGAAACAACTAAATATTTACCTTTACTACTGAAACGTTAAGGGAATATTAATTAAATAATAATATTTGTCTGACTAAAAATTTACTTTTACTACTGAAACGATGAAGAAAGATTAATTAAAATAAAAATATAAATTCGTCTATCTAATAATTTATTTATACTACTGAAGCGATTAAGAAACATTAATTAAATGATAATAACATTAATTCTAATATTTGTCTAACTAAAGATATAATTTTACTACGGAAACGTTGAAAAAACGTTGACTTAGAAAAAATTTAAATTCTTCTGACTAATAATAATTTACTTATACTACTGAAACGATGAAGAAACATTGAATTATAATTATTAATTTACGTCTGACTAGTCATTTATCTATACTACTAAATTAGTAAAATGATGTTAAATTTTAATCATAAATTTACTTTTAACGATGATTTTATTTTTACTACTAAAAATTAAAAAAAAATTACTAAACGACGCCTGACTAATAATTTACGTCTACTACTGAAACGATGAAGAAATATTGAATTATATTAATAAATTCGCGTTTGATTAATAATTTACTTTTACTACTGAAACAGTGAAGAGACATTGAATTATAATAAATTATTTCACGTCTGACTAATAATTTACTTCTATCACTGAAACAATAAAAAAACAATAAATTATAATTATAAATTGTCGTCTGACTAATAATTTAATTTTACTACCGAATCGGCGAAGAAATTTTAATAATAATAATAATAATAATAATAATAATAATAATAATAATAATAACAATAATAATATTAATAATAATAATAAATTCATGTCTGACTAATAATTTACTTCTTCTACTGTAAGTTTAAATAATAATAATTATAATAAATAAACGTCCGACTAAAAATTTACTTTTACTACTGAAACGATGAAAAAACATTGAATTATAATAATAAATTCACGTCTGACTAATAATTTACTTTCACTACTGAAACAGTGAAGAAACATTGAACCATAATAAATTATTTACGTCTGACAAAAAATTTACTTCTATCACTGAAATAATAAAGAAATGTTTCATATTAATAATAATAACAATAATAATAATGAAAATATTAATAATAACTTTACTTCTGACGTTCTGACTAATAATTTACTTCTACAACTGAAACAGTGAAGAAACATTGAATTAAAATAATAAATTGTCGTCTGACTAATTATTTACTTGTATTACTGAAACGGTGAAGAAATTTTAATAATAATAATAATAATAATAATAATATTATTATTAATAATAATAATAACTTTTCGTCTGACTTATAATTTACTTCTATTACTGAAAGTTTACATAATAATAATTATAATAAATAAACGTCTGACTAAAAATATACTTTTACTACTGAAACGATGAAGAAACATTGAATTATAATAATAAAT
The DNA here is from genome assembly GCA_032873175.1 of Leptopilina drosophilae. NCBI lineage: Eukaryota > Metazoa > Arthropoda > Insecta > Hymenoptera > Figitidae > Leptopilina > Leptopilina drosophilae. The sequence continues at coordinate 5,300,122 of CM065483.1, forward strand.
TCACGTCTGAGTAATAATTTACTTTTACTACTGAATCAGTGAAAAAATGTCAAAGAATGATGTTAAACCGGCTGATTATTAATTTACTTTTACTACTGAAAAAGCAACTGAAATAGTTAATAATAATTATTAACATTATTATTATTGTTAAAAATAATAATTATTATTGCTAAAAATAACATTTATTGTGTCTAAAAATATCGATTGTTATTATTGTTATAAATAATATTTATTATTGCTAAAAATAACACTTATTATGGCTAAAAATATTAATTATTATTGTTACTGTTAAAAATATAACAATTCTTATTATTTTTACAAAAAATAACAGTCATTATTATTGCTTAGATAATAATAATTATTATTGCTAAAAATAACAATTATTATTATTATTGTTAAATATAACTATTATTATTATTATTATTATTATTAAAAATAACAGTTAATATTTTTGCTAAAATAACATATTTTATTATTGCTAAAAATAATAAATTATCATTTTAAAATATTTGATAAAAATTGATGTTCTTCTTCCCCCAGGTTAAAAATCATTTTCATTTAATTTTCAGTTTATGTTACATAGAAACATTCTCCTTAAAATGAAGAAAATGAATAAAATAAATTTTTATCTTCGAGGAAAATTCCTAAAGAGATTGATCCATTTACCAAGGTGGGGGGGAAGAGACGACGTTAAAAATCCAGAAAATTGAAGCATCAAAATTGTCTTATGGGAACATTTCTCAATATATAAAATTTAAGGAACGTGAGAGAGGGAGGAAGAGAAATAGAGAGAGATAGAGAGAGAGAGAGAGAGTAGAGGATTTCTTAAGTCGAAAATGGTTGAATGCGTTTAACTTGACAGACTTCATTAGGACAGAGTTAGTTGGGACTTGGAAGGCCTCGTTAGGCACGATCCTCGATGGCACTTGAGACTACTGGTTGCTAGACGCTTCTAATGCACCAAGAAGACGTTTGAGTTTCACGCCAAAACGCTACTCGTCGACGATGAGCGGTGAAATGAGATTCTACAGAGACTCAATTTAGCAATTGGAATTTTTTTTTCCTTTCCACCAAAATCAGAAATTGTACATAGGGATTTTCTCGCTCTTTTTTGCTCTCTCTCTCTCTCTCTCTCTCTCTCTCTCTCTCTCTCTCTCTCTCTCTTGCTATATCTATCTTTTTAGTCCCTAGGGAAAGAGGAAGTAAAAGAGAAAGAGAGCGAAAATTATTAAATGAACCGTGAGAAGCTAATTTTCTCGCAGATTTACGATTTTCCAGATAAATGTAAATTCGAAATAGGCGAGTTTTTTTGTAGGGGGAAAAAAATTGTTTCCATTTAAATTTTTACTGCCTTGGTTTAAAAAGAGGCACTCTGTTGCCAATTGTAGATTTTCTTTTGAATGGAAATTAGATAAATGGTCTTTTTTTAATGTTAATATTAAATGAGCTTTTTTTAAACTTAATATTAAATGAGCTTTTTTTAAACTTAATATTAAATCGGCTTTTTTTAAGTTTAATATTAAATGGGCTTTATTTAAATATTTTAATAATAGTTTTTTCAAACTTATTATTATTTAACGTTGAAATTAAAAAAACTGCTTCTGAAGTTTACGTAATTAATTTTTACGTAATAAAAAATTATTGTCTCTAATGCGAAAGTGTGTTCTTGCGTTTCTTCCTCGTAAACCTTTGTTTAGTGTTCGAATTTCTTCGCTTTGTGGGGAAAAAAAAGAAACTCGATGTTTCGCCGTTTACTCCGTTTTTGTTTCTCTACATTGAGAAATAAGATAAAAAGAAAATAATGTGTAGAGCTTTACTCGAGAATCAAAATGTAGCCACTTAAATTTGCAGGTACATACATAGAGTTCCATTCTTGCTTGTTGCCATTTGTCTCTTGTAACCATTCCACGAAATATCCGACTTGCCTTCTTTCATTCTCTATAACACTGTTTACTCCACCTACCTCTGCTTTTCTGATATTGCATTGTTTATGTTTTTCAAAGTTAAAAACGTTTCTCTCTGTCTCTCTCTTTTTCTTTTTCTCTTACTTTCTCTCTTTCTTTTTTCCTTTTTCTCCATCCTTCTCTTACATTTAACGATCGAATTCACTGGTACGTTAAAAAAAATGTATCATATTTTTTCTCCTCCTACTTGAATTTTTCTTTATCTTCTTTTTTTTCCCCACTTTTATCTATAAACCACAGTTTCTCGCATCTTTTTGCATTTAAATTTTCATACTATCCGGCCATTCAAGCATTTTCCCCCTTTCTTGCATTTCGAATCTTCATATTTTGACTACGTCTCTCAAACGTCGCTTCCGGAAATTACTTTTCCTCAACTACTCCCATGGAAAAAACGATTTTACGCTAATATTACGTTATATCCACTTTTATCACGTACTTTTCTTTCTATATAGATTCTTGGAAACAAATTCCCTTTAAACGATCTTTGCATCAAGAAAAAAGAAATTTTTTTAAAAAATACATATTTATTATTTTATTCATAAACTTTTATTTTCAAACCAGAAGAGAGATCGTTAAAATAGATGATTAAATTCTCATCAAGAGAGTGAATCTCAGAATTTTCTTCTATAAAGAAAAAAGTGTCAGGAAGAAAATGAAAGATAAAAATAAATCAAATAATGGATTGTAGATTACTAAATGAGAAAAATCGAGAGAGAGAGAGAAAATACTTTTTCTTTTCAAATAGAAATCTTTGTGTTGAGTAAAGGGGAAATTAACATAGAAAAATTTTATTATTGTAACGTTACACGTGTTACGTAATCGAATGAAAATTTACTAATACACGTAACGTAATACTGCCACATAATAATTATATTTCACAAAGTAAACTCTCTCCTGAAATTCTGTTTAAAAAGCGAGACTATAACTTTTAACAACTTTTCGCAAATAGAATTTCCTTTTCACGTCCGAATTTTCGAGCACGTGTTTTTCCCATGGGCATTTCTAGTAACGATGTTACACAAAGCTTCATGCATTTTTAAATCTTGTATAATGTTGAAAACGCATTTTCCGTTTATGCATTTTTTACATCCCATAAACACCAAATATTATGACAATATAAAGAGTAAAGTTTATATTCAGAGCATTTTTTTTTACAAAAGATATTTAATTTCTACAATTCTATTTAGCTGCTCACTGGAAAATTTCTCCTTCAAAGTTTGTTTGTAGCGAAAACAAATTATTTATTTTCATATTTTTAACCTATTTCGTTGAATTCATTTAATTGGTTCAATTCGTTTAAATCGTTTAAATCATTTAAATCGTTAAATTCGTTCAATTCGCGTAATTTCTTTATTAAAACGAATTTTTTTTTAATTATTCCAGAAATTAGAAAATAATTGAACGAGAAGAAGAGGAAAAAAAATTAAATTCAATCAAGTGAACTTGAAAATTTGATGAATTTTACCCTTTAAACTTCATTCCCTGACTATATGTAACAATCACTCAAGTAAAAGCAATTAAATCAATGCTCGCTGGAGCTGTTCAGTCGACAGTCTCTCGTCTCGATACACTAATTACGAAACCATCACGAAACTATCAAAATATTCTCAGTTCGTCTCATGAACTAATGAATTTATAATAATAAATTTTTAATTATTTATACATTTTTACCAATTTTTTTTTCTTCATCCCTTCACATTGCACGTCGGCAGATGTGTTGCATGTCAAATAATTCTTTTAACATTCAATTTAAACTATTCAATCAAAATAAGGAGAGAAAAATATTTTTCGAATTTGTAACAATTTTTTTTTCACCACTCACATCAACACTAATTACTAAATAATCCCCTTGCTTTTTATTTTATTATTTTACCCAATAGTATTTTATCCAAGAGGTAAAATTTTTCGATTTTTCATATATTTCCATTATAATGAAACAAAATTTCCAAATTTAGAACAATAATCCCCTTTCTTTTTATTTTATTATTATACCTAATACTACTTTATCCAAGAGGGAACAGTTTTTTGTTTTTCCATATATTTTCATTATATTGAAACAATTCTTTAAAATTTCGAAGAATTGTTTAGGAATATACAGTAATGTTAGAAAAGATCTTTATTAAAGTCGCTTCAAAAAGAAAAGAGAAAAAAAGTAAAAAAAATAAAAATAAGTAAATATAATATTCTAAAAGATGAAAGCATTTGTGAAAATGGGGAAAAATTTTTAAACTGCAAAGTGTGTCTGAAATTCAATCTTGGTCTAATATATATATATATATAGTAAACTTCTGTATGTTGACTCTAGGAGAATTTTCATTATTTACTCAAGTAAACACTTGACAGTATGAAGAGAGACATCTTCTGTTAACTAAAATTTCGTATTATTTCATTATATTTAATTTCACTGCACTTGTTTTAAGTTAAATTTTTTTTAAATTCCTTTCCTTACTCCAAACTTAATATACGTCTGACTAATATTCTGCTTCTACTACTGAGATGATAATATTTATATTATAAATATAATAATTATTATTATGTACGCGTCTGACTAATAATTTACTTCGACTACTAAAAGATTACTAATAATAGTAAAACTAATAATAAAAATAATAATAAAAATAATAAAAATAAAATAATAATAATGATAATAATAAACCTGCGTCTGACTAATCATGTACTTTTCCTACTGAAACGATGAAGAAATGTTTAATGTGAATAATAATAATAACTTTACGTCGGACTAATAATTTACATCTACTACTGAAACGGTGAAGAAACATTGAATTGTAATAATAAATTTGCGTCTCACTAATAATTTACTTTTGCTACTGAAACGGGGAAGAAACATGAAATTATATTAATAAATTTACGTCTGACTAATAACTTACTTCTACCATTGAAACAACGAAAAAACATTAAATTATAATATTAAATTGTCGTCTGACTAATAATTTACTTTTACTACTGAAACGGAGAAGAAAAATGAAATTATAATAATAAATCCACGTCTGACTATTAATTTACTTCTACCACTGAAACGCTGAAGAAACATTGAATTATAATAATAAATTCACGTCTATCTAAAAAATTTACTTTTACTACTGAAACGGTGAAGAAACATTTAATATTAATAATAATAATATTAATAATTTTAAAAGTACTAGTAATGACAATAATAATAATAATAATAAAAATAATAATAATTATAATTATAATAATAATAATAACTTTACTTCTGACTAATAATTTACGTCTACTACTGAAAAGGTGAAGAAACATTGAATTATAATAATAAATTCACGTCTATCTAATAATTTACTTTTACTACTGAAACGGTGAAGAAACATTTAATATTAATAATAATATTAATAATTTTAAAATTGTTAGAAATGACAATAATAATAATAATAATAATAATAATAATAATAATAATAATAAAAATAATAATTATAATAATAATAATAATAATAACTTTACGTCTGACTAATAATTTACGTCTACTACTCAAACGGTGAAGAAAAATTAAATTATAATAATAAATCTACGTCTGACTATTAATTTACTTTTACTACTGAAGCGGTGAAGAAACATTGAATTATATAAAATTATTTAACGTCTGACTAATAATTTACTCCTACTACTAAAATGATGAAGAAATGCGGCATAAAAATATAATTAACAATAATAATAAAATAATAATTTGTTATAAATATTTATAAATATTTATATTTATATTTTATATTTATATTTTATATTTTGATTTTATATTTTTATTTTATATTTTTATTTTATATTTTTTATAAACATTTTCCTAATTCCAGATTATATTTAATGTAAAATTTTTTTGCGTTAATAAATTTCTCCTAAAGCTTGAACGATATTCCAGTCTCTATTTAATTTTCGTTTCAACCCATCTTGATAATGTTGAATTCAAGAGAATCGTATAAGCATTTTTCAGAAATTTACACTATACGTGGTGAAGTTAATGCAGATGACTGTTCCAAGTATTTAATGTCCTTTTGCCCAGCAATTAAGGACGACGAGAACTCGAGCGCAGAGCATTAATCTGGTGAAGTGGCAACGAATATCTTCTACTAGCGGCAGAGCATATATGAGAAAGTTCATGTAGAGCAAGTGAATGAAAATTAAATTTTTACATTCTCATTATATAAGAAGTTATAAATTCCTCTTTTCAAATTGAAAATATATACGTGTGTTTATATATATATAAAGACTATTTTCCCGTAAATTATAATTACTGAATTTGTAGAGTGTACTCTCTACTTTACTTCATAATCTCTAAAAAAAAGTAAATATACATTTTTTTTTCCTTTTTTCAAATCAGAAAGTATTAAAAAAAAGAAAATTGTGAATTTTCCTTCCATAATTATAATCTTCGTTACATTATTACATTTATTCAGGTTTTGATTGGTCGCAATTTGATACTGCGTCAAGTTAGCAGTGTCACTAAAAAAAAATTGCTTATAACGAGGAATTTTTTCTATCGGAGAGAAAAATTCGTTTTTTAAAAAATACTCTCTATATAATTGAGGAGGAATAAAGTTTTTCTATTTAATTTTTGATAATTTGAAATTGGATTAAAAAAATTAATGTTTTTCGAGAAATTAATCATGTTTTGTGTTAAATTGACATTTAATGAAGATAACTTGAAATGAACAGTTTTTTTCGCTCCCCCCCCCTGATCGACTTCAACTGAATTTGACAGCTAGAACGACTTTAACGAACTGACACTAACTGAAAGCGGGTATCATTGCAATCTATATGTCAACTCACTAGGGACGTCACCAACTTTTCATTTAATAAAGATAGACAAAAACTTTTTAAAATTAGGTCAAAAAAAACGAAGAAGCAATTTATAATCGGGTTAGAAACAATCATTAGGGGTAAAAGTGTTCATTTTTTAAATTTAAATTAAAGTTCATTAAAATTCGTTAAATTTTATTAAAATTCGTTAAAATTAATTAATATACGTTAAACTTAATTAAAATTCGGTCAAATTCACTAAAATTCATCAAAATTCGTTAAAATTGATTAAAATTTATTAAAATTAATTCAAATTCGTTTAAATTCATTAAAATTTGTTTAAATTCGTTCAAATTCATTCAAATTCATTGAAATTCATTAAAATTAGTTAAAATTCGTTAAAATTGATTAAACTTTTTTAAAAATTTTTTCAAATTCGTTCAAATTCATTTGAGGATCAAGTTTTCAAAATCTGATAAATCCAAATTTTGGCATTTTGAGAAATTTGAACAAATGACAATTCTTACATAACCATTAAAAATAATTTTAATGTAGAAAAAATGAAATAAATTCTTTATTTTTAAATATTTAAAAAGCTTTGTTTGTAATTAAAATTTATTGCAATAAAGGAATTTCAAGGTTTTGGTAATTTTTTCTTATAAAAAATTAAAATTAAAAATTATCAAGGATAGGCAAAAATATATTTTAAATTGAAAATTCTTTGGTAATAAATTTTTTTTTTCTTAAATTGAACAGTGATCAATCGATTTCTAAGGATTTTAAAATTCTAAATATGTGTTTATCTCAATTTTTTTGAAAAATGGATTTATCAACTTTTAAAAAATTGCCCCTTATTTAAATTCGTTAAAATTCGTTAAAATTGATTAAAAATTTATTAAAATTCATACAAATTCATTTAAATTCATTTAAATTTGTTCATATTAATTAAAATTCGTTTAAATTTGTTAACATTAATTGAAATGTATTAAAATTCATTTAAATTTGTTCAAATTCATTATAATTCGTTAAAATTGATTAAAATTTATTAAAAATTCATTAAAATTTGTTCAAATTCAATAAAATTCGTTAAAATTGTTTAAAATTTATTAGAAATCATTAAAATTCGTTCAATTTCATTAAAGTTTGTTCAAATTCAATAAAATTCGTTAAAACTGTTTAAAATTTATTAGAAATGATTCAAATTCGTTCAAATTCATTTAAATTTGTTCAAATTCATTAAAATTCGTTAAAATTGATTAAAATTTATTAAAAATTCATTAAAATTTGTTCAAATTAAAAAAAATTCGTTAAAATTGTTTACAATTTATTAGAAATCATTAAAATTAGTGCAATTTCATTAAAGTTTGTTCAAATTCAATAAAATTCGTTAAAATTGTTTAAAATTTATTAGAAATGATTGAAATTCGTTTAAATTCATTTAAATTTGTTTAAATTCGTTTACATTCATTCAAATTCATTAAAATTAGTTAAAATTCGTTAAAATTGATTAAAAATTATTTAAATTCAATCAAATTCATTTAGATTTGTTCAAATTCATTAAAATTCGTTAAAATTGATTGAATTTTATTAAAATTAATTCAAATTCATTCCAATTCATTAAAATTTATTAAAATTCCTTAAAATTCGTTAAAATTGATTAAAAGTATTAAAATTTATTCAAATTCGTTTAAATTCATTTAAATTTGTTCATATTAATTAAAATTCGTTTAAATTCGTTAAAATTGATTCAAATGTATAAGATTCATTTAAGTTTGTTCAAATTCGTTAAAATTGATTGAAATTTATAGAAATTCATTAAAATTTCTTAAAATTCATTAAAATTTGTACAAATTTAATAAAATTCGTTAAAATTGATTAAAATTTATTCAAATTCGTTGAAATTCATTTAAATTTGTTCAAATTCGTTCAAATTCATTCAAATTCGTTTAAATTCATTAAAATTCATTAAAATTTGTTTAAATTCAATAAAATTCGTTAAAATCCGTTAAAATTGATTGAAATTTGTTAAAATTCATTAAAATTCGTTCAAATTCATTAAAATTCATTAAAATTTGTTTAAATTCAATAAAATTCGTTAAAATCCGTTAAAATTGATTGAAATTTATTAAAATTCATTAAAATTCGTTCAAATTCATTAAAATTAATTAAAATCCATAAAAACTTAAATTTACTCAATTTTTTTTAATATTTAACAAAAATTTGTCACAATAATTCTTTCTCCAAATTAAAATCTATGTTAATGAAAAATATGAAAGGACAATTTGTCATGCGATACGAGAATATGTACAAATATGTATATATATATATATATAAAAAAAAGAAGACGACACAACTAACACACGAGTCTCTAAACTAGACGTGAATATATAAATGAAAAGGTACGTAAAAGCCGCTATTTGTTGAAAGCATAGTGCTGTCCACCATTAGCGATGAAGAATGGCAAGAATGTTTTCAACAGAGCTACCATATAACAATAATAATTGTTATCACAATTTAGCATGCGCCATCGTGTTTCTCGTGTGTATATATAGTCGTTTTCGAGGTGAGTTTCTAACTTCCAGTGGACCATAGTGTTGGGATAACGCAATAAGCACAGTTGTAAGCTTCACTATACTATTTCTATATATAGGTTTACAAACTAAATCTCGTTGTCAGGAGAATGCAACGACCGTGAGAGCTAAAAGACGAGCAATATAAGCGAATATCGACTCAAGAATTCAAGTACCTTTTTGCGAGGGTATATAGGCACTTGGAACACCCAACAGACCTGATTTCACATGTGCGTTTGACGGAGTTAGCGATGCATGAGAAAAGAAGAAGAAGAAGAAGAAAATGAAAAAAAAGTGGAGAAGGAGGGAAAAAAAGAACAAACCAATATGGGAAAGAACCCGTATTTCCTTCACCTTCGGGCCATCTTTTTTTCTAATCTACTTGCACTGAGAGGAAATGCACTTTCTGTTAGTCTAATTTCAATTTCAATTCTTTTTCTCCATTCAGTGCCACCGACTGCATTTGCTGTCTAGTTTAAGGAAAAGAAATTACCGACGAAGAAAAAGGAGATGCAAAAAAGAAAGAAGATAGAAAGTGAGAAAGGATGAAGAACGAAGAAAGAAAAGTGGGAAAGGAGAGTGAAGAAAGGAAAAAGGAGACAGAAGAAAAAAAAAGAAAGAAAGGATGAAGAAAGAAGAAAGAAAAAAAGAAAAATAGGAGAAAAGAGAGACGAAGCAAGAAAAGAGAAAGGAAGAAGAAAAACAAGAAAGAAGAATGTCGAATGAAGAAAAAAGAAAGAAATGATGAAGAAAGAAGTAAAAAAAGAAATAGAAAAGAAGAAAGAAGAAAAAGAAAAATAGAAAAGAAGGAAGAAGAAAAAGAAAAATAGAAAAGAAGAAAAAAGAAAAATAGTAAAGAAGAAAGAAGAAAGAAAGGAAGAAGCTGCTTTTTGTATTTTAATAATTAGCTTAGAAAATATTAACTCCTATGCACATTTGTTGAAGTACCACAATGTCTGACTAAAACCCAGCCTCGACTACTTAGTTCACTGGTCATTAAGATATAAAACATAATGTAAGAGACCTTAAACTGTTTGATACCCTATCAAAAATCTTAATGTCGTCTTAAAAAGATTTTCACCATCTTATATTTAAAATCGATATTATTCAAGAGATTCAAAACTTTAGTGATAAAAAACTTTTTACAATTTTCTTTTTTATTTTTATATATTTTTATCATCTCTTTTCATCTCCTCGAATACTGTCGTGGAATGTTTGATCACTTGCAATGAAAATTTCTAATATTTAAACATTCATCGCGAAATTGACAATTTTTTTTCACTCTATAGGTTCGAGAAATTCTCACCACCATTTTACATGTTATTAACACTATACTAAATTCTATTCATTGTATTATTAATTGTTATTTAGAAGAAAAATTATAACTAACCTTTAAATAGTAATAATTCTAATTTAACATGTCTGACTAAAAATTTAATTTTATTACTGAAACGATGAAGAAACATTGAAATATAATAATAAACTGTCGTCTGACTAGTAATTTACTTCACAAGAAAAAAAAAGTTTAAATTTTAACCTGATTTTGGGGTAAAAATTCGCTGCAACAAAATTTCACCTAGGTGAGGGCGCCACTGTCTATGTGACTTAGCATTGCTTAAAATTACCCGCAACAAAATTTATACCACCTTTTTTTCTGTGTTGTACTATTGAAACAGTGAAGAAATGTTTAATATTAATAATAATATGAAGAATAATAATAATAATTTTATGTCTGACTAATAATTTACTTATACTACCCAATCGACGAAAAAACATTAAATAATAATTATAATAATGGTACTATTATTAATAATAATAATAATAATAATAATAATAATAATAATAAAAATATTAACAATAATAATAACCTTACGTCTGACTAATAATTTACTTGTACTACTGAAACGGTGAAGAAACATTGAATTATAATAATAACTTCATGTCTGACTAATAATATACTTTTACCACTGAAACGATTCAGAAACATTAATTAAATAATAATAAAAATAATAATTATATTCGTCTGACTAAAAATTTACTATTACTACTGAAACTATAAGAAAACTTTGAATAATATTAATAATAATAATAATAATAATAATAAATAAACGTTTTACTAAAAATTTACTTTTACTACTGAAACGATGAAGAAACATTGACTAAAATATAAATTCGTCTGTCTAATAATTTATTTCTACTACTGAAGCGACTAAGAAACATTAATTAAATAATAATAACATTAATACTAATATTCGGCTGACTAAAGATTTACTTCTACTACTGAAATAGTAAAATGATGTTAAATTTTAATCTTAAATTTACTTTTAATTATCATTTTATTTTTACTACTAAAAATTAAACAAAAAATTAAAAACTACGCCTGACTAATCATTTACTTGTACTACTGAAACGGTGAAGAAATATTTAATATTGATAATAATAATATTAACAATAATAATAACAACTTTATGTCTGACTAATCATTTACTTATACAACTTAATCGACGAAAAAGCATTATATAATAATTATAATATTTGTATTAATAATAATAATAAAAATAAATTTGCGTCTGATTCAGAATTTACTTCTACTACTGAAACGATGAAAAAAACCTTTACACGGTAAATCGTTAGGTATTAAAAAAACACCTAAAAGGATTAAAATAATCTAATCTAGTGTTATTTTAATCCACTTTGGTGTTATTTTAATACCTAACGATTTACCGTGCACTATTATTAATGATAATAAATATACGTATGATTAATAATTTATTTGTGCTACTGAAACGGTGAAGAAATGAAAAAAATAATAATAAATGTACGTCTGACTTATAATTTACTTATACTACTGGAAGTTTAAATAATAATGATAATATTAATAATAATTAATAACACATCTTAGTAAATAATAAAATTTTTTCTAATCCCATTTACAATAAAGGGAAAAAATTAATTCAATCCAAAACAAGATAAACAAAGAAAAAACTAAATTCAATTTATTTTTTATCAAAGGCAAACAAAATTTTCAAAACAAAATCTTTATTAAATTCTCTCCCTTTCTTTCATACTACTCTCATATATTTACACACAGCCATTATATACGGAAAATGAAAAATTTATTTAAAAAGCATCTTGTCTATATATATATTGAAACAATATAGACGAGTAGAAATATTAGAGAAATATCGGTGGGGAGGAAAAAATCCCTTTTTACCGAAAGATACATTTCACAAAGGGACAATACTTTTTCTCTAATATTTCACCGTCAAAGTGAACATGACGCCCTCGGGGAAACTGGTCCTATTCTTGTGGCATAGAGAGTGGCTTAAAATTACCAAACTAGTAGCACGTCTTTTTGCTGATAAAGTTTTGCCCCTTCTCTAGTCGAGGACAAAGACAAAGAACCGCGTCACTAAGAACTGATTAAAATACATATTAGGCTTGTTATATACGAGGGGAAAAAAAATTTTTTATCGATAAATTACTTTTTTATATTATAATTATAAAATTACTCTTTGAAATATTAAAACATCTTTATTTCAAGTTCTCTTTCAAATAATTTTCATTCGTTTAGTTCTTTAATTAAAACAATTGTTCTGCAATGAAATTGATTCAGTGAGAAGTTCACTCATTTCAGTTTCGTTTTTGTGTTTTAAATTAAATCTTCATCTGTAGTCGTAGATATTTTTTTCTTACAGAAAAGCAAAAAAAAAAAAAAATAAATAATAATTTCATAAACAATAAATAACAATGATAATTTAATTATTCTTTATTCTAGTTTTCCAAATTCACTTTCATTGTTATAATCACGGTAAATCGTTAGGTATTAAAATAACACTAAATTGGATTATTTTAATCCTTTTTGGTGTTATTTTAATACCTAAAGATTTACCGTGATGTTATTAAGTTTATTAAGTTATAATGTTATTTTTGTAAAATATTTTCAAATTCAAAAAATAGAAAATACTTTTCGAATTTTCAGCACTCAGGAGTTGAGTCTATTATTTCTAAGTTTCTCATTTTTGTAAAAGTATCTTTTTTCCTGATATGAAGAAACTCGGTAGAGTAAATTACTTTCTTTTGATACTCCCAATGTGTGTGTGTTTATATATAAAATACAAACAAAAAATTTTAAACATACTACACGAGGGAAAATGGAAAATTTGTGAAAATTGTTTTCGCACAAATTGAATTTTTCCTCAGTAGGATTAAAATCGTTTTTCCATTCAAAATATACAAAAAAGTACAATTCACCCTCTCTCTCTCTCACTCTAAGGACTTTTCGTTCGTGTTTAGTTTTCCTTTCAAGTAATCGTATTTCGAATCACCCAGTATATCAGTCGAGTCGCACTTTATATCAGGGGCATCGATGGTGTGCTGCTCGTATATTTTGTTGCGGATTTTTCCCGAATGGTATTTCCCTTTCCTATTCTGGGGGGAAAAAAGGAGGGAAAATAAAATGAAAAGAGCAAAGAGTAAAGCGCGCAAAGAAAGTATATATAGAGAGAGAGAAAAAAAAAGAGAGAGAGAGAGAGATCTAAGAAAGTATAAGAAAATAAAAAAAAAGAGTAGTGGGACTGTGGGTGGTTGATGGAGGGTATAGAAAGGAAGGCGGAGACCACTCGAAAGGTGGCCCCAAGGAGTCAGGGAAAAATAATGTTATTTGATTTAGTCGAACGATAGTCGACCCCGTAGTGGCGGGAAGAATTGGACTGTGGCCGGAAGCAATGGAATTAAATTAAACCGTATGGTAAAAGGTTTGGATGAGACTGTGGTAACTACATAAATATGCCCACGCTATTAAGAATCTCGAATTCACGGTGTAGAAAAATTATTTATTTGTCTATTTATTAATTTTTATTTTTATTAATTTTTTTATTTATTAATTTTTTTATTAATTAATTTTTTTATTTATTAATTTTTGTTATTTAATTTTTGTTATTTAATTATTTATTTTTTAATTTATACTTTTTTCATTAATTACTTATATAAATTTATCTTCATCTGTAAATAATTTTTTTATTTCGTCATCACAGGTCAGGGAATTTACGGGAAAAGTCAGGAAAAGTAGAATTTATCAGAGAAATCGAGAATTTAGAAAACAATTAAAAGTAGAAAAAAATAAAATAATTTATTAAAAGTATTCTCCTGATCTGATTCAGTTAAAACTCGTGGTTTTAACTTTCAATCAATGCGACTTACTTTTTCCTTCTGAATTGAAGTTAAAGTGAAATTAAAAAAATAATTGAATTTAAATTGAAATTAAAAGTAAAAAAGGACTGAAATTAAAAATAAAAAAAGGACTGAAATTAAAAGTAAAAATAGAACGAAAATTAAAAATAAAAGAGGACTAAAATTAAAAAAGGACTAAAATTGAAAATAAAAGAAAACTGAATGTAAAAAAACAAAATAACTGATTTCCTATTAAAAGACATCATTGACAAGTTAATTAACCTTGACAAATCGAATCGGTAAAAAAAATTCAATTTTCAAAGTATTTTGTTAGAGAGGATTTTTTTAAAACTTTAATTTAATAACTTTAACTCAAATTTTTCACAAATTTCCTTCTTAAAAATTCTCAATTAAATTAACTTTAACTCAATTAGTTAAATTAGTCAAATGAAAGTTTACTTTGTTATCAAAAATAATTAATTTACAGAAGAATTTGTAAATAAAAACGAACTAAAAAAATTGAATTTTGCAGAAGTTACAAATATGATTGTAGAAAATTCACTTTTTTTCAAAAATGAAAAAAAATTCTGCATAGAACTATAATATATTATTTTTTTATTGTACATTTTTTTAAATATATATTACTTTTTTATTATACATTTTTTTAAACATATATTATTTTATATATTATACCTATATTATTACTTTTTTATGAACCAAAAAAGAAAGTTATAAATTAAACTCAAACTACTTTGACTCTATAGACGTAATTAAATTTTAATTTAACCAAAAATTTGTTATTGATTCAAATAAATCGTTTCCTCGTAAATAAATATATCCAGACAAAATCAATAGAGTGTGAAATAAAAATTATTCCCCATATATTCGGAAAGTGGAAAAACTTGTCGGTTAAGAATATTTTTATTTAGAAAAAACTTTGACGAGATGAAAGAGAAGCTTTTAATATTTTTCAAGAGGCGGTTCCCTGTGCGGAATAACCGCCGTACTTGCAACATCGAACGGACATTTTTAGGATATAGGGTAGGATATGGAAGGCCAGCGAGAAGGTCGTAAAGTCAAGTTTTAGATTTTATTCCTCATCGTGCTTCGAAATGAATAATCGAAACCGCACAAAAAAGACGGTACTCTTAATTAAAATAAAAAAAAATAAAAAAAATATCGCCTCTGAAAATTTCTCAGGTGGCGCCACTGTCAGCACTAATAAAACTGTTTAAAAACATTTTTCACTTTCTTCCATAATTTTGAATGTTTTAAAATTTAATTTTTTAATGTTACTTTTTCAGTTTTATTTTTAAAAATGCTTTTTCAATTTATGTTTTAAAGATACTTTTTTAATTTAATTTGTCAAGATACTTGAATAATTTAATTTTTAAAGGTGCTTTATAAATTTAATTTTTAAAGGTACTTTTTCAAATTAAATTTTTAATTTTATTTTTTTAATTTAATTTTTAAAGATACTTTTTCAATTTAATTTCTATAGATGCTTTTCAATTTAATTTTCAATTTAATTTTTTAAATTAAATTTTTAATTTTATTTTTTCAATTTAATTTTTAAAGATACTTTTTTAATTTAATTTTTATAGATGCTTTTCAATTTAATTTTTAAAGATGCTTTTGTCAATTTAATTTTCAAAGGTACTTTTTCAATTTTATTTTTTTAATTTAATTTCTAAAAATACTTTTTCAATTTAATTTTTAATGTTACTTTTTCAGTTCAATTTCTAATGATGCTTTTTCAATTTAATTTTTAATGATATTTTTGTCAATTTAATTTTTAAAGATACTTTTCAATTTAATTTTTAAAGATGCTTTTTTAATTTAATTTTTCAAGGTACTTTTTCAATTTTATTTTTTCAATTTTATTTTTTTAATTTAATTTTTAAAGATACTTTTTCAATTTAATTTCTATAGATGCTTTTCAATTTAATTTTCAATTTAATTTTTTAAATTAAATTTTTAATTTTATTTTTTCAATTTAATTTTTAAAGATACTTTTTTAATTTAATTTTTATAGATGCTTTTCAATTTAATTTTTAAAGATGCTTTTGTCAATTTAATTTTTAAAGGTACTTTTTCAATTTTATTTTTTTAATTTAATTTCTAAAAATACTTTTTCAATTTAATTTTTAATGTTACTTTTTCAGTTCAATTTCTAATGATGCTTTTTCAATTTAATTTTTAATGATATTTTTGTCAATTTAATTTTTAAAGATACTTTTCAATTTAATTTTTAAAGATGCTTTTTTAATTTAATTTTTCAAGGTACTTTTTCAATTTTATTATTTCAATTTAATTTCTAAAAATACTTTTTAAATTTAATTTTTAAAGATACTTTTTTAATTTAATTTTTAAAGGTACTTTTCAATTTAATTTTTAAAGGTACTTTTCAATTTTATTTTTTCAATTTAATTTCTAAAAGTACTTTTTCAATTTAATTTCTAAAGATATTTTTGTCAATTTAATTTTTAAAGATACTTTTCAATTTAATGTTTAAAGATGCTTTTTTAATTTAATTTTTCAAGGTACTTTTTCAATTATATTTTTTCAATTTAATTTCTAAAAATACTTTTTAAATTTAATTTTTAATGATACTTTTTCAATTTAATTTTTATAGAAGCTTTTCAATTTAATTTTTAAAGATACTTTTGTCAATTCTATTTTGTAAAGATACTTTTGTCAATTTAATGTTTAAAGGACTTTTTAATTTTATGTTTAATTTTATTTTTTCAATTTAATATTTAAAGATACTTTTTCAATTTTTTTTTAACTTAATTTTTAAATTTACTTTTCAATTTAATTTGAAAAAAATCATTTTTTCAATTTAATTTAAAAAAATGGTAAAAAAATGAATTCATAATAAAGGAGAAAAAAAATAGGTCCGAAAAGTGGAGAAAAAAAAGGGACAGTTGACAATTTTGTATCCACCTAATAAAACACTGTCCACATGTGACTCGAGTGCGTTACCATGTTAGTGAAACAAATGCGAATGTATTAGTATTTACATGAACGTAGATTTTTCATGAAATCTCACTTCCCTTGTGTTTGTTGTTTATGCATGTGTATGGCAAACAACGCGAGCTGAACGGATATGCACGTAAACGGGTTATAAGAGGCTTTTGCGGGACGAATCGTTAACCCTCGTGTGCCCATCCCCGGGGGAATATTGTTTATTCATCCGGAAAATCTAGGTTCCTCTCAGTTTATAAATTTTCGTCACGAATCTGTCATAAAGATATTTGCCTTATCAAGTACATAAACTACGAATGCTCGAATATTATATATATAGTATTTTATCCTGAATACGATTTATTTCAGAGAGAATTTAATTATTTTACAAATTCAAAGTGAATTCTCCAATTGAATCGGTTAAAAAAGAGAAAAAAACCAAAAAAAAAAAAACCTATCTAATACTTAATATATCAAAAAAAGCGTAAAGCACACACACGACTTATCTTCTGTGCATACACATTCATCAATCAATCAAAAAAGGAGAAATTTTCGTTTTTCCTTCTCTCGAGAAAAAACTTGATGAATCACAATGTTCGAAATTGATTTTTTTCAACCTGAATAAAGCAGAGGCAAAAAAATATTACAAAAAAGTAATTATAAAATTAAAAATAAAATTTTTTATCCAGGTAATTTTACAATCAATATTACAAACAATATTACAAACAATAATACAAACAATATTACAAACAATATTACAAACAATAATACAAACAATATTTTGTTAATTTTTGGTAAAATTTTTTTTAAATCTATTACCTCTAATAAAATTTATTTAAAAAAGAAAGAAAGAAAGGACATTCAAATACATCTCACTTGACGGAAAGAATGCAGAAAGTTTTATTGTGATCCTGTGCGGTTTTGAATTTCAAACAACACTAATTAATTAAACAATGCGTCGGATGTTGAAACACCGGAAGTTGTGAAACTTGTACCATGAGCCATTGGTCATTTGAAGTTGTGCAATCTGTGTTTCCGGACTCGGGAGGATTCTCCAGCCTTTGAAAACTTGGCCTGTAGTTTGTGGTTTCTGAACGACTTGAGATCGTATAGTTGAAGAAAAAAATTATAAAACTTTTGGAAAGTCAATTTTTTTCGCGATGGAGAGAGAAAGAGAGAGAGAGAGAAAGAAGAAATAGCGTCAAAGAGATTGAAAAATATTAATCTCGAAAGTCTTCTAGTTTTGGGAAAATTTTCCTCTTCATGGAAATGTAATTTTTTTTAATGAAAAAAATGTATTGAATAATAATTACAATAAGTCTGTAGATATTGACAAAAATGAATTGATTTATATGTAAGTAATTAAATAAAACGAAATTAATAAAATAAATAAAATAAATTAAAAATAATGAAATTAATAAAATGAATAAAATAAAATGATATGAATAAAATAAATAAAATCAATTAATTTAAAAACTAAGTAAAATAAATAGAATGAACAAATAAAAATATAATAATAACAATTACTAGAGTTAATTATAATTACCTTAACTATATAGGTAATTATATAATTACAAAAAATAATGTGAAAAAACATACAAAAAATATTGTGAAAAAGAATTTTAATAAACTTCAATACAAGAATTAAAAAAGCTTCAATAATATTTTAATCAAAATCGTTGAAAAAATTTGTAAAAATTCAATTATTCTCAGAAATAATAAAAATTCTTTGCTGGAATTCAAATATTTTTATAAATAACCCTGAATTTAGTAATAATTGAATTTTCATAAATATTTTAGACAAATTCAATTATTTTGAATATAATTTAAGTTAAATTCTTTATAGAAATTTAGTTATTTTTTTAAATAATAATAATAATAACAACATTTACAGGAATTTAATTCAGTTAATTTTTATTTTAATAAACTTTCCCAAAAGAATTCTATTATAAGAAAAAATTTTTTTTTAAATTTTACGCAAAAAATTCCATTATTGTTTTAAGCCGGAAAAAATTGACAAAAAAATCAATTTTTAAAAATAGAATTTACTTAAGTTTAACGAAGAAAATGAATTAAATAAAATTGTTTTAGAAAAATTGGAACTATTCAATTAATTTTTATTTTAATAAAGTTTCCCAAAAGAATTCAATTGAAAGAAAAAGTTTTTTGATAAAATTCTACTCCAAAAAAATCGATTATTTTCGAAAATAGTAAAAAATTCACAAAAAAAACAATTATTTAAAAGAATTACCATAAAATGTTTTACTAAAATTCAATTATTTCTTACAAATAAAAAAATTTTCACAAAAATTTAATAAATGAAGGAAAATTGTCATAAAAATTTTCGTACAAAATCAATTATAATATAAAAAATTGTTTATAAAATTCTTCTTGATAATTTAGATATTCATAAATAAATGTAGTGCAATTTTTCGCTAAAATTGAATTATTTTCATAAATTTTTACAAAATTCTTCAAAAGAATTTAATTTAATATTATTTAAACTTTAATTTAAATTTAATTAATTTAATTGAATTACTTATTAATTATTAATAAATTATTTATGTTTACATTAAAATTATAAAAATCACGAAAAACTTTCTAATAAGATGAGTTGATTTAAAATTGAATTACAGTTAATATTTCAGATAATAATTAAATATTAAAAGCATTGTGGCGGGAATTTTTAGAAATAATCGAATTTTGAAGGATTTCTAATCTGATTTATTGAAAAATTTAATGGCTGTTAAACTGATAATTAATTTTTGTATTTGAAGTAAGAAAATACCTAAGAAAATAAATAAGAACTTATTTTTAAAATAAATGATACTCTTTTTATTTTCATAAAATATATTATTTTGTTAAAATTATTCAAATAAAAAAAAATAATTTACTGGAGAATTCAATGTCTAAACAATGAATTCTTTTATAGAAGTTTGTTATTAAATTTTCAAATTATTAAATTCTTTCGACGATATTTTACAAAAACTTGAAGAATAATTGCATTTTTCAAGAAATTCGGTATAAATTCTTTTTTATTTTTCGCGATGAGTTTTATTATTTACGAAAATAATTGAATTGTTCAAGAGAATTTTATTTTTTCCGAAAATAAGTGAATTCTTCAAAAGAATTTTATTTTTTACAAAAATAAGTGAATTCTGAAAAAAATTTATTTTTTACAAAAATAAGTGAATTCTGAAAAAAATTTATTTTTTACGAAAACACGAAAGGAACCTTTAATTAGAACAGCGAGAACTTTCGCTAAAATAGAGAAAGTATTTGTTGAAATAGCGAAAGAATTCGTTGCAACAACTAAAAATTTCGTTAATACAGTAAAATTTGTAATTGTTCCAGGTGAAGATTTTTTTTCGTGAATGAGTGAATTCTTAAAAAGAATGTTATTATGTACGAAAAATTGAATTTCTAAAAAGAATCTTATTATTATGAAGACAATAATTGTATTCCTAATAAAAATTTAATTATTTACGAAAATAATTGAATCTCTGTTAAAAAAAATTTATATTTCTGAAAATATTTGAATTTCTGTGAAGAATTTTTTTTTAAAAATAATTTACATTTTTTAATAAGTAGTAAAGTGGTAAAATTATTGTACAAGGATCAAACGTGCGGTAAAAGTACTAAAAGCAGGAAAAATAGTTGAATGCGAAAAAAAATAAAAATTAATAAAGTTAATAAAAAATTTACTGTAATTTAATTTAATTAATTTTTTTTAACTAATATAATGAGAAAGGGGAAAAAAAATTTTAATCACAACCAGACAGTACGCACAGTAATCGATAAGAATTTCTTTTTCCCCTTTAAAAAAGACGAATTTCATCAAATTATCATTTTCCCTCGTCTCATTTCTCCTTTTGTTCTATTTTTTCGATATTTGTCACTTCTAAATTACTTTTCCCCTCTATTTGATGTTTCGTCCTTTTCTCCACTTGATCTTCTCGTTCCTTTTTTTATCTTTTTTTTTTGGTTCTATTTGATCATTTAGTCCTTTTTTCTCCATTTGACCTCCTTGGACTTTTTTCCCCGGATTTTTTTTTCTCTCTTTCACTTTTCCCTTTTTAGCTCTGAATTTTTTTTTTATTCTATTCAGTTGACTCTGTAACTCAACAGTGTTGGTTTTCTCTTGTCATCGTTCACTTACTTATACTCTCTAAAATAGTTTGTTTCGAGGTGCTTAATTCGTTTTCGAGTTGCGCCTAAGGGACACTTCCTTTTAGTTCTTGTATTGACCGAATGTTATTTTCACCGAAACCTCTCCCAGTTTCTCTCTATCTCTCTCTCTCACTTTGAAGTTGGCACAGTGTACTTAATAGTGTTTAACATTTCGTTCGTTGCTTGTATTTGCAAATGCGAAATTTCTTTTTCTCCGAATTCCTATTTCCTATGCCATTTGGATTATAGAAACTCTCCATGTAGATGGAAAACGAAGTTTCGAGTTTAAAATAACTTTCGTAAATTTCCTTTGACGGGCAGATTGAAATTAATACATGTGTGCTTCTTGTTTTTTTTTTTTTTTTGCTAGAAGAAAAATTTAATTTTAATGATAGAAAAATTTTTAGTGTTGGTAAAAAAATTAACAAGTTTGGAGGGGAAAATTTGATTTTTTACTGAATTGTTTTCTGATCAGGAATAAATGAAATATGAAGAAAAGCGATGGGTGACTTTGGGTCAAGAGTCGTCTGGATTTTAGCCTTTTATTTATTCGAAGTAAGTTGGCAGTCGTTTCCAGCAGCGTTAGTGGTAATCCCTACATTTCGCCTACGCTCCGAGTTTCTTCTCGACGGAAGGAATAAAGAAGAAAGTATGAGAAGAAAAAAAGAGAACTTGAATAAACGAGAAAAGACAAGAAAATAGAGAGGGTCGAAAAAGATGAAGAGGGGCTGAAAAGTTTAAAGTAAAAGCCAACGGGAAAATGGTTTAAGAGAAAACGAGAGAAAACGAAAAGAAACGAGAGAAGGAGAGAAAAATGAGGGAGAAAAAAAGCGAAAAGGAGAAGAAAAGAAAATAAAAGAAAAGAAAGAAAGAAAGAAAAGAAAGAAAAGAAAGAAAAGAAAGAAAAGAAAAAAAAGAAAGGAAGAAAAAAAAGAAAACTCTACTTTTGTAGAGTGAACCATGTAGATCTCTGAAGGCCGTGGAAAAGTTTTTTGAGTCCCTAGAAAAGCAGGGAATGACATATATACTGAAAAAATATATATATCTATATATGCGGTCTAGAAGCCTGAAGGAAACACGTAGCCTTATCAAATATGGATGTAGCAACGGATGTACGACTATGCACGTGGTGAAAACCTTCAGACCAAAACCACCATCTCAAATGCAAATACCCCAACGATTTTCGACAGGATACTTTTCCCGAATCCCTTTTAATCTCGCGGAATTACTTCTCCGAGTCTCTTCAAACAAGAATTGAGACGAAAATTCTCATCTTTGAACGAGATTAAAATCTTTAAGTGATTTTTAAAAGTAAACTCGCCTCCACTCTGCATATTTAATTTCTTCTACTGGATATTAAAATCCCCCCTCCCCCCCCACCACCACCCGCTTACCACACAGAAGGAAAATTTTTTTAATCAATTAAATTTCTGCTTCAGTGTGAAGAAAAAACTGTATTGGTCCAATAGGGTCAATGCTATATTAACGTCAAATTTTTTTTTTTTGAAGCTATAATTTCTGTACTGAATTAGGAAAATTAACTAAAATAATCTTTGTATTTTTTTTTATAATAAAAAATGTACAAAAAATATGGTAATTATATTATGAATACAAAAAAATACTTCCTTCATTCTTTGAAGTTAGATTTTAAATAGTTAAAGTTAGTTAAATTAACTGTAATAATCTTCGTATTTAATTTCATTTTATTTGAATACAAAAAAAAATACTTCTTTTATTCTTTGAAGCTAGATTTTAAATAGTTAAAGTTCGTTAAATTAACTATAATAAACATCGTATTTAATTTCTTTTTATTTGAATACAAAGAAATACTTCTTTTATTCTTTGAAGTTAGATTTTAAATAGTTAAACTTAGTTAAATTAACTATAATAAGCTTCGTATTACATTTTTGTTTATTTGAATAAACAAAAATACTTCTTTCATTCTTTAAAATTAGTTTTTCTAATTCTTTTGTTTTTATTATTCTTTAGAAAATATCGCTCGACAAGTCGAAAATTCGCAGGTATTTTTCATGATCTCTAATAAAATAATACTTCTAATTTGAAAATTTTAAAAAATTCGGATTAAAATAAATTTTGTTAAATAAATAAATAATAAATAAATAAAGTTTGACTGCTGTAAATTACGTAAATTCTGTATTTATTTTCAAAATTTTAGAAAATAAGGAAAAAAATTTTAGGTTCTTGAAAAAAAATTTTCTGTTCCATTTATTTGCGAATTTTTTCAATGCTATAAAATTATTCGAAAACAACAATAAGTGCTTTTTCAAAATAAATATTTAATTATCATTATTATTTTTCCACAGGAAGTGAAATTTTCAAAAATTTCAAGTTTAAATCATTTTGAATTAAACTTTTATTAAAAAAGTATTATCTTTATTTTATATTATGAATATTGTTATTGTGACTTCTTCTTTCTTCAAAATTATTTATATCATGTCGATTCAATTATTATTATTTTGTAGAACTTTTAACTAAAACTCTTCTTTAAATCGACTATTTTGAATAACTTTTGTAAAATTTCTTTGAAAATTTGTAAATACATTTGTTTATAATTCAATTTTACGAAATTTCGATTAGGAATTCGAAAATTCTTCATTTGAATACACAGTGGGAAAAATTTTGGAAATTTTCTCAAAAGAAATTTAGAAAGAAAATAAAAAAATTAAATCATCAAAATTTGACAGTTGACTGTAATAGAAAATTTAAATATTCAATTCAATTTTTCTAAATTTAATTCTTATAAAGAATTTTATCAACAAAGTTTTAAATAATCGAATTCTTTTGACGAATTTCAATCAAACTTTTAAGAAATCATTACATTTATTAAGAAATTTAATTAGAATTGTACTAAGAATAATTAAAATTCTACGATTAGTTTCATTACTTATAAAAATAATTCAATTCATAAAAAAATTATTATTTGTCAATTTAATTTAATTATTGCGAAGAAATTTATTAAAAAATGGTTTTTATTGAAAACCGTTTAAAGATTTTTCAATAATTTAAATAAAAAAGTAAATAATTTATTGAGTAATCAAATATTTTTTTAAATTTAATTCTTATAAAGAATTTTATCAACAAATTCTTAAATAATTGAATTCTTTTGACGAATTTCAATCAAACTTTTAAGACATAATTACATTTCTTGAGAAATTCGATCAGAATTGTACTAAAAATAATTAAAATTCTTCGATTAATTTTATTACTTATAAAAATAATTCTATTCATAAAAAAATTATTATTTGTCAATTTAATTTAATTATTGCGAAGAAATTTATTAAAAAATTTGTTGATAATTGAATTCCTACGCAATTTGTATCTTAATTCGTTTAGAAAAAATAATAATAATGAAATATTTGTTTATAAATAATTTATTTAAAATTTTTATTAAAAATAATAATTAAATACTTATTTTAAAAAAGAAGTTATTCGTGTTTTTCGAATAATAAAATAATAATTCAAATGTATTATGATTAAAGAGAGAGACTATACCAAAAAGCGATAATTTCCAGAAAGACCCCAATATTTTGCCAAGAGAAAAAAAGTCACACAAGAAAAGTATGAATACAAAAAAAGAACTGAAAGCAATGTAACAAAAATGGAGAGCAATTTTTCGCAACGCCCATTTTTAGAAAAAAAAAATAGGCACACCTCGGTTCGGATTTTAAATAACGCCGCGAGGTTTGAGGGAAAAAAATGAAGATGCCTGCAGCTATAGGTGTCTATTAGTGTGTACTGAAAAAAAAATGTTTCGGTTAGGTGCGGATAATTTTAAAAAGCAGTCGAGAAATAGAGAACACGACAACTTAATTGGATATTTTACAAGAAATTAACATCAATTTTTAAATTTTCCTATTTTTCTTCTTTTCTAAAGCTTTTTTAATTATTTAACTATATTTCTGAAAATTCATCAAAAATCTAATAATTCATCGAAAATTCAATTATTATTTTTATTGAAAATTCTAAGTAGAAAATTATTAATTAATTATTATTATTTACTATTAAAGATTATTATCATTAATGATTATTATCATTAATGATTATTATCATTAATGATTATTATCATTTTATTATTAAGATTATTATTACATTATTATAACAATAAAAATTTGTAAACATGTTTTTAAAATTCAATTAGTATTCAAATGAAAATCGACAAAAAAATCTAAATTTTAGATTTTAGTAGATAAGTACAAAGGCTGTAAACATTTTTTTATAATCTTTTGTTATTCTACAATATTAAGAAATATTACGATAATAACTAAAATAATAAATTTATTTTAATTTATATTTTTTCAGTTTATAAGCACCGTACTCTGAAGTAAACGAAAGTTTAAAATTTACTTTAATTATGGAAGATCCTTTAATGTTTATTTTAATTTGAATATCCCCTTAGTGTTCATTTTAACTCTGTTGAGCGATATACAAGATTCAGTAAAATAAGCAAATGAATAAACAAATTAAGTAAAGGAAGCGAGAGGAAAATTTATTCTGCTTGATGAACATACTTTTATATCCCAATTAAGACGATGGATAAAGTAAGACGTGTATTTAAATAAGTTAATTCTTCTCACTTGAGTTAATATCATCAACGTTTATCTATCGAATAAATAAAAAATGTTCAAAAAAATGTTCAAAAAAAAAATGTTCAAAAAAAAATAAATAAAAAAAATTCTACAAAAATTTGTTTCACTCTTTTAATTCTACAATAAATATTTTTTTTATCACAACAAAGCCACTAACAGCCTTAATGATAAAAAATCCAAAAACATTTGAAATTGTCCCAACTTTTGAAACTATTCTTTTTTTGAAACTATATATTGAAATCAATGACTTCAATAGCTTCTGGAAAATTTCAATATTTTTTATATTTTCCATAGTTAATTTTGCGTTGAAAAAAATTTTTTTCTCCAAACAATTATTCTCCTTCTGTATAATGACGAAATAACAGGAATCTTCAAATATTTAAAATTTGTTTCCCTACAACACTTTTTCTCTATGACTAAAGTTTGTTTTAAACAAGTTGTTTTGTACTTTTCTGATTATATTTTCTTCCACCCCCCCCCCACCTCCCTTTCCTGAAAGAATGTAATAATGAAAACTTTTTCAATTGAACACTATACAGAAGGAAAAAAAAATATATATTTATTAAAAGCTTCTTTTTTAATTTCTGCCTTCGAGAATTTTTCTCACCTAACATAAAAGAATACCGATGGCATTTAAACATTCAATTGTTCAGTAAAGAATGCAATTGACATTCCTTCAAAAGTTATGATAAGTATGAAATTAAAAAATTTCTATGCAACAATTTCCGTTATTTTCATGCATTGAAATTTATTTATTTTGTTTGTTTTTTTTGTTTTTTGAATAATATAAAATAAAAATAAGTCGCGAAGTAAATACGAAAGCTGCAACGAACGATAAGATTTTGAAATTTAATTAAATGAGAGAGCATTTGTACTTTGAAATCTTGAATGTGAAAAAGCTTATTAGGGCAAAAACGATTTTGAGCACAATAGAAAGTTTTCCGTAAAACACGAAAACTTGTAACATCCTTTCGAATATTGAATTTATAAAGTTTAGTTTTATGCATCAGGGGGAAAACTTTTTTTTTCTCACTAAATCGAGAAAAGAAAAAAGGGAATAAATTTATTTTCAAATGCAACTTATAATGTCTAATGGAATAAAAATAAACAAGTTATTCCGAAAGTAAAATTATTTTATCGTCCCACGTGGTAAAATTCCACGAAAGTGGAAATTTAAAATTTAAAAATTTTAAATTTTAAAAATTCTGCAAGTTTTTTATTTTAATATTATTTTAACATTTCTATTATCATTAGTCGATTTTCCGCATTTCAGCTTTTTTCATCAAATTCGAGCTTTTTTGTTGAATACGAGCTTTTTCAAAAAGCACAGTTTTTGAAAACTTTTTAGAATTTGTTTCCGATTCAAAAAAATTTTCTGTCTTGAAAAATGACTCTAATTTTGACCATTATTTTAAATAAATTTTGGAGTCGATCTTCCGAATTTCAGCTTTTTTCATCAAATTTGAGCTTTTTTGTTGAAGAAGGGCTTTTTCCAAAGCACCGAGTTTCTTAAAACTTTTTTCAGATTATTTCCGATTCAGAAAAATTTGTGTCTTGAAAAATGACTCTAGTCTTGGCCATTATTATTAAACATTTTGGAGTCGATTACTTTAGTCAATTTTCCACCAAATTGGAGTTTTTTTTTATTAAAGGAAAACTTTTACAAAATACAAAACGTACTCAGAAATTATTAAAAATTTATTTCCGTTTTAAGAAAAAGTGTGAAAAAAGGTAGTTTTATAAATTTACTTTACAATTTTTTGAGTCAATCCCTTAATTGGAGCTTTTTTTATCAAATTCGAACTGTTTTGTTAAAGAAGAACTTTTTCGGATCATCGAGTTTCTCGAAACTTTTTTAAAAATTTAATTTTGATTATGAATTTCTTTCTAATTTAGAAAGAAATTTTAGTCGTATATCAAATTTGGGCTTTTTAGTAAAATGGAAGCTATTTTTAAATTAAGGAGGAGCTTTTTTAAAAAAAAATGACTTTTTCCGAAAAAGACGGAAATTTTTTAGAATTTATTTCCGATTCAGAAAGAAATTGCAGTCGATTATCAAATTTGTGTTTTTTCCATCAAATTGGAGCTTTTATTATTGAATAAGAGCTTTATCAAAAACACGGGAGTTACTGAGAACTTTTATAGAATTTTTTTAACATTTTTTTGTAGTGTATCAAATTTTGCCTTTTTTCGTAAAATTGAAGCTTTTTTAAAAATACGGAGGAGCTTTTTTTGATAAAATACTAACTTTTTTGGAGAATGTCAAAACTTCTTTTTAGGATTTATTTCCAATTCAGAAAAAAGTTGTTGTTGTATGTCAAATGTGGACTTTTTCGTAAAATGAAAGCTTTTTTGAAATTCTGGAAGAGATTTTTTTCGAAAAAACTGACTTTTTTTTAAGAAAGTCAGAACTTTTTTTAGACTTTAATTCTGATTTAGAAAGAATTTGGACTCAAGTATCAAGTATTGGCTATCTTTAAAAAATTAAAGCTTTTTTAAATTAGGGAAGAGCTTTTTTTCGAAAAAAACTGACTTTTGTTGAAGAAAGTCAGAATTTATTTTAGAATTTATTTCCGATTCAGAAAGAAATTGAACTTAAGTATCAATTTTCGGCTTTTCATAAAATTAAAGCTTTTTTTAAATAAGGAAGGGCATTTTTCGAAAAACCTGTTTTTTTGGAGAAAGTCAGAACTTTTTTAGATTTTATTTTCGATTTAGAAAGAATTTCGACTCAAGTATCAAGTTTCGGCTATCTTTAAAAAAATTAAAGCTTTTTTAAATTAGGGAAGAGCTTTTTTCGAAAAAACTGACTTTTGTTGAAGAAAGTCAAAATTTATTTTAGAATTTATTTCCGATTCAGAATGAATTTCGACTCAAGTATCAAGTTTCGGCTACTTTTATAAAATTAAAACTTTTTAAATTAGAGAAGAGCTTTTTTCGAAAAAACTGACTTTTTGGAGAAAGTCAGAACTTTTTTAGATTTTATTTTCGATTTAGAAAGAATTTGCACTCAAGCATAAATTTTCGGCTTTTTTAAAATAAAATTGAAGCTTTTTTAAATTAAGGTAGGGCTTTTTTCGGAAAAACTGACTTTTTTGGTGAAAGTCAGAACTTTTTTAGAATTTATTTCCAATTCAGAAAAAATTTGCTACTCAAGTATCAATTTTGGGCTTTTTTTATAAGATTGAAGCTTTTTTAAATTAAGAAAGTGCTTTTTTTCGAAAAACTGACTTTTTTAAGAAAGTCGGAACTTTTTTAAAAAATTTATTTCCGAATTTGAAAGAAATTGGACTTAAGAATCAAATTGTGGTCTTTTTTCATAAAATTGAAGCTTTTTTGAATTAAATATGAGCTTTTTACTGATTCAAAAATAATTTTGGGTCCTGAAAACAGACGCTAGCCTTGACAATATACAGTTTTTCAGAATTTTTGTATTCGAATATCAAATGTTAATTTTTTTTTAATAAAATTGCAGCTTTTGTTTATTTATAAAGAGCTTTTTCATTTTTCTGAAATAATTTGAACTACTTTGGTTGAAAATTGGATAAAAGTGTGTTTATATAAGAATAAACGGTAATTTTTTTTCTTTTTAGGAATGTAAATATTATTTAATTTTAATTTTTAATTTTTTTATTTAATTTTTAATTTATTTAATTTAAGTTATTGTACTGCAAGTAAAAAATGGCTAATATTTAGTGCAATTTTAAAAAATCTTTATTGAAAATTACAAAAAAAAGGGGGAACAATTCATAAATTATGACACACGCACACAATATATATGTTGTATGTATATACACACAAACACATATATATATATATCTATAGAAGAGTAATTGCAAACATAACAACATACATTCCGTAACATCTGTCACGCATCATGAATTGCATCTGTCTCTTGTGCGAGTAATATAAACAAACATACACGTGATTTTAATGAATACGTGATTTTATGTGAAATAATTTTCCACGAATGTTGGAAGGCAGACGCACACAGACACGCAAATACAATGCTATTTTCGATGCGATATTCAGGACCAGTGGAGAAATTACATAGTTAACAGCCAATTATTTTGGGAAACGAGTTACATCACAAAAGTCTACTGCGGTGCCTGGTTATATAGTTCGTTGATTAAGAAGGAGAAGGGGTTTTACTGTTACTGGCTAAATGCTAAAAGCTAAATTACAAGCAATTGACATTTCGCGGTTTTATAATGACATTTAACATTAACGGTATCACGGCCAAATCCATTTTCTCTATTACCATATATATAGATGAAATTCAATCAATTGAATGAGAATTTCCTTAAAATAGCACGTATTTAATTGGAAAAGACGGAGAGTTTAAAAAAAAACATGTAACAATAGCAATGAAACGAATGTCGATCAGAAAAAACGATAATAGAAACAATAATAGCGACAATAGCGATAAAAATAACAATATTAAAATAATAATAGAGATAATAATGATAAAAATAATTGTAGAAGGAATAATAATAGTTGCTAGTAAAAATAGTTCTATTAGAATAAAAATAAAAATTTATTTATAATAATAATAAGAAAAATAACAATAATAATAATAATAACAATAATTATAGTAATAATAATAAAAATAGGAATAATAATAATAGTAATAATAATAATAGTAATAATAATAAAATAGGAATAATAATAATAGTAATAATAATAATAGTAATAATAATAATAAAAATAATCATAATAAAGATAATAATCGTGGAAGTAAATCTTCATGTTCATAGCTTAGCGGTAAAACCGTTAGTCTATAAATCCGCAGGTCGTCGGTTCGATTCCCCTCATGAGTGATTTTTAATTATTTGCAAAATTTTTCCTTCTTTTTCTTTCTGAATTCTAAATATTAATTGTATCAAAATTTGCAAAGTCGAAACAATAATAAAAAAACACTCAACAAACCAAATTCATTGTTTAAAAGAGTTATAAACAAAGTTTAAAAGTTGGTCAAACTCTATGTTGCCCTACTAATAAAAATAATAATAAAATAAGGAATTGAAGAAATAAACACTATCAGAAGTAATAAAAACAATAAAAAAAAATTAATATAATGATACCAAATAATTGAAATAGAAATAATAAAGAAAAATAAATAAGAATATTAATAGCAATTCAAATTTTAATAAAAAAATATTCAAAAAAATAATAGTAATAATAATAATTATAATAATAATAATAATAATAATAATAATGATAATAATAATAATAACAACAATAATAATAACAGTAATAAAAATTTTTATAAAAAAATATTCAAAAAATAATAGTAAGAATCATTATAATAATAATAGTAATAATAATAACAATAATAATAATAAAAAAAATAATAGTAGCAATAATAATAATAATAATAAAATAATAGTAGCAATAATAATAATAATAATAAAATAATAGTAGCAATAATAACAATAATGAAAAGAAACTAAAATGTACAAGTCTACAGCTTGTCGCATTTCCCAAAGGGTATTA
This sequence comes from Leptopilina drosophilae, assembly GCA_032873175.1. Lineage (NCBI taxonomy): Eukaryota > Metazoa > Arthropoda > Insecta > Hymenoptera > Figitidae > Leptopilina > Leptopilina drosophilae. Next base: position 5,331,832 of record CM065483.1, read on the forward strand.
GAGCTCACTGCATTACTCCCAATTGCATTAGCGTTTCAACGATTAAACCTCTAAAAGAAAAATCAGATTCTAGAATCGTGCCTTTGAGTTTTCATCGAAGCAGAGTCAATTCAAATGGGAATGTTAAGTGTCCTCTCGCTTCTTTCTCTCGCAGCACTCGAAGAATTGTCTGTTAAGTAGCAGAATTTTTTATTTACAATTAACATTCTCCAAAGCTTTCTTTTTCCTTCCCATCAAGGAATATCAGTTTCGCATGCAAAACAATGAGTAAACTAACATTTATTTTCTCTTCAAGTTTTATATACTCTTAAATAAATATATAATGTTTAAAGTTACAATTAAAAAAACAATCAGAAATTTCCACTCGTCTCTGATAAAGTAATTTTCACCATATTATTACTATTTTTTCATTTTTATTATTGTTATTATTATTACTATTCTTATTTATATTTTTATTATTATTATTATTCGTATTATTATTATTATTATTATTATTATTATTATTATTATTGGCATTATTATTAGTATTAAGTTTTAAATAAACAATAAATGGTTAAAAATTATCTACAGTAAAATCATAAAATAACGTCAAAAATAATATAAAATAATGTTGAAAAAAATTGAAGAAAAATATGGATGATTCTCCACAAAAATGGTAACTTGTTACTAAGATAACTTTCTTTTAATTTAATTACATTAAAAATTTACCATTTCAATCTTTTTAATAAATTTTGATAGATAATATTATTTTTCTTCATTTTTTCACTCTTACTTTTTCATTTTAATAATAGGTATTTATTTATTTTATTTAGAAATATTGTTTTTATTTTTAAATAATAGAAAATTATTTTTATTAATCTACAAAAATGATTAATGTTATTTTTCAATATTTCTCTTCTTTCCAGAAAAGTTGGCACTTTGTAACAAACATTTTAGGACTTTTTTAATTAATCTTTTCATTTTTTCTAAAAAGAAATTAAAAAACAATTGGAAAATTAAAATTAGAAAATATTTTGCACATTTTCTGCTTCTCAGTGACAATTTTTAAACGAAGTACAAGTTTTAAGTAGAAAAGAAAGTTATAAATCAAATTTTGATTAAGAACTTTGATATTTATTTTGGAAAAAATATTTACAGAATTTGTTTGTTAAAAACTGTAATATCGAAATTATAATAAAAAATAAATAAATAAAACAATTCTTATTTTATAAAACAATTTTTGGATACCCCAATTTTTTAATAATATTTTCAGTTATTTTCAAATAATTTAAATATATTACAATTATTCTTATTCTGACTTTTCAGAAATATTTTTATTTTATTATTTCTTTTGCTTGAGAAATTTATTAAGGACTTGCTCAGGGTTGTCACGCATTTGTTCATTTGAAAGTTCCTGATTTTTTTAATTTAAAAAATGGAAATTTCCCAGGTTTTTAAAATAAAATTATTTTTTACCACACTAATAATACGAAATAATTGATTTCGTTTGACGATTTTCAATAACATTTGTAAGAAGAAAGAAATTTATAAAGTAAATAATAGAATTTATATGAAATTGAGGAAAATTTTTGAAAATAATTGAATTTTTGGCAATAATTTTATTAAAAATTTTATAAATAATTGAATTTTGACAAAAATTTTGTTAACAATTTTTAAGATAATTGAAATTTCGACGAGAATATTAAAAAACTTTTGAACATAATTGAGTTTTTGCACTCATTTATAATTTTTCGAAAATTTATTTTTTTAGTGTTTCAAGTAAAATTACACAGAAAAAAAGAAGTGTTGTTTTAACACTAAAAGTAGTGTTAAAACAACACGCAACATTTTTAACCCATACGATGTGATTTTAACCTACATTTTGTGTTAAAATAACACCATGAGTGTGTTAAAATTAATGCATATTTTTAATGGCTGTTAAAATAACACCATCTTGAAAACTACACGCAACAAATTTAACACATATTTTTTTGTGTGTAATTCATAAATCCATTATTATTTTTTTATAATAAATGAAATGTCTATTAAAAAATATAACGAATTTTATAAGAATTCGAAGTTTTAAAGTTTTTCTAAAACCTAAATTATCTTTAAAATCCATAAAGTTCAATTATTGTTCAAAATCGAAAAAGTTTGAAATAAATAAAATCTTTTCAATGATGAGGAATCTAACATTTAGAATTTTCTCATGAATTTTCGAAATTGAATATTGTTCCTGTACTTTTGACAAAATTTTCTGACTTTTTCCCGACATTCATGAATATATTTAGTGAAACAGTGATTTTGAGTAGAATTCTTCTGAATAATTGAATTTTTTAATGTTAATGAAGCAAGAAACTTCACGCGAACTTTAGCGCGCGTTATTTTAGCTAGTACACTGAAAAAAAAATTATTTGATTAAAATACCGATTATTTGACTATTGTTAATTAAATATTTACTTGAATCAAATAATTTGTATCTTATTTCCATTGGATCAAATTTTCCATTTTAGAATTTGTATTTAAATCAAATAAATTGTATTTGAATTAAATATTTCAGTATTTAAACTTTAAAGCAAACACTATTTAATTGATTCAAATAAAAATTATTTGATTCAAGTAAATATTTTTTTTAGTGTTGTGATAATAAAAATAGTGATAATAATAAAAATAATAAAAATAGTGATAATAATAATAATAATAATAATAATAATAATAGTAATAATAATAATAATAATAATAATAATGATAGTAAACGTAAAAAAATAATAATATAAATAATATAATAATAAAATACTACACTGTTAGTAGCAGTAAATTAATAATTGATTGTGTATTTATATATCGTGTGCGCTCCCAAAGCAAGATGCATGGAAAACTAAACATGGATCACGATCTCTGCCAGCCAAGTTCACCTAATATGATATTTGCGGATAGTGTGCGTTTTGGGATATTGATGTTGAGGATATACGAAATTTCCGGATTTAGATAGCGTATAGACTTATGCAACACTGACTTCCTGGATTTTCCAGTGAACGTCCGGTGTATCTCTCGTCGTGAGTTCATAAAGGTTACTGAACCATAAATATCAGATATTGTAATCATCATTTTTATTAGTGGTTAGGAAAAGTGAGGTAATATTACCCGAGCGAGGGAGAGAGAGAGAGAGAGAGAGAGAAGCTCACGATAATGAGAACGAGGCCATAATATAACCCCAAGAAATATAATCAAACAAAAAAATTCCCAGTGAAAATTAATGAGAATCTATGTATAGTAACTTTTGCGCATAAGACACAAAACTTTGCTAAAAATACTTCCCACGCTATTTATTACTTTATTATTTATTTTTTCGTTTTTATTATTTATTTATTTCCACGCTATTTACTACTTTATTATTTTTTTTTGGTTTTTATTATTTATTTATTTCCACGCTATTTACTACTTTTTTTCGTTTTTATTATTTATTTATTTCCACGCTATTTACTACTTTATTATTATTTTTTTTCGTTTTGATTATTTATTTATTTCCACGCTATTTACTACTTTATTATTTTTTTTTCGTTTTTATTATTTATTTATTTCCTCGCTATTTACTACTTTATTATTTTTTTTTTGGTTTTTATTATTTATTTATTTCCACGCTATTTACTACTTTTTTTCGTTTTTATTATTTATTTATTTCCACGCTATTTACTACTTTATTATTTTTTTCGTTTTTATTGTTTATTTATTTCTGTCCTGTTTAATACTTTATAGAAAAAATAAAAAATTAGGTATTTAAATATTTAGTTACAAATTTCTTTTTTTAAATTGAAAGAAAGAAAACATTTTGACTACCAAAACCCAAAATTTTGTGTTTATAGCATTTTTGTTTGCAAATATTGAGGGCTATAAAAATACAGTAAAAAAAGAGCAATATCTGCATCCATAACATATTTTCGGAAATGTGAGGTCTGAAGTTAAGCGGTTTCAATTTTCAGCGCACCTGTTGACATATCTATACATATATCGACAAAGCTAGTCTTTTCTGGCTCTCACGTTTTTTTTTTTTTTATTTTACTGAAAACCAATAATATGTTTCATCAAAAAAATGGGTTTTGTTTCAGTAGAAATCGCCTACGTTTTAGCTGCTTTCAATTTTTTTTTCCCCTAACATTATATAGACGCCACACTAAAGGATAATGTATACGAATACGAACAGAGTGTATTATAATCTTTTTTTTTTATATACACTTGTGCACCTTTGAGATTATATATACACAATGTTACATATCCCTCAGTATTTATTTCTTAGTGCGAGGAACAAAAAAAAAAAATTCTTAAATTTTTTTCGACGCTCGTTAGCCGGTCGAGTTTTCCGTTCACACAAAAAACTTTCGCCTCAGAGATTTCCTTTTCTTTTTTCCTCACCATTTGTCTGTAGCATCCGGCGCGCGGGCGCGAGCTTACATATCCTCTCTCTCTCTCTCTTTCTCTCTCGACTGCGTGTTTCCTTCTTTTCATTTTTGCATTCCCTCACACCTTTAAAAAACTCTCTTTCCCTATTTTTCTTTTTTTTTCTACTCTTTTCTCACTGGGTGTACATTCGCTTTTTGTCTCCCCCCTCCCCTCACCTGGTACTTGTTCCAGCATCGATTCGAAACAACAGTAGCACTCATAGCACTTTACGAGTTGCGTGTGTCTCATTGAAAGTGGCTGCAATGACAAAGAGAAAACGGAAAGAGTTAAAGAAAGAACAGAAAGCGAAAAAGAAATGTGAATACATGAGAGAGTGGAATGAGAGTGTGAGAAAAAAAGAGAGAGAGAGAGAGAGAGAGAAAATGAGGAGAGAAATTGAGTGGATAGGATCGTTGCCAAGGATATAGGCTCCTGGGATTCATGCAGTAGTATACCACTCTCTAAAGTGTAGTCAAACAAAATTACCTATGACAGTAAAAAAAAGGAAAAAAAAAAAACAAGAAGGCAATAATTAAAAATGACACTCTATTCCCGAATGGGTAATAAACAGTCATTATAAAGATCTTGATAGAAGACTTTTTTCTTCTTTATGCAAATTCAAAATCTTTATCCTTCTCTTTAATAGTAATTTAATTTCATGTTTTTTACTATTCGTAAGAAACGACTAAAATAACTTTTTTTCCCTAGGACTGTTACCTACCATTTTTCGACTAATTCGATTAAAAAAGAAAATCTAGATCTTCTAAATCTTCTTAATCTTCCAAATTTTCTAAAAATAATTAAATTTCCACGATGAGCTTTATTATTTATGATAATAATAATTAAATTCCTAATATTTATTATTTATAAAAATAATTGGTTTCATAAAAAATATTTATTATTCATGAAATTAATTGAATAATTGCGAAGAAATTTATAAAGAAATTTCTGTTTTTTTGTTTAATTCTACGCAATTTTTAATTATTTATAATTTTTTTGTAATTCTGTGCAATTTTTAATTATTTATAAATTTTTTTAATTCTGCGCAATTTTCAATTATTTATAATTTTTTTGTAATTCTGCACAATTTTCAATTATTTATAGATTTTTTTTGTAATTCTGCGCAATTTTCAATTATTTATAGATTTTTTTGTAATTCTGCGCAATTTTCAATTATTTATAGATTTTTTTGTAATTCTGTGCAATTTTTAATTGTTTATAAATTTTTTTTGTAATACTGCGCAATTTTCAATTATTTATAAATTTTTTTGTAATTCTGCGCAATTTTCAAATATTTATAAAATTTACTTTACTTTCTTCGCAATAATTCCATTATTTTCATTAACATAAAATTTTTTTACAGACGTGCAATTATTTATTTTTTTAATAATAGAACTCATTGCGGAATTCCAATTATTTTTCTCAATTTTCTTGATAAATAATTTATTTTGGCGTTTAAATATATGAATTCCTCTTACAAAAATTCAATTGTATTCGAAATTTAAAGAAAAATTCGAATAAAAATTGCAATTATCTTTATTTAATTAATTACTAAAAATAATGGAATTATAGAAGAACATTAGCTACAAAAAATCTAAAAAAAATTGAATTTTGCAGAAGTTACAAAAGATTGTAAAAATTCAATTATTTGCAAAAAAGTAATAAAAAATTCTTCACAGATATTCAATTTTATTTAAAAATTTCATATCTCTTCGTCAAAAATTCAATTATTTTTATAAATAATAAAATTCTTTTCCAAAATTCAGTTAATTTCTAAAATTTTTTCGAAATTCTTGCAAACTTACAAATATTTTCAAATAATTAAAATAATTAATAATAATAAAAAAATAATAATAATATTAATTTTAATAGGTAATAATAATAATTATATTAATTTAAATAGGTAATAAAAATAATAATAATAATAATTTTTTTAATAAAATTTTCCAACAGAATTCAATTAATTAAAATAATTTTCAATAAAATTCTATGCAAACATTTAATTATTTTCATAACTAATACAAACTGCACAGGAATTTAATTATCAACCAATTTTTTGAATAAATTTCTTCGCAATAATTAAATTACTTTAAGAAATAATAAATTTTATTAATAAATTTTAATGATTTTTAAAAATAGTAAATTTTTTTTTGGATTTTAATTATTTTTGTAAGTAATAAAGCTAATTGCAGAATTTTTATTATTTTTTGTACAATTCTAAAGGAATTTCACAAGAAATTTAATTATTTATGAAAAATTCGATTACAATTTGTGAATAGAATTCAATTATTTAAAAATTTGTTGATAAAATTCTTTATAAGAATTAAATTTTAAAAAACAATTATTTAAAAATTCAATTAAAATTTGTGAAAAGAATTCATTTATTTAAAAATTTGTTGATAAAATTCGTTATAAGAACTAAAATTTAAAAAACATTTAATTACCGAATAAATACTTACTTCAGTAAAATTTTTTAAAAAAATTCTCTTATTTATGTTAGAAAATTTTTCTAAAGAATAATTAGTGGGATTTGTTTTCTAAATTTTTTTTGGGATAATTTCCAAAATTTTTCTTACAGTGTATTTAACTGAAGGACTTTCAAATAATCGAAATTATTTAGTAAAATTGAATTTTAAACAAACATATTTGGGAATTCTTAAAGAACTTTTTAAAATGATTCAAAAATTTCCTAATATCTTTTATAAATAGAGAGCATAAAAAAATTCGCGTAATTTAAAACAGTCAAACGAAAATTTGTTATATAGAAAAATATTAAAATTAAATTAATATTAAATATTAATATTAAATTAATATTAAACATTAAAATTAAATTAATATTAAATATCAAAATTAAATTAATATTAAGGGCATTTGAACCATTATGACGTCACAATTGATGCAAAGCATATATTTTAATGCTGTGACATCATAAAGGTTCAAATGCCCTTAAATAGTAAAGTTAAATAAATATTAAATATTTAAATTTAAATTAAATATTATTATTATTATTATTATTATTATTATTATTATTATTATTATTATTATTATTATTATTATTATTATTATTATTATTATTATTATTATTATTATTATTATTATTATTATATTGATAGTAAAATTAAAAATGCATACATAAAAAACAAAATGTATTTGTTAATCACAATTTTTAAAAAATTTCTAATTTTAAATATTATTTTTTGATAAATTATGCAAAATATTTGCATATTTTCAAATTATAATTTTCTAAAAAGAAAAAAAATTACTCAAAAGCTAACTTCAAAATGTGGACAGAGAGAATAGAATTTTTCAATGGACAAAGAGAATAAAAGAATCAAATACAATGATTATTATTCTATTTAAAATTCATTATAAAATTAATTAATTATTTTATTAATTTATTTATAAAGAAAAAATTTCCTACCTAAATAATTGTTTAAAGAGAATTTCAAGTTACTTTGTATAATTGAGTGAAATATAAATTTTCTATACGTATAACAAGCTGAGCAAGATTGCCAAGTACCTCAGAATGAATTTCCAAGGTGTTATTATTATAATTCATAACCCCTTATCACTAGAGTAATGTAGGGCACGATGTGGAAGGATTCCCCAGGAGGGAAGGACCAAATAGGATAGACGAGTCTGGATTAATAAAGAGCATTTATGCAGCCTAACCTGTACATAAAATACCCCGAGGGAAACTATTTTAGCACTTAATTGCACACCTAGTAATGACAGATTTATTAAGGAATTCATCATAAAAACAAATAAAGTCATTTTCACACACAACAATATGTTACTTCAGTCAATTTGTTAATTTAAATAAAAAATATATCGTCCACAGCGACAAAATATTCAAAGTTTAATTAATTTTAATTTAATTAATTTCAACATGGAAGGAAAATTCAATTTTAATTACTTCTTAATTGTGCAAATCGACATGAATGGGAAGTACAAAAAAGTGCTCTTGCTAAAATTTTCAATCTATTATTTATTTATACTTTTAACCGACAATTCTGAATTTCTGTGGAATCAATTTTTCTCAGTAAAATTTAATTAATTAATTAATAATTTAATAATTTAATTAATAATTTAATTAATAATTTCAAAAACAAAATAAAAATATTTTTGTTGAAATTATTTCCGGTTTTCTCTAGAAGTTGTTAGTTTTTAAAATTTTCAACTAAAAAAGTTTAAAATTAAAAAAACTTCTTTTTACAATTTTAGCAAATATTTTTTGTTACACATTAATTTTCAGTAAAAGAAAATAATGGTTATTTTCTTTCTCGCTATTAGGATTTAAAAATTATTTGAAAAATTGAAAAAACAGGAAAAAAGTAGGAAAAATAGGAAAGAAAATAGGGAAAAAAATAAAGTTAAAAATGTCGAGTAAAAATATTTTTTGAAAAATTGTTCTAAAAACCTAAAAATAATATTGGCTTTGAAACATTGGTTATTAGGATTTAAAAATTATTTGAAAAATTAAAAAAAAAGAGTTTCAAATAAAATGATAAATGGCGAGTAAAAATATTTTTTGAAAAATTGTTCTAAAAACCTAAAAATAATATTGGCTTTGAAACATTGGTTATTAGGATTTAAAAATTATTTGAAAACTTAAAAAAAAGAGTTTCAAATAAAGTTAAAAATGGAGTAAAAATATTTTTTTAAAAATTGTTCTAAAAACCTAAAAATAATATGGGCTTTGAAACATTGGTTATTAGGATTTAAAAATGATTTGAAAACTTAAAAAAAAGAGTTTCAAATAAAGTTAAAAATGGAGTAAAAATATTTTTTTAAAAATTGTTCTAAAAAAGTAAAAAAAAAATATTGGCTTTGAAAAGTTGGTAAACATTGCTTCAAGGATTTGTTCAATAAACCCCCACACCTTTCTGCCCCCTTTCGCATTGGATTCAGAAAACATCATGATTCATTGGAAGATCGATATAGCCGAGCGTTTTAACGATAGTGTTCAACTTTATATATATACAAAAAGATGAAAACTGAGGAAAAGTCTGTTAATTAATATCGACGAGCGTGGCGGGAATTCTTTCATCGCTTAATTAATAACCATCTAAATTAATTTTAAAGTTATCAATCACAACTCGTGACACATTTTTTTCTCCTTTTCATTTTATTTTTTTTTTTTTTGCGAGTGATGTAAAAATTTTCCATTTCTTTAAAAGGACTTTTTTTTATAAAAATGTTTTAAAAATGTTTTAGACTTTATTTTTTCAAAATGTTTTAGAATTTATTTTTTAAAAATGTTTTAAAATTTATTTTTTAAAAATGTTTTAAAATTTATTTTTTAATAATTATTTCTCCTGTAAAGTGGCAAAAATAATTTCATAATTAAACGATACAGAAAGATACGGAAACAATTGGTTTTAAAGCAATTGCTGTTTTTTTTAGTCGTTTGCTTTATTCTGGAAAATTAAGGTTTCACTGTAATATAAATTGACCTCTTTTTCTTGATTACTTTAAGTCCCTCGACTTAAAAGTTTCGAAACTGATAATTTTTACGCCAATAAAACTTTCTCTGGATATAAACTTTTCTGTATTGTGTAAATACTTGTTTGTAAAATAAAAGGTAAAAGTGAAAAGAAGTTTTCTTTTTTGACAATATTTACCCTCTGACAATAAGTAATTAAAGAATTCAATTCTCTTAAGTGATGTTCAGATTGTTGCTAAAGGAGAAATAGCAAATTTTGATAAAAAAAAAAAGAAGAGAAATTATGTAATTTTTTTCCTTTTGATCATTTTTTGGAGTATTCAATTAATTAATACAAAAATAAATAACTAATTTTAAATCATTAAATATATTTTAAAATTGAATGTTTATGACGAATTTTTTCAAAATTTCTTTAAAAAATGCAATTAATTCTGCAAATTTTACAGAATTTCAGAATAAATGCAATTTGTTATTAAAATTGTAGAAAAAATAATAAATTCTTCAAAAAGTTTTGTTGTTTAGGAAAATAATTGAATTCTTAAAACGAATTTTATTCAAAAATTTTTTAAAGAATTGAATTTCTGATAAAAATTTTTATTTGTGAAAATAATTGAATTCTGGAGAAAAATATTATTATTTTTGAAAATAATTAATTTCTTGTGAAGAATTTTATTCAAATTTTTCTAAGTAATTGGCTTTCTCAAAATTTTTTAAAACTTTTTGAAAATAATTAAATTTTATCGATAAATTTCAGTGAAATATTGAAAATAATTAAAATCTGAGGAAGAATTTTATTAATTCTTTTGTTATATAATTGAATTGCTTCGAAGAATTTTATTTCTGAAAAGAATTGAATTGAATTGAAAATTTTATTAAATATTTCAAAAAACCATATTTTTCAGAAATTTTTAAAACTTTTGGAACATAATTAAATTTTATCGATAAATTTCAGTAAAATATTGGGAATAATTAACATCTGTCGAAGAATTTTATTTTTGAAATAATTTAATTCTTAGGAAAAATTTTATTACCTAAATATTTCAAAAAATCATATTTTTCAGAATTTTTTAAAACTTTTTGAAAATAATTCAATTTTATCGATAAGTTTCATTAAAAAAATTTTTAATAATTGAAACCTGACGAAAAATTAATTATATTTTTTACGAAAATAATACTAATTATTTCAAAGATTTTTACAAATTTTTTTGACAAAAATTGTATTTCGAGAAGAGGAATGTTATGTTTTACAAAAAATAATTGTGTTCTATGATCAATTTTATTCTAATTTTTCAAATTTCTACAGTTTTTTGTCAAAATTTCTCTACAAAAAATTGAATTTTCAAGAAAAATTTTATTCATTATTAAAATAATTGAATATTTGCCAAGAATTGTTTTCAGGTTTTTTTAAATAATTGAATATAAATAATTGAATATAATAAAAAATTTATTATTTCTGAAAATAATTGAATTTTTATTGTAAATAATTTAATTGTATAGGACAATTTTATTAAAATCGCAATTTTCTTAAAATCTTGTAAAGAATTTCGTTAAAATTTTTTTTAAATAACAGATTTTTTAGAAAAATATTTTGTTTAATTTTTCCAAATATTTAAATTCCTCAGAACTTATTTTTTCAATTCTCTGAATATATTTGAATTCCTTCGAGAAACTACTTTAAAAAATTAGAAATAATTCTATTGATAAGAAAAACTATATACAAAATTTGTAAGTAATTGAATTCCTGGGAAATTTTTATCAAAATTTTTTTTTAAATAATTGAATTATTTTGTAAAATTTTATTAAAATAGTGGACATTAAAAATAATTAATTGAAATTTCGCGAAGAATTTATTTATTTTTAAAAATAATAAAAATTTTGTAATAAATGTTATTATTGCTGAAAGTAATTGAATTTACGTAAAGAATTTTATTATTTATAAAAATAATTGCCTGTCGGTAAAAACTTTTAATATTTATGAAAGTATTTGATTTTAAAGTTTTCAGATAAAATTATTCATTAAATAATATTTATTTATTTATTATAAAATTCAAATACTATAAGTATAATAATTTTATTATAGTTCTTCAAGAAGTAAGTTATTTAAATAGAAATTATTAATAGAAATATTACATGTAAAGCAAAAACTATATGTTAAATTTTGTAAAAGTTTTTAAAAGTATTTTAGAAATTGGAGAAAAAGTGAGAAATTTTGATTTAAAAACTGCTAAACGTCAAAAAAAAATTTTGTGAAACTTGGTCAATTTGTATTGGAATTTAATTAATATTTTTGATATTTGATATTATTATACTGAATTTCACATTATTTTCTTTATTTTTTTTTTTCAAGTTTAGTATTTTTTTTAATGAAAATTTTGCCTTGTCGCACTTTTTCCCTAATTTGTAAAATACTTTTACCAAATTTTTATATATATTTTTGCTTTACGTGTATATTTTAAATTTTTAATGCAAATTTTCTTTACGCGTATATTTTAAACTTTAAATGCAAATTTTTTTTACGCGTATATTTTAAAGTTTTAATGCAAATTTCCTTTACGCGTATATTTTAAATTTTTAATGCAAATTTTCCTTACGTGTACATTTAAAACTTTTAATATAAATTTTAATTCTTTAGAAAAATTATTGCTTGAAAAAAATTCGAATTCAATAGCATTGGCAATGGTTTTTTTTGTCAGTGTATTAAAGAACAAATTTAACAAATGAGAAGAAAAAAATAAAAATTTCTAAAACTATGTAATGTTTGAAAATGTTTGAAATTTTTTTCCCTGAAAAACTTTTGGCATTGTTTTTTTTTTTTTTTTGCATAGAGAATAAATGTATTAATTACCGCCTGTTTTTCCTGAAAATTGATTTAATGTTGCGGCATCACTCTTTGTAATTCCGGGACAAGCTTGCAATTTGCTTTTCATTAGTTTATGCCCGCAAAGTGAAATACGTTCTTGAGAATACTGGCATATTCTATGCATTTGAGATGAGAGAAGAAATGCATTTCTCCTTGCGGATATCCGGGAATCTAGTGTCTAGGGTCTTTGATTCCAGAGTCGTTTCCTGATTTGGTACAATTCATCGATTCCGCATAGGTCCATGGACCTGGTTTTGATAGGCCAATCGGTTCAACGAATTGAACTTTGATCGACTCACAGAGTTGAACAAGGAGAAACGATAGGAAACTAGAGACGAGATTTATCGATCCGTTATAGCCATCTCTCTATACATAGTGTATGCATTTGTGGTCGATGCCTCCAACGGATTTAAACGAGTCGTTGCATATATAGAGATTGCGGTAATTCTTGATCCGGATTTCATTCTACTTACTCCGCAATAAGAGTCTTTTGTTTTGCTCTCTAAACTTCCCTGATAAAACTCTTCTTTTTTTCCCCAATTTTTTTTTTTTTTTTTTTTTGTTTTTGGTGGGAGAAAAATCTCCAACTTTTTATTGGACCAAAAATGGGAATTAAAATTGTTGTTGGTTAAAAGAAGTTTAAATAAAATATCCGTGATTCTTCACATTGTGGTCACTTTTTATTTACCAGTGTTCGCTGTTTAATAATAATAACTTTGAAAAAAACTTTACAATAGAAAAATAACTTTATAACTTTAATATTATAACTATAATTTTATAACTATAATTTTATAACTATAATTTTATAACTATGATTTTATAACTATAATTTTATAACTATAATTTTATAACTATAATTTTATAACTATAATTTTATAACTATTATTTTATAACTATAATTTTATAACTATAATTTTAAAACTATAATTTATAACTATAATTTTGTAACCATAATTTTATAACTATTATAGCTTTATAATAGAAAAACTTATACTATAAAAATATCGTTATTTTATATTACACGAAAAAAAATCTTCACCTCGAGCAACTACAAATTTCACTATATTTGCGAAATTTTTAGTTATTGCAACGAATACTGTCGCTATTTCAACGAAAACTTTCGCTATTTCAGCGAAAGTTATCGCTGTTCCAATGAAACGTTTTTTTCCTGTATGAATATTGTTATTTTAAACTTATTATTATTTATTGTTATTGTTATTAAAAATTTTCCACAAATAAATTCAGGAAACAAGTTTTATTAATAATTTAGAAAAATTTACTAACATAAATAGGAGAAAGTTTCTAAAAAATTATTCAAAACTTCCTATGAATTTAAAAAACATTCCCATGAAATAATATAGAAGAAATCCCCAAAGGTATTTGGAAAAATTCTCTCTTAAACGTTTAGAAAAATTTCTTTATGAAAATATAGGAAAATTTCTGAGAATTTGGAAAAATTCCCTTATTCGGAAAAATTTACTTGTAACTTTAAATTATTCAAAAAAAAAATTAATAAAACTTTTCCAAAAAAAAATTCTTCAAAACTGCCAGTTAAGAGTGTTGAAAATTGAACTTTTTAAATATTTTAATTTTAAAACCTTTTCAAAATAATTAATTCTTCAAAATTGCCAGTTAAAAGTGTGAAAATTTTAATTTTTCAAATATTTTAATTTGAAACCTTTTCAAAATAATTAACTTTTGAAAATTGACAGTTAAAAATGTAGAAAATTAAATTTTCCAAATATTTTAATTTGAAACCTTTTCAAAATTATTTAATTATATAAATACTACGGTAAATAATTTATTGAATAATTGAATGTTTTTTAAAAATTAATTCTTATAAAGAGTTTGTTCAACAAATTTTTAAAATATGTGAATTCTTTTGACGAAATTTAATAATAGTTTAAGAATAAATACATTTTTCGTGAAATTCGATTAAAATTGTACTAAAAAAAATTAAAATACTGCGATTAACTCTATAATTTATAAAAATGATTGAATTATTGCGAAAAAATTTGCAAGAGAATTTTTACTTATTAAAATCTTAAAATTTGGCAAAAATTTAAGTTTTCAAATACTTTTTAATTAAATTAATTTAAAAATGAAATTTTATAATATTTCAAATTAAAACCTTTTGAAGTTCGTTTATTTATGAATACAATAAACGCAACTCTTTTAAAATTTAATTAGTTTTGAAATATTTAAGAATAATTTTCAAATAATTCAAATTATTTGAATAAATAAAATTTATTTATTTAAATATTTGAATTCTTTTAAAAAATTGTATTCAAAATTTTTTTAAAGTATTGAATTTCTGAGAAGAATTTTTATTTGTGAAAATAATTGAATTCTGGAGAAAAATATTATTATTTATGAAAATAATTAATTTTTTGTAATAAGTATTTTATTATTCTGCGATGAGCTTTATAAATTACAAAAATAGTTGAATTCCTGAAACAAATTTTTTATTTATAAAAATAATTGAATTCATAAGAAAAGAAATTATTTACAAAATTAATTGAATTATTACGATGAAATTTATGAAAATTTTTTTAATAATTAAATTTCTCTTCAATTTTTATTTTATTTATGAAAATAATTGGATATTTCACTTCAATTTTATTAATTTTTTTCAATAATTAAATTCTTTTAGGAAATCTATAAACATTGTAGATATTGAAAATGAAATGAGGAAATTTTTTGAAAAAAATTTAATTTTAGAAAAGAATTTTGTTATTTATAAAGATAGTTGTGATTTTGGCAGAAATTTTTCTTTAAATTTTGAACAAAAATTGAGTTTTTTTCAAAGAAAATTTTATCACGATTGAAAATAATTAAATTTATGCAATTATTTGTAACTTCTCAAAAATTCAATTTTTTTAAATGTTTATAACTAAAATTTTTCAATAAAGTCATTTTTTTTAATAATTAACTAAATATATATTGACAAATTTAACAAAACTCAAAAAGAATTTGAATTATTAACAATTTGCATCTAAGGTTTTAAAAATTTCTAATTGAATTCATTAAAAATTGAAATTTTATACAAATTAAATTCATTATAAATTGAAATTATACAAAATTTCAAATTAAATTCATTAAAATTTGAAATTTTACAAAATTTTAAATTAAATTCATTAAAATTTGAAATTTTATAAAATTTCCAATTAAATTCATTAAAAATTGAAATTTTATAAAACTTTCAATTAAAACCTTTTGGAGCTAATTTGTTTATGAATATTATAAAAGAAATTTTTTTAAAAATTGGATTAATTTTTAAACATTTAAGTAAAATGTTTAGTAAATAATTTCTAAGTAATAAGAATAAATAATTTTTTTAATTCTATTTTTTAATTTTCTAATTTTACCTGAAAAAAGTATGTAATAAGTTAGCCAAACGAATTGTTGTCAGTAAAACTCATTTAATTAATGTAAAATTAATTTGAAGTAAAATTTGGAAGTAAAATTAATTGGAATCTAAAAAATATTCTCCTTTTTTCAAACAAATAAATAAAAATTTATTCGAAGCAGATAGAATTTAAGAGTGCAATTACTTTTTTTTCAAAAAAAAAGAAGACACAAAATGTTAAATTTTACAGTAGCTTTAGTATAAATTGCTTCACGCATTATTAATGAATCTAACTAACTTATTAATCTCGAGTGCAACTGACTACAAGTGTAACTGGTTGGGAAATTGACTAGAAATCTAGTTTGCTTTGTCCCTAACACTAATGGATGTTAACAAGTAATCTCAGTATTTGGTTTGTACAGGAAATAGAGCAGCAACCACGAATTTTTCTTTTTTAATTCCAAAAAAATTTCTTCACTTCCTCTTGTTTACAATTCCAGTAAAATAGAAAATTTTACCCTAATTTAAATATTTAAAATGAAAAATTTTAATAAAAAAGGTAGTGTTTATTGAAAAATATAGAAAGTTAGAGAAAAAGGAAAAAGTAGAAAAAAGTAGAGAAAGGTAGAAAAAAATAGAAAAAAGTAAAAAAATAGAAGAAGATAAAAAAATTTTATAAAAAATATTTTAAAATATTTTAAAATATTTTATAGAAGATAAAAGAATGTTGACAATGTAGAAATAACCTGGAAATGATTTTTTTAAAAAGATATTTATTATAATAGAAAATAAATAAACAAATTTTATTGACTAATTAAATATTCCATCAATATTCGCACAAGCAACGATAATTTCTACTAATTGTTTTCATTACTAAAATTAAATCGACTTTATTTTAAAAATGGTTGGAAATAATTTAACGGCACATTTCCTTGATTTAAACCAAGTTTTACACTCCATTTAGTAAATGGACTCACGATAAAATTCCCATTTGTAAATTCGCCTACAGTAATATTCTCTGAATCAAGTTCAAAGGACTGAGTGAAATTAAACGCCTCGTGTAATATGAAAACAAAATTTTCCCCATCAGATATTTATATAATTTTTCCATTAATTATGTGAGCAAATTTCAATTTTCCATTAAAATTATTTTTTGAAGCCTGTCTGTCATTTTGTGCTTTTCAGAAAGAATATATATCTTTAAACTTTGACAACTGTTTGATTTTTTATTAAATTTTCATTCTCTACATGAGAAGTGAGCGTCACTTGCCTTCCATTCAATAATTCCGATATTAAATTATTTGATGTGTCATTTTTCGAGTGAAACGATTCCACTTGTTTAGTATTATAATTTAGCATGATTTCTTTCATTGTTTTTAAATTCTTCTTCACTTTGTTGATGAGAATGATTGGATTTTTTTCTTTCGAGTTTCTTTGGAAATTATCTTCAATTCTATCAATTTGAATTGTACTGACGTTTGACGATGTCAAATGTTGAAGAGAGTTATATATTGTTTGATATTGAACTAGTGCGGAATTAAGAAAATTTACATTTTTTATTTGATTAAATTTCTCATCTAATTTATTAGCAGTGAAAATAGAGAGCGAGAGTTTTATTTCTCTTTCGTGTGCTTCGATTTGAATGTATATTTCCTTTAGAGTGTCGATACTAAGATAGAAATTTTCCACTAGAGTTTCGCTAAATTCAATGTAGTTTTTATTTACATTAACGTAGTTGGACAAAAATTGTTTGAGATTTGCGAGAACGAATGGTATGTGAAATTCAGAAACTTTAAAGTCCTTAATGTCATCAGAGAGAAATTGTTGTCTTATACTGTCCATTAGTGGTAGTAAAATTGATACGAATTCCTCCTCATACATTGATAGGGAAAAATTTTTATTCTTGCTTCTGGATTTAGTTTCTGGTTGAATTAAATGGTAGCCATTTGTTCTGTATGTGTCGATGAATGAAAACGCCAGTTGAAGACTACTTTCCAATTCCGTTGGTATTTGAATGTTTGTCGAATTATCGGAATTTATTGAGAATATTTCCTTTGGTGTGTAAATTGCCTTAAGGGACATTATAGCGTAGGATGATAGACTGGCGGTTGCTAGAGCGACTGTTTTTAATATTGACAGGAGGAAATGAGTGTAACTCAATTTTATGCTAATTTCATTCAAGGGAATTTGTCCTCCAATTATTTGAAAAGCTATTCTTTGGATTGTGAATTCAAGATTGTATAATTCGACCCTAATTTTAGTGTCAATGAATTTTGATGTACTTTTGATTTTAATTTCCAATCGTTCCATGTTGAGTTTGTTTGTAATGTTTGATTTTTTGGTAAAAGTGTCTAAATTCTCTTCCAGGTTACTCAACAGTTGTTGTATGTTGATTTTTTCATTGTTTAACTGTTGGAAATTTTCGACTGTGTTGTTGATTATGGTTTCGGCAAAAATTACATCAGGATTGTTGCTGTTATTTTTCAGTCTGGATCTTAGGGATTCGTACAAGGGGGTAATGACTACAGTTGGTAAATTTAAGTACTGCTCTTCAAGGTCTAATAATTCGTCTAAAAGACTAAGTGATTCGTAGTGTTCATTAATTATTTTGTTTTTGGCAAGTTGATCGTAGAAGAGAATCAGTTTGTCTCTTTCAGTTCCTTGGGTCATTTGGAAGAGGAGAAACTTTTTGTAATCATTTACAGCATAAGGCAATTCTCGATAGACTTGTAAGTCTTCGGGTTCGACAAGTGCCTCCAGATTGGAACCATCTGTACCATTTTTACCCGATGGGGCAAAAGTGTTCACACTTTTTACTGAACCGATCACTTTTTTGAATATTTCACCAGAATCTGAACAGCAGGACATTTCTACATTGTCACCTTGTTGACCACCCTTTCCACCTCTACCGCCACTTCCTCCCGAACCTTCAGAACCATCAGCAGTCTCTATTTTCTCTTCTCTTGGACTACTTTCCCTCAATTGGTACAAAAATATTTGCCCACCCATTCCTCCTTTACCACCAGCACCACCGTGTCCACCATCACCACCAGCAGTTCCAATCTCCCCCTCAACAATGCACTTTCTAAAATTAATTCTACTTTTATTTGTACCATTATTGATACCATTATTAATACTATTATTAATACCATTATTAATACCATTATTAATACCATTATTCGTACCATTATTCGTACCGTTATTCCTACAAATATTCCCCTTACTTTCCAATAATAAAGCATCAAAAATCTCAATAGCTTCGCCGACATTCGGAGTGTTTCCTCTAACACCATTCCCACCGCTGCCACCATTTTGACCATTGCCACCTTTTCCGCCTTCAGCCTCAACACGAAGTGAATCTAAATTTTCGATTTCATCCGCAATGACAAAAAACACTCCACCAGGTCCACCTGGATTGCCAGCATATCCATTATTTCCGTTTATTCCCATTTGTCCATTTAGTGCTTCACTTGGTATCCATTCCCTACCAGGCGCTCCACTCAAGTTTATGAGTCTTGAACCTAGGATTTTTATTTTCGGCGCAATTACCACCAACTGTATAGATTCTCCTGGACGAATAAAATCTCGATCTATTAAAATTCCATCTGTTGCGAAAATCTCAAAATATTTAACTTTTCCCTTACAGACACTCTCATCGATGTCGGTGAATCTAACGACATTTCCTCGAATTTCCAATTTGTAAATATCATTTACTTCTTTGCTCACAGGATTGCAGGAACATTTGACAGTTGTCAACACCGATGAAATATTCTGTAAGGGGGGAATTTTATTTTAATAAATTCAAATCTTATTAAACAATAAAATAAATAAATATTATAAACAATACTTGTTTTCTCAACACTGTACAATGTATTTGACACTTAACAAATTATTTGAATCAAACAGTCGGCTTTTTTTTAATTAGAAATACTTTTTATTCAGCTCATAAGTTTGATTCAATAAAAAGTAAAAATTGTCCAAAATTAGTTGTTGTTTTTTAATTAGAAATAATAATTTTTATTCAGCACGTAAGTTTGATTCAGTAAAAAGTAAAAATTGTCCAAAATCAGTTGTAGAATATGTTTAATTAGAACATTTTTTTCGCTTCTTATTTTGGAAGAAAATTTTTTTTTCCAAAGTGTAGTTTAGATGGAAAAAAATTGATAATCAGATGAATTCTTACATGACGAGGAGGTTCCACTGATCGTCCCAAGCGTTTAATTTCACCATTTGGAAAACTAAATATCGTACAAATTCCACATGTAAATATAAATAACAATGTAAACAGTTGTTTCATTTTTCCAATTCCCTTGGTATCGAACAAAAACTTCTGAAACACAAACATTTCATAACAAGCGTTTTTAAAAAAACGTTCTAAACAAAAATTTATTAATAACCAGTTTTAAATAAATAATTTTTTCATAATTTAAAATTTTATTTTTTATTTTCCTATAAAAGAATTTTTTTTTTTTTTATAATAAAATAATAATCAAAACAAAATTACGTTAGATTTTCTTTTAATTAAAAATTAAAATAGAATTGAAATAAAAATATTTTAGCATTTTTTTCTGCAAGAATCCTCGACTAGAATTTAGTAAAAATTAATTATTAAAATAAAAATTATTTCATTCGAGAAAATCACTAATATGAAAATTCCTGCGGTAATTAATTATTGAATTAAATATTCACTGATAATTTTGTGCTTTACTTTTCACTTAGGTATTTAAACATAGAAACTAAACAGTTGAAAAGTTGTTTCAAAATGTTCAGAAAATTTAACTTTGAAAGTAAATGAATATTACTGTTCTTTTGGAATAAATATAAAACTTTGATATACTTACAATGTATGTGTCGCAACGAAAAACAATGGTTGAATTTTTCGTAGACACACTTATATATAATAGGCATATTACAATAATTATATGACTGTCGACATGTCAAACAACTGTTTCAATATTTACTTATGTCAAATTTATAAAATATACTATTTCCTTGTAATAATTGAAAAAATAAAACTTTTACAATGATGAACATTTAATACAAAATTTATTTACATGTATAATTAATTTTAAGTATAAATAATTTTTTCTACAATACAGATGGCTACAATGAAGAAATTCTATTGTTAAATATGTACAGAATTATAATTATTGACAGTGAATGGAAAAAAATTATTGTTCCGTAGTATATCCGCTGCTGTTTTAATATTAACATTCTTTTTTTGGATTTCAGTATTTTTCAAATAATTTGTAATAATTTTTCAATTAAAAATTATAATAGAGAGAAAATATTTAGAGGAAAATTACTAATTACTTTTTTTTTAGTAAAAGTAGTATTTTTTTTATCTCCCAAAGTTGGAAAACTTGTTTATTCGTAGAAGTATTATTATAAATAGATCGTTTGAAATTATAAATTATTTCTAAATTATTTATACTTTACAGGAAAACAAACTGAAAATTAATATCGACATTTATTGATTCTGAGTTGAATGTAACCTCAAATTTTAGGTGACTAAGTGAATATGGAAACTTAATGCGAGTGTCCACGGTGTGTCAATGTCGATTTGTTTTTTCCCTGAAAAATTTCAATTATTCCCCATAATTTGAATAAGAAATTAAAATCAAAACATCGGGAAAAAAACCTTAAAGTTAGATTTAAAAATTGAATATAAACAGAGAAAAAATATTATTTTAAATAATGACAATTTTCGCTTACGAAAGTTAGAAGTAACTACAAATTTTCTTAATTTTATGCTGAAAAAAATTTTTTCACGGTTTATTTTATTTTGTCCATTGTTTTTATTATTTATAAAGTGCAAACTATGATTGCAGTATTTAAGTAACGAGATGAAGAATACAGACAATGGTTCATTATAGAATTTTTCTTGTATTCTTTTTCCACTTTCAATTTAAACTAAGAATACTCGACTTTATTATTCCAAGCGCGTGAGTTTGAATAATAAGGAACCACTCATTTTCTACTTTTCCAGCAATTTTAATCCTCCGGTTATAAAGTTCCAATGTAAAAGCAAAAAGGGTGGGCTTTATTTTGAAACACTTTTAGTGTCTTGAGAAAAATTGCAATTTTGTAATTTTTTTTTTTGGTATTTATTTTCTATTAATATTAATCACTGTAATAATCACAAAATTTTTAGGTAATTATTATAGTTGTAATCTTATAAAATAATGAAAATAATTATTTTCTATTTGAAAAGGATCTGAATTGTTTAAAAAATTATTACAAATTATTTGAAGAACGAGTTTAACGAAAAGAAAATTAATGAAAAATTATTAATTGTTATTATTATTATTATTTATTTAAATTTAATTTAAATTAGTTTATTTAATTTAATTTATTTATTTTAATTAAAAATTTAATTATTATTATTATTAATATTATTATTATTATTATTATTATTATTATTATTTATTTAAATTTAATTTAAATTAGTTTATTTAATTTAATTTATTTATTTTAATTAAAAATTTAATTATTATTATTATTAATATTATTATTATTATTATTATTATTATTTATTTAAATTTAATTTAAATTAGTTTATTTAATTTAATTTATTTATTTTAATTAAAAATTTAATTATCATTATTATTAATATTATTATTATTATTATAATTTTTATTGTAATTACAATTTTTTTGCATTCAGAGATGTGAGGAATGATCACGTGGGTTATGGTCGGGCTGCTCCTAGCTGCGGAAACAACGTGCGGCAGAAACGTCGTCTCCGAAAATGGAAACGGAAAAGACGAAACGAAGCAGAAAAGCGGCCTGAAAGTGACTGCTGCTGACGAGGAAGATACCTATCGTGAGTTTATTAACTCGGATAGATAAAAACAAAGCAATTTTCTCGAGCTTGAATTTTTTTCTCCTTTTTTGACCATAACTTGAAACTATTCTTCATTTCTCTAACAAAAAAAAAAAAATTTTTCCCTTTTTTTGAAATTTTCTTTGAAACCATCGAGAATCTGTTGTTTATAAAAAAAAATTACGTGTTGCCCTTTGAATTTTAATTTCTTTTTCTATTCTTTTCGATTTATAACTGTTTCTCTATATTTTTTCTTTTATATTCATTTTTTTATTTATTTTAATATTTATTTTAATATTTATTTTTATATTTATTTATATATTTATTTTTATATTTATTTATATATTTATTTTTATATTTATTTTTATATTCATTTTTTTATTTATTTTTATATTTATTTTTATATTTATTTCTATATTTATTTATATATTTATTTTTATATTTATTTTTATATTTATTTTTATATTTATTTTTATATTCATTTTTTTATTTATTTCTATATTTTTTTACATTTATTTTTATATTTATTTTTATATTCCTCATATTTATTTCAATATTCTTTTTTATATCTATTTTTATATTCTTTATATTTCATTCTAAATTCTTTTTCATATTTATTTCTATATTCCTTATATTTCTAAATTCTCTTCATTTTCATATTCTCTTTTTAATTGTTTACAATGAAAAAAAAAATCAATTCTCCTGCGCGGAATTTAATATTAATTAATTTCTCCTAACAGAAAATTTAATAAAATCAATTCTATTTCCACATTTCCATTAAATATCTCTGACAATTAGGTCATATTTGCGTTTTTAAATTTTAATTTCATTTCAAGTTCCTATCAGTTCTAATAAATTCATGACGAAAATTCTTTTTTTTTTGACAAGCAAGATAACAGATGCTTGGAATAAATAACAAATTTGATTAGCGCTTTATATTGCCCCAAGTTTAATGAGAAAAAAAAATTTGAATCTCAAAGTTTTGAATATTTTCCCAATATGGAACATTAAACAATATGAGTTTAGCAAATATCATTAAAATTTAATTTATTCTAATATAGTCTTAGTCAAACATTTATTGTTGGTCGTATTTTATTCTAATCTATTTATAAAAATTTTTGTGGTTTTAATTTTTCTTAAAAAAATTTGTCTTTCTTCGTTTTTTTTTTTTTTTGCTTCCATATCACATGGACCATTTATGTATAAGAATGAAAAATTCTGAAGATTTTTTCTGGCACCTTTTCACGCTGTCTTTCATCGTTTTTAAAGTTTGAAGAGCCAGTACCATCGCGGGCGAAAAGAAAAAAAACGTAGGAGAGCCTTTTCAGCAGTTTTAGAGCTATGAAAATCTGAAAAGAGTTTACCACCCATCTCGTGTATCATTTCTAAATGGAGAAGTGAACGAGAATTTTTTTTCTGCTTGATACGCAATGTCCAGATAGTGAATAATAGATATCGAATATACCTTTCAATTCAATGTCTAGAGAAATTGATATTTTAAAGTGTATTTTTATTTCATTAGAACAGAATATTTTCTCTTTTATTTCGAAATATTTTTATTTTTGTTTTGTTTAAAAAGAAACACTTTTTTATCATTAAAAACATTTTTGTTTATTTATTTCGTTAAATATATAATTTCAATCTATTCTTTACTTCTATGTTAGGAATAATTATAATTATAATTATAATTTATTTTTTACCCGAGAATAAATTAACTTTTTTTCATTGTTTCTAAAAAAGGAATATTTTACAGAGAGAGCATTTAATCCATTTTCGTTGAAATTCCCATATTTAGTAAATATTTTTTTTAAACTTATTTTTCTGAGTATCTTTTTTTTGAAAGCTGTAAAGAGAGAACCAAACGGAAATTTAATTAATTTATAAAATATAGAAATGAAAGGATAATTTTTTTTGCATTTTGTATTCATAAAGCATCTCCGAATATGTGTTTGGTTTATTTTAATTTCGCCTAAAAGTCAATATGGAAAAATGTGTTAATTAATCCTTTTAATGTACGGATATAAAAATTCCATAATTTAATATAAAACTAAAGCTAACTGGTTTTTTTAAAAAAAAGTATTTTCACCCGCAATGGCCACTTGTTAATTTTTAAACATTTCAGAATTTTAATATATCAAGTTTTTACATTCATCAAACGCTTCTATTTTATTGAATTTTTTTTATTCGTCGAAATTTTCATTTAAACTGCCATAGGTTTGGTTTTCTTTTTTCTTAAGTTGAACAAAAATTTATTTGATTTAAGAAAACGATTGCTTGACTATTGTCAATTAAATATTTACCCATATCAAATAGTTTTCGAGGTAAATAATATTTGCTAAATTGAGAAATTAAGTCAAAAGAAATACAATTTATTTAAAATAAATATTTTTGTAAATCCTTTTTTTTAATCGTGTAGATATTTGTTTGGGGTAAATATTTATTTGTCAGTTTTTTAATTCCTCTTCTGTATTTTATTTTTTAAAAATATTTCCTCTCCACTTTGAAAAAGTGAGAAGGTGCGAAAGGATTAAATTGAATTGAAAAATTTAATAACATTAAATGGTTTCTTGATATGGAAAAGTAAATGAAACTTTTTTTTTTATTCACGTCTTATAAATTGAGATTCAGTAGTATTTGAGTATTGCGCTATATTTAATTCTATAGCTCTTCTAGAGAGAATTTATAAGCTGCTGATATTACGAATTCCCTTTTCAGAGTCCTTGCATTTGGAATATATACATATATGCACAGTGGTACAAAAAACGGCAACTTTAATTTTTTTTATCGTACACATTTTTGAACTGTACACGTGTGTGTATATAAATTTCTAAAAGTGAAATGAATGTTTAAAAATATTGCAACTTTAGATTTTAAAAAAAAATTTATTTCTTATCACAAGAGAAGATGATATTTAAATTTTATGTTTCAGGGATTTTAATTTCTAAAATTCTGCTTGGTTTTTTTATATGCTTCTGTTTTGTAGGGATTTTAATTTCTAAAATTCTAGTTGATTTTTTTAAATGCTTACATAATGTAGAATGGGAGCAATGTACTTTTTTTTTGAAGCCTTTTACCTTTCATCCTCTTGTTTTCTGTCGTTCAGGTCTAACGTGCTACACTTGCGTCAACGTCAGCGATAACCAGGTATTGAAAAGCCTATTAAACACTAGCTATAAGAGTACCTAATTCTGTTATCATGTACCTACCAAACACTTTTTTTTTAGAAGCAGTTTTTGTTCTTTTTGCAAAGTCTATAACTTCACACGAGGGGATTATTTTTCGCAATACATTCCTCTCTTCGTTTCAGGTGCTTTAAGTTCCCTTCTTCAACACATTGATCACTGAATTTTTATTTCTTTCCGTTTTTTTGAAATAGTCACTTTAAATTTGTATTAAAAATTTCTATTTCTATTTGCATGTTTAAATTAAAATAATCTATTTAAATGGAAAGGAAAATTAATGAGTAATTTAAATTTTCTCTCTCAAAACAATATGATTATATTCTGATTTATTTGAAAAATTGTTCAGTGTACTTTGTGATTTCTTAAAATAATGGTAATAATTTGCAAATTTTGGGAATAATAAATAGAGACTAATAAACTTTATCTATTTACTTAAAAATATTTGACGCCGCAAGAATATTCAGACAAATGTTTCCTTTTATCAAAACGTAATAAAAGATTAAAAAAAAGCTGACTTGGATTTATACGAATATGCATGTATGGAAATAAAAAAATGTTTGTCTAATTTACATATTAAATACTTTATAACAAAATATGATTCTTTAAATATTTTTCTTCTTTTATTGTCATTTGAGAAACGTGTTTTATTTTTCTTTGTTTGGTTTTTTTTGTAAAGGAATCAATGTTTCATGGTTCTGAAAAAAAATTGCATCTTATGTTGTTATCGCTTCTTTTTTTTTTTTGTCGTTTGGTTGTCGAACAAAACCGAGAACCACAGTAGCATCTGTTGCTAGAGAAGACTCGACGTTCTAGTGTAATCTTGCCACTTACGTCACCGCCATGCAATACAACTACTAACTCACTGGACGTTATCCTGTAGCAACTTCAGAAACCAAACAATATATCCATGATTATGGTCCGGAGGTCGGTTATAGCAAACCTGATACTTTGGTGTGTGTATATCTGCACAAGAAATTGTAATTATAGTCGAAAAGTTTTAGAGTAGTGTTAGGTATAATAGCCTCCAGTATCTGTAATGACATGTTTATTCAATTAGAATCAGTCCTTTCCTACTAGGCAGATAAATAGTCCCACTTTTGCGGATAATTTTCAGTTAGAAAACAAACCTTTTTCCTAATTTTGACTTCTGTGTTGTACTGTGTGGCATGTCATACAGAATTAATGTAGTCGTTGTTAATTCGACTTTACTTTACTTAACTGATGAAGGAATCAAATTGCAATCGAATTATTAGCAAGTAAGGCAGAAAGCAAGAAACCTTTCCCCAAATTTTGTCTTCTGTACTGTATTGTATGGCATACCATAAAGATTTAATGTATGTTGTGTATTTAATGATTCATGATTCACTGTTAATTCGACCTTACTTCACTTAACTGATGAAGGAAACAAATTGCAATCGAATTAATAGCAAGTAAGGCAGAAAGAAAGAAACCTTTCCCCAAATTTTGTCTTTTGTACTGTATTGGATGGCATACCATGAAGATTTAATTTATTAATTATTCATTCACGATTCACTGTTAATTCGGCTTTACTTCTCTTAACTGTTGAAAGAATCAAGTTGCAATCGAATTCATACCAAAGATGTGGAGCAACATAAAAATTGAGCCAAATTTGAACAATTAGCATTAGTCAGAAATCAAAAAACCTTTCTTTAAATATCTTCTGTATTGGGTGGCATACCGTACAGAATTAATGTGTTAATGATTAATGATTCACGATTCACTATTAATTCGACTTTACTGAACTTGAATGTTGAAAGAATTAAATTTGCGACGAATTATCAAAAGCGTGGAGCACATCGAAAATGGAACCAAATTTTTTGTACTAATTTTACGTTCACTTGATTCTTGGAAGAAACCCGTGTTCCTAGAGATTGTAGTCGAGAATTTTAGGACCAACTTGTCCTTGTTGGTCCCTTTTGGGAAATTTGCCTTACCTCACTATGGCACTTGATCTCATTAAGATATCTGCTAAGATCTACTATAGTCTCTCCAAAGATTAGGAGACATTCAGCTCGAAAGCCAGTTTTGGAAAGTTTGCTATTTTCTGAGTACCTCGATCTGATTTTTGCCTCTTTTGTGCTTTTATCTCCTTCTGAATGAATACTATAAAAATTCTTTTATTTTCTCCAAATATGGTGTTCAGAAAACTTAACCTACGAACCACAGACCTACCCAAAAATTCTTTAATTTCGTTTTTTACATTTGCTTCCTCTTCATACCGCAGACTTTGATTATTTTCCCTAACATCCAGTATTTAAACAAGAGTTTTCTATTTTTTAAAGATGTGCAACGAATGGGCGATAGACACTCCTTGTCCGACGGGAGGCAGGGATTTCTGCCGATCTCTACACATCTTAGATAGTCTCGGAAACAGCGTGTTGGTAAGGAGCATAAACTTTATCAAATTTTTCCAAACACTTCAAACCTAAAAGAAGCGTATTGCGAACATAATAACAAACACGAGGAAAAACGTTAATGTTTCTCTTTTACATTTCTAAAATGAATTTTGGACACTATGCAGAATACTAAATAAAGACGCACATAATGACAAAGGAGCACTAAATCAATGAAATTAGTCACACTGATCTTTAAATTAATTAAGATTGTTTTCAAAACATACCAAATTCAAAACTTACGATCCTCAATAGAATATATACATATGTATGTATGCGTGAAATGGATGGCCTCGATAAGTAACTTAGGGATTATTTCACTCCCAAGTTTTGGCGATAAATCACCACTGTTGCCTGTGATTCTGCACTGAAAACTTTCCTCTATATCTATATATTCCCTCTGAATTTCTTAGAATGGAATAATTAATGTGAATGATGGAATTGGTATGCAGAAAAAACAATTTCCAATAATAGTCATCTTTTTTCACTCAAAAACCTTTCTTTCTTTTGTTTTTTTATATAAAGGTTCATTAATTTTACAATGTCAATATTTTTTTTTTCAAACTAAACTTTCAACAAAGAAGCACTTGTTGTAAATTTTGTAATTTAATTTTCAAACTCGAAAGCGTAACAAATTGTGCGGCTTATTTGAGAACACAATCGTGAAAGTTTGTAAAGTTTTACGAGTATAAAAATTTTTATTTAAGTATATTATATAAGAAGAGATGAAGATTCTTTCTTTGTGAAATGGAATATAAAAATTTGTTTATGAATTCAGATAGTATGTGAAAATTCGTGTTTGGTACAAGAAGTATCGTAAAAATAACTTTGTAGTCCCTTTAAAGATACTTGCGCTGAATAACTAGAATTTATTTTAATCAAAGAAGTGAAAATAATATTTTTTTGAGATTCTTGACATCAATTCAATTCTTTTTTTATTTTTCAATGAAATTTTAAGAATGTTCAAAAGAGAATTGACAAAAAACATAGTTTGGAAGAATTGACATTCGGAGCAATTTACAGATTTGGAAATTGGATGAAAAGAAAAATTCTTCCGAAGAATTTTTTTGTAATTATAAATTTTTCTTACAGGGTGCACACGTATGGTTATAGCGATATATTAATGTATAAATTATTGAGAGGATTTCGCCTCCTGGCGCTTGCGCTCACTCTCCTCTCTCATGGGATTATTAGATTGAGTTAATTAATGGCTAAGGTTGCCGGTTTATCAACCAATGAGAATAGTGTAGTAAACAAAACACTAAATCTTCTAATTTAATGTCTGAAACAAGTTTTCTAATAGCACAACGAATTTAGAAAATAAGAAACATTTTCCAATTTTCAACACTTCAAACATTAAGATTCGAGAAACGGGATTAGATCGGGAAAAAAAATTCTTCCCAACATGTAACAAGTGTAAAATCAAAGAAAATATACTTCCAAAAATACATTCTAAAAATATATCATCTAAAAATTGTTATTATCAGTCTGGAGAATTAACAAAAAATGAAATTAATTTAGGTGAGCAAAAGTTGTGCGAGCAGCGCCGAGTGCGGTCCAGCGTCAGTTGGCTGTATACCCGTCGATACGCAGAGGGTACGAAATATCGAATTTTACGTGATCGCACGATCCTATAGAGTTGAAATAACGATCCAGCGTGAAATAAATTCGGTTATTTCGTTCCAGATTTGCATCAGCTGTTGTGACCTAAGCTACTGTAATGTTGAATCACCAACGAATTCAACGAATGCAATTTTTTCACGTAAACGACGCACGAAATCAAAGGCCAAACGGAAGCGACCCGGCAAAAATGGGGTCGAGTGCCTCAGTCGATTTTCCAGCAGCTTCCTCTGGCTCGTCGTCACAACACTCCTCTATGCATATCATTGCTGAAGAAGCAACTAAAAAAAACAACATCACTCAATGGTGTACACACCGAATCTGGAGAATTCATTAGGGAAAAATCAAAAGTTTTTTTGAGAAAATGACAAAAAAAATAAGAGAAAACATATTTCCCCCCGTCAAAAAAAAAAAAAAAAAAAACACTTTGTACATCCGTATATTGTATTACAGATTTCAAAATAAGAAAAAAATTATAACGAACCTACTTGAATGTCTTAGGTACTTTTTTTATTAAATATTTATTTTCAACAACTTAATTTTTTTTCACGACTAATTTTACAGTTTCTGGTCTTGGATCGACTTTGACGAACAAAAAAAACTCGCTATTGTCGATTAAAAATAGAAACAAAGTCGAAAAAGAAGTAAAATAATTTTAAAATTATTTTAAAATAATTTAAAAATTATTTAAAAATAATTTAAAAATTATTTAAAAATAATTTAAAAATTATTTAAAAATAATTTAAAAATTATTTAAAAATAATTTAAAAATTATTTAAAAATAATTTAAAAATTATTTAAAAATAATTTAAAAATTATTTAAAACTAATTTTAAAAATTAAATTAAATTAATTGAAAATTTTTTTTAGGTTATTAAAAATTATTCCATTTTCGATTAATTGAATTTAGAAATCAGTGATGAAGAGGGAAAATATAATTTTTTCTCACAATATTAAATTAAATAAAGTTCAATTAATCAAAAAATTGATTCATTTTGCTAAATAAATTATTAATTATTATTTCTTTTTTCACACCTAACGGGAAATAAAATTTTAAGAATTCCAAACTTTTGAAATTAACTAATTTCCAAAAATTAAAAAAATATTCAAATACTTTGAAAATAAAAAAAAATTTTCTTCAATTTTTTTCTCACAATTTTTAATTAAACTTCAGCTTGAAATCGAATTGTCTACATGAAATTTTCATCATTTTTTGGAATTTTTATCGAAAATTCAAATATTTAAAGACAAAAAATCAAGTTTTTCTTATAATAATTCAAAAACCGTCCATTTTTTTAAAGCTATTAAAGATGTAATATTTAAAAAAATCTTATTGAAAAAATTCGTAAAATTAACTTCTTAAAAATATTTCTAAACAATTTTTTTGTAATACGGCAGTTTTACAATTTACATACATTTAAAAAAATGTTCAAAAAAATTAAAAATTTGTAAAATCGTTTAAAAAATAATTTCAATTTAGAAAAATCTAGGAAAAAAAATTGAAATTCGATAAAATCTTTGAAAAATAATTATGTTTCTAAAAGATATAAAAAAATAATCCAAATTTTTGAAGTGTTTTAATTAGAAATAATTTCTGAAAAATTCTAAAATAGTAAATTTAAAAAAAATTTTAATTCACTTTCTTCGAAGTTAATTGAATCTTAAAAAATTCTGATAAAACGATTCGAAAAATTAGTTTTTAATAAATACTGTAAAGTTATTTTTTGCAAATGATTGAACACTTTTTCTATAATTTAAAGAAAAATAATATTTTTCACAGAATTTAAATTCATTAAATTCACTTTTTTCGAAATTAATTGAGTCTTAAAAAATTCTGATAAAACAATTACAAAAATTAGTCTTTTATAAATATTGTAAAGTAATTTTTTGCAAGTGATTAAAAAATTTTTCTTTAATTGAAAGAAAAATAATTTTTTTCACAGAATTTAAATTCAAAAGTGTTAAATATGATTTTTTTCTCCAAAAATGTTTAAAGTCAGTTTAAAAAATGTTAATTTTATCATTTTTCGTGTGTATTGGAATTTTCGGAAACATTGCAAATATTGATTTTCGAAATTGTTGAAAATAATCGAATTTCGAAAAAAAATTAGAACAAAATAAATCGCAGAGAATATTAATTCAAACGAATATTAATGTAAAATATTTGCAAAAACTATTTTAATATTATTTTTAGAACCTAATTTCCATTGTTTTCAATTCTGCTAAATTTACACTTGTAGATTTTATTCATTAAAATTTTCCTCAAAATTTAATTATTTCTCGCGTCACATTTCCAAAATGTTCAATTAAAATTCTCTTCGAAAGTTAATTTTCCAAAAAATTTACTAAACTACGTGAAAGGATGATTCATTTTTAATTAAATTTTACTAAATTTTAATTATTAAAAATTCTTTTAATTGTCTATTTCCAAAGTTAGGAAAATAATTCAAAAATAAAAACAATAAAAAAATTTTCAAACATTTCTCTATTTGTTATGTTTCTTAAATTGCAAAAATAGAAATAAGTTTGCATTTTTTAGGAAAATGTGGTATTTTTTCGAGAAATTTGGAAGAAAATTTGAAATAGTCACATTTTTTTTAAATAAGTCGATAAAAGGGGAATTATTTATTAATATTGAAAATAGTCGAAGAAGAGTCGAAAAAGTCACATCCGAGGCCTGCAATTTCAAAAATTCGTCAAATGAGAAAAAATTTATTCTTTGTTTATTTTTCTTTTTGAACTTTTCATCCTTGAAACATTTGTAGCATTAGTATGACAATACTGTAGAAGAAAAAAAATCCACCTCTCGTTAATTAGTATTTATAGAATTTTTGATCGAAAAAAAGCATTAAAAAACAAACGGGATGTTTCATTTCTTTCCTTGGCACATCTTTGGAAACTTTTTAACAGGAAAAAAGAATGAAAAAAAAAATGAAATTGAGTGAACTTGCTGTATATATAAGTACATACATATATTACAATGTTCTTTATAATAAAAAGAAGAAGACGAAGACGAAGAAGACTTACGATTTATATATACGTAAAGAATTTCGATTTCAACTATAGTAAAAATCTCTCACAAGGCGTTCAATTTTGTTCAAAATTACAGCGCGCCATGTTGCGCCCCATCTGACACTATTACTATTATATATATATATATATATATATATACACATATACATATTGTATATACACATATACACACCTGAATCTATATACAACCCTCAAGGACTCAAGAGATCGGAAAATAGATATGTATACAACCCCCTTCCCCTCCCCTCTTTACCCCCCGTCCCCTATTTATACTAATTCCGAACTATACAAACGAAAATTTTCACTCAATAGAAATTCACTTTCGCTTTTATCACGTTAGATGAAATAATCTGCAAACAACTCCATATTAAGGACTTTTTAGAGAATTCCACTATATTAAATTATTCTAAATATAAATCTCTCAAATAAACGTGACATAATCAATTTTTTAACGTGTCTTGTATTCTGAATTCTACGCAGAGTTGTTTGTGATATTTTATCCAATAAAGATAAAACATATGTTTTTTTATCATTTTGAAACAAAAAAGAATGTTAATGATTGCGTGAAATGATTCTTGAAATGTCATTAAAAAATATTGACGCCTCAAAAAAAGGTAGAAGCAAAAGATTTTGTTACTTAATAATTAGAAAGAAAAATTAAAAAACAGCAAATTATTATATTTTTCTGTTACATTTCCATAAAAACTTGTTTTAAAATTTTCACATATAGAAAAGAAGGAAAATTGAATTTTTAAGCTACAATTTTATCGATTATGTTTACTTTAGAATCACGGGGAATTTTTACTAAAAATACTGTAAAATGTTTAGGTTATGTTTACAAATTTTTACTAAAAAAATTGTAAAAAGATTAGGTTATGTTTAGAAATTTGTACTAAAAATATTCTAAAAAGTTTAATTTATTACATTTAGAAATTTTTACTCAAAATTCAGTAAGAAAAATTTGTGATACGTTTACAATTTTTTTTTACCAAAAATACAGTTAAAAAAAGTTTCGGTCACATTTACAAATTTTTACTACAAAAATATTCTAAACATAACCTAAAAATCTTTTGCTTCTTTGACACCATTTTTGGCGCGTCACAAATTCGTTTAATTGTAAATAACATTTTTTCCTTTCTTAACGGCTACCAACCGTTTGGAAAAATTCGAAAAATTCCCTAAAAGACATTAAATTTAGTAGCAATTATTTTCAGTTAATTCGAAATTAAAATTCCGCGATCAGAATTACAATCGAAAATTGAATCTTTCCAAATGGACTTCGTGTGTAGCTGTAACGTAAAAATCGCACAAATGTTGAAAAATGCAGAAGAAAATGTTTGTGACGAGCACTGAAGAAAGGTGGATGACAAAATTTTTAGGTTATGTTTGTATTTTTCCGTTTTATTAAAAATTAGGTATTACGTGAAGGAGAAGAAGAAATTTTTTCTTGTATTTAAATATAAATAGTTGTTTTCGATTTTTTTTTGGAAAAAAAACTACTAGTATATTCAGATGACTAAGAAGGAAATTTTATTGTAATTTTGAACTTTTTTCAATTTTCTCCAATCATCGCAAACATAACCTATACAGTAGCTTTAAAGAGTACCTTTCTTCACTGCTCCTAACATTTTAGAATTCGTCGAATTTTTCAAATATTGAAACAAAAAACAAAATAAGTCCGAAATTAGATAATTTTTTCTATTCTAAAAAAAGGAAAACTTTATTTTCCTCAAGTCAAAAGAAATTTCTTCTTTTATCAGACTATTTCTTCGTTTAACAGAATTTAATATATTTTTCCATGTACATTTAATTATAATTTAATTCATAGGAATAATTTACAAAATTATTTATTTATACATTTATTTATATACATTTTATTTATATAAATTACAAAAAAATAAGCACACAACCTGAGAACGTATAACAATATTTGTGCAAAATGGCCTAAATATTCAACTATTGAGGAAAAGAAGAAAAATTTAAAACAGGGTTATTATGTAACATTGAAATTTCAGGTGTTGTGTGCTAATAAAAAAAAAAAAATTTTTTTCGAACATTTCCAAAGAAAAATTATTTAAATACTTTCCAATAATAATAATAAGAAGAAGAAATTAATATAAAATTACCAAAAAAGAAATTACTTGCTATTTTTTAAATTTTCTTGAATGTTACATGAATGATAGAATTTTATATATAAATATATAAATAATATATTACAATGAATTGGTCAGCGTGCGCGATGTTTGACATTAAAAATGTCGAACGAACAAGGAATTGTTTTTCTTCTCATTAATAGAAAATTATTGTAGTTGCTATGTAATTGCCTTGTTAAAATATAAATTGTTTAGAGAAAAATGTGATTTGAAAAGAAAATGTCTTTTCTTATATAAATAAATATATAATTTTTACGTGTATAAAAAAGAAATTACTACTTGCATTAAATACCCGAATATCGAGTTTCAAATAGTTTAATATTTTAATAGACTTTAATAAATAATTATTAATTTGAATTAGAATTAATCATTAACAATTAATAATTAATTACTAATTTGAATTTGAATTAATCATTAACAATTAATGATTAATTATTAATTTGAATTTGAATTAATTATTAACAATTAATAATTAATTATTAACAATTCATAATTAATTATTAACAATTAATAATTAATTATTAACAATTAATAATTAATTATTAATAATTAATAATTAATTATTAACAATTAATAATTAATTATTAACAATTATAAAAATTAATAATTCTAACCTTAGTTTAAAAAATTATAATGATAAAAATAATAATTTAAAAAAACCTTTTCTTCGATAAACTCGACATTCGTGTATTTCATATTTGCAAACAAGAAAAAAAAATGTAAATTTGAAAGAACAAAATGCAAAGTACGAAAAATCAATTAATAAACGATAGGACAAATTTCCAATTTCTGCATTTGTATACAGTATATAATGATGAAAAATAAATCATGTTGTAAATTGAGAATTTAAAAAAAAAATATTGTATAAGGATATAAATTACATTACACACACATACACACCAAGAGGATGATTTGAAGTGCGCCGAATAAAAAATAAATAAAAAAAACAAAAAGAAAAATATGAGCGAAATGTTAATATATTGACTCGTGAAATTTTAGATTAACAATTACCATGCAAGATTTAAATTATCGATAAAGCAAAATGATGCGTACATAAAAGCTATTTACATATTATATACCTACTGACTCGCCTACTACAAACTACTATTATATTGCTATATTACGATTATTATTATGACATAGGTATATTATGACATAGAAAACTACACAATGTTTCAGTAAAATGCTAAACACTGTTGGTAAATGAAATAAAGTGAAAATTATACTTGTCATATTCTTATCATTCCCAATTTTTCTCTATTAAATCTTTTTGTTTTAATTTTTCACTTATTTTTTTATAAAAAAAATTTTTTTTTGTATGTGATATTTTTATTTTTTAGAAATTATTATTTATTATTATTATTTATATTTTATATTTAGTCATGTACTATTTTGTTATAAGAGTATAGTATTTTTTTATTTTTACATCTTCTGTATATTTTAATACTTTTTGTATTTTATATTCTTTTTTGTATTTTTTTAAACAAAGAGAGAAAAAATGATAAATTTTGTACTTTTTCATACTTTTCGTATTTTTTCATAGTTTTTTTGTTACTTAATTCTTATATAATTTTTTTGTTGAGCTTTTTATTTTTTATCGCTTATTCAATATATGTTTGTTTATTTTTATACTTTTTGTATTTTTATATTCTTTTTTGTATTTTTTAAACAAAATGAAAAAAAAATTATAAATTTTGTACTTTTTCATACTTTTTGTATTTTTTCATAGTTTTTTTGTTTCTTAATTCTTATATAATTTTTTTGTTGAGCTTTTTATTTTTTTTCGTTTATTAACTATATATTTGTTTATTTTTACACTTTTTGTATTTTTATATTCTTTTTTGTATTTTTTAAACAAAACGAAAATAAATTATAAATTTTCTACTTTTTTATACTTTTTTGTATTTTTTCATAGTTTTTTTTGTTTATTACATGATTCTTTTGCTAAGCCTTTTATTTTTTTTCCTTTTTCGTTTATTAACTATATATTTGTTTATTTTTACACTTTTTGTATTTTTATATTCTTTTTTGTATTTTTTAAACAAAATGAAAAAAAAATATAAATTTTGTATTTTTCCATAGTTTTTTTGTTTCTTAATTCTTATATAATTTTTTTGTTGAGCTTTTTATTTTTTTTTCGTATATTAACTATATATTTGTTTATTTTTATACTTTTTGTATTTTTATATTTTTTTTTTTTTGTATTTTTTAAACAAAAAGAATAAAAATTATAAATTTTCTACTTTTTCATAACTTTTTGTATTTTTTCATAATTTTTTTGTTTATTACATGATTTTTTGTTAAACCTTTTATTTTTTTATTTTTCTTTTTTAACTATATATTTGTTTATTTTTACACTTTTTCTATTTTTATATTCTTTTTTGTATTTTTTAAACAAAACGAAAATAAATTATAAATTTTCTACTTTTTCATACTTTTTTGTATTTTTTCATAGTTTTTTTGTTTATTACATGATTTTCTTTTGCTAAACCTTTTATTTTTTTATTTTTCGTTTATTAACTATATATTTGTTTATTAGTTATCCTAATTTCGCCTTTAATTATTTATTATTCTGCGTTTTTTATTTTCTTTTACAAAACAAAAATACAGCTGTCGAAGACGAAATTATTTTACTACTTTCTATAATATGAAATAAAGAAAATTGAAAAATAGAACACAGAATTAAAAGCAAAAATTATTTTTAACGGTCAAAATAAATATTATTTGGTAAAGATAAATTTTATTTAGTTGAAATAAATTTTATTCAGTTGAAATACAATTCCTTCGGTTGAAATAAATTTTTTTTGTTTAAACCAACTTTTTACTTTTAAATAAAAAAATATTTATTCAGTACAAACAAGTTTTATTTACTTTAAATAAATTTTATTCCTTTAAACTAAGTTTTGTTTTGGTGCAAATCAATTTTATTCAGTTTAAATAAATTTTATTTGGTGCAAATGAATTTTATTCGGTGCAAATGAATTTTATTCAATTCGACGAAATTTTATTTGTTTAAAATAAAGGTTAAAACTTTCAAATAAATATTATTTGTTTAAAATAAGAGTTTCACTTTCAATTGAGATTTATTTTTTTAAAATAAAAGTTTTACTAATTTAATTTTATGTTTTACTATTTATTTTTATTTTATTTATTTATTTGTTTGTTTTACGTTCAACTAAATTGAATTTCTTTAAAATGAAATTTCTCTTTCAAATTAATTTTATTATTTTATTAATTTTAGTATTTCTCCAAGTTATTTTTATAGATAAGCTGAGTTTTCTTTCACTAAATTGTGTAAAATTAAAAAGTCTTTAATAAAATTTAAAAAAATCGGTTTTTCTATTAAATGAAACACTATTTTCTATTTTGTTTTAGATAAAAAAATCTCAAATTCTAAACAGTTTTTTGGGCAAAAGGGAAATTAAGATCGAGAGCAAAGAAAAACGGGGAATAATAAATAAAGGCGGTAAATTTGAACTTACCATCAGTTGTAATTTCAGATTATTACCATCTGGAAACTATTTATTCGAGTATTGATAATGTAGGGCTTGACTTTATCAACACTCGACTAAATAGTCTCCCGATGGTAATTCTTCAAAAACTATTTTTCAGTTTAAAATCTATATTGGTGAACAATTGAATAATTAATGAATTTTTAATCATCTACTAATAAAAGTTGTTGTTAAAAAAAAATTGAAAAATAAGAAATTTTTTGTACCATACGAGCAATTATCAAGAAATCTTCAAAAACTAAATACCAGATGTCACTGGATGTTGCACATGCGCTTCAGTAAAATCTATATTAAAATGGAGGAAGAGAATCAAGTCTTGGATCGAGAAATTAAAAAAGACGAAAATGAGGATAAATATGGAACATCAGCGAGGTGAGTGAAGCAATTTATATTTCAAAAATCGTCTATTTGTAAGATTTTCATTTTTAATTATAACAGATTGAAGCTATAGTGAAGTTGTTTTCATGTATCCACACCGGCACACTAGTTTTACTAGACATGAACACTTCATTGGTCTTTCTCTCTTTCTCTCTCACTCACTCTCTACACATTTTCCCTGTGAGCTGAATTAACTTTAATACCTATATCAATACATCACCACATTCTCTGCACTCTCATATGCTTGTACCAATTTTTACAAGTCGGTGTTAATGAAGCTGTTATTGATTATTACAAACACACTACTCTCCTTGAATGTATTTTTCCACTAAATTATAAACAATGATTTGTTACTTTTCACTTAGAAATATAAATATTCATTAGCTTCGTTTCTCTACTTTCATTACATTCAATTCATTTATTTATTCATTTATTTATTTATTTTTTTATTCATTACTTAAAATTTTCTGATTCATTAGTAAAAAAGGGTAGATTTGTTTGCAAATAAAAATTTTGGTTTAAAACAAAAACTCTCAGACTGTTTTCGCGATTAGATGATAATATTTCTAGAACACTTGGAAAATATGTTAAATTAGAACAAGTAGGTTTTGAAGTAAAGTCGTTTTTAGATCCTCGAGTACAGACTATAATGAACTAGTGACTAGATTTAATGTTCAAAATTAATCCTCATTTTAATTTATTTATTTAAAGATAAATAATATTCAATAATATTTCATTTTCGTTAATTTTTTTTTTGTAGAGAAATATTTTGTCTTTGTTATTTTAATGCTATGCTAGTTTAATATAAATGTTAAGTATGTACTTATTTGTTACTTTATTTCGATAAAAATATAGTGCGAAGAAGCGCAATCGCAAGAAGAAAAATCAGACAAAATCTGTTGGCGACGATCATGAATCCGGAAGTCGAGAAGAGATAGTGATTCCAGGCAACTGTAATGTTTCGATTAAAGATATTCAGTTGGCAATGGACGCTCTTAATCTTCAACAAAAACCGGCAAAAACTCAAGAAGAAGCACTGCAAAAGTCTTATCAATTTTGGAGCACACAACCTGTACCTAAAATGGGTAAAAAAAGCATTTTTTTTTGCATCTTATCTTGAAAATAAATACGAACTACTTTGGGGAAATTTTAACATTATTCGCTTTAATAAATCAATGGAACTATAAATAATAATAATAATAATAATAATAATAATAATAATAATAAATAAATAAATCAATGAAATTATTAATAATTAATAATAATAATAATAATAATTAAAATAATAATAATAACAACAATAATAATAATTAAAATAATAATAATAATAATAATTAATTATTGCAAAAATCATTGATTTTCATTGAAAAGAACTTTGATAGTAAATACTATTTTGCCTCGAAGCAAATTAGACATTTATTTTTCGCTAAACAAATTATCCTTTAGTTTAAAACACTAAAAAATAAAATAATCAAACAAACGAACTGGAGAACAAAATTTATTTGCTTCAAATAGATGACTTTTATGGAATAAATATTTACTTGAAATCTTGAATCAAATAATTTTAACTCAAATCAAAATATGTTTGACATAAATTAAATTTAAATCATTAATTAATTAATTAATTAATTTTTAATTTTTTTTAATTTTTAAATTTTAATCATCAATTTAAATACCGAAATAAATAATTTTGGTATTTAAGGCAAATACCATTTTATTGATTCAAATAAAAATTGTAAGATTCAGGTAAATATTTAATTGATAACAGACAAGTAATCCATTATCTAAATTCAATAAATTTTTCATTCAGAGACCAAATTATTTAAGCAATTTTATTTTTAACTTTAATTGTTTAATCAATTACATTTTATTCAAATAATTTTTATTTTAGAGAACAAGTTGATTTAATTAATAATTTCGGTTTAACTAAATTTGTCTATATAAAAACGAAAGGAATTAAAACATTAACTTTAACTATTTTACTTTTAACTTTATTTGTTTAATAAATTATATTTTATTCAAATAATTTTTATTTTAGAAAACAAGTTGATTTAATTAATAATTTCGGTTTAACTAAATTCATATAAAAATTTATAGAATTTATATAAAAGCAAAAAAAAACTAAAACATTAACTTTAACTCTTTTATTTTTAACTTTATTTGTTTAATAAATTATATTTGATTCAAATAATTTTTATTTTAGAAAACAATTTTAATGGTTAAAATCAAATTTTATTTGGATCAAATATTATTTGGTTGAAATTAATTTTGATGTGTTTAAAATAAAAGTTTTTCTTTCAAATAAAAACAATGGAACAAAAAAATTTGATTTAGTCTAAATAAATTTTCTTCGGTTCAAAACAAAGTTTTGTTTGGTCGGACCAAATAAATTTTATTTGTTTCAAATAAAACTTTTATTTGGGTGAAAAAGAACCTATTTAGTTTGAATAATTTTTATATCGGTTTAATTAATTTTTTTATTTAAAATAAATGTTTTGTTTTAAAATAAAAAAAAAATTGATTTTGGTGTAAATAAATTTTATTCACTTTAAATATATTTTATTCGGTTTAGAGAAATTTTAATTGTGCAAAATAAATGTTTTACTTTCAAATAAAGTTTATTTAGTTTACAGAAATTATATTTGGTTTAAATAAATTTTATTTGATTTAAAATAAATAAAGGTTTTGTTCGATGCAATTATATTTAATTTTGTTTTAATTATAAGTTTTTTTGGTGCCAAGAAATTTAATTTGATTAAAATAGAGGTTTTATTTTCTGTAATTGAGTTTTGTTTAATGTAAATAAATTTCATTCGGTTCAAAGAAATTTTATTTGCTTAAAATAAAAGTTTTATTTGGTGCAAATAAATTATATTTATTTCCAATTAAATTTTTATTTGGTGCAAATAAATTTTGTTTATTTCAAATAAAAGTTCCATTTGGTGCAAATAAATTTTATTTATTTCAAATAAAAGTTCCATTTGGTGCAAATAAATTTTATTTATTATAAAGAAAAGTTTTATTTGGTGCAAGTAAATTTCATTTGTTTGATAGAAACTTTTTAGTAATTCAAATTTTAGTTGATTTTAATTGAAATAAATCTTTTTAATTTTTTTGTTGGCGTTCTAAACCTAAAAAAGTCTTTTATGCAGTTTTCTATTTAAAAACTTGCAAATAAGAAATATTGAATAAATAATTAATATTAATTAGAAAAACTGCATTTTAAAAAATATTCTATTAATAATTTACATTAATATGATATTAACAAAATTAAAAATAATAAGACAACGAAATTGTTAAATTGCAGATGAAAAAATTGTGTGCAATGAACCAATTGAAGCTGATAGAACAAGCATCAGAGCAGAACCTTATTCACTTCCAGCGGGTTTTCATTGGGATACGTTAAATCTCGATGATCCATTAGTTTTGGCAGAATTATATTCATTACTATCGGAAAATTATGTTGAAGATGACGATGCAATGTTTAGGTTCGACTATCCACCAGATTTCTTAAAATGGTAAATTCTTCTGTAATTATTATTCATTAAATTAAATTTGTAATTCTGTAATTATATTTTAATTCAATTTTAAAATGCTTTTTGAATTTTTTTCCTTAATATTAAAATTTTTTTTCTTTTTAAGGGCATTACAACCACCCGGTTGGAGTAAAGAATGGCACTGTGGCGTTCGTGTAACCAGAAATTCACGACTTGTAGGATTTATTTCTGCAATTCCTGCCAATTTACGTGTTTACGAAAGGTTCACTATTTTTCTCTTCATTCAAGTAAAACTAATTTTTTTAGTGAAAAATAATAATTATTTTTTAAAAGAAACAACTTTTTTGCGATTTAATGAAAAATAGATTAATGAAAATAGATTTTTGGGATAAAAATAGTTTAATAAAAATAGATTTTTGAGATAAGAATAGTTTAATAAAAATAAATATTTAAGATAAAAATAGATTTTTGACATAAGAATAATTATTTTTAAAGAAAAAAACTATTTTTGAGTCTGAAGTAAATGAAATTTAAACAAAGAAGATAGTCAAATGGTTAAACACCTTTTTTTCTCTATTCATACAAAAATAAAAAATAATAAAAAATAAATTAATAAAAATTCTTGAATAAAAATGCAAATTCTTTTTCCAGTGTTCAAAAAATGGTTGAAATCAACTTCCTCTGTGTTCATAAGAAATTAAGATCGAAACGAATGGCTCCTGTTTTAATTCGAGAAATCACCAGGAGAGTAAATCTTCAAGGGATCTTCCAAGCAGTTTACACCGCGGGAGTTGTACTGCCAAAGCCCATTGCCACTTGCAGGTGACTTTTCGAAATTTTATTCTTTTCCTTTAATAATTTTTTTTTTAGTTTTTACATTTTAGAATTTCATTTAAAATTTCAGTTTAAAAAAAAACATTTAATTAATTTATTAGGTATTGGCATCGCTCTCTTAATCCAAAGAAACTAATTGAGATTAAATTCTCGCATCTCTCGCGTAATATGACGATGCAGAGAACTCTAAAATTGTATAAACTGGCAGAGAATACAAAAGTTCCAGGATTTAGAAAACTAGTTCCCACCGATGTTCCTCAAGCTCACAAAATTCTATACGACGTAAGTTTTTCGAAAATTTTTTTATACTTTTTGAAAATTCAATTGTTTTTAATTGAACTTACCAAATTTCAATTATTTTTAAAAGATTTTACTAAATTTCAATTGTTTCTATCAGATTTTACCAAATTTCAATTATTTTTAAAGATTTAACAAAAATTCAATTGTTTTTTTCGAATTTTAACAAATTTCAATTATTTTTATGAGATTTAACAAAATTCCAATTATTTTTTAAAGATTTTACCAAATTTCAATTATTTTGTTTATATTTTTTAAAAATACAATTCTTTTTCAATAAAATTTACCAAATTTCAATTATTTTTAAAAGATTCTAATAAATTTTGAATTGTTACTATTTTACCAAACTTCAATTATTTTTATTTTGGTTTATAAGATTTAACGAATTTTAAATTATTTTTTATAAATATACCAAATTTCAAACATTATTAAAATTTTTACTAAATTTTAATTATTTTAAAAGGATTTTACTAAAATTTCAATTATTTGTATTAGATTTTACCAAATATCAATTATTTTTATTAGTTTAAACAAAATTTCAATTATTTTTTTAAATATTTTTTAAAAATTCAAATTTTTTAAATGAAATTTACTAAATTTCAATTATTTGAAAAAGATTTTACTAAATTTCAACTATTTGTAAAAGATTTTACTAAATTTCAATTGTTTTTGTCAGATTTTACTAAATTTCATATATTTTTTATAAGTATACGAAATTTTAAATATTATTAAAATTTTTACTAAATGCTAATTGTTTTAAAATGATTTTACTAAAATAGCAATTATTTTTATCAGATTTTATTAAATTTTGAATTATTTTTACCTGATTTAACCAAATTTCAATTTTTATTTTTTAAAAGTTAGTTGTTTTTAATGAAATTTACTAAATATCAATTATATTTAAAAGATTCTACTAAA
Source organism: Leptopilina drosophilae (assembly GCA_032873175.1). Taxonomy (NCBI): domain Eukaryota; kingdom Metazoa; phylum Arthropoda; class Insecta; order Hymenoptera; family Figitidae; genus Leptopilina; species Leptopilina drosophilae. Next base: position 5,376,565 of record CM065483.1, read on the forward strand.
TGTCAACTACTTTTATCAGATTTTACCAAATTTCAATTATTTTGATAAGATTTAACAAAATTTCAATTATTTTTTAAAGTTCTTACCAAATTTCAATTATTATTAAAATTTTTACTATATTTCAATTATTTTAAAAAGATTTTACTAAAATTTTAATTATTTGTATTATGTTTTACTAAATTTTACTTTATAACTTTTTATCTGTTATTAGCAAAGAAATAATTATTGGAATCAAATAATTTTTATTTGAGTTAATTAAATTGTATTTGAACAAATAATTTCTGTATGCAAAGCAAATACCATTTAATACATGAAATACCTTTTAATTAATTTAGATAAAAATTATTTGATTCAAGTAAATATTTCTTTGATAATATGTGATAAAAAGATAAAAAATAAAATTTAGTAAAATCTGATACAGATAATTGAAATTTGGTAAGATTTTTAAATAAAATAATTGAAATTTGAATCAAATAAATTCTTTTTAGTCCAAGTAAATTTTTATATTCACTTCCAATTAATTAAAAAAATTAAAATCTAATTTTCTAACTTTTGCTTCGTTTTCAGTATCTAAAAAAATTCGATTTAGCACCAATCTTTAGTGAAGATGAATTCCGACATTGGTTCCTACCGCAAAATGGCATCATTAACAGTTTTGTGGTGGAGAATGATAACAAGATTACAGATATGGTTAGTTATTATACTCTACCGAGTTCTGTGATGCATCATCAGACTCACAAAACTTTGGTGGCTGCGTATAGTTTTTACAATGTTTCTACAGTAACTCCCTGGGTGGATCTAATGACCGATGCATTAATCTCAGCTCGTAATGTAAGTTTAAATTAATGTCCTTTCTGATTTATTAAATCATCTCCCTTTTTTCTCTCTTTTTTCCACGTGAAAACTTTCTTTTTACAAACTAAAACAATTTTTTTCAAATTGCAAAAAAAATGTTTATTAAATTAAAATTCTTCAATTTAAATTTAAATTCAAATTAAATTAAATATATTTAAATTTAAATTCAAATTTAATTAAGTAAATTTAAATTTAAATTCAAATTAAATTAAATAAATTTAAATTTAAATTCAAATTAAATTCAATAAATTTAAATTTAAATTCGAAATAAATTAAATAAATTTAAATCCATTATAAATATTTTTAATGTTTAATAATTTGAAATAAAAATTTTTTCAGCTTGGATTCGACGTTTTCAATGCTCTTAATTTAATGGACAACAAGGAGTTTCTGGAGCCTTTGAAATTTGGAATAGGCGATGGTAACTTACAGTATTATCTGTACAATTGGCGTTGTCCAAGCATAGAACCAGAAAAAATTGGTTTAGTTCTTCAGTAAAAGAAAAAAGAAAGAAACGAACAAGGAAAAATTATTCATTATATGTTTAAAAAAAAAGAAATTTGTATGAAATAAAAATTTACAAAAATAATAAAGAAAATAAAGTGGAAATAAAAGTAAAAAGAGAAGATTTACAGGATTGTTAATCGAGATTTTTGGAGTAGCGAGTTGTAGTTTTGTTTCTATTAATTTCAAAATATATTAGGATTTCTCTTGATAAAGTTTTACGCACGTAGAAAGTTAACAGAGAGAAATATCCCCTTTAGAGAAGATTTGTAAACAAAAACCGAATGATTATACTCCAAAAAAAGAATATTTATAATTAACAATTCTTTTTTTTTAATCCTTTTTTAAAAATGCTCCAAGTGTAAAATTGTATATACACAGGAACACATCCATGCGTATAAAATAAGCAATGTAGAAAAGTTACTTTATATAATATAGAAATATTATTAAATTTGCACAGAGATCGTCGACGAAACAAAATTTAAAAAAAAAATATCTCTTTTCCATTATTATAATAATAAAACACGAATTTTTCTGATAAAACATTTGTGAGGGTAAAAGAAATCTTAATGTAGTTGATTTTTCGATGCTTTTTCCATTAAATGTTTTTGCAAAAAAAAGAAACGAAAAAGTAGTGAATAAAGAAAATCACGTCTAGGAGAAAATTCTGATAAAACTCGTTGAAATAAATCAAGATTCGTTAAAAATAAAATATGCGGAATTTATTCCCTGTTTTCATTAAAATTTTACATTTAATACAATTTTTTACATTTAATTTCAGATAAAAATTTGTTTTAGTTTATTAGTATATTAAATAAAGTGTTCATGTACCCAAATAGGGGTAAAATATAAAATTATCTTAATTGAAAAAAATTGTAGTTAGTAAAGTACATGCTATTTTTGAACTTTCAGGATAGAAATGTAATTATAAATAATGTATGGAGCTATTTGTGGACTCTATTGTTTGTAATGAAGCCAAAAAAGTTTTATCGGGCTATTTTTGGTCTCCATTGTCTGTAATGAAACCAAAAAAGTTTTATCGTGCTATTTTTGGACTCCTTGGATCTATTGAAAGCTAAAAACGCTATTCGAAGACTCCGTGGTTTCTAATGATAAGGTGAAAGTGTTGTAACAGGACAATTTTGGGATTTTTGGGTCAAGAAGAAACTTAAATCTCCAAGTCGGGCTATTTTTGCACAATAATGGATCCTAATGATACTAAAAAAGTCATATCGGGCTATTTTTCGACTTTATAGATCGTAAGAAAGCTGAAAATTCATTATCGGGCTATTTTTGTGGTCATCCTGAACTTAGGCAGAGTTTAAAACGCTGTCAGGCTATTTTTGAATTTTCTGAAACTGGAAAAATCGATTAAAACTATTATTTTTGTCCAGGAAGTCTTTTTGGACTTCTCGGAACTATATAAGAGACAAAAAATACTTTATCAGGATATTTTTTGACTCTCTGGGCCTAGATGAAGTTGAAAACGCAAGATCGTGCTATTTTTTTATTCTTTGGGCTCGAATAAAGCTAAAAAAAACATCGGGCTATTTTAAGATTAAAAAAGCTATAAAACTGTTTTTTAAAGATATTTTTCGACTCTCTCAGCCTGGTAAATGTTGAAAACGCTAGATCGTGCTATATTATTTAATTCTTTGGGCCCAAATAAAGTTAAAAATACTTTATCAGGCTATTTTGGGATCAATAAAGCTAGAAACATTTTTTAATTCTACTTTTCGACTCTCTGGTCCTGGTAAATGTTGAAAAAGCTAGGTCGTGCTATTTTTTGATCCTTTGGGCTCAAATTAAGCTAAAAACACTTTATCGGGCTATTTTTTGATTCTCTGTTACTAAATGCAGCAAAATAATAACTTATCATCCCGATTTCCACAGATTGCGCCTCGATAAATCTAAAAACATTTTGTCAGGATATTTCAACCAAAAATCAGCTTAAAAACGCTACGTCGTGCTATTTATTGACTATCGAACTCTCTAAATACCAACTATAAAAAACCCAAATGAATTGTTTTTGAAACAATTTGAAACTAAAATACAGAAAGGTAATGAAAAATTTTACTACGTCTCCGAAAAAAACACTTTTAAAAAATATTAATAATATTTGACATGCGAAAATAGCAATGTCAGTAATTAGCGTCATATTAAATCATCCAAGAGTAGGCTCGCCGATCAACGTAAAACGCTATTTGGTATGGCAATTTGAGTTGAAAAAAAAAAATTATGTTCGCAGAATGAAGTGGGTAACCGAATTAGGGAGCTCATCAATCGAGAATCTGGACGGTCTCTCTCATAATTTGGGGCAGTTCGAACGATCATAATAACAAGGACAAGTGCCAGAAGCTAAGGGACTACCTGGAAGAAATACAATATGGGACCAGTAGTATATATCTAATATCAAAAAAAAAAAAAAAAAAGCGAAACGAAAAAATCAAAAGGCAGTCTAATTTAATCACACCCAATTATAACTAATAGATTCTATTTATCCACATTTTGACAAACTACCAAATTTTAAATTCGGAAGTAACTTTCTCCTTTTTTTGACTAACATTTAAATTTTCTTTTGTTGTATTTTCAATTTTTATTTTATTTACATTTTTGGTTCCTTTTTTGTTTCTTTATTTTTGTATTTCTTTCTTTATTATTTTTATTATTTTTAAGATTCAATGAAATTTAAATTATTTTTTATAAATATACCAAATTTCAAATATTATTAAAATTTTTACTAAATTTTAATTGTTTTAAAAAAATTTTTCTAAAATTTTAATTATTTGAATCAGATTTTACTAAACCTTGAATTATTTTTATCAGATTTTACCAAATTTCAATTATTTTTATAAGATTTAACAAAATTTCAATTATTTTATTTAAAGATCTTACCAAATTTCAATTATTATTAAAAATTTTACTAAATTTCAATTATTTTTTAAAGATTTAACAAATTTTCAATTATTTTGTAAAGATCTTACCAAATTTCAAATATTTTTAAAATTTTTACTAAATTTCAATTATTTTAAAAATATTTTACTAAAATTTCAATTATTTGTATAAGATTTTACTAAATTTCAAACATTTTTAAAATTTTTATCTTTTATTTAAAGTATTACCAAATTTCAAAAATAATTAAAAATTTTATTAAATTTCAATTATTTTAAAAAGGTTTTACTAAAATATCAAATATTTTTCTCTGATTTCACCAAATTTCAATTATTATTTTGATATTATTTAAAAATTGAATTGTTTTTAATGACGTTTACCGAATTTCAATTCTTTTTAAAAATTTTTACTGAATTTCAACAATTTTAAAAAGATTCTATTAAATTTTAATTATTTTTATAAGATTTAACAAAATTTCAATTATTTTGTAAAGAACTTACCAAATTTTAAATATTATTATAATTTTTTCTAAATTTTAATTATTTTAAAAATATTTCACTGTAATTTCAATTATTTGTATCAGATTTTACTAAATTTTGAATTATTTTTATCAGATTTTACCAAATTTCAATTATTATTTTGATATTATTTAAAAATTGAATTATTTTAAAAATATTTCACTGGAATTTCAATTATTTGTATCAGATTTTACTAAATTTTGAATTATTTTTATCAGATTTTACCAAATTTCAATTATTATTTTGATATTATTTAAAAATTGAATTGTTTTTAATGACGTTTACCGAATTTCAATTCTTTTTAAAAATTTTACTGAATTTCAACTATTTTTAAAAGATTCTATTAAATTTCAATTATTTTTATAAGATTTAACAAAATTTTAATTATTTTGTAAAGATCTTACCAAATTTTAAATATTATTATAATTTTTTCTAAATTTTAATTATTTTAAAAATATTTTACTAAAATTTCAATTATTTGTATTAGATTTTACTAAAATTTAAATTATTTTTAGCAGATTTTAACAATTTTCAATTATTATTTTGATATTATTTCAAAATTTAATTGTTTTTAATGAAATTGACCGAATTTCAATTATTTTTAAAAAATTCTACTAAATTTCAACTATTTTTAAAAGTATCTACTAAATTTCATTTATATTTTTTAAGATTTAACAAAATTTCAATTATTTTTTTAAAATCTTACCAAATTTCAATTATTATTAAAATTTTTACTAAATTTCAATTAGTTTAAAAATATTTAACTAAATTTCGATTATTTGTATTAGATTTTACTAAATTTTATCTTTTATCTTTTTATCTTTCTTATCTTTTAATATCAACGAAATAATTATTTGAATTAAATAATCTGATATAAAAAGAAATTATTAACAAACGAAAAAATCTAAAGGCTGTCTAATTTGACAAACTACCAAATTTTAAATTCAGGAGCAACTTTATTCTTTTTTTATCTAACATTCACATTTTCATTTGCTGTATTTTTAGTTTTTATTTTACTTGTTTTATAATTACTTTTTTTGTTTTTTGTTCCTTTTTTGTTTCTTTTTTTTGTATTTCTTTCTTTATTATTTTTACTTCTTTTTCAAATTTTTTAAATTTTGTAAATTTTTATTTTGCCTTTAATTTTACTTCTTTTTCATATTTTTCCTTCTTTTTTAATTCTTTTGAATTTTTGAATTTTTGAATTTACCTTTATTTTTAAAAAGAGGACTTTTCACTGCAAACTATACATTCGATTCAGTGAATATTCGTTTTTGAGTGAAAGTATATATATGTGAAATAAATATTCTTTATTTTTCATTTTGCGAATAATTCGCGTGTGGGTGAGAATATTGAGAATATTGGGTGGTCTTGAAAGGAAAAGTCGCAAAATTATTATTACTCATCGGGAGTAAAGAGAGTCAGCTTGGTTTTATTAAGAAAGATACCGTGAAACGAGTTCCTGTAATAATATCAGCCACGGTACCTGGCGTACTGAAAACGAGTTTCGGAATGTCACGTCCAATCTTAACGAGGTTGTGAAAGACACGAGGTCATTCATCGGAACCAAAACAGAGTTTGCTTTAGTTGATTCCGAAAATTAACGATTAAAGCTTCTGTTCAAAAAAACAAAAAAAAAAGCATTGAGAAAGAAAAATTTCTTCCATCATCTTTCTTCTCTCGTTATTCTTTCTTTTATTTTTAATTCCTCTGAACTGGAAAAAAAATTATTTGATTCAAATAAACGATTATTTGACTATTATCAAATAAATATTTACTTGAATCAAATAAATTGTATTTGAAGCAGATATTTCAGTATTTAAAAATATGCAAATATTATTTAATTGATTTAAATAAAAATTCTTTGATTCCAGTTAATATTTATTTGATTGATAATAGTCAAATAATCGGTTATTTGAATCAAGTAAATTTTTTTTTCATTGTGAGTAAGAATGCAAAAAAAAGGTAAAAAGTGTGGGGTAAATATACAAGGTAAAATAATTTATACATTTTTTTCAATATTAATTATAATTTTTCGGTTAAATTTTTCTTCTTTTTCGCTTCAGTAAATTTAATTTCTTCAAATTACCGCCTAGATGGCACGAAAATTCGCTCACAAACGGAATTAGAAAATGGACGAAATTTAATTTCATATTTTGAATTTAAAATGACAAAAAAAAAGGAAAAATACAAGATTAGTAAAACTGGGTATGTTTAATCATAAACTTTACCATATCAGATGAAGGAAATTTTTTTTTTGATATTTAATTGAGAATGATTTCAAATAATAAATATTAAGAAAAACACGAGACGTGAATTTAAAATGTGAATCCTTGCACTACTCTGTATATATATGTTGTTTGGCCTCTCCTCTTTGATCTCGCCGATTCTCTAACTCTGTCTTTTTTATCTTGTTTCGTGTGATACCCTAGAACCTACATGGCAGATCAAGATGTTTGTGTACAGGTGATTCTTTAACGTTCAGATAAGACGAAAAATCAATGCTAGTAATTTTGTTCCTCTGATAAAGGGAAAAATAAATAAAACTAATTTCCAATATATTGATTGACAAAATATACAGTAAATTTTTACGTTGGTGTCAATTTTTTTTTTTTTTTGAATAAACTTTCCTGTCTACTTTTCTCAAAATCTTTCTTCCTCATTTTGTTTTATAAAAACAAGAAACAAAAACAATTTTGCATACAAGAAATCTTGTTAAAATTTTATATTCATCATCATTTTGTAAATTTTTTTAAATCTGTAATTTTTTGGACATTTTCCAAAGAATGGGAATTGCAGGTAGACAGTTTTTGATGTCCAAAAATCTCGATCGATTTTTTATTTGACCCACATTTTTAGTGTTAATTCGTTGCCATTTAATACTTTTAAGTAAAAAAAAAATAATAATAATTAATGATTATTAATAATATAATATAATTTTTTAGCTTTCAAAAAAAATAGTGATCTAAAATTCTAATTCTTTGAAAGTTTATAAATGACCTCGGGTATAGAGTTTAATATTCCTTAGGAAAAAAATCTATTTTATCTCGCCTTTGTGCTTATTTTTACGGTCATTTGTTGCTGAAAACCACATTGTAAGGTACTTTTTTTTATTTTTTACAATACTTTCTTCACCACCGAAGAAGTACGTGTCTCGTATAACATTGTTATATAATCGCAGATAATCATATAATCATGAGGTCAACTACCTAACATGAAATTTAATATTATACAAAAATATTTCGGAAATTCGATCTATATAATTTTTCCCCAAAGGCAAACGTTTCCACGAGGCACGAAAATTTCGCAATTCTACACTTTAAATGTAGAGAATAAATATTGGCACAGTTTTGTAAATTTTTAAAATCAAACAAAGTTTATGATCTTGAGTTTTAAAATCGATAAATTTTATGTAGTTTTAAACCTAATTAAAAATAGGCTACATTTAGAGCAATCGATTAATTTTTTTAAAACGAAAAGCAGAATTTAAAGTTGAATTTTTAATTTAAATTTAACTTTCCTTTAATTTTAATAATAGTCCTTAAGACAATAATTCTTATTATCATACAATTTTAGTTTATTTAAATTATTATGTAAATTATTTTATTTCTTTTTCAATAAATGAATTATAAAAAAATGATTATTCGAAAATTTTTCATACAATAATCATTTTTTGATAATTCAATTATTTAAAAAGAAGTAAAATAATTTAAATAATAATTTAAATAAACTAAAATTTTCCAGAAATCTATTTTTTTTTAATTTCTTAATTAATATTTCGAATTAAAATTTTCAGAATTTGAATTAAAATAGTTTAAAATTCAATTTTGTGTAAATAATTGACTCTGCGTATTATTTCTAAACATTAATTTTTTTTACACAATTTTTTTCTTTGTCAATTATTCATAATAATTTTAAAAAAATTCTTTAAAAATTCAATTATTCCTCCTTTTTCACAATAAAATGAAATTGACTTGAAATAAGTCGTGAATTTTTTTTATCATTATTGTTAACAATTCAAATATCTTCAAAAATTCGATTAAAATTTTCCAGAAACTCAATGTCTTGAAGTTTTTTTTTGGATTAACTATTTCTAATTAAAAATTCACTAAAATTTGTCATTGTAAGAGTTTATTAATTCTTATATTTGCGACGATACTTTTTTGAAAAATCAATTTTTAAAATTCAATTTTTAAAATTCAATTATTGTCTAATTTTTACAACTGAAATTTCTCTCGACATTATAACTAATTTTTGAAAAAGTTCCTTGAAAATGAAACTATTTTCCCTTCGAAAATTAATATTTTTGCGAAAACAAATCTGAAATTTAATTATTTTTAGTAGCTAGAATTTTGCGGAATGGAAACTAATCAAAAGTTTTTAATTCAATATATTTAATTAATGTTTCTTATTGATAATTATAATTTTTATTCAATTGCAACTTTTAATTGGTTTATATATTCAAAATTGAATTCTTCGCCTTTCCACTAGAATTAAAAATTTAATTTGTCTTTTTCTCTTTTAAATTACGAAATTATGACATTGGACTAACTTTTGCCTTGACAGTCCGTCAGATTCGTTCTTAAAGAAGAAATAATAAATTAATAATAAATGAAATTCTTCTAAAAAATTAATGAAATTAATTTCTTCTTAGAATAAAAATTTCTAACATCAGTATACGATTTGGGTGTTATCTTTTTACTTCATTTCGTTTACGAGAGGATTTTCATGCCATCTAGGCGACAATTTGAAGAAACTTATTCGCGGGAAATTCAAAACGAAAAAAATTTGACTTATTTTTTACGTTTTGATAACTTATGGTAAAATTTGCTAAGAACATAAACAAAATTTACTCCGAAAGTATAGTAAATTTTACCAGAAATGTTTTACCGTAAAAGTAGTAAAAGTTATTTTCTATTTTTTTTACATTTTTTAGTGCTTTTTTAAATAAAATTTTTCACTTTGTAAAGGAAATCATACTTTCAGTCTATTTATGACTAAAATCCATGAAGAGATGATTAAATTTAAAAGAAAAATTGAAATTTTAATTATAGAATAATTATTACTATTATAAAATTGAATTATTGAATTTATTATTATTTTATTATTGAATTATTTGAATTATTATTAATTTAATTATTATTAAGGAACAATTTTAGAACATAAAATTGTAATTTTATGATGTAAAATTCTTCCTTATTTCTACAGTTTCAAGCGGGTTTTTTTTCGTTTTTATTACAATTAGCATTTTAATCCTTCTGAACGGTTTTATTACTTTTTTTAATTTTTCAGGAAATCAATGCAGAATTTTGTTATTATTAATTTTTTAAATAAACTATTTTTTCGTTTGAAGATATGTAATATTATTAAAAACTAATACAAAAGTGTATTAGTTTTTTATTTGATCCACGTTTTTGGTACCAGCTCGTTGCCATTTGATACTTTTAGATTAACAATATTAATTTTGTATTTAATCCATAATTTTGGAAATCAATTCTTTGGGTACCATTTGATACTTTTATAGGTTAACAGTGTTTGTTTTTATTTGATCCACATTTTTGTGTACCAATTCGTTGCCATTTGACATTTTTGAGTTAATAGTGTTGGTTTTTTATTTGATCCATGTTTTTGGTACCAATTCGTTGCCATTTGACATTTTTGAGTTAACAGTGTTGGTTTTTTATTTGATCCGTATTTTTGGTACCAATTTGTTGCCATTTGATACTTTTAGGTTAACATTCTTAATTTTGTGTTTGATCAACATTTTTAGGTACCAATTCGTTGCCATTTGATACTTTTAGATTAACAGTATTAGTTTTGTATTTGATCCATATTTTTGTGGATCAATTCGTTGGGTACCACTTGATACTTTTAGGTTAACAGTGTTGGTTTTTATTTGATCCACATTTTTGGGTACTAATTCGTTGCCATTTGACATTGTTGAGTTAATAGTGTTGGTTTTTTATTTGATCCACGTTTTTGGTACCAATTCGTTGCCACTTGATACTTTTAGGTTAACAGTGTTGGTTTTTATTTGATCCACGTTTTTGGTACCAATTCGTTGCCATTTGATACTTTTAGATTAACAGTGTTAATGTTCTATTTGATCCACATTTTTGGGAACCAATTCGTTGGGTACCATTTGATACTTTTAAGTCAACTTTGTTCGAATCGTGAGAAATCGAAGGTATACCACGAAGAAGAAGAAAATGCTGATGATGATGATCAGGAACAAGAAGAAGAAGAAGAAGTAGAAGTAGGAGAAAAAGAAGAAAATAAAGAAGAAAATGAAGAAGAAGAGGAGGAGGTGAAGCAGCATCAGCAGCAAGAGGAATAGGTGGCGGCGAGGAGTCATCGTTGGTGAGAGGAGAAAGATGAGGAGGAGGAGGAAGACAAGAGATCGGCAGCAGCAGCAACAGCAGCAGTTTCATGCCGAGCTCAAGTTGGTTGAGTTCGGTTTTCGATTCTAGTGAGTTGAGAATAAGGCCCGGTTTAACTAAGAGCTGATCCAAGAGTCGAGCTCAGTTGCCTACTGGCAGCTTGTGCTCCTAGTCACACGGCAAAACGGGGCCCGAAAGAGTTACGGGGTGAAGTTCGTCCAGTTAAACCGGTAACGGGCCTATGTACTCGCCGCGAAGTACGCAGTACGTAATACGCAGTTGGTACGAACAGGACGCCACCTAAGTGCCAAATGAACCTTTAATATGGTAGCACATCAGTGATTATATTATACCCAACACTCCAAGCATTCTTCTCCATCACAAAAAAAAATAATCCCAACAACAAAAATAGTAATTATACCCAAAGAAGATCCCTTTTTGGAAAAAAAAAATTTTTTCCCCTCTCTAAAAAAAAGTCTCTAATAAAAGTGCAACAGGTGTGGATGCTGGATTAGAACTTGGACATCACAAAAGGTGAGTCCAAAACTTTTCCTTATCCTCACAGCAGGAAGGATCACTTTACTTTTATTAATATACGTTTCAAGTGTGAACCTTTCCGACCCCTTGTTTTTTCGGACATGATCGTTATCTCACCTCACTTTTAAGATTCTTCGCGAAAGTTGCTTCTAACAAGTTTTTTTTTTCTCTCTCTCTTGACTGGTATACGCACACAATTTATTTGTTGAGGCTCTTGAGATGAGCCTCTTTCTGACAATTCTTCATTATGGTATCATATCATATATGGGAGAACGAAAGTAGCATTGTCATGGTTCATCAACTTGAGCACGCGCTCGATCCTTTAAGCAGGAAAGATAACGGTTTTCTTTTTCGTTTGATAATGATGATTTTTAAAATAAAAAAAAGTGAATTCCAAATTATGGCGAGAAAAATTTTTGAAATGTGTGAAGTTTTGGATTTTTTCTGGTGATGGATTATAATGGAGAGGAGATCGAGATGAATGTTAGATGCGGATACCAAGTTGACGTCGTAATCGCGAAGGCAGGTAGAGGGAAGAGAACGAACTATGTCGTGCAAAAAGCGCAATCTTAATTTTATTTCTGACGCTACTGATGTATCGCTGTAAAAAGGTCTTCGATCGTCATAAATTATTGTCGCGATTCCACTTCTCGCTCCTGGAACAGGATCGGATTTAGATATCTTTCAGTTTGCAGTTTTTGACATAATGGGAAAAAATTTCTCAATTTCGAAAAATACTGTATGTTTGGTATACATCATCTATATAGATACCATTTCTAATACACTGAAAAAACAATATATTTGAATCAAACATAATTATCCCACGGTTATACAATCAACCAAAAATTATGTTTGTTTTAAAAAAATTATGTTTTAGTCATAATAATTTTGATTCAATACACAGTAAATTAAAAAAAAGTAAGTAAGTAACAGTAAGTTTTTTTTATTTTATTAAAAAATATGTTTAAATTAAAAATATGTTTTTGATTGACTGCTTGACGGCTAAAAAAATTTTTTTCTCAGTGTAGTTTGCATTTAGTAAATGTTCATACCGATTTTGGTAAAATGCAATTATTTTCAATGACAAATTCATTAAAAAATTTATAGTTAAAAAATTTCATCATCATTTTCCCATCATCAATTTTCTACGCGCACATCAAATTGAGACAAGAAAACTAATAAAAAGTATTTCCATCAAGTTGAGACAAAAAACGAATGAAAATACTGCTTTGCCACAACGATTTTGAATAAAATAAATATTCAAATACTTACAAATTTTCGATTTCTCTACACGAATTCAAAATTTAATTTGAAACATACCTTTTCAACATTGAATTAATCCTAAAAGCTGCAATCATTGCTCTTTAATTTAATTTCTAGATTTAAATAAAAATTTCAATTCATATTCATTCAGCTCACAATGATTTAAATAAAAAGTTCTTTGCGCGAAAAATTTTTTTTTCAAAAAGAAAATTCAATTATTTTAAAAACAAAAGTTTATAAAAAAATATTAAAATATTATATAAATATTCTACACTTATATAAAATTGTAGAGTGAGGAACAATTTTCAATGGAGAAAAGAGAACAAAAGGCAATTCGAAAAGGAATTTAGAGAGTATAAAAATAGTAGAAATTGCAGAAATTATTAATTTAGCGAATAAAGTGAAAGAAAAATTTGCAAAAAAAGAAGGAGAGAGAGAGAAAAGAGAGAAATATGCTTGAGAATATTCATTTTCCTTTAAAATTGTTTTTGTCGAAAGAAAAGGGAATTGAGGAGGTCAGTGTATCACTATGTGTACAATCACAATATCTAAAACTTTCACTTTACTAATTTAGCATTACTTATGATAAATTATTGAATTTTCAGATAATTTTTAGAATTTTTTAATCGAAACGAAAGAATTGAAGGAAATGTTTCGGGCACAAAATTTTAATCCGTAATGTTCGATTCTGTAGAATTATTTTTTTCGATTGTCAGAAGTTAAAAGAAGAAACTTCAGATATTAACAAAATTTTCTCTGGAAAGAATTTTTAATAGCAAAATTATTCGAATTTCCCTGGACAGTCTAGCAATTAACTATATTAAAAATTCTTATTTACAGTGTAAATTTTTTTAATAGAAAAAAAAAATTTTCTTTCAAAATAGTAAAATTCATTCTGAAAATACCAATTTTTAATAATAAATTCTACTATCTTTGAAATAAATTTTTCTATCTTTGGAAACAAATTTCTCTAAAGACTAAATTAATTTTACTACTTTTTTTCTGAAATTTACATTCATATGTAGTATTAGTAAAATTATTTTCGGATTTAGAAAAATTTGTCTAAAAGATGGTAAAATTTATCATTAAAAATTGGCATTTTCAGAATGAATTTTACTATATTCAAAGACAATTATTTTTTATTCATGAAACTTCATGGAATTTTAGCAACTAACAGGGGAAAATTTTGATTAAAAATTTAAAGACAATTATAGGCTACGAACAAAAATTAATTTCCTTTAAAAAATCTGTAACTAAGTGCGAAAAAGTAGAAAAGAATCTGTGAAATAAATTTCCTGAAGTGTAATAATAATAAATAATAAACAATAATAAATGTTACAATAAAAATGTTTTAAAAAAATGTTACAAATGTTACAATAATTTTTCTTTGATTTGAAACTTGACTTTTTGTTAAAACTAAATTCTTTTTTTTGAAAAATAAAATCCCGTTTTATTAAGTCTATTATTAAATGAAAAAATCAACTTGATTCCCGTAATTTAGTTACTTGTTTAAAAAAAATTTATACTTATTTATATACAATTTATACATAAAAAAGTAGAATATTTACTGGTACTTTTTATTATTTTTTGTTACTTAGAATTCAATAAGTGTTATTAAAAAAAAGAAATATTTATAGAATGCATATAAGTATCGTATAATTCTTCATTTTAAATAATCATTTTTATGTATATATAGAAATTTCTTTTTCGTATATGTTGACAAGTATTTGGTTATTATCTGAATCTAATAAATTACTTTTCACTTTTTTTATCACTGTATTGAAAATATAATTTGGATTTAGTGAAAAAATAATTAGAAATTTTTTTTACCCATTTTCGAAACATAAAATAATTATTATAATATAATTATTATAATTATTATTATAATTATTATAAAATTAGAAGCAAAATTAAATTAATAGCAAAACAAATATTACTTAAAAGTAAAAGTTGTTCTTGAATCGGGAAAAAATTGATTTTAATTATCAGAGAAATTAAAAGAAAGACGTTAATTCGTTATTATTTGGAAAAGTCAGTTTTTTTGACAGCCGTCAACTGTTAATTTTCAAATTTGTCATTGTATTCATAATCAGCGGCCTCTGAAACCCTTATAAAGTTGTATCACTCGATTTATTGTTTCTATTAGCAAAACGCAGATTATTCTTTCCAAATTTGGAAATTTTGTTACTAATTTACACGAAAAAAAATGTTTTTTTAATTTTTTTCATTGCTGCTATATTTTTTTTTTATTCTAATACTGTGATCCACGCTGAAGAAAATGGGCCAAGTTTGATTAGAAAACATTTGACACGCTCCCAAGAAAACGATAAATAGGTAATACCTGAGAAGGAGACGAATTATAGGTTAGGTACGTGTCAGATTTTTCTTGATTAAAAGTTTATTTTTAATTATTTGAATTTCTAACCAATTTTCACGGAATATTCTGGATATAATGAAGAGTTATTGAAGAGCAATAATTGAGCAAAAATTGATTCTCTTTTTGTATTTTGATTAAAAACGTTAAAAACATAACCTCTAATTTTTTGTTCTGTCTTTCTTTGGAGCGTGACACAATATTTTAAGACACAATTTTTAAGAAAGTTACAAGAGTTTTTTTAAAAATTAGAACTGCTTTTTTCTCGAAAACTCTTTTCGCAGGTAAGATCCTTTTTGACATATAGACAAAGTTAGACACATATTTTTTTTAATTCAATTATTTTTTCAAAGAAATTATGTTCAATAGCATTCCTGCTATTGGGTGAAAATTATTTTTTTCAGTGTATAGAAGGTAGGTGAAGTAAAAATACACTAAAAAAAAATTAAATTGATTCAAATAACCGATTAATTGACTATTATCAATAAAATGGTATTTGAATCAAATAATATTTAATGGATTCAATAAAATGGTATTTGAATCAAATAATATTTTAATGGATTCAATTAAATGGTATTTGAATCAAATAATACTTAATGGATTCAATTAAATGGTATTTGAATCAAATAATATTTAATGGATTCAATTAAATGGTATTTGAATCAATAACTTCAGTATTTGAAGCAAATATGAACTGAACCATTTAATTGATTCTAATAAATATTATTTGATTCAATTAAATATTTAATTGATAATAGACAATTAATCGTTTATTTGAATCAATTAAATTTTTTAAGTGTAGAAGATGGATGATAAGAGAGTGAAAATAGAAGATTGAAAGAAGATAAAAGAGAGAAAATAGGGGAAAATAGAGAGAAGAAATAGAAGCTAAAGGAGAGAACATGGGAGCTAAAAAAATAGGAGTTAAAAAAATCGGGTTTGGAAAAACAGAAGTTGAAAAAATAGGAGTTGAAGTAATAGGAGTTGAAAAAATAGGAGTTGAAAAAATAGGAGCTGAAACAATAGGAGTTGAAAAAATAGGAGTTGAAACAATAGGAGTTGAAAAAATAGGAGTTGAAACAATAGGAGTTGAAAAAATAGGAGTTGAAAAAATAGGAGTTAAATAATAGAAGTCAACAAGTGGAGTAAAAAAATAGGAGTTAAAAATAGGAGTTAAAAAATAGAAGTCAACAAGTGGAGTAAAAAAATAGGAGTTAAAAATAGGAGTTAAAAAAGATAGGAGTTAAAGAACTATAGGAGTTGAAGAAAAGGTAGGAGTTTAAAAAAATCTGCTTCCGGAACAACTACAAATATTACTATATATTAGCGAAATTTTTAGTTATTTCAACGAATACTTTCGCTATTTTAGCGAAAGTTAACGCTGTTCCAGTTAAAGGTTTTTTTCGTGTAGGAGCTAAAAAAAGATAGGAGCTAAAAAGTAGGAGTTAAAAATAGGAGTTAAAAATAGGAGTTAAAAATAGGAGTTAAAAATAGGAGTTAAAAAATAGGAGTCAGAAAACAGATAAGAGCAAAAAGAGAGAAAATAGAAGAAAGAAGACAGAAGAGAAAAAGAAGACACGAAACGTTCGAGAACAACCAGTAGAGAACAAAATGGATAAAAATTCACTTCCTGGTTATAAATAAGAAAAAAAATTATTTCCCTCTATATACAGTAGCGGATAGTGAAGCTTGGAATTAAGGAAGCAGTGATGAGGAAAAGGTTGATAGAGGAAGCAAGGGAGATGGTAGTGATGGTGGTGGTGGTGGGGGGGGGGACCGTTTTAAAGAGGGAAGCATTAAAAACAACAATGTCATTACATTTTAACGACCTGTTCTTGGGTGTACCCCCCTGTAAGAGTGTTTCGGGGCGTTCATTTTGCAGGTATGTGGTCCGCCAAGAGGAGTCGTGGTAGTCCACACGGACGAGAAGAGAGTGCTTGCACATAAAGTGACGATGTGTGTAGCACGGGGCCTTTTTGGGGTCTTCAGCTGTGGGCCCAGCGTGGCGCGCTCTCTCTCTCTCTCTCTCTTTCTCTCCCATTTGGCGGCGGCCCCATTCGCGAAGAATTAGTATGGGCGAAGAAACAAAAGCAGTGCGACGCCGAAAAAGGGGAGAGGGAGGAAAAAAAAGAAGCCGAGATGGCGCCACACGTCCAGCGTGTTTTCAGGGCATCCTCCAGTGCTGTTGGCAAACCCTTTTTTTCTCCCTCTTCCCGCCTACTCACAGACTTATACCTCCGCCTTTTTCAGGCCTTTTTTTCTTCGCGCTTTTCTCATCCTACCTATAAATATATATATATATATATGAACTCTGGAGCTCGCCTCTTGGAAACGTTATTCCTTGAAATGGAAATATTCACACGTCTATTGATTTTATTGGATTATGATCGCATTTTTTTTTTAATTTCTCTCTGTTCTTTTTTTCTTTTTTTCCTTTTTTTCTTTGATACATGAAAATACGAGAGCCTTTAGGCCAGATCAAATTTCAGGATCCAACAATAACCGTGGTGGTCTCGTCGGTCAAGCTCCGATGTATCGATCGTCTCAACGACCAAAAACTCGTTTCAGCTGTGCTGTTTTTCTCGACATAAAAATTCTTAGTCTTGAGACAAAAGAAGAAAGCGAAAAGGTGGAACATACAAGTAACGATTAAGGATTATTTATATATATATATATATATATATATATATATATATATATATATTTAAAAAGTATAGAAATGTCTTTTTTGAATATTTTTTTATTCATATTCCCTTCAAAAACGGGAAACTTCTAGTCTTCTATTCTTTTAGTTCTGTATCATCAAGGGGTATTCGGAAAAAAGATTTGCTATTCTATTCCACTCCTAATTGGAAAAATAAAAATATTTACCACTGGCGTGATTTTAAATAAATTAAATTTAAAACATGTACGAATAATTTTGAATTTCTGCTCTCTAAATTTGAATTCGTACCAAAAAAAATTACGACAATAAATTAAAATAAAAAATTTTTAATTAACTACCTTTTTTCTTTGGAATTAGTAATCATTTCTGAAAAAGTTTTAAATATAATTGAAATTTGGTTACATCTTTTAAAAACTAATTAAATTTTGGTAAAGTCATTTAAAATTGATTAAAATTTAGTAAAATCTTATAAAACTAATTGAATTTAGAAAAAAAAATTTTTAATAATTGAAATTTGATAAAATTTTTTAAAAATAATTCAAATTTAGGAAAATTTTAGAAGAATAATTCAAATTTAGTAACATTCTTAAAAAATAATTAAATATTTGAGAAAAATCTTTAAAAGAACTGACATTTATGGTTAAATGTTTAAAAAACTAATTAAATTTTGATAAAATCTTTTTAAATTAATTTAAATTTAGTAAATTCTGATAAAAATAATTGAAATTAAAAAAAATTTTTTAATAAATAAAATTTTGTTGCATCTTTTGAAAATATTTAAAATTTAGTAGAATTATTTAATAAGTAATTGAAATTTGGTAAATTTTATTAAAAATAATTAATTTTTTAAAAAATATAAAAAGAATAATTGGAATTTGGTAAAATCAGATAAAAATAATTCTAAATTTAATAAAATATGACAAAAATAATTGATATTTTAGTAAAATCTTTTCAAAGTAATTAAAATTTAGTAAAATTTGTTATAATATTTGAAATTTGGTAAATTTAAAAAAAAATACTTTAAATTTCGTTTAATCTGACACAAATAATTGAAACTTAGTTAAATCTTCAAAAGTAGTTGAGATTTGGTAAAATATTCAAAAAAATAATTGAATTTTTGAAAAATATAAAAATAATAATTCAAATTTGGTGAAATCTGATAATAATAATTCAAATTTAGTAAAATCCTTAAAAAATAATTGAAATTTGATAAAAATTTTAAAAATAATTGAAATTTGGTTAAATCTTTTAAGAACTAATTAAAGTTTAGTAAAATCTTTTAAATTTAATTGACTATCAGTAAAATCTTATAAAAAATTGAGATGTGGTTAAATCTTTAAAAAAATAATTAAATTTTAATAAAATCTTTAAAAATTAATTTAAATTAAGTAAAATCTTATGAAAACTAATAGAATTGAAAAAAAATTTGTAAACAAATGAAATTTTGTTGAAACTTTTAAAAATAATTGAAATTTGTTAATTTTCTTTAAAACCAATTTTATTTTCGAAAAATATAAAAAAAAAGTGAAATTTGGTAAAGTCCGATAAAAATTAGTTGAAATTTAGTAAAATCTTTTAGAAATAGTTAAAATTTGGTAAAATCTTTTAAAACTATTTGAAATTTCGTTAACTCTTACAAAACTAATTGAAATTTTGTAAAATCTTTGAAAGTAGTTGACATTTGGCGAAACATTTAAAAAATAATTAAATTTTTGAAAAATATTAAAAATATTAATTGAAATTTTGTAAAATCTGATAAAAATAATACAAAATTCAGTAAATTCTGATAAAAATAATTGAAATTTTAGTAAAATATTATTAAAATAATAGAAATGTAGTAAAATTTTTAATAATACTTGAAATTTGGTAAGTTTTTAAAAAATAATTTAAATTTTGTTAAATCTTATAAAAATAATTGAAATTTGGTAAATTTTTTTTAAAAATAATGGAAATATGTTAGAATTTTTAAAAAAATAATTGAAATTTGGTTAAATCTTCTAAAAACTAATTAAATTTTGATAAACTCTTTTAAATTTAATTGAAATTTATAATAAAAAATTTTAAAAGATATTAAAAAATTGAAAAAAATGTAAAAATAATTATAATTTGGTTAAATCACTTTAAAATAATTGAAATATAGGAAAATCTTATACAAATAATTGAAACTTAATAAAATTTTTAAGAGTAATTGAAATTTGGTGAAAAATTTAAAGAATAATTGAATTTTTGAAAAATATAAAAAATAATTGAATTTTTGAAAAATATAAAAAATAATTTAATTTTTAAAAAATATAAACAAAAAAATAATTAAAATTTGTTCGAAAAAGTTGCGAAAAAGATTGTAAAGCCTGTAGAGTGGATCAAATTGATACCAAAAATTCAGATCAACTTTTAATTCGATCAACGTTATTGTTACTAAAATTCCATCAAAATTCAACAAAATAAATTAAAATCAGTTCTAAACAGAAGTGATGATTATCATCGTGATCATCAATTAAAATTTTTCAGCAACAAACAGACAAAAAGGATAATTAAATTTACTCTCTAAATTAACTAAAGTACCACATTCTCCTAAATAAATATTTAGAAAGAGCAAAAAAAAAAAGAAAAAAATAGGAAAAAAAAGAATCTCCCAATATATGCTAATTTTGTCGACAAACTGAAATTTTTACACATAATTTATTCAAGGTTATATTAGCTCACACGAAGCGACACACCAACAGAAAGTCTCTCTTTAACTTTTCTATTATTGATTATTGACGTCATTTTTTGAAAAACAAGCTTAATTAATATGACGAATATTTAGAAAAATTAGAACTTAATTTCAAAAAACAAAAACAAAAATCGAAAATAATTTAAACTACGGTCGTTTTTTGTAAAACGAAATAAATAAATAATAAACTTGTGTCTTAGAGACAGCGCGAGTCTCTTTGATTTTTCCATATAATGCGAGGCTTACTTTACATCAACTTGTGTCTACCTGTACTTATAGAGATCAGGTTTTTCCAGATACGTATGCCTTCTGGCAATGTATACACTTCTCTATATGTATCTGTGGATATATATGTGCAACTTCTCTTCGTGTGATGAAAATTCATAAAAAAAAATTCGTTCCCTGTGGATACAAAATTATATAATAAGCATAAGATATAAAACGAGTTATTAAAAAAAAAAAAAATGCAAAAAATGAGAAAAAATTGTGAAAATCAAGGGAAATTATATTGTAGAATGGGTCTTAGGAAAAATTCCTCACCGCAAGTAATAATCGGGGCCTCGGCTGCTGCCGCTTGGAGAATGGTGATACTAAGATTCCTATGTATAAAAGCACGCGTGTTTGCGAGCATTTTCATTGGACGACCAGAGCCACGCGATTTGCGCTCTCTTTTTTCACCTCCCGGCACAGTACTTCAATATACGTTTAAGTACATAAAAAGATATTTCTATGGTATAAACCATATGTTTTTAACGTGAATGTAAACATTTTTTCTTTAACTTATACGAAAAAAAATTTTTTTAAGACCTTTTTGGAAAATAATAGAATTTATTTCTAACCTTCATTTTTAGTGCAGACAAATTTTATGTTACGTAAAATTATGTGACATAATTTCCAATTTTAGATGAAAATTATTTAACATAAAAATTATTTAACATAAAAATTATTTAACATAAAAATTATTTAACATAAAAATTATTTAACATAAAAATTATTTAACATAAATTTCTTTTAACATAAAATTCATTTGACATGAATTTAAATTTAGTTTATGCCAAATGAAATTTTTGTATTAGACAGAAATTACGTTAAATGACTTTTATGTTCATTTAACGTAGTTTTCATTTGACACGAAATCCATTCTACTTGGATAATTCTCATTTAACATAAA
Organism: Leptopilina drosophilae; assembly: GCA_032873175.1. Lineage (NCBI taxonomy): Eukaryota > Metazoa > Arthropoda > Insecta > Hymenoptera > Figitidae > Leptopilina > Leptopilina drosophilae. The sequence continues at coordinate 5,398,437 of CM065483.1, forward strand.
ATAATTGCATGTAGTTCTCATTTAACATGAAATAATTGCATGTAGTTCTCATTTAACATGAAATAATTTCTTGTAATTCTCATTTAACATGAAATAATTTCTTGTAATTCTCATTTAACACAAAATAATTCTATATAATTTTCATTTAACATAGAATGATTTTATTTAATTTCCATTTAACGCCAAATAATTCTATATACTTCTCATTTAACGTAAAATTTATACTTGATATGAATTTAAATTGACATAAATGCCTTTTAACAGTATTCTCATTTGACACAACATTCACTTGATATAAATTCCATTTTGCACAAATTGCTTTTAATATTAATGGAATTTAACTTTATTTTCATTTGACATAAATACTATTTAACATAAACATTTAACATTCATTTGACATAAAATTCAATTGACACAAATTTCATTTTGCACAAATTCCGTTTAACATTTATAAGATTTAACATAATTTTCATTTGACATAAATGCCATTTAACATAAACATTTAACATTCATTTGACATAAAATTCAATTGACACAAATTTCATTTTCCTCAAATTCCGTTTAACATAATTTTCATTCGACATAAATGACATTTAACATAAACATTTAACATTCATTTGACATAAAATTCAATTGACACAAATTTCACTGGACTGATAAGTCATTAAACATAATTCTCATTTGACAAAGCTTTTATTTTACATCTCAAGATCATTTGACATGAAAATATAGGCGCGATTTTGAAAATTGAATAATCAGAATTTTCTTAATATCTAATTGGTTACTTTTCGAATTCGCACCGATATTTTTATGTCAAATGTAATTCGACAACACCCAATTTAATGTCAAATGGAAGTTTTGTTGAAAATGACTTTTATGACAAATAAAATTTATGATAAATGAAATTTATGACAAATGACTTTCGTGTCAAATGAGAATTATGTTAAATGTCTTTCAAGTCAAATGGACTTTATGTAAAGTAGAAATTTACGTCAAATGAGAATTATTTAAAATGAAATTCATGTCAAATAAACTTTATGTCAAATAAACTTTATGTCAAATTGAAATTTACGTCAATTGAGAATTATATAAAATAAAATTTACGTCAAATGAAATTAATGACCAACGAATTTTAGGAAAAGGTAAGTTTTCGTCAAATGATCAAGTCAAATTATACTGTTAACAAAAAAAAAATTGCCGATTGACACAAAAATAAAAAATTGATCCCAACTTTTCAGCATGAATTTCATCTATACTTTAGTATCAATTTGATACTTTCAAAAAAAGAAAAACTATCTTAGAAAAAAGAAATGAAAAGAAAAAAGAAACTTAATTGGAAATTAAATGAATTTTGTAAAAAGAAGAGTTTTTTAAGTGTATGTTTCTGGGGGAGGGGGGATGAGAAGACGCCTCATCTCGTTTAAAAGGTCTGTTGAGCGCGAAGAGGGGGAAATTGAGATTGGACGAAGTGCATTCGGGCGGGCGCCCTTTGTGTGTGCCCTGCGGCTTGAGGGCGCGTCAAATTTGGTTGAAAATCAAATTAATCTCGCGGCTGGACGTAGTCCTTTCGTTTCAGAGACACGAGCAAATCGAAGGAACGGGACTAGCCGGAGGTCCGACTGAACCTTCAACTAAAAGGCGAGAAGAGAAGGTGGCCCGGCAACAAAGAGGTTTCGACTTCTGCCTCCGCTACTACCAGGGCCGTCCTATTTCAATTTCCAGTGTTTCATTCGATTTTCATTTCTAGAGAATAAAAAAATATAAACATTGTCTTTTGTTATTTACTTGTCAAATTAGAAGGATTACAGTTAGAAGAAATTTTTTTAAAATTAGTTCAATTTTTATTAAAATTAGTCAAATTTTAAATATTTTTATTAAAATTAATTAAATTTTAAACATTTTTATTAAAATTAGTCAAATTTTATTAAAATTAGTCAAATTTTAAATATTTTTATTAAAATTAATTAAATTTTAAAAATTTTTATTAAAATTAGTAAAATTTCAAAAACTAAAACTAAACTTATTTGAATTTGTAATAAAGTTAGTAAAATTGAAAAAAAATCTTTCATTAGTCACATTTTTGCGAAAATTAGTCAAATTTAAAAAAAAATTCTACTACATTTAGTCACATTTATAGCAAAATTAGTCAAATCGAAAAAAATTGTAGTACACTTAGTCAAATTTGTATGAAAATTAGTCAAACTACAAAAATTTTTTACTAAAACTAATTAAATTTGTATTAAAATTAGACAAATTTCAAATATTTTATGCTAAACTTAGTCAAAATTTGTATTAAAATTAGTAAAACTAATACAAAAAACTAATAAGTAATTTTTTTTACTAAAATCAATAAAATATGTATTAAAATTATTCAATTTTAGAATTTTTGTACTAAAATCTAAATTAAAATTGATCAATTTTCATATTTTTTTACTAGAATTAATAAAATTTGTAGTAAAATTAGTAAAACTAATACAAAAAACTAATTAGTAATTTTTTTACTAAAATTAATAAAATTTGTATTAAAATTATTCAATTTTAGAATTTTTGTACTAAAATCTAAATTAAAATTGATCAATTTTCATAATTTTTGACTAGAATTAATAAAATTTGTATTAAAATTGTCCTATCTTCAAATTTTTGTTCTAAAATATAAGTTTCCAATTCTTTTTCTAAAACAAGTCAAATTGAAAAAATTTTCAGTTCGCTTTGTGAAATTTTTAATGAAAATTAGTCAAACTTCAAAAATTTGTACTAAAACTAATTCAATTTGTATTATAATTAGTCCAATTCTTAACAATTAGTAAAATTTGTATTAAAATTAGTAAAATTTCCAAAATTTGAACTACAATTAGTAAAATGTGCATTAAAATTAAATGAGTCAAATTTCGAATATTTTGTAGTTTGTACTAATCTTAGTCAAAATTTGTATTAAAATTAGTAAACTTTCAAATTTTTTTACTAAAATTAATAAAATTTGTATTAAAATTATTCAATATTATAATTTTTGTACTAAAATCTAAATTAAAATCGATTTTAATAATTTTTTACTAAAATTAATAAAATTTGTTTTAAAATTATCCAATTTTAAAATTTTTGTACTAAAATCTAAATTTCCCATTTTTTTTTCTAAAATTAGTCAAATATGCAATAAAATTAGTTAAATTTTTCTACTAAAATCTAAATTAAAATTGGTCAATTTTCATAACTTTTTACTAAAATAATTGAAATTTGTATTAAAATTATTCAATTTTCAAATTTTTATTCCAAAATCTAAATTTTCAATTTTTCTTTTAAAGTTAGTAAAATTTCAAATTTTTTGCTAAAATTAATAAAATTTACATTAAAATTATTCAATTTTACAATTTTTGTACTAAAATCTAAATTAAAATTGGTCGATTTTCTTAATTTTTTACTAGAATAATTAAAATTTGTATTAAAATTATTCAATTTTCAAATTTTTGTACTCAAATCTAAATTTAAAATTGGTTTAAATCAAGTCGACCAAATTTAAGTTAAATTTTAGTACAAAACTTTTAAAATTGAATATCTTTTTACTAAAATAATTAAAATTTGTTTTAAAATTTTTGTTCTAAAATCTAAATTACCCATTTTTCTTCTAAAATTAGGAAAATGTGCATTAAAACTCAAGAAAAAAAAAGTTTAAATTTTAACCTGATTTTGGGGTAAAAATTCGCTGCAACAAAATTTCACTTAGGTGAGGGCGCCACTGTCCATGTGACTTAGCATTGGTTAAAATTACCCGCAACAAAATTTATACCACCTTTTTTTCTGTGAATCATTTCAAATATTTTGTGGTAACTTAGTCAAATTTGTATGAAAATTAGAAAAATTTCAAATTTTTTACTAAAATTTATAAAATTTATTCAATTTTACACATTTTGTACCAAAATTTAAATTAAAATTGATCAATTTTCAAAATTTTTTAATAGAAATAATAAAATTTGTGTTAAAATTATCTAATTTTCAAATTTTTGATCTAAAATCTAAATTTCTAATTTTTTTTCTAAAATTAGTCAAATTTGGAATAAAATTAGTCAAATTTTAATTTCTTGTACTAAACCTAATCAAATTGGTATAAAAATTAGTTAAATCTGTTATAAAAATTGTAAAATTTCAAAAATTAGTCAACTTAAAGAAAAAAGAAAAAAAATGAAAGTACAGAAGAAAGTACTATACGATTAGTCAAATTTGTAGTAAAACTACAAATATATATTCGCCAAAAAATTTAATTATTTAGAAAAATTTAATTCAAATTTAATGCGTAATTTAAAGATAAACAAGGAACGCGAAGAATATTTGAAATTAATTTACATAATAGTTTTTGATTAAAATAAGTTGTTAGAAGATTATATTATTTTGCCAACATAAAATTACTATTCCAATGATCACAAGATAGAGGAACGACGATTCGAGAACATGAGGCAGATTCTTGCGATGAAACAATATTAAAGGGATGAATATCCAGTGGGTGTGTCCCTATTTTATTTCTCAGAGAATTAGAGACTTGAATAACCGAATATAATTTTCTGCTTTCATTCACGATCATGATAAAAGTGAACAACAATGAAAATATATATTAAAAAATAGTAATAATAAAATTATAAAAATAATGAAAATTATCGGAACAATAAAAATAGAAATTATAATAATAATAATAATAATAATAATAATAAAAATTAGTAACAATATAAAAATAATAAAAATGAAATTAAAAAAAATAATAAAAATAAAATAATAAAAATAAAGTAAAAATAGAATAATAAAAATAGTAACAATTATAAAAACAATAATAATATAAATTAGATTAATAAAAATAGTGACAATCATAGAAACAATAGCAATAATGGAAATTATTAAAATAAAAATCGTAACAATAATAATTTTTAATTTTGAGCCCGCCTTTTCGAAAAGTGTGATAATTTCAAAATAATAGTAATTTAAGAAAATAATAATAATAATAATAATAATAATAATTATAATAATAACAATAATGGTAAAAATATTAATAATTATAATAAAAAAATAACTATTAGAACAATAATAACGGCAATAATAGAAATAATAATCGAGTGAAACAGAAATAATAATAATTAGTTAAATAATAGAAATAATAATAAAAAATAACTTTTACTACAAATGCACGTAAAGTAAAAAAGATAAAAATAAATAAAATAAAAAAGCCATAGTTAATAATAATAATAGTGAAATAATATTGATTTTTTCTTTTGTTATTGTAATAGTCGTGTATAAAGAATAAAAATTTCCTGACACCTGCTCATAAGATACAAACGGAACAAAAAAAAGGTGCAGCCCACGAGAAGCATTTGAGGAGGAGTGTGAAAGTGAGCGATGAGGCTTCTTTATCATGTTCGTCTGGCCTTTGGACTGTCAGAATCACCTTGTTTCAAGAGCCCTTCCAATGCACTTCCGCCGATGTGTACTTTGCCCATACTTTGGCTAATTTAAAGAGCAATTCGAGTGCTTTCATCTTTTTTTTTTCTTTAAACATCAAAAAATTTATTCAAAAATCTAGTTAATCATATATGAATTTCCATTAACTCAAATCGAAATTATGTCTAGCTAATGGAGTTATGAAGTAAAAAAACAAAAATTCAGTAGAACAGAAAAAATTAATAAGATCAAAAACAATTGGTAAATAAATTAAAATTTATTACTAATTTGGTAAATAAATTAAAATTTATTACTAATTTGGTAAATAAATTTAAATTTATTACCAACTGGTGAATAAATTTAAATTTATTACCAACTGGTAAATAAATTTAAATTTATTACCAACTGGTAAATAAATTAAAAAAATTAAAAAAACAAAAATTCAATAGAACAGAAAAAATTAATAAGATCAAAAACAATTGGTAAATAAATTAAAATTTATTACTAATTTGGTAAATAAATTTAAATTTATTACCAACTGGTAAATAAATTTAATTTAAATTTAAATTTATTACCAACTGGTAAATAAATTTAATTTAAATTTAAATATATTACCAACTGGTATATAAATTTAAATTAAAACTAAATTAAATTTCAATTAAATTTAAATTTATTACCAACTGGTGAATAAATTTAAATTTATTACCAACTGGTAAATAAATTTAAATTTATTACCAACTGGTAAATAAATTAAAAAAATTAAAAAAACAAAAATTCAATAGAACAGAAAAAATTAATAAGATCAAAAACAATTGGTAAATAAATTAAAATTTATTACTAATTTGGTAAATAAATTTAAATTTATTACCAACTGGTGAATAAATTTAAATTTATTACCAACTGGTAAATAAATTTAAATTAAATTTAAATTTATTACCAACTGGTGAAAAAATTTAAATTAAATTTAAATTTATTACCAACTGGTAAATAAATTTAAATTAAAACTAAATTAAATTTCAATTAAATTTAAATTTATTACTAACTGGTGAATAAATTTAAATTTATTACCAACTGGTAAATAAATTTAAATTTATTACCAACTGGTAAATAAATTAAAAAAATTAAAAAAACAAAAATTCAATAGAACAGAAAAAATTAATAAGATCAAAAACAATTGGTAAATAAATTAAAATTTATTACTAATTTGGTAAATAAATTTAAATTTATTACCAACTGGTAAATAAATTTAATTTAAATTTAAATTTATTACCAACTGGTAAATAAATTTAAATTTAAATTTATTACCAACTGGTAAATAAATTTAAATTAAAACTAAATTAAATTTCAATTAAATTTAAATTTATTACTAACTGGTGAATAAATTTAAATTAAATTTAAATTTATTACCAACTGGTGAAAAAATTTAAATTAAATTTAAATTTATTACCAACTGGTAAATATATTTAAATTAAAATTAAATTAAATTTAAATTAAATTTAAATTTAAAGAAATTAAAATTTATTACCAATTTAAATAAATTAAATTAGTATTATTTTAATTTTTTTTATTCACTTGGAATTTTGTACTTTTCATAAGGAAGCGAAGTTACTGATATTAGTACAATTTTCTGGAAATTTGACTAAACAATGTAGATATTAAAAATCATTGAATTAGGAAAAATTGATCAAAGAAAAATGTTGTAAAGAATTTTATTTTGAATTTTTTGTACTTTTTCCACTAACTTCCCATGAAAATGTTTGAGAATAATTTTTTTATTCCCATTGAGTTCCGATATTGCTTTAATTGGAAAATATAAAAGTAGTGGTAGGAGGGAAGGTGAGAAAAAATTGGTAGCACACCACTGTGAGGCGCCTTCTTGCTAGTTGGTGTACCTATACTCGCACTGTACACGAGAATGTCTCTTGGATTCTCTTTCTGCTCTTTTGCCTCGTTTTTTTTTCTCTTTTATTCCTCCCCGATACTCCTCCCACAATACACGTTTCGTACACGTCTGTTACCACCTTCGTTACCCGAGATACAAACCCCCGCTGCCCGCGTCTTCTTCGATTCTTGGAACTCGAAATAAGAAACGGAAGATCGGAGATCTCGCGCGAGAATAAAGAGAGGAATGGGTTTTATAGTGGCTTCAAGGAAGGAAGTAGAGAAAGAGAGAGAAAAAAAGCAAAAGATGTAAAAAAAAAAGAAAAATAAACATAGAAAAATTTTTCTACAATTTTTTCCTTCTATTTTTGTAGAAGATTTTCAAGATTTGTTTCAAGATTTGTTTCAAAAATAAAAGAATTTAAAAATATTATCAAATTCCGTCGTGATGGGAATTCACCTCAACCGAGCAAAGTACCTAACGTTTGATGATGAGACGACAGTGGTTTTAGTGAGAAGAAACAAGAATTTCGAGAGGAATGACGGTCTCCCTTTTAAGGGACTCTCAGGACACCGATTGAATTCCGCGATTGACTCCCCAAAAAAGGATCGTTTAATCTTTTCACCGTACTTGTTCTTCCATTCTTGAACAAAAGAAGTCGAAGAAGAGAAACTAAAAGAACTCAAAAAATAAAACAACTTTTTGCCAATTCTATCGAAGAAGCCGAATACAACTTTACCTCGAAATGCAATTTTTACCCTGGTTTTCAAATTACCTGCGAAGGAGTAATAAAAAAAGGGATCCCCAAAAAAATTTGATCAGAAATGTTCATTAGTTTTTCCCACAAAGTTTAATATGCGTCGAATTATATCGAACAACAATAATTCACCGCAAAAAAAAAAAATACTTTCTAATGGCACTTTACTGTGATAAATAGTCTAATTAAAAATTTAAGGTGTTAAATTTAAATATTAAAAAGATTCGCTGGACCTGAATGATGACGTAATCGAACGGTCGTCGATCCTCCCAGAAAAAAAAAATCTTAATGATGCCATGTTTACCTATACTATAAAGGGTATATATATATATATATATATATATATATATATATATATATATATATATATATATATATATTCTTTGATTCATTCGCATTGGAATAAATCGATTGATTATAACTGTATATAATTTTATATGTATAATTTTTTATGTATATATAAATGTGGTGTGTTCGTTAAAATATACCTGGAGGCTGACTAACCAATATCTCAGTTAATGGAATCCATGAATAAACATTCACAATGTTGCAATTACTATTGCATAAAAATTACGTCTAAAAATGTACATTGTGCTTAGTATGATAATTATTTTACTACACTGAAAATTCGGTTAAAGTTGTTAGTAAAGATTTAGTTAATGTTATTGCAAGTTTTGTTGATGTTCTTTGGAAAAATTTCGGTAATGTCCTTCCGAAAAATTTGGGTCATGTTCTTTCTAAACATCTGGTTAATGTTCTTTCGAATTTGGTTAATGTTCTTCGGAAAACTTTGGTTAATGTTCTTCCGAAAACTTTGGTCCATGTTGTTACTAAAAATTAGGTCAATGTTCTTTCGAATTTAGTTAATGTTCTTCCGAAAACTTTTGTTAATGTTCTTTCAAAAAATCTGGTTAATGTTGATACTAAAAATTAGGTCAATGTTCTTTCGAATTTAGTTAATGTTCTTCCGAAAACTTTGGTTAATGTTCTTCCGAAAAATTTGGTCAATATTGTTATTAAAAATTAAATCAATGATGGTGCAAAAAATTTGGTTAATGATGCTACTACAAATTTGTTTTAATGATGCTACTACAGATGGCCCATGTTGTCACTAAAAATTAGGTCAATGTTGTTATTAAAAATTAGGTCAATGATGGTACAAAAAATTTGGTTAATGATGCTACTACAGATGGTCCATGTTGTTACTAAAAATTAAGTCAATGTTGTTATTAAAAAGTAGGTCAATGATGGTACAAAAATTACGGTTAATGATGCTACTACAGATGGTCCATGTTGTTACTAAAAATTAAGTCAATGTTGTTATTAAAAAGTAGGTCAATGATGGTACAAAAATTACGGTTAATGATGCTACTACAGATGGTCCATGTTGTTACTAAAAATTAAGTCAATGTTGTTATCAAAAAGTAGGTCAATGATGGGACAAAAATTACGGCTAATGATGCTACTACAAATTTGGTTAATGATGCTACTATAGATTTGATTAATGATGCTACTACAGATCTGGTTAATGATGCTACTACAGATTTGGTTAATGATGCTACTACAGATTTGGTTAATGATGCTACTACAGATTCGGTTAATGAAGCTACTACAGATTTGGTTAATGTTATACTTGTTACTACAAATTTATTTAATGATGCCACTTGCTAATACAAATTTATTTAATGATGTCACTTGCTACTGCAAATTTATTTAATGCTGTTACTTGTCACTACAAAATTATGTAATGATGTTCCTTGCCACTGCAAATCCATTTAATGCTGTTACTAAAATTTTGCCTCCTTGTTTGCAGATCAAAAATGGCAATAGCATGGAGTTTCACGTTATCGTTAATGGTTCTACTGACGAATTCTTTTCTTTCACTTTACGCCCACCGTGAGCATAAGGTAAGAACTAAATAGAACTGTTTGTTTATCAATATCAAGTCTATTAGCTTTGAATTCTGTTTTCATGACTTTTTGGGAATTTGTTTCCGATTTTCAGGTGCACAATATTGTTTTGTATCCGGATAAGCAGAGTTGGTGCAAAACAACGCCAATCAAGCAGGTTGTCACTTGGCCTCAATGCTCGTCCCAAGAATTGGATAACAATGTTTGTGTTGGCGCCTGCTTCTCCTACATGGTACCACACAGTGAACCATCAGCTCCTGGCGATTTGATTCGACCCTATTGTGATTCATGTCAACCTTTGGACAGCGTTTGGCACACGGTTAGTAAAAAACAGTGCTCTTCCTAAAAAGGTAACCCTTTCTAAAAAGTAGTAGATCTTTCTAAAAAGTAGTAGATCTTTCTAAAAATTAGTTGATCTTTCTGAAAAGTAGTAGATCTTTCTGAAAAGTAGTAGATCTTTCTAAAAATTAGTTGATCTTTCTGAAAAGTAGTAGATCTTTCTAAAAATTAGTAGCTCTTTCTAAAAAAGCAGCTTTTTCAAAAACAACTACTCTTTCAACTCCTAAGAAAGGAAGAGTGCTAAAAATACTGTTTTCTTTTGCTGTGAGTAAATTTTTCAATGTTTCATCACCGCAGGTAACTCTCGACTGCAAGGACGAAGACAACAAGCCAATAACAATGCAGAAGAAGGTTCAAATAATCACAAACTGCTCGTGCAGTTCGTGCTTAGAAACATCGAAAATCAAGCCCGACTATAATACACTTCTTCAAACACTATCCGAGGAGAATCTCGACAAAAATGTAAATATCGTCCATGAAACTCCGGACCTTTTACTGAATCCAAATCTCAATGCTTCGAAAAATACATCCAGGGACGTACAGGCAAATGAAAAATTCCGTCAGCTCTTCAAACAACTCAAAGAATCGGCGAAGCTTGATGAATTTAAGGCCAAGGAATTGTTCTCAAAATTCGAAGAAGAAGAATTTGATTTGGAAAAGCTCGAGGAACTGATTCATAAATATGGTAAAATTGGTAGTGTTGTTGGTGGTGGTAGTGCTACAAGTGCTGCTAGTGATCAACAGCAGCAGCAGCAGCAACAACAACAACAAATATTAAAAGAAAAGGAACAGAGTAAAGAAGTCAATGAACCTAATGTACCAAATGTACAAATACCAGTAGTTGAAGATGATGAGGATGATGATGAACTCCCACAAATACCGCATCATAACATACCAACGCATATGCACAGAGGACCACATCATTCATTGGTATTGGAACCAGATGTCAAGGAGAAAATTGACGTTGAACCACACTATCTTCATCCAGCTGTTGCCGGACAGGAAATCAGTTATCATGACAATGTTCTAGTGGACAAAGCAAAGAAGAAAGAATTTTGAAGAAGAAAAATTAATATTTCGTGATTAGTTGACGCTGGACGCCATATTATTTTGGCAGAGAAAAAAAAACTCTTTCAAAAGAGATGGGTGCGTGTTTAATGTTCGAAATACCTTATTCACTAAAAAAAAAAAAAATCTCTAGGTACGTTCTGCGAGAAAACGAAAAAAGAAACAGCAACCCTATGTAGATAAATCGTAGATCAATGAATCTTTGAAGGTATACGACCACAGGTTTCTATACTGTACTAAATCCCAATTAAAAAAAAAACTCCGAACGTTATTTAATCTGAAAATTTATTCTCGAATTCACTGCAATTTTATCACTCGAGTACGAAAATATTTACTAACTTAATCGAATTCATTGACTCACAAATCCACTTCAAATCCAAATTAAAAAAAAATTATTTAAACACCCAAATATCAAAATCGTGAGATAACATTTAAATACATTTATTGGTAATTAAAAATAAACTCGAGTGTAAAATTAATTAACAAAACAAAAAAATCTATAAGATAATCGTTACGTAAATTATCGATGATTACAAATTTTGTTAGTCAATCTGTTTAAAAAAATACAATCATATGATGAACTTGATTTTTTATGACGTTGATGATTATTATGACGATAATGAGATGTTAAATTCCGGCTGGGAAAATGAGTGCAAAAATGATAAATCTGAAAATGTTCAGTATTTTACCTCCCAAAAGTATATAATATTAAAAAAAAATGAAAAATAACTCTTATTTAAAAAAAAAAAAGAAAACGAAAATAATAATTATGTATTTTTTTGTTAAATACTTTTGTCAATATTGTGCGGAATTTTGCGCGCGAAAATATGTAAATGATAATTGCAACTCGTTTGAAAAAAATATATATATACTACAAATAACGACAAGAAATATATTATTATTTATTGAGTTAAATAAAGGAAAAAAAAGGATAATATTCGTTTGGAAGTTAATTAAAAATATTATTTATATAATATTAAATTAAAATATTTAAACGATATTTCACAACGATTCCGAATATTCAGGATATTCTACAATATTCTAGAATATTTCTAGGATATTTCTAGGATATTTAAAAATGTTTCCAGGGATATTGCCATCAAATTATAATTTAAAATATCACAGGAATACACTTAGAAATTCTAGGGATATTTTTTGAAAATTGGAAAGTAAAAAATAAAAATTTTTCCATGATTTCCTACAATTTTCTAAGGATATTTTTTAAAATTAAAATAACCTTTGAAAATGCCAGAGAAATTCCTTTGAAATTAGAATTTTCCCAGGATATCCTATAATATTCTAAGGATTTTTATCTAAATGAAGGATATTCCTCGAATACACTAGAAATATTGCTTTTAAATTATTGTAACCTCAGGATATTCTAGAGATATTCCTTGTAATGGAAGATAACCTCAAGATATCCTAGCGATATTCCTTGTAACTGAAGATAACCCTAAGATATTCTAGAGACATTTCCTTTAAATTAAAATAACCCTAGGATATACGAGAGATATTTTTATTTCATTTCTTGTAAATAAAGATAACTTTAGGATATTCTAGAGATATTTCTTAAAAATTAGAACACTTCCAATAATTTATTAAATGCCCTAGGGATATTACTTTCAAATTAAATCGAACTTGGAATATTAACGAGATATTACAATCAAAGAAAAATGTTTCCAGAATGTCCTGGGATATCCTAGGAATATTCCTGAAAAATTACTCCAATTTATTAGATATCCTAGGGATATTACTTTCAAATTAAATTGAACTTGGAGTATTAACGAGATATTACAATCAAGGAAAAATATTTCCAGGATATCCTGGGATATCCTAGGGATATTCCTGGAAAATTCCTAAAATGTGTAATTTAACTCCCCAGTATTCTTCTAGAGTTATCCTAGAATCAATCGATATCCGAGAATATCCCGAAATATCCAAATGCTGTCTGGAAAAATTGATAAAAACTTTAATTTACCAATTAGTGAAATGGTATGGTGTAAAAATCTGTGAATATGACATGTCCAACAAAGAAGTGCGCTCTGTTAATACACAGTGCTCCTAGAATTTCACTCCCGAATGGAGTTAATTAGGAGTGAAAAAAAGAAATCTTAATATATTTAATTATTTTTAATATTTTTATTATTATTATTATTATTAATTGTTATTTAACTACCAGATACTAAGGAACCGTACAGAATACGTAATTCACGTAAGTTACATAATAGTTTAAAATGTACCCGTGTGGAAATTTTGCCCTGGCCCTAGCGTGGGCCAGGTTTAAAACCGATTAGGACCACGAGATGACAGAATTTGACTCCTACAATCGTATTTTATTATTTTCGATATATTTAATTATTTTTATAATGTATAATGATGTGTTCTAATTCTTATTTATCGTGCCATGATTGGGCCAGGAATGGGCCTGATCGGGACAAGTTGTGTATATTTCTACACGGGTAGTCTCATTCACTGTTGATTGCATATACTTTACTGTAAATTCTCTTTAAGGGAATAAAATTTTGTCAAACTGAATTATATTTTTATTTCAATCCTCTTGTAAAATTTGTGGCCCGGCTCTATCAGGGGCCCCAGTTTAGGAACGTGAATCGAAAACTTCCAGAATCAGAGAATGAATAATAAAGAATATTTACAAAAAATATTTGGTTTTAATTTTTTAATGATTACTTCGATCAATATTGGCAAACAGGGTCAAAGTAGGGCCCAATTCGGGCGGGTTATTTTAATCCTTTCTTGAGCCAGGTTTGATTATTTTTACATGTTTCTTATTGAAAGAGGAAATTGTTGCCACTACCACAAAACGAAGTTATTTTTTTAGGTGAAAATTTGTAATTAGGGGGAAAATAGGACTAGACCGGGCGCAAATCGGGCAGGGTGTTTTGAAACCAAATTAAAACCGCAAGTTCAGCAATTTCTCTACAGAAAAAAATTTCACATAGCAGGACGAATTTCTTTTTTTTTATTTAATTAAAAATTCATGAAAGTTTTTCGGAGAATCCTTGAAATTTAAGATGAAATCAGGGCCAAATAGAATGACAGATAGGACAAGATAGGTGGCATAAGTGCGTGTAATTTCAGATAAGGAGCACTGTACACGACCCAGATACATTATATATTTTTTGGGGGGGAGGGGGTCAGAATAATCAGAACTGGTTAGTTTTAAAACCCTTGACCTGAATTTCCTTATGGCTATTGAAAATAATTTATTAAGAAAAATAGGTTTCGAAAAATTATTCATTCAAGAATTTTTTTTGTTTACAGAAGAAATTTTTTTTCCTAATTTTAGTATATTAACTAAATTTGTTTTAATTTGGTAATAATCCTCGTAATTTGATGTCAATTTATTGCTGTTTAGAAACAATTTGGTAGTAATTCGTTTTCATTTGGAATTTATATGGTATCAATTCGTTTTAATTTGGAATTTATTTGGTAGTAATTGTTTCTATTTGCAATAAATTCGGTTTAATTCGGAACTAATTCGTTCCAATCAGGAATCAATTTTTTTTAATTTGGTATCAATTCGTTGTTATTTAAAATTATTTTGATTCAATTTTTTATTAATTCGATTGAATCTAAAATCAATTTGATTTAATTTTGAATTAATTCGCTTACATTTGCAATAAATTTGATTCAAATCGGAGTTAATTCGTTACAATTAGGATTCAAGTTTTGTGAATTTAGTATCAATTCTTTGTAATTTGATAATAATTTTTTTTGTATTAATACGTTTTAATTCGGATTCAATTTCATTCAATTTGGTATCAATTCCTTCCAATTAGGAATTAAGTTTATTGAATTTGGTATCAATTGGTTGTAATTTGGGATTTTTTTTATTCAATTTTTATTGATTCGATTGAATTTGGATTCAATTTGATTTCATTTTCAATTAAATCGTTTCAATTTAATACCAATTCCTTGTAATTTGGAATTGATTCATTCCAATTAGGAATCAAGTTTTTTGAATTTGGTATTAATTCGTTGAATTTTAAAATTATTTTGATTCTATTTTTTGTTTATTCGTTTCAATTTGGATTCAATTTGCTCTAAGTTGGTACCAATTCCTTTCAATTAGGAATCAAGTTTATTGAATTTGATATCAATTGGTTGTAATGTGGACTTTGTTTTTTATTCAATTTTTATTAATTCGATTGAATTTGGATTCAATTTAATTTTATTTTCAATTAAATCGTTTCAATTTAATACCAATTCCTTGCAATTCGGAATTAGTTTGTTCCAATTAGGAATCAAGTCTTTCGAATTTGGTATCAATTCGTTGTCATTTGAAATCAATTTAATTGCATTTTTGATTAATTCGTATTAATTTGTATTCAATTTGATTCAATTTTATTCAATTTGGAACTAATTCCTTCCAATTAGGAATCAAGTTTATTGAAATTGGTACCAATTCGTCGTGATTTGAAAAATTTGAAAAAAATATTGTTTTAAAAAAATCAAATTAAAAAATGTTTTAAACAAGTGTCTACTTATGTAAATGGTGTTCGAATATTATCGACAGTCGAAAGTATTTCTTGCCTTAATGAATCCGAAATGACCGCTTGCTGTCCTCTATCGGTTTCTCTCAACACTTAACAACTATTTTTTCAATTTCAAACAGTTACCGACGTTTCTTTCTTCTAAATTCTCAAAAAAACAATGATAAAAAGCAAAATATATTTTCCTCTAATTTATTATCGAAATATAAAATAATTATTTTAGTAAAAATTACTTTTTACTTTCCTAATTTTAATATTTTGAGTATAAATGATATAAACAGGGAAAAATTATTAGAAAAGTTAAAAATAATTTTAAAAGTCAAATTTTTTTTTAATTTATTAATTAATTTTCTATTTAATTAGAAATTGTGAATTTTACATCTTTTTTGAAAAAGAAATTTTTGTTTTAATTAGAATAAAATGCTTGGATATATTTCAGAGTTGTAATATATATAAGAAGATCACATTGTCCATTAAATTGTGATAAGAAAGACACAAATGGGGCGAAATATTAACCAATCAGATGTTAGTACTAATAACTAATCTAACCAAATATGTTTTCAATACAAGATCTTATTTTGTTTGAATTTCAGTAAGTTAAGTGTTGATTGAATAGCATGCGGGTATATAACATGTGATTCGCGAAAAAAAAATTCTCAAGCTTTATGGATTTAATTATTGTTGTTTTTGATTTTGGCTAATATACGGACTAATTAATTGACAATATGTGATTTAAATTAAACTGTGTTTCTTTTATTCACATCATCAATCATTCACGGATTACACCTTATTTATCTGATAAATTTATATATATACAAAAGTAGAAAATTTTGTTTTCATCTATATACAACATGCATAATGAAAGCGGTATGTTTTCTTTCATTAAATTATTATGTATTATTTCATGAAAATTCACTTATTGTTTCGTAAAATATTTTATGGATATTGATAATATTTTTCAATATATTTTTCAATATAATTTTCAATATATTTTTAAATATATCTTTTAATATATTTTTAAATACATTTTTCAATATGTTTTTAAATATATATTTCAATATATTTTTAAATTTATTTTTAGATATATTTTTAAACATATATTTGAATGTATTTTTAAATTTATTTTTAAATATATTTTTAAACATATTTTTAAATATATTTTTAAACATATTTTTAAATATATTTTTAAACATATTTTTGAATATATTTTTTAATACAATTTTTAATATATTTAGAAAAAATTTTTAAGAAGAAAATAACAATCAAAAATTAACAATACTTTCTCAAATTTTTAAACAAAGTAATGTATTTTTAACTGACGCGGTAATGAGACAAGCTTTACAGGCACTTAAGTAAATTAAGAATTTTGATAAATGAGAATAGATATATATATTTTTTTTCCAACTGTTTCTCATCAAGAATTTTTTAAATGTTAAAAATTATTTCAATAATGTACTGAAAAATTTTAATATCATTATGGAAACTAAATGCAAATTTCAAGGCAATAAATAATTAGCAAAATGTATGAGAAAAGAAAAAAATTCTGTGGTTTTTATTTTAAATTTGTTAAATAAAATATTATATTAAATAAAATATTATATAAACAAATAGTTTATAGTAGAAAAAAATTCCTTTTTCATCCCATTGGGCAATATTTAATTCATCTCCTCCTTAAGGTATATAAAATAAATTGATGTTAGACTTTGATAATTTCAAGCAAACCGATAATTTAATTTTTTTATTGTTCAATGAAAATTACTCTCAAGCTTGTAGAAATACATTTTATGACAATGTCGAAAGATAATAATTTTATTATATCAATGATTTTTTAAAAATAAAATTTTTTAAAGTGAACGGTAAACAAAGGGGAATTACAGACGCACCGCACCAATAGATACACATTTTTATACATTTTAATTTTAATTTTTTGTCTTCATTATTCACAAATTTTTTATATAATAATTTTACAAATATGCACACACACACAAATACATTGTTATTATTAATAAAAAATTATTTTCCAAAACTAGACACTTTCCTAAGATTTCTGTTTTGAAAATGATTTTATATATTAGGTACATAATTTTTGTACAATATTGAGAAAATAGAAAATTGTTTTATTGATTTACTTTTCACTATTGATGATATAATTGTTGTTGAAAATTGTAAAAATTTAAAAATAAAGAAAAACAATAAAGATTAAAAACTTTTTTCACATAAAAGTTGTCGTAATTTTTGCGAAAACAATCTGTATTGCGTAATACGCAACAGGTGAACTGGAGTATTTTTCCTCACAATATTAATTTAAGACATGTATAAGGAAATGAGTGATTGTTATTCTTCGTCATTGTAATTCATAAAGATTTTAATGATATGATTCATTCTGTAGTAATTAATTATTTTTAAAACTTGTTACACTTACAGTGATTCACTTTATGAAAATTGCAAGAAGGAATTAATTCTGGGAGACTTCTGTGTCTCTTTACTATTATTAGTAGTCGTCTAATAAACTTTAATGCTCAAAAATACTTAAATCCAATTAATTAATAATTGGATCAATTATTCTTGATCCAATAATAATTAAAAGTATCTGGAAATACTCAAAAATATCCTGAAATACTAACAAATAGCTTAAGATACTAAGAAATACCCTAAAATACTATACAAATACGTTGAAATACAATAAAGTATAAAAAAATAAACCAAATATAAATAACTTATAAAAAAATAAAATAATATATATGAACCAAATATAAATAACTAATAAAAGAATAAAGTAATGCATATAAACCAATATAAATTACTTTTAACTACAGAAGAATTACCAAAATTTCTATAAAACATTAAATAAAATTCTAATTAACTGACTAATTCGTATTTTGTGATCCACTTTAATATCAATTTGATTCTTTCAATAGAAAACAATGATACAACTTGAAAAAAAAATTATTTAATTATTAAAGAATTATAATGTTCTTTAAAAATTGAAATTTTTTTTGTATTTTTTTCATTTTTTTGAAGAATCCTATAGGATCCCATAAATGTTTGAAATAAAACTCAAAATCCTGTTAAATGGAATTAAATAATAATGATTCACACTAGATTATGTATATCTACAGATATAAATCATATATACTTTTTGGATTAAGTAAATTTATTGGCACGTGTATACTTTTAAGTTCAAGCCTTGAACTGATATTAAAACAAAATTAATTTTGAAAATAAAATATAACCTATATTATATTAATAAACCCTTATATGTATCTATATAGACGAATTTAGTTTGTGACGGAAGAAGTTGACTTCAACGAAACTGTCTACATATACAAATCAAACTTCACTAATTGATACTATTTCTGTATTTCCTTTCGAATTCAAGGCCTTTTGCCTTTTTCGGTTCTTTATTAAATTAACTTCATTTAATAAATTCTGCAAATAAATTCTAAATAATCTTTGTAAATTTATTAGTATTTTTAGTAGTAAAATTTTGTCTCAATTCGAAAGTGAACAATACGAAGGAACACTTGGATTCGTTTTTTCGTCTCAATTTAAAAAGTGCAAAAAAATTCTGTTTTTGAAATTCTATGCTTTTTTGGAACATTTTTTCTTTTTTTGAACAAATCAAAAATAACCAGAAGGAATTGTAAACAAATTTGGTTCCATATTTGGTAAATTCGGGGCAATATTGAGGCAACAATGCCTCAACATTTTCGTACAGTATCGAAACACGAATATTGAGCTCGTGATTGTATCAAATTTATTCAAAAATTCCAAATTTCTTTCAATTTATTATTTTAATTAGATTTGACAAAGGGAAAGGTTCAAAAGATGCCAAATTTTTGAAACAATGTAATTTTTGAAACAATGTAATTTTTAAAATAATGTCATTTTTGAAACAATGTAATTTTTTTTAATGAAAAAAATTTTTTTCACATTGCCATATTTGAAAAAAAAATTTTCAACCTCGAGAAACCGTGGAAAAGTCGATAAATAAGTACAGCCCTGATACAGAACAAACAGACGACATCAGAACAGAAAGCTAACGCGCAAGTCTTCAGCTAAAGCCCAAACGATTCCTAATTCGTATACGCGTCGGGGATTCTGGGAATAATAGAGCGAATCTTATACCGAATTTTTTTCAACCACGCCAAAAAATATTAACAGAATTGATCAATGGAAA
The DNA here is from genome assembly GCA_032873175.1 of Leptopilina drosophilae. Classification (NCBI taxonomy): domain Eukaryota; kingdom Metazoa; phylum Arthropoda; class Insecta; order Hymenoptera; family Figitidae; genus Leptopilina; species Leptopilina drosophilae. The sequence goes on from CM065483.1 coordinate 5,418,502, forward strand.
AAAAGTAAACTACACCAAATCACCATTATTTCCATGAATATAATAATTCAACATTCAAAGTTCACTGTCAACAAAAAGCATCATCATCGCCGGTTTTATTTTAAGAGAACACGAACCTCCAACTTGAATGAGATTGTACACGCCATCTTTACACAATAGAATGCAATATTCTTACATTGTTGAAAAAGACGACTCATCATTTATGTGGAATTTCGCCGTGTCAACTGATCAGTTTGTGTAGTGTAACATCATTTTTCCCCACACAAATTCAATTATTCCCTCAGTATTCATTCTCTCTTTCAATGTTTCGAATAACACACGTTGTGCCCCTCGTTATTTTCTAAATGAATCATATTTTCAGTGCAAATAAAAAAATTTGTGAATAAAAACAAAAAAAAAAAAAGAACAAATGCAGTGTCAACAGTTGAAAATTCGAGTAAAATTCTAATTGAAGTGTTAAATTCAATAGGAAGGGAATTTTTTTTTCTTTTTCGTTTCTTCATTTAAAAATTCAGTGAATAAAAGCAAGTATACACACTTATGCTAATCAGTATGAGAAAAATGTTTGGTATTAATAACCATTCTGGTGTTTTTTGTGCACTTAGAAGTCCTAAGGAGAGTAACATTTTTAAACGAATCATTTAAATCAAAATTCCTAGATTCACCTTTTATTTTCGAAAAGACAAAAAATTCTGTGTCAAGTGTTCTCGTTTTATTAACAATTTAAATAAAAAAGAAAAGTGAATTTCGTTTTAAAATTGCCGATCAATAGACGACGGCAGATAAAAATTATTCCTTAAACCCGTAATGTATTTGAGATCGCACTTTAGAGCAACAGGGAGGCACGTGTACAATATTGAGGCGTTATTAGAGAATCACTGGAGCAAATTCAATTCAGTGTCGATTGAAAGAAAATCAGAAGCAAATTTAAACGTCTTCATTAATTCGCAAGAGTTATTTGCAATATTGGAGCGCGGAATGAGCGAGGGTGAACGAGCAGTAACAACGCCTCACATTGGATGGCGAAAACTCACCGATCCTGGTGACTGACACGATCATCAAAAAATTAAGAGCAGCCCAAAACGATAGCACCAGCTGCAAATTATCAAAACTCTGACTCCTTCATTAAAACAATTATTAATTAAATTTATCCAAGGCAAAGGACGTTCATCGTGGTCCTGACCACAATAAAAATAAAATATCGGGGAAATACCTTTCCCCTGGACAGAGACATTTTTTTTTTTAATCAAATGCAAGCAAACGGCCTCATAATGAAAAAATTAATCATTGCAAGAAAATTCTTGAGAATGAATGATAACCAATGTCGGTAGCAGATGGCTCATCCGGAAAGGATTGGTCTCTATTTCCAAAACTTCCGGCTCGCGAGTTCTTCCTGAAATTTTTTAAAACAAAATTTCAAAGATTCTCCACACACACACACACACAAGTAAATAAATTTTTCGAGACTTTTTAAAAAATAAAACAAAAGTCAAAGGACAATAAATCTTAGCAAAGTTTTTAGTATTAAAGAACTAGTGATTTAAAAAAGGAATAGTTGTGTGCCAAAGTATCTCTTGGTATTATTTCAAAAAGAATTTTCACAATTTCTTAATTTTTACAAAATGCCAACTACACCCAGTAAACTCAACATCAGTTTTGGGAGGAATTCATACAGTGTTTTTGGAAGCAGATGTAATGGAGGCAGTACAAAACAACAGCAGGAACAAAAAACGGAATTGTTAGAGGGTAAGGGGCAGTTCTTTTTTTATAGAAAAAAATCTTTTAGAGAAAAAAAAATGTCTGAAAACAGAAAAAATAGCTGAAAATAGAAAAAAATAGCTGAAAATAGAAAAAATAGCTAAAAATAGAAAAAATAGCTGAAAATAGAAAAAAAGCTGAAAATAGCGGATATTTTATATAAAATAAAGAGTCAATGACTCGATTATTCATCATGACCCAGTTACTCATCTTTTTCTATACGTGCATCATCTATATTATCCAACTTAATAATCATTATCATATTTTCATAAAAATCTTTTATCAGAAATAGTAAACAGTATAATTATTACTATTCTCGCGATGAGTTGGAGAGTAATAAATATCTTTTTTTCGTAGCGAAAGAATATCTTTAATTAGATCCTAAAGAATTAGAAATAGCACTCAAAGAGTTTATTTAATAGAGGGCAATTATGATAAGGAGATTGAAACTATTTGCAAATGTTTCTTTAAAGTAAATTTTTGTTTAAAAAAGATTCATTTTTTTTCAAATAGAATTTTCCCTGTTTTTCAATTATTTTTATAAATTTTTAAAACTGACCGCAGAATTTCAATTATTTGGAATTAAAAATTAAATTTTTACTAAATGAATTTCACCGAAAATGCAATTATCTAAAATGAGTTTGATATCATTTGTTCTTTAGAATTTAATAAACAAATTATTTTTCAATAATTATTTTCAATTTAATTTTTCATCATACTAAGGGAATTAAATTTTAAATTTTAATGCATTTTTTTCAGAAAAATTCAAATAATTTAAAAAATTTTTTAAATTTTGACATTTTTCGCAAGAAATCAATTCTTAAAAAAAATAGACTTTCGCGAATTCATTTTTTTTCAATTTTAACAAATTTCGTTACGAAAATTCAATTATTTTCATAAATAAAAAAGTTCTTAGGAATTCAGTAATTTTAAAAAAAATTTTAGAATAATAATTGTTATAAGAATTTGATTATTTTTATAAATTTTTAAACTCACCGCAGAATTTCAATTATTTTTAATTAAAATTTTTAATTTTCTAAATGATTTTCACGAAAAATGGAATTATTTAAAAGGAATTTGACATAATTTGTTTATTAGAATTTGATCATTATTTTTAATTTAATTTTTTGATTTTACTGAAGGAATTTAATAATTTTCCAAAACTTTAACGATATTCTTCAGAAAAATTCTAATTATTATTAAATTTTTCGAATTTCTATATAATTTTTCGCAAGAAATTAATTATTAAACAAAACAAATAAAATTTCAAGAATTCAATTTTTTTTGAAATTTTTAACAAATTTCTTCGGAAAAATTCAATTATTTTCAAAAATAGAAGAATTCTTTTCAGGAATTGGGTAATTGAAAAAAATTTTAAGAATAATCGTTGTTAGAATTCGATTATTTTTAGAAATATCAAAATTCACTGCAGAATTTTAATTATTTTTAATATAATTTTAAATTCCTAAATAAATGCAACGAAAAATGGAATTATTTAAAAGGAATTTGACATAATTTGTTTATTAGAATTTAATAATTATTTTTAATTTAATTTGTAATTTTACTGAAGCAAAATTTAATAATTTTCCAAAACTTATGAAATTATTCAGAAAAATTCTAATTATTTTTCAATTTTTAGAAATTTTTGGCAAGAAATCAATTATTAAAAAAAAAAATTTCGAGAATTCAATTATTTTTTCAAAATAATAATAATTTCAAGATTTGAATAATAATGGTTGTAATTTATTAAATATGAATATTCATCGCAGGATTTCAATTCGTTTTGAATAAATTTCTTAATGAACTGATCGAAAAATGCAACTGTTCTTAAAAATGTTTCGTAAAATTCTTTCAAGGAATATTTAATGATTTATAAAAGGTTTTAATGAATAATTCATTCTAATTTGAATTGCTTTACGATATAATTTTACTGTAATTTTAAAGAATTTTTTAAAGAATTCAATTATCATCACGAATATTATACAATTTTAAAAGAAAATCAATTATTTGATACACAATTTTCATAAAATTTGTTAGAAAAGATAGTTTCTGTATTAAACAGATTTTTTTTATATTGTTTTCAAAAATGCGATTATGTTTTAAGAATTGTATTAAAGTTCGTAGGCGAAAATTCAATAATAGAACATTGAAATTATTTGAAATATTTGAATTTCTGTAAACAGAGTAAATAAATATTTAATTTGCATAAATTATTCTTTTTTTGAATATAATTAAAAAATAAAAAAAATTTAGCTACTTTTTGCTACTTTTTAAAAAATTTATTATCAAGCAAATATATATTAGATATTACATTTTTAAAGGATAAACATAAATGAATGTTATATTTCAAAAATCATTCTTCATTAATTTATTATTGTTAAATTACATACATATTAATATTAAATGTAAGATTAATTAAAATTAATATTAAATGTAAAATTAATTAAAATTAATATTAATTTTAAAAAACTTGCGAAAACTTGAAAACGCTGCAGTTTTTAGTTTAAAAAAAATGAATATTTATAATTTATTACAATTATGTTACAAAGTTATATAATACTGGTAATTTATTTAATTATTTCCAAATTCCGAATTTTGCATTGACAGAATATTCACTTATTTGGCAAAAATCCATTTTCTAAAAATGTGAATATAGAAAAGTTCAAGTAGTAAGTTAAGATTTCTAATTGTAGCCTTCTCTGACCTTCTTACCTGGCTAATAATAGCATTAGTGTTGTTATGAGGGTCATTCATTAATTTACTCTCGTGTCCTGACGTAGTACACCCCCACCTTCACTTACTACAAGGGTTTAAAATACTATTTTTCGGGCATCATTAGCAGCACAGGTCATACGGACATTAACCCCTCATTAACAACTTTAGGTTAATTACCTTTTTATTCAAAAAGAATTCTTTTAAAATCCACAATAAAGAGACGATAAATTATTATTTTTACTATTAATACAATTATTTTTCTTCTTCACCTTCATCTCAATTACAATTACTAGCAAATATCACACGTGAAACGTGATATTAAATTTGTTATTATAATGAAAACTACAAAATTGATAATTAATAAATAAACATAATGAAAAATAAATAAATAATGAATGATTAATTAATAATAATAAATAATAATTGTGGCACGCTCTGAAGAAAGATATCCAAGAAGCAAAAAATTTGAGGTTATGTTTTTAATTTTTCAAGTAAAAATACAGAAAGAAAATCAATTATTAATTAAAAGTTTTTGATCTTCAAGTCTTTATTATATCCAGAATATTCAATAAAAATTGGTTTCAAATTCAAATAATTAAAAATAAATTTTTAATCAAGAGAAATCTAACACGACCCTAACCTATCATTCATTTGCTTATCTTAGGTATACTTTTTTTCAGAGCGCGTCACAATTAATAATTAATAATTAATAACAAATAATTAATCATTAATTAATTAAACTCCATTATTTGAAGAAATTTTCAAAGAAAAGTTTAGAGAAACTTTTAGAGAAATTCTTCAAAAAGAAATTTACAAAAAAAAATTAATTTTCAAAAAAAATGTAACCGTTTAAAACCGTAAAAATTACAAATATTTGAAAAAGAACAAAAAAAACTTGCTCTAAACAAATTATGTTTAGAGTTGTAAAAAAAAGTCTTTGAAACGATTAAATCACGTCATTCTTGTTGAGTCGGTCAGCTGCATGAAACGTATATATTAGAGAAAGTATTCTGTAAACTGTATTAGTAATAATAACGAATCACATGCGGTTTATGTATTTCAACAGTGTAGTGTTTCGCGATCATCATATAATACGATTATATATTTATTTTTAAAAAATCAATGACTGCTATTAGTAAAATTTATTCAATTTCAGGAACAAGAGGCAATGGCCTTCATCATCTCAAGAATGGCGTGGATTACGTCAATCCAGGCGAGGAAGATCAAATGGAAATTTACGGGTATGAATGATTTTTAATTGAAATTTTTTATACAATTGGATCTCCCCCAGAAAATTTTTTTTATACAATTGGATCTCCCACAGAAAAAATTTTTTATACAATTAGATCTTTTATAGAAAAAAATTTTTTTATATACAATTAGATCTTTTATAGAAAAATTGAGGTCGTTCATAAACTACGTAGTATTTTAACAGGAAGGGAGGGAAGGGAGAAACAATTTTTTAATACCAGCAGAAAAAATCAGAGAAGGGGGGATTAAAATGTTTTAATTTTTTATTAATGTTCCCAAAAAATTTGAGTAGTTGAAAAACGAACTCAAGAAGGAAATATTTCTTTGAGTAAAAGTAGTTTTCGTCTCTAAAAAAAATTTACAAATCTACAACTGTTTTCCTGAGTTTGAACAATTATTATTGTCTATTAATAATCAGACCTAAAGATTTTTTCAACTCCTGAATTATAAATTAATAATTAATAATATAATTATTTATTTCCAAATAAATATAATTACTTATATAGTTGTATAATTATTTTAAATATAATTATTTCTAAATTTTTATGTAATTAAATAAATATAAGCCAATAGTTCACAAGAAGCAAGAAAATATTTACTCCTTAATTAATACTAATTTCGTTTTTAAATTTTAATACTTCTGGTTTAATAATTCTACTTTTTAATTTTATTTAAAAAAAGATGCTTTATTAATTTGTATTTCAATAATTATTGTTTCAATAATTATTGTTTCAATAATTATTGTTTCAATAATTATTGTTTAATTCTGTACTGATAATTGTAGTCTAATAATTGTAGTTAAATAATTATGATTCAATAATTATGATTCAATAATTGATTCAATAATTGATTCAATAATTGATTCAATAATTGGTTCAATAATTGATTCAATAATTGGTTCAATAATTGGTTCAATAATTGATTCAATAATTGGTTCAATAATTGATTCATTAATTACACTTCAATTGTCATTCCAAAAATTATAATATTCAAGTGCTAATAATTATCTCTCAAATAATTGAATTGCAAGAAATGTAAGCGATAAGAATTTTATTATACAAATTAGTTTTTTCCTTCTACATTTTGAAACATGAATATTGAAGGTAATTTGTTTTTGAATAGCATTCTTCGGTTGATACAATCAATAACACTAATGTTTTCTTCGTTAAAACTATACTCGTGATGAAACAATTTCTGAACAGTGACAATTTTTCTCAACAATTTAAGACGAAAAGCGAATTACAAAGCATTTTTACTTATTTACTTATTTACTTCGCTTTGATTTATTTTTTCTCTCAATTTGATATTTAGTTCGCATTGATTCATTTTTATACTCAATTTTATATCCGTAAAAAACTAAGAAAGATACAAAAAAAAATTTCCAGGGGAAAGTTATTTGTTGGAAAAAAATTGAACTAATAATAAATGAAGTGAATGAAAAATATTTCTAAAACAATTAATTGACGACAGGTATAAAAAGAACGCAATTCAAACTGCCACAACTTGGTGTCTGATCATCATCACAGGGGGACTACTGAGACTGATTTTCCATTGGGTTCCGCATTTAATGTTGCAAGCAACCCATTCAAAGTGTCTTTTGGAAGAGGCTGATACCGTTCTGCTTGTAGAGAAATTTCAGGGCAAACACACAAGTTATTATGTGAAGAAACTAAAGACTCTTACTGCTCAGGAAGTATCGTACGTAATACATGATTTTAATGTACAAATAGCGATGTATTTTGACTCTAAAAATTTTTTTTTTTGAAAGCAACTGTCAAATTTTTATTTGTTTTAACTCAAAGAAAATATTTGCAAAATTGGAACGAAACATTTTTTCATTTTCCAGAAAAGCATCCTCTGACGGAGACTGCCTAATAGACAATGAACCATGGTCGGAAAATGATAGTATCATCACAGTTTCTGAAGGCAAAGAATTTCCAATGTTATCAGTTCATCTTTCAGGTGGTCATTTTAAATGTAAGTAATTGCAACTTAGAAAATCCTTTGATGAAAATTATAGTCAATTTGTCAACTGATGTTTGTTTTATTTTTTCAGCTGTTTCATCAATCATTACATTTAATTGCAAGAAAGTCATCTACGTCTGGGATAAAGATAGATGTGAATTCGTGAAACTTAGAGGATTAGATAGCGGTGTACTTACTTCCACACTTCATCAAATGACTGGACTGAGTTCACTTGAACAGTACATGAGGTAAAATTGCCTCTTGAAACTTAGTAAAATTTTCTTTGTTGATTTTGGTTCGAAACTGAAAACTTTGCTTCCTTTTATTCTTCAGACGCAGTATTTATGGTAACAATGAAATAGTGATTTCGGTGAAAACTATTTTGACATTATTGTGCCTCGAGGTTCTAAATCCATTCTACGTCTTCCAAATCTTCAGTTTTAGTCTTTGGATTGCTGACAATTATGTTTATTATGCAATGGTTATTCTCACAATGTCGGGTTTTAGCGTTGGAATGGCTGTCCTACAAACTCGACGTGTAAGTATTCAATTCATGGAATTAGTTAACGAATTCTAATGCTCCTTAAAGTACCTAAAGTACCTAAAGTTGTTGCAACATTAACAATAGTGAAAAAATCCATTAATAGAGCTGCAATTTGTTTTAGAATCAACAAAATTTACGCACTACGGTTGCGTCTTCCGATGTTGCAACAGTATTGCGTGATCGAACACTGGGTCAAACTTGCGAAGTACCTGCAGAACGTCTTGTCCCTGGAGATATATTAGTCATTCCCCCTCATGGTTGTCTGATGCCGTGTGATGCTGTTCTCCTCACTGGAAATTGCATTCTAAATGAATCAATGTTAACTGGCGAATCTGTCCCCGTCACTAAAACACCAATTCCCTCATCTAAGGAGATTATGTACGACACAAAAGAGCACGCCAGACATACCCTCTATTCTGGTACGAAAGTCATTCAAACCAGATATTTTGGGACCGAGAAGGTAAAGATTTATCTAAACCCAAAATCCTAACAGTAACAATCAGAAAATACAATTACGATGACTTCTAATGATTGCAAATTGGTTTTGACGACGGTTTTTGATGATTTGATTTTCAATGATTTGATTTTCAATGATTTCCAGGTGCTGGCAGTCGTGATAAGAACGGGTTTCAACACCAGCAAGGGAGGTTTAGTGAGATCGATCCTCTATCCACCGCCAGTGGACTTTAAATTCGAGCAGGATTCCTACAAGTTCGTTATAATGCTCGCCTGCATTGCCGGCATTGGAGTGATATTTACAATTGTAACCAAAGCTTTGAGAGGCGTTCCAAGTAGTCATATAGTGTTAGAAGCCTTGGATCTCATAACAATCGTAGTGCCACCAGCTCTACCTGCAGCCATGACGGTAGGAAGATTGGTAGCACAAAATCGATTGGTGAAAAATAGAATATACTGCACTAGTCCAAGAACAATTAATGTTTCCGGTTCGCTCGATTGCGTTTGTTTTGACAAGACAGGCACGTTAACAGAAGACGGTCTGGACATGTGGGGAGTGGTTCCCAATTCATCGAAGAAATTTCAAATTCCAGTAAAGGACATCACCATTCTACCGCTTAATAACGTACTCATTGGAATGGTAACATGTCACGGTATTACAATCATCGATGGACAATTAGTTGGCGATCCGTTGGACCTGAAGATGTTTGAATCAACCGGATGGACGTTGGAGGAGCCAAATGTTTCCGATACATCGAAATTTTCCATGCTCTTTCCAACGGTTGTTCGTCCACCGCCCGGTTCGAAACTTCTCGATCAATCGTTCAGTGAAATAAAAGCCTCGCCAATGAGACAGAGTTCAACAACATCCGAAATGGCGGAAAACATCTCCCTGAGTAACATGGAGAGTGTTTTTACAGAATCAACAGCTGACCTAGCCGATCAGGGTTTAGAAATTGGTATCGTTAGACAATTTCCCTTCACATCGAGTCTACAACGTATGAGTGTTATCACAAGAACATTGGGAGCGAATCATTACGATCTCTATTGTAAAGGAAGTCCTGAAATGATTCTCAGCCTATCGAAACCAGATTCAATACCCTCGGATTTTAACAGTATTCTTCAGGAATATACATCGGAGGGCTATCGTGTAATAGCCCTCGCTCACAAGTCTCTCAATCGTTTAACTTATGCAAAAGTCCAGAGAATAGTACGCGAGAAGGTTGAAAGTGATTTGTCATTCTTGGGATTTGTGATACTTGAGAATCGACTGAAACCGGAAACAATGCCTGTGATAACCGCTTTAAACGCAGCATCTATCAAAATTGCAATGGTCACTGGTGATAATATGCTGACTGCATTGTCTGTCGCTAGGGATTGCGATATTGTCAAACCAGGAATGCCTGTTATTGCAGTGGCCACAATTTCACAACAAAATCAAATTAAACCTCAGGTCTACTTCACTAGAAGTGATAGTCAACATAGTCCAATGTCTCCCAATGGTCAAGGTGATTTTAGCGAAATGACTGACCTCAATAGTGTCATCAGTTTAGAAACAATTGAAAGTGGCTCTTTTAGTAATCATCAGACGGGGAATAATTTAAACTACCTCTCTGATAAGTAAGCAAACATTTTTTTTTCTGTTTCCATTTCTTTCTGACGTCGATTTTTAATTATAAATTTTCATCTATTGCAGCATTTATCATTCGAAGAATAAGTACGTTTTTGCTCTCACTGGTAAAACATGGGCTATAATCAAGCAACATTATCCAGAATTGATACCAAAGTTAGTAACAAGAGGAGCTATTTTTGCGAGAATGTCTCCCGATCAGAAACAGCAACTTGTTCAAGAACTTCAAGCATTAGGTTATTATGTCGGTGAGTAAATTTAATTTTTTTTGTATTTGTTTTCTTAATTCATCTGTAGAGTGCTTCTTGACTGATACCTTCGCTATCTTTAGTTCAAAACCCACAAAATTCTTTAAATGCCTCGTGTTTTACGAGTTTGGCAACTAAAGATTCAGCAAGTGGCACATTGATTAATTTCAACTTTTGGGAAACTTAAAAAAACACTCTGGGTCTTCTTGATCCTGGTCTGGGTTTTCGAAAATAGGATTAGAAAACAAAAAACAAAACCCAGACGTCAAGTTCTATGATGAAAGTTGAAGTTATCTTTACTACCAACTTTGGAATCCTTAGTTGCAAATCCAGTAAACTTTAATTCCTAATTCTTTAAAAGAAAATTAAATTCTTTAATGTTCTACTGAATGTTTTGCAGCGATGATTGGCGATGGAGCAAACGATTGCGGAGCGTTGAAAGCAGCTCACACAGGAATTTCATTATCAGACACGGAATCGTCAGTGGCTTCACCATTCACAAGTCGGGAGACAAATATTTCTTGCGTTCTGACTGTGATTCGAGAAGGCCGAGCAGCACTAGTCACCTCTTTTGGAATATTCAAGTACATGGCTGCCTATTCACTAATTCAATTTGTTTCCGTAATGTTGCTCTATGGAATTGAATCGAATTTAACGGACATTGAATTTCTCTACATTGATCTCTTGATTATATCGATTTTCGCCTTTTTCTTCGGTAGAACTGAAGCTTACGCTGGACCTCTAGTCAAAACACCACCACTGAACAGTCTCTTCAGTATCACACCAATAATCAGTTTATTTATACAAATTCTCCTCGTCTCATTCTTTCAGTACATGAGTCTCTGGCATCTTCGACAAATGGAATGGTTCAAACCGTTCGTCGTTGCCGAGGATAAAGACGACGTTGGCTGCCAGGAGAATTACACAATTTTCATAATCAGCTCGTTTCAATACATCATGCTCGCAGTTGTATTCTCCAAAGGACCACCATACAGAAAATCACTGTGGACAAATTATGGTCTCCTATCGGCTTTTATACTCCTAACCGTATTCTCCACCTACCTCGCTATTTATCCCCTCGAATGGTTCCAAGAACAATTCGAATTAGTCTTACCCAAGGACATGAATTTTCGTTTCTACATCGTCGCCTATGGAATTGGAAACTTTTTCCTCTCGATTCTCGTCGAATACTTTTTAGTCGAATATCTCTTCTTTGGCAAATTGCGACATCTCTGGTTCAATAGAAATAAAACCAAACGAAAGTATCTGGCAATTGAGAAAGAAATGGCTCGCGATTTAAAATGGCCACCGTTGTCACAAGAACCTCTACCAGAATCGGCTCCTGATCTACTAATAAGACAAAGTGTTACGGAAATTAAAATTGAAAAACGTCAACCCGAACCCTATATTCAGCTTGATGTGGGTTTTTTGAACGACACGGAGAATGCGACATTTAAGCGTTTCGGTTCGGCACGAGAGGTGACACTAAATCCACGTTCATTATTTGATGATAAAAGAAATACAGTCTCATTGCAAGCGGTACCTTGCTTTGAGGATAAAGATCTAAAAGAACAACAACAACAGCAACAACTTGAACTCGAAGTTAAACGACGACATAATTCAGAATCGGAGAATGGAATAAATCATTATGAGAATATATCGCGAATTCATAATACAAATCCAATAGCGACTCTTCCTAGAAATTTGGTAGCCAATCATCAGCAGCAGAAACTTAGACAATTTAAAGATGTATTGATTCACAAAAGCGAGGACTCAAACCTCAGGCCGCAAACTCAAAGTGTTCTTGAACTTGATATTCTGCCGTCCTGAGATACGGCCTCGCTCAAATTTCCGTCATTGACAAGAATATCGTCTAAATTTCGACAATGGTGCTATAATGCCTGGCTCATTAATTACGAGCATCAACTGTTGAATAAATTTTTGCATTTATCGGGCCTGGGTAATTGTTCTTGTCGTCAGATTGTGATGATTTTCTTTAGCGGAAATACGAGCTGAAAACAAAAATTAAGTGAAACAAAAAAAAAGTATAAATTATTATTGTGTTTAGAATTTTTTTTTTGTGTCTAAAGTCTTGTTTTTTATATTTTAGTATTGCAATTGTACTCCTCCTGACAAAGTATTATTATCATTGTTTTAATGTATGTATAGTTTTCGAAAGAGATACATTTATTGCTGAAGCATTATGTTTAGTATGTGACTCAATTGTATTCTCATTAGACTATAGACTGCAGGCCAATTGGACGCGATTTTTAGAAATTTTATTTCAACTTCATGATGCATGGTGCGAATTTATTTTTTACATACATGTAGACAATGATTGCCGAGTTTTAAGGAAAATCGTTTAGGCAGTCGAATTGTTTTATTACTTTTTTTTCTTTTACACTATTCATTTTAATTTATCAAAGTGATTTTAATTTTTGTATCAAGTTGGTACTGGTGATCAAAGTGATTCAAATTTTAGCATTAATTGAATATTTTTCTCATCAGTTTGATGAAGTTTGTTATCAATTTGGTATTACATTCTCATTTTTTGTTTCAATTGGTATGAAACCTGTATTTTGGTACCTATTTTTTACTTTTTGTTCCAATTGGTACCAAATTGATTTTTTTATTTCCCATTATTTAATTTTAATACCTTTGGTATCAAATTGATAAGGTTTGGTACCATTTTGTTCCAAAATTTGGCATTAATTTACCACTTTTGCTATCAATTTACTCATTTTTACTATTTAGTCGATAAATTAAAATTTCTAATCTTCTTTTAATATCAAATTTTTAAATTTTACTCTTTAGTAAAAAAAAGTATTATTAGATCTTTTTCTGCAATCTAAAATTATTTTTTAAACCAAAAACTCGACTGTCTTTGCAATTTCTCCTTAACAAATACGTCAACTTAAAGATTTTGTGATAGTTATGATTTTTTTTCATACAGTCCTTGAAACTTCTATGTACAGTACTTATATTCTTAAACAAAAAGTTATTATAATTATTGACTTTGACTTAATTTTAATGTAGCGGAGAATTTTCTTCTTAATGACCAATACGTATATATTGGAGCTTAATTAGAAATTATTTTAACAACCAAACTGAACTGTGTGCTCGAAGCCAAAAAATGAAATATATAATTTCGATCATTTAAACAGAAGTTATTTTCAAGAAATGAAAATATCCGTTTATTGTAATCAATTTTAAAGAATTTTATTATCAATATTTATATGTAGCTAAGAAATAAAATTACATGAAATTACTTATCGGTAAACCGAAATAAACAGAAAAATCATTTTAGAACAATTGTGTGAGTGGAATTAATAATTTTTTAATTTGTTGAAAAAAAAATTCTAAGAGAGAGAAAATTTTTCTGAAAATTATCTTAACTGTTTGAGGGTCTGAATATTTATATATAATAAGACATTATATAAAATAATATAATAAATAAATAAATATGTACAATTATAGAACAATTAAGTAAATATCAATCATTTACATTAAATCAGACATTAAAGTTAATTTAAAATCGGAGAAAATTGAATTTTTGAAGAAAGAATAATAGAAAAAAGAAATATAATATCAAAAGAAAGAAAAATGTATTATTTCTTAAATCCGCTTTGTGCGGCGGATAAAAGAGAACAATATATATTATTGTATAGAAAATAAAGAAAACATTTAGAAAACATTATTAGCGACATATTATATATATATGTATATGTTACGAAATAGTACTTTATGTATAAATGAAAAACGTCGGCAAACTTTTACAATTTGCTATAAATAAAAAGCTTGACGCTCAATCACGCACGTGAAGAAGAAATTAATGAAAAAAAATGAAAGAAAAAAAAAATTAGACAAATTTATTGTACAAGGAATATTTAAAATTTAATGTGTACTTACAGACACGCTGTATAAGCGTCAAGCACTATTATTATATTATAATATTATATCAGACATAAAAAATAATTATTATATTGAATTGAAAGGAGTAGCGATTATGAAATAAAATATGTTTGTAAACGCAACTCAATTTTTTGTATTTTTTACATTTATTATCAATATTCCTATTTTTTATTTTAGTTCTCAAATATATCATATTGTAATTTAAAATATTATATTTTTAGTTTTTTTAACTAAAATTTTAAAATATTCAAAAATATTTAAATAATTGAAATTATTTCAATTATAGTGTAAAATTTTATTTAAATTTGTTAAAAATAATTAAATTTTTATCTAGAAATTATATTGAAATAAGAAAGTAAAAATAAAAAATTTATGTATAATTTAAAATGAAAATAAAATTTTATTTTAAAATTATATTGATAATAATTGGAACTCGAGTAAAGAATTTTATTAAATTTTTTCAAATAGAATTGACTTGTTCTAAAGAATGTTATTAATGTTAAATTAACAAAATTTTTGATGAATGTGAAGAGTTAAATCCTTCCAAAGTTTAAAAAATTTTTAATCAATTTCAAATCTGTAAATTTTAAAATTATTGTTTTTAATAGAAAGAATTTAAAATTCAATTAAATCTTTTGAATATTTGTCAACGCGCAGAGCGCAAGCGCTGATTTGGGAATAATGAGAGAGAATGAGAAAGATTGAGAGTTCTCTCTCACACTCATTGCCCCCACTCCGCTATTTTTTCTTTTCTATTTTAGCAGCAGACCGTTATTATTATTAAATATTAATAATAATAATAATAATAATAATAATAATAATAATAATAATAATAATAATAATAATAATAGTAACAATAAAAATAATAATAATAATTATAATATTAATAATAATAACATTAATAATAATAACAATAATATTAATAACAATAATAATAATATTAATAACAACAAAAAATTTATTAAATTAACTAATTAAAATACTACATAAATAGTAAAAGGAGGGGTAAAATTTTATGAAATAAAACCCAAAAATTTGAGGTTATATTGAAATCTTTGGTTCACTATTTATTGACAGTGCGATTGCTATGCATAAAAAAATTATTTTAAAATTAAAAATATAACATAAACTTACACGTAGACTAGAATATTCTTCGACGATACGACGGGACAAAAAATTGCATTTCTTTATATTTATTTACTAACATTCATTGCACGTTATAAAAGAGATTTTTTTATGAACAAAAAAAATTTTTTAACGCCATATTTAATCTATATAACACGTACAAAAATTAATTTTTTCATTCTTTTGCGCGTATACATAATTTATCCGTCGCTACGTCAAATACGATTCTACGCTATATATTGAGTATTTTACTGGCACAATAAAATTGAAATAATTGATCCAATTAAACCTTATTGAACTAAAAAAAAAAATAACTTTCATCAACATTTGTTTTCTTCACGACGAGTGGAAAAATTTTTTTCGTTTCTTGAAATTTAAAAGTATGATAAGAAAAGAACTAAAAAAGCAAAAGATAAATTAATTAAGGGCATTGGAAAGTATAAATGACGCTGCGCAGTAGAATTGCGCGCAGAATATTTCTTAGCCCTCGCAATTTCTATAATTATTCTCATCCTCTTTATTATACAATGAAAGAAAAATTAGAGTTGAGCAAAAATATTTTCAATGGCACTTTAAAAGTTATTTTCTTTTTCCTCTCGACATGAAAAGTAAAATTAAATCCTTAATCATTTAATCATCGGCATTGTGATTTTAAAATGAAATTTCTAAAATTAAACATGAAAATTATTATCGTACGTACTGACTAGCCTTTAAAAATTGTTTGGCATTATTTTTTTTTTGTCTTTTAAAAGGTATAATAATACAACTTTTGGGAAAATTTAAATTATTAGCATTAAAATTAATTTTCGAATTTAAAAATTACTAATTTCCTATTAACTAAGTTTTACTTTTTTTTCTAATTGAGTATTTTTTTTTTTTGTTGTAAATCCACTTTTTAAAAAAATACGTTTTTCTTCTTTATACATTTTGATGTTAGAATCGATTTTTTTTTGTTGATAAATTTAATAATTTTCTTAGTATAAAAAAAAAGAAAAAAAAGTTTAATGTCATATTGTAGTGTATATAAATATATATTTATATTATTAAGGGTTAATGTCATTGGTTTAAATAAACAAGATCACCGCCTCGAAACATTGATTCGATCAGTGACTTCCGGTTGAACTTTTCACCTCTTTGGTTCATAATGGCAAGGAAGTGTTGATATCTTTTCCAGGCGGTAACTGAGGCTGCCTCATTTTCCGGTCCACTGCTTTCACTCTTGAACTTATCGCACACTTCCGGACATTGATACGTCATTGCCGGTGTTTGACAAGCACTCTCTGTATCCGGAATCATCTGTAATTTTTTTATTAAGAAATGAGCTTATTCAAATTAGGAACAAGAACAATTTTGCATACTTATTTTTTTTGTTTATTTATTAAATTATTTTTAGTTTATTTTATCTTTTTCAACTTTTGTGATTTTTCTCCTATTTTTATTTATTTTCTCTCCTATTTTTATTTTTTCTCTCTCCTATTTTTATTTATTTTCTCTCCTATTTTTATTTTTTTTCTCTCCTATTTTTATTTATTTTCTCTACAATTTTTTTTTACTATTTCTGTACTAATTTTTACTATTTTTGGACTAATTTTTACTATATTTTTACTATTTTTACAATTCTTACCAGCTTTGACTATTTTTGACTATTTTTGTAATAATTTTTACAATATTTTTACTATTTTTACATTTTTTACTAGCTTTGACTATTTTTGTACTAATTTTTACTATTTTTACAATTTTTACTAGTTTTGACTATTTTTGCACTATTTTTTTTACATTTTTACATTTCTTTTTTTTTATATTTTTACTATGTTTACAATTTTTTCTAGTTTTGACTATTTTTGATTACTTATTTTTTTTTGGCCATTTAAAATTTTGTTTATAGATTTTTTTTTCTTCTCTTTTTTGTTATCGATAAATTTATAATGTGCAGGAAGTAATGAACTTTAAATTGATTAAAACAATGTTTTCAAAGGGTGTAGTACAATTCATGTAACTCTCAGTCTGAACCCCTTGAAATCAATACGCGAAGAGTGTTATACAATATTGCTAAGGATTCCCCAATATTAAGCAGATTTATTATCACCGATTTGAAAACTAATTGAAAAATAAAGTAGAAATTTAGTAAAAAAATAATTTAATAAACAAATAATTTAAAGGTATTAAAGGTATAAGAATTACTAATAAAAGAAATTTGTTATGCTAAAAGAATCGAAAACAAAAATCTCTTTTTAATTATGAATTGGGTTTTAGAACTTTTTTTACTATTTTTAAATAGTTTTTTTTTCCAGGAAAATATAGAGGACAAATAATTTTTTTTCACGAAAAAAAGAAACAAATGAAAACAAATACAAAAAGCATCGGTACAAATATAATAATTATTGTCAATATTTAATACTGTTGAAAAGAAAAAATATTTCCACTTACTTTTTTACTCCTTTTTTTGTAAACTCGATGTTTTGAAAGCAGAAGTTTGGAATTCACTGCTTGGAATAATTTATCGACAATTAATAACGATAATAATAACCAAAATTTGTCACTATTTGGTAAAAAAAGGATTTTTTTATTTTTTTAAATATGTATTTTTTAAATAATTTCCTATTTTTTTAGAGTAAAATTGAAAGATTTTTCTTTTGCCAATAGTCTAACTGAATGTGACTGAATGATGACTGAAAGAAAAACGAAATGACGCTTAGTATCAGCTGGGGTAGAGACGCCCCCTCTACAAGAATATTGTCAGACTCCGAAGCCCACATGTGGGGGCCATATGGGGCCAATTCTATGACAAAGAATACTTGCGACTGGCCTCTCTTTTATTTGCCTTTGGGTGTGTTAGTTCGGACCCCTCACTATACCAATACACTCACAACTGTCCTTCCGGGTTATGAAAAATATTTTTTTTTCTCGAAAATTAAATTTAATAACTATTCTAATTCCTTTTTTTTCTTTTTTGTATTTTAAAATCAATTTTTAATCTACGACGAAAATATTTGTTTAAATATTATTTAAATATGAATTGTAATGTTGAAATTATTTCTCCAAATGCGGTGAAAATAAAAACTGATGGACCATCAGTCTCCAGATGCTCACTGGAGGCACTTTTCTCTTTTCTTTCCTTTTCTTTTTTTTTGATTTGAAGGTTCAATTTTTTTAAATGGTCTGTTCATACATAGGGGCTGCTGGTATGCGTAATTCTCTTGGATGTTTCGAAAAGAAAACTTTATGCCTCAAACAAAATTTTTTGAAAAAAAGAAATCGTAAAAAAATTCATGATTTGGATTAAAATTAAGATTAGAAGAAGTGGCTGAGATATTTGACTTTATCAATTGGTACAAAATAATTAATTATTAGTAGATAAGTATACTAATTATTACAAAATAAATAAGAGGAAAAAATTGTCAAATTTTACTAATTGAATTTGTTGCCAAAAATTTTGCTAATACTACCAATAATAATTAACTAATAATAATTAACTAATAATAATTTTGCTAATTAGTTACAATATTAACTAAGTTTAGTGTTAGCAGAACTTATTGTATAAATACTAAAAAAGCTAATTACCTCTGGAATCAATAGTTTGTTAATGAAATGGAAAATAATTTCAAATGAGACTTGTTTTATATTAACAAAATTTTATGTTAGCAGAACTTATTGTAAAAATACTAAAAATGCTAATTACCTTTGGAATCAATAGTAAAAATCCTGTGGTGTTTTTTCAAGCGACTAGACGGATATCTTTGTCAATCGAATGTCTACCGGAAATTGGCATATTTTTCGGGACCATTTTTCAATAGTTATGTAAAATTCTCTATAAAATCGTCCGGATATCTCGAATATCCGGATGTTGTTACATAATACCCTTCTAAAGTTCCAAACATTCATGGAACAATTTCCACAATGCTGATGCGAAACAATATTAATATGGGGACTAAATACTGAAATATTTTTCCATAAATATTCGGCAATATTTCACTAAAAGTACTAAGACAGTAAATAAAATGATGCAAAAATACTGAGAAGTAATAAATAAACAAATTAATACTAAATAGTGCAGAATAAATGGTACAGAATAATGGTAATAAATGGTAATAAATGGTACAATTTATAAATTGTGCAAAATAAATGGTAAATTGTACAAAATAAATAGTAAAATGTACAGAATAAATACTAAATAGTACAGAATAAATGGTAAATAATACAGAATAAATAGTAAATTGTACAAAATAAATGGTAAATAGTACAGAGTAAATGGTAAATTGTACAGAATAAATGGTTAACAGTAGTTTTTCAACTACAAATGAAAAATAATACTAAATAAAAACTAAATAGTAAAAAATAACTACCAAAAAATAATAAATATTAAAAAAATATTTGATAATAAAAAAATAAAAATTAGTAACTAATAGACACTAAATAATACTAAAATACTAAATAAGAATTCAGAATACTAAGAGGCATTAAATTAATACTAAATAAGCTGAATAATTTTGAATTAGTAAAAATTTTCACTAATTTGAATTAGTAACCAAAATTTTGCATTTGGTTAAAAAAATTTTACTGATAAATCAGGAAAAATGACTATTCATTAGTCAACTTTGATAAAAAACTAAAATAATGTATAAAAATAATATATAATTACTAAAATAATAAATAACTACTAAAATAATAAATAATTACTAAAATAATAAATAATTACTGAATAATGCAATATAAGTTCAAAGCAGTAGCAATAAATAAACACTAAATAATCTCCATTTGGAAATAGAAATTCTTTTACTAATTTAAATTTGTGCTTTTGGTTTAGTAAATTTAGTAAATTAGTTAAGTAAATTTTCCCTGATTAGTGAGAATTACGATTTACTATAGTAAAATTTAATAAAACAAAAACAGAAAAGTCAATCAGTAAATATTTTTACAATTTAAAATGTAGCTCTCTACATTTTAAATTGTAAATAAATATTTAAATAAATATTGTAAAAATATTTACATAAAAATAAATAAATAAATAGTTTAGAATAAATAATAACTAATACTAAAATACTAAATGTGTACTAAAGAATATCAGAGCATTAGTAAATAATGCTAAAAAACAAATTTGTTACTAAACAAATAATAATTTTTTGCAAATATAATTTTTTGTAAAATTGAGAAAACAGATTTTGCATTTATTTTTGAAAATATCATCGAATCGAAGCAGGTGAAGCATTTAAATAATACACACACCGAACAGGTGAAATAGCACCTGTACTTTTGATTGTGCTTGTATGGCATGTACGTACATTGGTACTTTTACTCATATTTTACTATTTTTCGCTATCGTCGATTTTTGATTCTAGCTTTTTTTTTAAATGCACAATTTTTCCCTCAACTTTAACTATAATAACTGCGTGACTAAAATTTAAATTTAAATTTTACTTTTTCCTACTAAATTGGTAAATTTTACAAAACTCTTCGAATAGTAAAAGTTGACTGAATTAGTAACAGTTTTGACTAAGTTTTAGAAAAAAAACTACTAATTTCTGTCAGGAATCTACTAATTCATGAGTCAGTGATATTTTTCACTGTTTCAAAATAGTAAGTCGATTTTCTTACATTGAGTAGTATACAAAAAACAACTTTTCACTGAAACAGCGATAACTTTCGCTAAAATAGAGAAAGTATTCCCTACAATAGCGAAAGTATTCGTTGAAATAGCGAAATTATTCGTTGCAATAACTAAAAATTTCCCTAATATACTATTGTAGTTGTTCCAAAAAAAGATTTTTTTTCGTGTAGTTTTTTACTAGGAATTAGTAGTTCGCTACACGGTAAATCGTTAGGTATTAAAATAACACCAAAAAGGATTAAAATAATACTAAATTGGATTATTTTAATCCTTTTTGGTGTTATTTTAATTCCTAACGATTTACCGTGTACTAGAAATTAGTAAGTTTCTACTAAAAATCGTAATTTTTAATTTTTAATTCTTTCTTCTACTAAAAATTAGTCAAAACTTTTACAAAATCAATAAGTAAAGGAATTCACAATTATTCATTGGTGGAAAATTATTTCCAATTAATTTAAATTCAAATTAAATTCAAATTCAGATTAAATTAAAATTTAGAATGATAAAGGGGGGAGAAAATAAATCGGAATATGATTTTCCAGGTCGAGAATTACTTTTATCACTTGGAACCCCATTTTTATTTTTCTTTTATAGACTTATCGCGTTATCAAATATTGTGAATCTTGAGCTTATTGGTTTTGGCAAGTGGGGGTTGATTGTAACTGGATTGGTTAGCGAGTAAAATGCTTCTTCAAAGGGGAAGGGACTGAAGGCAGCTGTGGATACGATCAAGTCAGTGCCGAGATGAATTTTAAAAAACCCTCCCCTGAAAAATTTGAAATATTTTTCTATTTTTCTAAGCCAGTGATGTGCATTTACCAGTGCTTTTTAACTTACTAGTGTACTTTATCATGCTCGAATTGAAAATGGCAAAAATAAATAAAAGAATTATAAAAATAGTAGTAAGAATAATTATTCTTACTATTTTTTTTACTATTCTTTTCTTACTATTATTAATTAATTATTACTACTTTTCTTAAGTTTTATTATTAATTATTAATTATTTACATTTTTATTTATAATTATTTAACAATTATTCTTACTACTTGTGTCTTTTTTCTTACTATTTTTTTCTTACTATTACTAATTAATTATTACTCCTTTTTTTAAGTTTTATTAATAATTATTAACTATTTACATTTTTATTTATAATTATTTAACAATTATTCTTACTACTTTTTTCTTACTATTTTGTTCTTACTATTATTAATTAGTTCTTACTATTTTCATTCGTATTATTAATAATTATTAATTATTTCTATTTATATTTATAATTTTTTAACAATTTTTCTTACTACTTTTTTCTTACTGTTATTAAATAATAGTTATTATTTTTATTATTAATATTAATATTATTATTATTATTATTATTATTATTTTCTTCAAAAAAGTAAAAACTAATTTTTATAAGTGACTAATCTTTTGCTTTTGAGTTAGCGAGCTTTATAAATAAATAGTAATTTCTACTATAATTTATTAGTAAAATTTACTAAGAAAATTAGTGAATTTTACTAATAACTATAAATTTCTATAAATTCATCAGTAAAATTAACTAATTAAGAAGCAAAACAGTCAACTTTAATTTTTCTTTGACATTATGAAAAAAAAATTTATTTGACTGAAAAAAAATATTCTCTTGAGTCAAATAATTTTTATTCAAATCCAATTGCATTTAAAATAATTAAATTTGAACCCATAATTTCAGTATTTGATGGAAATACAATTTATAATTGATTTCAATAAAAATTATTTGATTCAAGTAATGATTTATTTTTAATTGTACTTAATCGGTTATATAAATCAAATTAATTTTTTTTATAATTAGTACTAATAGTAGTAGTAGTAGTTGCCTCAAATTAGTAGAATTTTCTTGCTAATTTAAAAGTAGAATAAATTAGTAAAAATGTTTCATAATGTTAATTACTAAAAATGTTTCCTAATTTAAATTACTAAAATTGTTTCCTAATTTGAATTACTAAAAATGTTTCCTAATTTGAATTAGTCAATTTTTTCTAATAAACAGCAATTTCTACTAATTTATTAGTAAAATTTACTAATACTTCAAAAGCAAAATATTTAGTCTCTAGCTAAAATTAAATTAACACAAACAGTTAATTTTATATTAATAAATAGTCATTTCTACCAAATTAGTAAAATTTGATTGATTAATAGGCAAAATATTTAGTAACAAATTAAAATTAGTAAAAGTTTTCGTTAATTCCAATTTTTAGACGGAATAAAATACACTTGCAGGATTTTTTTTCATTTTACAAAATATGAAAATTAGAAATAAAATTTTATATTCTGGAAAAATGAAAAAAAATTTTTATATTTTGGAAAAATGAAAAAAATGGTATATTTTGAAAAAATGAATATAAATTTTTTCTTTTTTTTGGAGGGGGAAGGGGATTAAAATTCAAAAAAAAAATTTTCATGTTTTGGAGAACATGTAATTAAGAGATTAATTTTCATATTTCGGAATAATTAAAATTGGAAATAAATTTTTAGTTTTTCAAAATATGAACATTGGAAATATATTTTTATTCTTTCAAAATATGGAAATGTTAAATAAATTTTCATTTTTTAAAAATATAAAAGTTGTAAATAAATTTTAACTTTTTCAAAATACGAAAATTGGAAATAGATTTTTATTTTATCAAAATATGCAAATTAGAAATATATTTTTATTCTTTCAAAATATGAAAATGTTAAATAAATTTTCATTTTTTAAAAATATAAAAGTTGGAAATAAATTTTAACTTTTTCAAAATATAAAAGTTGTAAATAAATTTTCATTTTTTCAAAATATGTAAATTGGAAATGGATTTTCATTTTATCAAAATATGCAAATTGGAAATAGATTTTCATTTTATCAAAAAATATGCAAATTGGAAATAAGTTTATTCATTTTTTCAAAATATAAAAGTTGTAAATAAATTTTTATTTTTTCAAAATATGTAAATTGGAATATATATTTTTATTCTTTCAAAATATGAAAATGGTCAATAAATTTTCATTTTATCAAAATATGCAAATTGGAAATAAATTTTCATTTTATCAAAATATGCAAATTGGAAATAAATTTTCATTTTATCAAAATATGCAAATAGGAAATAAGTTTTCATGTTTTTAAAATATAAAAGTTGTTAATAAATTTTCATTTTTTCAAAATATGAAAATTGGAAATAAATTTTCTTTTTTTTTGGGGGGGGGGGATTAAAATTCGAAACAAACTTGTCATATTATTTGGAAAACTAAGATAATTAGAAATATCGTTTCATATTTTGAAAAAATAGTAAAATAAAAATAAATTTTTATATTCTGGAAGAATGAGATTTAGAAATAAATTCCTCTATTTCAAATGAATGAAATTGAAATAAATTTTAAACTTTTTGGAAAAATGAAAACTAGAAATAAATTTTTGAATTTTTTGGTAAAATGAAAATTGGAAATAAATTTTAAATTTGTTGGAAAAATGAACATTAAAAATAAATTTTTGAATTTTTTGGTAAAATGAAAATTGGAAATAAATTTTTGAATTTTTTGGTAAAATGAAAATTGGAAATAAATTTTAAATTTATTGGAAAACTGAACATTAGAAATAAATTTTTGAATTTTTTGGTAAAATAAAAAATTGGAAATAAATTTTAAATTTGTTTGAAAAATGAACATGAGAAATAAACTTTGAATTTTTTGGAAAAATGAAAGTTAGAAATAAGTTTTAAAAATATTTTAAGTTTAAAAAAAAAGATGGAAAATTTTTTTTTTTTTAAACTTTCTCCTAATTTTAAAAAAAGCGGGGAAACATTGGATACCCGGTTTTCGAAAGGTACCTACGACCCTGAACCGGCAACAGCAAACTGGTGTTTCGACCTGCTCCACATCTCTTTCTGTATACAGTGGGTACCAGAGCCTTTCAGTAGTAGTAGGTCGATGGATCGCAGCGGCCACCCGATATCGTGAGCCCTAAGCTCACGACTTTATCAACATAATACAAATTCGCCAATAAAATCATTTTTCTCTCTCTCTTTTTCTCTATAAAAAAAATAAAAAAAAGTGTTCGCGCATTCGCCGAAAAGGAAAAAAAAAAACATCACATCGGCGAATACGCGTCATAAAAAAAAAATTCTTTCCTTCTCTTTTCTTCAACTTTCCTCTATTTTCTTTCATTTTCCACTATTCTCCTTGCCCCCACTCTATCTCCTCCTCTACATATCTGTATTTAAATTTCCACCTCCCTTAATAAAATTTTCACTTGCCGGATTCTGTCACATCTTCCCCAGCAGGATTATCAATTTCTCTTCTCCAATCGTCGAGAAAATTAATATTTACAAAATATTCTATTTACTCAGACTTTATTCTTCTCCTTTTTTTCCTTTCAAAATAACAAAAAAAAAAAATACAATTTTTCTACTTAATTTGATTATTCGAGTAATTTTAATGAATTTATGACTGTGATATTGCTGTCTTTCTTAATTAAAGAAAAGTGAGGTGTATTGAGTGTTGTATACGTGGGCGGTAAAGTGATCGTTGTTATACTGTTGGTGGCAAGTTCAATCAAGATTCGTTATGAGAAACACTAGCGGCATAATGGAGGATAATACATCAGAGGTAATGTGTATATGCATAGAAATAATTATTCTACCATTAAATATCAATTTTTTCTTGGCAAATTAAATTCGAAATTGAGAATTAAATTCAAAGTCGAGAATTAAATTTAAAATCGCGAATTAAATTTAAAATTAAGAATAGAATTTAAAATTGAGAATTAAATTTAAAATCGAGTATTGAATTTAAAATTAAGAGTAAAATTTAAAACTGAGAATTAAAATTAAAACTGAGAATAAAATTAAAAATCGATAATTAAATTCAAAAACGAGAAGAGAATTAAATTCAAAAACGAGAATTAAATTTAAAATCGAGAATTAAATTCAAAAACGAGAATTAAATTCAAAAACGAGAATTAAATTCAAAATCGAGAATTAAATTCAAAAACGAGAATTAAATTTAATATCGAGAATTAAATTTCAAAATCGAGAATTAAATTTAAAATTCCGAATTATATTTACAATTATCCAGTTCTGTTATATTTAATGGGAAACAAAGTTTTTATTGCTCCTAATGTACATTATAGTGGGAATCGTTAATTATTCCATTATCATGTTTAATTGCCTGTGATAATGAGTGATTGTCAATTAACTGCGGGGGATAAATTAGAATAAATTATGTATTTATATTGATCACAGTTTCAAGAGGGATTAAAGCAAATTGAATTGTACTTAAAGGACGATTTTATATTTACATTCCAAAAAAGTAACAAGTATTCTAAAATTATCTCTTAATGTTTCAAAAAGTTGTACTTGTCGAACTCGTTTGGCAAGTGGTTTGCAATTAATTTTTTTCATTGTTTTTAAAGGGGAAATAATTATTCACGATTTTCATTTTTATCGAAAATTTCCTATTGTATTGAAACTCTTCATTTTTATTAGAAATTTTTTTTTTAATTTCCTATAGCATTTTATTCTTTATTTATTCTTTATTATTATTTATTTTATAATGCAGTATATTAGTTTTTAGTATTTTATTATTATTTTAATTTTTCGTATTTAAAATTTCTTTTTCTATTTCTTTTTCTATTTATTTTTCTTTTTTTTTCTATTTATTTATTTTTTTCCATTTTTTTCTATTTTTTACAGTATTTTTCGTCTTTTAATCTTAGTTTTTAGCCGTTCATTGTTTAATGAACAATTTACAGTGTTAAAATTTAAATAACTTTGGATAATTTAGATCCTAATGAATTCAGCGTCAACAGAGAGTTAAATTTTCATCCTCAATGCTATTCATTTAGATTCATTGCGCTCGGCTTGAAAGCAGTTTGCATTTCTATTTTTAACCTTTTGTTCAATCTATGTAATGAATTTGGAATGAATAATATAAGCAAACTGGGCAAAATTTACTGAAAAAGAAAAATATTTCTCCATTTGCAAAAGAAAAATTGAACTCAATTAATATTTACCCTCAATCCAGGAATAAAACATTTTTGTCAAATATTCCTTCTGCTTAGAGGGAGGATTTTTTTATCAACAATAAATTTTATTTTGTTCTGTAAAAACAAAGAAAAAAAGAAAAAGAAGGAGAAAAAGGAAAGAATAAGAAGAATAAAGAAAAAAATAAGAAGAAAAAAGAAAAAAATAAGAAGAAAAAAGAAAAAAGAGAAGAAAAGAGTGAAAAAAGGGTTGTAAAGGATTTTCGGAAAAATAAATTTCAAATTAAGGAAATTAATCAAAAATTCACACTAATTAAATTAACTACCGACAGACATTATGATTTACACTTTCTCCAAAATACAGTAGTCCTGCTACCATCTTTTTTTTTCTCTCTCTCTCTCTCTCCTCTCTCACTATACAATTTGTATTCCAAGGGTGTTTGGGAAAAATGTACAAAATAAAAGTAGAAACTGTAAATGCAAAAGTAAAATGACTATGAGAGGAGATAAATCGACTTAACTCGTAAAATTCGGGAAATATTTTCAAGTTATACACGCTACCGTAAATGGTAAAGACCCCTAGTGAGTTTCCTGAGGAAAAGTCAAAATGAAAAGTAAGAAGGATTCTCTTACAAATTGCACACTATAGCAAAAAAAGAGAGAGAGAGAGAGAGAGAGAGAAGGGAGCGTACAATAAATAATGTTGTAAAATTGGGCCTCACTGACCCATCCTAATATTATAAGAGGTAGCAGCATCGTTGTCTGTTTGAAAACCACCAACATCAACTTTTAGAAAACTTTACGACCTTCAAAACATCAGTGGGTTACTGGGAAATATTGGTCAACGAAAAATTTGGGTCATAAATTTTTACCCATCAATTATACATAGACGAAAATAAGAAATAACTGTCAAAAATTTTCCAGTAGGATAAATGCGATTTTTGTTTATTTTTTTTAAATTCATTAGAAAATAATCGTAATATATTATTAGTATGTTTAAAAAATATACCGTTCTATAATTAACTTTTACTTTATAATGTAGAATAAAAATACTTCTAATAAAAATAATCAAAATATTAAAAATAATAAAAGTAATAAAAATAATAATAGTAATAATAAAAATAATAAGAAAAAAAATAAAAAAAGTAATAAGAAAAAAAATAATAAAAATAATAATAGGAATAATAAAAATAATGGAAATAATAATAGTAATAATGAAAATAATGAAAATAATAGTAGTAATAATGAAAATAATGAAAATAATAGTAGTATTAATAAAAATAATAAAAATAATAAAAATAATTAATAATCGTAATAATAATGATAATAATAATAATAATAATAATAATTCTTCTTTTGGTAATAAATTTTCTTTGTCTTCAGGATACAATGATGGATTGTGGAGAAGATGAAAAGGAACTTGATGACTTAATGGAATTAGCAGCTAATATTGCAAACTGCTCACCAAGCATTAAAGGTAAATTTTAATTATTTAATTATTTATTATTAACTTTTCAATAATCATTTTTTGAAAACATATTAAATATACTATGAAAAAAAGTTACTTTAATCATGTAATTATATAATTAAATAATAAATATACGATCTGACTAAAAGCTAAATAAAAAATAATATAAACAGTAAAATTTAATTAGTCACTCGCCTCAAACTCTATAATGATAAATTAAACAAGAAATTAAAATTAAAACAAAAAAAACTAATTAAGAACTGAAAAAAATTTCATAACTCTAATAAAATAAACTTCACTTAAAGTAAATAAATTTTACTTTGAATACAGTATAAATATTTAATTTTGCCTTTAAATTTGTCTTCTTGCTTTTGAATTTTATTCATAAATAGTAATTTCCACTGAATTAGTAAAATTTCTACAGAACAAATTAGTAAAATTTATTCATTCGAAAGGCAAAATATATTCACTTGCTAAATTAAATTAATAAATATTTTTACTAATTCTAATTTAGAGGTTATTATTTTCATTATTTGAAAAGAATATTTTTTTTATACCATTTAAATGATTATTAATCACAAAAATTAGAAAATAGATTAAAAGGAATTTGAAATAAAGGTGTAATATAAATCTCCATTGTAGGAATTTGCTATTGGGGCTAAAAGTGATGGGAAAGGTCAGTTTCTGCTATTTCAATGGGACACCAAAAAAAAATATTCCTGCTTCCTATTTCCTTTTACTTATTCTAATCGTGGGAATTTTCATAGAAATGAAAGTTTCAAGTTATATGATTATTCTAACATTAAGTGTATTTAATAAAAATAAACATAATTGCTCTCTATTAATGTTAATATTAATGACAATATATAAAAATAAATAATGGTATTATATTAACAATGATAATAATAATAATAATAATAATAATAATAAGAGTAAAAAAAATGGTAATAGTAACAATAATATTTTTCTGTAATACTATTAATAATAATAATAATTTTTTTTGTAATACTAAAAAATAATAATAATAATAATAATAATAATAATAATAATAATAATAGAAATAATAATAATAATAAATAATAATAACAATTAAAAAAATACAGTAAATAATAAAAAATATTAACAATAAAAAAATATAATAAATATCAAAAAATACTAAAACATAAATGTAAAATATACTTTAATAAAGAAAAATTCCAATTCTGCAATAATGGGAAACTTTAAAGTTTGAATAATAAAAAATACTGTTATTGGATTTTCTCTAGACTATATGGTATTTCTTTTTCAGAATAAAATGTAGAATTTTCCTCTCGCTATTCGAGTTAAAAAAACAGAACAAGCTAGTATTCTTTCAATACTTTTATCCCATTCCATTACCCAACGAATTCGATTTTTCTTATTCTCTCCCTTTCATATATATATATTTCATTTTCTTCCACTTTTTTTTCTCTCTCTCTCTCTACCTCTCTTGAGATATTGAAAAACCCAATCTCAAACCATTGAGAATGGAATAAAGTACAATTTATTTTCTACTTTAAGCCAATGTCATTTTTTCAATTTCACTCAACGTGTCTTGCATATGAAATTCACTACTTTTCCTTCCACTGGTGTAATTTAAAAAAGATTTTTGTTTATAGCGAGAAAAAATATTAACTAAAACTTTTCAGCTGTTTATTTAAAAAAAAAAATTATTTTAATTCAGCTGAGAATTTTTATGCAAAATAATTTGTGGTATACGATAAAAATGTTGTAGAAAATATTGCCGAAAATATTGCAAAAATATTAGGTAGGAATTATTTTAAGAAGAATTCACAAAAAATACTGCAGAGAATACTATAAAATACTATTAAAAAAAACACTATAAAAGTAGTGTAGAAAATACTTTAAAAATACTATTAAAAACACTATAAAAATACTGTAGAAAATACTATAAAATAGTATTGCAGAGAATACTATAAAATACTATTAAAATACTATAAAAGTACTGCAGAAAATACTTTAAAAATACTTCTAAAAACACTACTAAAAACACTATAAAAATACTGTAGAAAATACTATAAAATTACTATTGCTGAGAATTCTATAAAATACATACTAAAATACTATAAAATTACTACAGAAAATACTTTAAAAATACTATTAAAAACACTATAAAACTACTGTAGAAAATACTTTTAAAATACTATTAAAAACACTATAAAAATAATGTAGAAAATACTATAGAAAACGTACTATAAAAGTACTCTAAAATAAACTAGTAAAATTGGACAAAAAATACTACAAAAATGGTAAAGAATTTTTTTTGAAATACTACAAAAATACCATAAAAAACACCATAAAATTACTGTAAAAATTACAATAAAAATTCCATTAAAGAATACCCAAAAAATAAATTACCATCATTCAAGTAGTAAAAATCAGTTTTTTTTCTCGTATAGAAAAATTTTTTTATTAATTTTCTCAAATTACATGATGATAATGTGCGGTTTCATGCTCTCTTCTCCCTTGTCCCTTTAAATTTAAATACAAATTCAACCCTGAATATTTCGATAAAAGAAGTAGAAGAAGATGAAGAGGGGGGGGGAGACCATTTAAATTTTTTCCCATCCCTGTGGGAACGTCCAGTAAAATCTTGAATTGGCACAAGTGAGAGTTTTAAGATAAAAAAAAAAGAAAAGAGACAACAAAGAATTTTTACCCCTCGGTCCAGACTATATCACCAGACACAAGAGAATCGAAGGAAAAAAAGTACTACTCCTTTATAGAGACTTAAAAAGAGTCAATAAAAACTGTATTATATATAATAACAATAACGTTTTCGATTTTAATTTATGACGAGAAAATTTTTGCCTTATTAGCTTCTGATTGTGATCGAGTTGAAAATGGGAGTTACAACCTGTGAAAGGATGTAATATTTATTTGAAAAATTCGTTACATATCAATTTTTAAAAAATTTATTATAAAGCTAATTTATTTTGGAGGCATAATTTATTTCTTTATTCGGAATAAATTTTTTTTTATTTGAATAGAAATTGTTTATTTTTTAAAAATTTAATTGTTTTTTTTTTATTTTAATTGTTAATTTTTTTTTAATTTTAATTGTTAATTTTTTTAATTTAATTGGTAATTTTAATTATTATTTTTTTTAGTAATTTTAATTATAAATTTTTCTTAGTGATTGTACTTGTGAATTTTGTTTAGTTATTTATGTTATTAATTTTAATTAACCTTTTTAATTAGTAATTTCAATAAAATTATTAACTTCTATTTAGTAATTTCAGTTATAAATTTTACTTAGTAATTTAAATTATAAATTTGACTTTGTAATTTAAATTATAAATTTTACTTAGCAATTTAAATTAAAAATTTTATTTAGTAATTTTGGTTATTAATTTCGATTGGTTCGATTATTTAGTAGCTTATTTTTATTTAGTAGCTTTACATATGAATTTTAGTTAGTAATTTCAATTGTAAATTCTTTTTTTTAATCTTATTTTTTAATTTCAATTCACAATTTCAATTATCAATTTTATTTAGTAGCTTTAATTATTTTTTTTGTACTAGCTTTAATTATGAGTTTTAATTAATTTTTTGAATGATTAATTTTACTGACTAGTTTTAATTACAAATTATTTTTAGCGATTTTATTTATTAATTTAAATTGAAAATTTCAATTCTTAATTTTATTTATCAGCTTTAATTATGAATTTTAGATACTGATTTCAATTAAAAATTTCAATGATTAATCTTATTTAGTAATTTCAATTATTAATTTTATTTAGTAATTTCAATTATTAATTTTATTTAGTAATTTCAATTATTTATTTTATTTAGTAATTTCAATTATTAATTTTTTTAGTATTTTCAATTATTAATTTTATTTACTAATATCAATTACTAATTTTATTTAGTAATTTCAATTATTAATTTTTTTAGTATTTTCAATTATTAATTTTATTTAGTAATTTCAATTACTAATTTTATGTAGTCAGTTTAATTATTAATTTTATTTACTAATTTCAATGATTAATTTCCTTTATGAATTTAAATTATTAATTTCATTTTTGAATTTCAATTATTAATTTCATTTTTGAATTTAAATTATTAATTTCATTTTTGAATTTCAATTATTAATTTCATTTTTGAATTTAAATTATTAATTTCATTTTTGAATTTCAATTACTAATTTAAATTAGTAATTTCAATTTTGAATTGTAGTTAGCTATTTGAGTATGTAATTTCAATTATTGATTTTAATTATTATTTTCAATTATTTTCCATTTTCAAATTCATTTATTAATTTTATTCCCATTATTTTACTCGAGAGGATAATTATAATTGTGTAACAGTTGGAAAAAAATATATAAAAATTCTTATGAATAAAAAATGAAAAAAAGACGACGGGAATTGAAACGGAAAAAATAAATCCACCCCCCACGGCCAGTTGGAATAATTTTTGTTCCCATGAGCAGGTAACCCCCCTACCTGTCGACCCCTAGGCTATCGTTGAACGTTTAGGGGTGCGCGAGAAATTCTTTTTGTGTATAATATTCACTTATAGTGTATGTGTATACAGAAGTTGAGAATATTGGTAACGCGACGAGAATATATATTGTATATGTATATAAATTCCAAGATGTGTGAGAGTCGTGCGAAACTTTTGTTTAGGAAGGGCAACTTGTGACAGGTATTTCCCATGGGACGTTTCTGGAGCATGATTCCCACAGGACCTCAAGCAAAGAATTGAGATGGGTAATTTTATAAAGTGGACGTTGATAATCATCGGAATCAATTTTTTATAAATGGAATTCGAAATTCTCTGCAATTATCATTCAATTTTTCTATTATTCTTCATGGTATTTAATAGAATTGATAATTTCGAGTTCTTGATACAGAACCACGTAATTTATTATCAGGGAATTAATTATTGGAGAAAGAAAAAAATTCAGAGTCGTGAGGATTCGAACCCGGTTCTAGCTGTTAGAAATCAAGTACAAAAGCCGCTTAGCCACGTCACATGTACAATGTAACATTACTCTTTTTATTATTTTTACCAGTTTAGCTTTAATTAAACCTACTAAATATTTTTATTATGAATAATTTAACAAATAATAATTGTTAAATAATGTTATTTAATTATTTAATTACATTTCATTTAGTAATATTGTACAATAACTGTCGTGAAAAAAATAAAAATCGAAAACTATTCTATTTTTACTTGTTTAACTTTAGTTAAACTAATTTATGAAACACTATTGTTGAATTATATTTAATTACATATAATTTAGTTGTATTAAATATAATTGTTATTTTGTTATAAAATAAATAAAAATGGAAATCGAAATTTATTAAATGTGGACTGTGGATTTGCACCTGTAGTTTATAACGTAAAGCAGGTGCACTTTCTGTACACATTCTTAAGCACAAGTAAATGATTATGAAATATTTAAGAGAGCAAATTTTGTGGGGAAAAAAATTTAGTCCGACAAATCAGAATTTTTATTATAAACAAAAAAATTAATTAAAAAAGCAATTTCGAATTATTTTATAAGACGTATTTGATTTTAAATGAAATGAAAGTATGTAACTATCATCAAAATATTTTACAAAATTCCTCTATAAAATTTTATTTTTTATTATTTATTATTATTTCACTAGTTAATTATTATTATTTGAAAAATAAATTCTTTTCAAAAAATTTATCAAAATTTTATGCGCAAGAGTGATATTTTTTCAGTTAACAAAAATTATTTGATTCAATTAACCAATTCCTTAACTATTCAATTAAATATTTACTTGATTCAAGTGAATGTTTTTTTTAAGTAAATTTTTTTTATGGAAAACAAAAATAATTTATCAACACAAATTCTTTTTGTCTTAAAAAAATTTTATTTGATTAAAGAAAATAACAACAAAAATGAAAAGTAAAACAAAAGAATGAAAAATAATTTATCGACACACATTCTTTTTGTCTTCAGAAAATTTTATTCGATTTTAAAGAAAATATCAACAAAAATGAAAAAGTAAAAAAAAGGAATGGAAAAAAATTGACGAATAAAAGAATAATAGAAAAAAGAAAAGAGGGGAAAAAATAAAAGAAAGAAATTTATTCATATAAATTTTAATGTTCGTATAATACGGAAAAATTAAAATATTTCCATTTTATAATAGGTAGGAAATTTCAATCTAAATTGATAAAAGGTCGACCCTAAGGAAAAGTTTGCAGGAAAATTTTAATTTCGTATGTCTTACATAAAAAATGGCTCTACATGAACAAGAATACGATTTCCATTAAAAGTTTAAATATATATATATATATTTGAGAAAAAGTAATTACGTTACAAAATTCTCGAGAATAATAAAACTCGTAAAGATGTTTGATATTTTATAACGTTTCATAAAAAAAGATTTACTTCAACTTTTTTAATTTGTGATGGAACAAAACTTTTCATCTTTAAAGGAATCGTAAAATTCCCAACTCTTCACATTAGAAAATATATTTTTCTTTCAAATAAAGAAAAAGTTTTTCACTAAAAAAAACATTCAATTTAAAAAAAAAAAATTTCCAATCACTATTTACTTTTCTTCTTCTCCTTTTTTTTTTGCAGACGCTGCCGAGAGATTATTGACCCTATTGGGAGTGGACGAGGAGAATGATGATTTTTCATCAGAAGACGAAGGCGTTGAAGTTGATTTGGATGATACCGATGACGACGAGGATGTAACAAAAAATTCCCGCTTACTACAACAATTGGCCGTTTCACTAGCTCAAGAATTAAAATTTTCACAAAGAAAAACAACCAACACCACACGAACAATTAATCAAAGTGATGCAACAAAAGTGTTTTCCCAAAATGACATTCTAAAAAGTGATACAACAAAGATTTTCGAAACCAACAATTCCCAAAATGACATTAAAAGTGATTCGACGACAATTTTCGAAAAATCAAATCCAAAAAATCAAACCCAAAATATGGAGATTAGTCAGGAATTGAGTAATGATAATAAAAAGTACAGTGATATTTATAGTAGGGAAAATAATTTAACAATGAAGTGTTACGAGAGAAATGAAGATGAAAATTCATCGACTTGTGAATTTAATAAATCGTTTGGAAAGAATTTTGCCCAATCGTCGAAACGTGAAACATTGAAGAAAAGATGTCCCTATTCGCGAGTGAAATTCAATGATGGTGATTTTAGAAGAAAGGAGAAATTAGCGAATGTTGAATCGAATTTAACATCGTGGAATGCCGGTTGGAATTCGTGTGCCAATGAAACTTTGCGTTATCTTATTGTCGAGGAGGGCTTACCACCTCATCATCCAACTGTTGTCGCTATGAGAAATCATCTCGATTTACAGAGGGAACAGGCATTTTTGAGGTATATGTGTGAATTGTAGAAAAAAAAATTTTTCTGGGTGAAAAGTTTGTACTTTACACCCTCTCTAATATTCCATGTGTCCAAAAATTGACTCAAACTGTTTACATCATAAAATCGGAGAAAAAATATTTACTTAATTCAAATAAACGACGATTTCTCTGTAAAAAAGAAAAATATTTACTTGAGTCAAATAAACGATTACTTTTCTATTACTAAATAAATAATTACTTGATTCAAGTAAATTATTACTGTTCTTTGTTTTAATAAATATTTATTTGTATCGAAAAAATATTTATTTGTATCAAAAAAATATTTATTTGCTAAATATTTATTTGTATCGAAAAAGTATTTATTTGCTAAAATATTTATTTATCTAATAAATATTTTTGCATCAAGTAAATATTGCTTTGAATTTATTAAACATTTATTTGATGCGAATAAATATTTACCTGCAACAAATAATTTTCATTTTAGTCAATTAATTGACATTTACTTTTAATAATGAAATTATTGCGTCAAATACAATTTGATTCAAGTAAATATTTATTCGCATCAAATAAATGTTTAATTGTGTCAAGTAATTATTTTTTTTTGTGGCAAATAATTGTTTATTGAAAATAATCGTTTATTGAAAATAATCGTTTATTGAAAATAATTGTTTATTGAAAATAATCGTTTATAAAAAAAACGTTTATTGAAAATAATTGTCTATTGAAAATAATTGTTTATTAAAAATAATTGTTTAATGAAAATAATCGTTTATTGAAAATAATTGTTTATTGAAAATAATCGTTTATTGAAAATAATCGTTTATTGAAAATAATTGTTTATTGAAAAAAAAATTAATCTAAACGGTTTCAGTCAAAATCGAACTAAAACTGAAATTTATTTTTATAATAAAAAGTTTTTCTCTTTCCAGGTCCGGAATCCATTGATAGAATGAAAAACACTTTTCCAAACGCTTACCAAAAAAACTGATATATTTTAGAAAATTATCATAATACAAATAAACCTCGTCATAGTTATAAAAAAATGAAAACGTTTGGAAATCGTGAAAAGGGGGCTGTGCACCTTTTATTTTCGATTTAAACAAAAACTATAGAAAAAAACAAAAATTGTCACAAGTGAAACAAATTCTATGTGTGTAGCAATTTATTAACTAATTTTTAAAAGTTAAAATTTTCCACACGGAATTTTTTTTTTTTTTTTTTTTTTGAGAAAAATTCTTTTGTGTATACACGATTTTGAATCAAGACATGAAACAGATGCACAAACGGGATAAGACTTTGGAATTTTCGATCACCTGCCGCGTGACAGAGCAGTTGTTCAGCGTTGTGAAGAAAATAGATGAATATTTTGAAATTTAAAAAAAAAGTTTCAAAATACAAATACAAAAAAAAATGTTCAATAACACGAATTTACTTTCAAATTTTCGTATTCACATAAAATGTTCAAGAATATTAAAATTTGTTTTTGTTGCTCAAGAAGAATGTTTTGGAAAAAATAGGTGGAAAATTAAAAAAATAGAAAATAGAAATTTGAACATTCTTTAATAATTTATTAACAAGATTTTTTCTTTTTCAAATAAATTTCTGTATTAAAAAAGTGTCACACTTTTCTTATATTAAGTTTTGCCATTTTCAAAAATATTCGTCGCAATATTCATAATTTTTACAAAATACAAATTATTATTTTACAAATTTGTAATATTTGGGTAGAAAAGTAATAATTAAAACTTTCGTCATCATTGAAAATAGAATCAAACAATCAAAATTGTAAACTTATTTCAAAAGAGTCAAAAAATTTCTTTATTATTATAAATTATAAGATTGTCTGCATAATTTTGCGTTAATTAAACTAAAGTTCTTAATTTTTTGTTAGAGGAAAGAAAGAAAAAACAACAAATGGAGGAAATTCTTTGATTGTCAATATTTTCTGTCATCTTTGTAAATATGTATAATATGGTTTTAACTTAATTGTTATACTTTTACAATGAATAATTGTAGATAATACGAAATAAACGATCAATGCGATCATCAAATTAGAAAATCATTTTTAAATATTATTTTTTTCTCTACCCTTTTTAAAAAAC
Source organism: Leptopilina drosophilae (assembly GCA_032873175.1). NCBI lineage: Eukaryota > Metazoa > Arthropoda > Insecta > Hymenoptera > Figitidae > Leptopilina > Leptopilina drosophilae. Next base: position 5,456,637 of record CM065483.1, read on the forward strand.
TGAAAAAATATTTTTTAAAAGATTAATTAAATTATTTTTAAAAATTTTAATTTTAATTGTACTGAAAATAATTTGATTTCCTTCGAACAATATTTTTAAAAAAATAAATAAATTGTTTTAAAAAATTTTAATTTTCATTGTACTTGAAATAATTTCATTTCCTTCGAACAATTTTTTTTAAATATTTGAAAAAATGGAATTCCTGAATATTTTTTTCATAAATAATTGAATTCTTGTGAAAAATTCTAATATTTTTTTTTATTAATCGAATTCTTTTAATAATTTCAGAAAAAACATTGTTTTAAATTGATTTTTTCGATGAATTGAAATTTAATTTTTTGAGAATAGTAAAATTTTTCGAACGATTCCTGTGAAGTTGTAATAATTAGAATAATTGAAATTCTGCAATGAATTTTATCATTTATGAAAATAATTGAATAGTTACAAAGAATTTAATTAAAATTTTCAAAAATAATTGGATTTTGAAAAGAATTTTTGTTACTATTTATGAAAATGATATTAAATATTATGGAAATTTTGTATTTTAATTAATTGAATTCTTGTGAAAAACTTATTTTCTAAAAATCATTGAATTTTTCAAGTAATTTATTTAAAATAGTATTAAAAATAATTGTAATTCTTCGATAATTTTGATTATTTATGAAAATTATTAATTTCTTGCTTAGAATTTTATCAAAAAATTTTGATTAAAAATTGAATTTCCATGGAAAATGTGATTATTGGTCGAAATAATTGAATTATTGAGAAAAATTGTAAAAAAGAAAAAAACAAAAAGAAACAACAAAAATTTTGTTAAAAAATTGAATTTCCATGAAAAATTTGATTATTGGTAAAAATGTCTGAATTGTTGAGAAAAATTGTAGAATAATTTTGTTAAATAATTTATTTTTTCGAAATCTTTATGAAAATAATATTCTAATTTTAATTGAATTCATCTGTGGAAAATTTTTTTTTAATGAAAATAATTGAATTTCAGATAACTTTTATTAATTTTTTTTACATAATAAAATTCTTTCGGCGAAATTTAATAAAAATACTAAATATTGGAAAATAATTGAATTTCGAATATTTTTCGCAAATAATTGAATTGTTTTAAAAAATTTGATTACAATTTTTTGAGAATAGTTTTTTTAGTTCTAATATTAGCGAATTAAGAGTAGTGGAAATTGTCGAAAAAAAGAAACGGAAAAAGTTACTTTCAGTAACTAAAAATAAAAATTAATTTTCTGCTGGAATTCAATGGAAGATTTTGTAATTTTTTATTTTCAAAACTGCGAATGATTATTTTGTCAAAAAAAAAAACAAAAAATGAAAATTAGTTAAAAAGGGAAAAACTTTTTATCGATTTGGAAAATTTTTCCTTACATTGTTTTGGAAATGCGGATTAAAAAGAAAACTTTTCATCGCGCGCTCTAACTGGAACGAGACCCTGTATTAGAATGAATTTAAATTCGGCACGCGACCATTCCCGAAAAGGAAAAGAGATGATTCTTTTGGGTTTCACTATTGTAGGTATGAATGTATGAATGTTGAAAATTTTTCGGAAAGTTGCTGATCATTTAATGGGACTCGAAAGTCTACGCCAATGGGGCATCTGGCGTGGTTTTCGTAGCACATGCCATGCATCTGCTCTTCGAAGTACTTTTGTTGCCTTCGACATCTCTAGACTTGGGCCAAAATAATCCGAAGAAAACGGCTGTTGCTATGTTGCTCTCTTGCTGTATACATATTGGGCATCATCACCGGGCTGTTTTGATTTCACTTTTACCCAAAAAGACTTTAGTACCTTTATTTCTCTCTACCTTTTACTTTTTACCTTTTTCTTACTTTTCTGTTCTCTGTCTTCCTGATTGTAGATCAAATTTTTTTTAAGACAATATTAATGTTCTTGGAAAATTTTTTTCCATTTAAATTTATGTTTTTTTTGGAGTAAAATAAAGAAGAACAATTAACTAATTAATGGAAAGTGATTATTGCATTTATTTAATTTCTATTTTTTTCTTTTCTTTTTTTGTTGATAAAATAATTTTCTTTCATTTTTAAACAAAAATTATTTATTACAGAAAGATTTTATTTCATTTAAACAAAAATAATTTGTTGCAAAAAGATTGCTTATAATTTAAACAAAATTAATTTTTTACAAGAAGATTTTGTTTCATTTAAACAAAATTAATTTTTCACCAAAAGATTTTGTTTCCTTTAAAAAATTAATTTTTCACAAAAAGATTGCTTATAATTTAAACAAAATTAATTTTTCACAAAAAGATTTTGTTTCATACAAAATTTATTTGTTACAAAAAGATTTAATTTCATTTGAAGTCTAAAATTATTTCTTACAGAAATATTTCATTTTACTTAAACAAAATTTGTTTTTCACAAAAAGATTTAGATTCATGTAAACAAAATTTATTTTTTACAAAATGATTTTATTTTATTTAAAGTCTAAAATTATTTCTTACAAAAATATTTCATTTTACTTAAACAAAATTTATTTTCCACAAAAAGATTTTATTTAGTTCGAATTATATTTGTTTGAAAAAAAATTGTTTATCCAAAAAAACTTATTTTATTTATAAAATATTGAAACTTGATGTATAATTAAAATAAATTCAATTTTTCGTTAAGCAATTTTACTTAATTAAAAAAAAAATTTATTAGTTACAAAAATATTTCATTTTACTTAAACAACATTTATTTTTCACAAAAAGATTTTGTTTCATGTAAACAAAATTTATTTGTTACGAAATGATTTTATTTTATTTAAAGTCTAAAATTATTTCTTACAAAAATACTTTATTTCACTTAAACAAAATTTATTTTTCACAAAAAGATTTTATTTAGTTCGAATTATAGTTGGTTAAAAAAAATTTTATGTCCAAAAAAACTTATTTTTTTACAAAATGATGAAACTTGATATATAATTAAAATAAATTCCATTTTTCGCTTAGCAATTTTACTTAATTTAAAAAAATTTATTTGTTACAAAAATATTTCTTATATTTAATAAAAAAAAATTAATTTACTTATCAAAACAATGAAAAATAGATAAATGTGAAAGAAAAGAGTAATATATTTATTTAAATAAGAAAAATGTTCATTAACTGAAACAATGAAATGAAAATACGTAAAAAATAAATATTGTACATAAATTCAAAAATTTTGAGGTAGTTGAAAAAAATGTTTCTCCAGAGATTTCGAATTCAATGAAATAATCATGTCATTCATGATAATCATATGTTGTTTTGTAAAAAAATATTCAAAAATTTTATCTTCATTTTTTCCCCACCTATTTTTTATAGACACATGTTGGAATATAAAAAATTAAAAATTGACTGCGACTGAAAATAGAAGAAATCAGAAATTATAATAGTGAGGGGTGATGACAAAGCAGCTGCCTGCATCAAAAAACCAAACCGTCAGGTGGTATCCCGTCATCGTCAGCTGCGGGGGTGAAGACCCAAAATTAAGAATTTCCGCATTTTTTATGCGTCGAGGATTTTTTTTTCCTTTTTTTAAATACAAAATCCCGAAAAAATTGATATAAGACTTCCACGAAAGCGATAGATGTATTTTTTTTCCTTTTTTGAAATACAAAATCCCGAAAAAATTTATATCAGACTTTCACAAAAGCGATAAAATTAAAGTTTTTTCCTTTTTTCAAATACAAAATCCCCCAAAAAAATTATACAAGACATTCAAAAAAGCGATAAAATTAATGGAAAAAAATATATTTCTCAATTTTAAAAATTTTACACAAAGTAAATTATTGAAAAACTTAAAACTTTATCTCATCTAAATTGTTTTTGTACTGAAATAATAGAAAAAATTTTTAGACAGAAGAAAAAGAATGAAAACGATCTGGATAATAAATAATAATGGTTTTCAAATTTTTCTGTTTTTGTTATTTTTGTATGTTAAACAATTTTTCTTATTAAAAAAAATTTTTTTAATACCTTGAATATCACCTTAGAGGCAATCGCTTCAGCTTGGTTAGTAGTTCCGGCAGATGTACTTCCGGCAGCTGTGAGAGCGGTGTCGTGTGCCTTTATGGTGCACGCGTCCGACTCCCCACAGCGAGATGCATAATTGTTCTCATTGGCTATTAAATACCAAATTATAAATTCAATCCGATTACCTATTTCTCTAATTGATTATGTATAGTAAACATTTTATTTGCCGAAGAAAATAGTAAAAATTATCTGCTGAAAAGAAATAAAATTTACATAAATATTTTTATTTAAAGTCTCACTTTTTTTGGACGTTAAAATCAAAATGTCAAATCAGATATAACGGACTTTAGTATTTTATACATTTTTTTTCTTCAAATAAATATTTTTATTATATATAAATAAATATTTTTTCAAAGAATCTGCCTCTTTTTTCAAAAGTGTAAAGATCAAAATGGCGCATCAAATATGGCGGACTCTCAAGTCTAGTTACTAAATTTTAAACTATAAACCTCAGTTTTATTAAAAATATTCAAGTTAAAAATTAGTTTCCATTATAAGAATTTTCATTTAAAACCAAAAATTTATTAGATTTAATTTATAAAATTAAATAAAATTTATTTTTTACATTATTAATTCAAGAAAAAAATTATAAACATAACCTCAAATTTTTTGCTTCTTACGACGCTTCACATTTTTATTTATTTTTTTCATACACAGTAAAATTGAGAATTAATTTACTTTTTCTAGTTATAAATAATTCGATTATGAATTTTTCTTTCTCTTTTTGTTCGATATTGAAAATAAAATGTCATTCTCCATTTTTTTTACAAACTTTGAATTAAAGTGCATTTTTTTAATTCAAATGCAAAAAATTTTCATAAATAGGATTTCTTCCATTTGCCGAGAAAAGTTTGCCTGCCCTCAGTACCATAAATAATTGGACTCTTTTTTCGAAAAAAATCCACAAGATAATCCACATCCAATGGTCCAACTCTATGATTCCGATAACCGTGTTGAATGTCAGTGTGATTATCGCCTCCGTTAAGCAAAAAACTAGTCGTCACTATATTATACCATTTTTCAAGAATTAAATCCTCGTATTTTGGCATTAGACAAACTTGACATCTGTAATATTAGATAATTAATTTTTTTTTGTTTTTTTGCAAATGAAAATAATAGATAAGAAATTTTACTTGCAGACCTGACTTTCACTTCGACAACACGTGAATAATCTGGATTTGATAGATTATAGGTGACTTTTAATCCTGACCATTGAAGAAAACTTGGTCCGATAAAATTTTCTGCTGAATAACTAGTGAGAACTGCTTTCTCTAAAGTCTGTTAAAATTTATTTTTCTCATTAGAAAATATTTGTTTTGAAAAATACTTTTTTATTTCTATTTTCGAAGGAAATATTTACTAAAAGGAAAAATTGTTTTTTTAATTTTCTTCAGAATTACTTTTTGGAAAATAAATATTTTTGCAGAAAAGAATTATTAATCATGTAGAATTAGTTATAGTTACAATTAGTATAAATCATTATTTCGAGAAAGAAAATTATTAAAAGAAATAAAATTTTGAAAATAAAAATGCGAATAAAATGCAAATAAAATGGGTATAAAATGCGAAAAAAATTTCTTGATAAAAATTGCAGTGTACCTTTAAAATATCACTGCCCTTTAATTCCACTAGGTCGTAAGTATTACCAAATGGAGCAACAATTATGAGGTCCTCGTATTTTATTATTCCAGGATGATTATTAATATCACCGCGAATAGCTCCGGAATTCAGAACAGCAATTGCTGCACTCGTCCAGTAAGTATTATTCAAATTTTCTTCAACGTACTGGAAATAAAAGAATAATTTCCGATTAGCATCGGAGTGGGGCAATGAGAGCGAGAGAGAAAAACGACGATTTCTCTCTCACTCTCATTTCTATCCCCACTCCAGATTCCACCGAAAGCAAGTGCGCAAGCGCCGGAGTGGGGATAATGAGTGCGAGAGGGAAAAACGACGCAAGCGCCGGAGTGGGGGCAACGAGAGCGAGAGAGAAGTTCTCAAATGTCTCTCTCATTCTCATTATCCCCACTCAAGAGAAATTTTTCTACAATAATCTCAATATATTATAAAATTAATCTCCTATTGATAAATTATTTTTCTATTAATTAATTAATTCTTTTCAAATTTATGAAAACTATGACTGAAAATAAAACAAAGTCTTACATAATCTACCATTGAATCGGTTAATAAATTTCCTAAATTACATTCACCACTTTGACAATTTTTTAATCCCTGGAGATGAACTCTTGTCTCGCCAATTTCCATTGATCCTTTTTTATCTGCTTCTTCCTTCCACGGCTGAAGAGCTGCCAATATTTCTGGATCTGGTGGCGAAAAAAGAAATTATTATTTTGAAGATAATTTTTCTTTTTCATCTATAAATTGTCATTTCAGCACTTCTTTTTTTAATTAAATGTATACCTTCTTCAATCGAATAATCTAAGAGAATTGGATTTCCGTCCCAGTCGAGAATTTCCCCTTGAGAATTGAACCAGACGGTTAAATTTCCAATATATCTATTTAGGAGAATTTGTAGATAAATTATGATTAAAATATGAAAAAAGATGCGATTGATAAGTAGATAAAAATAAATAAACAATCATACATAGATATAGATAAATAATTGAAATGTAATAAACTTCTAGTAATTGAAAAAATGTATTTACTTTCTTATTAAAAATTATAGTAATAAATTACAAAAATGTAATAAACTTTAAGCAATTAAAAAAGGTTGTTAGTTGACAAATTAAAAAAAATGTATCAAACCTCTGGTAATTAAAAAATATAATTTTACTTTTCAAATAAATTTCAAGTAATTGAAAAATAGTTTAAAAAAATATTTTTGTTTTTAAATAAAAGAAGAGAAATTTAAAAAATTTTTAATGAACTTGTAGTAATTAAAAAAATATTTTTAACTTCTAAATTAAAAATAGTATACTAAAAATAAACTTCTAGAAATTAGAAAAATATTTTTATTTTATTTAATAATCTTCAAGTAATTAAAAAATATTTTTTGTTTTTAAATTAAAAAAATATTATTACAAAAGTTGTCGATAAACTTCTGTAACTGAAAAATATTTTTAGCTTCAAAACTAAAAATAGTAAATTAAAAAATTTAACATTCTTACAGAAATTAAAAAAATTTTTTCTGGTTTCTAACTTAAAAATAGTAAATAAATAATTTTTGTCAACAAAATAAAAAACCTCGTAAAAGCGGCAGCTTGAACAATTAATACTGTTCTACCAGTGCTTTGTTTCACATGAACAGGATACACATCTTCAGGTACATCTGTGTATGGCTTATTACCTGCCAAAGTCATAAATCATATTTGATTATAACACAATAATTATGCACGTGTATTTTTTTCTAAAAAGAATTCCGTTTTTAAAGTCGCACTAAATTTTTCATTTACATTAAAAAAATTCGTTACGCAATTATAAAAAAGAATTTTTTTTCTTCTTTCCAGGAAAGAAAAGGGAAAGCAGAATGAGAAACTTTTAATTACTTATAAATATGTTTAAAAATTTTATTAAAAAAAAAATTTACCAGAATAAAGGAATGTATGTGAGTGTCCTCCAACTATAAGATCAACATTTGGACATTTTGCTGCAATTTTTCTGTCAACATTTAATCCACAATGGCTTAATACTATAATAATGTCCACTTCTTGAACTTTCAGTCTTTCAGCTTCAGCATTTATTGAATCCACTTCATTCAAAAATGCCAATTTTTCTGTTTTTGCAATTAGCTTTAAATAGGAAATTACCATTAGAAAGTTTTATTTTTTTATTTTTATTTTCATAAAGTAATATATAAAATCTTTTATCATTATTGTATTTTACTTCGTATTATTACAAATAAAAAGTTGTACTATTTATCAGCTTTGGAAATAGATTTAGATAAACAATTAAACATTTTGATTCCTTACATTTGTTGATGATAAGATGACACCAATTATTCCAATTTTTTTCCCACCTCTATTGATGATTGTACTATTTTTATAAAGTCCCTGAAATTCAAGGCGAGAATAAAATACAACAGTAGTTTTAAATATTTGAGTTTAAATTTAAATTAGTCATTATTTAATTTAATTTTAATTTAGTTTAAATTTAAATAGATGAGTAGTCAGATGATAAGGAGTAGCTACGAGAAGCGTCCCCCCTCCCACTCTCATTCATTGGCGGATAGCGCTCAAGTGGTGGGGGGACGCTTCTCTCAGCCACTGGTTCCTCACATTTCATGCAGATTGCAGACATTCTGTAAAATAACTGTAAAAAATAATATTTAAAGTATTTTGTTATGTTTCTTTAAAAAGAAAAATGTCCACACTTTAGAGAGAGTAAAAAATAAAATTAATTACAATTGCGATATATTAATTATTAATTACAATATTAATTTTAATTTCTAATTTTAATTAATGGTGAAAATTTATACGATTAATCGGTGGATAAATTTACTAGTTAATAAATGGATAAATAAATAATTAATAAATGGTTAAATAAATAATTGATAAATGGATAAATAAATAATTGATAAATGGATAAATAAATAATTGATAAATGGATAAATAAATAATTGATAAATGGTTAAAAAAATAATTGATAAATGGATAAATAAATAATTAATAAATATATAAATACATAATTAATGAATGGATAAAAAAAAAGTTATAAATAGTTAATAAATAGATTAATAAATAATTATTAAATCTATAATAAAGAATGTTACATAAACTAAAATTACGTAAATAAACATTAACCTTTAATCTGGGTTCTTTTGAAATGTCAATGTTTGTCACAACAATTGGACACTTTATTCTCTTTAAAAATGGAACGAGTCCATCAATTTCATCGTCAAATTCATGATTTCCAATTGTCTGAAAACAAAATATTTAATTTAATCTTTATTAATATTTTAGTATTTACAAAATTTACAATCAATTTTTATAATAGGTAACCAAAAAAAATTATTATAATGATGATGATGGTGATAATGAATGTTCAATATTTGCACTATTGTTATAGCTAATTAGTTTATTTTTATCTAAGATAAAACAATAAGATTTATAAATTTGAATGAAAAAGTCAGTGATTCTTGGAAACTTTAAGTACTTGTATAATGATCCTACAATATTAATATCTATATACCTATAATCGCGTGTCAATGCAATGATTATTCCTTAAGTATCTATTTTACACTCATTGTTAAATAATGGATCATTAAAATTTTATTAATATCTAGTTGAAAAAAAATATACTAATTTTGCGGTTTACGTGACCAGAAGCATGTTTCTTTTTCAAAGATAATTAGAATAGAAAATTTTAATTTTCTCTTTTATAATTGATTATCAAGTGATTTTTTATTACTTGAATTAGGAAACGAGTCAATTTCAATTTATTTTAATTTAAATTGATTCACTTTTTCAATTATTTATTTTTAAAAATTTGTATTATTATTTATTATTATTTATTATTATTATTATTATTATTATTTTATTATTATTTTGTTATTATTATTATTTTTTTTATTTATTACAATTTTTTAAATTTATTTACTTGATTTATTAATTTATTTAATTTCAGTTACATTTATTTTATTTATTTAATTTTAACTTTAAAAATCATTAAAATCGAAGAATTTTTTATTATTACATTAAATAATAGTTTAAATAGGAAAAAAAATACAGTTACCATAGCGTCATGTGGTAAAAGATTCATAAAATGAGCAGTAGCGTTCCATTTGAAAAAATTGTACCATATTGTCCCTTGAAAATTATCACCAGCATTTAGAAAAATAGAATTTGGTCTCTCGTCAAGTAATTGGCGACTTGCCGTGATTATCCTTGCAATTCCACCAATGCAATCTTTTTTTTGTGATTCATTACAACTTCCGGAAAGTGGACTTGTTTCAAGAAACCTTAATAAACATAATATAATAATTTATTCATTTTTTTGCAATTAATAGTTTTTTATTAAAAAAATAAAATCTGTTCACTTCTTTGTTCTTAATTATGTTAATTATTATTATTTTGGTAATTATGTTTCATTACAAATCACGACGAAATTAAATATAAAAAAAGTTAATTTTCGTTAATAATAATTTTTAATAGAATAATTAATAATAATTTTTAATATAATAATTAATTAGTAATTTTTAATTATTATTCTTAAGTGAAATAAATATGTAAAAGTTAGAATATATTTAAAAAATTACTTTAGAAAAATTCAAAAGTGACGAGGAAACATTGTTTTTCTTAAATCTAACCACGTGTAAGTGAGAGATAAATGATTTAGTAACACTTCAATTAATCGACCTTAACAGTTTTATGAACTGCTTTTTATTTCTCTGTAATTGGTTTATTGGACCTGTACCTTGAAATACTTCAATTAATTCCCCCTCATTGTATAAATAAGTTTAATAATTATTATAGTTGATGCCTTTCGGCTTTGTACGTCACAAATAAATTTAGCAATCTAGTTCGTTTTTCGTCTTTTCCTCTTTTGACGATTCTTTTAAATTTTTTTCCACTTCTTAATTCACTTTATTTAATTATTTCCTTCTATTGTTTTACTTTCTTATTATTTTTTCAATTTTTATTTATTTTTTATTATCTCAATTTCTCTTTATTTTTATTTTCATTATTTTCTCTTTTTTTCAATTGTGTTTTTTATTTTTACAATTTTATGTATTTTTTTTAGTTTTAATTCCAGTGAAACATTACGCAATCAAAGAGTAGAAAAAATAAACTTTGGAAAATTTAAGATAGATTTTTTTTCAATCATTTTTTACAAACCTTACCTAGCGTGAAAATCGTTAATATGTATCACAGAAAGTTCAAATAAATCCGTACGTCCAGGATACATTAATCCTCTTCCAGTGAATCCCCGACAAGTTTTAACAATAAAAATACACATTAACACTATAATCACACGAATCAACATCTTTCTGTAAAAAAAATTTCATTTCACTTCTTTTATGATTTTTTTTTTATAAAACAAATAATTTAATATAAAATTATTTTTATCAAACAGATTAAACAGGTGCTTTTATGACAGTGTCAACAAAAATTAAATATGACAATAAAAAAAAATTTGCTAATAGAAAAAATTTCAATGTTAATAAACGGTTTCTCTTTTTTTAAATGAAAAAAAGTCAAGAACTTATGAATAACGAAAAAAAAGTGTATCTTTTCCTGTTTTAAAATTACATGAGAAAATGAAACGATCTATTCACTGGTCGACTGATTTTGTTGTTTGTGTACTGATTATTATGTTTCATGACAAATCATCACGAATTGAAATATAAAAAGAAGAAGAAATAAAACATTTATTTATGGAAAATTTAAACAAAATTCAACATTTAGTTGCAAAAAAAAACTTCTCTACAGTTCGTTTAAAAATGTTTAAACAAACAAGCTTTAAACACAGCATAAACGTGTTTTATTGTCAACTTCATAATTATTTTGAAAGATAAAGTTTTACGAATAACTTTCTATTTTGGGCACACGAAAACAACAACAACAACAAAATTAAAAAAAAAATAATAAAAAAAGACGATATAAAAAATTACATATGACAAATGTCGTAGTATAAGAGAATAAAATTAATAATTTAGAAAAGCAATAAATAAAACTTAAAAGAAACGAAATAAAAAGCTTTCTTTATTTAAACCATGTCCCGAACTTTTTAGGTTTACAAAATTAATATTATTTTTAATTTTTAACGTTACTATTACTCAGAACAATTTATTTATTTATATTTATTTATTTAGGATAATAAATATAATTAATAAATATATTTATATAAATAAATTAAAAAATAAAATATAATAACATTATTAAGAATAATATCAAGCAATATAATATCAACAGCGACAATAGTAGTAATAATATTTCTATTATAATTATTATTAATTATTTTCTTTAATATTTATTATTATTAATAATAATTATATTTCCAAACCTAAAAAATAGAGACATTGTTTAAATAATAAAACCCTTTTACATTAATTGTTTCATTTCGTTTTTTCAATTGTTTTTATTTTTATTTCAATTATTCTTCTTCCAATTATGTTTATCATGCCATATATTATTAATTAATAGGAAAATTATAATAAATTATATTAATTTTGAGGTCAAATTTTCAAATGGACATATAAATATTTTATAGGAGCATTCATAATATATAAATATAGATATATTATATAGTATTGCAAAAGTGAAACCTTTTCACTTGCGCGATAAAAAGGCAATGCAATGTATGACCATATTAATGAGGAATTGCGTAAGAACAATAATTATCATTATTGTGTTTATAATCAAAGATTCATTACTCTTGCTCATATAGAAAAACACATAGTAAAGTGGAAAAAAAATAAACCTGTTAATATAAGGAAAATAATTTTTCGATCTCTATCTATAAATTTATATACATCTTCTTATTAATAGAAGTAAAAAGAAAAATATTGTCTTGCACACTCGTCTTTATTTATTCATTGAAAAAGAAAATATTTCTTCATATTTAAAACAAGTATTTTGAAAATATTTAAAAATATGTTAAAATTAAAAAAAAAGTTACTTACTTACTTTTTAATAAAAAAATTATTTTGAAGCAAAATTGAAATTCGCAAGAGAAAAAGAAATCGTTTGAAAAAGAATGTTTTGAATAAGTATTTAATTTATTTATGAGTGTTTTTAAGGCCTTTTGTAAAAAAAATAATAATAATAACAATACTTTTTATTATTTTTTTATATAACAATAAAAACCGTTTTTTTTACAACAATAAATATTAATAAAATAAGAATTATTGAAAATAAAAACTGAAAAACTGGGGGACGAACTCGACTGGAGATCGAAACCCAGGACATTAATAATAATTATTGAAAATTAAAACTGAAAATATGGGGGAGTTTAACTCTGCTGGGGATCGAAACTCAGGACAATAATAATTATTATTATCGATAATAACTATTATTTATTGTGTCAAAATTCATTGTTATAAATTTTGAAAAAGAATTGTTTTATTTCTTTAAAGTTGAGTATTGTTATAATACTCAACAAGAATAAATCGTTATATGATTTTTAATTATATATTAATTATACAATAATTAATTATTCACTTATTTAATTTATTTAATTTAATAAATTTATTAAATTTATTAAATTTATTAAATTTATTTAATTAATTTAATTTATTTAATTTATTTAATTTTAAAAAATTCATTTATTAAATTAAATAATATTATTTTTAATTCCAATATTCATTACTAAAATTGTTTTAATATTAATGTTCGTTTCATCAATAAAAGAATACAATTTTTTACATTTTTCCTGCATTAATTAATTATTAATTAATTATTAATTAAATAATTGCGATTATAGCCGCGTGTAGTAAATAAATTTAAGTATAAATTTCAATTGATATTCACTTGTTTATTACCTATAGAATTAACCTTGTTTATTGAAATAGATAAATAAGCTGTGAATTGTCAGGAAATTCTTGTCAGATAAGAATTTCAAAACCACGTGACAAATGGCTTATATTTTAATGGCACAGTTCCGTTTCGGATCATGATTTTTGGCAACGAATCAAATTTAAAGATAATTTTATGAAATTACCCACTAAAAATATTTGTCCCGACACACACTTCACGAAGGATTGAATTGAACTGAATTTGTTTCAACTATATATGTTTATCTTTCCTTTTGAACTCGCAAATATTCAACTCTCTGTCAGACTAATGCTTTTTGCATTGTGTTCTCTCTCTCTCACACACAAACAGTTCTCTTTTCCTCGAATTCAAAATGTCTTTTTTTTCTTTCAATTATCTTCACCGATAACTATAAAGAATAATAATAATGACAACTGTAAATAATAACAAAAAATGTAATATAATTCAAAAAATCACATATAATAATAATAATAATAATAATAATAATAATAATAATAATAATAATAATAATAATAACAGTAATAATAAAAGTAATAGTAATAGTAATAATAATGATAATTAAAATATTAATTAATTTTTTTAATTTTAATTAATAATTAATAAAACTAAATAATAATATGATTGTAATCATAAATATTACACAAAATGTTTACTTACTGTAATTATAATGTTATAAATAATTAAATATATTATAAAATAAATCTATTTACCAGGAACTTACTATTTCTAAAATAAATAAATATATTTATAAATATTCATAAATTATATTTACTTTTATTTTTAGGTTGAAAACAACTTACTTTATTCCCTAGGTCTGAAAACTGCAAATATCTATACGTATATGAATGTCTGAAGCGGGAAAATTTAAATTAAAAACGTAAAAATTGAGAAAAAATTGTTAACCACCTGTGTTTTCTCTTGTTATATAAAATTTTGAATTAATCAATTTTTTAATGGAAATTTTTTTTATTAAAATAAACACAGTTGTAAAAATGTGCAACGAATTTTATGTTTGCATTAATTTTTTTTTGTTATTGTACTTATTTCTTTATTATCGCAGTTACTTATTATTGACGTAATTTTTTGTTTCTTTAAAAAAAAACATCTTAAATTTACGTAATTTATTTAAATAATTTTTTTAAGGGCATATTTTACCTTTAAAGATAAAGAAAATTTATTTATTTATAATATTTAACATTTGTTTAATGTTGTCATTTACGTTGACATTATTTGTTAACGATAATTTCCTATGTTTATATATTTATTTATTTGTCAATTAATTTATTTATTTGTTAATTTTTTGTTTATTTATTTGGTAAAGTTTTCGTTTATGTATGATATTTGTCAATGTTAATTTAGTTATTTATTTATTTGTTTGTTAAGTTTTTGTTTATATATTTATTTGTTAATTTATTTATTAATTTACTTATGTTTTTGTTAATTTATTTGTTTATTTACTTATTTATTTGTTAATTTATTTGTTTATTTACTTATTTTTTAATTTTTTTGTTTATTTACTTATTTATTTGTTAATTTATTTGTTTATTTACTTATTTTTTAATTTTTTTGTTTATTTACTTATTTATTTGTTAATTTATTTGTTTATTTACTTATTTTTTAATTTTTTAATTTTATTATTTATTCATTTATTTTATTCTAGGATTATACAGTATGTTTTGTGAAAAATTATCATCATTTATCAAAAAAAGCACAGTTGACAATTATTCGAGCTCAATTTTCAATTCGAGAAGTGAATATTTGTTGAAGATCAATGACGTATTGGCCGTGAGGAAAATAAAATGATTATAATATTGAATTGAAGAGAAACGAATGGTGAAATTGAAGAGAAACTAATGCCAATGCTAAGAAGCATATAATTTACTTGGCAAGGGAATTTGTTCTATATTAACTAGATTCACTCTATGTCCATGAAAATTAATAACTTTAAAGGTGAAAATTAATTTTACCAGCCCATAATTACAGAGGTATTATTAAATAAAAACAAAAATTTATAATTAGAATAAACAAATTGCTATTTGCAAATTAGTGTCCTTGCAAATTTATTATTGTAATGCGAATGCCTTTCGGGACATATATTTAATACGAAACTATTTTTTTTTAAATTTTTATAAAAAAATCAATAATCTTTTCAATAAATAACTATATTTATTTTTTAAATTTAATTTAGTACCTGTTTATTTAAATTTTCTCAGAATTCTTCAAGAAATATATATGTTTTTAAATAAAGAAAAGAATAAAACGTAAATCCAGAAAAATAATTATGTAAATTTATTAATAAATTTAGGTACACTTCTCTTAAAACATCTGTTTTTTGATTTTTTTGGAATATTTTTTCAATTATCACCAGACTCAGACTAATTTTGCAAATGAATTATAATTTTATCGTTCAATGAAAGGTAATTTATCATTTTCGAAATAAATGACAAATAGTTTTGGAAATAATATATATTATCTATAACGTTCAAGATCGTTTGAAACGAAGAAGAACAAAAGTGTTATTATACATTTTCTTTTCAACAAATAAAGAAACAAAATAATCGAAATTTCGAAATAAAAATATAATAATTAGAAAAATATCGTTAAAATATCATTAAATCACGTTGGGAATAATTGAAAATCTTTTGTGTATATAATCGAATTTTGTGAATGCAGTATACAGTAAAAGTCATGCAGTCTCTATAGAAGCAACTCGAAGACTGCTTTGTAATTCAGTTGACTTTTGGCGTTCGATATAAACACTCGAATTGACAAAGTATCGCAAAAAAGACATCGCGTATTTCAAGTTTTAATTCCAGTTTTTATAATTTTTTTTTTTTTTTCATAGAAGAGGAAATAAAAAATTGTCTTTCATTTAAAAAAAAATTTTTAGTATTTACATAATCGTTTTCTCTTCTCGTTTGTCAAAAAAAACATGATGAATGAGAACTGAAATGATTAAAAATTATTAGAAGCATTTTTATGTAAAAGATTCGTTTATTTCGATCTAAGAGTGTAAACCGGCTTTTATTATTATGTCATCGATAAAAGTTAAGTGTTGAAATACAAGACTTTAAAAGAACGTGACACTATAATAATATTACTATTTGTAGATTGTAAAACTGATCTCATGAGTAGTGTATATAAGAGAGGAGAAGAGACAGAAAGTGAAAAAAAATTGCTTCAATTTTTTTAAATAGTTTCTTTTTTTCGTGTCTCTTGACATTTTAGAGGAAAAAAAGAAAAAGCACTTGTTGCGCGTATTGAAATTAAAAATGAAATAAAGCAATGAGAAATAGTGTTATTAAATTTCTTTTTCTAATTAAAAAAATTTTAACAAGTGATTTAAATTTATTTGCTAAGTGAACAGTATTTTATTTTTGTCCGCGATAAACAATGAGTGTAAATATGTTGCGTGTATTTATTTTAATATTATTTATTACTTGTGTCAGTATTCATGCCCTTCCAGTCAGTGACGATTCTGAGTTTGAACTCAAAATTCTACATACAAATGATATGCACGCCAGGTAATATTCAAGAAATTCTGAATTGAAAAATATAAATAATAAATCTAGTTTTTAATATTAAAACATTTTTAATTGTTTGAATAAAAATAATAAATAAAATACAAAAAATTGCTTAAAAAAATCCTTATCAGATTTCAAAAAGAAGAAAACATTTCGACACAATTTATTATAATTTATTTGAAAAGAAAAAAATTAAACAAAAGTTAAAAGTCAACAATTTAAATTTTAAACAATATATTAACGTTTTACAATTTTATACGACGATTTACTTCATATTTGATAATTATAAAAAAAGAAAGAAAAATTATAAAATTATTGAATTTAAATTCTTTAATGTGTTAATATTAGAATTATTATTGTTGATATTAAAATTACTTATTTATTAGAATATTAACGGAAATATATTATTATTATTATTATTACCATTTGTTCGGTATTTTTACTAATATTTTATCAATTATAAATAATTCAATTTTCTAATTCAAGATTTAAAGAACTAGACAGTAAAAATAAAAAATAACATTAAAATACGATACAAGTTTAATTACTTTTAATAAAAATTTTTTTTACTTGCAAACACTAACCTTCAGACGTTGAGAACAAAAAAATTCGATCTTGAAAATATTTTTAAACATATCAAATTAATCGTTTTTCATCTGGCGGTGAATTATTACTGGTTTTTTTGTTTTGTAAACCAAAACAATAGAAATGAATTACGTAGAATTTTTTCTATAATATTATGTCTATATCTTTAAATTATCCGTGAAATTTGAAATTTTACACTTTGCTTCTTTTTACTTTAATTTTAAGGAAAACTGATAAGAGAATAATGACGATACATATTCTTATCACTATTAACAATTTACAATTCATGAAAAATGTTAAATTGCTTAAAAGCATGAAAAAAGTTTTTCCGGGTATATCTTCGAAAATAAAATGAAAAACCGTTTTCTCGTTCATCTTTTTTGAAGAGAAATGAATTTTTTAGACAATAAAATTTGATTAGAAAAAATTTGGTTAAATTGGAACTTTTCTTGTTTTTTGAAATTCAAATTTATAGAGAATTTATTTATAATTTATTTATACAATCGACTGTCGATAAATTGAATCTCGAGGGATTTGAGGAAATAACATCAAATTATCGAATGTTTTAGTATAAAAATTTAGGGTAAAATTTAAAAAAAAAATTTTTTTCATCAAAAATTTTTTTTCATTTCTTTTTTTATTATTTATTTATTTTTTATATACAGTTGACACTCGATAAAATTTATCTTAAGAGTAAGAACAAACATTTTTAGTTATCGAAGGTTTCACTTACAAAATATTTTGAGTGTAAAAATTTTTCTGTAGAAAATTGAAAAAAAAATTCTTATTTCTTTTTTATATTTCTTGAGATTTAATTTATCGACAGTCGACTGAATTTATTTTTCATACAGTTGACTTTGGATAAAATGAATATTTAGGGAAAAATAAAATTTTAAATTATCGCAGGTTTTAGTTACCAAATATTTTGAGTGTAAAATAAATTTTTTAGTAAAAAATTAAACAAAAATTTTTTTATTCGTTTTTTTATATTTCTTGATATTTAATTCATCGAGAATCGACTGAATTTGTTTTCTATACAGTTGCCGTGAATAAAATTAATATTTAGGGAAAGAAATAAAATTTTTAATTATCAAACGTATTATTATTATTCTGGCAAATATTTTTATTTGATAAGAATTTTATTAACGGATAGAAACAAAATTTGTAATTTTCATTCATTGAATATTTTTAGCTCGAAAAATTTTTCCATCAGAAATTTCAAAATCAACTTGAATTTATAGAGAGACTATTTTATATTCATTTATTATTCTAGATTTGAGGAAACATCCGAAGTTTCTTCAATTTGCTCGAAAAAACAGTCAAAAGAGAAAAAATGTTTTGGTGGTTTTGCAAGAATAGCAAATGTAGTTCGAGCATTAAAAAGAGAGAGTAATAACACAATTTTCTTAAATGCCGGTGACACTTATCAGGGTTCCACTTTATTCACAGTACACAAATGGAAAATTGTTTCGAAATTTCTCAATATTCTCAAGCCAGATGCTATTGTAAGTGTATAATTTTTAAGTTCTACTTTTTTTCCTCGTGCTAACTTTTTGAACGAAAAAAATAATTTTTTTTTCTCTTTCAGAGCTTAGGAAATCATGAATTTGACAATGGAGTTGATGGCCTAGTGGAATTTATTAATAAAGCTGAATTTCCGATAGTAACGTCAAATTTGGATCTATCTCAAGAGCCAAAATTAAGGGATTCAAAATTATTGAATTCAACAATATTGGAAGTTGAGGGGAAAAAAATTGGTGTCATTGGTTATTTAACACCGGAAACAAAAGCTATTGCACAGACCGACAATGTTATTTTTCGTAATGAAATTGAAGCGATACGCGAGGAAGTGAAAAAATTGAAAGAAAGAAATGTAACAATTTTCATTGCACTTGGTCATTCGGGCTTTGAAATGGACAAGAAAATTGCCAAAGAAATTGAAGATATTGATTTAGTAATTGGTGGTCATACAAATACGTTTCTTATTACGGGAGGACAGCCAAGTTCCGAAAAACCCGATGGACCTTATCCAGTTGAAATTGTTCAAAAAAATGGACGTAAAGTTTATGTCGTTCAGGCTTATGCCTATACCAAATATCTCGGTTTTTTAAGTATCAAATTCGATAAGAGCGGTGAAATTAAATCAATTTTTGGCAATCCTATTCTCATGGATTCAAACATCGAACAAGTGAGTCTCTATTTCGATGATTGGAAAAATAAGGAAAATTATTCTAAAAAGAATAATTAAAAAATATTCTATTCTATAGAACATTTTTTTATTTTATTCATTTATAATTCACCATTTTAGGAAAAAGATGTTTTAGACGAACTCGAAAAAAATTGGCTTGGACCAGTTGAGGAAATGAAGAAACAAGTTGTTGGTCGAACAAAAGTGTTACTCGATGGTGATTCTAAAGTTTGCAGAAGAAGAGAATGTAGTATGGGAAATTTTATAGCAGACGCTATGATTGACTATGTACGTGATTTAAAACCATGCACAATTTTTTTTTCATTCTAATAAAAAATTTTTTACGATAATTTTTCTTTTTCAGAATGCTAAGCAATTCGCTCATAAAAATGGTTGGACTGATACAGCAATAGTCTTATTTAATTCAGGAAGTATTAGAAGTTCAATTACCAGAGACAATGATGATAAGGTATTTTCACTAACTTTTTTTTTAAAACAAAAAAAAAATTAATCTACAATTTTGGTTTTTAAATTAGGTAACTCAAGCGGACGTATTGCAAGTTTTACCATTTGGAAATATGCTTATGAAGACAAATATGACTGGATTGGAGTTGTTAGAAGTCCTCGAATTTAGTGTTAGGGACTTAACTCCTAATCCTAATGATACTTCCAATTTAGGTGGTGGTTTTCTTCAGTTTTCTGGAATTCAGGTAAAATCTCTTGACATTAAAAAAAAAATAGAAATAATTAATAAATTATTTATTATTATTATTATTATTAATAAATTTATTAATAAAATCATTTTTAAAAATAATAGAAGGTTCACTGGAATTCGATTAACATTTTTTTTAATGTCTTAGGTATAATTAAATTATTTTCATAAGTATTGAAATTTTTCTGCGTCTCAATTATAATTTTGTAACAATTAAACATTTTTTATGAATATAAAAGAGAAAATTTTGCATATAATTTGGATCAGTCGGGCGAAATTTGATAAAGATTTATAATTCATGAAAATAATGGAATTCTTGTCACGGAAAAATAATGGAAACTCTTCAAAACTTGTATAATATTTATTAAAAAGAATTGAATTTTTGCAAAGAAATTTATTAAAATTTAAAAAGAAAATTGAATTCCTTAAAAGAATTTTATTATTTTAAAAAAATAATTGAATTCTTAAAAGTTTATTAATTTTTTTATTACTTGAATTCTTGAAAGTTTTTAAATTTTTTTAATAATTGATTTCTTGTGAAAAATTTTATAAAAATTTATAAAAATTCATAAAAATGTATTTAAAAAAATTGAATATTCCTAAAGAATTTTATTAAAATTTTGGAAACTAATTAAATTCCTTCGATATAATTAAAAATCAAATTAAATAAATAATTATTAACTTCTAATAAACAAATTATATCAAAATCATTTTGAATCATTGTTTTTTTTCGTGAAATTCATTTAAGAATTTAAAATTATATTAAAAATAATTGAAGAAAGTGAATTTATCATTCGGTAGTATTAATATTAAAGATGAAAGAATTTATCAATTATCCGAATCAAATCTCTCGAAAATAAATTTCTTGAGTAAGCACTAGATTTCGTTATGAAAATACAATATATTTTTCATATGTATCGACAGCGCAGCTATCCTAATACAGAAACCTGCTTTTTCTGAAAATCATTTTTTCGAAATTAATTAATAATTTCAAAATTATCAAAGAACTCAGAAAAAATTGGTTAGCATACCATTTTTATAATAAAAATAATTGAATTCTTACAACGATTATTCGTAAAATTTTTAAAAATTACTGAATTCCTGAGAAGAATTTTTTTATTTATGAAAATAATTGAACGTTTGCCAAAAAAGTTGTTAAAATTTAAAAAAAATAATTAAATTCTTGAAAGTTTATTAATTTTTTTAATAATCAAATTTTTTCAAAAATTTTTTTAGAAACTTCATAAAATTTTAAAGCATTTTAATTTTTCTGAAAAATTAAATTAAAATTTTGGAAAATTATTAAATTCCTTCAGTAAAATTGAAATTTAAAATTTAAATTGAAAATAATGATTAAATTCTAATAAACAGTTATATTAAACTCATTTTAAAAAATTATTCTTTGCATGGAATTCATTTAAGAATTTAAAATTGTATTAGAAATAATTGAAATCCAGAAATGAATTTGAATATTAAAAAAAAATAAATGAATTCTTGGAATTTTTTTTTAAACTTCTAAAAATTTTAAAATAATTGATTTTTTCTGAAAAATTAGATTAAAATTTTGGAAAATTATTAAATTCCTTAAATGTAATTAAAATTTAAATTAAAACTAATGATTAAATTCTAATAAACAAATTGTGTCAAATTTATTTTAAATAATTCCATTTTTCGTGGAATTCAATTAGAAAATTTAAAATTTCACATAAAAATAATTAAAATTCTGCGAAATTATCAGGTTTTTAAGGGTTATGAGTAGGTTTATTATTATTTTATTAAAATTATATTAATTGAAATTATAAAATCAAAATTCTTCTTTAGGTAATTTATGATCTCAGTAGGGAGAAAGGATCAAGAGTAGTTTCAGTAAAGGTACGATGTGCTTCGTGTACAGTACCATCCTTTGGTGACATGGACACAAATAAGACGTACAATGTGTTAGTAAACGACTTTTTAATGACCGGTGGGGATAATTATGCAATGCTTAAGAAACTAACAGCCACTAACGAAGGTATTATTATTATTTTTATTATTATATATAAATATAAAAGAAGAAATTAAAATTATTGCGTGATTTTTAAAAATTATTTTTGTTTTAATTCCAGGCATTTCAATCGCAGACCTTGTCATTGAATACTTTAAAAAAGAAACTCCTGTTCATTATGGAACTGAATGGAGAATTAATTTTGTGGATTTAGAAAATAAAAATAATAACAAGACTAACAGTACTAATGTCAACAACAATATACTTTCTGCAGGCAATTCTGCAAATTTAGCTTCAACTTTACATCCTTTGATGATATTCATTCTCTTACCATTAATAAGACTCATTACATTTTGATAAAAAAAATTATCAATTTTAATGAAAAAAAAATTTTTTAAAAATTATTGTAAATTATTAAGTTTAGATGTTTTTTAAACACAATAGTTATACTTATCAGAAAAGACTGTGTAAATAAAACTCAAATTATCTATATTTACTTTATAGAAATTTAAAATCAACAATATTTATAATATTTTGACATTATTTACCAAATAAACACATAAAATGCAATTGATCCTTTTTTATTATCTTATTTTCAATGTGATAAAAATGAAATAATAAATTCTTGATAAACAAATCCACTTTTATTAATTATATTCATAAAATATATAAAATGCAATATGTTTTACGTATTGTAAAATAGTTTTACATATACAATAGTTTTACATTTACAAAGAGTAGCTTGATAAAATTTTGAATTTCTAAACAGAGAGTAATTTAGTAGGATTTTACAGTTTATGAGCTGCTTACAGGGATGATTTATGATCTTTTATTTTCAGTTCGTATTTTAGCACTTTAAAGCACTAAAACGACTATTTTAACAGTTAATTCACAGATTCTTAGTGTTGTTTCGAACACCGTACCTTAATACAAAAGAAAACTTGTTTTCTTAATGTTTTGAAATAACTTGCACTAATTTGGTTAAAATTTAAAAAGAAAATAGTGAAAAAGACTGTTATAATAATACGACGACTGCTTTAAAGAAGATTGTTAATTTTTAGTACTAATTGCTTCTTTAATGAAGAAGACAAGCTTTCTATTAATAAACACCGCGATTAACAACTTAATTAAACGATTGAAGGGCCGACTCACGACACTGTTCGGGCAGAAGCTCACCGGAGTATTTGACTGTTGTTAACGATTAAACCGGGGATTATATAGTGCAAAAATTGCTTACTCGATTGGGGATGAGACATAAAAAAGTCACGTACTCTAGTCAATTCCTAGAAAACAAGCATTCTAGACGAGTCTTAGAAATGTCATATTTTGTATCGTTTTTCGTTAATTTGCAATTATGGATATAGTTTTCATGTTTTTTGCTGATTTGTTATAGACAAGCAATATGACACTTGTTTTCATAGTTAGTCATAGTTTTCTATGTTTTATCTAGTCGATTTTCGCATTCTAAACGATTTCTAAAAATCACGTATTCTATATCATTTTTCGTTAATTATGGTTATTGGTATCATATTTCATATGCTTTGTTAACTTTGCGCAGACAAGTAATATGACATTCGATCTTTTTAATTTAATTAGTTATGCAATTTATTTAAGTTCTATGTTTTATATGAGTTAAAAACAATATTTGAATCTCGAGTCTAGTGTTTAAATTCAGAACCTTTGTTTAGTCATATCACTTATCGCGACTTATGATAAGCGAGCGACAGCAGATTCATTACTATAATTGTAGATAATTAACCGACTGCTACCTACTTATCATATATCATTCTAAATCACGGTCGATTCTTAAGTCAATCAACTTAAATAATCATTATTATAATGATTCCATCTTCTAGCAAAGGGAAATTTGACCGAACTACAACAAAGACATGTTCTTTATTTTGAAACCGAAAGGATATTATTTCTTGCATTAGATGAATCTCGTTTCCCATAGAAAATTTTGTTTAAATTTTCTGTCTTGGCTAGTCTTCTAACAATAGATTTTCTTTAATTAAATTCAAGGAAGCACCACTATCACTATCAATTATCCACACTACTCAATTCGATAGAGCTTGTTATCCCTACGTTTTGTCGCAACGCTAAATATAGATCTTCATATTCATTAATTAATGTGAAGCGAATAG
This sequence comes from Leptopilina drosophilae, assembly GCA_032873175.1. Taxonomy (NCBI): domain Eukaryota; kingdom Metazoa; phylum Arthropoda; class Insecta; order Hymenoptera; family Figitidae; genus Leptopilina; species Leptopilina drosophilae. Next base: position 5,481,257 of record CM065483.1, read on the forward strand.
CCTGTTTTGCTGAATCTGTAATCTTTACCGCAATTATAAAATCGAGTAATAATTCCGGTTGTGAGCAACGTCTATGTGCGCGTTTTACTTTACGAATAAAATCTTCTAAATTCAACCACTAATTTTACTTCTAAATGAAAAAACCCTACTTTTATTTAGGTCCGTTTCAGGATACAGTTATGTTATACGGTTATGTTATATTTAATTTTGATTTTTTTGGGTCAAAAACTTTTTTTTTAATGCTTATTTTTAATCGAAAGAGCATGAAAAATCCGATCCAAAATATACCTTTTCAAATTTTTATGTTTAATAGTTCAAGAGTGAAAAATTATCGAAATAAGCATTACACCGTAAGACACCTGGATCACTTGACATAGAATGCCTCATATATTTAATTCAAAACTATTTTTCTTTAATTTTTATCAAAAAATCAATAATCTTGTTAACATGGTTATTTTTTTTTGTAAATTTAATTTAGTATCTATTTATTTAAATTTTCTCGGAATTCTTCAAGAAATATGTTTTTATATAAAGAAAAGAATATAACGTAAATCCAGAAAAATAATTATGTAGCTTTATTAATAAATTTAGGTTCACTTATCTTAGAACATCTGTTTTAGATTTTTCTAAGAATATTTTTTCGATTATCATCAGACTCAAATTAATTTTGCAAATGGATTATAATTTTATCGTACTATGAAAGGTAATTTATTATTTTCGAAATAAATGACAAATAGTTTTGGAGATAAGACATCTATATCTATCGTTTGAGACGTTTTATTTCGAAATAAAAATTTAATAATAAGAAAAATATCAGTAAAACACGTTGGGAATAATTGAAAATCTTTTGTATATATAATCGAATTTTGTGAATGCAGTATACAGTAAAAGTCATGCAGTCTATAGAAGCAACTCGAAGACTGCTTTGTAATTCAGTTGACTTTTGGCGATCGATATAAACACTCGAATTGACAAAGTATCGCAAAAAAGACATAGCGTATTTCAAGTTTTAATTCCAGTTTGTATATATTTTTTTTTTATAGAAGAGGAAATAAAAAATTGTCTTTCATTTAAAAAAAAATTTTTTTGTAATTACGTAATCGTTTTCACTTCTCGTTTGTCAAACTTCTATTCAACTTCTATTCTATTCAACTTCTCGTTTGATGAATGAGAACTGAAATGATTAAAAATTATTAGAAGCATTTTTATGTAAAGATAAAAGTTAGGTGTTGAAATACAAGACTTCAAAGAAACGTGACTCAATAATAATATTACTATTTGTCGATTGTAAAACTGATCTCATAAGTAGTGTATATAAGAAAGGAGAAGAGACAGAAAGTGAAAAAAATTTCTTCAATTTTTTGAAATAGTTTCTTTTTTTCGTGTCTCTTAACATTAGAGGGACAAAAGAAAAAGCACTTGTTGCGCGTATTGAAATAAAAAATGAAATAAAGCAATGAGAAATAGTGTTATTCAATTTTCTTTTTTTAATTAAAAAAATTTTAACGAGTGATTTAAATTTATTTTCTAAGTGAACAGTATTTTATTTTTGTCCGCGATAAACAATGAGTGTAAATATGTTGCGTGTATTTATTTTAATATTATTTATTACTTGTGTCAGTATTCATGCCCTTTCAGTCAGTGACGATTCTGAGTTTCATCTCAAAATTCTACATACAAATGATATGCACGCCAGGTAATATTCACGAAATTCTGAATTGAAAAATATAAATCTAGTTTTAATATTAAAACATTTTTAATTGTTTGAATAAAAATAATAAATAAAATAAAAAAAATTGCTTAAAAAAATCCTTATCAGATTTCAAAAAGAAGAAAACATTTAGACACAATTTATTATAATTTATTTGAAAAGAAAAAAATTAAACAAAAGTTAAAAGTCAACAATTTAAATTTTAAACAATATATTAACGTTTTACAATTTTATACGACGATTTACTTCATATTTGATAATTATTATTGATAATTATTATTAGAATTATTATTATTGATATTAGAATTACTTATTTATTAAAATATTAACGGAAACATATTATTATTATTATTATTATTATTATTATTATTATTATTATTATTATTATTATTATTTCCATTTTTTCGTTATTTTTACCAATATCTTATCAATTTTAAATAATTCAATTTTTTATTTAAAGATTTAAAGAATTAGACAATAAAAATTAAAGATAACATTAAAATACGATACAAGTTTAATTACTTTTAATACATTTTTTTTACTTGCAAACTATCCTTCGTCAATTATCGAATGTTTTAGTAAGAAGAAAATTTATTGCAAAAATTATTTTAATTTTTTTTCATAAAATTTCTTTTAATTTAATTTATTTTATTATTTATTTATTTTTTATATACAGTTGACATTCGATAAAATTTATCTTAAGGGTGATAACTAACATTTTTAATTATCGAAGGTTTTAATAACCAAATATTTTGAGTGTGAACTTTTTTCTATATAGAAAATTTCAAAAAAATTCTTATTAATTTTTTTATATTTCTTGAGATTTAATTTATCGACAGTCGACTAAATTTATTTTTTATACAGTTGACTTTGGATAAAATTAATATTTAAGGAAAACACAAAATTTTAAATTATCGAAGGTTATACTTTCAAATATTTTGAGTCTAAAATAAATTTTTCAGTAAAAAATTAAACAAAAATTATTTTATTTGTTTTTTTATATTTCTTGAGATTTAATTTATTGAGTGTCGACTGAAATTACTTTTTATGCTTTGGATAAAAATTGGACTTTCGATAAGATTACTATTTAGGAAAGAAATAAAATTTTTATTTATGAAACGTATTATTATTATTCTGTCAAATATTTTTGTTTGATAAGAATTTTATTAAGCGATAGAAACAAAATTTCAAATTTTCATTTATTGAATATTTTTAGCTCGAAAAATTTTTCCAGGAATTTCGAAATCAACTTGAATTTATCGTGGGACTATTTTATATTTATCTATTTATTATTCTAGATTTGAGGAAACATCCGAAAATTCTTCAATTTGCACGAAAAAACAGTCAAAAGAGAAAAAATGTTTTGGTGGTTTTGCAAGAATAGCATATATAGTTCGAGCAGAAAAAAAAGCAAGTAATAACACAATTTTCTTAAATGCCGGTGATACTTATCAGGGTTCCAATTTATTCACAGTACACAAATGGAAAATTGTTTCGAAATTTCTCAATATTCTCAAGCCAGATGCTATTGTAAGTGTATAATTTATAACTTCTACTTTTTTCCTCGTGCTAACTTTTTGAACGAAAAATAATTTTTTTTTCGCTCTTTCAGAGTTTAGGAAATCATGAATTTGACAATGGAGTTGATGGCCTCGTGGAATTTATTAATAAAGCTGAATTTCCGATAGTAACGTCAAATTTGGATCTATCTCAAGAGCCAAAATTAAGGAATTCAAAATTATTGAATTCAACGATATTGGAAGTTGAGGGGAAAAAAATTGGTGTCATTGGTTATTTAACACCGGAAACAAAAGCTATTGCACAGACCGACAATGTTATTTTTCGTGATGAAATTGAAACGATACGCGAAGAAGTGAAAAAATTGAAAGAAAAAAATGTAACAATTTTCATTGCACTTGGTCATTCGGGCTTTGAAATGGACAAGAAAATTGCCAAAGAAATTGAAGATATTGATTTAGTAATTGGTGGTCATACAAAAACGTTTCTTGCTACGGGAGGACAGCCAAGTTCCGAAAAACCCGATGGACCTTATCCAGTTGAAATTGTTCAAAAAAATGGACGTAAAGTTTATGTCGTTCAGGCTTATGCCTATACCAAATATCTCGGTTTTTTAAGTATCAAATTCGATAAGAGCGGTGAAATTAAATCAATTTTTGGCATTCCTATTCTCATGGATTCAATCATCGAACAAGTGAGTCTCTATTTCGATGATTGGAAAAATAAGGAAAATTATTCTAAAAAGAATAATTAAAAAATATTCTATTCTATAGAACATTTTTTTATTTTATTCATTTATAATTCACTATTTCAGGAAAAAGATGTTTTAGACGAACTCGAAAAAAATTGGCTTGGACCAGTTGAGGAAATGAAGAAACAAGTTGTCGGTCGAACAAAAGTGTTACTCGATGGTGATTCTAAAGTTTGCAGAAGAAGAGAATGTAGTATGGGAAATTTTATAGCAGACGCTATGATTGACTATGTACGTGATTTAAAACCATTCACAATTTTTTTTTCATTCTAATAAAAAATTTTTTACGATAATTTTTCTTTTTCAGAATGCTAAGCAATTCGCTCTTAAAAATGGTTGGACTGATACAGCAATAGTCTTATTTAATTCAGGAAGTATTAGAAGTTCAATTACCAGAGACAATGATGATAAGGTATTTTCTCTAACTTTATTTATAACAAAAAAAAATTATTTCTGTTAAAAAAAATTAATCTACAATTTTGGTTTTTAAATTAGGTAACTCAAGCGGACGTATTGCAAGTTTTACCATTTGGAAATATGCTTATGAAGACAAATATGACTGGATTAAAGTTGTTAGAAGTCCTCGAATTTAGTGTTAGGGACTTAACTCCTAATCCTAATGATACTTCCAATTTAGGTGGTGGTTTTCTTCAGTTTTCTGGAATTCAGGTAAAATCTCTTGCCATTAAAATAAAAAAATAAAAATAATTAATAAATTATTAATTATTATTATTATTATTATTATTATTATTATTATTATTATTAATACATTTATTAATAAAATCATTTTCAAAAATAATAGAAAGTTCACTGGAATACCATTTAAAACTGGAAGTGAACTGGAGTTCACTGGAATTACCATTTTTTTTTAATTTCTTAGGTAAAATTTAATTATTTTCATAAGTAATGAAATTTTTTCAATCATAACTCAATCATAATTTTGTAACAATTAACAATTTTTTATTATTAAAAAAAGGGGAAAAATTTGCATATATAATTTGGATCAGTCATACGAAATTTCATAAATATTTATAATTCATGAAAATAATGGAATTCTTGTCACGGGAAAATAGTGGAAATTCTTTTAAACTTGTATAATATTTATTAAAAAGAATTGATTTTTTGCGCAGAAAGTTGTTAAAATTAAAAAAAAATTGAATTCCTTAAAAGAATTTTATTATTTAAAAAAAATTGAATTCTTTAAAAGAATTTTATTATTTTAAAAAAAATTGAATTCTTTAAAGTTTATTAATTTTTTTAATAATTGAATTCTTGAAAGTTTTTAACTTTTTTTAATAATTGATTTCTTGCGAAAAATTTTATAGAAATTTCTAAAAATTAAAAAAAAATTGAATTTTCGTGAAAAATTTCATTAAAATTTTGGAAAATAATTAAATTCCTTCGATATAATAAAAAATTAAATTAAATAAATAATTATTAACTTCTAATAAATAAATTATATCAAAATCATTTTGAATAGTTGTTTTTTTTCGTAAAATTCATTTCAGAATTTAAAATTATATTAAAAATAATTGAATTCTTACAACGATTATTCGTGGAATTTTTTAAAAGTACTGAATTCCTAAAAAAAAATTTTTTATTTATGAAAATAATTGAATTTTTGCCAAGAAATTTAAATTTGCTAAAATTTCAAAAAAAAATAATTGAATTCTTGAAAGTTTATTAATTATTTTAATAATTAAATTTTTGCAAAAAATTTTTTAGAAACTTCTAAAAATTTTAAAGTAATTTAATTTTAGTGAAAAATTAAATTAAAATTTTTGAAAATTATTAAATTCCTTCAGTAAAATTTAAGTTTAAATTGAAAATAATTATTAAATTCTAATAAACAAATTATGTCAAATTCATTTTAAATAATTCCATTTTTCGTGGAATTCATTAATGAATTTAAAATTTTATTAAAAATAATTGAAATCCATAGATGGATTTGAATATTAATAAAAATAATTGAATTCTAACAAGTTTTTAATTTTTTTAATAATTGACTTCTTGCGAAATTTTTTTTAGAAATTTCTAAAAATTTAATTGTTCTAAAGAATTTCATTAAAATTTAGGAAAATAATTAAATTCCTTCGATATAATTCAAAAATTAAATTGAAAATAAATATTAAATTCTGATAAACAAATTGTATAAAAATCATTCTGAATAATTGTTTTTTTCGTGATATTCATTTCAGAATTTAAAATTATATTAAAAATAATATTGAATTCCTACAATGATTATTATTAGAATTTTTAAAAATTACTGAATTCCTGAGTAGAATATATTTATTTATGAAAATAATTTAATTTTAGCAAAGAAATTTGTTAAAATTAAAAAAAAAATAATTGAATTCTTGAAAGTTTATTAATTTTTGTAGTAATTAAATTTTTGCTAAAAATTTTTTATAAAACTTCTAAAAATTTAATAATGGAATTTTTCTGAAAAATTAGATAAAATTTTAGAAAATTATTAAATGCCTCCAGTAAAATTTAAATTTCAATTGAAAATAATTATTAAATTTTAATAAATAAATTAATAAATTATTTCAAATAATTCCATTTTTCGTGAAATTCATTTAGAAAATTTAAATTTTTAATTAAAAATGATTAAAATTCTACGAAATTATCAGGTAATTAAGGGTTATCAGGTTTATTATTTTATTAAAATTATATTAATTGAAATTTGAAATTATAAAATCAAAATTCTTCTTTAGGTAATTTATGATCTCAGTAGGGAGAAAGGATCAAGAGTAGTTTCAGTAAAGGTACGATGTGCTTCGTGTACAGTACCAACCTTTGGTGACATGGACACAAATAAGACGTACAATGTGTTAGTAAACGACTTTTTAATGGCCGGTGGGGATAATTATGCAATGCTTAAGAATCTGACAGCCACTAACGAAGGTATTATTATTATTACTATTTTTATTATGTATAAATATAAAAAAGAAATTAGAATTATTGCGTGATTTTTTAAAATTATTTTTGTTTTAATTCCAGGCATTTCAATTGATGAACTTGTCATTGAATACTTTAAAAAAGCATCTCCTGTTCATTATGGAACTGAATGGAGAATTAATTTTGTGGATTTAGAAAATATAAATAATACAAACAAAACTGTCAACGATAATAATAACAAGACTAACAGTACTAATGTCAACAACAATATACATTCTGCAGGTAATTCTGCAAATTCAGTTTTAACTTTACATCCTTTGATGATATTCATTCTCTTACCATTAATAAAACTCATCACATTTTGATAAAAAAATGATCTATTTTAATGAAAAAGTATTTTAAAAAAATTATTGTACATTATTGAGTGTAGATTTTTTTTATATACATATATAATAGTTATACTTATCAGAAAAGACTGTGTAAATAAAATTCAACTTATCTATATTTACTTTATAGATATTTTAAATCAACAATATTTAATATTTTGACATTATTTACCAAATAAACACATAAAATGCAATTGATCCTTTTTTATTATCTTATTTTTAATGTGATAAAAATGAAATAATAAATTCTTGATAAATAAATCCACTTTTATTAATTATATTCATAAATTTGTTTATAACACACATATTTATAATATAGAATCTCAAAAGTCAAAACGTTCATTATATTGTCGAATTAGAAGACAATGAAGAATTTTTTGTTACAAAATATTTTAACATACACGCACTTTTCTTTAAAATATATAAAAATACAATATGTTTTACGTATTGTAAAATAGTTTTACATATACAATAGTTTTACATTTACAAAAGTAGCTCGATAAAATTTTAAATTTCTAAACAGAGAGTAATTATTAATTATTAATTAAAAAATAATTTTCAATTTTCAATTACATTGATTATAAAATATTTAAAAATAGAGAGAAAAGGAATCATCAGTCTTTCGCAATAATTTGAGCAATTAGATGTTAACATTTTTCTAATTACTTTACTAAAATCAGAGTTTTTCGATTTTTCCCACATGAATAATAAAAATATTTCATTATAGAGTCAAGAAATGTCATTTTTGCAATTTTTAATACAATTGAAAATATATGGAACAATGAATAAAACAAGATTTTGTTGTCTTTTTCAAATTTTAATATAATTCTTTAATTTTTTTATTTATCTTCTAAATATATATTGTTCTTTGAAATTTAACAACTTTGTAAATATTAAATCCACTTTTAACGGATTTTTTCTCTCTCATTTTTTTAACATTCGTGCGGCCATTATTAATTGTCATGTTTGCCTTTCAGTATTTTTTTTTTTCAATTTCAACTATATAATTGAATCTTGAATCTCTTTTGGACGCTATATGAATTATTTCGTTAATTTCTTATATAACTGTTTCATTTAAATATTTAACATTTATAATACTTGTCTTTTAATATTTAATACAGTAACAAACATGGAAAGTTTTAAGATTATTGACTAGGACATGTGCCTCAAAAAGAAAAATTTTTCAGAACAAAAAAAATTGTTTGATAAAAAATACAATGACAAATGAAGAAATAAAAATTTGAAATACAAATAGAATAACTTACAAGTGTAAGTTTACGCAACTTTAAGACTTGGTACTTCGAATCTATTTCCATTTAAAGCGAATACCCGTTTTATTGTTTCAACAACATTGTTGACTTCGACGCAGGGAAGTGTGACGTATGTCATTAATACTTTTATCATTTTTATCAAATCATTTAAAATATACGGTTTGTCCGCTATTTTTCCCTCAGTTGCAAATTTTACATAATCGTTGAATTTAATGAGTGCTTTTTCAATTTTCATTTTGTCGCTGTTCGAGTGTATGAGAGTCTGAAAATAAATGGATTTAAAAATATTAGAAACTTTATTTTTGAAAGAAGAAGAAAGAAAAAGGAAGAAAAAGAAAGGAAAAGAAAGTAAAAGAAAGAAAAAGAAAGGAAAAGAAAGAAAAAAAAGAAAAAGTAAGAAAAAGAAAGAAAAAGAAATTAAAAGAAAGAAAAAGAAAGAAAAAGAAAGAATATTAGAAATGATAATAAAATGATTTCTTGTAGTTGATTGACTGGAGGCGAAAGGTGCGTTGGAGTGGGGGCAATGAGAGCGAGAGAGAAGTCGCCGAACTTCTCTCTTGCTCCCATTGTCCCCACTCTCGCGTACGCTCCGGAGTGGGGACTCCTATTGAGTTTATGACGTTTAAACTACTTTTAAGTCGGTTTAAACTGTATGACAGTAATTTTTTTTTCTTTTTTTTTGAATAATTTCTGTAACTTACGTGAAAAGATGGTAATTTAAAATACGTTGGCCAACTTTCCCTGCAGGGAATACACTCGCATTGAAAGTGAAATTGTCTCGATAGTCTGAGTCTTCTCTCGGCTTTTGGCGTTATCGCATAATGAATACCATAATTATCAAATATCTGGAACGAAAATTTAGAACTAAATGAAAAACTAGCAACAAAAGTAAAATCTATCGAATCATTATTTAAATTTTTAAATAAACTTAAAAATTTTATTCCTGAATGCAACTTTAAAAAATCTAAATTTAACTATTTAAATTCTAAATTTAACTTTTTAAATTCTAAATTTAACTTTTTAAATTCTCAATTTAACTTTTCAAATTTAGATAAGAGAAAAAAAAAGAAAATTACTTGAGTATCTTTCTGCATTGGATAGAGAGCATAAAGTACAACGTGTTCGGCTAGTGAATTTCTGGCAACATTTGGATCACAACTGTGATTAATGAGACTGTAAAAGGGCAGTGCCGCAGATCCACGATCTTCGGAATCTAAATTACGTTCCTCGCCAACCTGTAAATTATCAAAAAAATAAAATAAGAACAAAAAGAAAATAAAGAATAACTGAAAAAGAAAAAAATAAATTTTTCTTCTTAATTTTTTTAATAGAAAGGAAAACAAATCGAATATCATTTCAACTTTTAATAAGATTTACATGGTATTAGAAAATATTTCTCTCAAAGGTAAAGAAAAAAAAAATTTGATAAATTATTTTCGAATTTCGAAAATATAAATTTTCGAATATAACATAGTGAAGAGAACTTACGGTATGCATGTTACTGGGAATAATTTGTTGATGACGTAAAATAAGTCCTCCAATAAACATTGCATCATCGTTGGACGATATTGATGTTAAATTATTACCACTAAATGTTTGATGAAAAAATAATGTTCTCGTTGCAATGAAATATAGAATAACCGATGCATTCAGTGCTCTACCGAATAAATCAGACGAACTTCTTTTTTCCGTATTGGTAACGAGACTGTAAATACTTCTGTATTTATCACTTTCAAGTATTCCATTGTCTGAAAAGCCTTTTGTTCTTTCATCTGGAAAAAAATTTTTCATTCTTTTATTTTCAGTCAATTTAAATATACTTTGAAGGCAATTTTATTAAATTCAACTAAATTTTATTCGATTAATTTAATTCTCGAAGTAAATTTTACTCAATAACGAAACATTTTATTTAAAACTGAAATGATTTTTTTTTCTTTAAAAAAAAAATTTTATTCAAATAAATTTGATTTAATTTAAATTTTAATTCAAATAAATTTGATTTAATTAAAATTTTAATTTAAATATATTTGATTTAATTTAAATTTTGATTTAGATAAATTTTAATACAAATAAATTTGATTTAATTTAGATTTCATTCCAATTGAAATTTTTTTATAAAATTCCAAAATATTTAATTTTATTTATAAAAATTTTAAAGTATATTTTACTTAATAATTTTTTAATTTTATGTTCAGTCCAATTGAATAAGTTTTATTATCTTCAAAAGATTTTAAATTAATTCAAAGTAATTTTATTCAATTTCGATTATTTTTAGAAGTAAATTTCACTTAATTTGTGATTATTTAAATGTAAATGAATTTTATCTAATTAAAAATAAATTTAATTTAATTTTTTAAATCCGATTGATTTAAATCATTGAATTCGAAGGAATTTTATTCAATTTAAAAAAATTTTATTCAATTCAATGGAATTATATTTAATTTAAAAAAAATTGTATGCAATTGAAAGGAATTTTATTCGATTTAAAGAGATTTTGAAGTAAATTTTATTCAATTTATGAAAATTGTATTCAATTCAAAAGAATTTAATGTAATTTAAATAAATTTTTGGATTAAATTATAAATTTAAATCCAACTCAAATAATTTTTATTATAAATTCAAAAGAATTGAACTTTCTTCAAATGAATTTGACTGAAATCAAATAATTTTTAATCGTTTTAAATAAAATTGTTTCAGTTAAAAAAAATTACTTAATTTAAATAAATTTTATTAAATTCATTGGAATTATTTTCAATTTAAAAAAAATTTTATGCAATTGATAGAAATTTTATTTGATTTAAAAATATTTTGATGTAAATGTTATTCCATTTGGGAAAATTGTATTCAATTCCAATGAATTTCATTTTATTTAAATAAATTTTGAATTAAATTTTAAATTTACACCCAATTCAAATAATTTTTATTGAATTCAAAAGAATTGTACATTCTTCAAATTAATTTGACTCAAATCAAATAATTTTTATTCGTTTTAAATAAAATTGTTTCAATTAAAAAAAAAATACCTAATTTAAATAAATTTTATTAAATTCAATGGAATTATATTCAATTTAAAAAAAAATTATGCAATGGAAAGGAATTTTATTCGATTTACAAAGATTTTGAAGTAAATTTTATTCAATTTGTAATAATTGTATTCAATTCGAATTAATTTCATTTACTTTAAAATTAAATAAATTTTTAATTGAATTTTAAATTTACATCCAATTCAAATAATTTTTATTGAATTCAAAAGAATTGTACTTTCTTCAAATGAATTTGACTGAAATCAAATAATTTTTAATCGTTTTAAATAAAATTAAAAAAAAATTATTTTTTAATTTTATGCAATTTATTGAAAGGAATTTTATTCGATCTAAAAAGATTTTGAAGTAAATTTTATTCAATTTGTAAAAATTGTATTCAATTCAAATGAATTTAATTTAGTTTAATAAGGAAATTATTAAATTAATAATGAAATAAACAAATATAAATAAATAGATATTATATTTATTATTAATAATAAATAAATGTTATAATATATAATTAAAAAAATATAATTATGAAATAAATTTTGAATTAAAATTAAAATTTAAATCCAATTCAAATAATTTTTATTGAATTCAAAAGAAATGTACTTTCTTCAAATGAATTTTACTGAGATCAAATAAATTTAATTGATTTCAAATAAAATTCATTCAATGAACAAAAATGTATTTAATATATTTAAATAACTTTTCAATTCAAACTGGTTTTATTTTATTTAATAACAATAGAAGTAATTATTACCTTGACACGAATCCACATGTACCAATTCATCTCTCAATTTCTCCAAATTACCAAACTCTCTAACAGCAATAATTGCCAGTCTCATACTGAAAAGTCCCAATTTGTTCATATCTAAATTCAACAAAAATCCAGTAACTGGACATTCAATATCGTGATACAATTGCCACGCAAGTCCCTTACAATTCTCCGAACAATAGACAACAAAAACACAATTTTCACATGGCACACTTGACCAAGCAATTCTCAAACAATATCCACAGTGTGTGTACATATTTTCCGTGGTAAGTATCATTGAATATGGTTTTTCAACAGCAAGTATTTCTCCAGGTTCAATATCGCGTGTTGTCACCACATGTCTTCCAAATGTATCATTAAATTTCACAGCCAATGCACTCGTTGCACAGGGAATTTCCTCTTGACCCACAATCATTGGTACACACGGATCAGAACTTATCTGATTATTGACATTTTTCACCGAATTCTTTTTCACGTTAATTAATTTATTTTCAAATAATTCACGTCTAGAATTGTCGAGATTCATTTTATTCAGCCAATAGAGACATTCATCGTAGACAGACATTAATTGTGGATCATTCAAGAAGGCGAGGCATTCAGTTTTACGGAGCAATAATTTTCCCCTGAGATGCTCGGGATAATTTAAATTCAATGCCTTGTCAATGTCCCTCACAGCGTCTGAATATTTTCCTAAACGAACGAGAACCGCTGATCTATTCGCAAATGCGAGTGTCAATTCCTCGGAATTATTTTCAGCGAATGCTATACTTTTTGAATAAAGTTCCCATGCTTTTATATATTCATTGGCGTCTATTATTTTTGAGGTGAAAATTTGATTTCCTTCATTACGAAATTTACACGAGTCTGTGGAATTTTTTATTTCACACTTTTCATTTGGTATTATTTGAAAATCCTCGAGGACATTGTACATGAATAATATTCGTTGTTGATCATTCTCAGAAGACATGAATTGTTTCGTTAATGCCTCTTGTTTTTGTTTTGCAACAATACTAGTTTGTAAATTTTTCAAAAGTTCGTCCATATTTTTTTCTTGAATTTTTATTGCTTTTCTATTTTTTTATTACAAATTTTTTTCTTTATTCCAATTTTGTTTATTCCAGTTTTTTTTTATACCAATTTTTTTTAATACAATTTTCTTTCCTTTAAAGAGCAAAAATTATTTACTTACCCGCGAGGAAAGTGGAATGAAAAATTATGACTGGAACATAATTTCGATGATTTATTTTTTGTATGAATTTTTGAAGAAATTGTTATGGAAAATTATTGGTTGTTTTCTTTTTTTTCTTTGAATTTTCACTTGAATGATAAAATCTGACGGTGGGAAATTAAAGTTTTATTAGTGTATTAAAATATTTTCTACATTTCAGCTGAGAAAGTGAGGTTCACTTTCAGTGCTTTTTCGTGTCGTGTATGTTTCTTAAGAATTTTCGAGAACTAACCATCAACTTCACAAATTTCTCATTCGGCGGGAGAATTGAAGCTAAATTTAAATTTCTATTTTCATAGTAGAGAAAAAAAATTAAAATCCAAAAGAAAAAATACGAAGAAATATTTTTGATTTAAATAGAAAATTTATTTCAATACAATTAGAGTTACATTCCGGGAAAAATCGAATTCTCCCGAAAAAATGTAATTAAATTTTGAAAAACAAGTGAATTTTGTTTTAAAATTTGAATAAAAATTAATGAATATTAGTGAAGAATTTTGAGAAATTTTATTAAACTTTTTGAAAGTAATGGAATTTTAAAAGGAATTTCTATCAAGTGTTTTATTCTAATTTTATTAAAAATAATTAATTTCGTTTAATATTTTCATATATTTTTTAATTTTAATACAATTTTAATTATATTCCTGAAAATATTTGAATTATTTTCAAAAAGTTTAATATAATTTTTTCTTTATTACATTATTTCAGATTTATATATATATAATTAGATATAATTTAGATATATATAAATTATAATGTTTATAATAATAATATTATTATATCGTTACAGTAGTAAAAATTAATTTGTCAGTCAGATATATTTATATCAGATATATTTATTATTTTTATTTTCATTTTAAATTATTATTAACAATTGAGAAATATAAATGAAAAATAATACCAAGTTCAACAAACTTTTCAAAATTTAGCCAAAATTCTTCTTTTGCGATTTTTACTATCAAATTCGATTTGTCGATTTCTTCGACTATGATAACAAAAATTTTTGCAACGCTTTTTCGTAATTAATTTTCCACTAATCAGATCTCTAATTCTGTAGAATAAAAAAAATTAATGCTTAAATTAAAAATTTAAAAAATTTTAAATCAATTTCTAATAATTTGAAAATAATTGTTAATTTTTTTTTTATTAACTTAACTTCCCGTGGATAATATTTGCCAGAAAGAATTTTTTTCCTGTGGTTGTTGATTCAAGTGACAATTGGCATCTTTTACGACTAGATGATTCGAATTCACTAAATTTGTTTGAATTTCCTGTGTTTCTGTTGATAATAATTCGGCTAATTTCAAAGAAATAATATCTTCATTAATCTCTTTACTGCTGATAAATTCTTCAATTTCTGATTTAAAACTATAGAATTAAGTAAAAGTCAAATAATATAATATTTACTTTAGCAGATATATTACGGGAAAAAAATAAATATTTCAAAACTTAACCATTTTTTTTTACGTTTATTGGATTTTTTTTACTTATTTTTTTCATAAAAGTTCAATTATTAAAAACTTAACATATTTTCCATTTCTATTCATATCTTTGTCGAATTTCTTTATTTTATTTTTATTTTATTTTTTATTTTATTTTTCTAAAAGTTCAATAACAAATTTCTATTTTTAATTTAAATATTTATTGAATTTTTTAAAATTCTAAAATTCAAAAATTTACCTATTTTCCATTTTTATTGATATATTTTAATGTTTTCGTCTTCTTTACTTTTGATTTTAACCTAATCACAATATTACACAAGTTCGCAAAGTTTCATAAATTTATAAATTTTAAAAAATTTGACAGACTGTAAAACAATTTAGGAAAAAATAACAAAAAAAATTTTTTCAAAGAATGTCGTGTAGTTTTCAAATGTTTTATTCTTCCATTTCTTTTTCGGTTTTGTATAATAAATATGTATAAAATACATTGTAATAAATAAACATTTAGCATTATTTATAAAAAAAAGTTTACAATATTTATAAATTCTGAATAATTCAAATATGTAACGTAGAGAAAATGCAAAAAAAATTTGTCAACAATATTATGTACATAAATTAATGTTATTATTATTATTATTATTATCATTATATTTAATTTTATTATATTGAAATTAACTTCTTTTATTAAAATTATCAGCATAATAAAGAATAACGCATAAATATCATTCGTTAATGATAAATATACTTTTCATAAAATTTTCAATTAATCTTTAGATTAAATATAATTATAAAATAATAATAAAATAATAATAAAATAATTATAAAATTAAATATAATTAAATATTAGAATATCTTTCGTTCTGTATAATATATTATGATAAAAAATATTTAAAAAATCATCTAAACATAAAAAAAAATAAAAATAGTTAATAAAATTAAATATATGATGAGCTCTGAAGAAAGGTACGAATTCTTCTTCAGAGTGCGTCACATTTTATCTGGTGTAGAAGATTTTCTACACTTATTGCAAATTTTTCAGTCTTTTATACGCATATGTATAAAACAAAAAAAAACAAATTTTAATGTAAAAATAAAATTTAAGAAGAAAATACCAAAAAAATGGATAAAAAATGAAAATTATGTTTGTGAAATGTTTAGAGAAGAAAATGCAGCGGTGACATTAAATATACAAGGCGGTGTAAAAGTGACGAATCTAATCGTATTTTTTACATTAATATAAGTCGACGAGATTGTTATTAAAATACCCAGTAAAACGACAAAATAGCCAAAAAAATCGAAAACCGTCTGTAAATTCCAATAACTTCTCAAACCACCGGGCGCTTCAACTGAAATTACCCTTCTACGACGTTGATTAAATCTGCTAGCTTCAATCAACATTGGACGATCATTGCCTGATCGTTGCCGCGTTAATTGTAAATCATTTTTGGCAAAGCCCTCCTTCACCGAACAATCATCCTCATCGTCGTCGTCATCAATATCAGTGAGTTCTGTTGAATTTTGCTCTTTATCGTAATAAATATAGGCGTAACGATACGGATTTGTATTGCCATCGGGAAAACCGTAGTAAATCGATTGTGAATGTGCTTTTGGTTCGAATAAAATTTCCTGATTTGATTCTCGACGATAGGTGGAGAATACTTCGGGCGTTGATGGTCTTCCCTCGGCACGCTCTTTCAGCGCTCGGGCACGAATGTACATTATTGGTGGTAGGACAAATACTAAGGGTCCAGTTAGTGTACCGCCAATGAGAGACATGACAATGTCGAATCGTGGTACTGATTCGCCAACAGCAACGCCGAGAAAGACTATCGCTGAACGTAGTGCGCACCTTTTCCATCCGAAAGCTGAAAATTAAATTATTATCAATTAATTGCACTTAGTAATTTTTTTTAGCAATTTGTAGTGATTTGAAGCAATTTGTAGTAATTTTTTTTATCAATTTGTACTAATTTGAAGCAATTTGTACTAATTTGAAGCAATTTGTACTAATTTGAAGCAATTTGTACTAATTTGAAGCAATTTGCAGAATTTTTATTAATTTCTAGCAATTCGTATGGTAATTTCTATCATTTTTCCAACAATCTGCAGCACTTGGCAAATTCACTACGAGAAGCGGCCCCCACCACGTCGAACAAGTGGTGGGGGGACGCTTCTACGGCCATAAAAAGTTAAAGTAGGATTTTTTGCCTAAAATTCAATTTTAGAAGTGAATGGATAGTTTATTTATAAAAATATGATAAATTTTTTACATCTTTGAATTCGCCAACGATCCTCCAGGTGTTGGAATAGAGCGGAATGGCCCAAAGCACTCGAAAGGCATAATTGAACGGCAGTAATTAAAATTGCCGCTCTTATGGCATAGCTGGGCGAAATTGACTGAAGAACATTTGCTGTTGTACCGCCGCCGTACTTCCAAACAGCCAAACCGGCCGTGATGCCAAACAAACTACCGCTCACTGAAAATAATAAAATAAAATAAATAATAAATAAATAAATAAATAAAAAATAAATTAAAACTAATTTATTTAAATTCTTTATTTAATTTTTTTATTTAAGTTATCTATTTAAATTCATTATTTAAATTTTTTATTTAAATTCTCTATTTAAATTCTTTCTTTAAATTTTTTATTTAGATTTTTTATTTAAATTCTCTATTTAGATTCTTTCTTTAAATTTTTTATTTAAATTCTTTATTTTAATTCTTTGTTTAAATTCTTTATTTAAATTTTTTATTTAAATTCTTTATTTAATTTTTTTATTTAAATTCATTATTAAAATTTTTTATTTAAATTCTCTATTTAAATTCTTTCTTTAAATTTTTTATTTAGATTTTTTATTTAAATTCTCTATTTAAATTCTTTCTTTAAATTTTGTATTTAAATTCTTTATTTTAATTCTTTATTTAAATTCTTTGTTTAAATTCTTTATTTAAATTCTTTATTTAAATTTTTTATTTAAATTCTTTATTTAATTTTTTTATTTAAATTCATTATTTAAATTTTTTATTTAAATTCTCTATTTAGATTCTTTCTTTAAATTTTTTATTTAAATTCTTTATTTTAATTCTTTATTTAAATTCTTTATTTAAATTCTTTATTTAAATTTTTTATTTAAATTCTTTATTTAATTTTTTTATTTAAATTCTCTATTTAAATTCATTATTTAAATTTTTTATTTAAATTCTCTATTTACATTCTTTCTTTAAATTTTTTATTTAAATTTTTTATTTAAATTCTCTATTTAAATTCTTTCTTTAAATTTTGTATTTAAATTCTTTATTTTAATTCTTTATTTAAATTCTTTGTTTAAATTCTTTATTTAAATTCTTTTTTTAAATTTTTTATTTAAATTCTTTATTTAATTTTTTTATTTAAATTCATTATTTAAAATTTTTTATTTAAATTCTCTATTTACATTCTTTCTTTAAATTTTTTATTTAAATTTTTTATTTAAATTCTCTATTTAAATTCTTTCTTTAATTTTTTATTTAAATTCTTTATTTTAATTCTTTATTATTTATTTTTACTTAATTTCATTTAATGTTTGACTAAAACTGGTTTTAAAGAAGAAACATTTGATTCTTAAATATTTGTTTCGAAAGAAGTTCACTAACCTAAAAAGGAGTACATGACAGCCTTGTTGATACTCTGCGGTTGTCTCATGTCCACCTGAATGGTCATCAAAGTTGGGTGCACGTCGAATTGAAAGGCCAACATTCCATACCTGAGAAATAAATAATTACTATACTATTCAGCTGATCAAAGTTTTAATTTTTAGAGATTTTCCTAACACTCCAATAAACTAAAATTAATTCCCTAATAGTCTAAATTTACTCTAATGATCTAGATTTATTCCTTTATTTTCTTTTCCTTTATTTAATTTATCTAAGTAACTAATCTATCTAAATACTAGAATAATAATTATCCAAAATACAGTCAGATGAGAATTTGTTACAAATGATAAAATTTCTGTTTAGTCAAAACTAAAAAAAGGCATTATTGTTCAATTCAAAAAAAAATTTGTCAATTCAAACATTTGTTTGGTTCAACTAAAAATTTACGTCAAATGACAAAATTCCGTCTTCGAATCAAAAATTTCATTAAATTGGACCAATTCGTTTATTTGAATGAGAAATGTTTAAAATTTCTTCTCTTCGGAAATGTTTTAAATTTACTTCTATACATCACCCTGAAATAAATTTATCCCAGGTTGGCGACGTTGGTATCGGGGGAACGGAGAGTGAAGTATCGTCTCTAATAATGCACCACCATACAATAATAGCCGTCAAACTTACTGACAATGCTGAAATACTTGCCACCCATCTGCAACAAAAAAATTTCTTTTTCAAACAACTGTGTTTTTTCTTCCTGAAAGAAAATTCTTCAAAAGTTCAAAAAAAATTGCATTTATATACAAAGAAAAAAAAAGAAAAGTAATTTCTTACTTCATATCACGAGGACTTCCAAGCCACATTATTGGACATAAGAAAAATCCGACAACCAATAACCAATAGCAAAATGAAAGATCAAATTCACTATTCGATACCTTCAGGCCAAATAGTTGAAGACTTTGTGACGCTGAAACAAATGGGTATTAAATATTGTTGTAGCTAATTGCTAATTAATTGTAGCTAATTAATTAATGCCAATTTGGACCAAATTGCGCCTAGTTAGAAGAAAATTTCATCAATTGCTACCAAAGTTAATTAAATTGATACCAAACTTACATCCAATTGTTATCATTTTTGGAACAAACTGATGCAGATTTATTTCAAATTGGTAGTTGCAGCTAATTGGTGCCAAGTTGTAGCTAATTGGTAGTTGTAGCTAATTGGTGCCAAGTTGTAGCTAATTGGTACCAAATTGTAGCTAATTGGTACCAAGTTGTAGCTAATTGATACCAATTTGTAATAAATCTGCATCAGTTTGATCCAAAAGTGATATCGTTGCAATTTTTGGAAGCAAATTGATAAAATTTTGTATTAATTAGAAGCAAATTGGTAGTTGTAGCTTATTGGTACCAAGTTGTAGCTTACTGGGACCAAATTACAGCTAACTGCTACCAAATTACAGCTAACTGGTACCAAATTGTAATAAATCAGTTTGATACTACATCAGTTTGATCCAAAAATGATATCGTTGCAATTTTTGGAAGCAAATTGATAAAATTTTGTATTAATCAGAAGCAAATTGGTACCAAGCAAATTGGTAGTTGTAGCTAATTGGTACCAAGTTGTAGCTAACTAGTACCAAATTACAGCCAACTGGTACCAAATTGCTTCTGATTAATAAAAAATTTTATCAATTTGTTACCAAAAAATTGCAACGTTGTCAATTTTTTTTGTCACCACTCGATACCAAATAAATTGATAGCGTTGCAATTTTCCACTCTCAAGCAAACAGTGAATTTCATAAAACAATACAAATCAAAATAGTTGGAAAAACTTTTATCTTACCTACTAATATATTTGGTATTCCACAACCAAATATTGTCAAATCTAAAAGCAGTGTAACTAAACTTCGAGCTCTTGGTCCCAATGTTAATTCCGTTACAGCTGCCAGTGGATAACTGGAAAAAATATTTTTTCACTTAAAACCCGACACTTTTTTTAAAACCAATTTACAGTAATTAAAAAAAGGAGATGAAAATTGAAAATATTCACCGATTTTTCCGCGAAATGTGGGGATCTAAAGCTGTTGCAATTATCCATGATTTCCCAAGTAAAGACGCTGTGTAAATTTGAAGACCAAATACCACCAATACAAGAGGGATACCATACAATCCTATTGGTAATATTGATAATTAGTAATGTAGAAAAATTCACTATTTATAAAAAAATTGAAAAATAATAAAGAGTAATAAAAATAATCATTAAATGAAAAATACACTAAAACAACTGATTACTTGTCTCACAAATAAATATTTCCTTGGATCAAATATTGAAATCAACTAAATTGCTTTTGGACCAATAATTTTAAGTATTTAAAAAAAATATTTTCATCGATTAAATTATTTTTGAATACAAAAATATTTTCTTCGATTAAATTGTATTTGAATACAAAAATATTTTCTTCGATTAAATTGTATTTGAATACAAAAATATTTTCTTCGATTAAAATGTGTTTGAATACAAAAATATTTTCTTCGATTAAATTATTTTTTAATACAAAATTATTTGATTCGAGACAATATATTTTGACACATTTCAAAAATATTTTTCGCATATCATCAATAATAATTTATACCGCAAAAATAAATCGTCTTATGATGGATTTGTATATTTAATTATTTCCATCTGTATATGTTGGGATTAATATGCTAATGATAAAATTTTAATAATGAAAAAAAGGAGAATGGATAATAATAATAATAATAATAATAATAATAATAATAATAATAATAATATGTATACTATTGAATAACTAACCACACTGAACGATTGCTCTTGGCAGGGCAATAATGGGAAACACTCCGAAAATATCAATTATACAGATTGTGGCAAAAAACACTGACAGTCCCGAATTGATGTCACGAAATAATAATGGAATTCTCTCACGATTCATGATCCCTTTTATTCAACGACGTCTTTCTTCAAAGTTCCACTACAAGTGCATATGCTAAAGCAACAACATACCGGTTGTCTCTCTTTTTCTCTCGGGCTATTCGTGCTTGTAACATGAAACTATTAAATACAGTCGGATAATGTAACCTGTGGGAGAGAATATGAAGACCTATAAAAGTCACTTTACTTTTTCTTCACTGAAGAAGTAAGACGAGCAAAAAATATCTATCAATATTTCCATTTTCAAATAATGCAATATTTTCTTGGGAAATTTTTTGTTTTCTTGATATTTTAAAGATATTTGAGAAAGAATTGTTTAAGAAATAATACTATTTCTTAGTATTTAATTATTTATATTGTTAAGATATGTAATTTGGTAATTTGGTAGTTTGGTAGTTTGGTAATTTGGTAATTATGGGGATTTTCAGTGACTCCAAAATTGTCTTCTAGAAAGTTTCCGGGGTCGCTGATAAATCTGACATTATTTTTTCGAAATTCAAAATGGCGGATCCAAAATGGCGGACAAGATAAAAAATTAATTATGACTTGAAAATGAATAAATGGTAATTTTCATGGTCGCTGACTACGAAACTGAAATCAGTTTTTCAAAATTCAAAATAACTGATTCAATATGGCGATCAACAGAATACAATATAAATTCAATCAAGATTCCAAATATTATTAAATAAAAACTTTTATTTTAATTTCTAAGAGAATTTAAAAAAAACCACAGCCGACAACCAGCAGAAGATGATAATTGTCACAAAAAGACTTTATAATTTAATTCTATTTAATTGTATTATTTTTTATGGGCTGCTAACAATCTAGATTATTATTTAAAAGAAGATGTTGCTGAACAACGTTTTTAAGCAGAGCAAATTTTATTGTAAAAATATTTTATTTTTATTAACTATTTTATGGTAAAATTATTGTAATTTTAAACTTGCAAAGGTTTAATATCTCCGGTTAATATAACAATAATTAAATTATTAAAATAATAATAATAATAATAATAATAATAATAATAATAATATTAATAAAATAATAATAATAATAATAATAATAATGATAATAATAATAATTATTATTATTATAACATTAATAATATATTAATGTAATATTAATATAATAACATTAATAAAATAATAATAATAATAATAATAAAAATAATAATAATGATAATAATAATTAAACGATTGATATTCAAATCATTTTTTATTGATTTTCAGTTAATTTGAACTAATTGAAATAATAAGAAAATATAGTCATCTTTAAAATTAGTCAATTTTCACTTATTCATGTCTGGAAAAAATATATTTTTCTCAAAGTCTACTATCTACTTTATTTCATTCATACACTAAAAATTTTTGTTCAAATATTATTTTAATTTTATTTATTTTTGAAATAAAAATTATTTTATTCAAGCAAAAAATTCTTTAGTAATAGATAAGTAATCGGTTATTTTAATGAAATAATCTTTTTTTTAGTTTATAAAATGAGTCGAAAATAGATAAATAAATTTTTGGTTTGAATAATAATTCTTTGTTTCAGAGAGCATTGAATATTAATAATTCATATATAATTAAGTAAATTATTAATTCAGTTTTTAATTATTTAAAAGTAAATATATTTACTCTATTACTTTCTAATTTAAATATTAAGAATGTTAGTAATATTTAATATTTCATTTAATATTTAAATTAATATTGAATTTAATATTTAATTTAATATTTAATTACTATTAATAATTGATATTTATTTAAACAATAATATTTAATAATAATATTTAATATTAATAATTAATATTTATTTAAATAAAAATATTTAATAGAAATATTTAATATATTTAAATATAAATATTTAATAGAAATATTTAATATTAATAATTAATAATTAATATTATTTTATAAACAGAAATCAATGACTTACTAATTTAACAGGTAAAAATAGACATAATTGAAGAGAAGCTGTTTTCGATTCAAATTTATGAATTTTTGACATTTTTCCCTTTTGTAGTAGTAAAAATATTAGTAAATTTAAAGTTTCCTAATGTCAATAATGTTCTAGAGAGGAACGTGGGTCCTAGAATACTGAGGCCATGTTGAAGCCATGTGCCTAGCACCCAAGACCCAAGTAAAATCAAGGTAGACTCATTTGGGTAGTCATGGAGTGAATACAAACGGTTCGACCATTCAGTTTCTCAATTTCGTCCAAACTCGCGTCTTATTTTAGGTGGGAGAAATCCAACATGGCCGCCACTCCTGCGCATGTCTAATCTGCCTCAATTTTTTCCAAATATATATTTTCTACCAAAAATTTGTTGTCTCTGGTATGGAAATTGATTTTATCAAAATCAAAAATAGATTTTTTAACAAAAAATAAAACAAAACAAAAATTCATAATGTAAGGATTGCGCCAAGAATAGTTGACTAACTTTAAAAAGATATTTGAGAATAGGTCACGTGGTTCGTGGGGAACCCAAGCACTCCCAAGGATTTAAGAAGCCTACCTGTCCTCTGTCGAAGGTAGAGTGTATTTCATCGTCACTCTGTTATATCAACAGTTGGTAAATTTTAGAAAAAAACTAATTAGTTATTATCAATACATTCATCCTCACACTGTGTTAAACGTAGTATTCAATTAAAATAATGAAAAGTATTTTTCTTTTCAATATAAATTTGAATGTAAATCAATTTTACCAAAGTATTATTTTCCATTAGTGTAAATTTAGACTGAAATTAGTTTTAGTTTAATTTAAAATAAAATTTACCTCGAAAGTTAGTACTTGAAGAAAAGCTTAGTGAAATTTAAAGTAAAATTTAGTCGAATTTATATTTGTCTAAATTTTAGTTAAATTTGATTGAAAAAATTGGGAAAAATTGAAATTAGGTAAATTTGAATTTAGCTAAATAAATTTCGATTAATAAATTTATTTCTTTTTTTACAAAACGAATTAATTTTTACAGAATGAATTAGTTTTTACAAATGCGATAAAAATCGAATGTTAATAATTTTAGTTGACAACTCTCTTTAATTAACAAAGAATCGTGTTAAAAATACTAGAATTTTATGAGGTCTCTTCGAAAAGAAAACCCCCAAGGGAACGTGCTTCGGAGGCGAATAATAATCAATGGTAGTTGACTTGGCACAAGGAACAAAGGAAATGGAACTAGTATGGTTGCACTTTGCCCTGCTCAGCTGTTAAAACTGCGTATCTGGTGAGTCAAGAGGTTATTTTAATGTTTTTATTTTTCTTTTTTTTTCTCTTTCCATATCCAAAGATAATTTGAAACCATTCATTTTAGTCTATAAGAATAATTTATCATTCTCGCAATTTCTCTTGTCGTTTTCTTTAAATAATGATTTTCTTTTAAATTTTTAATTACGATATTTTTGACATCTCAATGTTTTCTCTGCGTGTGGTATATACGTATTGAATTTGACGTTTGGTGCGGATATTTTTTTCCTTCACGATATTAACCAATCGGATTCGTGGAATTGAATGTCAGGAAAAATTATTTTTCCTAATTTCTTTAGCATGAAATGTAATTTTATTCTTTTTGAGAAAAAGGGAGTTTAGTAAAATTTCAAAAGGGTATTTTTAAAAAATATTTTTTTTCATTATATTTCATTATATAAATATTTTTTTCTATTTATATCTTATTTACAAATCATTACATACTCTACTTTTGAAAATAATGAATAGAAAATTTTGCATTATCTAAAAGTGAATTCTTGGCATATTTTTATAGAATTTTCATTTTCATTTTTTTTTTTTGAACTTTAAGAATTGGAAAATAATGTTTTTTTAATACTAACCTTTAGAGTTGGATTTTTCTCGACAAAGGAATGTGTGAAGTGTCTCTTTATAAAAGTGCATAAAGTAGAAATGACACACTGCTTCAATATAGCTTTGCATTGTTGGGGAAGTAATCAAACAATAAAAGAGGAAAAGAAAGAGAGAGAAAGAGGGAGAAAAATAAAAATAAATCAACAATGCAGAGAGTATAAAAAGAGATGTTGCAATTACAAATTTTGTAAATAGTATTTTTTTGAACACAAACATAACATTTTTTTTGTGACAAATTTTTTTGTAGCTTCGACTTTTTATGGAGAAAAAACTTTATAAACGTGTTAATTTTATATATATTTACGTAAAAAGTAGTAATAATATTAATAAGAATATGAAAAATAATAAAAACATAATTAATAAATTTAATACGAGTGAGAAACTGTATCGAGCTGAACACTGAGAGAAGCGTCCCCCCACCACTCTCACGTCACTCCCACTTTTCTTCGAGTGGTGGGGGGACGCTTCTCCTTTCCTTCCATTCACTCGAATTACATTTTTTATCATTATCATCAAATTCTTATTGTAAAAAATAGAATTTTCAAATTTTCTAATAAATGTTGTCATCTAACTAAATAAAATTAATTTAAGAAAAAATAATAAAAATAATAAGTGCTTTTTAAATAAAATATTTATTAATATAGGAAAAAACAGTTCAAATAAAATATTTGTTAAAAATAGAAAAATTGTCGAAATAAAATATTTATTTATATAGAAAAGTAGTTAAAAAAATATTTATTGACATAGAAAAATAATTAAAATAAAATATTTATTAACATAGAACACTAGTTAAAAAAAAAATATTTATTGACATAGAAAAATGGTTAAAATAAAATATTTATTGAAAATGAAAATTAGTGAAAATAAAATATTTAATAAAATAGAATAATAGTTAAAATAAAATATTGTTTTAGAATCGAAACTTTGTTAAAATAAAATATTTATTCACATAGAAAAAGATTTAAAATAAAATATTGTTTTAAAATTGAAAAATTGTTATTAAATAAAATATTTATTGACGTAGAAAAATAGTTAAAATAAAATATTTGTTAACATAAAATAATAGTTAAAATAAAATATTGTTTTAAAATCGAAAAATTGTTAAAATAAAATATTCCTTTAAAATTAAAACGTTGTCAAATTAAAAAATCATTTAAATTAGATAAAGTTTTAAACTAAAACACGTTTTAAAATAAAATATTCCCTATCGATTATCATTTTTCATATATTATATAAGCATAATTTTTTCCTTTTCTAAATTCACCTCTTACGAGAGAGGGGCTGAAAAGTTTTAGACATCTCCCTCTTTTTAGACACTAATGTATTATACGTTTATAAGGAAAGTTTTGACAAAACAGCCTCCTCTGAGAGTGGCACGATAAATCGAATGCCTAGAACTTTCTCGAAAAATCGTTAACATTATTTATTCAAATTTGAATAGAAGATCTATTCAAAAGAAAAAACAAAAAAAAAAAAGTTGAAAAATATGCCTTTAAGTGTTTCAACGCGAGGTTACACGGATATCTGCGCCGGATAACATCGATTCCGCGCCACAGTAGAACGAAAAGAGTGTAGTGGGGAAGAATTGAGGGTGGGGGGTGAGTTTAAAAACGGGCGTGGAAAATGGAAGAAATAGGTAAATAGTCTTGTGTACCTTTAAAAAAGTAGTACTCTTAATCAAGTATCCAATTCTTTCGTTTAAATATATCTGCGCGGAAAAAATAAATATTTTCTCTCAGAAAATCGTGAACTTTTTTTTTGTTGCATTTTTAAGATTATTTTCTTTTTATTTTTTATAATATTTTTAGTTTGAATAAAATATGTATTTTTGGTTAATTAATATTTTATTGTTAATGAGTATATTAATTTTAATTGTTAATTTTAATTATTAAATTTAGTTATTAATTTCAACTATTAATTTTAATTATTAAATTAGATTATTAATTTTTACTATTAATTTTTATTAGTAATTTTAACTTTTAATTTTAATTGTTAATTTTAACTATTAATTTTGATTGTTAATTTTAACTATTAATTTTAATTGTTAATTTTAACTATTAATTTTAATTGCTAATTTTAACTATTAATTTTAATTGCTAATTTTAACTATTAATTTTAATTGTTGATTTTAACTATTAATTTTAACTACTAGTTTTAACAAAAAATTTTAACTAATTATTATTAAGGAAAATAATCGAATTCTTGCAAAGAATTTAGTTAAAATTTTTGTAAATTCTAATTGAAATTCTTTTTGAAGAATTTCTTTTGAATTTTATTTAAATAATGAAGATTATTTAATAATTTTAATTAAAACATTTTAAGAAATAATTGAATTTTATAAACAATTTCTTTCAAATTTTTAAAAAAATCCTCTTTGTTAAAAATTGAAATTCAACATTTAATTATTGAATATTTAAAAAAATTTTAGAAAATATTTGCTGTTATTTAAAAAACTTTATTGTTAATTAAGAAAAAAATTCTTCCTTGTAATTTTTTGAAGAATAATTTAATTTTACAAAGATTTTACTCTTATATTTAAAAAAAAATGAAACAATTCTTTCGAAATATGTATTGAAATTTTAGAAAATAATTGAATTGTTTGGAAATATGTATTAAAATTTTGAAAAATAATTGAATTGTTTCGAAAAATTTATTAAAATTTTAGAAAATAATTGAATTCTATTGAAATATTTTTTTAACGAATTAAAAAGAAAATTGTATTCTATTGTAAAATGTGTTTAAAAAAATTGAAAGACAGTTTTGTAAAAAATTTGAAGTAATTGAAATCTGACGAGAGAATATTATGATTTATGAAAATAATTGAATTCTTGAGAAGAAATTTATTGAAATATTTTAAATTAATAATTTCGTAAATTAGTTAATAATGAAATATTTAAAAATTTTGAATCTGAAATTATTGCAAAATAATTGGATCTCTATAAATCTTTATTCATTTATTCGAAAAACCCTAGTTTAGCATTTTATCAATATAATGTATATATAATTACCTTGCAAACTGAAAATTTTCATCGCATTTATAAATACGTTTGTAATCATATTAATTATTCCGGAGAAATGGTTTTATTTTATTAATAGGGGAATTATTTTCCCAACTAAAATTTTTCCATTAACAGAATTCTATTTTTTACTTATTTTTTTTAATGAGTTTCTGGAGTTGCAATTTAATTTGTCATCTAATGCCGTTTTTTTTATTTTTAGAGCTTGGAAAAATAAAATTTTCCCAGTATAAGGTTCATATTATATACGTATGTTTTTCCACGTACGTGAAATTTTTTAATTCCATAAATTATTACTTCTAATTTTTTCTGACAATTTCTGGAAAACAGATTATTTGTTTTGCTTCAAAAAACATTTTTGCCTCTCTTTATAATTTATTAAATAAAAAATTTTTAAAAAAAGAAATTTTTAAAGAAAGAAATTGTTTCGAATAAAGACATAATAGTTTTACACGTTGACTATCAGAGTTTGGTTTTCATAATCTTTTTAAACTCTCACTTTTCCTTAATGAGGTTATCTCAAGTTTTCTAATATAATTCGAGTGTATTCTTGTTTCATTAAAGTGACAATTCTTCTTGAAGACACTCTTCCACTACTTAACATATCTCATTGGCCCTATTAAATGTCCCACATGCCTCAAATTTATTTCCCTCTCCCATGACCCGAATCCGCACCATTATAATTTGCAAACTGAAAATTTTATATCTATTTTCTCTATTTTACAAAAAAAACTTTAAATATTTGTTTCAAAAATTTGTTCACTTCTATTTTATTTTAATTTTTTCTAAAAAAAGAATTAAAAAATTTTCTTTCGCAAATAATTCTTTATTTTCTTCAATTTTCCTTTGTTCACGTCTCATTTTTCCACCCACGTGTTATCTATGAATTCTTGACCTTGGATTTTTTCAATAAAGAGACCATTATATGTCCTCTATTTATCTCTTGAAATGTCTATTAACTTTAATCCCTGAACTTCTTATAGAGCCAGTGTGCGCTTCCTTTTTAATCCAATTTTATCAAAATTCGTGAAATTCCTTTGCGACTGAATTTTTTTTTCTAAAATTTTTTTTTCTTGTAAAATTAATTTCCTGCTGTATTTGAAATAAGAAAGAAGAGAGAATTTATGCGTTTGTTTCCGGAGATTTTCTATCCGAAGAGAGAATTGAAACTCGGGATCAAAATAACATTTAAAAATTAATTACTTTTGACAGATTAACATGTGACATTAATTTCATTTGTCAAAATAGATTTACCATGAATTTTACATGTCGAAATAAATTTGACAAGAATTTAATTTGTCCAAATAACATTTGATGTGAATTTCATTGGTCAAAATAACATTTGACATGAATTTCATTTGCTAAAATAACATTTAACATTAATTTTATTTGTTAAAACAACATTTGACTTTGATTTCATTTGTCAAAATAGATTTACCATGAATTTCATGTGTCAAAATAAATTTGACAAGAATTTCATTTGTCAAAACAACAATTGACATTAATTTCATTTGTCAAAATAACATTTGACATTAATTTTATTTGTTAAAATAACATTTAATATGAATTTCATTTGTCAAAATAATATTTGACATGAATTTCATTTGCTGAAATAACATTTGACATTTATTTTATTTGTTAAAGTAACATTTGGTATGAATTTCATTTGTCAAAATAATATTTTACATGAATTTTATTTGACATAAATTTTATTTGTTAAAAGAACGTTTGAAATGAATTTAATTTCTCAAAATAAAATTTGACATCAATTTCATATGACGGAAAATTCATTTGACATAAATTTCATTCGACGGAAAATTCATTTGACATCAAATTCTTTTAACAAAAAATTAATAACAGTAATTACATTATTTAATGGTAAAGTAATAAGTGTTAAATTAGTAAATGTTAAATTATTTAATGTTCAATTATTTAATGTTAAATTATTCAATGTTAAATTTACTTAATGTCAAATGATACTTCTGCCAAATGAATCCGAAGTTCAATGAAATTTGTGCTAAATGTCATGAACAAATATTTAACATAAATTAAATTTATGTCAAATGTCATAAATAAAAATTTAACACAAATAAAATTTACATCAAATGTCATCAATAAAAATTTAACATAAATCAAATTTACATCAAATTAAAATATGTTTAATTCCACATTGATCAAAAATTTATTTTTTTAAATATTTTGCTTTCAAGACATGAATAAAAATAAGCAATAAATAAATAAATGAAAATAAAAAAATATTTTCGAAAAAATTAGTAAAAAATTTAAGCATAAATGTACATAAGTGAACAAGTGCGAGTAGTTGATGGATAATATAAAAACCGTAATGGTACTGGGAGAAGAATAAAAGAAATGAGAGAATAAATAAAATAAAAGAAAGTATAAACGAAAAAGAACATGAATATTTTAGAATTTGATGGATAATATTTGGTAAAAAGAGGACTTAATAATCTTTTTTTCATAATCTTGTACATATCTTAGAAAAACTTGAACGCAATTGCAATTTTTATAATTAACGTAACTCTCCTGTATATATATATATAGAGGTTGGAGAAGCTTTTATGTTTTACGTGACATGCTAGCTGGGGTATACTTTCTATCTTCAGAAACAGTTTTATGATTCTGTTGGGAGGATTGGTTAGCCTTAAAAAATGTTTCCATAAAATTTATAAGTACAACATACACCATGGGAATTTAAGACTCTCTTAAAAATCTTTTAAGCTTCTAAAATGTTACATTTTTCTTAAATTTTTTTCCAATTTACTTTTTATCCCTTAAAGTTTTTTTCACCTTTTTTTACCCTTCCTTCACTTCTTTCTCCTAATTTATTTTTCGAGAAAATTTTTCTAGTATTTTTCGAAAATAGTTGTTCAAAGTTTAGAACAGATTCTTTCTATTTTATTTTTTTTTTGTTTTCAATTTCAAACCCCTCTGAATATTTAAGCAAAAAAATGGATCTGTTTTCTTTTGTAACCATTTTTTTTGTTTTAACTTTTAGAAAAGATTTTTTCTTCGTAATGTTTTCTAATTTTGTAAAAAAGGTTCTTTCCTTCTTTTTGTAAGGGGAGAAAAAAATTTGCTGTAATTATATTGAGAAAATTTACAAAGAAGAAAAATTGGAAAAAATCTTTTCTAAAGGGCAAAAAATTGCGGTAATTATATTGAGAAAATTTACAAGGAAGAAAAAATAACAAATTTCTTAATTGTATAAAAAGCAAAAGCGCAATATCTAATTTAAGATGTGTTCACTCGATAACAAAGTTATGAAAATTGTATTAAAAAATAAAATGTACAACAAACTATCGATTTTCGATATGAGAGATTTTTTTAACTTGAAATTTCCTTTTCAATACTCGGAAGAAAAATTAATTTTTAATGTAACGAAATGAATTAAAATCGAGATGGAAAAAAAATTCATTTCATTTGTTAGATAATTTTTCGTATGAAATGTTCTTCGCCGCAATTCTTTACATCTTTATATAAATTTAACTTCATGGAATTTTATTTTCTATATGGTCGATACTCTTATGTGAAAATTGACACGTGGAATAATTTTTTTTTCGAGAGACGCTGTTATTTAATAATTGTAAATTTTCAGTTTGAAAAAATAATTTAATGTTAAATTTCAATTAAAAAAGTATTTGACAATTCGAAATACATTTATTATAATAAAAGACGTAAATTAATTTTTTTAATTTAAAAAACGAATTTAATAATTTCTAATTTGCAATTAAAAAAGGTAATTTAATAATTTTAAATTCTAATTAAACGAGTAAATTAAAAATTTTAAATTTCAATTAAAAAAAGCAATCTTCTCTAAATTCAAGTTGCTGTTCTTTACATGCAAAGGTAATTGTTTAAAAAAATGTTTTCCAGCAGTAAAACGGACGATTAAACGGGAGAATTAAATGAGATGAGAGAGAAAGATGAGATAAAAAATTGAAGGTCGTGTGGGATATTCAAAGATGTCTCTATAGTGACGTAAATGGGTGAAAGTGATATTTATAATATTAGATGTTTCGTTTAGTGAAGCAGACAAACTGCTTCAATGATGTTAAAGGCCTACACACTGTGGAACGTCCTTTCACCTCTCCATTTGACCCGTGTGCGATATAAAGCCAACCTCACCGCATATCATTCTCCTCCCTTTCCTTCTTATCTCGTGACACTTCCTCTTATAGGTTTTTTTTTATTTTTCATTTTACAAAAAAAACAGATCCTTTTTCTTGCTTATATTCAGAGAGATATTTATCAGATTTCTGTAACATTAGAAAAATATTTAAAAAAATTTTTAATAACAATTTTTTCATAGTTTTAATTTATTATTCCGATAATTTGTACAAAGGCAGAAAAAATTATTTGAATCAAATAACCGATTAGTTATTTAAAATCAAAGATTATTACAAGTAATTATGTCAAATAAACATTTTTTTGAATCAAATAATTTCTAATTGAATTAAATTTTCATTTTCATCTATAATTGAATAAATTCTGATTAAAATTGAAAAAATAAGACAAGATCCAATTATAATTAAAAAAAGAGGATAATTCCTAATTATACGAGAAAAAAATTTAAAAATTCCCTTCTTTAATTAAAAAATAGGAAAATTTTAATTTAAAAAATAGGAAAAATTCTAATTATAAATATTTATAATACTGTATAACCATTTTTCAATTTTTTAAATTACAATTTTCCTATATTTTAATAATAGAAGAGAATTTTTCTTTTTTTTATTATAATCATAATTTTCCCTTTTTTAAAATTGTAACTTGAATTATTTCTATTTTTCAATTATAATTAAGATTTTTTCAATTAGAGATTGGAATTATTAATTTTGCCATAATTATGATTAGGTTTCCATTAAATTATAGATTGGATTCTTCCAAATACTTTCAATTATAAATAATTAAAGATTGAATTAAATTAAATTAAAAAATAATTAAATTTTCAATTATAAATAATTGAAGATTCAATTAAATTAAATTGAACAATAATTAAATATTAAATTATAAATGATTAAAAATTTTGTATTTTTTTCAATTCCAATTGGGAAATTTATATTTTTTCAATTATAATAATAATTTTTTCTATTTTTCAATACATTCTTCTTTTTTATCCTCAATTAAAAAAATAATTCCTAAATTATAAATAATAAACTTTACAATATAGATTGACACAAAAACAATGTCTGAAAGCAAAAAAAAAACAATTCTTTATGCACTGGAAGTCTGGAAAAATATGTCTAGATTTCATATTAAATAAACGGTTCACTGAGTATTTAAATTTACATGAGAGTGAAGAAAAATATGAATATTTGAAAAGTACATAAATAGAAATTATCTTCAATTCAATTTAAATGCATTTTTAATTATACAGACCTGGAAAAATAGAGAATTTCAATAATAAAATACTCGATAAAATTTAAATTATCCATATACTGAAAATGGATTTAATTAATCAAGTAACGTTTTAATAATAGTAGTGTCTATAAAAGATTTGCTTCATATCCGCAAAAATGTAATATTGCAAGTGAGAAAATTTAAATCCAAGTGTCATTTAATTTTTGACCAATATTAGTGTAGAAAATCCCCTTATAGAATTGAAAAAATAGGAAATATTCAAATTTTATTTGGAAAAATTCCTTCTCTAATTGAAAGATTAGGAAAAACCCTAATTATAATTGAAAGAATAGGAAAAATTTGAAGTACAATTGAAAAATTTGAAAAATTCCAAATATAATTGAAAAAATTGACAAATTCTAATTATATGGAAAAATAATTGAAAAAATCCTAATTATAATTAAAAGCAATTGGAAAATTCTCATCTATTATTGAAAAATCTAATTGCTAGTGGAAAAAATAGGAAAAGTCCCAAATATAATTGAAAAAAGATGCTTGTTATATAATTGAAAAATAAGAAAATTTCTATCTATAATTAAAAAATCAAAAAAATAGTTAAAAAAATAGGAAAAATTCAAATTTGGAATTGAAAAAAATTGGAAAAATCCTGTTTATCACGGAGTAATATAAAACTTTCATTCTATAATTAAAATATTATAATTGAAAAAAAATGAAAATGTCTATAGAAAAATAATTGAAGAAATCCTAATTATAATTGAAAAATAGGAAAAATTGCAAATATAATTGGAAAATTGAAAAATCCTAATTATTTTGAAAAATAATTGAAAAAATCCTAATTATAATTAAAAGCAATTGGAAAATTCTTATCTATAATAATTGAAAAAATATAATTGCTTGTGGAAAAAATAGGAAATGTCTCAAATATAATTGAAAAAAGATGCAAATTATTATTGAAAAATAAGAAAATTTCCATCTATAATTAAAAAATCAAAGAAATAAATAAAAAATAAATAAAAAAATATAAAAAATAAAAAATAAGAAAAATTCAAATTTGGAATTGAAAAATATTGGAAAAGTACTGTTTATAATGAAATAATATAAAAATTCCGTTCTATAATTAAAAAAATACCAAAGTTGAAAAATATGAAAAATTCAAATTAGAATTTAGAAAAATTGAAAAGAAATCCGTTTATAATTAAATAATAGAAAAATTCTTTTCTGTAATTAAAAAATTTTTTATTAAAATTGGAAAAAGGGAAATTCCTATTTTTATTGGAAAATAATTGAAAAAATCCGAATTATAATTGAAAAAATTGAAAAAGAATCATAATTATAATTGAAAAATACGAAAATTCAAATCTGTAATTGAAAAGGTTCAAACAAAAGTTAGAAAATAAGAAAATTCCTATCTATAATAAAGAGAAAAATTTCTAATTATAATAGAAAAAAATTTTTAAATTCCATCTATAATTAAAAAATTCTTATTATAATTCAAAAAATACGAAATACTAATTATACATATTTATAATGTTTATAAATATTTTTCAATTTTCCTACTTTTTTCCTATTTTTCAAATATAAATTATAATTATAATTTTCCCAATTTTTTAAATTCTAATTTATCTATTTTTTAATTATAGAAGGGAATTTTCCTATTTTTCAATTATAATCATGATTTTCCAAATATTTAAAATTACAATTTCAATTATTACTTTTTTTCAATTATAATTTATAACTAAGTTTTTTTCAGTTAGAGATTGGAATTTTCAAATTTGTCCTAATTATGATTAGGTACCTATTGAA
Source organism: Leptopilina drosophilae (assembly GCA_032873175.1). Classification (NCBI taxonomy): domain Eukaryota; kingdom Metazoa; phylum Arthropoda; class Insecta; order Hymenoptera; family Figitidae; genus Leptopilina; species Leptopilina drosophilae. Next base: position 5,516,898 of record CM065483.1, read on the forward strand.
TAAACAGACTGGATTCTTCCAAATATTCTCAATTATATATAATTAAAAATTTCGTATTTATTTTAATTTTTACTAAATTACTATCATTCATTTTACACTGTATTTGAAAAATTATGAAAAATGTAAATTACAATTTAAATTTAAAAATTAAATTATTAAAAAAAATTTTTTTAAATCATTATAATTGAAAAATAGAAAAATTCCCAAAGGTAATAATTGACGAAGCTCCAATTTCAGTTGGAAAATTCCCATCCATAACTGAAAAGTTCCAATTGCAGTTGGAAAATTCACATCCATAATTGAAACGTTCCAATTGCAGTTGGAAAATTCCCTTCTATAATAATAAAAAAATCTTAATTATGGTTAAAAAATAGAAATAATCCAATTTAGAATTAAAAAAAACACGTTTGGAAAAATCCCAACTATTTATAAGTTGGGAAAGAAAAAATTGTTACTGCAAATGCAAAAACTGTGTTAAATGAGACATCTTTTCTCTGTTTGAGTTTATTTTGCGTTGGTGTTTGAGATGTATAATTTACATAACAAGCGGGAAGAAAACGTAGGTGGTGTTACAAATACAAAGGTGGGGGGGGGGAGAGAGAGCTCTCCTCTCTTTGCCCTCTGCTCTCAATTACGTCACATTCCACAATGAAGGGAAAGCTGTCACGTACTTTCAATTTTTGTCACTATCGAGATTTTATACCTTCTTGTTGTTGTTCTTCTTCTTCTTCTTCTTCTTTTCTTCATTGTCGGGTAGCTTCATTATTGATTGGGGCTGAAAGAGAGAAATAGAGAGAGGGAAAAAAGGAATTGGCCGGCGCCGCCCGCGTCGCACTGGTCGATCGTTTCTCTATGTGACGTCATGACGCCTCGGCGTCCTATTGATTCTACTCGTGGACTGCCAGCCGATTGGCCGAATAGCTCGTCGAGGTTACGCGAACGTCAGGTCATGTGACTCCATACAGTTGAAGCTACGCAAACTCCAATTGGTAGCAGCCATCTTGCACCCTCTACCTTCAATACTCTTGTTACCAATATTTTAAGGAATCATCTAGATAAAGTCTTCAAAAATATTTTCCAAAAAAGAAAAATAGGGAAAATAAATAAAATAAATATAAAGTAAAGAAAATTTGCCTCATTTGTCACGATTTTTATCAATTTTTCCCTGTTTCGAAATTTCTTCGAAAGTTCACGAAAGAAGCGAAGTAAAATATTTTTAATCCACTCGTCAATTAGAGGGATGTAGATAATCATCTTTGACTCGTAAACGAGTGAATTAAATAATTTTTCTTTCTGAAAATTTTTTTTTTCAATGGAATTTTTACTTTTATTTTTTTTTCGCACACTTGTAGTTCTTCCAAGTAACTACTTTTGGATTTGTTCCATATCGTGATTATTACCAGTTGCTACTTTCCACTGACAGGAATTTCCTTGGTTTTAATCAATTTTTTCCCCTTCTGATTGCTAAACCAATGAGGAAATAAAAAAAAATTTTTGATATATAAAATCACCCCGAATGTTGTCGACCCAGTTAAGAACTGAAAATAAATTAACTTGATGAGCTAAAAAGTAAAGGCGAATGAAATAAAAAATGCTGATATTGAAAAAAATACTAGTGTACAATTAAAAAAAAATCGTTGGCAAAAAAAATTCGGTGAAAAAAAATATTAATAAATAAAATACTGAAGGAAAAAATAGTAATAAAAAAATAGGATGAGAAAAATCTTATTAATATTTTTTCCACTAGAATTATTTTCTATTCTTATTTTTTACTAGTAGTTTTTTTAGAAGAAAATACTAGAAAAAATACTAGGTGTTTGTAAAAAAATTCGAATAGAAAATAATACTTTTCTTGATATTATTTTACTTAATAAAATGTACATAATAGTAATAAAGTAAAATAATAATAAGCAAAGTATTATTTTCAACTTGATTTTTTTCACCTAGTATTTTTTTAAAATAATAATAATAATAATAAAATATAAATAATAGTAATAATTATTATTTTTTCTATCAGCACTTTATTCCATTAATATTTTTCCCTAATTTGTACTGTTTTCGATAGTACGATTTTCTATTTGTATTTTTCGTCTAGTATTTTTTTTAGACAAATAGAAAGAATTTACCAAAAAATTTTAAAAATTCGTAAAAAATGTTTTATACAAAGAATACTAGTAAAAAATACAAAAGGAATTTTCTGCTTTTAATTTTTAATTAGCATTTTTTTTAGAAAAATAAAAAAATTGATGAAAAAAATAATTTAAAAAAATACCAGTAAAGAAATATAAAGGATTTTTTATTTTCAACTAGTATTTTTTAATTAGTATTTTTTTGGGGGTAAAATTAGAAAAAATTCGTCAAAAAATAATAAAAAAGCTTCTGGAAAACATTTTTTTTTGTAAAAAAATAAAAATACCTACTAGTCGAAAAATACAAATTGAAAATAATACTAGCGAAAAAAATAAAAAAAGATAAACATACTAGTGTGAAAAAGTTCTAATTAAGAAAATTACATAAAAAAAATTATTGTTGGGTGAAAAAATAGTAGAAAAGACGAAAATAGAAAAGATGTAAAAAAAATTAAAAAATACTAGTTGGAAAAATTCTAATAAAATAAAAAAAATCTTGTAAGAAAATACTAGTAAAAAAAATAATAATAAAAAATAATAATAATATAATATAATAATAATATATAATAATAATAAAAAGAAATATTATTTAGAATAAACTAATAGAAAAAATGGAATAAAATACTATTGAAAATAAAGTGAAAGAAATATTGATAGAAAAAATATTAATTGTTTATAAGAATAATGGTAAAAAATATTCGTAGAAAAATACTAGTAGAAAAATACTAGTAAAAAATACCTCCTGGGGAAAATACTAGTAGAAAAATACTAGTAAAAATACCTCCTGGGGAAAATACTAATAGAAAATGTACTAAAAGAGTATAGTCAGAAAAAAGAACAAATTGTAGAAATGACAATAGAAGAAACACTAATAAAATAAAAAAACCTAATATTAAAAATACTAGTAAAATAGAAAATACCAGTAGAAAAAACCGATAGAAAAAAATAACTCGAGAAGTACTGTAATAGAAATAAAAAACTAGTAGAAAAAATACAAGTAGAAAAATTGTAATAAAATTAAAAAATAATGATAGAAAAATGCTATAATAGAAAAAATACTAATAGGAAAAATATTAAAAATAAAATATTAAAAATAAAAATATTAAAATGAAAATATTAAAAATAAAATAGTAAAAATTAAAATATTAAAAATGAAAATATTAAAAATAAAAATATTAAAAATAAAAATATTAAAAATGAAAATATTAAAAATAAAAATATTAAAAATATAAATATTAAAAATAAAAATATTAGGAATAAAACTATTAGGAATAAAAAAATATCAAAAATACTAATAGATAAAATATTAAATTCAAAAAGCTATAGAAAAAATACAAGTACAAAAAATACAAAGAAAACAAAAATCACAAAATATTACAAGAAGCAAGAATAATAAAATAGAAGCCAAGAATTTAATATAAAATACAAAAAAAAATTCCCCGAAAACAGAAAATACTAATAAAGAAAAATACCCCAAAAAAATCGACAAAACTACAAAATCGAAATAAAGAAAATAAAAAAATTACATTACTGAATAGAAAATAAAAAAGAAAATAGGGATGACAGATAACTGGATATAAAAATTTATCTAGATCAATCGTGATGGAGATGCTTGCAAGCCTTCGGGTTTAGAGGGTAGTCGCGTGGGTTGTTAATGGCGCTCGAGTCGTACAATCGAGGCCAGAAAGCTCACAATTTCAGTGCTGCTGACGGTGCTGTCGGTGATGTTAGAAAATGCGGACATGTAATAATGGCACCTAACATGGTTTGGTACTCAATTAACGGTTTTCATTCACATAGTGTTTTAACATAGCAGTGCGCGTGAACCACAATAAAAAAAGAAAAGAAACGAAAAATTAAATTAGAAAAAAAAAGAAACAACCTTCCCCCCCTCTGTTTGTTATTATTGTTATATTTATATATTATATATATATATTGTATTGTTGAAGTGAAGTGATTGTTGAGGATTTTTTTCACACACACACACCCTAAGAATATTTTCTCAACAATTAAGGTGAGGAATAATGTTTTTTTCTTCTTCTCGGGGTTTTTCTTTTTTTTTAAACAACGATCGATCGGTGCGATACTAGTCTGGGTTCGCCTATTCTTCGTGGAATAGTTATTATTTGCAAGCGTGTATATTGGTATATATCATTAGAATATAGGTTGTTTCATAAAAAAAGATGTGTGTATTGATCAGTTTTGGTGTATTTTTTTTCTCTTTTCTGTGTCTTGTTTTTTTGGGTTATGATTTTTTGTATTTTAGCTTGAGGAAAGAGTTAGGAGTTGGTGAATTTTTTTTATGTATTCGTTTTACTGTTTTATTGTGGGTGGCAAGTTTGTATCAAATTCGTATCAAATTGGATCAAATTCGTACCAAGTTGTATCAAATTGGATCGAAATCGTACCTAATTGAATCAAATTGGTTCCAATTCGTACCAAATTGTATCAAATTGGATGAAATTCGTACCAAATTGTATCAAATTGGATGAAATTCGTACCAAATTGTATCAAATTGGATGAAATTCGTACCAAATTGTATCAAATTGGATGAAGTTCGTACCAAATTGTATTAAATTGGTATTGAATTGTATCAAACTGGATCAAATTTGTACCAAATTGGATCAAATTGGAACAAATTCGTACGAAATTGTAAAGAGTTGTTATTTAGCTAAATTAAATTCGATCAAATTGCTACCAAATTGGTACCGAATTGTAAAGAATTTATACCGAATTTTAAAAAATTGTTGCCAAGAATCAAATCAGTAGCAAATTGCAAAAGAATTTCTACCAAATTACGAGGATTTAGTAAATTGAATCAAATTGGTACCAAATTGGTTAAAACTTCTATCAAATTTGATTGAATTGGTTCAGCAAAATTTAGATCAAATTATGTTTTCATCAAATTGTCACTTCTTTAAGTACAATTTAATATTTTTAATTTGACAGTGAGACTTTTCGGTTGTACCTTATTTTCTGACGAATAATTAACGAATTATCTGAATGATTATTTTCTGAAAAATTATTTTTTGAAGAATTATTATTTTCAAAAGAATAATTTTTTGAAGAATTATTATTTTCAGAAGAATAATTTTTTGAAGAATTATATTTTTAAGGAATAATTTTTTTAAGAATTATTATTTTTAGAAGAATAATTTCTTTAAGAACTATATTTTTAAAGAATAAAAGAAATAGAAATTTAATAGAATATGTAAACTAAATAAAATAATAAATAAAATAAATTTTCTGAAGAATCAATTTTTAAAGAACAATTATTTGCTGAATAATTATTTTCCGATCAATTATTTTCCGATCAATTATTTTCTTAAGAAATAATTTGAAGTTGAAAGAAATTGAAAGAAATTTGGTTTCAAAAGAAATTTTCTTTTTGAAGAAAAAATAACTTCTTTGCTTCTGTACTTTTATTAACTATTGCGCAAGGAATGTTCACTTTCTCAGTAAAACTAGTCCACTAATAATATGTTCAAAACTGTCAAATTGTGACAAAAGCTTTTCGAGAATTGTGGTAAAAAACATTTTTTTACGAGGAAAAAAATATTTCTCATAAATATTTGTTATTTTGATTTTTTAGAGAATAGAGTTTGATTTCTTTAGAAAAAACGACTTTGTTTTCTTTCATAAAGAGAGAACAGAGACATTTTCTTCTGACTCTTCTAGAAGCTTCTTCTTCTTCTTATTTTTTTCTTCTCTTTTTTGTCCATCAATCTGGAAGATTTTCCATTCGACTTCTATTTCGAAAAAAAGATTCTGTCGATATGAATCATACAAGTATCAGTGTTCCCTTTCGTTTTGTGCAAGATAATAATCTTTGACGTTCATAGATGAGGGCATTAAAAATAAAAGCCCGTGGCATTTTTTTTATCTTCGAAAAAGAAGTAAAATTTTCCTCTTCTTCTTTTCTTAGTTTCTTTCCCATAAACTTTCCAATTTGCCATTAGTGAAAAAAAACTAGAAAAAATATAAAAACAAGAAGTAAATTCGATTCACACGAATTGAGTTAAGATTTTCAAATATTTATTATTAATTAATGTTAAAAAATTTATTATTAAAATTATTTTCCAAAATTTATAATTAGCAGGCATTAATTATTTAAAGTAGCAGTTATTTATGTATTCATTTATTCATAATTTATCATTTATTTATAATAATATTGTTTATTACTGTAAATAAATGAATACGTAAAATAATAAAAAATCGCAATTTTTAGTAACAAATTTTTTTCCTAACATAAATGTTTAATATATAGGGAAATTTTTTAAAAAAGAGATTTTCTTTTCAAAAATAAACAGTGAAAGAAGATTGCGAATCTAAATTAGTGTTTAATATTTTAATATAGATGGAGCAAAAGAAAAAAGAAAACAAAGTTATGGACCTAGTTTTATTTTTACAATAAACAACACTTCATTTTCATTCAATTCTAAAAGTTTCATTATATACAGTACCTATTTTTATCCTTTTCATTCTAATCCTGAATCGATCACCAAGGCAAGTTAATCGTATCAGACGTACGTTCTTCGTCCTTGATTTGTATGCGTCAGAAAACAGTGTTTTACTGTAAAATAACATTCTTCTTTTACGAAAATTTCTTTTCAATGCAATTTGTAATTTTGCCAATGGGGAAATTTTATTGAAAAATAAATTTTTGTTTATAAAAACAATGAAATTGGTAAAAAAAAAAAATAAATATCATAATAATACCAATAAAAATATATGTCTGACTAATAATTTATTTCTACTACTTAACGATAATATTTGCGATAAAAAAATAAAATAAAAAAATAAATAATAATAATAATAATAATAATAATAATAATAATAATAATAATAATATTAATAATAATAGCAATAACAATAATACGTCTGACTATTAATTTACTTGTACTACTGAAACGTTAATATTAATATAAATAATAATATAAAATTATTAAAAAAATATATGTCTGACTACAATTTACTTCTACTACTTAAAAATTTTAATAATTATAAAATAATATTGACAATTTACGTCTGACTAAAAAGTTTCATTTACTACTTGGCGATATTATTAGAAATAATTTCACTTTTGTAATAATTATGCAACTAAATAAATTTAAACATTAACTATGATAATATAAGTATGATTAATAATTTATTTTTGCTACTAAAATGAGAATATTTATTTAAAAGATAACACAACAGTAATACAAGTAATAAAAAAAATTTTTAAATAAATATAACACAATAATGATACAAGTATTAAAAAAATATATGTCTGACTTATGATCTACTTCTACTACTGAAACAATAATATTAATATTAGTAATAACAATAATAATGTTTAAAATAAAAATTTACGTCTGACTAATAATTTACTTTTTACTACTTAACCATATTATTAACAATAAAATAAAAGAATTAGAAATTATGTCTGACTAATGATTTACTTTTACTACTGAGACGATAACGAAACAAAAATTAATAATAAAAAGCAATAAAAATATATGTCTGACAAATGATTTACTTCTACTACTTGACGATAATATTAACAATAAAATAATATTAAAAACAGTGATGATATATACGTCTGACTATAAATTTGTTTTTACTACTGAAACGAAAACAGGGCAAAAAATAATAATAAAAATATATGTCTGACTAATTATTTACTTTTACTACTGAAACGAAAACAGGGCAAAAAATATGTGTCTGACTAATTATTTACTTCTACTACTTAAACGATAGTATTATTAATAAAAATAATAATAATATTAACAATTAAAATTTTAGTTACACAACATGTGTATTAATTTAAATGAATTATTAATTATTTGAAATATTTCGTACAAAAGAACTTTTTTTTAATTATAAAATACATGTTTATATTGTTATAGAGAGATTATGACGAAATAATGATCCTATTGCCTTTGTGATTCATGTTAGTTGATGGGATTCGATAAACGATTACGTGATGTTAAAATGCTAATGAAATTATTGTTTCTAGTTTGGCGTAGTGAGAGTTCATTTATTATCACCGCATGTAATATAATTGCATGGAAAAATTTACATTTAATTAAATTTAAATACAGATTTAAAAAAAAGGAGAAAAAGATTTAAAAACGTAAAAAAGAAAAGAAAGGAATTTCTTTTTGTCTTCTTGTTCTCTTTTTATAAACATTTTTTCCCGAAAACTAAATGCGAATTTTCATTATTTAGTTTTTTTTTAATTTTCCATTGGTAAATATTTTTTTTTAAATTATTCATTTACACCGAATGGTAAATTCTCGCAATTGTTTTTGTTTTTTTTTGTGTTTTTTCGATTTTTTTGTTTGTTTGTTTTTTTGTTTCGCTACTTTTAGTAATTAATTCGTATTAATAAAGAAGTGGAATTTTTTTTCAATTAAAAAAGTAAAAAAATAGAATTTTGGGATTTTAACTTTTAATATGATTTTTGAATGTTTCGATTCGGAACTTTTGTCCTAATATCAATGGTTTATTTCGATTTTGCAAATTTGAATAAAATTCTGTGCCTCGTGGGTGAAATGGAAATACGCAAAATAATTAATTCCTTTTTTTACACCTGAAGATTAAAAAAACTTTTTTTTTGGAGAAATAAAAACGAGGAATTCTTATGGATGAGAAAAAGTTAAAATGTAATTAAAAATTTGTCTTGTCACGATGGAGTATGGTATAAAATAATTCGAGCGAAATGAATCTATCTAGTAATAGGTTTCTGAGTGATCTCAGGGGATAAACTTGGTTAACAAGGTAATTCATTATACATTCTCGTGCACAATAACCCTTCTCTCTCACTCACTCACTCTCTCTTCTCAGACCTGGCTGAATTGTTGTAACGTTTAATTAGTTGACAATTAGTCAGTTGACATTTCAAATGAGTGCAATAGTTTCTTCAAATTATTAAATTAATTCAAAGTGTGAATCATCATGGCCGGGTAAATGATATATTTACCTTAACCTCTCTCGACAAATATTTCACATTAATTTCCATTTGATTTATAAATAAAAATACAAAAATTATTCTCATAGAAAATTATTTCAGAGTGAAAACAATTGTTGGGACATTTTCTTTTCTGTTCTCCAGAGAGTTAAATTTTCTGAAAATAATTTTCACCTTTTTTTGCTCTTTTTTCTTCTGTGAAAAAATATTTTTAATTGAAAACTATTTTTTGTTTACTGAAGGAAAATTTCGAACCTAAAATTACATCTGTTCTTCCCTTTTTTCTAGAAAAATACTTTTTAATTAGAAATAATTTTTTGAAATTCTTCTCTTTCCTATTTTGTTCTCTCAGAAAGTTCGAATAAAAAAGTATCGAAAAGAATTTTCTTGAGAAATAGAAAGAATTTAAGAGAGGAAAATATAAAAAAAAAATTAAAAATGTATATAAAATATGAGAAATAAATTTATTATATTTTTTTTTATTTCTATTTAAATATTTTTTTCTAATTTCAGTTGGTGATTACAAGAAACAATTTTTTGTGGATTAAAATAAAGGAAAAGAGAAAAGAAAAAAGATGTCGTCGGTGAAGGTGGCGGTGCGGGTTCGTCCCTTCAATAACCGAGAGATATGCCGCGAAGCACAATGTATTATCGACATGAATGGAAATACCACTTGTAAGTAATAATTTTTTATCTAAAATTTATTTCGAAACGCAATTAGACTGAAAATTTAAAGAATAAATCGAGAAAAATAAAAAAGAGTAGAAAAAAATAGTTAAAAATAGAAAGAAGGCAACTGAAAAATTGAAAATATGGAGAAAAATTCTGGAAAATAGAGAAAAGTAGAGAAAAGTAGAGAAAAGTAGAGAAAAGTAGAGAAAAGTAGAAAAATAGAAAAAATAGAAAACAAAAGTAAGAAAAAATTGAAAGAATACAAAAAAATTTAAAAAGGGGTTTAAAAAAGTGTAAAAATAGGGAAAAAGTAGAGAAACGCAGAAAAATGGGAAAAAACGAGAAACATTTTTAAAAAATTGAATGAATATATAAAAAAAATTGAAAATTGTTTTGAAAAAAAATTGAAAAAATATAGAAAAAAAATTGAAAAAATATTGAAAAATTCAGAAAACTAGAGAAAAGTAGAAAATTAGAAAAAATTGGAAAACAAAAATAAGAAGAAATTGAAAGAAAACAAAAGAATTTAGAAAAGGAGTTAAAAAAGTGTAAAAATAGGGAAAAAGTAGAGAAAAGTAGAAAAATAGAAAAAAACGAGAAACAAAAATAAAAAAAATTTAATGAATATAAAAAAAATGAAAATTGTTTAAAAAAAAAGTGAAAAAAATACAGAAAAATTCCGAAAAGGGGAGAAAAGTAGAAAAATAGAAAAAATAGGAAACAAAAATAAGAAAAAATTGAAAGAATACTACAAAAAAATTTTAAACGGGATTTAAAAAAGTGTCAAAATAGGGAAAAAGTAGTGAAAAGTAGAAAAATAGAAAAAAAACGAGAAACAAAAATAAAAAAAATTGAATAAATATAAAAAAATTGAAAAAGTGTTTTGAAAAAGTGTAAAAAATAAAAATGAAGAAAAAAAATAAAAAAATAGAGAAAACGGGAAAGAAAAATAAATATAAATTGAAAAGCTGTTTTAAAAAACTGTAAACATAGAGAGAAAAGTAGAAAAAAATAGAAAAGACAAGAAAAATATTTAAAAAATTGAAGAAAACATTTTTAAAAATTGAAAGTTTAGAAAAATTAAAAAATTGAAAAATTAAAAAATTGAAAATTTAGAAAACAATAGAATAAAATAGAAAAAAGTAGAGAAAAGTAGGGAAAAAAAAGAATAGACAAAATTTAATTCTACATTAGAAAAAGAAATAACTGGAAAATTGTAAAAATTCTAAAAATAAATAAAAAATAATTCAATAGAAAAAGGATGGGTGATGATTCATTGAATAAGCTTTTTTAAAGATTGTGAATTATAAATGAGAGGGTGAAAGAAAAAATAGATATAAAAAAAGAGAACTTGGCTACTGCAACTGGGAGATGAAATCGATAATCCGCATCCGTGACTCACCGAATCTTTTTTTCTTTTTATTTATGATACCTCTCCAACGATATGTCTTTCATTCACCAAATGACACTAAATTGCAAATTTTTCCCCACCAGCACAAATAGAAAAAAAGCGAGAGATGACAAAATTTAGATAGAAAATATATATGAAGAAAAAAATTAACTTAAGTTGAATTTAAAATTTTTGTTTCCTCTTTAATTAAAATTTTTAATATTTTTCCCTCTATTTGAAAATTTATTTTCTCGCAAATCTATATTTCAGGAAATGTAAATTGGATTTATCGAAAAGTTATAATTAACAAAATCTAGTTGCATCGGAATTATTTTGATGTGTACTTTATCTCAATTTGATATATCCTTAGAAAAAGAAAAATTTTGCACTATTTTTTTATTATTTTGATAAGTATTTTTTATTTTCTTTATTTTTCACTTTTTTGTTTATTTTTCTAGATAAGTATTTTTTATTTTCTTTTTTTGACTTTTTTTCTTTATTTTAATTAGTGAATATTTTTTATTTTCTCTATTTTTCACTTTTTTTCTTTATTTTTATTGATAAGTATTTTTTATTTTTTCCCCTCTTTTCTTCTTTATTCGCTTTTACATTTTTTTTATCTTGTTTTTAAAAAATATTTTTTCAAACTTACGAATATTTATTGTCTTTATATTTAAAAATATCTTTTCTTCAATTTTCATTTTTTTTTTTCTTTATTTTTATGAATAAGTATTTTTTATTTTCTATTTTCCCACTTTTCTTCTTTATTCGCTTTTACATTTTATCTTGTTTTTAAAAAACATTTTTCTGTGTTTACGAATATTTACAGTTTTTACAATTAAAAATATGTTTTCTTCATTTTTTTTGTTTCACAATTTTTGTATTGGGGATTTTTAATTTTTTATTTGTTTAAAAATATTTTTTCTCACAAATAGAGACAGAGAGTGAAAAATAAAGAACGTGAAATATATTTATCGGTATTTAAATACAAAAATGGAAAATAAATTTTGTAAATAGGAAATAAAAAAATAATGTACTTTTCTTGAATGTAAAGTAAAAATATCGAAATTTATAAGCAAAAAGAAAAAAATAATAATAAACGTAAAATAAAAAAGTATTCAATGGAAAAATAAAGAAATATTTTTGATGAAATTTTTGAAACAAAAAACAAAAATATCACAGGAAACGTTAAATATTTTTTTGACAAATGAACCCATAATATTTGTCATTCGGAAATAAGTTTAAAATATAGGAGAGAAACAGATCAGGAATGCGTTTATTCAGGCAGGAAACATCTTTCACGACCTCCGGTGACTCATCGCTCTCGACATCGATTTTTCATTTGACCCCGGCGCCTGTCTCCTTTTTCGCGAGTCTGCAATCCAGTATTTTCATATATACATATATATATATATATACATAACTTGATTCTGTCAATATGGCTGACTATATTTTACTATTTGACCTTATTAAACAACGTGGGTGTTTGCGTAAGACTTTTTTTAGTAAAACTAAATACACGTGTACAGCGACAAGTTTTCATTTTTTTAAATTCTTTTCTTTTTTTCACAGTCAAAAATTTTTTTTTCTTTTAAAATTATTTTTCACTTACTGAATATTACTAAAACGCAATTTTTTCAGTTCTGACAATTTTCCTTTCTTTTTTGAAGAATTTTGATATTGAAAAATAATTGTGTTCCCAGAAATTGAGGAACAAACAAAATGCTTGGTATGAAAAGAAATGAAAATTGAAAATTTATTATTTAGGTTAATTTTTTACGAAGGGTTTATTGTTAGCTCTGATGGTCGCACAGTAGTAAGAGAACGTATTCGGTCAGACAGGCCCCTCGCTTTATTATAAATAAACTGCGATAAATATTCTTTTCCAGTGGAAATTGAAAATTGCAAAAGAAAACTGAATAAAAATAAAGTTATTTTAAATTGAAAAAAAAATATCTATATAATATTAAAAAATTTAAACCTATATTTAAATAATATACTTTTTCTGAAAGACGATTAATTTTTCTCACTGAAAAATATATTTTCCTTCCGTTTAAAAATAAAAAAAATTGTCCAAAAAATAAAATTTGAGGGGAAAAAAAATTCTTACTCAAAATTTGTGATAGCAGATTTTGCGATTTATATGTAGTTGCATGGAAGGAAGCTAAATTCCAGTGATCGATTTCCGTGTCGAGTGCACATCACTTTAAATTAACGTCACAGTTCTTGAATATTACACATAGTCGAGAACATGTCAGACCGTGATATGTATATGGAAAATGTATATAGCATATTATTTATAGACTATGTTTGAATTTATTAAATCCTTTCTTTGTGCCTCGTGTAAAATGTACGATAATTCAATTTTATCAATTTAATGCAGATTTAAAACAAATAAAAATTTGTAAAAATTGCCAGTAAATAATAAATTTTCGTATTTTTTGTTTAAATTTTCATTCGATTATATTATTGCATAACACATTTTTTCCCCTTACTCGATTTTTCGTAATTTCATTCAATCATCAAAAATATTAACAAATTATCTTTATTTTTATAATCTAAGTTAATATTATTTCCCTTTATGGAAGAATCGAAATAATTTCGTTTGTGAGAGAATTTTCATGCCGTCTAGGCGGCGATTTAACGAACTACACTGGCGGGAAATTCAAAACAAGAAAACTTTATTGTTATGAATTAAATAACAAATTAACAACAACAATAAATGAAATTTATTGTTTTTCAAAATTTATTTTTTTAAATTTATTATTTATTAAATTTATTGTTATTTAATATTAATGTTTATTAAAGTTTGGTAATTAAATATTTATAACATGTAATTATTTGTATATAATTATAAAACTGTAGAATAAGAAATAAAACTTTTGAATTCAGAAAATATAAATATTAATTACAAGTAATAAAAATTAATTTAATAACTGAAAAATATTTTTTAAACTAAGATAAAATAGGGGGTATGACTTTTTATGTAATTTGAAATTATAGTTTGCATTTTTTATATGATACTTATTTTTTGCAGCCATTACAAATCCAAAAGCACCACCAGGTACTAAAGATGCCATCAAGAGTTTTAATTACGACTATTCCTACTTTTCAATGGACGTAAGTTTAAAAAATAAATAATTCAATCAAACGCAGGAAAAATTATGTTTAAAACAAGTAAATTTTTACCTGAATCATTTAAATAAATGCACTGTTGTTAATTATTATCGAAATATTTTCTGAGGAAATTATAAAAATTTGCTTTTTTCCTCAAGTATTAAACGTTCGAATGAATAAAATTCTTCTGGAATATTTTTTTCTTTTTCTTTTCTAAATGTTTATGTTTAATTATTTGCAGGAACATTAGATGAACATTTATTTAGTTGTCAATTAATTGTTTTCATGGAATAACATTCTTTTTGTAAAAAAAATTACAAATTAAAAGAAGTAGAAAAGTATCGTATGTTCAAAATTTTAGAAAAATAATTTTCTTCGAATTACCGAATTCTTTATTCGATCACTAAATTTACTTAAGAAAATTTTATTTAAAATTTTAAAGTAATCTAAATTTATTTAACAAAACTTTATTTAAAATTTTAATGTAACCTAAAAGTAAGGTTAGTTAGATTTTTAAAAATAAAGTTCTTGATTCAAACATAATTTTTTCTGAGTGTTTCCTTTCGAATAAATTTATTTCCATTTTTTCCAAATATTTTCTTTTTCGATTTTTGAAAGAAATTTTTAGCCAATGAAAAATTGGGATTTAAATTATTTTCGAAAGAAAAATATAATAATGGAAAGTTTAATTTAAATGAAACTAATTTTTCAAGAATATTTTTACTCTTTTGTAACGAAAACTATTTTTTAACTTTTTTTTAGTATTTTTTCCTTTTTTTGGAGTTTAACAATAAACGTTAAACGAGACAAAGAGAGATAAAGATAGAAAGAGAGAGAGAAAATTGTAGAAAATTCGAGACACGTAAGACATCGAAATACAAGTTACTTTGTAAAATATTCAGCAAAAAAATACATTCGCTCGATATTTCACTGGATCTCTTGACTGAAACAGAAATAGTGGACTCTTTTTTCGTTTCGTCCAGTTCTGTTTTAAGACTTATATTCCTTATTCGACTCGTATATTCTACTAGAATTTTCGTCTGCTGTTATAAATCTCATTTAAGGCTCTCTACATTTTTCTCTCTCACTCATTGTCATTTGTCTCCAAGTGAAAAATCTTCTTATCTCTATAAAAAAAAACAAATGTTTAGAAAAAAAAGGTTTAAAAGTTTTGTTAAATTAAAGTTTAAAATTACTTTTTCTTTTGAATTTTTTTTTGAATTTTTTATTTCTTTTTCTATTTCCAAAGAAAATTTCCTAACTTTAAAAATTAATTTCTTTTGCAGTCAAACGACACTGATAATTATTCATCGCAAATTATGGTTTATAAAGATATTGGCGAAGAAATGTTGGAACACGCTTTTGAAGGTAAATTCAGTTTTATATATAAATTTTATATTTTTTCTAACATCATAAGTAGGCAATAAATATTTTCTCGTTGAGAGAGAAACGGAGAAATAAAAAGAAAATTCTCTCGCAGTAAATTGATAACTTGGAAAAAAATTTTTAAGAGAAATTTTTTCTCCTAATGGATCCATTTTCAGCTTCCATTTCAGAAATGGAATCTCCGATTTATGGCGAAAAAAAAGTGTTGATCTGTATTAGAGAATTTTCTTTATGTACTATCTTTCAGTCATTTTATTTTTTCTCCTTTTTTCTTCTCGACTTTTATACACATTTTATACGTATTTTATATTTTATATTTTATTTTTTATTAATATTTAATTTGTTAAAACAAACAAAAACAAAAACAAAAATTACAAATTAATAATTCATAATTCTTAATAATTCTTAATAATTCTAAATACAATTCTTAACAATAATCACAAGTAAATTATCAATAATTATCAATAAGTATTTTATGTTTTATTTTTCTAATTTCTTTAGTATTTTAATTTATTTTTTTGTCTAAAATGGATGTTAAAAAATTTTTTTTCCACTTTCTCGCAAAAAAAAATAGGTTACAACGTTTGTATATTCGCCTATGGTCAAACTGGAGCCGGAAAATCGTACACAATGATGGGAAAGCAAGAGGAGGGCCAGGAGGGTATTATTCCACAAATTTGCCAGGATCTTTTTGGTAAAATCACATCAAATTCCAATGAACAATTAAAATATTCAGTTGAGGTCAGTTATATGGAAATTTATTGCGAGAGAGTTCGTGATCTTCTTAATCCAAAGAATAAAGGTAATCTTCGCGTGAGGGAACATCCCCTATTGGGACCCTACGTTGAGGATCTTTCTAAATTGGCTGTGATGTCCTATCAAGATATTCATGATCTCATTGACGAAGGGAACAAGGCCAGGTTTGTTCTTCTTTTTTTCCCCGTCATTTTTTGTTGAAATAAAAATAAATTTTTCAATTTCAAATAAATTTAAAATAAATTTTTCAATTTAAAATTGATTTTTCAATTTAAAATTAGTTTTACAATTTAAAATTGATTTTACAATTTTAAAATAAATTTTTCAATTTAAAATTGATTTTACAATTTAAAATTGATTTTACAATTTAAAATTAATTTTACAATTTAAAATTGATTTTTCAATTTAAAATTAATTTTTCAATTTAAAATCAGTTTTTCAAATTAAAATTAAAATAAAAAATTAATATTATTATTATTTAATTATAAAAATAATTTTTTATTTTCTAACAACCAAGAAGAAATTAATTTTTTCTTATTCTTTATTTATATTAATTATTAACTATATTAACGAATTCAATTATTATCATTAATTACATTTTATAATTTTTATATTTTTATACATTTTTTATATATTTTTTTATTTTTTTATTTTTTATATTTTATATTTTATTTTCTCATATTATTTTTTTTTTAAAAGTTTAATTTAGTTTTCCTTTAAATAATTTGAAGTTACATCTAAATTTTTCCGAGTATGGAAACTTTTCCATATTCTTAATGTCTCAGACATTTTTCTTTCATTTTCTTATCCATTTTTAAAAATCTGCTAATTAAGGACAAAAAATTTTTTTTCTAATTTTTTTCTCTCTCTCTTTTTGAAGAACTGTGGCGGCTACGAATATGAACGAGACCTCGAGTAGGTCGCACGCAGTGTTTACGATTTTCTTCACACAACAGAAACAAGACTCAATTACGGGATTAATTACGGAGAAAGTCAGTAAAATTTCGCTTGTCGATTTAGCGGGCTCGGAAAGGGCAGACTCGACAGGAGCGAAAGGAACGAGATTGAAGGAAGGCGCAAATATCAATAAAAGTTTAACAACACTTGGAAAAGTCATTAGTGCACTTGCTGAAATTGTAAGTCTTTCCTTTTATCAACTTCAATTTTTTATTTCGAGAAATTGGAAAATAAAAAAATAAAAAAAATAAAAAAAAATAAAAAAAAAGAATTGAAGAAATAATTATTGAAAATTCTGTATCGCTAAATCAACGCTTTTCCTTTTGCAATCTTTTTCACATTTGGAACTTAAAAATCATGCAAAAAATAAAGGCGGTAAGTCTCCTTTCGCTTGCTAATTAAGCTAAAAATTTTCGAAACTGAAATAATTTTTTTCAATTATTTATTTTAGCTTTTTTAAGCTTTTTAGTTTTTTTGGCTTTTTTGTTTTTCAGCTTCTTTACTTTTTTCTAGTCTTTTAGTCTTTTCGTTTCTTTTTAGTTCCTTTAAATTTTTAGGTTTCCACCTTTTGGTATTTTTTTTCTTTTTACTTTCTCTAGATTTTTTGCCTTTTAGTATTTTTTCTCTTTGTTCCATTTTAGTTTCTTTAGTTTTTGTTTGTAGGCTTTTTTAAGCTTTTTTAAGCTATTTTAGGCTTTTTTTATTCTTTTTAGTCTTTTTTTTATTCTTTTTAGATTCTTTAGTTTTTTTTACTCTTTTTTAGTCTTTTCGCTTCTTTTTAGTACCCTTATTTTTTTAGTCTTTTTTTAGTCTTTTTTTAGCCCTTTTTTACTTCCCTCTTAAAATTGCAGGCTTTAAATTTAAATTTTAATTAATTTAATTTAATTTAATTTTAATTTTAATTAATTTATTTTAATTTAATTTTAACTTTAATTAATTCTTTAAAATTTAAAAATAAATTACAGGCAACAAAAAAGAAGAAGAAAGCAGATTTCATTCCCTATAGAGATTCAGTGCTGACTTGGCTTCTTCGTGAAAATTTGGGAGGCAATTCGAAAACGGCAATGATTGCAGCAATCAGTCCGGCTGATATTAATTATGACGAGACACTCTCGACTCTAAGGTAATCAACACTTTTTTCCCCGGTGAAGTTCGATTTTCAAATTTTGGCAAAATATATTATTAACAATAAAACATTGAAAACACAAAATTATTAAAATACTGAAAAAAAATTATAAAATATTTTTACATATTTTTTTTTTAATATCAATTCGCAGATATGCGGACAGAGCGAAACAAATTGTTTGCAAGGCCGTTGTCAATGAGGATGCAAATGCCAAACTTATCAGAGAACTCAAGGAGGAAATTCAAAAACTTCGAGAACTTCTCAAACAAGAAGGCATCGATTATCACGAGGGTGAGTTTTCAAAGAAAAAGTATTTTTCTGATGGGGAAAAAAATTATATTAAATTTATATTTATTGGGAAATATTTATTCAACGAGTCAAAATGAAGTGTTAAATTTTCAAAGAAAAGAGAGAAATTTTTCCCTTCGTCTTAGAGAAATAAATTTTGAGAATTTTTTTCTTTTCTTTTTTATATTTATGCTCGACATTGATCCAGGTGGTAGAATCACTTATAAAAAGAAAATATCCAGTAAGTAGAATTATTAAACAAAAAAAAAGAATATTTTTCACTTTTTTTAAGGCTTCAATTTTTTTTTTAATTTCACAACAATTTTTTTCCCGTTTAATAATTGTTTTGCCTTGGCTACATTTTTAACTGCAATTCTTTTACTTTGCTTAATTGGAAATCTTTCGAATTTAAAAAAAATTAGTTAAAAATATAAAAAAGAAACTAAAAGAAATTTTAATAGAAAAATGTATTAATAGTTAAAGAAAAGAAATCGTAATTTTACCCGAAAAGCAATTCTCGTGTCACATTTATTTCGAATTGTGGTTTAAGAAAAAAATTTCTAGTCTTTCAAAGGGGGAAATTAATTAAACGAAATTCCCCTTCTTTTAATCACTTTCAGCACGGCGTTGTCTCGTTTATTGAACCTCTGATTTCTAAATAAATTAAATCAAGTCTAGACTGTTCAGAATGATTTCTCGTCAACTTGGGAAATAAATAAATTTAAATAAATAACGAAACTTCGAGAAAATAATTTTATTTTTTCTATGCCTTTAGTTTTCTTTATAACGCCAAAAAATAATAGTCACATGGAATTAATTTATTCAAAATGAAAACAGTAATTAAAAAACCAATATTTCCAAGTGTTTCAAAAAAATAATCAATAAAAAGATGAATTAAATTAATTTAGCGTTCAATATTTTATTTTCATTACAGAGATTTTTTACTTTCTACTTTTTTTATTTTCTGCTTTTTTATTACTTATTACTATTTATTTTACTTGATATTTATAAAGAATAGGGATAAAAATTTACAATAGATGTAAGAAAGAAAATTTATTTATTAAGAATAAGCATAAAATAGATGGAAGAAAATAAAAATTGTATATTTTTATGTGTGGCTTTCAGTGTCCAAAGTGTCGTCTTAATATTTTCATTTTTTCCTGAGATTTAAAAGAAAAAAACTTGGGATTAAAAATTTATCGTTATAATGCTATTTATAAAAATTTGTTGCGTGATTGTTCGAGAGGATTTTTTGGCGAAAATCTTTTTTAATGATTTGAATAAATTTTTTTAGGTGACGAAATCATTAGGTCAAAACGAGAGGGTGATATGAAGGAATCTCGACAGAGGATTCCGTCTCATCCGACATCGACTCTCGCCGAAGAGGCCGTTGAACAGTTGCAGGCTTCAGAGAAACTCATAGCCGGTGAGATTTTCTTTTTCATTCATTTTTTTACTTATTTTATTTAATTATTTTTTATTTATTCAAACTTTTTATTTATTTTCTCTCATTGTTTTTAATTGTTTACAACTTAATTTTCAATTACTGTATTGTTTTTTTTTGTTTTTTTACTGTATTTTTTTTTTGTTTTTTTACTGTATTGTTTTTTGAATTTATCTTGAATTACTTTTTGGACTCATTTTATTTTATTTTTTGCCTTTTTTTCTATTTGTTGATAATAATTTTTTTGTACTCATTTTTAATTACTTTTTGTACTTTTTTTAAAATGATTTTTATTTATTCCTTCCACGTGTTTGTACTTGTTACTATTTTTCACATGTAGTTAGTACTTTTATTATTTTTTTGTACATCAATTATTTTTTTGGATAGGTTTTTATTTATTTATTTTTTTGAACTTCTTTGAATTTTTTTTTACTTTTTTATTTTTTGGTATTTTATTTAATATTTGGAATTTCTTTACTTTGTCATTTTTATTTAGTTTTTAAACTTCTATCATGTTTTTGAACTTCAATTACTTTTTTGCTCTTGTATTTATTAATTTATTAAAATTTCATTTACGTTTTGTATTTACTTCTTTACTTCTCTTATTTTTTAAACTTGTTTGGATTATTTTTCGCACTTCTTTTAATTTTTGGTACTTTTTATTTATTTTTGGGCATAATTTTTTTTTATTTTATGTACTTCTCTTATTTTTGTCTTCCTTTTATTTTTGAACTTCTTTTACTGTTTTGTACTTCTTTTACTTTTTTGTACTTTTTTTAATTTATTTTTTGTATACCTTTTTTGAATAACTTTTTGTCTTTAATTCATTTTTAGGTTACAATTCTTTTTTTTATACTTGTTTTTATACTTTTTCTTCTTTTCATTTCTCTTTTGCTCTTGTTTTTATTTATCTGGTGTACTTATTTTTTTCTTATGCATTTTTATTTTTTTTTTGCACAAGTACAAAATAGTGAAAAAAAATTCTACTTATTTTTATTGTACTTTTTATGTACTTTTCTCTATTTTTTCCCATTTGTGGGAAATGTACTTTTATATTTACCAGCACAAAAAGTTTGAAAAATAATAAATTTATTTTTATTTTTTTTTCTAATATTTTTCTTTTCTTTTATTAATTTTTTTTTATTTTTCTCCTTTTATTTGTTTATTTTTTATTTTTATTTATTTTTTTTAAATTTTTTTTATTTACTGTGGAAAAAAAATGTTTGAAAACTAATAAAGAAAAAATTGTTTTTTTCTCCATTTAAAGAGTTGAATGAGACTTGGGAGGAGAAACTAAAACGAACAGAAGCAATTCGCCTGCAACGTGAAGCTGTATTTGCGGAAATGGGCGTCGCAGTAAAAGAAGACGGCGTAACTGTTGGTGTATTTTCTCCAAAGAAAACACCGCATTTGGTGAATTTAAATGAAGATCCCTCGATGTCTGAATGTTTGATTTATTACATCAAGGACGGTTTCACAAGAGTTGGAAGTGCCGAGGCAAACATTCCCCAAGATATTCAACTTTGTGGTCCACACATTCTCAGCGAGCATTGTGTCTTCGAAAGTCACGAAGGTTGCCAACTTTTATTATTTATTACTTTAAAAAAATAAAAATTATTTACAAAATTCACCTCCACATTTTTTTTCTATTTCATAAAAATTTTTTTTCTATTTCATAAAAAATTCTTTTTTCTATTTCATAACAAAAACTTTTTTCAGGAATTGTCACTTTAATACCAAGAAAAGGTGCTCTAATTTACGTTAATGGTCGCGAAGTGACGGAATCAATTATTTTGAAAACTGGATCACGAGTAATTCTTGGAAAGAATCACGTTTTTCGATTTAATCATCCGGATCAAGGTAGGAGGGGATTTTTTTGTCTTTTTGATTTTATATATTGAACTTTTTTTTGATGAACATTTTTTTGAAATTTCATTCCCTTATTCTTGGATTATTTTAGTTCGTGAGCGCAGGGAGAAAAGTTCACCAGCCGAAACACCAGGAAATGGGGAAACTGTTGATTGGAATTTTGCACAAATTGAACTTCTCGAGAAGCAGGGAATCGATCTTAAAGTTGAAATGGAGAAGAGATTGCTTGTTCTCGAGGAGCAATTTCGTAAGGAAAAAGAGGAGGCGGATCAACTTTTTGAAGAACAAAGAAAGGTATTTTTTTACTATCTTCATATTTTTATTTCTAACTAGTTAAAATTCGTTTACGAATTAAAATCAATTAGTTTAATTAATTTCCCCAGTATTAGCATCAATTGATTTCTTTTTCTTCTATTTTGTACTTTGTCCTTCTTCACGTTTGTACTTGAAAAAATATTTTTATTAATTACAAATATAAATTAATATTTATAAAAAATCAATTGATTTCTTTTTCTTCTATTTTGTACTCTGACCTTCTTCACGTTTGTACTTAAAAAAGTGTTTTTATTAATAAATATAAATTAATATTTATGAAAAAAAAATAAAAAGATGATTGTAATTTCCTTTAAAAATTGTCTTTAAAAACAGAAAATTCCCCATATTTTTCCAAAAGAAACTTTAGAAATTTTCTAAACAAAAAATGTTGTGTAAAAATTGTCATTGTTCAGTAAATAAGTAATTATCAATAATATTGTTAATTTTAATTAATTTTACTTTTTTTGTTCCAGAATTACGAGGCAAGAATCGACGCTTTACAGAAACAAGTTGAAGAACAGAGTATGACAATGTCGATGTACAGCAGTTACACTCCGGAAGACTTTAATAATATAGAAGAAGATATTTTCGGTGAATATTTAGCACTATTTTCCAACTTTTTTCCTTTATCTCTAAAAAAAAGTTTCTTCATTTTCTAAAAATTTAAAAACTCTTTTCTTTATCTACGAAAAAATTTTTTTTCTTCTTTCTTTCAAAAGGTTTTTTTCTTAAATTTTTATTTACTAACACTATTAGTATTTCTTTTTTAATACTTGAAGGTTTGGAATTGAAATTAACATTTTTTGAAGCACCGTTTAAATAACTGCATGATTTTTAAAATTCACTTTTGATAATAATTAATCACGCAATCGTTCATTTTTTCATTATCTATTAGTCAATTACTCAATTTGCTTTTGTAATAAATAATTACTCGTCAGTTTTAGTTTTATTTAGTTTTATAAGAGTCATACTTTTTTATCGACGAAGTAACTTTTTTTTACTATTTTTTTTAATTTTCTATTTGTTTTTCAAAAAGAAACACTCTTATAGTTTTTTTACTCCTAAAGTGGTAATTTTACATGTCTTTCAAAGTAAATTTATTTTTCTATCATTTTCGATAAATTTAGAATTTTTTTTCCTTAGGCAAAAAAATATCGTTTTATTCTCTTTGTTCTCATTTACCATCGAGTTCTCACAAAAGAGATTGCAGCAATAAAATTTTTTTTCTTGGCTTTTTGGATGGAAGATCCAAAAGGCAGTTGCATTTTCTTTTGGGGGGGATTTTTTTTCTGAAGATTTTTTGCTTGGCTTATCTGACTGTTTTGCCTGGTGATTGCTTGATTTTCAGTCAACCCATTGTTTGACGCAGAGAGCAACTGGGGAGAACGGGAATTTCAGTTGGCCGCTTGGGCATTTCGTAAATGGAAATATCATCAATTTACAAGTCTTCGCGATGATCTTTGGGGCAATGCCATTTTCTTAAAGGAGGCAAATGCCATTTCTGTCGAACTCAAGAAAAAGGTACTAAAAAGAAAAATTATTTTCCCCCTGAAGAAATCTTTCAAAACTTTTCCAATTTTTTGAGATTTTCTTGTAGGACTTTCTTTTGAGATTTTCTTGTAGGACTTTCTTTTGAGATTTTCTTGTAGGACTTTCTTTTTACATTTCCTTTCAAGATTTTCTTTCTTATTCGATTAATATTTTTCTTTTGAACCTTTCAAAATGTTTGCAAAAAAAAATTGTTTTATTTCTCAAAAATAAAATAAATTTTGGTTCAAATATAAAGAAATGTCTTGTTTTAAAATTGTTATTGTGATTTTTTTTCTAAATTTGAATTTTTTTTTTAGGTACAATTTCAATTTACACTTCTTACCGACACTTTGTACTCGCCATTGCCGGCTGATCTTTTGCCAACGATAGAAGATGAGGAGGAGGATGAGAGACCATTTCCAAGAACAATTGTTGCAATTGAAGTTCAGGACACGAAAAATGGCGCCACTCACTATTGGACTTTAGATAAACTCAGGTGAGGAAAAAATTCTCCAGAAAAGAAAAAACTATTTGGAGAATTTTTAAACTTTATTCGAACAAACTACGAGTAGAAAAATTAGACTACACTCTCTCTCTCTTTCTCATTTCTGCTTAGTAGCTATTTTATTTCAATCATTCCATCGATTAGGAGAACATTTGGAGTGATTCTAATAAAAATTTGAAAATTACCCAAACAATTAGAAATAGAGAAAAAAGAAAACTGAAATTACAGCAATATTTGAAAATAATTATTATTATTTAACTAAAAATAGTAATTATTATTTTTTAATTAGAAATAATAATAATAATTATTTTTTATCTAGAAATAATAATAATAATTATTTTTTTTAACTATAACTAATAATAATAATTATCATTTTTTAACTAGAAATAAAAATTAATAATTTATTTTTCCAGTGCTAGTGATAGTGATAAAAATAAATAAATAATTGAAAAACTGAAATAGCTGAAATATTTCTGTAAATTCAGCTGCAAATACTCAAAGTGACGATTCACAGTTTTAAAGTTAAGAAATACCAAGTTTAGGGGAATAGAGAAAAAAAATTAAAAAATTAAAAACTGTGAATTGACACTAACAAAGTAAATGTTGAATTGTAGACAACGCTTGGAACTGATGCGACATATTTACAATGAAGACTTGAGTCTCAACACTCCGGAGGCTAAAGAGGATATTTTCCAATGTCTTATGGTCCACTCAAATCCGAAGTTATCGTTCGCAAATCTTTTGCCTTCGAGGTTGGTGCTCGGTCGCACGACACTATAATCGCAACGTGCAGCTTTTCGCGCGAATAGTATCAAACAATTATTATTTCCCAGCTTCATTTAAAATCAATTTTCTTTAGAAAAAAAAAATAATTTAAAAAAAAATAAAAAAAAAAGAAAATATTTAAATAAAACAAAAAGAAAATATCAAAATAAAACAAAAAGAAAATATCAAAATAAAACAAATATAAAGAAAATAACAAAATCAAACAAAAATAAGAGAAAGAAAAAAAAATACAAACAAATCATTTTTAAAACAAAGAAAATAACAAAATAAAACAAATATAAAGAGAATAATAAAATCAAACAAAAATAAGAGAAAGAAACAAAAAAAAAATACAAACAAAATTTGTTTTAAATAAATAAAAAAACAAGAAACAAAAGAAAATAATAAACAAAACACATTAAAAGAGAAACATTACTATTTCGCATTGTATATAATTCATTTTTTTATAGTATTAGAAACGCACATTATTTTTTTAGAGCAATATTCGATCATTTAATAATTAATCATGCCAAAGGGTTCTTTTTTCCTCGCTTTATCACTAATATTATTCAGTATCGAATTTCACAATATTTTTTTTTTTTGTTGAGAATAAAAAAGCTTTTCTCCGTTTTTGCTTTAAAATGTATCGTCATTAATCACTTGTTTTTGTCTTGTAAGAGGAAAATTTACACTATAAAGACTGTACGAGTGAATAATTTTTGCGAATACGAGTTTTGGGAGGAACTTCTTTCAATCTTGTATTAACTAACTATACTTGTACATAATTCTCTGAAATTTCTTTTTTTTACATTCATTTTGAAAAAATTTTATTTTAAAAAATATATTCAGGGTTGCCACAGTGGATAAAAATTGGAAAAGTTTGAATTTTCGGTAAATTTTTTGTATGAAAATATCGAAAAAAATTGATGAGGAATTTTTTTTAAACCTAAAATACGTAGCCTATCTAAAAAAAAAAATTCTAAATCAATTTTTTAAACAATTTTTTCAATTTTTGCAACAACAAAAATTATTTTTATGATAAAAATTCTCAAAAATACCATTGTTATACAATTTTTTTAAATGCAAATTGAATTATTTATTTTTTCAACTAATTAAAAGTCATAATTTTCGAAAAATTATTTTAATAAATAAAATAAGAAAAAAAAATGCTAAGAAATTATGGTGAAATTATGACTTGAAATTAGGAAGAAAAATAAACAAGTAATTTTGCATTACATACAAAAGAAATTAAATAACAATGGTATTTTTTAGGATTTCAAACCTAAAAACAATTTTTAAAAAAATAAATAAAAAAAAATGCTTAAAAACTTGCAAAAATCAATATTTTTATTCGTTAATTTTCTTGCAGATAAAAAAAACATTTTTTGTACAAAATTATGGATGGATTTTAAAATCCATTAATTTTTAAGAAAAATAATAAAAATACAAAAAGTGTCAGATCATTGATCGTTGATTTTCTCTCAAAAGATTAATTATTAAAAAAAATTTCATGGAAGATTTAAATCATTTATTTGATGTAGTTAAAATTTTCGAAGTCTTCCTTTAACTTAATTTCCGTCGATTTAAATTGTTTAAAAATTTTTAACTGAAATAAGCAATAAATAAGAAATAATATTTTTGCGTTTCTTAAAAGTAGTTAAAGGTTTGAATGATTTTAACAGAAAATTATAAAAATATAAGCTTTCTAAAAGGACATTTTATATTTGAATTAAACGTAATAATTTTTATTGAATTAAATCTATTATGTATTGAATCAAAATTATTATAATTTAAAAATTTATTTTTGATTCAAATATATTGATTTTTTAGGGTTTTTAAAAAAATTTTTTATTTATTTTTTTTCTGAAAGGACATTTTATAATTGAAGGAAACATAATAATTTTTATTCAATTAAATCTATTATGTATTGAATCAAAATTATTATAATTTAACAATTTATTTTTGATTCAAATATATTGATTTCTTAGGGTTTTTAAAAAGTTTTTTTATTTACTTTTTTGTATTTATTTTGGTTTATTTTTTATCATCATAGGAAAACATTTAAAATTCTCTCTAGGAGATCAGAAAAAAAAATTGAAAAAGGAAAAAATTAGGAAAAATCGAGTACAAAATTTTTGTTGACAACCCTGATAAATTGCTTGTGTCTAAATGTTCGATGAAAGAGGGAAAGAAAATAATCCTCTTTGGTGTCATTCTAGATGTTCACAAAATCGTCATAGAAATTAGAGTCAAAAGCATGTTTTTCTCTATATTGTCGAAGGAGAAATATTTTTTAAAAAATTTTCTGTGATTTTTATTTATAGACAGCGACTCGAATTGATGAGAGAGATGTATCACAATGAAGCTGAATTGTCACCGACTTCTCCCGATTATAACATCGAAACTATCACTGGAGGAGATCCATTCTATGATCGATTCCCCTGGTTCCGTATGGTTGGCAGGTAGAATTTCTTTTATCTTCGACTTTTTTACGTTTTACACAAAATTTAAAATCTTTTTTTTAAAAGTTTTTAACTAAATTACCCTTTTTCATTGTACACTGAAAAAAAAATTATTTGATAATAGTCAAATGACCGATTATTTTACTATTATTAAATAAATATTTACTTAAATCAAATAATTTTTATTTGAATCAAATAATTTTTCTTTGAAACAAATAAACTGTATTTGAATAAAATATTTCGGTATTTGAAGCAGATATTATTTAATTGATTCAAATTTCTGTGATTCAAGTAAATATTTATTTGATAATAGTCAAATAATCGGTTATTTGAATCAAATAAATTTGTTTTCAGTGTAGAAAGGAAATTTTAAAAAACTTGACTTTTAAGAATTGAAATAAATTTTCGTAAGCTTCGAGTAAAAAAAATATAAATAAAAATTCTCCAAACAGATCCTTCGTCTACTTGAGTAATCTAATGTACCCGGTGCCATTGATCCACAAAGTTGCAATTGTCAATGAGAAAGGCGACGTGAAGGGCTATTTACGAGTTGCGGTACAAGCCGTCGTGGGTATGTATATGATTTTCGTGAATTATTTTATTATTTTTTTTTCACCCTCAGTACAGAATCTTAAGGAACACTTCTTCCAGAAGAGGAAAACAGTGAATATTCAAGTGGCGTTCGACAATCGGCACGAATTTCGTTTGAAGATGATTTATTCGGTGGTCATAAGCACAGTAAGAGGAATACACTTTTGGCGCAGACACTCGAGAAGAATCAGCAAATTCTCCTTCAGGAGGAGAGAGTTGTCGAGGGACAGACTGAGACTAAGGATATTAAGGACGAGGAGGAGGTTGGCGACGCAGACAGTGGTAGGGGCGACAGTTCAGTGTCAAGCGACATGAAAGAGGAGGATCTTCCTGATCATCTTCAATCTGGCGTTGAATTCACATTCCGAGTCACTGTTCTGCAAGCAATGGGAATTTCCACTGAATACGCTGATATATTTTGCCAATTCAAGTAAATATCAATTTTTAATTCATTCTTTAATTAATAATTTAATTAATTAACAATTTATTAAATTAATAATTTAATTAATTAACAATTTATTAAATTAATAATTTAATTAATTAACAATTTATTAAATTAATAATTTAATTAATTAATAATTTATTAAATTAGGGATGAAATATTATCAATCTATCCAAGTCAGGTTAATTAATTAATAATTTATTAAATTAATAATTTAATTAATTAACAATTTATTAAATTAATAATTTGATTAATTAACAATTTATTAAATTAGGGATGAAATATTATCAATCTATCCAAGTCAGGTTAATTAATTAGTAATTTAATTTAATTTAATTTAATTTAATAATAATTTTTAATAAGTTTTTTTAATTTTATAATTCAATTTTAAATAATTTTAATTCATTAATTTTTCCAAAAAACCAATTATTATAATATTAATTCTTTTAATAATTGTTGGTAATTCTTTACGCACTGGTCACTTTTTATTCGCCACTATTTTCTATTTTTAACTTTCAAAATTATTTTTAAATCTACTTCAAACTTTTTCTGCTCGCTAAAAATTAAAACAGAAGAATTACTTTTACGAATTTTAATAAAAATATTCCTAGAAGTAATTCAGTAGATAGCAATAAAAAAATTCTTTTGAACGACTTAATTATTTTTAGGAATTAAAAAAAAATCTATTATTTTTACAAATTTTTCGAAAAAATCAATTATTATTTTTATAAATTTAGAAAAAAATCTATTTTCTTCAAAAATATTTTAAAAACTCAATTATCTTCACACAGTTTTCAAAGAATCAATTTTTTGTACAAATTTTTCGAAAAAATCAATTATTATTTTCATAAATTTCTAAAAAAAAAACAATCACTTTCGCAAATTTAAAAAAATCAATTATTTTTACAAATTTTTTGAAAAAATCAATTATTACTTTCATAAATTAAAAAAAAATCTTTTACTTTCACAGATTTGATAAGAAATCAATTATTTTCAAAAATTTTTCCGAAAATCAATTATTTTTACAAATTTTTGAAAAAAATCAATTATTATTTTCATAAATATCAAAAAAAATCTATTACTTTCACAATTTTGTTCAAAAATCAATTATTTTCACAATTTTATTCAAAAAATCAATTATATTTGCACCTTTTTTCAAAAAATCAATTGTTATTATCATCACAAATTTTCCAAACACTAAATTATTGTCAACATTTACTATTTTAATGAAAATTTTCCCGAGAAATTGAAATATTTTTTAAAATTCTTTGCAAGCATTCAATTATTTTCAAAAATAATAGAATTTTCCCCGGAATTCAATTGTTTGAAAATTAGGACACGATTTTTAATTATTTTCAAAAATAAAAGAATTTTCCCCGGAATTCAATTGTTTGAAAATTAGAACACGATTTTTAATTATTTTCAAAAATAAAAGAATTTTCCCCGGAATTTTCAATTGTTTGAAAATTAGAACACGATTTTTAATTATCTTTAAAAGTAAAAAACTTTTCCTGGACTTCAATTATTTGAAAATAAGGACACGATTTTCATTGGAAATTAAAGAAAAACAAATATTTAAAAAAATTTTTTATGAAATTCTTCTGTAAAATATTTAATTATTCAAAAATCGTTTATCATTACTTCGCAGGAATTCAAACATTTTGTAAATAATCCTAAATTATTTTCCTGAATAAAATGAGTAATTATTAATTATACTATTTTTATATATTGTATCAAAATTTTCTAAAATTCATGGTAAAAAATGAAAAATTCTATTATTTTTACAGAAATTTAATTATTTGAAAAAATAAAATACGATTTTCATCAAACTTTTTGAATAAATTAATTATTTCCAAAGATTTTTATAAAATTCTTCCATTAAGACTATTGAATTATTTTTTAAAAAATTAATAGTTCATCGTCAGATTTTAATTACGTTTGTAAATATAACAGACTTCTTTTTAGAAATTCAATTATTTTGAAAAACTCAGAAAAATTCTCATCAGGATTTTAATTATCTTTTATAAAAAGGAAAATTCTTCTCCAAGATTTAAAGTATTTTAAAAAATTTAATCACAATTCAATAGATTTCAAAAATACTATATTTTAGGATAATTTGTCTAAAATAAAATTTTTTGTTTTCAAAAATTCAATTATTTAAATAAAATTCTAATAAAATTCTACGTAAACGTTAAATTTTTTTAATCAATAATAAAAATGACATATTTTATGAAATTTAATTATTCGAAACAAAAGTGTTTGATTGGCACATATTTTTTTTTTGAAAAAAAATTATTTACAAGGATTTTTGATGAAATTCTCTGCAGAAATATTCAATTACTTAAAAATTCTTCGCAGAAATTCAATTATTTTTGTGAATAACTAAATTTTACTGAAAAAATAATTTTTTAGAAATTTACTACAATATTCATTGCAAGAATTCAATATTTCAATTATTTTTATAAATAAATTCCGATTCTTCGCTAATTTCCAATTATTTTCATATATAATAGCAAAAATTTTTCGAAAGAAAAATTATTTTCAATACAATTTAAACACCAAGAATTAAAATACAAAAATAAAACACAACGAATTTCAAACTAAGAATTAAATTCGAAATTAATTTCCATAAATTAATAACAATTAATTTTTTTTCCAGCTTTCTACATCGGCACGATGAGGCCTTTTCTACGGAACCTGTTAAAAATACTGGAAAGGGAAATCCACCTGGATTCTATCATGTTCAAAATGTAGGAATTTATTTCTCGTTTTTTATTTAAATATTACAATAATTATATATTTTTTTGTTTCGTTATTTTTTTTGCGCTATCAAAAATTAAAAATTTTCGAATATTTGTATTTATTTTTAAAAATTATATTTTTGAATAATTTTTCCTAGCGCCAAGATACTTTTGATTACTTTCTTTCAAAAATTGTGTGGAAATAAAAAAAAGAATTTTGCTTTATTTTAGATAACGGTTACAGTGACCAAGTCCTTTTTGGAGTACCTAAAGACCCAGCCAATTGTTTTCGAAGTCTTTGGACACTATCAGCAGCATCCGTTGCATAAAGACGCTAAACTCGATTAGTAAGTTTTTTCTTCTTTTTCACCAAAATTAAACTGACTTTTCTTTCATCCCAAGAAAATAGGAATTTTTTTTTTTTGAAAAAATTAAGAAAGTCCGGTTTTTCTGCGGATATAAAATTGATAGCAATAAAAAGTATCAAAATTGTTGCATCATATCAATTTTAATAGGTTTTTTTTGTCCTAATTTGATAGGCTTGGGAAAAATAAATATAAATAGAAATTAATAAATTTATTCATTTCTATTTTTATTTATTATTTCATTTATTTTTATTTAAATAAGTCAAATTAATGAAAACGAAAACATTTGGAGAAAGTAACAAATTTTATTTACTACTCCATCGTCAGGGTTTAAATTTTAAGTCTTTGTTTATTTAATTATTTTTTTTGGTAAGATAATTTATTGAATATGTACTTTATTTATTTTTATTTATTGTTAGAATAGTTTTTATTTTTTTATTTTTTTTTTTATTTTTTTAATTTTGTATATATTTTTTGAATAGACTCCCTGAAGAGGAAATCGATTTGATTTCGAAACGTTGGAGTAAATAAAATTTGTTACTTTGACCGAATATTTTCGTTTTTATTAATTTGACTTATTTATGAAGTATCTCGGACGTTAAAGACTATTTAATTAATTATTTTTATTTATTTATTTAATTTAAATGAAATAAATGAAATGAATAAAGTAAATAAAATGAATTAAAGAAATAAAATGAATTAAAGAGATAAAATGAATTAAAGAAATAAAATGAATGAAGTAAATGAAATAAATGAAATAAATGAAATAAACGAACTAAAAGAAAAAAAAAATGAAATTGATTAAAATGAAAATTTTGTCAACAGTGTGAGGCAGCCACCGAAGCGAATGTTGCCGCCCTCGATTCCAATCAGCCAACCAGTGCGCTCACCCAAATTTGGCAGTGTCCTACCATCGCCGAGTACATCTCACGTTCATGCCAAATACGACGTTTTGGTTTGGTTTGAAATTTGTGAATTGGCACCGAATGGCGAATACGTGCCATCAGTCGTTGACCACAGTGACGATTTGCCCTGTCGCGGTCTCTTCCTTCTGCATCAAGGAATTCAGCGACGAATTCGAATTACAATTGTCCACGAGCACGCCAGTGAATTGAGATGGAAGGACGTGAGGGAATTGGTGGTGGGACGTATTAGAAATACACCCGAGCCCGAAGAAGAGGATAATGATTCGTCTGTGTTATCATTGGGATTATTCCCCGGTGAATATCTCGAAATACCAGGCGACGATAGATGTATGTTTAGATTTGAGGCCGCTTGGGACAGTTCTCTTCATAATTCGGCATTGCTCAATAGAGTCACTTCTTATGGCGAACAGATATTTATGACCATCTCTGCATATCTAGAGGTGGGATATTTTTCTTTTTTGCAAATTTTTCGTCTTCTTTTTCTTCTTCTTCTTCTTTTTCTTCTACACACTCTTAACTAATAAATATCAAACTAATTAATATCAAATTCACACCAAAAATTTAATTCAACATTTTCTTTCCTGTTTATTAATCGTTTTCTGTTCTTTTTTTACTTCTTGTCAAAAAAAATAAATTTTTGTTCCTTTTTTTATTTTTTGTCAAAAAAAAATTAATTTCTGTTCTTTTTTTTATTTTTTGTCAAAAAAAATAAATTTCTGGTACTTTTTTTATTTCTTGTCAAGAAAAATAAATTTCTGGTACTTTTGTTTATTTCTTGTCAAGAAAAATAAATTTCTGGTACTCTTTTTTATTTTTTGTAAAAAAAAAAATAAATTTCTGTTTCTTTTTTTTTATTTTTTGCCCAGAGATAAATTTCTGTTCTTTTTTTTATTTCTTGTCAAGAAAAATAAATTTCTGGTACTTTTTTTTATTTCTTGACAAGAAAAATAAATTTCTGGTACTTTTTTTTATTTTTTGTCAAAAAAAATAAATTTCTGTTTCTTTTTTTTATTTTTTGCCCAAAAAAAAAATAAATTTCTGTTTCTTTTTTTATTTTTTGTCAAAAAAATAATAAATTTCTGTTCTTTCTTTTTTTTATTTCTTGTCAAGAAAAATAAATTTCTGGTACTTTGTTTATAGTTGGAGAACTGTGGACGACCGGCAATTATAACAAAAGATTTGAGTATGATAATTTACGGTCGAGATGCGAGAGTCGGTCCCAGATCCTTGAAACATTTGTTCAGTGGCAGTTATCGTAATCAGGAAGCTAACAGACTGAGCGGAGTTTATGAACTTGTACTTCGTCGTGCTTCCGAAGCAGGTAACAGTTTGACAATTTTTTCTCCTTCTAAAAATTTCCGGTTTAATTAAATTAAAAATTGAAAAAGAATTTTAATTACTCCATCAACTTCCAAAAACTTAGTAGTTTAGTTACCAAATTCAAATGTGTTCAAAAATTTAAAAAAATTCTCGTCAAAATTTCAATTCTCTTTATAAATAATAAAATTCTCCTCTGATATTCAATTATTTTAACAAAATTTTAATCAAATTGTTAAAATTTCAATTATCTTCAAAGGGTCTCTAAAATTCCATAATTTTCAACATCTACTATTTCGGTAAAATTTTCCACAAGAATTCCATTATTAAAAACAATTTTATTACAATTCTAAGCAAACATTTAATTATTTTCATAAATAATCAAATTTTTTACAGGTATTCAATTATTTACAAATTTTTTCTATAAATTTCTTCGCAATAAGTCAATTTATTTTCATAAATAACATTTTTACAGGGATTGAATTATTTTTGTAAATAATAAAATTCTTTTAGAAATTTAATTATTTTAAAAAGTTTTTTAAAATTTTATAATTTTCGATATTTATTATTTCAGTAAAATTTTCCAAAAGAATTCCATTATTAAAAAAAATTTAAATACAATTTTACTCAAACATTCAATTATTTTCATAAATAATCAAATTTTTTTACAGGAATTCAATTATTTACAAATTTTTTCTATAAATTTCTTCGCAATAATTCAATTATTTTCATAAATAATAACATTTCTACAGGGATTCAATTATTTTTATAAATAATAAAATTCTTTTAGGAATTCAATTATTTTTATAAATAATAAAACTCATTGCAGAATTTCAATTATTTTTAATGCAATTTTAATCAAATTCCTCGAAAAATGTAATTATTCTTAAAAATCTTATTAAATTTCTTATTAAAAATCCAAAGAATTTAATGATTTAAAAAATTTGTTTATAACCTTTTTTAATAAGAATTTAATTTCAAGAAATAGGAAATTAATAAATTATTTACTTTTGTATTTAAATAATTGAATTCTTGTAGAATTTACTAATAAAAATGGTTTTAAAAATAGATTTCAGTTAAAATTTTAGAT
This sequence comes from Leptopilina drosophilae, assembly GCA_032873175.1. Taxonomy (NCBI): domain Eukaryota; kingdom Metazoa; phylum Arthropoda; class Insecta; order Hymenoptera; family Figitidae; genus Leptopilina; species Leptopilina drosophilae. The sequence continues at coordinate 5,552,036 of CM065483.1, forward strand.
TATACTATTAAAAGCATTATAACGTTGATTTTTAGAAACAATTAAATTTTCAAAATGCTTCAAACTAAAATCATTGAAATTCTTAATTTTTCATATTTTTTGACAAAAAATTCTGTAAAATTAATTCTTTTTAAAAGTTTAATAGGATTTTTATTAAAATTATTTCATGTTTTTATTTTTCAATATTTATTTAAATGCAGAATTTCCAAAAAATTGAAATTTTGTAAAATTGAATTGTAAAAGGTTAAATTTAAAAATTCTCTTAAAACTCATCACAGCGTTTTAATTATTTTTCATACAATTATAATTGAATTCCTTGAAAAAAGTAATTATGCCTATGCAAATTTTAATAAAATTCGACAAAGGAATTGAATTATTAAAAAATTTGTTACAAAAATTGTTTATGAAAATTATATTTTAAGAAACATTCAATTATTCAATAAATTATTTACTTTTGCATTTAAATAATTAAATTCTTGTAGAAAGTGAATTTTAGTTAAAATTTGAGATTATAATTGAAAATTTAAAGAAATATAGAGTGAACTCTTTGAAATTAATTGAATTTTGAAATTGATATTTTTGAAAAAGTTTAATTGCATTTTTTTATTATCATTTGAAGTAATTATTTTCTAATATGCATTTAATTAAAGAATTTAGGAATAATTGAAATTTCGTGAAATTGATTAATTAATTTTTATTAAAAATAATAGATATAAAGTAAAATTATAGTTAAAAATTTTTGAAAATAATAATTGAATTGAAATAATGAAAATAATTTTTAAGAAATAGAATATTATAATATAATATAATGATTTTATTAGTTGGTTAAAAGCGAATTAAAAATTAAATTGAAAATTAATTAAATTTCAAATTGAATTAAGAATTAAATTGAAAATTAATTAAATTTAAAATTGAATTAAGAATTAAATTAAAAATTAATTAAATTTAAAATTGAATTAAAAATTAAATTGGAAATTAATTAAATTTAAAATTGAATTAAGAATTAAATTAAAAATTAATTAAATTTAAAATTGAATTAAGAATTAAATTAAAAACTTATTAAATTAAAAATTGAATTAAAAATTAAATTGGAAATTAATTAAATTTAAAATTGAATTAAAAATTAAATTGGAAATTAATTAAATTTAAAATTGAATTAAGAATTAAATTAAAAATTAATTAAATTTAAACAATGATAATTAAACAAAATTTCTTTTTTGCAGGAGTACAAAGACGACAACGTAGAGTCTTGGACACAAGTTCCACTTACGTCAGGGGCGAGGAAAATCTCCACGGTTGGAGGCCACGAGGCGATAGTTTGATTTTCGATCATCAATGGGAATTGGAAAAATTAACGAGACTCGAGGAGGTGGAGAAAGTCCGACACACTCTTCTCCTACGGGAGAAACTCGGCATTGACAAAGTTCCATTTTGCAACAAAACAATGCACGACTTCACAAAAAGTGAAAAGGTACCAAAAAATCCACCTCTTCATTATTTTATTTTTTTTTCCAAAAAAAGAAAATTTTTTTTTGACAAAAAAATAATTTTGACTTACTACAATTATCTTCCACGAAAATTTGTCTTATTTTTTTCCTTGTTTTACCATAAAATCGACTTATTGTTTCCTTTTACAAAAATTGATGGTCTACAATTAAAAAAATGGTAAAATTCAATTGATGGTAACATTCAAAAGTCTTTACGAAATAAAAAATTATTCATTGTCAAAGGAAAATTGCAAACACCGTAAAGAAAATCGAGAAAAAGTAATGCTGAAAAAAAAATGTAGAAAAATCTCGTTCTATTATTGCAGGAGGTTTGTAATATGGTGGCGAAGGCAACAAATGAGCCGCACGCCAGTCCAGTGAAATTGAAAAAATCAACAAGCAAAGATGTTTATGAACCATGGGAAATGACGGATAGAGAACGTGAATTGGCGACAAAATATGTGAAATTAATTCAGGGAAGAATTCCAAGTAAGGAACCAATTGTTCTCACTGACGTATCGCCCGGTGAGGATACAATAACTGATCTTTCAACATCGATGATGTCCTCCGTTATATCATCATCATCACAAGAGTCAGTATATTCGCGTAATGATTTTTCGCAGGTAACTTTTCTTGAATACCTGAAAACGCCCATACAGCGGTTAAGCTATTGTATTTATTATTCTCATTTCACATCGATCGCTTTCTTCACTCACTTTCTGTCTTCTTGATCAATTTTTGTTTTTTGTTATTGTTAATGAATTTTAATTATTATTTATTTTCATTGTTTTAATTTTATTTTAATTTATTGTTTATTTTAATTATTTGAATTATTTTAATTTTATTTTAATTTATTGTTTACACTGAGAAAAAGAAATTTTATTGCTTCAAATAACCGATTATTTGACTGTTATCGAATAAATATTTACTTGAATCAAATAATTATTTTAATGAATTAAATATTATTTGCTTCGAATACTGAAATATTTGATTCAAATAAAAATTATTTGATTCAAGTAAATATTTATTTCATAGTAGTCAAATAATCGGTAATTTGAATCAAATAAATTTTTTTTCCAGCGTATTTTAATTGTTTTAATTTCATTTTAATTTATTATTTATTTTAATTATTTTCATTTATTATTTATTTAAATTATTTTAATTATGTTAATTTTATTTTAATTATTTTCATTTATTATTTATTTTAATTCTGTTAATTTTATTTTAATTTACTATTTATTTTAATAATTTTAATTTATTATTTATTTTAATTATTTTAATTTAATTTTAATTTAATTTTAGTTTATTATTTATTGTAATATTTAACTTATTTTAATTTCATTGAATTTTCATTTAATTTAAATTACATTTTTGTCGTTCGATAGAAGTATTGGTATTGAAAATATCGCTTAGATAACCGCTAAAGAGAAAAAAAAAGAAAAAAAAATGAGTGTGCGTTCAGGTAGTACAGGAATGTTACTTGCAGCCAACAGGATTGATTGTGAAGAGCAGTTCTAAGTCATGCATCTTTAGGTTGAGTTCCCCGGAGAGGGCGAGACTTCAGGAATTACAGGAGAGTATATTGGCAGGAGAGGCTGCCAGTCAAGCGAATAGCATTGCACCAGCACCTCTTGGTTCCACTTCACCGCTCAAAGAAAGTCTCGTTCTCTATGTTCCCGAAGTGGAAGAGATTCGCATTAGTCCCGTTATTGCCCGAAAGGGTTATTTGAACGTTTTGGAGCACAAGACGAATGGCTGGAAGAAACGATGGGTGGTAAGTTTTTCAGGAAAAAAAAGAAATATTTTTTATTCCATTTTATAAGAATTTTATTCTTTTTTTAGTCTATTTTAGTCATTTTCCAATTTAAGATTTTTTCCAACTGAAATTGATTCAAAATTGAATTTTTTCAATATGTTTTTCAAATAAAAAAACATATTTTTTAATAAAATAATAATATTATACTTTTTTTCTAGTCTTTTTTTCAGTCTTCAATTAATAATTAATAATAATTAATTCTACTAGTTAGGAAATTAATTTAAGGAGCTTTTTATTTTTTTAGTCTATTTTATTTTTCAATTTAAGATTTTTTCGCACTGAGATTGATTCAAAATTGACATGCACTATAGTAGAAACGTATTTTTTATTAAAATAATAATATTGCATTTTTTTTCTAGTCTTTTCTTTAGTCTTCAATTAATAATTAATAATAATTAATTCCACTAGTCAGGAAATTAATTTAAGAATTATTCCCTTTGACTTGAATAAAATTCGACTACCGGAATTTAAAAAGAAATTAAAAATTCGTCTATTAGAGGTATTTTTCTAAGAATCTCGAATACATTTTTGTTTCTCTAAATCCAACAGGCCGTTCGCAGACCCTATGTATTTATCTTCAGAGAGGAAAAGGATCCTGTGGAGAGAGCTTTAATTAATTTAGCAACAGCACAGGTCGAATACTCTGAGGATCAATTAGCTATGGTTAAAGTACCAAACACTTTCAGGTGAATTTAAATTTAGATTTCATTTTTTTTTTCTAAATTTATGACAATAATGCTAAAATTCGATCGCTAAGCGAAGGCAAATTATTTACTTAATTAAAATTATAAATTCAAAACATTTTAAAATAATTTCAGTTTTAAGTTTTAAAATATTTAAAAACATTAAAGTTTTAATTTTAAAACTATTTAAAAAGGTTAAAGTTAAAAATTAGAAATTAAAAATTATAAAAAAATTATAAATTCAAAAAATTATAAAATAATTTCAGTTTTAAATTTTCAAATATATTTAAAAAGATTAAAGTTTTAATTTTAAAAATATTTACGAAAATTAAAGTTTCAACTTTAAAAATATTCACAAAGTTTAAATTTATAACTTTAAAAATATTTACGAAGTTTAAAGTTTATAAATTTTTAAAAAACGGTTTAAATTTATACTTTAAAAACAAATTCATGTTTTAATTGACGAACTTTTGAGAAAATTTAAATTTTTACTTCTAAAGATTTAAAAAAAATTTATGTTTCAATTTACAATGTTTTGAAAAGATGTTTTCGAATTTATAAAGTTGTAAAAAGTTTTAAGTTCGAAAAATTAATTATTCAGTCTTTAATTTAATAAAACATTAAAAAAGCAAACAATCACGCTCGAGTGAAAAGAAGGAACGAAAAAATTATTTTTTCGTAGATTTTAGTTTAAAAATGAATTTCCTGAATGAAAATTAATTGAAAATAATTTTCAGCGTTGTGACTAAACATCGAGGCTATCTTTTACAAACTTTAGGCGATAAGGAAGTTTATGACTGGCTTTATGCAATCAATCCTCTTCTCGCTGGTCAAATCAGGTACGAATCGAAAATAATTATTCACTAAAAGATTTCATTTTTTCAAAAAAAAAAAATAACTTTTCTATCAAGAAAAAAATATACGAAACAAATTTTGTAATAAACAAAAGGAAAAAATGTATTTATTAAAATTGCTCCCAGAATTAGAAAAAGTAGAAATTTTCTCACTAAATAAAACAAAATTATTGATTAATTATATTTATTACTATGTATTTAATTATTTATTACTTATTTGTAAATGTGAATTGAAATTTTTTTAATTGTATATTTTATTTTTATTTTTTAATTATATTTATTATTATTATATTTAATTATTTATTACTTATTTGTAAATGTGAATTGAAATTTTTTTAATTGTATATTTTATTTTTATTTTTTAATTATATTTATTATTATTATTATTATTATTATTATTATTATTATATTTAATTATTTATTGATTATTTGTTAATGTGAATTGAATTTTTTTTTCCAGGTCAAAATCGGCCCGCAAAATACCAGTTTCAAATGTAATACCAATGACAGTAACGCCTGAATTTCAAGCACCAACAAAGTGAATTGCAAAAGTTAGAAAGTTGCGATAGCCTCGAAAATAAATGATGCTATAACGGTCTCTCACTCTATCCTCGAATCACAAACAGACCTTTTGTAGCTTTCGGTTTTTTTCCGGTGATTCTTCATCAATGAACTAATTCAATAACCAAAGTGTGCGTCTTTTCAGTATTTTCAACAAAAAAAAACAAGCAATTTCTCACTAACTTGAGATTTTTGCTTAAACGAGAGAATGTTCAAAAAAAAGCTCACATTCCTCGTTCGTGATAAATTCATAAAAAAAAGGAAAATTTCCATTTTCTGCAACTTTACTACTTTACGATTATTAAATTCCACATTCTCTGGGCATTTTTTTTACCACTTTTTGAAAAAATGTTTCCCAGACGAAAAAGAAGGAAGAAAATAACAAGAAACAAGATTCTCATTGATTATTCTAGTCAAATTTTTTTAAGTTAGATTTTTTTTTAAAGTGTGTGTCGATCACACACAGTGAAGATTTGTATGTTTGCAGATTGTTGAGCAATGTGTACACGTAAAAGAGAAATTAAATAAAAAAGAGGAAAAAGAACTTGGAAGCTTTTTTTTTCTTTTTAATTGTCAATTTGAAAGTGAAATAATTTTTTTTTCTCAATTGACAAACAGCTTCAAAGTGATTTTTCTTTCTTGAAAAAAATACACTGCAAAGAGGAAAGAAAGCTACATATGCCTAATCAACACGCAAAAAAAAAGAATTCCTAACACGACACAAAAAACGCACGTTTGTTACAAAAATATATGCGTTTTTTTTCATTTTAGGAATATAATTTTTATTTTAATTGTCGTCGAGGCTGCATCGCAAAAGTACGCTTACATTGAATACTTTAGATAAAAACCTTTTTTAAAAATCTCAAAGGGAAAATGAAAAAAAAAAAATAATAATAATAATGAAAATAATTTTTAATTTTAATGAATGAAGAACAAATTTTAATCTCCATTTTTCAACGTTGTAGACCAAATGATATTTATTAAGGCACAATATTTGACAAGTGTAAATGCGAAACAAAAAAAAGAAGAATGCGTAATACTCTTGCATTTATTCGATATAATTAACATTTTTTTCTTTTTCTTTAAGAAAATAAAAATTTTCTTTAGAAACTAAAAAAATGTTATTTCAATCTTTTGTTAAAATTTCTCTTTACATGGGAAAAAGTGCAATGACTAATCTCTTGCCAAGAGAGAAGTTTGATTTTTTAATTTAGGAAAAAATTAATTATTTCGAATTTTAGTATAATTATATAAAATTATACTCAAAATATTGTATAGTTGGGAAAAAAATAGTCTCTGTAATAATAAGAATCGAGTCGAGCAAAAATAATTTTTCTTTACAAAAAAAAATTTCTTTTTCCAATTTTTCGTTCTTTATTGAAATTTTATTTTTGACTCATTGAAGCAGAACACGGCCTTTTTAGCGAATTTACATAATTTTCTGTTTTGCTAAAGAAAAAAAAACCAAAAAGGGAATTTTTTTTCTTCTCGATTTGTACATATAGGAAAAAAGTCTCCCTGCGTTATTAGAAAAAAATGTTCTTTTTTGGTCAATTATTTATCGATTTTTTAAAACCACCGAGTATTCACCCCCGTTTGTACAAATAGTTTACAATATGTCATAATTACAGTTACAGTTATTAATTTCCGGAGGCGTGTGAATTTTTTTCGAAATTCGTATTTCTTACAATTATTTTCAATTAAGACGAGTCATTCTAATATTTTTGAAATTTAAATTCTTTAAATTATTTAAAAACTAAAATTTATATTAAAAACTCATTCAAAATTGATTAGAAATAATAGTTGAAAATTATTTAAATTTAAATATTTCAAGTGATTTAAGTCATTTGAAAAACTAAATCTTTTCAAGAAAATTTATTTAAAAATTAATTAATTATTAATATTTTAATTAATTAAATTTTAATTATTTTTTATAGATAAATTTTCTTCTAAATATTCAATTTTCTTCTAAAGTTTCTAATTCTTTTCTAATCTTAAAAAAAAGTGATGGCGAATTTGAAAAATATTTATGCGCCTCATTCTGAATGTAAATACGCATTACCAAAGAGTGGAAGTAAAAGGGAAAAAAAGTGCGAATGAAATTATATATTTCTGGTTGTAATGCAAATTATTATCCTGTTTATTAGACACGCGCGTATACACAACATGCATTCGCCGCACCTCTTTATAGAAATGTGCGACAATATGCTCAGTTATCTCATTTTTTAGTAGATATTTTTATATTTAGAAAATAATCATTTGCAGCGAGTGTTTACAAAAAAAAAAAAATGTAGAAATTAAGAGCGAGACTATTTTGGAAGTTGCCAATAATATCCGTTGCCTCTTTATTCACCAATTTCACAATACATTTACTATTTAATACAAATATCCTTTAATAATTACATTCCACGAATAAAATTGCAAGTCGATCTCATTTTTCGAAATTTATGTAAAGAATTAAAAAAAAATGTTTCACTTTTTATTTTCAATAATTGAAATTCTCAGTTTTAGATATTTGAAAAATTGATATTAAATTAAATTTACTGAATTAATGAAATTGATATTAAAATATAATTAACTTAATAAATTAAATTAATGAGTTTAATGAAATCAATGAAATTAATGAAATTAATGAAATTAATGGAATTAATGAAATTAATTAAATTAATTAAATTAATAAAAATAATGAATTTATTGAAATTAATAAAATTAATGAATTTATTGAAATTAATAAAATTAATTTAATTAAAAAGCAATAAATGATATTAAAATATTCCATTTCTTTAAAATAAAAATTTTCATTTTTTATTTCCTCAAACTTTTCATGAGCATTAACGAAATAATCTTCAGAACAATCAATTGAAACAATAAAAAACCTCTCTCTTGATTGTCCAGAAGAATATTTCAAAACTTTAACTATATTTGCAAGAAGAAAAAAATTTTTTATGTGATTTTAATCCCGCGAGAAGCTTTTACATGGAAACTTAATGTGTATCATAAGAAAAAAAAACAAGAAACAAATACCGACAATTCATAATTGACAAAAGAGAAAAATTGAAATTTAAACGAATAGAAAAAAAAACATTGCGTTAACACATTTTTGCTTGCTGACTGTTGTAGCAATTAATAGTTTTATTTTGTTAAAAAAAAAAAATAAATAAATTTCGACGTGTAACGATTATAATCTCTAAGCTGTATTGATATTTAAGATCTCTATTGATAATAAATGTTAAGGCTATGTGAAAAGGGAAGCAAAAAAGAAAAACAAAGAGAAAAACAAAAAAAAAAGAAAAAAACAATCCAGATAATGAGGAAGATGAATAAAAAAAAACAGAAACTTTAGGACCGAAGAATTTTTTTTCTCGGTATAGGAGGCAATTAATAATAAACAAGAGAGAAAGTCTATTATTACGCGGGTTATTTTACGCGAATTCGTTAGTTTGGGGGAGAAAAAAAAAGAAGATGAAGAAAAAGAAGAAAGTGCGAGTCATTGTAAGAGGAGAGAGAGATAAAGAATAGGATCACTTATATAAATAAAATAGTTATATATATATTATATATATTATATATAAATATATGAAAATCGATTTATTAATAACGTAATTATTAAACACTGTGGTGACGACGGAATTTCCAGAAAAAGATGTATTACATAAGTTCGTGTATTTATTTAAAAATGAAATAACTAAAAGAGAGAAAAAAATGACAAAAAAAATTAACCCTCATTCCACCAAAAAAAAAAATAAATAAATAAACTAAAAAATAAAATAAAAAGAAAAATTGTTTACGTTCGATCATTTACTATTGAGGCAGACATTTATGCTCTAAAGTGTATTTATTATTATGATTACTCGACTTACACTTTAGACCTCTTGTAAGTGGTATCATGTAATAATAAATCGATAAATAAAAGCTTACGTGCTTAAATAGTGGAATTTTTTTCCCACCTCTTTTTTTTACAACTGTTTTCAAGTTCTCGTCTGACTGAAACTTGATTTTACTACTGAATTTGTTTTTTTACTGATATTATTATTATTACTACTAAAAATATTATTACTATTCATATTATTTTACTACTATTACTACTATTACTACTATTACTACTATTACTACTATTACTACTATTACTACTATTACTACTTATTTCTAATAAAGTAAAGAAACTTATTTATAAAATTTGTCTCTTACTACTAAAAATTTTGAGAAACGATTTGTCTGACTAAAACTGACCAAATCTACTTTTAAAAAGAATTTCTTAATTTAAACATGTCGGAGATTGACTCAAAATTGACCTGTACTACTTGGAACAAAAAAATAGGCGAAAACGTACTGTAAATATTAGTAGAAAATTAAAATCCTAATGTCTGACTGAAACCTATTATTACTACTCGTATAGTAATTTTTAAAATTGATACTTTTTCAAGTCAAGTTTTTTAAAATTCTCCTCCGACAATCGCAAATATTTACCACTGACTTGGAGAAAATGATTAAATAATACTATTTGCAACGGACTTTAAATATTTAATGAAAAGCTCCAAATTTAAAAGAAGCTTAAGTTTAATAAGTATTTAGTAAAATTATTAAATTTAAATTTAATAATCGACCAAAAAAATTGTTAAAAAAAATTTAGCTGTAATTTGGAAAAAACTTTCAAATTCATGTCTGACAAAAAACAGTTAATGAAAATTTAGCAGAAATTTACAAGAAACTTTCAAATTCATGTCTGACAAAAACAGTTAAAGAAAATTTAGCTGAAATTTACAAAAAACTTTCAAATTCATCTCTGACAAAAACCGTAGTTTATTACTAAGAGAGGGAAAGTAGTTTTAAAAGTTAAGAAAAAAATCATTTAAAATTTAATACAACTGACTTTTTAAATAATAGAAATGGTGTCTGACTGAAATTGACCCTAACTACTAATTTTGAAAATTAGATATTTTTTGAAAAGTTTGGCTGCCTTTGACTGACTTGTACTACTTAGAAGGGAAACTAATATAAAACACACTCGTACTATTGTTATTAAATTAAAATTTCACTGTCTGACTGAAACCGGATTTTTCTACTTATAATTTTTTTAACGATTTCTACTTTTAAAAAAACAGATTTTTTAAATTCTTGCCTGACGAAAGCAATAATTTTTTAAGTGGCATAGAAGGTATAATTAAAAACTGTTATTTACGTATGATTTTCTTGATTAAAAAAGTTGTCTGACTAAAATTGACACGAACTACTTGTAAAGGGAAAATTAACTATATTTACAACTTTTGTCTGACGTAGACTGATTAGTACTACTTAAAATGAAAACTAATTAAGAACAAATTATAACTGATGTTTTAACATAAAAATCGTAATGTCGTCTGACTGTCACCGACTTATACTACTCAGAGTGGTTTTATTTTTATTATTTTTATTAATATTCTTATTATTATTATTACTATTTTTATTTTTATCATTATTTTTATTATGTTTATTAACATTCTTATTATTATTATTATTATTATTATTATTATTATTATTATTATTATTATTATTATTATTATTATTATTATTATTATTATTATTACTATTTTTATCATTATTTTTATTATTATTATTATTATTCTTTTATTATTATAAATTAAACTTACCTATACTAAAAAAATCGAAAATCCATTAAAAAATATTCTGACATGTTATCTAATTATAATTAATAATTATGTCTGACTTAAACTTGTATTGACCACTTACGAGAATAAATGTAACAATAATTTGAAATTTCAAGTTTTACCAAAATAAAATACTACAACTGAAATGGAATAATTTATTAAAAACTAGATTTTTGAACTGACTGTAAAGATGAAAAAATTTTTTCCTAACAATACGGACGATTTTAACATTTGAAAATAAATAATAAAATCATTCGTAATTGTTTGTCTGACTAAAGGCTGACTCGTACTACTTAAATAAAAAAAATTATTTAAAAAAGGTTCTATTTTTATTTAAGTCTGTTCACCTTTACTAAAGTAGTTAATTTAAAAAAAAAAAAAAAGTGAAACTTTCTTCCTATAAATCTTCATTTAAAAACTTTGTCTTTACGAAGATTTTTTTGGTAATTGGAAAAATAAATACTGTAAGTGATTAGTTATACCATTACTACTAGGAAAAAATACTTTTTTACTTTTTTCTATCAAAAATGTTGTTTATTACTCATCGAATAAAAAATTAGAGGAATTACACTTGTCAGACTTAGATTGACTTATACTACTTAAATCTAAAGACTAATTAATATACTAGTTTTTTATTACATGCTTAGTGAAGATAATTTTTTTCTATTGTCTTTTATACTTGTTTTCAAGTATTTTTTATATTTAATTATTTATTTTTTATTTATTTGTTTTTAATTTATTTAATTAAAATTTTTTTTTAATTTTTTTGTTACGGTTTTATTTTATAAATAAGCATTCTTTTTTATTTTTTTTCAAAAAAAGAACCTTTCTGTTTTCCCAGCCCATATTCTATTTAAATTTACAAAACAAATAACAATGGATTGAAATATCATTGTCAATCAATCATGAAGAAAACAACAGCAGCCCTTTGTTTTTTTCTGTGAATTTTTTTTTTTCATTGAAAATAAATATTTTTAGACTAATGGTAAAATGTCGCTAGAAATTCACTCTCCGTGAAATTGGGACATTTGAAAAATAGATCCCGTATCATGTTTCCATCTGTTGTTGTTTCTTCCAGATCATAGAGGCTCTTTGGTCGGTGAACTTCTCTTGACATTTGAAAAAATAAGTCCACTCCCGATTGTTTCTCTGAAGTTACAAGTTGAGTATTGGAACATGAACTAATCGGAGTTGAACTGAAAATAACAGCTTCTTAATAATGTCTCCAAAGTCAGGGGATCATTTACAATGATGTTAAACTTTTGCTGAGAAGTTTTTAGTTATACTTTGATTTTCTTTTTTTCCCTCTCATTTTGAAAAATTACCCAAGTTTCTTTCAAACAAAAGCATTTTCTTTTTCTTTCCTTTAGTTTAGTATTTCTTCAATTATTCTCTCGAGAATAATTGCAGAAATGTGGTAGAAAATTTTTTTTTCCCCTCTGTCTTTAGTAGTTTTTTCATTATTAATTTTTGTTTAGAAGTTAAAAATTTTAAAAGTAAATTTCTTGATCGTAAAACTAACTCTTTACCTTTTTCTGTTATTATTTTTCAAAAGTAGAGAAAAATTTTATTAACCTATTTTTAAAAATTATTAGAACTAATTAGCTAGACATTGTTTAAGAAAAAAAATTTATTAACATTTTTGTCAATTGTTATCTAAATAATTTGTAATTTTAAATTAATCTCAAGAACAATTGAAAACAATTTGAATCAGAAATTGTTTCAAAAAGAACTTTTTTCTTTTCTTTATTCATTATTATTTTCAATTGTTTCTTAAAATGATTGACAATTTTAAAAAAATTACCAAAAATAATTAAAATACAATGAACTAGAAATTGTTTTGAAAACAAAATTACTTTTCAATTTCTATATAAATAATTGATAAATTTAAATTATGCTTGAAAAATAATGGATGAGATATCAATTAAAAAATAAAAACAAAATGTGTCTTTGAAAAAAAAACTAATTAATAGAATGTTTTCTTCTTTTTCTTGAACATTTTCAATCATTCTACAAAAATAATTTTAAAAAAGAAGAAAAAATTTGATGTTTTAAGAATTATCAATTTTTTGCAAATTCCATAAAAATATGTTTTTTTTACCGAAGAATGGAACGAATAATTGTGTAAAGTTTTTTTTTAATTTTCAAAATAAATATCAATCTTTGATTTTTACCAAATTCGTTACCGTTTTTGTTTTTTATTCTACGAAAAAGTGTCTAAAGGAAATGCTGTTTGTATTTAATTCAATATTCAGGAAAAAAATTAAAAAAATCTTCCCTTCTTTGAAAATAGACAAAAATACAAAAGTTTCAAATTTTCAAAACAAATGTATCTCAAATTTTTTTACTTTCAATTTAGAAATTCGATAATTCTTTTATTGTTTATTGTACGGAAAAGTGTCTAAAGGAAAAATTGTTCGTTTTGGTTCAAATTTTTCCGGAAAAATGTTAAAAATCTTTCTTTTTCGAAATTTGGTAAAAATACATAAGTTTCAAATTTTCAAAACAAATGTATCTCAATTTTTTTTTCATTTCATTTTAGAAATTCGATAATTTTTTTGTTGTTTATTGTACAGAAAAGTGTCTAAAGGAAAAGCTGTTCGTTTTTGTTCAAATTTTTCCCGAAAAATGTTGAAAATCTTTCTTTTTTTAAAGGTAAAAAATACAAAAGTTTCAAGTTTTCAAAATAAATAAATTTTTGTAATTTTAACTTTATAGAAGAAATTCATAACTATTTTGTTTTTTGTCGTGTAGAAAAGTATCTAACGGAAAAGTTGTTTGTTTCTTCAAAAAATTTAAGGAAAATGTAAAGAACCTTTCATTTGGAAAATTAACAAAAATACAAAAGTTTGAAATTTTCAAAACACATAAATTTAAAAAGAAAATAGTTGTTTCACTGAAGGGATGGAAAAAAATTTGATAAACTGTTTTTGAAGAGTACAAAAGTAGAAAAACAATATCAATAGGAGATTTGAGAATATCGATAAAGAATCAAATGGGAGAAATTTTCAGTTCTCCTAAATGTTAAAGAAATTTTCCAATCAGCATTGTAACAAGATCAATTTTCGATTCTCCTGTTCAAGTCTATTTATTACCTTCTTTTAAGTGATTCCTTAGACGTCTGACATGCCTGATCGATCATTTGTAAAGAAATACTTTTCGTTTGTTCCTTGAGAAGTAGTAATTTTTCCATTTTCACTTGTTCCTTCATTCTTTCAATTTGCCCCTCTGCCACTTTCATTTTCATGTTTTTTTCAATCAAACAATTTTCCAGAAGAATTTTCTCACGAACAAGATCCTTTACAGTTTCGGCAAGTTTAGTGAATTCCGTTTCTTGGAGTGCTATCTGTTTACTCAGTATCTCTAAAAACTGAATCGTTCTTTGTCTTAGTTTCATCAACTCGGAACTTTTTTCCGATAACTATATTTAAAAGGAAAAAGGAGAAATTTGAATTATAAGATAACGCCTTGAAAAACTTGTTGTTCTCAGTTTTCATTAAAAGAATTTTCCTAATGGAAATTAACAAATTTTTTTTTCAATTTCAGAAAATAAAATAGAGCCAAAAAAAGAATATTAAAATAAATATAAAAAATTAATATAAAAATATTATAAAAATATTATAAAAAATAAAAATAAATAAATATGAAAATATTATAAAAAAAGGAATATTATTAGAAAAGTAAAATAATTCTTTCTGCACTTTTTCTTCGTATTAATAAAATTATTAATTTTGAACAATATTTTCGACAATGCGGAAGAATTCAAACTCTTTTTCCGATATGAATAATTTTTTAAATTTTAAAATGAAAAATAATTTCAATAATATTTTGAAGAATGTAAGAGAATTCGTTCTCCATTTTTGTCTGTTTATTAAATTTTTTTCTTATTAACACCGAACCTTTAACTTCAAGTTCTTCTCTCCTTCAATTTCGTTACATAAGAATTGATTTCGTTTTTCTAAATCTTCATTTTTTGCTTCAACAATAGCCAACGCTGATTGCGCTGCATTCCTCTCCTTAGTACATCTAATCAAATTATAAAATTGAAAATAGTATATTGTGCATCAAGTACAGAAAGAAGCTGTTTTCCGACGAGTGCTAAGTTTGCTGCTCCGAGCGAAGCGAGGGCAGCAATTTGCACGAAGTCGGAAAATCTTCTTTCGTACGTGTTGCACACAGTACTTTGTGCAACACCTGTTTACCGAAAAAAGTTATTTTTATACATTTCTAATCAATAAATATAGTTTTATGTTGATTATAGTGTATATTATACTGTTTACAAAAAAGTGTGCAGGAAAGTATACTTTCCTGCACACTTTATCAAAAGTGTGCGGGAAAGTACACTTTCCTGCACACTTTTAAATGTGCAGAAATTTACCACTTTCTGCTGCATTTATGTCAAAGGAAAGTAGCTCTTTTCCAGCAGGGGTTGCACAAAAATTATTATTTTCTTTATCAATTAAAATTTTTTTGATTTTTTTTTATTTGGTTCATATTTTACCGGATGAAAATATTTTTTTTTTAAATAATATTTACTTTGTAAGATGCTTAATAAATTGGGACATTCCTCTTTCGTCAATTGAACAATTGTAAGAAACATCAGAATCTTTATCCACTTCTTTTCTTGAAACTATAAAATTGTAGAAAAATTTTTGCAAAAAATTGTTAAACGTGGAAGGTTTATTTTTTCAATTTGAGAAAAATTTTGTAATAATATTTTTTATGGAATATATATTTTGTAATAATTTTTTTAAAGGAATATATAAATTTGAATGTATACTTGAAAAATAGTGTACTTGAAATAAGAAAATTTTTCCCACTTTTCTTTTTATATGAATAAAATGGAAAAGAAAGAATATATGAGAATAAAAGTTTTATAACCCAAAGAAGATTTTATTGAGCGATAAAATTCAGATTTTGCTTATTGTTAGTGACGATAAAAATAATATTTCTTTTCGATATATAAATATTGATTTATTTATGAGATTACCTTCGTTAGTTGTATTCATAATTTTATTTTTCTTTGTCGCAAAAAGTGCTCGTTCCAATAATTTTGCATGTCTCGGTGAATTTTTACGTCGATTCTTCCATACAATCTTAACACTAGCAATTTTTTCTTTATTAATAATTGCTTTGGATTTTTAATTAGTATTGAAAAAATTGCTTCGAATTCTTATTTATTATTAAAAATTGCTTTACGTTTTTAATTATTATGAAAAATTGCTTTTCATTTTTAATTATTAGAAAAACTAATAACTTCTATTAACCTCATTTAAAAAAAAAATTGAACGTTCTTCACAATGTGATTTTTTAGTTATGTTCAGTTACGTCAGGAAAAAAAATATATTTCTAAAGTCGGTCATATATTTTCATTTTCTTTTT
The DNA here is from genome assembly GCA_032873175.1 of Leptopilina drosophilae. Lineage (NCBI taxonomy): Eukaryota > Metazoa > Arthropoda > Insecta > Hymenoptera > Figitidae > Leptopilina > Leptopilina drosophilae. Next base: position 5,568,464 of record CM065483.1, read on the forward strand.
TTTATATTATTATAATTGAATTCTGTGATGCTAATTTTGTACATTAATTCAAAACTGACAATTCTTTTTTGTATGGAAATAAATACATTCCGCTTCTGACATTAACAAGAATGTGACAATCAATAACAAAGGAAAAATAGAAGAAAAAAAAATTGTAACTGAAAATTATGTTCAAAAATAATTTTCTACGTCGAAAAATATGAATATTTTCAATGCAGCTGAAAAAACCTGAAACTGGCACTGAATTTTGGAAATAAAATTTTTTTTTCCAAACCAAAGTTAAAAAAAAGTTCAATTGCTGTAGTTTAGCTTTTTATTTTTCCAAATATAATTAACATACATTTCACACACTTATATTCAGAATTATGTATTTTTTTTTATTTCTATGTTAATATTCTCACCATGAAAAAAAAGTCAATTTTTTTCACAATGTTATAAAATAGAGGATTTTATATGTAGACTATTGTTCCGCAAGAACTTGAGAAAAATATACTACTCTCACATTTCTTTTTATAGATCCATAATTTTTTCAATGTCTCACAAGTAGCTGTAGTAAGATAAAAAAACACAGATTTCTTTTATTTTCCATGACAATTCGTCTGACACAATAATAACACTAAAAGTTGGGTGAATTGTAGTTTTGACTTTACCACTGGAATTATATTAAAACTTTTTTAATTGCAATCATTACCTTTTGAGAATTGGGAATACTTACAACCATATCTATGCTAAGAGTTGTAAGATTACTTTTTTTTATCCACTTTCATTGGAATTGAGAAGGGAATTGAAGAAATAAAGATAGTATCAACAAAAAAAAAAGAAGCAAAAATAAGGAAAAAATCACACCTTTTGTATTCGCAGACATATTCTATTTCGTTTTCTAAAATACGAAAATAAGGGAATTTTAATATCGCTTTCTTTTCCCAAAATGCAATTTTCCTAAATTAAAAGTTAAAATTCAGCAAATTTTTTTTTAATTACTGCTTTAATTCAACTAATTTTAATTGATTCGATTATTTTTATTATTATATTTTTTTCATGACTAACTTTCTTCATTTATAACATTTTTTCATGAATAACATTTTTCATTAATAACATTTTTTCATAAATAACTTTTTTCATGAATAACTTTTTTCATTAATAACATTTTTTTATTAATAACATTTTTTTATTAATAACATTTTTTCATTACAAACATTTTTTTATTAATATAATTTTTTCATTAATAACATTTTTTCATTATTATAATTTTTTTTTATTAATATAGAAATTTTAATAATTTTAATTAAACTTATGCCTTCTCATGAGAAATTTTACAAGCTTTTGTCTGACTCATGCTAACTTTTACTACTTGCACGCCAAGATTTACGAGAAACTTCTGTTCTGATTAGAACAAACTTTCTTTTACTACTGAGATAGAAAGTGTCATTACAATGTGGCATTTAGTACTGAAATTAGAGCGAAAATTTCGCCTGACGAAGATTTTACTTTTAAACGTATTGTTTCATTCAAATTGACTTCAAATTATAAATAATTTTGATTCAAATATTACATTCAAATTTCGCGCTTTCATAAATTTAATTTTCTAGAAGAAACGTCGTTAAATAAAAATTTTTTTATTTCATTGAACGCGAAAAAATATTTTAACTTCTGTTATCATTTAGAAAATAAAAATAAAAATAATTTTTAGAATTATTTAAAATTATTTAAAACTATTTAAAATTATTTAAATTTATTTAAAATTATTTAAATTTATTTATAATTATTTAAATTTATTTAAAATTATTTAAAATTATTTAAAATTATTCAAAATTATTCAAAATTATTCAAAATTATTCAAAATTATTTTTAAAAAAATCAAATTTAATGATCTTAAATAAGCGAAATTAAAAAATTGAAATCAATTAAAATATTAAAAAACAAATATTTTTATGTAATTTAATAATTATTTTTTTATAATAAAAATACAAAACATGGTTTCAAGAAATAAATAATTTATTGAATTAACAACACCTGTTGAACTTAATACAGTTTATTATTTATTAAAAATAGTTAATTCTACAGTTTATGGGCAATTTTTGTTTTTGAAAATTAAACAAAAAATTTAATTATAACTGACAATTCTACATTTACTTGATTACCACTATAATATAAATATTCTACAACTATCGACGAAGAATAATTTGAAATATTACTACTATATATATTATAGATGAAGTGACAAACAAAATCATCATCGTAAATATATAAATATTCCTATTTCCTATTATTCTTTTACATTGATAAAAAAATTCAGACAATTGATTAACTTTGACGATTCACTTTTTCGTTATTTATATTTATATATTCATTTGTATTTACAAAATTATTATATGTACACTGTGAAAAAAAATTCTCCGATTCAAATAATCGATAAATTTTCTCCTAAAATATTCACACAAATCGAATAATTTTTCATTAAATTGATTGATTGATTTTAGAATAAAATTTTGAGAAAAATAATTTTATTTCGAATTTGAAATATTTATTAGTATATTTTGCAAATAGGATTTATTTTCAAATTGTCGATTGAAAATTAAGTCATTGATTATTTATTATTAAGACAAATAAAAGAAGGATGTTTTTTTCTTATTATTTTGATTTATTTTTCTAAAAAATAATTTTTAAATCAAATAAATTTTTTTTCAGTGCTGAGTGTAAATTTGATTATATTTCGGAGAAAAATTTTCTCTTTATAACAATACTGCATTTAAAAACGAGTGTAATTGGCAAAAAATTCATGTTTTCTTTACACGTTTGTATTTTTTCTGACAATATTCCGTTACATTTTGTAGTTTTTTTGCAATTCAGTGAACAAGTTTTGCATTCTTTTTGAAATTACTTTTTAATTAATTTTTTGCTACATTAATTTTTTGCTAAATTTATATTACAAATGACTAGATTTACAACTAGAAGAATTTTAAGGGCGTGTATCATCAGTCGTATTATAAGAAAGTAATAATTTCTTTAACATTTTCATTTGTCTTTCATTTTTTTTTTATTAAAAAAAAATACCATTGATAATTGAGAATAATTCGGGGATTTTCAATGATATTTTATTGATAACTGTAACTAAAGGGATTTATCAAAAAGTATTTGGTCAAAGTTGTAGAAAACATTTTTTTTTTTGCTTTTTTTATTGAACGACAAATTTTATCAGTTACCCTTAATGAAAGAATATAAAAATTCCATATATCACATTGTTTTAATATTTTATATTTAGAAAATACTTTTTATAGACGGATTTCTTATATTATTGATTTTTACTATACAACTGTCCTATGAAGAATTGAAAGTAGATTTTTATTGGGATTTAAAGAAATTTTTTTAATTTTCAGGAATGGGGGCGTAAATTTAGAACCGTATTTTTACATTTTTTATATTACTTCCTCATAGAAAGGAGGTGGAATTTATGCAAAAAAGTAAATTGGTAAAATTTGATTTGGAGAATTATTTTTATTCCCAAAAAAATGTTTAATATAAAATTATTTTTATACGTTTACTTATACTACTGAAAATTATTTTTTTTCTTTTCGCTTCTACATTTTTCTTTTATTATTTTGTTTACTGTTTATTATTTTTCTTTACTTGTTTTCAAAATTATAAAATTCTCTTAATTTTCTGTTATTTTTATTAAATGAGCAAAAAAAATTTTATTAACAATAAAAAAAATTACATTTCTATGAGGAAGCAAAGTGTCCGATGAACACATTTTTTATTGCATTGGTCGATAGAATTCTCTTAAACTACTACTATGTTCGAGAATAATTTTTTTTTATATTGTATTCCTCTTTATTTGCCTGAAAGTTAATTCCATTGTTTGATTTTGTTGGAATTCGAGATCTAAAGGCGCTATCCTTTTTGTGACTTCAATATCGATGGTGCCAATAAAAGATCTTTGTGTTTTTAAATTATCTTCTCGGTCTGAAAAGAATTTTTTTAGTTCAAAAAAATATTCTTAAAAACTTTTTTATTAAAATTTTAACATTTTATCATAAATTTGATAAATCTCTAAAAGAAAGTTTTAGTTTTTAATTTTACAATTGTAATAAAAAAATATGTCTTTTTTATACTTATAAAAATTCTCAAAATACGAAATTATTTAATTTCTAAAATGCAATTATTGTGAATAATGATCTCTTTATGTGTAGTCAAATGAGAGATTTTATATGTCGTAAAAATGTCAAAAGTTTTCAAAAAGATAAATTTTCCCTGATTTATTCATTATTAAAATGTTAATTATTGCAAATTTTTTCACCTCTTTTTAATTTAACTTATATGAAAAATAATATAGCAGGAATATTAAGTTTATATCGTTCATCAATAAATGTCAAAATAAATTATTATTATTATATCCTTGTTGAATATGTGTGTTTGGAATTTAATTCTGGTGAAAGCTCCTTCATTAATGCAGTGTGATAATAATCGTTTTACAAAATTTAAAAATTGTAAAGCGTGAATTTTTGCATATTAGAATTTCAATTTTCTTTACATAATAAAAAAAAAAGATATGTCACAAAAAAGTGATATTAATCCTTTTGATAAATTTGTGGATTTTCCGTGATGACATTTTTTATAAAAATAATTTTCGTTTTTATAAAAAAAAATCCCCTAATTTTGTAAATTTAAAAGGAAGAATTTAAATCTACAATTTTCCTAGAGAGAATTGTCATTCTTTTATTTTATTAAATCTGCAATGAAACATACCTATAAATCAGAGGACTCTTTATAACGTGTCTGAGAAAATTACTTTTCCTTCAAATCCACAAGATAAAATTTTCTTTCTTCTTTCATCTGGACGAAAAAATTTAATCTAAATATACAAATTTATTTTTTTTTCGTATATTAAATTCTTTTAATTTCTTTTTTCTAATTTAGAAACGAAAATTTTTAATTATGAAAATAATTTTAAGACCCAGAGAAATTGGATTGTAAAAAATGAAATGTCCCTTCAAGAGGGGAATATTTTAAGAAACGTGAATAATTAGAGGAAAATTGAAATTCTCATAGTTTCATAATGAATAAAAGCTCTTTGGAGGACAATAGTGAACCACAATCCACCGATAATACTAAGTAATTAGTGGATTATTATTCTGAATATATATGGCAGGCAAAAATATTTCCGTTATTAAAAGAAAATATTAGTAATTAGAAATTTATTTAAGAATCAAAGACTTTCTTTTACCATTCTTTAAATTATTATTTAGAATAAAATTTTTCCTTAATTAAATTTTTCCTTCTTTTAAAAACAAAATATCTAGAAATATTTTTTCATGACGAGAAAATGGGAGAAATAATAAGTTGTCATTTGGAAAAAAATAAGAATTATGAAAGGCATGATGATAAATTGAGTAAAGTGTATTTGTTGATATTATTTCAAGACGCTCAAACCACAATTTCTCATATTTCAACTCTATAATACAACTTTCAAGTTTATTTGTTTCTGCAAAAAGCAATTTAAACATTTCTCTTCACGAGGAGAAATAATTAAAAAATCTTTACTGCTGACTGAATTTATATTGTCCTTGTCTGGACAAAGACAGTGTTTTACTACTTAGAAACTGGAAATTATGGACATTTGAAAATTTCCGGCTGACTTAGGGTTGACTTTTACTACTTAAATCGAGAAACTTGAAAATATACTGACGCTAGAGTTAGTAGAAATAAATAAAACTTTTTGTCAAAACTTAATTTTTATTTTAAAAACAATTTAGAACAATGGAAAATATTTTTTTTCAAAAAAGTTAGTCTGATTTAAAATGACTTGTACTACTTAAAAGTGTGTAAATATAATTTAAAACAATGAAAAGTACGTTTTATAAATTTTAGTCTGACTAAAAACGATTTTTACTACTTAAAAATGTAGATACCTGATTTTAAAATATGGAAAATATTTTTTATAAATTTTAGTCTGACCAAAAGTGACTTGTACTACTTAAAAGTGTACAAATATAATTTGAAACAATGAAAAGTACGTTTTATAAATCTTAGTCTGACTAAAAACGACTTTTATTACTTAAAAATGTAGATACCTGATTTTAAAATATGGAAAATATTTTTTATAAATTTTAGGCTGACCAAAAATGACTTGAACTACTTAAAAGTGTATAAATATAATTTAAAACAATGAAAATTATGTTTTATAAATCTTAGTCTGACTAAAAACGACTTTTATTACTTAAAAATGTAGAAACATGATTGAAAATAATGGAAAATATTTTTTTATTAATGTTAGTCTGACTTAAAACAACTTGAACTACTTAAAATTTATATAAAAATGATTGGAAACACTAGAAACAGTTAAAATTGATAGACCGACTCAAAATGACTTGTACTACTTAAAAATATATTAATTTAATTTAAAACAATGAAAATTATGTTTTATAAATCATAGTCTGACTTAAAACGTCTTGTACTACTCAAAATGTAAAAGCATGTTTTTAAAAAAACTCATTTCCTTTTTTTAATTTATAAATACGTCGTTTGGCTTAAAACCGACTCTTACTACTTATTACTTAAAAGTTAAAATACAGAAAACTTCATGTCTGACAAAAAATGAATTTTTCAACTTTAGAGAGACATAAATTAATTAAAAATAAAAACGAGTCGTTTTTTAAAAATACTGTTATACTGAAAATATGTTTTTACAATATTACCTGATTTTATTTCTCATATTCGTTGTTCATAACCATTATTATAGGCAGTTGTTGTTGTTTCTTGCTCATTTTGCGATCGATCTCGAATATGAACAGCTGGCGATTGCCATGTCGACATTTGTATTATACTTTGATGACATCTTCGCGAGCTTGTCTGTCTTCTCGACATTGTTATTGATAAACTTAAATCTCTCCTTCGCGAACCAATTATTGAATTTCTTTCGCCCCTTCTCTTGCCACAGCAACAAAATAAATATCTGTAATGATAAACAAAGAATTCCTCATAAAGAAAAAAAAAATACTTTTATACCTACAAAATTTAGAAATATATTTTTCTTTGTTTATAATTTTTATCAAATAATAATTCCTCATACAGTATAAATAGTAAAAAAAATATTTCTATATACCTAAAAAATTTAGAAATATATTTTTCTTTGTTTATAATTTTTATCAAATGATAATTCCTAGTCATACAGTAGAAATAGTAAAAAAAAATATTTCTATACCTAAAAAATTAAGAAATAAATTTTATTTATTTATTTTTCTTTCTTTATTTACAATTTTTATCAAAATACATCCGATATGTCATAATAATAACAATAATTTTTAATTACATTAAATTCGATTTTAAGTTCAGATCGGGGGGTGGCGAGTGGGGGGAGATTATTAAATTTAATTAATTGGTCGTCGAGATAAAATCCTCCAATAGGATCAGCTATCAATTATTATTTTACGATATTGAATACAGGGAGAGAAGGAAGTATCGAGAGTGATTGGAAGTAACGCGATCAATAAATTGTGATTTTCCTTGAGGTTAAATCGAAAACAACAAATAAGGGTAGGGGGAAAAGTGTCTTTATTGAAGACAATGGGGCTTTTGGGAAAACAGTTTTCCCATGCAAACATGGTTAATAGTCAAACTCCCAACGTTGTCAATGAGGTCTCTTCAATTTTATGCACTACACGTTCGTACACTCTTCCGTAAAACGAACAAGGAAATCATTGGCCGTACCATTAGTACGGTTCGATGTTATCCAAAATTCAATGTAAAAGCAAATGGAAATTAATTAGTGCACATATAGACTAGATGCTCTAAAAAAAACTTCTTACAATGAAAAAAAAAAATGTTTCCTTCCAATTTTCTAACAAAAGTCAGAAAATTCTCTTTCTCTCTCTCTCTCTATTAAATTTTGTTCGTACGTGGACGGAAAAAATGTTTTCGTTTATTTCGAAAGAAATGTGGAATTTAAAAAAAAAATTGTGTAAAATCTAAAAACGTAAGCAGAATATAGAAAATATTTATAATAATGTGTTTCTTTGAATACTTGTTGTGCTTACCTTTTGAAATATTTTCTGAACGAGCCACTTACTAGATAAAGGGCAATCGGATTTATACAGCTATTTGCAAATGCCAAGCAAAAGCCGACGATGCGAAAAAAATGCCAAAAAGAATTGTAATCCCTCTCAGCTGTTGGATGAATGTAGAACCACAGCATAAAAACGTGTTGTGGAAAAAAGCAAATTGCAAAAATCACCACAAAAGCCATCACCATTTTAGCCACCTTTTTTCTTGCCTTAATTTGTTTTACCTGGAAAGAAATTGTTAGACGTAAAGAAATACAATTATTATAAATAATGTAAATAAACATAAATAGTATTGGGGTAAAAAACTATAATAATTTTCGTATTATTTCATTCTTTCTGCCCGATTATTATTAAATTATTATTAATATTTTTTTTATTTTTTCTATATATAAAAATTTAAATTAATTAACTATAATAATCGTCGTATTTATTCATTCATTCTGTCCAGTCTGTCCACACCTTTAGTCATTATTATGCTTCTGTTTTTTTATGTTTTGATAGATAATATTATTTTTCTTTATTTTTCACTCTTATTTTTTAAAATTAATAATAGGTATTTATTTATTTTATCTAGAAATATTATTTTTATTTTTCAAATAATACAAAATTATTTTTATTAATCAACAAAAAATATTAATCTTATTATTCAATATTTCTCTTCTTTCCAGAAAAATTAGCACTTTGTAATAAACATTTTAGAACTAAGTAATTAATCTTTTCGATTTTTCTAAAAAAAAAAAAATTAAAAAACAGTTGGAAAATTAAAATTAGAAAATATTTTCCACTTTTTCTGCTCCTCAATGACAATTTATAAACAAAGTACAAGTTTTAAGTAGAAAAAAAGTGATAAATTTAATTTTGCTGAAGAAATTTGATATTTATTTTGGAAAAAATATTTACAGAATTTATTTGTAAAAAACTGTATTATCGAAATTCTAATAAAAAATGAATAAATAAAACAATTTTTATTTTATAATACAATTTTTGGATAGTCCTATTTTTTAATAATATTTTCAGTTATTTTCAAATAATTAAAATATATTACGATTATTCTTATTTTGACTTTTCAGAAATATTTTTAATTTATAATTTGTTTTGATTGAGAAATTTATTGAATACTTGATCAGGGTTGTCACGCATTTGTTCATTTGAAAAATCGTGATTTTTAATAATAATACCTACGAAATAATTGATTTCGTTTGACAATTTTTAATAACATTTTTAAGAAGAAAGAAATTTATGAAAAATTTGTAAATAATAGAATTTATATGAAATTAAGGGAAATTTTTGAAAATAATTTAATTTAAGGCAAGAATTTTATTTAAAAAATGTTTTAAATAATTGAATTTTGACAAAAATTTTGTTAACAATTCTTAAAATAATTGAAATTTCGACGAGAATATTAAAATACTTTTGAACATAATTGAGTTTTTGCAATCACTTTTTAATTTTTCAAAAATTCAATTTTTTTAGTGTTTTAAGTAAAATTCATTCATAAATTCATTATTATTTTTAATAATGAATAAAATGTATATTATAAAATTATAAAATATTACGATTTTTATAAGAATTTTAATTATTAAAGTTTTTCATAAACCTAAATTATATTTAAAATCTGTAAAGTTAAATTGTTGTTAAAAGTAGAAAAAGTTTTAAATAAATAAAATCTTTTTAATGATCAGGAATCTAATATTCAGAATTTTCTCATGAATTTTCGAAATTGAATATTGATTCATTAATTTTGACAAAATTTTCTGCCTTTTTTCCGACTTTCCTGAATATATTTAGAAAAATAGTGATTTTTAGTAGAATTCTTCTGAATAATTGAATTTTTTAATGTTAATTAAATTAGCTAGTTAATTAATAATGAAAATTGGAAACATTTATTTTTATTTTTGTCCGCTGAGTGGCGGTTGTGATTTAAAATAGTTAAAATTTAAAATAAAATTTTTCTGTTCTTAAGGATTGTGTAATACTTAGTCCCTACTGCAAAATAAATGCTTTGCCAATTACAAAAATAATTAAAATTTGAAAAAAAAATTCATTTAAAATTTTTTTTGTTTTTGTCCGCTGAGTGGCGGATGTGATTTAAAATACTTAAAATTTAAAATAAAATATTGTCCATAAGGACTGTGTAATACTACAAATTAAATGCTTTGCCGACGACAAAAATAATTAAAATTAGAAAAAAACAATTTTTTTGTAATAAAGTTCTGTAGATGTTTGAGTTACTTTAAATAGGTAAATTAGTTTTAGAAAAATTAATTTCAGAGTAGCGAAAGATAATTTGACTTTTTTTGCTTTTTTCAATTTAATTCTCTCCCCCATTAAAATGAATGAATAGAAAAAAAATTTTTTCCCCATAGAAGTTAGTTGGCAGTGTGTTTGATCTACTATATGGAAACGTGGTTCGAAGCAGAACCGAGAATAACCTTCCACTTGAAGTTTCAGACATTATATAAGTGCCTCTCAAAGAAGGTGTGTCGGTAAATGTTCTTAAATTACTTGGTAGAAATTGGCAAATTTCAATCAACTCTTTTATTTCACAGAAAAGAAAAGGAAAAATTTGCCTTTAAATTCAATTTTATCTCATTTAAAGTTTCCTTGTTATTTTAAAACTAAAAAAAAATTGTTTTTTCCCCCATTAGAATTATAATATGATCACATATATAATATATGTATTTATATAATATATAAAATAGTAATATAATATAATCACATTTTTCAAAAATGTGATCAATTTTTTTTTATAAAAGTAGACCGTAAAGTGAAAGTTCTGTATTTAAGAAAAAAAGACGAACGTCTTTGTTTTTTTTAATTTGTGACTTTATTTTCCATGGATAAGAGAAATTTAAAAATTTACGATCTATTGAGTTGAACGAGTTGAACGAGTTTATGAGAATTTTTGAATTTGTTACCATAGAGTGCTAAATTGGTTTCGTGCCAAAAATCTTTCAGCTGAAAGAAAAGATGAATTGAGAGTGGTAAATAATTAATTTTCGACTCAATTGAAATTCTGTGAAAATTCCGAAAGAAGAAAATGATTTTTCTTATGGTAATTTATTTGATTTTGTCTTTTCTTAAGGAAATTGTGGCTTCTCTCTGATTACTAGATATTCTTTTATTCGACAGAAATTGAAGATGATGCGAGTAAAAGATGGATTATAATTATATTTGGAGATTTCTCTCTTTGAATACAGTAAATTGAGATTAGATGAATATTTTTTACATTTGATATTGTAAATTGTAAACAATGAAATTAGTATTAGTAAATTTAAAAAATTGTAATAATTTTTTTGAACAAAAATTGCTGTTTTGGCGAACAATGGATCGATTTAACAATAAGTTACGTGTTTATGCATTATTAAAGTGAAAATTTCATAATTATCTTGTAGTTGATTATAGTTTGCAAATATGTAAATTTCATATTTGTGTTCATCGCTGATAAACAGATTTGTTTGTAGCGAATTCCAATTAGGTGACTCTTAGCTTAATTTACTGCTATGCATATTTTGAAATGTATCCTTATTGTAATTAATTCTACACAACTGCAGTTCGTCGCAACAACATAATGCTGCACTAGATTGAGCCCATCAGTTTGTGACACTAAATAATAATGAAACAATTTTTCCAATCTTTTCCAACACTCTACTACATTTTATTTAGTAATCAATTTCAATTTAGTTATCAATTTTATTTAGTAATCAATTTCAATTTAGTTATCAATTTTTTTTTTAATCAATTTCATCTTTAATCAATTCTACACTTATTTTTATTTTTAATCAATTTTATTTTCCTTTTGTAATAAATTTTAATAATTTTATTATCATTTTTAATGAATCTTTATTATAAACAGCTTATAAATTTTCAAAATAAATTTCACGAAAAAAAAAAAACAGTAAAGTGGCTCGGAAATAAAAATACTTTGACGCGCAATCGCGGAGGTTAAGCAACGTTCAGTGCAGTTAGTAACCGGATAGGTGACGGTTTTTGCTTTTTAGCTTTTACAAATTTTTTTCTTTGTTTCGAAATCTATTTCGACTAAAATTGAAAGATAACTTATTTCACACATACTTGAAGAGAGTTCTAACGTAGTTTTTAAAAAAATAAACAATAGAAAACAGTAAAAAAAAAATTAGGATAGTTTTTGAAAAATATTGAAAGAAAATGCTAAACTTACCTGACCTTGCATTTCGCCAGGTATATTTCGAGTACTTTGAACTAAGTGTCTAGCCATTAAACAATAAAATACAGCGATTATACTTAGTGGAATAGCATAATAAACGAAGAATCTGCACAATAATACTGTTTTGGGATAATTTGGTCCAAATTCCTCTGGAAATGGATAGCAAGTCTGTGGAAAAATTTTAATTAATTTAAAAATTCTCACCACTTAGTACTATGTAGTAAATATTTGTTGGTAAAATCGGATTTTATATGAATAGTTAATTACAAATGGACAAATTAAAATGAATAGAAATAAAATAAATAAAAAGTAATAAAAATAATTAAAATAAATAAAGTAATAAAAATAATTAAAATAAATAAAGTAATAAAAATAATTAAAATAAATAAAATGTAATAAAAATAAATAAAATAATAATCAAATTAAAATAAATATCAATTCGATCTAAATTAAAAACTTAATTAGAACTATTATTAAACTATAATATAAAAAAAGATGCAAAATAAAAATATATAAATTCTATAAAAATATATAAATAGTATCAAAATAAATAAATTATATTAAAACGAAACAAATTAGCAGATTACTAAATGTTATTAAATTAAAACTAGATAGTAAAAAAATTAAATGAACCCTTTTTTCTACTATTTTTTCCACTTTTATTTTTTCCAAGCTTGATGAAATAATTCTACCATCATTTGAAATTGAATTTCATCAAAAATTAATTCGAACCAAAATGTTATCACTTTATCTCCTTTTTAATAAACATTCATTAAATCCGTCCAAACTGTTGAGATTTTCAATATTGAAATATTTAACTTCAATTCAACCATTCTCTGTTCTACAACATTTTACAAATATATTTTTCCGGAAAATTAGTTTCATTACATTGAAATATTTGATTAAAATGCACGCAACAAATTTTTGAAATTTTAATGCAATTTACAACAAAATAGTATTTCGTTTCAAATGAAATTTCTCTTATTATAAATTTTATCTTATTTATATTATAAGTAAAATTTTTAATGAATGTTTATTAAGTTGGAAAAAAAGTAATAATCATAAACTTATTTTTCTTTTATTTTATTTTCTTTAGATTCTTTCTAAGGAATATAAATTTATAAGTAGAAATAATTGGAATATTATATTATGTAGTAAAAAAAAAGTAAAAAGAGAAAAAATATGTCTCAAGTATATTCACCTGAAAAGTTACGTCCTTATTAACTCGAAATACTCTAATATAGGAAAAAGTTGCTGGTGTTGCACAAATCACTGCTAGACACCAAATCAGAGTCGCTATCGAAGATGTAAATCTGGTAGCTCGCTTTCCGCCACCTAGATTAAATTCTTTTTGCATACTTTATATCTTAATGAAAAACGTGTATTTCTTATCAGAAAATTGCTTCATTAAACTTTTATATATTATAAAATAACTTTCTTTCTACTTTGCAATTATTTATTTCCATTTCTTTCTATAAAAGATGTATTAAAAGTTGGGAAATATTAATTTCTCTTAAATATTTTTTTTAACTTTTTTAGAATTTTAAAAAAGTATTTGTAAATATTAATAATTGATAAATTATTATTTATTAATTATTATTGATAAATTATTATTAATACATTATTATTGATAACTTATTATTGATAAACTATTATTGATAAATTATTATTGATAAATTATTATTAATAAATTATTATTAATAAATTATTGTTGATAAATTATTATTGATTAATTATTATTGATAAACTATTATTTATAAATTATTATTGACAATTTATTATTGATAAATTATTATTGATAAATTATTATTAATAAATTATTATTAATAAATTATTATTGATAAATTATTATTGATAAATTATTATTGATAAATTATTATTGATAAATTATTATTGATAAATTATTATTGATAAATTATTATTGATAAATTATTATTGATAAATTATTATTGATAAATTATTATTGATAAATTATTATTGATTAATTAATATTGATGAATTATTTAAAAAAAGATAAAAAAAAGAAGAATAAAAAAGATTCTCAAGAGAAAAAGTAATTCTTTTTGAAAATTATTTCCTTTTGTACTAACCACACGAGAGAGAAAAATTGTACGTGGAATAAAAAATGTTTATACCCACCAGTGGCATGAAGTTTTCTCATTGGATCAACGATAGCGAAAAATCTATCAGCTGAAAGTGCTGTCAGAGTGAATACCGAAACACCCACTGATATATCTTTTGCACACTCGGAAATCTTGCAAAGAATAAGTCCAAATGGCCAAGAGTCGAGCACATAAACAGTAATAGTGAATGGTACACATGTCAAAATAACCTTGAAAATAAAGAACAAAAATTCACATATCAAGTAAATATTTAATTAATATTTTTTATTTTTATATTTTCAAAAATTTCAAAAACAATTCGTTTGCAAGAATTCGATTATTTACATACAAAAAATATTAAAGTATTTTCTTTCAAAATAAAGAAAGACACAATTTGTTTATAATTTTTCAATTTTCGTCAATTTTGTTTGTCAATTTTTAAATAAAATTTCTCTAACGATTTCAGTAAAATTTTGTTTCAAATTAAAAAATAAATTCCAAAAGATTCATTTATTTTTGAAATTTGTAATAAATTCTTAGATTAATTAATTAATTAGATTAATTCTTAATTTAATTATTTTTAAAAATATTAAAACTTTTCGCAAGAAAGAGATTATTCTTAGAAACAATTTAATTATTTTTAAGAGTATTAAAACTTTTCGCAAGAAATAAATTATTATTGGATACAATTCAATTATTTTTAAGAATATTAAAACTATTCGCAAGAATTAAATTATTTCCAGAAATAATAAAGGTTTTCACAGCAATGCAATTATATTGAAAACAATTTTAATTAACTTCAACAATAAAGTATTCAATCCTAATTGTTAACACATGCGATTATTTTTGAAAACTTGAAAGAAATTGTTCATAAAATTCAATGACTTTCAAAATTTTCAATAAAAAATTAACAAAATAGATTGTTTAAAAAGACGTTAAAGAATTTTTATTAAAGACTTAAAAAATTTTCAATCAAAAATTGTTAAAGACAGTAGATTATTACCAAAAAATTAAATTTTTCGTAAAAGAATTTAATTTAATTTAAAAATTCAATTTAAGCAAAAATTAATAAAAGTAGCAAAAAATATAAACATGGAATTCATAAATACGAAATAGAATTTTTGTTATTTAAATTTTAAACTTTCAATATCTTTATATTACTATTCGTCATAATTTAAATTCCTTTATAAGCAAGTATTTATAATGATAAAAGACGCTTATACATATATGTATATATATACAGAGAAACGATGAAGTGTATTATTCATAGAAATTTAATATGAAAATTAAATGAAATCTTACTCTTTGCTTTTAGATTTTCAAAACCGTCAAGAGTAATTGTTTAACGAATCCTTTTGTCATGAAGCTTTGAAAGTTTCTCTTATAAGATTTATTCAAAAATTTAATATACTACTGCAATACATAGTACATAGTAGCGTAGTAATACGACGAACTGGTGTTGTATTTTGAAATTTTAATTTTAAAATAATTGCCAGTCGACAAATGAAGTTTTACAAATGAAATTTTACGATACAATTTTCCATTTAACCATTATATTATGCTCTCATAATAGAGAATTAAAAGTTTCATTGTCGTCCTTTTTTTTTATTTTAAATCAATATTATCCTTATTACAATTGTAGAGTTTTAAAAATAAGCTTCGTCTTTTTAAATTGACTTCTTCTTTTGTAATTGCTATTTCAATGCAAACTGTAATTATAATTTTGAATTTTAAACACTTCATTTTGTTAATAATTACCTTTCTTTCTTCTAATAAATTTATTTATTTGTCTATTTATTTGCTTACTTATTTATTTACATATTTATTTATTATTTTATTTATTATTTTATTTATTATTTGATTTATTATTTGATTTATTATTTTTTCATTATTTTATTTATTATGAATTTATTTATATTGTTTTATTTACGTATTCATAAATTTACTATTGCATTAGATTATTTATTAATTTCCTAACTCGCATATTTATAAAATTATTTGTTTATTTACTTAATTAGTTTTTTATTTCCTAAATTATTTACTTTTTTGTTCCATTGCTTATTTACTTATTTATTTTTTTGATAAAAGTAAACCAATTATTTTCATAAATAATAAAATTTTCACAGGAATTCAATTATTTAATGTAAAATATTTTAAATAATTTTTCGAAAAATATCAATTATTTAAAAAGAATTTTATAAAATTTTTAGCAAGAGTTCAGGTATTGAAAAAAATTTAAAAAAGTTCTTTTCAAGAATTCAATTATTTCAGAACTAGTAAAATTCTTCACCGAAATTCAATTATTTTTATAAACTTGAATAAAATTTGTTGGAAGAATTAAATTATTTTCAAAAGTAATAAAATTCTTCGCAGAAATTCAATTATGTTTAAAAATTTTTGGCATAATTTCCATTATCTTTATAAATAATAAAATTCTACAATATTCATTTATTTAAAAAAAATTTTTAAATTCTCATCAAAATTTCAATATATTTAAAAACTTGAATAAAATTCTTTGTTAAAATTTCACGGAAATTTAATAATTTATGAAATTTTCAATAAATTTCTTTGAATAAATTCTTTCTTGAATAAATTTCTTTCAATAAATTTCACAGAAATTTAATAATTTATGAAATTTTCAATAAATTTCTCTGAAATAAATTATTTTCATAAATAATAAAATTTTCACGTGTGTGTTCAATTATTTAATAGACAAAATTTTATAAAAATTTTTGAAAAATATCAATTATTTAAAAATTTTTTTTTAAAAATCGTCGCATGAATCAATTATTTAAAAAAAAAGTAATTATTTTTAAAAATTTTATTAAAATTTGTCAAAAGAATTCAATTATTTAGAAATTTGTTGATAAAATTCTTTATGAGAATTCAGTTTAAAAAAACATTCAATTATTAAATAAATTATTTATTTCTTAATTTAAATAATTAAATACTTATTTATTTATTATTTTATTTATTATTTCTTTTATAAGTTTTTTTATTATTTTATTTATTATGAATTTATTTATATTTTTTTATTTACCTATTTATAAATTTACTCATGTATTAGATTATTTATTAATTTCCTTACTCGCATATTAATAAATATATTTGTTTATTTGCTTAATTATTTTTTATTTCTTAAATTATTTACTTTCTTAGTCCATTGTTAATTTACCTACTTGTTTATTTATTAACTTATTTATTTACTTCATTGTTTAATTATTTATTTGTTTCTTTATTTATTTCATTATCTGTTTATTTAGTCTCTTATTTATTCTATTTATTTTTTACTTATTTTTATTTATTCTTTATTTATTTGTTTATTTATTTACTTATTTATTAATTTACTAATTTGTTTATTTATTTACTAATTTATTTATTTATTTACTAATTTATTTATTTATTTAGTAATTTATTTATTTACTAATTTATTTATTTATTTATTTACTAATTTATTTATTTAACTATCTACGCGATTTAAATTTCATTTACTAATTTATTTATTCAACTATCTACATGATTTAAATTTAAAAACCAACCATTTATTCTAAATTCGACCATAAATATTTAATTTCCTTAAAGCTTTTTCTAAAAATTTTCAATCTAAATGATAAAAAAAATTTGTAAAAGCTCAACTGCCAAAAGATTGAATTTTTTTTCTATTTTAATTTCCTTTTTTTTGCACCTAAGGAAGCAAAAATTTTTTTTTGTAGCCATGAAGCTTTTATTTATTTTTTTTTGTGATCATTTAGTTTGAAGACAATTATTATTTTGATGAATTGTATTTACCAAAAGATCTCCAAGTGCGAGTGAAAGAACATAGGTATTGGGAACGTTTCTCATATTGGCATGACGTAAAATTGTGAGAACCAAAACACCATTTCCAGTGACTCCAACGATGAGAATGAATAAAAAGACAAATGGCAAGATATACGTTTCTGGCCTGTCACTATAGGGCAAATAGGGCTCCTCTGTGCAATTACTCTCATCAATAGAGCAATTAACACTCATTGTGATCGATGATTCACTCGTTAGGTTCAACATTTTTTTTTTCTAATCCCTCAATGTATAACTTTACTGATGCTTAAATTTTTTCTCTCCTCCCAAACAAATTTTCTTTTTTTTCACGTTGTCTCCATATTTTTCTCTTTTTAATTCTCCTTTTTTCTGAATTTTTTTTTTTTTGCTAAAATAATTTTTTACTCTACATTTTGAATGATAATGTACTTTTATTTATTTTTTTTATTTTCTTCTTGCTTTTAATCTTTTTATGGTGATTTTTATTACAATTGTCTTATTTGTTTGATTAAAAATTAAATTGTTTGTTTATAAAGAGACATTTTTTGTTTGTAATTAAATCTTTACGCCACTAAATTCGAATCAGAGCACGTACACAATGATTGAGGTGTGCATTACCAACTGATGATGAGAATATAGAACTGTTTTCACATTCATAGTTATTTCCGTGCTGCAACCTGTAATCAACATAAACAATTTTCATGAAAATAGAATCACCTTTTCGATTATTTATTTAACAAATAATTTCCTGATAGCGAAGCGAGAGAGACAGAGAGGCTTCTTTCAAGTTTTCAAACGAATTCACGTGTACTCAAGTATTTTTGAATCTATATTTATTCCTCAAGTACTCGAGAATCGTTTTAGAGGGAAACTTTTTTAACTTTAAATATTTGACGAAAAGTAAAATCAATTTTTAATAATAATAAAATATATTATTTTCTTGTGTAAAAAAATTTTCTTATTTCTTCTTATTTTAGTCCTCATTGTAACTTTCTTTTGTAATAGAATATTTACTTTTGTAAGTCGAACAGATTGACTGATTGCAAGTTATGTAAAGCTTTATGTAAATCGAAAACTGGTCTTGTATTTTTTTTTAATAAATATTGTATTCTTCAATATTAGATTTTTACAGTTGTTTATATTATTATTCAATGTCTCACTGGGTTAAAAAAAGTAAAATCAAATGAGAAAATAAAATTTTCTTTCTTAGAATACAATTTTTTTCTTTTGCAATTAATTTTTCTAGTGGAATTAAAATGGAAAATTTCACTTCATTTAAAAAGAACAGAAAAGAATATTTATAATTAATCTTTCTATTTACATTAAAATACGAATTTTCGTTTCATTTTAGAAACAGGAAAGAAACACACTAATAAATTTTTATAATACAATATATAAATATATTAATAAATATTAGAATTTAAAGACAATAATAAATATTAATAATTATTAGAATATAAATAAAATTAAAATTTTTAAAGCAAAATTTAAAATTTTTGTAGCAACAAATGTATTTACAAATTAAAACAAATGTCTTTTTTCGAATATATTGCAGAAGTGAAGGTCTAGCGAGCACTGGACAAGGAGAAGCGACTCCCCTCCAAGTCCACTTTCCCGCATGGTGGGGGGCCGCTTCTCCAACCTTCATATTTGTATTTTAAATAAAATTCAATGGAAAAAGAAAATTGAAAAAATAAAACAACATTTTATAATTTAACATGAGCCCGTATATTCTGCAAATAAAGTAAAAAAAAGAAAAACTAAAATAAAGGAGAATAAATAATAATATTAAAAATTAAAAAAATCCCGTTAGATTCATACTTTTTTAATCACCTGTGATGTAAAGCCATTAAATATGAAAAACGGTTTATTTATTTTTATTGTTGACACTTGTTTGCGATATATTTTGCAAAGACCTCATGTTAATTTTTATTTTACTGCACATTAAATCACACAGTTGCTATTGATACCGGAACGAAGCCAGCTTGGCACTCGTGCCAACTTTGACGTTGTTTGAATTATAATGAAAAATACGTATCCGGTATTGTCCGCATATAAGCAATAAATTAAAAATAAATTCAGTAAAAGAAAAAAATTCTGCATTATATGGAATATTATTGCCAGTATTTCATTATTAAAAATACATCAATTTCTTTATTGAAAAAAATAAATTTACAAAAAAAAAAAATAAAAACAACAACTTTTATTATCAGAAAAAAATGTTTTGTAAAGAATATTTTTGTTCTAAAAAAATCTTTTTTCTTTCTAACATTCAGGAAATTGAAGAGCAAATATTTTTCTTTCTATTTTAAGTTGTAAATAAATTTACATTTTCCTAATGTAAATAATAATAAAGTTTCTTAATGTGTAATAATAGAAAACAAAAACTGATGATAATTTTCACATTTGTTAACGGGTCGTATAAAATAGATGGTGGAATTGAAAGCTTTTATGAAAGACGGTCCGTGGACAAACATATTTTCTCCATAAAAAGTGAGGACAAAGTTCCAAGTATTTTATCCTAAAAAAACTACTTTATGATATCTCTCTCCTGGATTTTGTTACCAAACGTATTTTACAAATGTATATAGCAATACATAAAGTGCTTTACATTTTTTTTCTACACTTTACTCAATTTTCTTCATTCCAAAACATCAGTCTCGCTTTCACTGTAATAATTCTTGAAGCAAACTTTATTCTTCTAATATAATTTTAAGATAAAAATTTCATTATTGGAAAAGCGTAAATTTTTAATAAGTAAATTTTTTAATAAGCTCTATTTTTGTAATAATTTTTTGTTTTTAGAAAAATTACTGCGTAATAAATATCAAACAGCTTTTTTATTGGAGCAATATAATTTTTAGAAAAAATACTCGTGGAATAAAAAGTTTTAATAAATGTTCGTTTCTTATTTATTCAGTATAAGTTTTTTTTAAATATTACCGGAATAAAATAATTACAAATAAAACTGTTTTAATAAATATTAACTGTATATAATAATATATTTTCGTATTCACTTTTTTATTGTTTCAAATCAATTTTTTAACAAAATAAATTTTATTATTGAAAAAATGAAAGTTTTTATTAAATATTCGTTTAATATTTTCTGCAGAAGATAATAAGCAAACTTACTTTGAAGAAGTAGAAAAGGAGATAAAAATGAAATCTTTCTGTTCTAAACAATTTGATTTTTTTTTCTCTTCTCTTTTATTGTTGAATAAATTTTATGAACTCTTTGTGGCGCTCTTAGTACTCGTAACCTACTGTACCACCCGCACATTTAGTTTACCAGGGACGCGCTGTTGTAATTTTTCGCCTGTCATTAGTCTACGCATTGAATAAAAAATATTGGCACAAAAAACAGTTGTTTATTTTATTCAATTTATAGTAACTTATTCAATTATTTTTTTTTTTTTAATTATTATTTTAATAAATAAAATAATTATTATAAAATAAAATTATATTATTATAAAATAATTATTATATTATTATAAAATAATTATTATATTATTATATTAATATTGCTTTATTATTATTACAATTACTATTCTTATTTATTTCTTTAGTAAATTCCTTAATTATATTTATTTTATTCATTTAATATGTCTGTGAAAAATTCGTAGAAGGAAAAATGAAATTAAATCATGAGACGAAAAATAAATTAAAAAGCGAGTAGAAAATATTATCAGTTTCTCACAATTTTAAATAAAGAAATTTTATTCAAAGAATTTGTAAAATTATATGTTCATTATATTTTGTTGTTTATAATTTTCTCTTTTTTTTCTTAAAATATTCTGTGTCTATGAGGATTATACATTGTTGAAAATTAAATTTTTCTGTCTAGCAAAAAAAAAAATATGTATCTATGGAAAAAATATGCTTTGTTCCTGGAATGTAAAGAATATATACACTTGTTTTTTTCTCTGCTTTTTTAGAGTTTTTTTTTGTCATAAGAACTTTTCACCTAGATATAATGGCATGACAAAAAAAAATTTCTAACAATCATCTTGTTAGCGCTATTTTTTGCGTACATAGTAAATTCTGAGAGAGGTAGAGAAAAATCTAGTTTCAAAAACATTTCATTTGTGGTGACTTTTATTATTGAATATATAGAAAAGAGAAGAGAGAATTATAACTTTTTTCTTCTCTTACTTTCTCGTACGACATCTTATATTTCAATATTTCCTGAAAACTTTTTATCACATTTAATTAAATTTCAAGTTTTCTAAAATTTCTTACGATTTCATTTTATCAATTTCGTTTTTATTCCAGAAAAAAGGATAAAATTCCAATTTTATATACGAATCAAACTTTTGGTTTAGCTTTTATTTATTTATTTTTTTGTATTTATTGTGACTTTTAGAGCGTTAGGAAATATTTTTCTACCTAAATATTTTCGATCAATATCAGAAATGTTTTATTTATCCAATGACAATAAAAAAAAAGTTTTCATTCAAAAAAGTAAAATGTAAAATATTACGTTTTATTTTTTAGAAAAATTTCTAATTAAAATGAATGGTTCTACATTATTTATAACTAGAGGAACAATTTAATTATGGTTAATTGCTTTCTGAAACAAAAGTGAACTAATTAAATTAATTAGTTCCAAAACTAATTTCCCAAGTGAGAATGAATGAAATCAAAACTATCAATTTAAATTTATTATACGACATTTAAGAATAATGTCAATTCTCAAAAAGCGTTTAAATTGAATGATTTGCAGGTGAACTTCTTTAAAGTAATAAGAAAAAAAAATTTACAAGTTTTTGCACTTTAAAAAAAGTCGTTTCAAATTCGATGTACTAGTTAATTTTTTTTATTATTTTTTACGAGACTTTATGAAAAATTTTGTTTAAAAAAGAAACTGAGTAGTACGTATATAGAAAAGTTCCTTTGTGCAACTCAAAAGGAAAATTGTTCCTTTGGTCGCATGATTGGTACGGTCATTATTACTCGGATTTAGTGGACAAAGATATTTTTCCAAGCACTTCTCCTCGTAAATATTTGCACTACTTAGTTTTGAAATGATTATTTGTGAAAGTAATAAAATCCTAGATTTAAGAAAAATTATTTTCAAAGTCAAATTGCCTTGAGATAAGTGCATTTTCTTTTATAAAAATAATTTTTTTTTCTATTAAAATTAATATACGATTTTTCGTTTCAATTTAGAAATAGAAAAGGAACATACTAATAATTTTTATAATACGATATTTAAATATAAATATAATAAATATACTAACAGTAAATATAAAAATTATAAAATTATAAATATATTAAAAATAAATTAAAAAATGGTTTTGAATAAGAGCATTTTATTTTTTTTAATAAAATGTTTTCCATTTGCAATTAATTTTTGTATTGAAAATAAAAACAAATTTTCGGTTAACTTTTAAAAAATAGAAAAGAAACACACCAATGAATTTTATAATACAATACATAAATATATTAAGAATAAATATTAACATATATATTAATAAGTATTAAAATATATATCGAAGATGTTGCACAAGTGATGGTCTAGAAAATTTTTAAAAAACAGGAAAGAAACACACTAATACGTTTTATAATACAGTATATAAATATATTAAGAATAAATATTAACATAAATATTATTAAATATTAAAATATATCGAAGGTGTTGCACGAGTGATGGTCTGGCAAACACTGAGCGAGGAGAAGCGGCTTCCCTCCAAGTCCACTTTCTCGCATGGTGGGGGGTCGCTTCTCTTAGCTTCTCATTTGTATTTAAATTCATAAATATTCTACGAAAATGATTTTTCTAAAAAATTATATAATAAATAATGTATAAATATTAAATAGGATAATAATATTTAAATTATAAGTCAAAAAAATAGTACAAAAATAGAATTAAATTAAGTGAAGTGAAAATTTTAAAGTATTAAATATTAATAAATTTTATTTTAATTTTATGTAGAATATTGACAAGAAGTATATCTTTATATTTAAATATTGAGCTATTAAGGTAAGGATTATCGATTTAGATGATGCTAAGATATTATACGTTACACTTGTGAAATCCAATGAAGCTATTGATGAAAGATTACTCCCTAGTGATATTGTGGCTACTAAAGCAGATCGTTGCAACTAAATTGCTTTGGTCATTTTATGGTAACTTTCATTAGAATTTCCTATACATAGCAGTTGCAAAATAGTTTCGAAACAGAAATTCAAAATAATTCCTCTAGCGAAATTAATCTTCATTTCAATAATTCATTTGTAATGCTAGTCAACCATTTAATGAACATCATCGTATTCCATGTAAAATTGAATGTTTATAAGTTCTACTGATACAAACTCGGACAAAATTAAAATTAGTCGTCAATTAATTCACCATCGAGTGATAAATATTAATTAAGTATATTAGAAAAGTTTTACGAGTTTTTTTCTTAATTACATTCAGGTTGTAATTTGTAAATACATTTGCTTTAATTATATCCGTATAAATATTTATTTAGTAAAAATATGAGAGCAGATAAAAGTTCTCTTGTAAATTTAATAATTATAATTATAATAAATATGAGAAAAAATGTAAAAATAAATATGAAAATGAATATGAATATGAATATGAATATAAATATAAATATAAATATAAATATAAATATAAATATAAATATAAATATAAATATAAATATAAATATAAATATAAATATAAATATAAATATAAATATAAATATAAATATAAATATAAATATAAATATAAATATAAATATAAATATAAATATAAATATAAATATAAATATAAATATAAATATAAATATAAATATAAATATAATAATAAAAATGTATTAACAAATAAAAATTGAAAATAAATCAAATTAAATATTTTTTATTTAATAATAAAGATATATTTTATTCGTAATTCAGTATTGTATTTAAATAAAAATTTAAATAAAAAATATTAAATAAAAATGAACGTATTTACAAATAAAAAATGAAAATAAATAAATGTTAATGTTTTCCATTCATTAATTGATTTCTCTTTATTTTTTAATTCGTAGAATAGTTTGAAGTTTAATTAAAAAAAATTTTTGAATCATTAGTAAAACAAAAGAAATATTAAGTTTATAATGACAATTGTTAAAAATGTACAAAATAAAATATTTCCTTTTCTAATTGAAAATTGAAGGAGAATGTTAGAGCAATGTTTGGTAAAGGCTTTGAGGAAATTTAACGCTTTAGCAGCTTAAATAGATATCTGTCTATAATATGTTGTTAATTTCTAATCTAACAACAACATATCGAGGTATTTGAATTCTGATTTGCATATAGGATTTGCCCACTGCTACTAATTTGCTAGAGATCCAGAATGGATTTATTTTGTCATCAACAGAAACACAGTTGACACTTTGAAATGAAGATTGAACTAATTGGACGGGATATAATGTTGTACGCTTAAGGAGATTTAGATCAAGTGTGTCTCTAAAATATTTTCTTTTCAAATTTTTTCTTTTCATTTATAGTGAAAATAAATGAAGAATATATAAAAATATATGAAGTTTAAAAATAACTGTTATTTATGTGCAAAAATATAAAAATTATTCTCATAAGAAATCATGGGGAGAATATATTATTTACATCACAAGGAATAAGTCAAGTATTCTTAAAGATTGTAATAAAAAAAAAATTCAAACCATGCGAGAATTATAATCGAAATTGTCCTAAGGTATATTTTGACAAAAAATTTGGTAAATGTTGAATTCCTTTTGTATTTTAAAATAAAATTCAGAAATGAAAAACTTGAGGGAGAAAAGTGAAATTTTTTATACGAACAATTTGTGCATTTTAAGTTTCTGTAAAATGTAGACATCAATCTCAAAGGATTTTGTACCGGCAACTTTCATGACTCGCGTCTTACAAGACATATTACATTATTTTATATCTTTTACATCTCTCGTCGTTGTTGAAATATGTGATTTTTCTTTTTTTGTTTTTAGGTCAATGGAGTATTTGAATATTTTTTAAATGTACGATACATTTTTTTTTAATTAAAAACAATTTCGTAATCAATTCGTTTCATCTATATTGAAATGTATAATCAATAAGTCAGGCAGTAGATGTTTTATTTTTTAAATATTTTTATACTAAAATAGATAGAAATATTTTTAAAAAATTGTTTTTAATTATTAAATTTTCAATATTATTATTGAATTTCGTAATGAATTAAATTTATTCATTTGGAAATTGGAAGAAATAATTGCGATAATAATTTACGCAGAATTTGAATTTTAAAAGGAAATATTTAAATTCGATTCAGTTACAAACAGATGTTTTTTTGTGCAAAAAATAAATGTTAATAAAATTTCATACAATTATTAGGGGGAAAAATTAAAAAAGACTGTGTTTTAAATTTATTATAATAGATTTTGTGTTGGCAAATATTGTTTTTTATTGCAAAATACGTGCGTACGTATCGTAATTATTTCTTTTGTGCCATTATTCTGTAAATATATATATTTTTTTAATGACAGCTGTGAGAATATTTGATGAATGAAGGAAGTGAAAAAAATAAAGCATTCTGAAAGAATTGACCTGATTATTGATGATTCTTTGAGTATATTTTTCTTTGGTATAGTTTGGCAAGAAAGATTTATGAAGTTTTTAACTTTTTAAGATATCCTATAGAAATTCACCACAAGTTATTGCGAAATGGCGAGTACAAAAAAAAAAGATTGAATGAATGGAAAATCGAGAACATGCCATCAATTTGTTTACATAAAAGCAAAAAAAAGTACACAATGGAAATTTTTAATTTTTGCAGAAAAAAAATCTTCCTCATATATTATTTCTTTTTTATAATCTCATAGGGAAAAAATAATTATTATCTTCCTATTGAAAATTGTATTTCTCTATCCATAAATTTGTTTTCTTTTTCTATTTCTATTGAAAACTCTTTTTACTATTTCTATTCAAAATTATTTGTTTACATTTCTAAAATTGTTTTCTTTTGTAAAATAAAATACTAATAAAATAATAATAAAATAATAATTCTAATTATAGTAATAAATAAAATTATTGTTTTTTATACAAAAGCAGAGAATGAAAAGAAATTGTAAGAAATTAATATTTTTTTTCGAATAATTTCTTTTAGAAAAAACCAAAATTACTATGCAGATGAGATACGATAAGATTGAGACAAGTGAATTAAATTATTTACTGACCTATATATTAATAATTCATGATCGATAATATTTGTTTTTGAAAAATGAGGAGAAATATATATTAACAGCCACTGAATGCTATATAACTCCACTTGTATCGTTTCTCATTCAAGAAATAACTTTCATAATGAAACTTATTGTTTCCCATTTTTCATTCTCATTGTTTGTACTCTTTCTCGGTAAGTTAAAAAATCACATTAGTCACTCTGCGAGGATTTGAAAAAAAAGAAAATCGTATATTGCGTTATTATTTGAATTAAACTTTAATTAAAATTAATTTTCGTTTATTAATTTATCAAAATTTGCTTCAGTTAGTTAAAAATAAGTTGAATTTTATATTTTTCCTTTCCTCAATAATCGTTTTACTACTATTTACTATTTATTTACCACTATTTAATATTTATTTACTACCATTTAATATTTATTTACTACTATTTAATTAGTAATTTAATTCCAGCATATTTTCTGTTTTTAAATATATTTAAAAACATTTTTAATTTTAAAAATTATACATTTAGAAATAAAATTTGTTTGCTTTATTCTAGTACAAGGTGTTTTGAGTTCTCAGAAGGCAGAAAAATGTTTCCTCGATTTTGACAGTGGTCCCGATGAAGAATTTACGATTAATTATTGGTTTAATAAAACTGCCGGGCAATGTGAAAGTTTCTGGTACGGTGGAAGTGGGGGCAATGAAAATAGATTTGAAAATTTAGACGATTGTATAAATATCTGCGATTCTGGTAAAGTTGGATAAAAATATTTTTTGAATTTTTATTTAAAATCACTTTTTTTAAATTAATTTAGTAATAAAGACATTACGTGGCATTCGAGTGACTAATAGGCAAAGAGAAGCGTCCCCCCACCAAGCGAAAGGTAGTGGGAGGGAGGTGCGCGTGGTGGGGGTTCGCTTCTCTGAGTCTCGTACTCGTTATTTTTTTCTCTTGCTAAACATTTATTAACTTTATTTTAATTATTATTTTATTATTTTATTATTTTATTATTTTATTATTTTATTATTTTATTATTTTATTATTTTATTATTTTATTATTTTATTATTTTATTATTTTATTATTTTATTATTTTATTATTTTATTATTTTATTATTTTATTATTTTATTATTTTATTATTTTATTATTTTATTATTTTATTATTTTATTATTTTATTATTTTATTATTTTATTATTTTATTATTTTATTATTTTATTATTCTTTTTCGACTATTTTATATTTTACGTTATTATATTATTTATTACAGACGAGGAAGAAGTCCCTCCTGAATTATTACCTAAAGAGGGTGAGAGTCTTTTTCCTAAAAAGAAAAACTTAAAATATATTTTCTCGTTCGTGATTAAAGTATACATTTTTTTCTCGCTATGTTTCTTTTATTTAGAAAAATTAATTTTCAAAGTATTCTTAATAACAAAAACTGTAAATTATAACGAAAAAAAAATTTATTCAAATAGTTTGTTTACTAAAATGGGATGCTGGTCGTTATGAGAATTGGACACTAAAATTCGCCTACAATCAAGAGAATGGAATTTGCGAGGAATTTTTTTATGGAGGACGAGGTGGTAACGGAAACAGATTTCAAACTTATGAAAACTGTATAGATCACTGTGAACCCAGTGAGTTTTCTTTTCAAAATTTTCTAAAACTTTTAATTCCACTGTGAAACTTTGCAAATTAAACTTACATTTTCTGTTTAATTTAGTGAACGAAGGAGCAATTCTCGAACAGCACCATAAAGAAGGTAATTTAAATTTTCAAAAATTACTCAATTAATGAAGTCAAAGAAAAAATTAAAAAAAAAATAAATGAAAAATAAATTTTAAAAATTCAGGAAAAATAAAAGGAAATTCAGGGAAAATAAAAAAAATTTATTTTTACAGATTGTCTGCTTGATATTGATAATGGCGATGGTGGCGATTGGAAGGAATATTATGGTTTTGATAGAAATGAAAACAAATGTATTTCCTTCTTCTATGGTGGAAATGGGGGAAACGGAAATAGATTTAATACAGAAAAAGAATGCAGATGGTTCTGTAAAAAATGAGTCAAATTATTAAAAATACGGAATGAAAATTATTTTTTATAAAAAAGAACGAAAGTCAAATTTCAAAATAATCTTAAAGCAATAAAAATATTTTTTCACTCATCGTATTCTTTTACAGTTGATTTTGAAAATACACTAAAACAATAGAATAATAATTAAAGAGTAAATTCCTTTTTCCCTCTCATTTTTTGTTCGCAGTTTTATCTAATTAATAATGACACATTCAATTTTTTTTCCACTTTGATAAAATTTCGTACGAAAAAATAAAAATACTAAAGAAGGCACATATTGTCAGTAAATGAATTAATATGAAAAATTTCATTAATTTTTCACTTCAATTACAGCGTGCTAAAAAATAATACTCAACTTTATGATTCGTTAATGCATCCTAAAAGTTTGTTTCATCAAAGGGAGAGAGAGAGAGATATTTTTGTTTTATTTTTGTCCGAAATTTATAATTCAAAATGCAAAAATATAGTTTTTCAATTCTATTGTATAAATTTAGAGAGATAATGAATTTTCCTTTTCAAAAAAAATAATAATAAAATAACAGAATTTCAGAAATAATTTTGTTTCCAGTATACAATTTGAGCGAAGAATACAGAAAAGGATTTACACTATTATATTAGGAAGTACATTGAATAAAAGCCTCCGAACTGAAGTGTCGTCATGCTTTCAAATTCTATAAGTGTTTTAAAATTTAAATCCATTTGGAAAAATTCTAAAAGAACAAAAGAATTTAATTTCAACTATCTGATAATTGATTTGGAAATTCTAACAACTAGATTTTGTGGTAAAAGAATATGTCGAAACCATTTTAAAAAACTTATCACAGTTCTTTAAAAAGGGATTTTTTTATTCTTTTTTCCACTTTTATTTTTTGTTATTTTAAAATACAATTCGTAAATAAATACAAAGTTTACGAAATTAATATTTTTTATTTTTATATTTTATTCTTTCACTTCTTTTTTTTTTATTTCAAGAGCTGAAAAAATAATCTCGCTCAAAAAATTAATAAAATTAATAAAATTAATAAAATTAATAAAATTAATAAAATTCGTAACTAACCGAAACTAAAAATGTTGCTAAACAAAAAAAACTCACAAGTACCTCAATTAAAATTTTTCTCACTCTAAAAAAAATTAACCATGTTTGTGTAAAATTAAAAAAAAAATTCAAAAGTCGTAAACTCCTGATTTATGTTGCATGATACATAATTGAATCTACAAATTAGTCTACACATACTATATACAAATTGTGTGGTTTTCCCTCTCACTTGGTAAAAGCGGAAGTCCTTTAGAAAATACGAAACTGGAAGTTATCTGGAGAACAAAAAAAAAATTCTACCCCCGTCAGACCCAAAGGTTTATTAACTTAAAAGCTAACAAGCTACAATGTATAGTAATTCTGCTTGCAATATAAAGATGAATGTCTGAAACCTGCTTTTCACATAAAATGCAATTTCTCCTATTTAAAAATGTATTCCTTTAAATGCTCGAGAATCGTAAATCTATCTTGTTGTAAATTTTATAAACTTTATAAATTTTATAAATTTTATAAATTTTATAAATTTTATAAATTTTATAAATTTTATAAATTTTATAAATTATATAAATTTTATGTTTTTCAATTTTATGCTTTTCAATTTTTTTTCTCTTTCCTACTCGCTCATCAAAAGTGAAAATTTAATAAAAATTACTCTTTGTAGTGTCAATATTAATTTTCTAAAATATTTCTCAATTACTGCTGAAATTGATATTCACGATCCAACCGAATGACTGAAAATTATAATTAGTTTCCCTAATATCGGCTGTTTACATTTATGAATTATTCGATACATTAGACATAAATTATTAAAATCGGTTCCACATGTAATTCGCCTTCTAATTCATAAATGTAATATATTTGATATTTTTAATGTTTAAAATTCTAATATCAACATTAAGCGTTATTTTATAAATATTACTATAAATATTAATAATATTATAGAAAATAATTAAAGAATTTAATTTTTTGTTACAATAATTTTTAAATTACGATATTTATTTAATATCAAAAAATAAGTTTTGAATATAACTTTGTAAATATATTTTCTCAAAATGTATTTAAAAAGCAGTTTTTATATTGGCCAAAAAAAAAGTTAAGAAAAAAAATTGATTTCTTTTTTTTGAGTTTTCTTCCACAATGAAATACTTTAAAAACAGCAAAAATAAATTTTTTTATTCGGTAATTTTTTTGTGAATAAAAAACATTGTAAGAAACATAAATTTACTGTAAAATTGCAAATGGATTTTAAAATCTATCAGTTTTTAGGAAAAAAAAATTGTTAAAAGAGTCAAAATTTTTTAATGATCGATTTTACATTTTACTCATTGATTTTCGTTCAAATAATTAATATTTCAATTAATATTCAATTAATAATATAAAAACTTTATTTTATGAAAGGTTTAAATTATTTTCTACAAGAAGTTAAAAATGTAAACGAACACTCCTCTTGATTAAAGTAGAATTTAAATAAAGCTAATTAATTTTAATTAAAATAAAATTTAGTTAAACTTAATTAATTGGCCCTTAATTAACAAAAAGAGAGGAAAATTTAATTTTTTGTCGAAAAAAAATGCAAACAATGTTGTGGTTTGAGTAAAAAAATCTCAAGAAAGATTAGCCCAGAAAAGTTTTATTTATAGTGTATAAAATAAAAAAAAGTAAGAGGAGAATTAAGAATAGAAATAGACAGTGAGTTCGTGTGAGGCAAGTTAACATTCGTTTCTCTAAAAGTTTTTCAAAAAAAGTGCTATTTTTTTCTCAATATAGAGACACTTAGATTCCATTTGTGTTCCTCACGTAACGCTTGTAATAACACACCACTTGCCGAGTGGTTAAAACTTCTGAAGAGTTAGCGAGACGTGCCTTATAAAAAACGACCTTAGCATTCTTTATCCCCCTTTTCTCTCCAACCGAAATTAAAGAAATTTAAAACATAAATTTTAAAAATCTCTTAAACCTTCTCAACATCTCTATTATAACTCTCGAAATTGGACAAAAACAAAATATTTTTTTACCATTTTTTTTTTTGAAAAGAAGAAAATCAAGAAAATCTTCTTCCCAGGAGTAAAAAAAATCATTTCCTTTTCTTTTTTTCAGAAACTTTCTATATTTGCAACTGACCTTTACTAGAAAGTGTCTAGGGGTTATGAAAATAACTTCTTCGCACCAATTGAATCGACATATACCTGCCACCTTCTGGAAAATAAATATACAACGTGCGAATGAGATGTTTTATTCATTTAGTCACTGATGAAAAAGTGTCAGAAAAATAAGTTCATCACAACAAAAACTTGTTCTTTGTAAAAAAAATGAAGAAAAGAAGGAAAATGAGACAGCATAAAATTTTCATTGATAAAAAGAAATTCATAATTTAAAAATTTTATACGATTACAAATCCATGCACGGAAAGAAAAGAAAATAAATTTTCCCACTTTACTCTATTAATAATCCAGAAGTTCTAATTTTAGAAGATTTATTTCCTTTTGCAACATTTTTTTCCTTCTTAGAAACTAAAATATTTTCTCCTTTCAGGCCTCGAAGGAAATATTTAATCATTTTTTCTAAAAAAAATAATTGTAGACAAAGAAAAAAATTATTATCTTCTAAATAAAAATATTTTCAAAATCCTCTTTTCGGATATACAAAAATAAATTAATGAAAAAATTATTGTTGAGTGGAATTTTCTTGGTGATTTTATTTTTTGTCCAACTGTTTTGTAAACTGGATGATTAAAATTTTACTACCGAGAACAATTTATTTATTTACGTTTAATGATGAAAAATACCGATCAATATGGGGCAAAATGCTGTGAGTGACGTTTAAAAGTCAATAAAATGATATTAATCCCGTTGACTTGATTTCAAATAATTTCATAAAACTTCATATTTCACGTTTTTCAATTAAATGGACATTTGATATGTAGATCCTATTAAAAAGGGGAAAAAATTCTAAAATACTATTGTAAAAAAAGACGAAATAATTGTATTTTTCTATTTCATATCAAGATCAATAATTTTCGATGCCTTTTTTTATAAAATTTTTTCAATATTTAATTGAATTCTACTACAAACTTGTTTAAATATTTAAATTTCACGCCCGTATGTAGCTTTGGACAAATAAAGAAATATTTAATTTAATTTCGTGTCTCCTTTTTCAAATACTAAATTACGTTCGATTTAATTAAAAAATGAATAACAAAAAATAAAATTAAAATCAATAATTAAATTCAAATTTTAAAGTCGATAAATGAATAGATAAAGATAAAATTAGGCAAAAAAAAATAAGAACTTTTCGTGAAAATGGTGAAAAAATTGCATTTTCCAAACGGTTTTTACGTCTTATTTGGGATTTACCTGAAAGCATTGTAGATCCCTTAAAATCATTTGTGTCAAAGAGACAGAGGAGAAATCTCGTCGGGGGAGCTTTCGGAACAAGAAATGGCGAAGCCTGAAGGGTAAATTCCCAACTGGCCATATCGGAACAGTCAGTTCAAAAAACAAATGTGTAAAATCCAATGCCCAAAGATATAATTTAAGTGATTAATATCGCTCTCTTTCTTTTCTTTTTATTTATTTTTACTTCTCTTTTGTGATATCTCTACTTCTATTTGAATATTTTTCTCCTATTTTAATGTTTTTACTGCTATTTTAATATTCTTCTATCTTTTTTTATTTTTTTCTATTAAATTTTTACTTCTAATTTTATATTTTTAATCGGAATTAAAATTTTTTTTACTTCCAATTATTTTTATACATATTTCAATATTTTTTCTTCTAATTTAATATTTTTACTATTATTTTTTAATGTTTTCACATCTGTTTTAATATTTTTCTCCTAATATAATGTTTTTACTGCTATTTTGATATTTTTCTATCGTCATTCAATATATTTTTACTTTTATTTTTATATTTTTACTTCTAATTTTATATTTTTATTTAGAATTACAATTTTTTTTGACTTTCAATTATTTTTACACCTATTTCAATATTTTTTATCCTAATTTAAAAATTTTTATTTTTATTTTTTAATGTTTTCACATCTGCTTCAATATTTTTCTCCTAATTTAATGTTTTTACTGCTATTTTAATATTTTTCTATCGCCATTCAATATAATTTTACTTCTAATTTTATATTTTTACTTCCAATTTTATATTTTTATTCAGAATTAAAATTTTTTTGTCTACCAATTATTTTTACACCTATTTCAATATTTTTTCTCCTAGATTAATATTTTTACTTTTATTTTTTAATGTTTTCACATCTGTTTTAATATTTTTCTTCTAATTTAATATTTTTTCTTTTATATTGATATCTTATTCCTAATTTAATATTTTTACGTCTATTTTAATATTTTTCTCTCAATTTAAATATTTTTATCCTGCTTTTAATGTTTTCCCCTCATTTCAAAATTTTTACTCCACTGTTAAATGTTTTACCCCCAAAAAAAATCCATATCTTTACATTTAAATTTAGTGTTTTATAATTTAGACCGAAATTTATTAGATTGAAAAAATATTTTTTAGTGTTAAAAAACCTTCTTTAGATTTAAGAATATTTTTTAGATTTAAAAGTATTTTTTAGATTTAAAAATATTTTTTAGACTTAAAAATATTTTTGAGATTAAAAAAATACTTTTTAGAGTTATAAAAACATTCTTTAGAGTTAAAAATATTTTTTAGATTAAAAAACAATTTTTTAGATTTAAAAATATATTTTTTAGATTTAAAAAAAAAATTTCACTACATTTGCATGTGTGATTCGAGAAAAATATATCTACGACCATATTATACAGTTCAACCTGACATTAAAGTAAAGTGGAGTAAATTAAAGTTTAGTGTGGGAGTCAAAAAGCTTAATTATAGTTGGGTTAAAATAGTTGCAGACGAATTGGAGCACAAATATGTCATAAATCTCTCTCTAGTGATAATGGACAATTCTTATCCCTTGGAAAAAGGGATAATTTTCCCTCTTTGAAGACAGAAATGTCCCCTCTTAAAGTTACAACTGTTTATTTTTCCCTCATTCCATTAACGTTAATTACACGTTTATTCACGATCCAATTCCCCGCATATTTAAAAAAGGTCATCTATTTCTCACTCGACTGAAATTAACAATAATAATTCACTGTTTTCATTTATTTATTTATTTTGTGACAAATTTTCTTCATTTGTAAAATTAAAGTTCAACCTTTCTGAATTGAGAAATAATTTAGAAAATTAACACATTTACGAATAAGATATTAATGAACTCAATTTTTTCCGTTTTTGCCTTCTTTTTATTTTTTTAGCTATGTTTTAACTAGTTTTTTTATTTATTATTTTTTTTATTTTATTTTTATTCTTATTTTTTGTTTTGCTATTTTTTAGTTTCTCTCGCCTTTCAATAAACTTACTTTTCAGTTAAGCCCATTCACGAATGATAAAATTTTCTAACAATAAGAAAATGAATAAATAATAAAAATTATTAGTTTTTAGAGAATGTAGAAAAGAATGTTTTCTTTACTTAGTAAATTTTTGAAACTTCGCCATTTCCAATGTAAATTTTACCATAAGTTCAAAGTAAATTTTACCAAGACAAACAAATTTTGCAGAAAATTTAATCCGAAGCTTAATACACGATAACGGGTTTAGAATGATTTAGTAGGTGCTAAATGGGTGTCAATCACACCATTTCCGAATTTATGCTTTAGGCAAACATGCCAACTACTAACAGATTTTGATTCATAAGAAAATGAATTTTCCTAATTTTTTTCTATATAGTAGAAAAAAAATATTTGGAAAATTATTATTTTAATTTAAAAATAAAAAATTATTTTATAATTTTTCCATACAATTATAGGGGAAAAAATTATAAAAAAAATCAAGAACAGAAAAATAAAGTTACTGAAAAAAATTGTATTTAAAAAAAGTATTGGTAAAAATAGGTTTTTTTCTACAAAATAATTTCCGTTTTTGAGTTGCAATTTTTTTCTGAATACAGCAAAAGAATTTCTGCATTTGAAGAAATATTACGTTTGTGGGATAAACCGGTCATGTCAACTACATGATCTACAATCGTATTAAAAAAAGAGACTATTTTTAAACATATCATCGATAATCTTAGAACTGCGACATTTTTTCTCTGTCATTTCACAGCGCTAAGAAATAGTTACAGTTCCAGCTTTTCTGTTCTTTGATGAATTGTTCTTTTCACGAGAGAAAAAATTTTACATCAATAATCTTCATTTGACGTCAAGTAGAAATAATTTTTATTTTTCATTTTTATTTAACTTTACGTGATTTGATAAAATTTACACTGTGAGGCGTTTTATTTAAAAATTTTCATTCGACAGCTCATTAAATTTGGATAAAAAAAATTTTCTGTTAAAATTAATTTTAATTTGAACAGAAGAGAATTTTATTTTTCACTCCTAAAAATCGTAATTATTGAGAAAAACGCTGCAAAAATGTTTCAATTTTTATTTTTAAATCTTTGTTCGAGACAAATTTGTAATATTTGCAAATGAAAACAATTTGATTACGCGCAGCGAATGTAATGTAAAATATTCATTCCTCGATAATTCGGATTTGAAATACTGAGATTAACTGTAATTTTTAATTGCTGATCTGAATACGGTAACAAATCAGTAAAGAATAAAAAATTCTTTTTCTAATTTTGCAATTTTTTGACCCACTTAAAATAATTGATAATTGTTAAATATTAAATCACTATTTTAGCAATTGTTTAAACAAATAATTGTTATTTAGTCACTTTTTTATCGAACCTTTCTGGGTGCAACGACAATTGTTTATTTAAACAATTTAAAAGACAAGCAATTTAAATAAATTTTTTTATTTGGATTATAAATATACGACTATGAAGTACAGAAAAAATTTTTTAAAAAATTTAATTAAAAAATTTTTTAAAAGTTTTCAAATAGAAAAAAAAACTTAAAAGTTCCAAACGAATATAAATCGTATGAGGTGAAAAATTTAATTTCAAAAAGAACATTCTTTAAATAATGAAAATGGAAAATAAATTCAGAATAAAATTTTCATTAGACAAGTCCATAACTGGGGTGGAGAATAAATTTTCGCCTTCTAATGTAAAGAAAAATTTTCCTGGCGAGAGATGAGCGCAGGAAAAATGGATAGAGGCAATTCTAATTGAAAGTCAAAAACTAATAAAATTAGTGTATTATACACGGAATATAGTAAGATTAATAGTTTATGAATGATCATTTTTTACCATCGCAAAGAAACAAAAACAGGGGACGTCAATTTCTCTATATTATACAAAAGAAGGTGATTAATAAAACGGAATGTTTGGAATTTCGTTGTTCTATGTGAATTTCACTGAAAGCATTATTATCAGAATGAGATAATGGAACGGGAATTCGAGAAACTCTCGTATGTGAATTACTCGCTATATGTGAGAAATTACAATTTAAATTTTAACTTCAATTTCAGTCTCAAAGTTATTTGGATGTATAGAGTGAAACTTGGATTTATTAAAAATTTTTAACTGTAAACAATAATTGAACTATATTGCGTCAAAACAAAATTTGTCTTCTTTTCAAACTTTATTGAATTGTCAGTATTTTATGCATATATAAATTTTTCTCTCAATAAACATTATTAAAAAATTATAATTTACTATGTAAAAAATTATAATAGAAATTTTATTATTTAATTGAATTTTGACGAAAAATTTTATTAAAATTCTGAGAAATAATTGAATTTTTACGAAGAGTTTTATTAAAATTCTGAGAAATAATTGAATTTTGACAAAGAATTTTTATTAAAATTTTGAAAAACAATTGAATTTGTTAAAAGAACATCATGAAAAAATTTAAAAACAATTTAATTTTCTACACAGGAACTTATTAAAATCATTAAATTATTTGCAGAAATTTCAATAAAATTCAAACAAACACAATGTAAGAATATTTTTTTACTTATATCCCAATATAAAAAAAAGTTTTTCCTGTTCATAAAAAATCCGATAACAATACCTTAAAATATACATAATAATCCTGATATGAGAATGTAAAAGAAAAATATAAAGAAATATAAAAAAATGTTTTCCCTGTTCATAAAAAAAAAATTGAAAAACAATACCTAAAATATACATAATAATCCTAATATAAAAATGTAAAAGAAAAATATAAAGAAATATAAAAAAAAGTTTTCCCTCTTCATAAAAAAAATTCGAAAATAATACCTAAAATAAATATTATTAAAAATTTATTTCATTAATTACGGAAACAAAAAAATAGAGTGATAATATTTTTTTTACGAAGCTTGGGATATAAAAAATAGTTGTGTATGTGCGATTCAATCTAAAACCTGAGGTTCGACTAAGTCAGAAGCTTATACAAGTAATCCGTTCAACGCTGCATTTTGCAATCCATATCTTGTTTTCTTTTTTATTACCAATTTTCCCCTTTTTCCCAAGTATATATATATATTTTTTTTTTCAGCGACGAGAAATATAAAAATAAATAAATTAAAGAATAATGAAATTAATAATTCATAATGAGTTATAGTCTCAGGGTGTGATAATGGGTTTTCTTACGATATCACGAGACCCTTACCCAACGAAAATTAATTGATTATTGATTACTATTATTATTATACAGCAGAAGATATAGCTCGATTAGTTATAAAATCATTAATAAACGTATGATAGCAGATTAGAAATGTAATTATAAATTTTTAATAAAATTCTACTATTCTCGAAAAAGAATCATTATGAAAAAAAGAAGAACTGTTAATTAAAATAAATTTGCTCATTTTTCAATAATTATTATTATCTATGATTACTATTAAATATTTCATTTTAAAAATATTCTCTATTATTATTGATAAAGCTTTCATTTTAGAAAGTATTATTTATAATTATTATCAATGACTTCTTATAAATGTTATTTAAAATATTATTTAAAATATTATTTAATAGTTCATTTTTTAATTATCAGATAATTATCACATAAAATTAAAAAAATTTTTCTTAACAATCTTTTTTAATAAAAGAGATCGAAATTTTAATTTTACTTTTTGTTTGTAATTTATAATTAAAATTAAGAACCAAAAAAATTTATTTGTAACTAATAAATTTATAAATAATTTATTTGTAACTAATAAATTTATAAATAATTTATTTGTAACTAATAAATTAATAAAAAATTTATTTGTAACTAATAAATTTTTTAGTTGGCTCTAAAATTTTTTTTTCTGGGTTGTTATTATTATTTATTATTTTTTACTTAATACTTTATTTCAGAAATATTTTTTATAAATATTATTAATTTTTGAATGTAAAAAATATTAGTTATAATAATTCCCTACTATTTTATTAAAAAAAATTCAAAGTTAATTTTTTATTTTAATTGTACTAATTTATAAATCATAATTATAAGATCAAAATTTTCACTGTTTACTAAATTTTTAAAATTTTTATTTTATTTATTATTTATTTATTTTTATTTATTTACTTTTATTTATTTATTAAAGTAGTAAAATTAATTGAAAAAAATTAAATTTTTATTTCGCTTTGAGTAAAGTATATATTTTTTTAGGATGTATTTATAATCTTGCAATTGCTCCCCAGTCTTTTTTTGGATTTATCGAATAAAAATGAAATGAAATTTCTTTTTTGGTAATTTAGTGCAAAAATTTTCATCACGTCATTGTTTCACTATAACTAAAAATTCATTCCTTAAATAGAGTATGTTATATGTGGCTTTTATATGAGCCAATAAAAGAGATACTTTAGAGAATACAGATGAACTCTTTGCATAATAATTTCATCTTTTGATATGAAATATTCATTATATGTATAGAGCAATATATGCATAACACTGATTAATCACGCGCCAACCATGTTTGTTATGATAGAAAAAAATTTATTATACATTTCGATTATTTTATTTTTTTATCAATTTCCAATTGTTTCACTATTTACATTTTTTGTTTCTATTTTTTTTACCTTTTTAATTATTTTATAAATTTCTTTGAAATTTTTTTAAAACTTTCCAATTGTTTTATTTTTCATTTAATTATTATTATTACTTTTTTCTTTTAATTTTAATTTAATTATTTATTAATTAATAATTATTTATTGATTATTAATTTAATTTTTCTTTTAATTTTTTATATATGACTTTTTATTTATTTAAAATTAAAATATTCATTTTTTTTGTAATATAATTATTTTCGTTGTATTATATTTTTTTAATCTTTGAAAATTTTATTTTACAATATGTATTATTTGACAATTTACATATTTTTTATGATAAATTTTATAATTTAATGTTACAAATACTTGGACAGTACACTATCAAATTAATCCGGAATTATATAATTTCAAAATCAATTTTACAAATTATGGAATGTTTCTAATTAGCAAAATTCATCAATATTTTATTTTGTAAAACTGGAATAGTAATTAGAGAATTATTAAATTACATTTGTATGACGAATTTCTTTGTGAAAGTAATAATAATTGTAATATTATTATAATGTTATTAAACTTAAAATTATACCAATAATTATTTACGTAATATTATTATTTTGTATAATATTTTTTTTTATTTTCTTTATTTTCTTTATTTTTTATTATTTTTATTTTCTTCGCTTCATTTTTTCGATCATCTTTCTTTTTCTCTGAAAATATTATTTTTTAGAAAACATGACGAATAATTGAAAAAATATTTACTACAATAATTCATTAATTTTTAAATGCATTTCGCTAATATTTACCCATTAACAATGTTTATTAAAAAAAATTTTATCTCAAATTATGCAAACATTGTGCGTAGAATTACTGTTATCTAATCGTAAGCACTTTTAATAAACAATTTTTTTTTTGACACAGCAATTTTTTTTTATAATATTACAATTACCAATATTTCCCCGCAACGTCGTCGTGGGTAAAAGTCAGTAGGTGTTTTGAGTAATTTACGAGCTTCGAATATTGAGTCATTGACATTTAGAACTTGATACATAAACTATATATTGCTAATAAAAAAATATATTTCTCTCATAAAATTTTATTAAATTTTCGCAAAAATAATTACACAAAGCGAAATAATTCGCAAAATGTTATAAAGAATGTAAAAAATGTATTTTGTTGCATTTTAACAGAGCAAAAGAGAGTTTAAAAAATAAAAAAAACGATTCACTAATAGCTGAATTGCATTCAACAATAAATATGTCAATTTTCGAAAAAAGAAGAATTTCAATTTTTGATGAAAAAAAAAAGGAAAAATGAATTTCCATTTGCAATCAATTTCAGTCGGTTTTAATAAATCAAAAATACAGAAAAAAAGCTGCCAATACTTTAGGGGGTAAAAAATTCTCTACGATGTGAAAAGAAATAAGTAAAAAGTGTGGAATTTTTTTTCGTCGGATTGTAAAAAACAATTGTTTATTATTTTTTCTTGTCTGTGAAAATTTAAAAATACCGAAAATAATCAAATTCATGAGCGCATCTGCTTCTGTATCTTTCTTTTTTTTATATATATACC
Source organism: Leptopilina drosophilae (assembly GCA_032873175.1). NCBI lineage: Eukaryota > Metazoa > Arthropoda > Insecta > Hymenoptera > Figitidae > Leptopilina > Leptopilina drosophilae. The sequence goes on from CM065483.1 coordinate 5,610,400, forward strand.
ATTTTCTATATCTACATCTCAAAATTAGAAGTTTTACGATGAGCAAATCTGCCAGACTGCTCTCTGTATGTATTATCACCATTTACCATCAACAAATAAATCAATTCGATAAACCCGAACTCCAGAAAGTGTGCTAACAAAGCGCGCACGAGATCAAAGTCCACACGTGCAATAAAATGTCCCAAAAAAAAATTCCTTTAACCCATTTTTTTTTTAATTACATTAAGAAATTTTTTTTACTATCTAATATGTAGAATAGTTTATTCAAAACTTTGTTTTTAATACTTTAATCATCACAAATGTTATAGTCTTTAACTTTAATTTTCGTGAGAAAAATAAAAAAAAACTTCAAACTATTTGTTTAAATGTTTTTTTATTTCATTTTTTAGCCTAATTTTTTTTTCCCTAAAATTTTCCGTTAGGATAGGTCTGGTTATTTCTATAATTTCAAATACTATCTAAAATAAATTCTAAATATAGAAAAAAATTATACAAACTTTCAGCATTAGAAAGGGGAAGACATTTTTTTACTCTAGAAACTTTTTATTTATTCCAAAACTTGTCGAAAATGAATTCTGAATACTGGAATATAGAAAAATACAAAGCCTTTTGTGAAAGAAAAAAAATTTTCCCCTTAAAAGTTTTTATCTTCAAAAAAGTTAATAATGGTAATAATAAAAAAAAATAATAGTATTAAAAAAAATAATAGCAATAATAAAAATAATAGCAATAATAAAAAAATAAATAATAAAATAAAATAATAATAATAAGAAAATTAATAATAATAAGAAAAAATAATAAATAATAAGAAAAAATATTAAATAATAAGAAAAAATAATAAATAATAAGAAAAAATAATAAATAATAAGCAAAAATAATAAATAATAAGAAACTTAAAAAATACTAATAATAATAAAAAAAAGAGGAAGGAAAAGTAAAAGAAGAAAAAAGGAGGAGAAAAAAAATAAGTAGAAAAAAAGAAGAAAAAAGACAAAAAAGTATAAGTAATTTATAATTATATACACAATGTGTGGCAAATTACTAAAAGTGAAAAATATGAATGGATATGGAAAAAATGTTATACACCTAAAATTTAACGGCTAATTAAAAATCTTATTTAATGAAAGTGTATATAGCTTTATAATATACGATAAAGAGCCGGAAAGAAAATTTTACACCAATTAAAATCTTAAGGTATCATGAAGCTGTGCGGGTAATTAATTATAATTCATGAAAATTAGCAAGAAAATATTGTTTTTTAATCTACATATTTTAAATTCACATTTATTTTCTTTATACAATAATTAATATATTTAAATGAAGAAATAATAAAATTTTTAAAGTCTTGCCACCAAAAAATAAGAAATAAAATATACATCACCGTTTAGGCGTTTAAAGACCGTTTTTCTCACTTCAAAAAAAAAGTTTATTCCTTTTTTTCCAAATTCAGAAGAAAAATTATTTCAATTTATAAAATTATTGTGCGGTACAAAAATTATTTTCTTCATCGGTTTAATGTTTAGAGTACTTTTTTCACTTTTACTTCATGTACCGTTGAACCTGTTCGAAACTTAAATTTTTCACTTTACAAATTTTCGAATTTAATTTTAAATACTATATCAAAGAGAAATATGTTTAAATTATTATTTTAATTATAACGAATTTTAGTAAAATTATAATTTTAAAAATTAATTAATAAATTTTAAAAAATATAGTTTTAAAAATTAATTAATAAGTTTTAAAAAATATAATTTTAAAAATTAATTAATAAATTTTAAAAAATATAGTTTTAAAAATTAATTAATAAGTTTTAAAAAATATAATTTTAAAAATTAATTAATAAGTTTTAAAAAATATAATTTTAAAAATTAATTAATAAATTTTAAAAAATATAGTTTTAAAAATTAATTAATAAATTTTAAAAAATATAGTTTTAAAAATTAATTAATAAGTTTTAAAAAATATAATTTTAAAAATTAATTAATAAATTTTAAAAAATATACTAAGTTACAATAAATCGGAATAAAAATGAATTCGTAATAATTTCGTAATATTCGCCGATTGCGATAAAATTAAGTAAAAATTATTTTAAAATTTTATATATATTATACAATTATTCTAATTTATTATTTACTGTTATTTACTATTATTTCCTGTTATTTATTATTATTTTTCATTATTTCTAATTATTTCCTATTATTTATTATTATTTATTGATATAATATTGATAATATTATTAATGTACTAATATTAATTAATAATTACGCTAATAATAATAAATACTAAAATTAATAATAATTAAAAAAATATTATTAATAAGTCTAAGAGAAAAGTGATAAAAAATAGTAAAAAATAATTAATAATTACGCTAATAATAATAAATACTGAAATTAATAATAATTAAAATACTAATATTGATAGATATAAGAGAAAAGTGATAAAAAATAGCAAAGAATTAAGTAGTGAAACAAAAAATAAAATAATAGAAAAAATATTGATAGTGTTAATAAAAATTAACTAATTATTAATTAAGTCCATTAATTACTATAAGTATATACAATAAAATTAATTAAAATCAGATAAAATAAAGTTCAACAATAAAATATCTTCGAAGACATAAAATACGAAAAATTGTTATTTTCTATAAATGGCGCTTAAATTTTTTTGCAGTAAATTATTAATTTTTCCATATAGATTTTTTTTGACTCACTTAGGGAACTATTATTTTTTATAGTGGAAGAAAAAAGCATCTTGATTTTTATTTTTTTGTTTTTTTTTTTTTGTTTTCATGGAAAGGTGAAATTTTTTTTGACTTTAGCCATTGGGAGAAACCGTTTTGGATGAGAATCGCGCCGCAACTGACGATTTACACGCAAGAGTACTACCTCCTACCCTCGAGGAATATCTGCCTCTCTCACCCTCTTAAACTCATTCTCGACAGTCGCTTTACAGCTAACTTTCTCTTATATATAATATAAACGTAGATTGGATAAGAAACTTTAATGTGTACATCATCTTAAATTATGCATCATTTCTACTTTATTTTCGCAATTGTTAATTTTTTTTTGTTAATTAAAATTACAATTATTTTTAATTGTTATTACAATAACTATTTTTAGTTGTTGTTAATACTACTATTTTTATTTTTAATTACTATTATTATTATTATTATTATTATTATTATTATTATTATTATTATTATCAATTCTCGAATTTACGTGAAAAGAAAAAATTCTATTTATTTAATTATTGAAAAATTAGTTTTCTTGAAGGTTAATATTTCAAAAAAAAAAATTATAAACAAAAAATTTCCATTACGCAAATCGAAATTAAGCATTAGAAATCAATGTAAAAAAAATTTATTAAATATTTAAAAAGATATTAAAAAAATTTGCCTACTTCAAATCAATATATTTTTTTTATTCTTTAAGAACTCACAGTAATTTTCGCGGAACCAGAATTTACATACAATTATAAAATACACCGTGTAAAATACCAGTAATTTTTGTATAGTTTTAAATCTAAAATGGCAACTTCTTTATGCAAATTTAACATAAATACAACTTGTGAGCTTCACAATATTTAAATACTATAAGTAAAATCCGAATTAAAAATTTGAATAAAAATAATAAAAATCGATGAATATGTAAACTCCAGTTCCGAATAACGAAAAAATAGTTTGGGAAAAGTATTAAAAAAAATATTTCCCGATTTCCACACAAGTTTATCAATGAAAATTGAAAAACAAGAAAAAAAAATTTTGGAAAATTTGTAGCATATTTGAAAAAATACAAAATGTTACGAAGCAACGATTTGATGAATTTTTTTTTTTTGGTCTCAATTTGTTATCTGCAGAAAAACGTATAATGTTACTAATGCGAAAAGCAAATAATCAAAAAATTCTTTTTAAATAAATAATTATTTTAAAAAATAATTTTAAAAATTAAATATTGAAAATATAATTTCCTCTCATAAATTCTGTCACATTTATATAGAGAGAAAAATATGTAATATGACTTAAGATTAGTATCATAATGAAAAAAAAAATTGGAAAAAAGGATACACTATTGAGATCAATTACTATTGATCTCAATAGTGTATCCTTTTTTCAATTTTCCTTCTTAATTAAGAGTATTGATGTATGGAGCTAAAATTCTGTAATCTATCTTGTAATTTTATTTTCTTGTTATTACAAAAATCGTTTACTTCGTTTATAGAGATATATTCAATTTTTTAATTTCGCAAAAAATGAAAAATTTCATGTACTTCTTTTTTGTAGGAAGATAAAAACTTTATGAATATAAAAACATCGAGTGCAACAATAAAATTAATTTCATTTGTTGGATATCACAGTTTGATGATTGTATTCAGGAAATGAAATAAAATTTTTAAATAAACTTTCAAAATTGGTTGGAGTATTTATTTTTTTTTTTATTTAGTCTATTTATTATTCTATTTCGTTTAATTACTTTAGGTCTCTTGTTTATTGTACTCATTATCTCTTATTTATTTCATTTAGTGTTTTCTCTTATTTCTTTTTTTTTATTTATTTTATTTTAATTACTTTAGTTATTATTTTGATTAGTTTAGTTTTTTTTGTTTTGTTTAGTTTAGTTATTATTTTATTTAGTTTATTTTTATTTTGTTTAGTTTAGATATTACTTTGTTTAGTCTAGTTATTATTTTATTTAGCTTAGTTATTATTTTACATTTTTTAGTTATTATTCTGCTTTATTTATTATTATTATTATTATTATTATTATTATTATTATTATTATTATTATTATTATTATATTATTTATTATATTATGTATTTTCTTTATTTCCTTTAATTATTCTTTTATTTTTTTTATTTTTCTTATTTATTTCATCTTTATTTATTCAATTTTTGTATTTTTTTTTTTTGCACTCTATTTATTTTATTTTCTCGAATCACGCGAGAAGAAGACATTTTTTAATGACCTAATGTAGAGTACCCACAGTAAAAAGTAAACTTCCGGAAGTGCATTTACAAAAGTGCTAATAAGCTTAGAAAATATCAGTTTGTTTAGAATTTAAAAATACTGCAGACAAGCATTGAAACCTTGCAAAAATTTTTTTGAACAATTTTTTTAATTTTTAATGTTCTTTAAAAAATTGAAATTAGATTTTTTAAATCAGTAGTATAAGTCAATTAATGTCAGACTTCCGTTACGTTATGAAACACATAATATAAAAATGCTTGATTACTGAAATTCAGAAATTGGAGAATTTTTTTTTTTAAATTCGAATTTTCGTTACGCAGTCATGACAGTTTGGAAATTATCAATATAAATTTATGCATGAAATTTATTGATAACATTGAATTTACATACGGTAATTATCAGCAGGAGAAAAAAATTTTTATCCATTGAACTTGAATAACAACTGCTGAAAATAAGAATTTTTTTCAACTTCTACGTTCTCTCTCTTATCGACAGTTAAAAGCAACAGTTGATAACTATTTGCTAGAATATTTGGGATAAAAGAAATTTCTCAAGACTTCTTACCTCGAAAAGATTTTAATTAATTAAAATAATTTTTTTGTTAAATAAAAAATATTTTCTTTTCTGCGTAAATTATTATAATTTAATATCACTAAATTATTATTATCTAATACTGAATAAATAAAATAGAAGATTAAGAATAAAATTATTTTAATATTTTATATTTATTTACCTATATTTAGTTATTATTTATTAATTTATTTTCTTTGTGTATAAATTTTAAAAAACTTTAATTTTGTAAATCAGTTTATAAATTAAACAAAGTTTTAAAAAAATAAATTTATAATCATTCATTAATGATAGAAATTTTTTTAGATAAAAAAAATATAATTTAAAGACAGGGGAATTTTTGTCTTAATAATAAAAATTATGTAAATTTGATATATTTTAGGAAATTCCACTTTCTGGTAAAGTTTAAAATAATAATAATAATAACACACTGTCACAATATTTCTCCTCAAGTTTCATTTGAGTTAACACACAGTAGTAGTCGAGTTGACACATAACTTTCGAGTAACTTATAGTTGAATGTTATTTTAATAATGTGTAATGGACAAAAGTGTATGATGAAGCATTGAAACTTGCCAACTGACGTATAAACTTTTCAAAATCAAGTAAAATAATTCAATCACAGAAAAAAAAAATCTCTTCTAGTTGTTAGAGTCGCTAATTTTCTCACTTCAATGTTAATTTCTTTTATTTTCCAAACTATTTTTTCTCTAGTTCTAAAAGATTTTTAACATTTTTCCACGTGAGAATAAAATTCAAAATTAATTCTCTTATTTATCTTTAGAATTCATTTATATATTTAACTTCCAAATTCAAAAATAAAAATAACTCTGAAACGAAATACACTTGAAAGATTCAAATTGTTTGCGGAATTAATTTTTTTATTGTTGACATGAAAACATTTTTTCTCTTTATTATTGTTCATTTATTTAATTATTTATTATTATTATTTATTGTTTTATTTATTATTTTATTTATTATTTTATTTTCTGTCTTATTAATTTTTTATTTATTGTTTTATTTATTGTTTTATTTATTATTTTATTTATTATTTTATTTATTATTTTATTTATTATTTTATTTATTATTTTATTTATTATTTTATTTATTATTTTATTTACTGTCTTATTTATTATCTTATTTATTATTTTATTTACTGTCTTATTTGTTATCATATTTATTATCTTATTCATAATTTTATTTATTTATTTTATTCTTCATTTTCCTTTCTACTATTTTCATTACAATGATATATTTATTTATTTTCCATACAAAATATTCGTATTTTCTTCAAACTGCTCTATGAGAATGTATAAATTAAAGGTGCTTCAAAATGCATACATAGTAATTTTGCTTAACAAAATTCTCGAAATTTAATTAAAGGCTATAAAATTGCAGGTAAATCTACTTATTTACGAGCAGAGACTTTATTTGCTCTGCAGCATCTCCGAATTGGTGAACATTTAATTTGTGTCTTCTAAGTTAAATGAGACCTAAATGAGATATGTATTTTGTTTCAAAACACAGTCGAAGGATTAGAAAAGTTTATAACGACGGAAATTTGAAAAAAAAAATTATGTTCCTCGAAATTCTTTTCAATAGCTTCAATTTTTCAGAAAACCATTTTGCTTCCTATATTTCTCTCAACTTTTCAATAAAATTTACTTTTTAACTATTTGATTAATTTTCAATTGTTAAATTTCGATATTTTATTTTTTGTTGCAGTTTGTTAACATTAATATCTTAATTATTGACTTAATTTTAATTGTTAAAGGAAATTTTGAAAAATAAATAATAAAAATAAAAGGAACTAATTTGAATGAAAAAATTTCTTGTAAACTATTTTTAGAGAAAAAAAAATGTTTTTTCTTCCGCAGAAAGAGAAAATTTGTAATAAAAATAATTTCTGTCCTTTTTCTAATATTTATTTACTCGAGTTGAAAATAAATTGCAATTTAAGTACAATCGTGCATTATCTCTTGTAAAAACAGGAGAAAATTTAAATTATAAATTTTGTTCCGAGCGCATTTGCAGACAATTCGAATAAATGTAACATTATTTACAGAAACATGAAGATTTGTTGAATACGTAAATTATGATAACAACGAAGCTCGAGTGAAATTTCAGAATTTTTTTAACATCCTTTTAACATCCTTTTTACATCCTTTTTACATCATTTATAGCAAAATACGTTTACAATTTTCTTTCTTTTTTTGTCAGTTATTATTATTTTTGTTTTTAATTTAAATTATCTGCGATTGTTTTTCAAAAAGATAAATAACAAAGAAAGGATAAATAATACATTTACGGCTTTATTTCGTTTATTATTCTTTTTTCACTTGGCATTATATTCAAAGAAAGATTTGAAATGGACGTCCGTATTTCAAGATTTCTCACAACAGGAATATCATAATAAAATAAAATGAAATTGTTTTAATAGAAGTCTGGATAATAGAATGTTTTATTCTGACAAGCAATTACAATGTTTATATACCCCTGCCTTATGTTTTGCAGAGTTATGAAGAATATATATATATATATATATATATATATATATTTTTTTTTTCCCTCTTGCTGTTGTTGTTCTCTGATTTTCTCAGTCAACTACTATTTTTATGCCAAAAGTATACGCGAAAAGTTGTTCAATCTTCTTTGAATGAAATGAAAATTTCCACATAACGAAGTAGTCATATTGTTTATAATTTGTGAAAAAAAGGAGAAAAAAAGAAATAACTACATTTTTTTTTAATAAAAATAATAATACAATGAATATCGAATTTTGTAACTTCAAGTCAAATATTCTATTTCTAAAACTATTTTTTTATTTATTTCTAATTTTTCATTTCGAAAACGATTGTTCTCATTTTTTATTGTTAAAACTTTCTTTCTAATAAAAGTGAAATTCTGGAAAATAAACTTTTAACAAAAACTGTATGGAAAAATATTTTTTTTAAAATAAAGATAGAAATACTTTTTTTACAAATGAAAAACCTATTAGAAAAAAGATTTTATTAGAAGTCACTTTTACGAAATTTAATATTTATTCTCTCTCCATATATACATTTATCACCAATTAAAAATAATTACAAATGTTTTTGTATTTCAAAGTTTCGGATTACACCTATTTTTTTTTTTTTTTTTTTTTTTTTTTTTTAAAGCAACAAAATAAAAGTTCTTTTTATCTTCAAATAGCATTGTTCTAGATTTTAGAAGTTCGATTCGATAAAATTCAGATCCTCGTGTTGTTAAATCCCCTAAGGACGGTATTTATAGTACTGAACATTTCCTGACGTATAGGATTCACAAGGGATAATAGCCAAAAGAACATATCTGATATAAGAACATTAAATTCGTTTCTCTTTCCTCCTCATCCCACTTTTTTTTTGCTCTTACATTAAAAAATCAAAATAAGTACAAAAAACATTAAGAATCATTATTTATTTTGCTATAAAATATACGAAATAAATAATATGTAAATTATTATCCACAGGTTTTTCCAGAAACAAACCGCCCTCATTGATAAATGCAAATAGACTCCAATTACTTGTGGATTGAAATTGCAAAAAAAGAAGAAAATGTAGGGAGAAAAAGAGAAAGGGTAAAAAAGGGTAAAAAATGGTAAAATAAGGTAAAAACGGTAAGAAAAAAAGGGTAATGGTATAGAAGAGGTAAGGATAGAAAAAAAATTGTGAAACTTATTCACAATGTTTGGTTTCAAATAAATTCTGTTTATAATACAAGTTGTTATAAATTATTCCAGAAAGAAGCTTCCATAGTTTTTTGTTACAAATTTATGAGTGATACTGTAGCAAGAATCTGTATATATAAATTTTTTTCTCCAAGATTCTCTCGACCCTCAACACTGAACAATCATTTTTTATTATTCTCCATTTATACGGTTGAATTTTAATATTTTTGAAAAATTGACCGGACAATAGATTTATTTGAAAACACATACAAATTGTTACAATTTTTTTTTTAAACAAACATTTTTTCGAATAGAAAAAAAGCACGAGAAATAAAAAAAACAAAAATTAGAAAATGAAGATGCGAGTGAATTCGATCTGTAAATCTGTTAGTGTGACAAAAACGAACGTGTGGTTTGACGAACCCATTTGTGTACATAAACTTTGAAACAAATTTTTCTCTATATTAAAATTTAATAAAAAATACGAAATAATTAATTGAAAATTGATAAATTCATTCATGCTATAGTCTCGTGGGAAATCATTAGACGTCACTTAAGCATTTTCAATGTGTATTATATATACAACTATAAATCTTGTCTAAACTCTAAAAGCTGCTTTTCCACAACATGTGAAACAACAGATGATCATATTGATGTTTCTCATAGCAATATTCGTGAGATTTGAACCGATTATACAAAAAAAAAAGAGGATGAAATTGAAAAAAATGAATATTATTCTCCAGCTTAACATAAATACAATAAGCCACTCATATTTTACAATAAAATTCGCTTGCTTTATTTCTATTTCTACAAAACGTTTTAAAAGATCGTAAATTTTTTTCTTTTCAGGTACATTAAGTTCTTTCCCCTAAAAGGATATTTCCCTTTTCGAATATGCATAATCCATAAAATACAAGAGGATGAGATGAGAAACAAATAATATTATTTTCAATATTAGAGAAAAAATGGAAAACAAAATTCTTATTCAAGAAAGTAGAAAATAATTAACAGCCTAATTTCTCTAAGAGTATTCTTTTACCCTATGAAATGATTTTCTATTTTTATAATTAAAGGAAACTTGAAATAATGGAAATATTTTACTATTACTGTTTTATGTTGCCCAGGCATCGAATTTATTAAAAGTGTTACTAAAATTTTTTCATTTGTTTAAACAATTTATTATTTATTACTTATAAATTTTTTAACAGAAGAGGAAATAAAGAATTTTCTATAAAATAATTAACATTTAAGTGATAAAATTAAAATAAAATATAAATTTAAAATAATGAAAAAATTTTTATGAAAATGTAAATAATAGTAAAATAATTAATTAATAAAATAAAAATAAGTTGAAATTAATTACATGAACAATAAAGAAATTACTGTACAATAATAAAGTGAATTTTTTCCTAATTAAAATTTAGAAAGATACTAAAAATTTAAATATTAAATAATGAGAAATGAATAATAATGATAATATTAAGAATAATATTAATAATAATAATAATAATAATAATAATAAAATAATTATAAAAAAATAGTATTAATAACTTTAGTCAGCGTGCGATTTTCCATTATCTAAGATTTAGAGAGCACTTAAAAAGAAGTGAAGATTTTCTATGGACTTGAATTAATTAATTACGACGTAAACAAAGAAATATATATTTAGAGAGAGAAATTCTTTAAGTAAAGCACCTTTTTTCTCAATGAAAATTTTTTTACGACCCTTTTTTTCCAAAGAATAGAGGGATGATTTTAAGCAACGCGTCTGCGCTAAATACATTTTCAGAGTGTTGCAAAACTCGCGGAGTCTGTTATTTCAGTGTACGATGCGCTCTCGGACCGTTGTGTTCAAATTAAATGATCTTTGATTTGTTTTTCGTTAAATAAGAACATTTTTCGAGACTCATCAAAACATACATAATTATTGAATGAAAAATTTACAAAAAAAATAAATTTCTTTTCTATTAAAATAAACATTTATATCAGAGAATAAAAAAAAATTGCCAATTTTGTGTTATGCATTCGATACCATGAATATTAAGATAGAAAAATGAATTGATTAAAGTAATAAAAATAAATAAATCCAAATGATTAAAATGACAATTTGCTGTTGATGAAGGAGAGAAAATATTATTGTTGATGAAAGAATTTTTTTTTATTTCTTTCATTTAATAATGGAAAGAAGAACATTGCAAGTTTATACCTTCTCAGTTAATGAAATTGCTACAACCGATTGAGAACGTTTGGAATAACTTTGGGGGAATTTTTTAAGGAATAAAAATGAATTTGGTGAGCAAATTTTTTTTCGCATTTCTACATTCAAAGAAAAATTTTACTTTAACCAGAGCACTGTATATTTGTTTAAAATTTAAAAATTTTAAATTTTAAATATTCACCATTTAATGAAACGTTTACTTAAAAGGAAGTAAAATTTCATTTAAGTAAATAAATTTTTTTTTGATGAACGAAATAATTATTCTTAACAAATAATTATTGTATATAATTTATATTGTATGCATAATTATTAATAAATAAATAAATAAATAAATAAATTATATATTTTATAATTTTATTAATTATGAGGTATATAGTGTGTTATTAATAATTATTTATTTGAATCTAATAAATAATTTGATTGACTCTGTGTCAAGAACAAAAAGTAATTATAATATATAATTGTAATTATATATATAATTATAATTATATATTATATTTTTTAAATATAGTCTTGTTAATAAACAATAATCGTTAATAATTACTAATTGTTAAACTAATAATAAATTATTAATTACCTTTAAAGAAAGCTTATAAGAAACTTTAAATTGCCTTCAAATAAAAATTACTGGTAATAGTTTCTTTGCATTTTACAAATTCGATATTTTATAATAAGGGCTTTCAAAATATGTACTTTTTTCCTCGAAGTCTGCTGTGAATTAATTCCTCGGGATTTCTGAACTCAATAAAATTAGAATGATAAAAAAAACCATGTTACCAAAGAGGAAGAAAGGCAAATTTTCTCGCATAATGAAGACTATCTTCTTATTGCAAATTTCAATAACCAATATTTGAATCTTTATTCTTTAATGAGCTTAAATCGAAAATTTTAATTAGACATTTTTTTAAAAAATTGTTTATAGGGAATTATTATAATATAGTTATAACTATCTTTATCTTTATTTATTTAATTAAAATTTGTTTTTGTTCTTTACCGAGAATTTTGAACTAACGCTTATTAATATTTTAAGTATTAATATTTATTAATATTTAAAGTAAAGTTTCTGAAAAAGTTAACTAATAATTTGACTGAAATTCTACTCTTTTGATTGAAATGAAATTTGATTAAATTTACTTGTTGATCCAATGAATTATTTATGTAAAAGCACGTATATTAGAGGCATTTATTTAAACGTTTTCTACAAAACATCGACGTATGAAGTTTATGCACACCATTATAATTCCAAACATCAAGTTATTATGTACTCCATTATATTCCAGAATTTCGAGCTTGAACTTTAGTATCTAAAATAGAAGTGATTCCATATAATTGCAGTAGTATAACTTGGTACATGGTCAGCCAAGATAAATCCTGGATTTTCTCAGCAAAATATCTTGCTTACAATTAAAACAAAAGTTACCAAGTTAAATATCCATTTCCACTTAATTACATCTATATTCATTATAGAGGAATTAGATACAAAAATTATTCATTTTGCTAATTAAATAAATAATTAAACATTCACAAAAAATAATTATAATAATAATACCTAATAATAATAATAATAATAATAATAATAATAATATTCAGAATAATAATAATTATTATTCAATTAGCAATAATTATCAATAATATTTGCCACAAAAATAAAATTGCCTCCAAAATCTACATCTTTTTCTATTTTTTTAAACATTTTTTTTATTGAATAACTGAAATTTATTCCAAGAAATTATGTAAAGTTTGAAAATGGAACAACAATAGGTTTTTCAAGAAAATGAAAAAAATACATTTTACATATAAACACTTTCTCTTCATTTTCTTGAACATCCATTGTCATCCTAATTTTAAACTTTACATAATTTATTGAAAAAAATTTCAGTTACACAATATGAAAATGATAGAAAAATAAAGAGAAAGATGTTGTCTTTTATAGAAGGTGAAAAATGAAGTTTTTCTTTTAAAAAAAAAAACGAGGTTCAACATTTTTGGATTTGAAAAGATTAGAAAAAATACCCATAAACTCACTATATGTGAAAATTAAAATTTGTCATGTTTTGCCAAAAATATACTGATTTAGTTATTGGAAAATATTTTTGAATTGAATTTAAATTTTTTTTTAAAGAAAAGAAAATTTTTTTTAAAAAGAAACCTACTTGAAAAAAATATTAATCAATATTAATTATTAATCAATATTAATTATTAATCAATATTAATTATTAATCAATATTAATTATTATGGATAAGGATTTATTGTTATTTTATTTTAATTTATTTATTGATATTTCATTTATTTTTTGTTTTATGAAATATTTTTTATCATCTCTTTGTAAAATACAAATAAGTGTATAACGATTATTACACAGAGATGGTAAGTTTTAACGAGATTTAACCAATTACTGCTATAGAATCGTTAGTAGTTAACGTCTCTGCAGAATTGTTGTTAATCGCAAAAATACGTGAGAAGCTTCGAAAATCATTATAATTCTATAAGTATTTGTGTGTGTATGTGTGAAATTTGAGAGAAGATATCTAAACTTATTGTCTCAATATTTACATAGTTGTGCAAAAAAAAATTGTGTGATACAAATTCTATCTTCATTATTATCATAAAATATTTACTGAAAAGTTCGTAATTTTTCCCAAATTTTCGAAATACGTGGAATATAAATAATTTAATTACATAATACATAATGAATTTTATGAATATTTTTATGGAATTAGAAGATAAACCCCTTGTTAAGCTCCTCTGTGTAAAATTTCATCCACATTTAAGCGTCTCTGAATTCCAGAATAATAATAAGGATCTTTTTTATTATTCTGGACCAAAAAGCACCATCTCTAGAATCGAAATTTAAAAAAAAACAATAATTATATTGAAAACATTTCAATTATTATGAAGAATTTCATTAAAATTTTCTTTAAATATTTAAATTCTTTCACAAAATGTTATTAAAATTTTTAAGAATAGAATTTATTAAAGTGTTAAAATTTAAAAGTAACTGACATAATGCGATGAGTTTTCATATTTATAAAAAATAATTCAATTCTCGTAACGATTATTATTAAAAGTTTTAAAAAATTCCAAATTCTTGCAACAATTAATATTAAAACATGAAAAAAATATTTATTTAATTGAGAAGAATTTTGTTATTTATAAAAGTTCATTGAATTGCTGTGAAAATTTTTCTATTTATAAAACTAATTGAATGTTTGCATCAACGATTATTATTAAATTTTTTAAAAACAAATTAAATTTTGAAAAATTTTATTGTTTATACCAAAATAATTTAAATCCTGAGATGAGTTTTAACATTTATGAAAATATAATTAAATTCTTGCAACGATTACTAATTAATTTATTAATTTATTAATTTATTAATTTATTAATTTATTAATTTATTAATTTATTAATTTATTAATTTATTAATTTATTAATTTATTAATTTATTAATTTATTAATTTATTAATTTATTAATTTATTAATTTATTAATTTATTAATTTATTAATTTATTAATTTATTAATTTATAAAATAGGTGAATTCCTAAGAAGAATTTTATTATTTATAAAGTAATTGAATTTTTGCGGTATAATTTTACAAAACTCATTTTAAATAATGTATTTTTTCGATAAATAATAATTGATTTTTAAAACTTAATTCTTGTAATCAATTTTATCAACAAAATTTTTAAGTAATTGAATTCTTCTGACAAATTTTAATCAAATTTTTAAGATTAATAAAATTTTTCCCAGAATTCCATTAAAATTTTAATAAAAATATTCAAAATTCTACACTAAGCTTTATAATTTATGAAAATGCTTGAATTCATAAAATAAATTTATTATTCCTAAAAATAATTCAATTCATAAAAATAATTTAATTCATGAAAAAAGGAATTATATACGAAATTAAATGGATTATTGCGATTAAATTTATAAAAAAAGATGCATAAATTGAATTCGTCTACAATTTCTATTTTATTTACAAAAATGATTTAATCTTTTAGTTTAATTTTAATTTAATTTCTTTTTAAGAGATTCAATTCTTTTAGGAAATTTATTAAAACAGTAGATATTGAAAATCAAATGAGTAAATTTTTTTGAAAATAATTGAATTTTGTTTTTTATAAAAATAGTTGTGATTTCGATGGGCATTTTTCTTTCAATTTTGAACATAATTGAACTTTTGTAAGAACTAAAAAGTAAAGAATATAAATACAATAAAATAAATAATAAATAAAACCAATTGAATGTTTGCAACGAATATTATTAAATTTTTTAAAAACAAATTGAATTCTATTGAAAAATTTTATTATTTATACAAAAATAATAATTGAAATGCTGAGCTTTTAACATTTAGAAAAATAATTTAATTCTTGCAATGAGTACTAATTAAAATTTATAAAAATAATTGAATCCCTAAGAAGAATTTTATTATTTATAAAATAATTGAATTTTTGCGGAAGAAAGTTACAAAAATCAATTTAAATAATGAATTTTTTTCGATAAATATTAGAAAAATTCTGTTTCCAATAATTAAATTTCTGTGAGCATTTTTTTAATTTATGAAAAAAATTGAATGTATGCGAAATGTTATATAAGCTTTCTTTTAATTATTCAATCTTTTTGGTGAAATTTTTTATCATAATTGTAGATTTTAAAAGTCACTGAAATACGAAAAATTTGTAAAAATATTTGAATCGTTTTAAAGAATTTTGTTGGAATTTTTAGAATTTTTAAATTTATTTGAAAAATTTTAAATAATTTTGTTATTTCAACTGTTAATTTAAATAAAAAATTTAAATATTTTTATACCCTTGTTTTCCTTAAATTTTATTTTTTGTTTTTATATTTATTTATTTAGCATAAACATAAATATTTTTATGTTTTTATGTTTTATTTAAACATAAATATTTTTGTTTTTATGTTGTATTGAAACATAAATATTTTTATGTTTTATTGAAACATAAATATTTTTATGTTTTTATGTTTTTTTTATATGCTTAAATTCTAAATGACGTATTAACAATGCTCTCGGTTTATTCGGTCAACTGTCGGTTTCAAATTTTCCTTTTTCTATTGTTCAGGTGTTCCGCTCAAGGGTTTTTGCTATCTGAGACGTATCTCGACTGTCAAACTCCTTTGAAGATTAATAGTAGTTCATTGATGCACGTGATATTTCCCAATATACATATATATAGAGATGCGTTTGAAAAATATATTTCTTGCTTCTAAGATTTCTATATTATTATTATATTATTATTCTATATATATATGTATATCGTGTGATGATTAATTGGCCGCAACACTAAACTGTACACCTGTGACATTAACCGACTAACTCACTTTGACTAATAGACCTTTGACTGCTATATTCTGAACCTGTGTGTCTCTTGGCATAGATGCAATATTATATCCATATAAGAAGTTTTTACAACAAAAAACTTCGCAGTGATTCTTTTTATTTTCCAATTTTTCTTATTTTAATAAATTCAAAGAAATTTGTTTAAATATTTCCAATTCTATTGAAATGTGAAATTTATTGAATTTACAGAAAAAAAAAATGTTTCAAATTATTGATAATGACAAAAAGTTTTAGCAAACTCGAGTTACATTCGTCGAAGTAGATCAAAATAGATGTTGCTAAAAGTTTCTCAGTTCAGAAGAAGGACTTAATGCTCATTTTGTCCCCATCAACTCTACTTTCGGGGATAAAGAGATAAACGTCAAGAGATTTATAAATGCCACGTGAATTATTCTGTCGAGTATGATTTTGCTTTTCCGTATTACATTTTTTTTACTGTCTCTATATAGATGTACAATTTTTCACATTTTCCCCAAAATCGTCTTCCTTCCCTTTGAAAATATATAAATACATATATATAAATTTACACATCATTTCAAATCTGTTAACATTTTCAATAAAATTTTATTAAATGACTAAATTTATTCAGATTGAAATATTCATAAACTAGTTAAGTTTCAGTGAAAAAGTACTATAAAAAACTATACTGTGCCGCACTTACGAGAATGCCACGTAAAGAGCAACAAATTTCAGGTTATGTTTATTACTTTTTTGGAGTAATAATACAGAAAAAAAATTAATTACTACTAGAAATTATTTATATGCAAGTTTTCTTGCAGCAAAAATATTCCATAAAAACTGGATTCAAATTTACATCAATAAAATGGAACTTTTTATAAAGGCAAATCTATTGCGGACATAACCTAAAAATCGTTTGCTTCTTAGGTACCATTTTCCGAGTGAATCAAATTTTCTTATTATTGTTAAATAATTTTTGTTGGTATTAATATTTATTCACTGAAAAATAAATTTATTTGATTCAAATAACCGATTATTTGACTATTATCAAATAAATATTTACTTGAATTAAATAATTTTTATTTGAATCAATTAAATAATATTTGCTTCAAATACTGGAAGATTTAATTCAAATGCAATTTATTTATAATAAATAAATATTTATTTATAATAAATAATTTATAATGAATATTATTTCAATTCTCCGAAGCAATAATTTATAAAATAATAAAAATTATTTGTTTCAAGTAAATATTAATTTGATAATAGTCAAATAATCGGTTATTTGAATCAAATAAATTTCTTTTTCAGTGTTATTATTGTTATTATTATCATTATTATTATTATTATTATTATTATTATTATTATTATTATTATTATTATTATTATTATTATTATTATTATTATTATTATTATTAATATTATTATTAATATTATTATTGTTATTATTATTATTATTATTATTATTATTATTAAATTATATACTACAACAATAATTTAAAATATTGAACGACTTTTTATTAAAAAATTAAAATTTAAAGAGGATCAACTTCCGGATATGAAGGAGATTATTTTTAGAATATTTTCATCTATATATCTATAAGAAAAATACTGCACTCTTTTTATTGGGAAATTTTACAGATACTTACCGCACTTAAAATAAATAGAAATATCAAACACGACTACAGGTACATAATATACACTTTAAAAAAAATGAAAGATGTATAATAAAATTTCAAATATGTTGTTAAAATGCACCATTTATATATATATTGGTTTTTATATGAAAAATTACATGTTTTTATGATACATTTTTATCACCACAATCATAATATCATGCTATAGGATCTAAACTGAGAAAAAGAAAACTATTTGCCCAATAGCAGCAATGCTATTATATTTAAATTCTTCGAAACAATAATTTATTAATTTCTGCATTGAATGAAGAAAAATGTAAAATTTACATCAATATTTTGACAAAATTTTTCAACTGGGTTGAATTTTAAAAAAAAATTATTTTCACAAATACAATTATTTAGAAAAACAATTTTTCTTGAATTACTTTTTTCCAAAGAACAATTTTTCCTCAATTTCTAAATTTTCAAAGTTTTTTAAAAATTATTCTTATTTATTTTTCTATACATGACTTAAAGTTTCAAATAGTAGGAAAAAACCTGGTGTAATTTAATTATTTCGAAAAATTGCAATTGGCATTCTTTTGAAAATTAGATTTTTCTTTAATTTTTGAAATTATTTTTAAACTTTATGAATTTTCGGAAGAAAATTAATGTAAATTCTTATTGTGACTGAGAAATATGTCATTGATTTGAGAGCAATTTTTTTTTCTCAGTGTGAATGAAATGTGAAAAAAAGAACAGTATTTCCTGATCTTTATTTGTAGACGAAATTTCTTCTCAATTAAAAGATTTTGGTTAATTTTAGATTTCTAAATTTAAAATACGATTATAGAACTATCAGTAATATGAAGGCCGCAACAACACAGAAAATCTTGTCTCTAGAGTAAATATGTCCGTGTAGGTGTATTAGATAATAATCATAGATCCTTGGGTTCCTCTCTCGGAATGACCTATCAACCTCTCAAATAATAGGAAAGCGAATAATACAGTTTTGGACTATCTTCAAATTACGGTTTACTATTTTATATATATATATATATATATATAAAATTGCGCTCGACAATTAGATAAATGTAAATTTTCCCTCGAATCAAAATGCAAATGACAGTAATTGTAATTTGTTAATTTTAAAAAGTTTGGAAAATTTACCTCTTTCTTTAATTTTATCTATGATTTAGAAATTTAAATTTTTATTTTATTCTTAGAAATTTAAATTTTTATTTCATTTTTAGAAATTTAAATTTTTGTTTAAATTTTAAAGTTTTTAAAGTCTTTTTTTTTCGTTTTTCAATTCTCTTTTGTGAAAAAAAAATTTCTTTTTCTTTTGTATTATCACACGATGGTTAAATTTTAGTTTTATTAACAGGGTCTATATATAATATATCTTTAAGACAGAAATCTTAGTCAGCAGTTTTTGTTTATAGTGTATTCAATTTATCATGAGACTAGAATCTACTACTATGCTTTTCTATACATTTCGCTGTGACGCTTTAATTGACATTTTAATTACCATCCGAGAGAAGAAATCTGTTTGTAATTTCTCTTTCTCCTTAGAAATGAGAATAATCCATTTGTGCAAGAGTATAATGGAAATTTGAATCTTCATTGAAATTGTAAAACAGCAAAACATTCTGAACGAACATTGTAAATGTATATTGCAATTTTAAATGTACGGTAGAAAAAAAATTTATTTTTCTCTATTTCAGAATACTTTTGTAATTAAAAAATAAATAAATAACAATAACAATAACAATAACAATAATAATAATATTGATAATAATAATAATAATAATATAAAATAACAATAATAATAATATTGATAATAATAATAATAATAATAATATAAAATAACAATAATAATAATAAATGTATGACTGATAATTTACTTGCACTACTGAAACGATATTAATAAAATAGTAAAAATACGAATTACAATAATTAAACTAATTTTTATTAATAATAATAACAACAATATTAATAACAATAATATACGTCCGACTAATAATTTATTTGTACTAATGAAAAAAATAATTACTATAATAATAAAAATGATAATGAGAATAATTATCAGAATTAAAGTAATGTTAATGGAAATAATAATTATTAGTGAAATAATTAGGAAAATAAAAAAATTAATATAATAATTATAATAATAATAATAATATGCGTCTCGCTTATAATTTACTTGTACTACTGAAAAATTAATACCAAAAAAACTATTATTGTGAGACATTAATTTTAAAATAATAAAAAGCATAATAATAGCAATTGCTTGAATAAATTCTAAACTTTATTAAAAATAAACGAAAAAAAGATTTATAAATTCTATTTGTCAATTGCAAATTTTTGTTTAAAATTGAAATTAGATATTTTTTAATTTTTAAAAAATAAAGGATAAAATTTTACTCAAAGACTTTTTAACTCAAACTACAATTGAAATTGAAATTAAAAAATTTTTTTATTTTCTGAAAATAAAGGTGAAAATTTTATTCCAAGACTGTTACATTTTCTAAGAAATTTCTTTGAATAGTAAAAAAAATTTCTTTAATCCTAAATCATTACATTTTGTGAGGAATTTGTAAAACATTGTATTTTGTAAATACAAAAGTCAGTAATTTATTGAATAATTGATTTTTAAAATTCAATTCTTGTCAGGAATTTTATCACCAAAATTTTTAAATAAATTAAATTCTTTTGACGTTTTTTAATCAAATTTTTAAGAATAATTAAAGTTTTCCCAGAATTCCATTAAAACTGCAATAAAAATAATTCAAATTCTGCAATGAGCTTTATAATTTAAATTTAAATTTAAATTTAAATTTAATTTTAATTAAATTTAAATATTTTTGACGATTTTTAATCAAATTTTTCCCAGTCTTCCATTAAAACTGTAATGAAAATAAGTCAAATTCTGCAATGAGCTTTATAATTTATGAAAATGTTTGAATTCATAAAATAAATTTATTATTCGTAAAAATAATTCAATTCATAAAAATAATGTAATTCACGAAAAAAGGAATTATATACGAAATTAAATGGATTATTGCGATTAAATTTATAAAAAAAAGATGCATAAATTGAATTCGTCTGCAATTTCTATTTTATTTACAAAAATGATTTAGTCTTTGAGTTTAATTTTGTTAAATTTTTTTTATAATAATTCAATTCTTTTAGGAAATTTATTAAAACAGTAGATATTGAAAATCAAATGAGTCAATTTTTTTTAAATAATTAAATTTCGTTATTTATAAAAATAGTTGTGATTTTGATGGGTATTTTTCTTTCAATTTTGAACGTAATTGCACTTTTGTAACAAGTAAAGAATAAAATAAATACAATAAAATAAATATTAGAAAAATTCTGTTTCAAATAATTAAATTTCTGTGAGCAATTTTTTTAATTCATGAAAATAATTCAATTTTGCTATTTATAAAAATAGTTGTAATTTTTATGGTCATTTTTCTTTAAATTTTGAACATAATTGAACTTTTGTAAGAACTAAAAAGTATAAAGAATATAAATACAATAAAATAAATAATAAATATATATAAATTAGTATTTAAATTTGAATAGTAAAAAAAATACTCCAAAATAAAGTGCTAAATATAAATTCTTAATTGTAGATTAAATTATTTTATACTTTATTTCCGCAGTGTATATATTTAAATATTTAAATACATTTTTTTGGGAGAAAATTGGCTGTATTTGGGAATATTTATAAAAGGAATGACTAATATAAATTTGGCAGTAAACGTGATAATGAAATTGGAATACTTTGATGTTGGTGTGGAATGCGTTAATAAATGCGGTAAGGCAGTTCCTAAATGAGGATCTTCAATGGGAATTCCAATTTGTCGTAAAGTTTCGCTTAAGCTGCGTGTATAGTGTTAGGTAACAGAAAACAGCTTTCTGGATAATATCAAGATTTATTTCTCCATTTAATGGTACGTATAAAGCTACTTTGAGAAACCGTTTTTGGAGATGAAAGCGAGGAAGGTTAGATAAGAGCCAATATTGATTGTCTTTTGTCACTATATTTTTCAAAATTGGCATAGGCAAAACGAAAATATTAGGAAAAACTAAAAAACTAAGAAACTCTTTAGGAAAAACGACATATATGACATGCTCATAAAAATTAACCTCGAAGAAGATTAATTAATATTAATTAATTATAACTCTACCCGAAATTTAAATACTGAGCTTAGGGAAATTTTTTTCGCAATTTTAAATTTTATTTTTATTAAATTATAGTGTTGCATGTCGAGCGAGTCTCGATCGACAACTTCTCGTCAAAGTCGAGAAAATCGTTAAAATAACAATTAAAACAATTGAATTTTATAGTTTTATCTCACTTCTTTTATGAAAGGAGACGAAAAAACAAATGACATCTATTTGCTCGACATGCATCACTATTAAATTATTAAATTTATTCAATTTTATGGACTTTTTTTGACAGTTAATAATATCGAGTTTAAATGTTGTGCTATTTGGGCGTGTCTTTTCTTCCATTTAGAAGAAGAAAAATGTTGATTTATTTTTCCACATTCTCTGGAGAATAATATTTTAAAAGTCAACCCGATAATTCAAAATTCAAACTCTTTTTAAGCTCTATTAAACTTTTTTTATCACAAACCTTGGGTACAAAATTTATTTTCAATGTCAATCAAAATTTACAATGTGACACAAAAATACTCAATATATTTATTGTTTCGTAAAATATCGACAAATGAAATTTTAATTTTAATTATTAACATTATTTTTAATATTAACAGGAAGTAAATGAAGAAACAGTCAATTATGTTAAAAGCTTTTCACATTTATTTTCTCCCCTGCATAAAAAGAGAATAAATTTTATTTACAAACTACAATTTTCCTTATTTCAACAAATATGCAATTCGATTAATTGATATAGTTGTTCAAACATGAAAGAGTTGAGAGATAGGCAAATAATGATGATCTATAATTTCAGTGATACTTCAATTACAAATATTTATTAGTAATTAATGTCATTTGTATTAATTTTTATTTTATAATATATTATAATTATTTGTATATTAAATTTTTATTATATATCATATATTTAATACATTAAATTGTTATTGTATTAAATTACAAATTTATTAAATTATTGCTCTATATTAAATAATAAATTAATTAAAAAAAAGAAAATATTGAAAAAAATTATTGATGTATTGAAAAAAAATCCAGTTTATTAATTAACGATTAAAACGACTAAAATAAATAATAAATAGATTATAAAAGAATATTAAACATTTTTCGTGCACCTCGGTTCTCTCATTATAAGAACTCTAATGGAGAAAACAAAGTAATTTTCCCAACGTTAAAATTTTTTCCGTAGCACCTCATTATCCCACATGGACAACAATTAACTTAAATAGAACCAGTGCTTGCGAATTAAAAATTACATTAAAAAAGTAGTGAAGCATGTGGGGACAAAAAAAAACAACTATACACAAAAACATTATTTCTCATCAGACAACTTTAATTAAAAAGTAATTTCTTCCAAAAAAAAGAAACTTTTTAATGAGTCCTTTTTTTAATGCCTATTTTTTCGAAATCTAACTTTTACAAAACGTACCTTTCTTGATAAAAAATTTTTTTTTATTAACCTGTCTTAATTTAAATATCTTTCGTAAAATATACCCTTTTATAAAAAGTACATTTTTAAAATATATCGTTTGAAAAAAATACCTTTAGTAAAAAATATCTTCGGTAAAAAATACTTTTGATAAAAAATACTTCCAGTAAAAATTATTTTTAGCAAAAAATATTTTTTCAGTAAAAAATACTTATAGTAAAAAATACTATTAGTTAAAAATACTTTTCGTAAAAATACCTCTTTAACAAATAAAATATGAATTTGTGTAAAAAGTACTAAATGAATGTGTAAAAAGTTTTAATGAATGGAAAAATGAAAAGTAAAAATTAAGAAAGTATTTTAAAAAAAATTACATATTTACAAAAATATTACTTGACTTTTCGCATTGAATTTAAACTATAAATTGTATAAATTATATAAATTGTATAAATTGTATAAATTGTATAAATTGTATAAATTGTATTAATGTTTACACAAATTTTCCGTAATTACTAAATAAATATTATTAATCATCACTATGGTGAAATGATATTAATCGAGTGAAAGCGTAGAGAAATTTAATCGGATGGCAAATGATAATATTCAATTTAACTTTTATAATTTTCAAACGATAATATTTTAACAACGCAAAAAACTTTTCTCTGAAAAATGAGATCGTAAAAGTTGATTGAAGAATGTTTGGGGATATTTTATTTCCTCCAGCCTTAAGGCTTTGGAGCTGGAAAAAAAAATTCATTCTTTATTATAAGAATGAAACTATCCAGAGAGAAGTGTTTTCTCTAATAGTATTATATGTGATGAAATTCATTTTATTTTTTCCTATCGAAACTATTTTTCAAGAAAATTGTCGAAAAGAAAGTTGACAAGATTAAACATTAAAATGAAAATTGAAAAAAAATGTAACTAAAATTAGAAGTAAAATCAAAATTTATTTTTATGTTTAAATATTTTACATATACAAATATAAATTAAGTAAAAATTAATATTTTTATATTCAAAAATTGTTTGTATTTGAATTATTTTCTGGTCTTGGAGAAATTTCAATTATATCTACCAAGTTCTTCTTTACGACTAAAAGTTTGATAATTAAATTAATTTCCATGTTTTGGAGAGTAATTAATTTACTTATTGTTGTAAGGATGAAAGAAGAGTGTACACATTTATTTAAGATAAAACATTTTCCAGTCTTTTTCATTTTGTAAAATTAAAATTGTTCTGTTTGGAAAATTGCTTAAAATAAAAGTGAAAAAATTTAATTTAATTTTGGAATTTATTTACTTTTTCTATTTTCTTTTTGCCATGGGAATTAAATTTTTCACAGGATATTCCTTTCTTGTAAAAAAAAACATTCATCAAAAGATTTATTATTTTTTAAGACTTCTTTTTTGTTTGGCGCTATTTTCTAAGAATATTTTTTCCCCTTGAAACCCTTAGCTCTGAAGAATGTCTTTTTTTACTGCATCTCTTCCTTTTTCCAGTGTATACACGTCATTCCTTATTTTCTCAATTTTTTTCGCCAACTCAAGAATGTTGCAATTATTCAAATTTTTCTTCTTCTTAAATTTAATATAGTCTCTAATAGAATAAAATCAGGGAATATTCATATTTTATTTTTTTAAATTCGTGAAATTTCATTTAAAAATTTTATACTCAATCATTTTTTAGCTTTATTATTTGTGACAGTTATTTAGAAAGAAAAAAAGTCTTTATACCTTTTTTTTTTACTTTTTAGTGTATAAAATTATATTTTTATAGTAAATTGGGAAAAATGGGTTGAAAAATATTTAAGTATTTGAAAATTAAAAATAAAATAGAAATTTGAAATGTATAGGTAATAAAGAAGTTTATAAAGAAAATTAATTTGTTTCCATGAGAATTGTAATTTAATCTCATTGAACATTTCAAAGTTGCGGATGTGAAATTGGAAGCTTTCGATCAACTACCACCTAAGGGTGTAAAGTATAAACCGTTTTAAAAGGAATTCTTCGAGTCAAGAAATTAGCTATCAGTGAACAAGAATTTGTCACTATCTTCATTTAAACTTCAGTATAAATATTTCACTCAACTACTCGAAACAATTATAAAGCCACTGAATTTTAAAAAATTTAAAAAGAGTAATAACATTCATTTAATCAAATTCATTTCATTTCTAATTTATGTTTAATTAATTAATTTAATTAAAAGAGACAGAGAAAGTTGTTTTTCTTAGTAAAAAAAAAAGTTTACAACATAATTCACGTCTATCACAATTATTTTTAATTAAAATATGACAGTGTATTATATGCGTCATGATTTAATTTTCATTCCAGTTGTAAGAAAGATTGTATAAATGAAATTTGACCGTACCTGATGAAAAATAAAATTACGAATCACATTCCTGTTAAATTAGATTTCACTTGAAGCATAGAATAATACTCATTGATTGTCACCGTAATTACGAATTTAAGCCGTGTGGCTATCATAACTGATTATTTAAATATTTGAATTTACGTGGAATTTTAGAGGTGAAAATTAAGTCGAGATATAAATTCATAAATTTATCTCCAGTTTATTTCGAAAATAAAATATAACAATAAATATTCTCTCGGAAAAAGAGATGCGAATTTCATACATATTTGCTTATAAATATATATATATAAAAACAATGTACGATTATTTTGTATTTTATGGGAACTTTGTTTTTAATTTCAATAAACAAAACTTGAATAATAAATAAAAATCGTTTACTATTTGCAATTTTTATTACACACAACTTTAAATTGTATTCGATACAAATATTTATTTCAGTACTCGCGAAAAGAAAAATACGTTTTTTTTGCTCCTTGTTCCATATTTTCCTTTAGCTCTTGAATAAACAATTTTTGATGCACAGTTTATTTGTTCGCTATTATTTAATTGTTTATAAAAAAACTTAATAACATTTTATCGGTTTACTGATAAAATAACAAATAATAATAATCGATATCTTTCTAAGAATTGCGGATTGAAGGCATAAAAAAATGTGCTTTAAAATACAATTTTTATCCGGATATGATGTCTCTACCAATTTTCGATAAAACACTAGACTATAGCGCAGGCTATTGCGACAGAAATATCCGTTAAGAAAATAAAAACGAGAAAAATGTTTTAAAAAAAAGAAAAAATGAACTAAAAATCGATTTTTGGTAAAAAAAATTCTTAATAATTCATATTGTGTCCAGGAAATAATAGAAACCTATTAGAATGATATGTCTTGTGAAACATTTGCCACGCACAATGGATAAATATTCCTTGCGGCGAGGAATTTTCCAGTAATCGATATAAATAACTCATTGACAGGAGGGACAAAAAAAATTGTACTATACCCACCCTTCGAAAGATTTTGTCTATTTGACATAAATTTTTGTCGACTCCTTTTTTTATATTTATATGACCGTATCGTAATTATATAAATTTCTCTTTTTGCGAGAGACAAAAAAAACTTCCCTCTCAACTGACAGGACAAATTCATTACAATCATCACAATTTCATGCTTCATTTGTCTAATGGATTTGCCTGTTGTAAACAATTTTTTATTTTAAAAAAAGTCGCATCTCTTGTTCTCAGAACCATTTTCTGAGAAATTGAGGTTAGATTCTATAGACCGTGAAAATTTATCGAGAATATGAGAGTATAATAGTATTTTTGTTTTGGTTTTTTGATTTTGAATTTTTAATTATAAAAATGCGCCAGGTTATTTTTTGATAATAACTTTTAAATAATAGATTACTTTTAAATTGTTCTTTTAATAATAAAACAAGAGATAAATCTCCTAGTGCCACAGGCAGAATAGCAGACGATACTTGTATCGATATTATCGATACTTAAATCGATAAAAAAAGTCAATAAGGCGCGCTTTTCGAAACACTGAAAAGTCTGAAACCTTTTCAAGGAATAAAAAATACTGAAAAAACATTTTTTCAAATATTTCAAATATTTAAAATGTTTTATACTATTTTAATCCATAGAGAAATGTATGTGAAATAAACTTCCTATAAATATTCATAATATGCAAAATATTTTCCAATGTTATATACAATTATTACTTCAAAAAAGTGAGTATTTCATATATTTTATTCATCTTTTTTTTTTAAATTATATTTAAAAATAAGCGTGAAAAAAATATTTCCCATGTAATTTAACATTTTATTCGAAGATTTAAATATCAAATATCTACATTTACATTTATCCTGCTACCTGGAAAGTTGAAAATAATATTTAATTTAATTATTCAAGTAAATATTTAATGTAAATATAACAATATGAAAATTACAGTGAACAATAATTGTAGAATTTTAAATATCAAGATAAATATTACATTATATTTGCAAATGTTAAAATGACACTTTTATCTCCTGGAAACTGCGAGATAAATTACATTCAGGTAATTCATCTCTATTTTTTGTAATAAAAATGTAAAACTCATCTCGAAAGTCGTGTTGGCTGAATTCCAGGAAGCATTGGATAATTTATATTTAATTAGTCGTTCGTTAAAGATAAATTTCATATACAAAATCGATCGGTTTTGCAAATACAAATTAGTTGCTAAATATGGAAAATTTTTTCATATGTTATTTCCGGTATATAATGGTGACTAATCCAATTTTTTCCGCGAAGAATAATAAATAATAATAGTAATTATTATTCATAATAATTATTATTAATATAAGTAATTAATATAATAATAATAATAATAATAATAATAATAATAATAATAATAATAATTAATCTTTGAGAATAATTGTAGATGAAGAAATAATCTTAAAAATAAGCGACATTTTTTTTAAGAATTGAAAAGAAGAAAAAACTTGATAAAAGCAATAACTGCACTTTCTTTGATTTCAAACTGTGAAGTGATATTGATTTTTTTATGTATTAGAATTGAATTACTCAACCGGTTGCGATGCTTAATTGAATGTCGTTTTTTAAAATTACTACTGACTTTCTGTAAATGATTTTAAATCGTGAATGAAAGCTCCGTTAGATTAAAAATTAAACACTAAGTACAGAAACTGTAAGAGAGCAGTTTCTTACTTTTCTCTAAATTTCTCGTACTTACGATATGCAAACATTTAACTACAAGTTTCTTTTAATTAAAATCTTGTTTTTTTCTAGCAAATTAAATTCTTTTTTGTAAACTTTGTTTAAAAATTTATTTTCCCTTTTCTTATCTAGTATTATTATTATTATTATTATTATTATTATTATTATTAATATTATTATTTTAAATTGAAAAGATAAAGGATATTTTGCAATTTTTTTCCAATTTTCTCCTGGGAAATGTAAAAGGACTTTTTAGTATTTTCTATTTTTTTATATTTAAATTGTTCTCGAGCTTGACAATTTCTGACGTTATTTGCAATAATTTTTCATTAAAGGCTAAACAAGGAAATATAATAAAAGTTGGAGCTAGATTTTTAATAATAATAAATTTTTCAATGCGGGAAAAATGAAAATATTTCTGTTTTTATGTAAAAGGAAAATTAAGATTTTTAAATTTAGAAAAAGTCTGAAAACTTTTGTTTTTAATTTTCTGATTTATTAGCTTGAAGATTCTGCGAAAATTGAAGAAGAAGTAGACATCTTTGTCATATGCCAGAGTAATTCGATAATATCAATCAGTGATATGCCTTTGTGTAACAAATATTTTCAACACTGACGTAACATATATAGGACAAAATTAGGGCACTCTATAGTATAGATAGTGGAAAATTTAATCGAACTTGCATATATAACTACTTCCCAAGTTCGTAAGTTGTTCACTTATACATGATATTATTAGAAAGGGTGTCGGAATTTAATTTTTTTTTATTTAAAAGTTTAAATAACTTTTCCTTAATTATGTTAAAAAAAAATTGATGGAACTCTGTTCTTAGGTATTCATCGTCCGTCCTTCAAAGTCTTCGAATCGAATTTTTTACCAAGAGGACTAAAATTTCCCCTACAGTTAAATATTCCAATTTTTCTTCATAATCTTACTATAAATTCTTACCACTATTTTTCTAAAAAAATATTTATTAAATTTTAATTCTAAATAAATTTTTCCGCAAATAAAAATAAAAACTAAAATAAAGATTCTGAAAAAAAATTCGGAAACATTCAGTACAGAAAAAACAAATAAAAAAGAAAGATTCAATTTTTATATGAAATCTTTTTATAAACTCCACTATTTGAAAGATTGTGTCATATGTAGATTCAAAAACTAGCATTAGAAAAGAAAAAAATATTTCACTTTTAAAATATATATTTTCCCCAGTGTTGAAAAAGTCCCAAAACTATAAACATCTTAAGAGAGACTTTATTTTCTACAAAATAAGTGAAGTAATAAAACTAATACCCAAAATAACAGTGCAAATTGAAGTGAAAGAAATGCAAGTTTTCATGGTATGAAGAAAAAAATTTTTTACACAAAAAAAAATATTTATTTCGCTCTCATTGCGGGGAAAAATCGATAAATATTTCACCGTTTTACTTTATGGAGAAAATGAAATTATTTCCGAGAAAATTAATATTTTAAAAGACAATCAAATTTAGAAGTGCTTGTTCAAGTAATATTTGAAAACGAAATTTGACTTTTAAATTTTCTAGATTGTATATTTGAAGAAAAAAAAGGGTGAAAAGGTATTAATAAGACCTCTTGAACTTCATGAAGTAGTTTCAGATAAAAAAAAATATAAAAAATAAAATTGAAATATTTTTCAAATAGATTCTATGGTTTGTAGAAGTGGGTCGACCAAAAAAAAAACCTTCTTGAAATTCAATAAGTGGAGATATATAAACAGCCTGACTTATAACATAAAAGTCCTCTCGAGTGACATACCTTCTTTGAATACAGTGACTGAATTTTAATAGTAGTACATATGTAACACAATTTTTCTCGACTTTTTTTCTGATGCGCTCCTTTACAATGAAATTTTCAAGCAAAACAAAATTTTCATGCCTCGTGAGTTGAACGCAATTTACTGCATGTGGAAAAAAAACTAAAATTCCGAATAATTTCTTTTCTAAGAGTAAATTTTATTATCTTCGATATTTTTTTTTCTTTTATTTATTATATTGTTGTAGTCAAGAAAATAATTTTAAAAAATGTTAAATAATAAAAATAGTAAATAATATAAATTTAGCAAACAGTAAATTAAATAATAAAAAACATAGGAATCTCAAAAATTGAAAATAAAAACAAACTATCAAGGAAACTTTAAAAATAGAAAATAAGAAAAATGAAAACAAAGAAATCTTAAAAATTAAAAAATTATTGTTTAATATCTATATGCATTTGTTACCAAACAATATATTTATTTATTAATAATTATCATTTAACTATTTGGAAACAAAATATATAATATTTAAACAAATTAATTTGTTTACTAAAAACAAATATATTTATTTGTAATTATTTTTAACTATTCGTTTAATAATAAATCCTCTAAGTAAATTGAATTCCCAAATTTTATTATAATCTCAGTTTTCGGCAAATAATAATAAAAATAATAATACTAATAATAATAATACATTTTTGAATAAATTATTTAAAAAACTAGAATTTAACAAATTGTTTTTGTAAATTTTGAAAACAATGAATTATCAAA
Source organism: Leptopilina drosophilae (assembly GCA_032873175.1). Taxonomy (NCBI): domain Eukaryota; kingdom Metazoa; phylum Arthropoda; class Insecta; order Hymenoptera; family Figitidae; genus Leptopilina; species Leptopilina drosophilae. The sequence goes on from CM065483.1 coordinate 5,642,026, forward strand.
TGGGTTCAACACAGTGATATACACTTTACCCATTGCAATGTTTTACTGAACAGGATGTGATAATGGTGTTCGAATGATTTATGACAATATTGCAACTAACAGCCTTCAGCATCCAACTCAGTTTAACTGTTTCGAATAAATGTCCTCAATAACAATAAAAGGAGTAATTCCCGGGAGAAATGGAAAGAAAAGAAATTACACAACAATGAGCAATGAAAAATTGTTACTTTTAACTATATTTATAATTACAGACAAAATTACAATTTTTACCCAAAAGAAAAATAAATTTCAAAATTTAGGCCAATTTTTTATTTTATTTCCTTTTTATCAAGAAAAGAGCGATAAATTTAGAAGGGATTTTTTATGCCAAAAATTAACGGTCTTTAAAATTAAAAATATTTTTTTATTTACATATTAAAGTAAATAAATATTATAAATTAATGATTTTATTGATTAACTTTTTTAAATGAAAAAAAGCGTTAAATTCAGAGAGAATTTTTTATGGCAAAAATTAACGGTCTCGAAAATTAAAAATAGTTATTTTTTATTTATTTACATATATAAGTAAATAAATATTTAAATTAATGATTTTATTTATTTACATTTTTACAAAAAAAGCGATAAATTAAGAGAGAATTTTTTATGTCAAAAATTAACGGTCTCTAAAATTAAAAATAGCTTTTTTTTATTTATTCACTTATTAAAGTAAATAAATATTTAAATAAATAATTCGATTTATTTACTGTTTTATTTTATTTACTTTTTTAATGAAAAGCGATAAGATTCAAATGGAATTTTTTTATATGAATAATAAAAGTCTTTAAAATTAAAAAGAAATTTATGAATAACAAAATTTATTTCCTCCTTTTATACATTGAAAAAATAAATTTTTCAAAACATCATATTTCGATAAATTTAATATTTTTCTCCTATCGTATTATTATGTTACAAAATTAAAAAATATTTCCAAGATAAAATTATATTTTTCTTGTCAAAGAAATATTTATTACGGAAAATATTATTTTTTCTATAGAAATAAAATAGTGTTATAAAAATGGTCACAATAGTATCGATGCTTAACAAAAAGTATATGTTACGTTGTATTAAAAAATTATAAAAAAAGTAGAGACATAAACAAAGCGTGTCAATAATAAATAAAAATAATTTTTGTAACATTAATAATCATCTTTTTTTTTATAATAACAAATAATAATAATTAACAAATAAGCAATAATAAATAATTTTTCATTCACTATTTAATTAATTTTTCCTATTCATTTAAAATAAAATTTCAAAAATTCAACTTTCGATAAACTTAAAAATTTTCAAATTCATATAGAATTAAAATTCTTTTTGTTAAATTGATGAAAAATTTCTCTCTACTCTTTGTTATATGTATGCAGTAGTAAAAAAAAGGAAGCAATTAATAAAATCGATTTTCTTTTTTCATTTGAAACATTCACACATTTATAAAGAAAATTGTTTTTAAAAAGAGTTGAATCGATGTTGTAGTTGAAGAGGAAATGAGTTTTTTGTCAAGAAAATCATCAGTTCACTTCTTTTATGAAGCTTTTGAAATTAAACTCTTGTTTATAACGGGTTTTTTCCCCCAATAAAAATGACATTACACGTTAAAGAAAAAGTGAGAAAAAATAGTAATTTTTTTATTATTATTTGTAATTTAAAAACTTTTAACCCAAGCACGTTCGATGAAAGTAAATAAAGAAAAAAAAACATAAATGTATTTAAATAAAAAAATTTTTTCCTATATGGATAATTCTTTTTTATAATACTCTCTCGTTTTTTCCTCTATTTTTTTCCTTGCAACTAAATTTTTCTATGTAGCAAAAAAAAAGCTTTTAAAATTGAACAAACTGTAAATAAATAAAAAATGAAGAAATAACTTTTTTAGGGTTTTTTTTTAATATTGTAGGTATATTGAATTTTTGTGTTTTGCTTATTTCTATTGTGTAAAGATATATATTTAAAAATGTATATTGTCTTAAAGTTTTATTGCACGAATTCCAAACGATAAAATTTCACTCTATTGGAAAATTTACTGTCAAGTACATTTTCAGTTGTAGACAGAGGAGCTTTTCAAGTCAAGACTAGTTATTGTTCCTCTTTATCTCGATTTATTGATGCGAATTCCACAAATGACGCAGAGATCACTTGGAGCTGGTGATCAGCAAGCTTCTCGATATCTGTAATCAAATAAAAAGTTACTCACTCAGCAGGTTGTCGAAAGAAATAACTTTTATTGGGTCTTCTTTTATAAATTCACTTTTTTTTTTCTTCTTCTTCTTCTTCTTTTCTACCTTCGAGAAAATGCTTTTTAAACGAACAAATAGACTCTTATATTTTTAAAGTGTAATTTATGTTTAAATCGTATTTCTATTTTTAAATTGTATTTTTATTTTTAAGTTGTATTTTTATTTTTAAACGCAATTTTTATTTTTAAACACAATTTTTATATTTTAACGCAATTTTTATATTCAAACCTACTTTTTATTCTTTAACTATTTTTAACGGTAAATTTTGTATTTAAATACTGTATTTTTGTTGAAAAAAAAATTTTTCCAAATTCTATTTTCGTTTCTAAACTATTCTTTTCTGAAACTATTTTTTTATTTCTCATCTGTACTTTTTTTTAAACTATATTTCTAATTCTGAACCATTGTTTTAAACTACCTATATATTTTTGTTAACTTCCTCCCATTTTTAAATTATATTTTTTAAACTAAATTTTTATTTCTAAACTTTATTTTTTTCGAAATTATATATTTTTTTGCACTATATTTTTATTAGGAAATATTTCTATCATTTTTACTGTTTCATGTAATATTTATCAGAAGAAAGTTATTAATATTTGTTTTGCTTTCAAATATTTTTTTCCCATCAATTCTAAAATTGGATTTTAAAAATTCAAAATGGAAGATGCAATATGGTGGACTTGTTTTAAATTTACATTACTTGGGAGTTTATAAAAGACGCTGATTACAAATCTGGAATCACATTTACTGATCATATAAAATTTACATATTTTCTGAAAATTGTATTTCAATCTCTATTCGTTCCCAAAAAATTCCCACGCATTATTTGAACAGTTCATATTAGTTTCTAAACTGGAAAAATCGATTATCATTTCCATACATTGTCAATAAATTATTTAAAAAAAGAAAAATGAATGACAAAATAAAGTGAAATTGATTTTTAAGTAAAAAAAGGAAAATTATAATACCAAATAAAAATTATTTACTTATGTTTCATATTTAATTTTGTTTTAATTTTTTTAAATTATATTTTAAATAAATAAATTTAATTTAAGAGAAAATAAAAGAATGTATTCTCTACTTTTTTTGCTACTAAGAAATTTTTGTGTACTCGCAATTAATTGCGGAAAAAAAATTACAAGACGCCATTAGAATTTTTTGCTCGAATTTCAAAATTTCGATATTCAAATGATAAACAAAAGTTTCTTAATCAAACTACAATTTTTTTTGCATTTACAAGTTTATATGGTAGCTAGTGACTATCTTTTACTTTTGGAATCAGTTAATTCAACTCTTGATTAAAGTTGCAGAAATGTGTATATATACATATAGTTGTAATCAACTCTTAAATCTCTAAAAGTAAGATGTAAAAGTTACTTTTGATCAAAGGACCAGAAATTAATTAATTCCCACAAGACTACAGCTTTTCATCCTGTTCAGTATTCTCATCAAATCAATAGCTTATCCATCCAATTTCGAAGCGTTGAATTTATTATCGGCCACTTCATTAATTACATTCTGTATATTCTGCGGACCAAAAAAAAAAACTAAAAGAAAAGTGACAAATCTTTGTTCGTGCAAAAAATTGTAAAAATGCCTAGTTTCTTGTATTGAAATGTGAAAAAAATTTATTTCTAATTAAAAATTGTAAAAAATTGGAAAAAAATAATAAAAAAGTAAGAAATCAAATTAAGTGGATTGAAAATTGAAATTCAAAAATGTATAAGGAGAATGTACAATGAATTTTGACGAATCAGCGTTTTCTCGTATTATAAATATTTATTATATCTTTTTTGAATTTTGGAGAAACTCGCTCGAAACATTTATCTTTCGAGAGATGTAAATTTGGCACAGTTTTGTTTTATTCAAATATCTGTTTGTGCATAATATACATAAAATAAATAAAAGGTATGAATAATTTCAAAAAATAGAAATAGAAATAATTAAATTTCAATTTTTTAACATGAATTATTGCAGTGAGAGGAGAAAGAAATCCCACTAATGAGATAATAAAGGACTTTTAGGAGAAAAGTAATAAATTCCTGAAATTGAAATATTAAAATAGTTATTTCTTAATTAGAAATTTTGTTCGTAATGATAAATGATAGTAATTACAATTGAGGTTTTTTTTATTAAATGAAGATTAAGTCAAGAATTAACCAGACAGTGATTAATTCTTTTTTTTATTAAATGGAAAAATGATTGATTTTGAAAAATGGAATAGAGAGAACATTAAAATGAGATTAGAAAAATGTTTAAAGTGTTAATTTCGAAATTTAAGGCACTTAATTTATAATAATGATAATAATAATAATAATAATATTTCTTGTTTCATTAACATTAAAAAATTCAATCATTCAGAAGAATTATAAAACCATTATTTTTCCAAATATATTCAGGAAAGTCGGGAAAAAGTTGGAAAATTTTGTCAAAAGTACTGAAACAATATTCAATTTCAAAAATTCATAAAAAAATTCTGAATGTTAGATTCCTCACCATTGAAAAGATTTTATTTATTTCAAACTTTTTCTATTTTTAACAACAATTGATCTTTACAGGTTTTAAAGATAATTTAGGTTTATGAAAAATTTTAATAATTCAAATTCTTATAAAATTCGTTATATTTCATAATTTTATAATATACATTTTATTCATTATTAAAAATAATAATGGATTTACGGATGAATTTTACTTAAAATACTAAAAAAATTGAACTTTCGAAAAATTATAAATGATTTGCAAAAACTCAATTATGTTCAAAAGTTTTTTAATATTCTCGTCGAAATTTCATTTATTAAAAAATATTTTAACAAAATTTTTGGCAAAATTCAATTATTTAAAAAATTTTAAATAAAATTCTTGACAATAAATGAATTATTTTCAAAAAATTTCCTTAATTTCATATAAATTCTATAATTTAGAAATTTTTTTAAAAATTTCTTTCTTCTTAAGAATCTCATTAAAAATCGTCAAACGAAATCAATTATTTCGTATTATTAAAGTGGTAAAAAATAAATGTTATTTTAAAAACCTGGAAAATTTCCATTTTTAAAACTTATAAAATTAGGAACTTTCAAATGAACAAATGCGTGACAACCCTGATCAACTGTTCAATAAATTTCCTAAGCAAAACAAATAATAAAATAAAAATTTTTCTGAAAAGTCAGAATAAAAATAAATGTAATATATTTAAATTATTTGAAAATAACTGAAAATATTATTTAAAAAAATGGAGTATCCGAAAATTGTTTCACAAAATAAAAATTATTTTATTTATTTATTTTTTATTACAATTTCGATAATACAGTTTTTAATAAACAAATTCTGTAAATATTTTTTCCAAAATAAATATCAAATTTCTTAATCAAAATTTGATTTATAACTTTCTTTTCTACTTAAAACTTGTATTTTGTTTATAAATTGTCATTGAGAAGCAGAAAATGTGAAAAATATTTTGTAAATTAAATTTTCCAACTGTTTTTTAATTTTTTTTTAGAAAAAATGAAAAGATTAATTACCTAGTTCTAAAATGTTTGTTACAAAGTGTTAATTTTTCTGGAAAGAAGAGAAATATTGAAAAATAACATGGATAATTTTTGTTGATTAATAAAAATAACTTTGTATTATTTGAAAAGTAAAAATAATATTTCTAAATAAAATAAATAAATAAATACTTATTATTAAATTTAAAAAGCAAGAGTGAAAAAATAATGAAAAATAATATTAACTATCGAAACATATAAAAATAGCAAAATAATTAATTAATTAATTGGGAAATTAGTTTTCTGATTTGAAGAATTTTTCTCTCCTTTGTTTTTTTCAGACATCGGGTAAGAATTTCAGCTTTATCGTTGAGGACGATCCTTATATTCCCTATGAATTGAGACCAGAAACGTATATTGTGCCGATAGTGTTTCTCATTATATTGATTGTCGGAGTTGTTGGAAATGGAATTCTTGTGCTTACATTACTTCGTTATCCAAGCTTGAGAAACATTCCAAACATCTATGTGCTTTCTTTAGCACTCGGCGACCTTTTGGTAAGAAAACTTTTTTCCCCCCAGTTTTATTTACCAAAAATATTCCCTTTTTTTCTTCAGTATAATAATAAAAAATAAATTTTTTTGTCATTTCTAATAAAGATTTTGCAAAAATAGATTAAAAGACAAAAAATTCCTATTCTTTCCACCTCTCTTCGAATCTGACTTTATTTTTCAATTTAACATCAATTTAAAAAATAAATTTTTGAAAATAAACTTTTGAAAATGAAAAAAAGGAAAAATGACAATAAAACAGATGTAAAGAGAAATAAAAAAAAAGATTTACAATATTAAATATTCCAGACAAAGGGATGTTTTAAGATACAAACCACTTTTGTGTCTGTGCATATACACAACTGTTTGTGGGAAGTTTCATAAATCAAATTTCCACAAAAACTTTGTCAATGTCACTTGGTTAGCTTTAACTCGATACAAAAGATATTTAACAATGCAAAAGTTGGAATTTCCCAGAATTCGCCATTTCTCCTTCGGATTATTAAATATAGAAATTCATTTATTATTTCCTCTTTCATTGTTTTTCTTTTTTCCTTAAATTATTATATAGCAAAAGGGCAAGGATAAAATGAATAGTTTTAAGAATTCAATCAAATGGATTTACAAAAAAAAACTGTGTTGTTACTTTGTCAACCCTTATCTACTAGAATAAATTTGCATTTCAACGGAAGCAATTGAAGACTAATCTGATTTTACTCAAAGAGAATTGTAACTCAGGCGATAGCTTTTCAACAAAAGTGAGATAAATACTACAGAGGCTATTCTAGTCTGAGATATTCTGATTAAAAAAAAATACAACTATTAAGGACAATAAAATTGAATAATTAATTTTTAACTGATTTATTCCCTATGAATTGAAATTGTTAACTTTCTTTTTTTAATTTTATCCTCTCGCAAAAATTCTAAACTTGAAAATTTATTTTTAATATTTTTTCGAAATTTTGTACACTACTTTAACACGTTTCGCATGTAAAATAATATTCCCCAGACAAATTTCAAGTTTCTTTTTTTACATATATAGGAAATTTACTTTCATGACTGGCATTAAATCATAAAATTAATTTTCCAACATTTTATATGTAGAGAACATGAAGTGCTTCTACTTTAAGAATATTAAAATCAACCAACGAGAAGTATACTTTTTGTTATGTAAAAAAGAAATTTAAAATTTCTATTACATGTATTAAATTAATGTTTAAGATAGAATATTTGTTTTTATGAAATAAAAATTTACAATTGTTTAATTTGACAAAAATTTACAATTCTTCAATTTGACAAAAATTTACAATTGTTAAATTTGGCAAAAATGTTCAATGTTGAAAATTTAATTAAAATCAATGCTTTTTATTTACAAAATTTACGAATTTGAGAAAAGAATTTTTTTTATGCATAAAAATTATAGAAATACTAATGAAATAAAATAAATTTGTATATTTACAGTATTGAATATTTTTTTTTTTTACGTAAGTATGAAAAATTGTTTCATGAAAATAATTTTTTGCGTCAGGTTATAATAACATGCGTTCCATTTACATCGATTGTATACACAATCGAATATTGGCCCTGGGGTTTGGCAGTTTGCAAGATTTCAGAATGGGCCAAGGATGTATCAATAGGAGTTTCTGTTTTTACATTGACTGCTTTATCAGCCGAAAGGTAAATGTCTTATTTTCCAAACAATTTTTCTTAATTCAATATTGTCACACACTAATTAGTAATTATATACAATATTTAAGAATAATTAGATTATAATTGTTAAAAAAGAACTATTATTAATATTAATTCACGTCTGACTAAAAATTTACTTTTTCAACTGAAATCATAATATTCACGAAGTAAAGATGGTAATTTAACTATAAAATAATTAAATTAATAGTATATGATAATAATAGTAATGATAATAATAAGAATAAAAATAATAATAATAGTAATGATAATAATAATAATGATAATAATAATAATGATAATAATAATAAAAATAATAATAATAATAATAATAATAATAATAATAATAATAATAATAATAATAATATTAATAATAAATTCAATCAGTCGCTGGTGTAATCAGTGCTATTGCAGAATTTTTTTCCAAAATACAAAAATAAAAAAAGTTATGATTTCTTTTTCTGTTCACGTAGATACTGTGCAATTGCTGATCCTCTAAGAAGTCACGTTTCGGGATTGAATGCGAAGCCATTGACTGTCTTGATAGCAATATTGATATGGGTACTAGCAACAATATTTGCAATGCCAGGAATTTTATTCTCCTACGTTCATTCACAGCCACTAAAAGGAAATCGCAGCATCATGATTTGCAGTCCATTTCCCGAAGAATTCGGTAATTTCCCATTAATAAAATGTGACAAGCATGAAAAATTTAATTTCATTCAATTTAAACTTAAATAACGAAAAGAATTTTCTAAATCGATATTCAGTCAATTTTTCGATACGAAAAAAAAGGAAAACAAAATTTAAAAAACAATTTTTCATTTGGAACTTTCTTATTTCGGTGGCGAATATTTTTTTTTAAATATTTTTGGTACTTGACAAAAATTGCTTTTACTTCTCTCTAAATTTGAATTAGTAAAAATATTTACTAATTTGAATTAGTGACTGACTTTTTGCTTTTGAATTAGTAAAGTTTACTAATAAATAGTAATTTCTACTAATATATTAGTAAAGTTTACTAATAAATAGTAATTTCTACTAATATATTAGTAAAGTTTACTAATAAATAGTAATTTCTACTAATATATTAGTAAAGTTTACTAATAAATAGTAATTTCTACTAATATATTAGTAAAGTTTACTAATTCAAAAGCAAAAAGTCAGTCACTAATTCAAATTAGTAAATATTTTTACTAATTCAAATTTAGAGAGTTGTTTTTATTTGTTTTACATGTTTTTATCTGTTTTTATCTGTTTTTATCTGTTTTTACATTGTTTTTATCTGTTTTTACTTGTTTTACTTCTTTTTTCTCACTTTGTAAATTTTTTTCTCAATATATGGTAAACTTCTTTTCATAAAACCATCAGTGAGTTATTTATAGACATAAATATATTTTAACGGAATGTTTAGAAATGCATTATGCAGAAAGAAATATTGCATTATGCATTATTATCATCGATCATAGGAAAATGCCTGAAATATATATTGTGATCGAGAAAATTTGTCATTTCTTTTAAATATTAAAATGTAAATTTCTCACCTTTTTTTTCTTTTTTCTCAAGGTGATAATTACAAAAAGGGCATAGTTCTTTTCAAGTTCCTCGCCTATTATGCAATACCATTGTGCATTATATCGGGATTTTATTTGGGTATGGCTCGGCATCTCGAACTTTCAACTAGAAATATGCCCGGGGAAATTCCTGGCGCTACTCAACATTGTGAACAAATACGTAGTCGGAAAAAGGTGAAAACTTTAAATAAATTTATTTTAACATTTCTCTTAATTAAAAAGTTAAAATTTTTTTTTCTGCGTAAAAAACGAATAGTTGAAGGGAAAAAAAGTATTTAACAAAAAAAGGATTTACCAAAAAGGAATATTTAACAACAAAAATATTTAACAACAAAAATATTTAACAAAAAAAAAATTTAACAAAATAAGTTTTTACCAAAAAAAGTATTTAACAAAATAAGTTTTCACCAAAAGAAGTGTTTAACAAAATAAGTATTTAACAAAAATATTTTTATTTATTCAACTATTTTCGTTTTTTTTATGATAATTAAAAGTTTTTTTTGGAATTTTTTAATAAGAATGATTAAAAAATTATTTTTCAGGCCGGCAAGATGGTGATATCGTTCGTAGTAATATTCTTCATTTGCTTTCTTCCTTATCACATATTTATGCTCTGGTTCTACTTTTATCCATATTCACACGACACGTTTGATGATTACTGGCATGCCTTTCGGATAATCGGCTTTTGCCTCAGTTTCATTAACAGTTGCGTCAATCCCATTGCACTCTATTTTATCAGTGGTACTTTTCGAAAAAAGTAAGAAACTAATTTCATTTGAATACTTTTTTTTCGAAAAAATAGAATTCTGGAAAAAAAAATTTTTCCCTATTTCTTCTTTGCTCACAATTACTAATAATTAATGTACTCAAAAATTAATATTTAGAAAAAATGTATTAAATTAGAAAATTGAATTAATTTATACAAAAAAAATATATATATACAAAAAAAATGATTTTTTTTCCTTTTTTATTTAGGTACAACGACTATCTTTGTTGTTGCATCGCGAGCAGAAGAAGTTCCAATAGAGAACTGTCACGCTCAAGAGGAAACAATACGAGTAGAAATTTTGAAACCAGTTTTAATTCAACTTTCCGCAGAAATACGCAGGAACTTAACTCGGTTGCATTTCTGGGTATTGAAAATGAATCCAAGCCCACCTGAGGTCAGATTTTTTTTAAAAAACGCTCCCGCATTCTCAGAAATAATCCCCCTCATCAAGATGTATAAAGTATAAATAAAAGAAAATTCCATTTTTTCCCAAAAAAAAATTATATACATCGACTTATATTTATAGTTACTTATCGAAGCGACAATTTTGAATCAAGAAAAATTTGTAAAAAAAAATTAAGAGCAATATCAATTATAAATTATAATTAAAAATTGAAAATTATAATTAAAAATTAAAATTTATAATTAAAAATTAAAAATTGTAAAACTCATCCTAAAATAGACTCAAAAAGTTCATTTTTATATATATGAATTATAGAATAAAAAAACTATAATCTCTTGAATTGAAAAATTGTAATTATAAACAAACGGTAATTGTTAAAAAATAGGTCGAAGAATTTTAGGTGAGTATATAAATAAATAGTTTGTTATATTGAAATTTAGAAATATATAAAAGAAGAAGTGTTACGTTTAAGATAAAAATTGAATGTGTAAACAGTATAATAGGTTATAAAGGATAAATTTTGAAAATTAGTTGCACAAAATGAATAAGCGTGCGACTGTTTACTAAATGATTTAATATCATTGTTATAAACATAAATATATATATATGGAAAATTAATTTCATTTCGCAATTCTATTTTACAAATAGAAATATTTTCTCTTCGAAAAATCGATATCGTCAATAGAATTCAAATTACAGGGAATATCTATTTAATTTTTTTTTATTAACGCTGAGAAAAATATTTAATTTCTATTTTATTTTGTTATGCTAAAAAAATGTTTGATAATTCGATAGCAATTAAACATTAAAAATTGTTTGTTTTCCCTCCAATTTCATTAATTCTAATTTTCCTCCGACTGGACAAGAAAAGTATTTTAATTTGAGGAAGAAGAAATTTCACTAGTATTAAATTTATATGAATTGTTTAAAATTTTAGATAATAAGAAAATGCAATTTTTAATAAATAAAATTGAACAAATAATATTTAGGTATTTTATTATTTTACCCCTTTCGAAAATAATCATGATCGGTTCACTTTCCTTGCAAAATTCTTGATTTCCATTACTAAAATCATTCCTTATAGTTTCATTAAAAAGAACCCAACTTTCACATTAATTAAAAAAATTCTCTTTCACAAACAAAATGTTTTTATTTTCCCTCAATGGAATTTTCATTTTTACTCAAAAAACATCACATTCTTTATGAAGTTCTAACATTCAATTTTCACTCAAAGAATTTCTCGCCCATTAAAAAATTCTCACGTTCACTGCAAAAATTTTCGTTTTCATTAAAAAAAATTTATTTTTCCTAAAAAAATTCTCCCGCCCACTTAAAAAACTTTCACTTTTACTCAAAGTCCCCTAAAAAAATTATTATTTCCACTTTCATTTAAAAAATTCTCACTATCAACAAATATTTTTTGTACTCAAATTATTTTCCCAATTATTTTCCCAAATTATTACTTGAAAAATTACTTTTACTTGAAAAATTATGAATTCTAAATCGATAAGCAAGATTACTTTTTGAGTGACAGTAAAAATTTTTACGTGAAATTGAAAGAGAAAATATTTTCAGTGAATGTAAAAATTTTACCAGTGAAAATGAATGCTACCTGAACTGATGCAAAGAAAAATGTTCTAAAAATTAAAAAAACCCTTTTTCCAGAAATTTCTCGTGACTATTAAAATATGAAAAAGAAAAATTCTAATTAATATTTTCATTTATGAAAATATTTAGATTGTCGTATATGTATAATTTTGAGGAGGAACTTTATAATAGAAGTCGGATTTTTAATTTTAAATTTTCATTCCATGCATGATAAGATAAACAAGAGTTGTTCGAAAGTGTAGTAGGAGTAAACAACACACTATGTTAAAATAGGTGTCAAAAGACAATTACATAATTATCTTTTGACATCAGTGAGTTATATACCTTGGAAATGAAAGATTAAAAATGGTAACAGTTTACACATTTTGTTTCTATACTCTCTTTGTAATAAGTTCATCTTCAGTAATGTTTCATCATTTCCATTAAGTGAAAAAAAGAAAAGCAGTTTTTAATTCCGTAAAATTTTCCCCATTTTCCGAAATAATGCTTTTTCTCTGAAAATTTTAATTTCATTTCAAAAACATGGATTGCAATTATCAACAAGTCTCCGTTAATGATGCACTGGAAGGAGATAAATCGAAATCTCGAAATAATATTCTACAATTCACTGCAACAATTAGCGGTAAATATTTTATTTTAATCCGTAAAATTTTTTTTTTTTTTTAAAATACATATTGGAATAAATTAAAGAAAATTATAATTATTCAAAATTGTTAAAATGATAAGCAAATGATAAATTTTTATATTCATTATTATAAAATATTTATTATCCAAAAAGAAGGTTTTCTTTTATTGGTGATTGAAATAAAAAAAAATTTTGGTTTGAAAACTTTGAAAATAAATAATTTTATAATTATTTCAAAAAAAAAAATTTCCACTCGTTGGAAAATATTTTTTTTCAATTATTTTGCGAATGGAATTTACCGTCTAATTAGTAACGAAACATTCACGAAATTCTTCCGATTCATTTCATTGATTGATATGAAGCGACAGCTTAATGGTCGTTTTATGACATTCATAAGGGTGACGAATGGAATGGATCGAAATCTCCATTAGAGCTAAAAGTACCCGGATAGAAAAATCACTTTCATCAGTTTCATCAAATTTTCAGAATTCTCCGTTTTTAATCCAATCTTTCCTATAGTTCATGTCTGAAAAGTTTTTTTAAAAAAATTTTTTAAATCGACAATTTTCAATAAAATTTTTTCTTCAGGAATTATTTTTTAATTATTATAATTTAAGGGCAGAAGGGAAAATTTTTTAGTTTCATGTGAAACTTAATAATTTCTATACCTCTTGTCATAGGGAAAAAAATTTTTTATAAATCTCTTTCAAACAATTCAATGATTTTCAAACAAAATTTTTGATAATGCAATAATAATTATTTTCAAAATCTACTATTTTAATGAAAATTTTCCCGAAAGAATTCAGTTATTTTAAAATTTTAAAAGAATTTCGAATGTTTTATGAAATTTACGTTCAATTTGATTTACTTCAGTTAAATGTAAAATTTATTTCATTTAAATGTAAAGTTTACTTCGTTTAAATGTAAAATTTATTTCGTTTAAGTGTAAAATTTATTTCGTTCAAAAAAATGTGTTTATTTCATTTAAATTTATTTATTTCATTTAAATGTTCAATTTGATTTCAGTTAAATGTAAAATTTATTTCATTTAAATGTAAAATTTATCTGGTTTAAATGTAAAATTTATTTCGTTTAGAAAAAATGTGTTTATTTCATTTAAATTTATTTATTTCATTTAAATGTAAAAAATTTATATCATTTTAAATTAAAATATCCAGTTTAATTCCAAGTGAAACTGACTAAATTCTATATTTCGAATCGGCCATATTGGGTCCGCCATTTTGTTTTTTAAAAATCCGATCATCTTGCCCATTTTTGGCCCAGTTGTTATAATTTTTATTGTTTTTTGAAAAACGTGTAAATAGGTGGAAGAAAAAATCGAAAAAATAATTTATTAAATAATTCTGGAGAAATTTATCAAAAAAATTATATTTCTGGAATTAAATTTTCAGTTTGCATCCTGACAATTGGAAATGGAACAGTTGACTCGTGGACATCACCAGCGCTTCCATTTTTAACCAGCAATAATTCCACATTTCCAGTAACAGATCTTGAAGGCTCGTGGATTGCATCAACATCAGATCTTGGTTCAGCAACGGGAAATCTATTAACACCAATATTCTCCTCTTTTTTAGGTAGAAAAAATTCCCTCCTAATATTCGCCACACTGGAAGTTATTTCATGGACAATGATAATATTCGCGAAAAATATAACAATGCTCTACGCGGCACGTTTTATTAGCGGCGTTGCTTGTACACTGGCAATAAGTTTCACAGTAATGTATGTGGGCGAAATTGCCGGCAAGGAAATTAGGGGAATTTTATTATTAATCGTTCGTGTCTCAACGCAATTGGGAAGTTTATTTGTCAAAAGTGTTGGCGCCTATCTCACCTATCAAATGATGAACGTATCGATGATTATTATTTTAGTACCATTTTTTCTCACATTCATATTCGTGCCCGAGAGTCCATATTATTTGTTAATTAAAAATCGTCACGACGAGGCGAGACGAACGCTTATTAAATTAAAGGGAACCAATGATAAGGATTTGATTGATTCGGAAATGTTGCGTGTAAAAGAAACGGTGAGAGAGACGGGAGAAAATGAAAAATGGGCATTGTGGGATTTATTTTTCATTAGTGGGAATAGAAAGAGTTTTTTTATTGTTCTATTAGTGTGGTGGACGAAATTTTTATCAGGCGACACGTCGATTGATGCTTACACGCAGGAGATATTTGAATATAGTGATTTTTTCCTATCGGCGAAATATTCGGCAATTATTTACGCGGCTATCACCGTTGCGACGCCATTGTTGGTTACTAAAGTAATTGAACGTGCGGGAAGACGAAAGGTTTTTCTTATTTCGGGAATATTTTCCACTATTGGACTAACGATTGTGGGAGTTTTCTTTTTTGTGAAATTTTACTTGAAAATTGAGACGAGCGCGTTTAGTTGGATACCGTTTGTTTTTTTAATGTTCTATAATGTTGCTTCGAATTCTGGTAGTATTACTTATGTGATAACGGGCGAAATGTTTGCCCTTAATGTTAAGGAAACGGCAATGATGTGCGTTACACTCGCCAATGATTTGCTGGCATTTTTTGTTAAAGTCATTTTTCAATGGATGAATAATACTGCCGGTGTTTATTCAACTTTTTGGATGTACGCATTTTTCAGTCTCGTTGGCTCGAGTCTTTTTTTTCTCATAGCCCCTGAAACGATGGGCAAAACATTGGAGGAGATTCAGGATATTTTACATTCGACAAAAAAGGGGAAAACAGAGGCTAAAGTTTCGAATGCAGAAGATGATTTGTAACAAAAAAATATCATTTTTTTGTAAGTTATTATGAATGTTGTTGGCCAAAAAATTTTACTGTAAATTTAATTTCAAGAATGAAAATAAAATTAAATATTACTATTAAAGAACAGTGTAGCATCATTATAGAAAATTAATAAGTAAACCCGTTTTCTGTGAAATTGAGGTTAAATTCAATAGACCGTGAAAATATACAGAGAATATGCGACTATAAAACTATTTCTGCTTTTGAATTTATAATAATAACCAAGAATGCGCCAGGTTATTTTTTGATAATAGCTTTTAAATATTCGTTTACTTTTAAATTGTACTTTTAATAATAAAACAACAGTTGAATCCTCCTGGTGACACTGCAAACAGGAGCAGACGATTCTTGAATCGATATTATCGATACCTAAATCGATATTCAATCCAACAAGGCGCGCTTTTTGAAATACTAAACCTTTTAACGAATAAAAATTCTATTATTTAATAATAAAATAATATTATTAATAATAAATTAAAACAAAAATTAATAAATACTAATAATTAATTATTATTGAATAATAATATTATTTTTATTTCAATAAAAATTGAAAAATGAATACAATTAACTTATTTTTTATTATTTTAATGATTTTTTACTTTTTAAAATAATAATGCTCTTTTACTACCATAAAAGAGCATGTAGCATTTTTTTTTTGGAAACATTAGACAGTTTTAAAACAAAAGTGCGTTTTAATTTGAGAATTTCGTTTTTATGGAAATTGGAGTAAAAAAATCAATTTTTGACATTTCGAATGCTAAGAGTGTTCGACTTTGCTTTGCGAGAGTAAGGCAGCTGTCTGAATAATGACTGGGACACACACAAACCGTCATGTAGGGTCGATTTGCAGCTGTCAGGGGTATCAAATGGTGGGGGATTCATGGCACGCGACAACACTGCATCCCTCTATCACCCCCATAACATTCACTTTTCTCTACTGCATTCTCCGTTTTATTAACGGTCAGTTCAGATTCATTTTCGTTACACACAACATTATTCTAGTCATTTTATTCATTTTTCGGCTGGCTGCTTTTTTTTAATATGCAAATAAAATTTTTTATTTTATTTAAATAAATTACTTTTTTTCTTAAAATAAATAGTATTTTTTTCCTTTTAAAAAAAACACTAGCTTTTTGTTAATGAAAAATAGTTTTTGTGTTAAAAAAATAGTTTTTGTGTTAAAAAAATAGTTTTTGTGTTAAAAAAAATAGTTTTTCTGTTAATAAGAAATTATTAGTTTAGTTTTCAAATTAAGTGACAGAATAATTTTATTTGTGGTGCATCTTCAAAAATAGTGCAAGAGAAATTTTTACAAAAAAAATTATTTAAAAAAATTATACATCCTTCTTGGGAAAAATTGTAATTTTTCCCGCTTATTCGCCTGAGGTGAGTTTTTTAATGATAGTTTTTAAAAAAAATACAATTGTTCTTTTTTTAATTTACTTTTAAATTATTTAATTTTTATTCAAATTTTTAATTTTACATTTTTCTAAAGTTTTCATTGTACTTTTATACAGTTTTATATTTTTTCTAACTTATTTTATCTTCTATGTTGTATTTTTTTATTTCTAACATTTTTGTTTAATTTTGTATTTTTATGTTTGGATTTTGCATTTTATATTCTAAATTTAAAGAAATTTAAAATTCTACAATTTCTATGTAAAATATAAAATATTCATTGCGAGAAAAATTCCCCCTCCAATAAGGATTAGTTTTACGATAAATAAAAATACCCCCCTCCAATAAGGTAATCCATAATGGAGGGGGAATATTTTTTTTTTTTTTGAAAATATAAAAATGCAAAATTATAAAATATTTTTCACCCATAAAGATTAGTCTTTTAAAAAAATCGAAGAGTATTTTTCCCCTCTAGGGATTAATTTTGTAAAACCTAAATAATCTGTTTTTCTCATATTAATTAATAATTAATTAATATTAACCAATAACCATTTGATTAATTTTATAGCAAAAATAAAAAAATATTTTTCCTCTTACGAATTAATTTATATTGTAAAATATTCAAAATATTTATTTATATACAATTTAGTGAACTAATAATAACCATTAACCATTTGATTAATTTTTTAGAAAATTAAAAAATATTTTTTCTCCATAAGAATTAATTTATATTAAAAAATATTAATTTTTGCATTGCAGTTTAATTCAACGGAGGAGAATTATTGGTCGTTTTACAAAAAAATGAAGAGATCTTCTTCTGTAAGAAATAAAAATTTTTTTCTATATTTTATAACCGAAAAATAAAATAGTGGAAACTAACAGATTTTTTTTCCAGGCTCCTTGCTTAGCGGAAGAAACGGAGGATTCTAAAAGAATAAAAAAAGAAGAAAGTTTATTGGAAAATGTAATTAAAATTTTTTTCAATAAATATTATTATTTATTTGTCAGTCATTATTAAATTTTCATTATTCTTTGTTTTTTATTGGCAATGAAAGTAAATCTTGATAATAATTCTAGGGAATTTTCCGTATTATTTTTTAATTAAAAATTTAATTTGAAAATTGCATTTACAATTAATAAAAATATTTTATTTTGAAATAAATAAAATAAATACTTATTTATTTTACAGTTTCAATTAAAATTTAATTATCAATTTACTGTGAAGACAGTAAATAAAATTTTATTTAACATGATTACAATAAATAGTAGTTTATTGAAAATAAATACCGTAAATAATGGTTTAAAATACAGTAAATAATAGTTTATTTAAAATAAGTAGAATAGATGAAATGAATCGAATTATTTTTATTATGAATGAATTATTATTGTTATTTATTATTATTTTATAATTATTTATTCATTTTAGTTTCGTTTAAAATTTTTTGTTCAAAAGTTATAAATATATTTCTTTCAGGGACCAAACAGCCGGGAGTATTTACAACTGGCACTCACCAAAGTTCTCGAATTACAAAGTCAAATTAAACAAGATACCTATGTTTCAGACAAAACCAGCGACTTAGGTAAAATACGAAACTACTAAATTTTTTTTCAATTTATTCAAATTAATTTAAATTAATTTTATAAACAATTGCAAACATTAAAATAAATAAATATAAATCGAGAAAAGAATTAAAAAATAAAATTTAAGAAAGTTTAAGAAAATTTAAGAGAATTTAATTTAAATTTACTTTAAGTTTATTTAATTTAATCTTTTAAATTAGGTATTTATATTATTCATTATTATTATTATTATTATTTATTTAATTTATTATTTTTTTATTTTATCACTTATTAAAACTATATATATATATATATATAATTTTTTTAATTCTACAATTTTTACTAAAATAATAATTTGCTTAACAATTGACTTTTATAAATATTAAATATTTAAATTTTAATATATAATATTAAACTGAAAAAAAATTTATTCTTCTTCAACAGATGATTCGGATAATGAAGAGGATATTTATAAAGAAGTTATTTTAAAAGTTTTCAAGGATCTTCCAGGAACATCGAGAAGTGTGAATTCTATGATTGAAAATGCCATTAAAGCAAAACATCCAGAACTTGACGCAATTCAGAGTAAAAGCATTCAGTTAAGCGGATATGATACGTGTCGTCGAGTGGCAGTCGATTTTATGAAAAATGTTGTCAAATACACGCCAAAGGTGAAAAACGACGCAGCAGGACATTCAATATATTCACGAGACGATATTAGAACATCATCGCCTTCGTCGTCGTCGTCGTCGTCGTTGTCTCATTATAGAAGGGGACGACTGCTCATCGAAAATGGAAATTCCAGTCAATTAACAACTAATCAAAGACAAGAAACTCTATCATCAGATTATGAAATAAGGATGAGAATGCTTACGGGTTTAGATCTTCATCTCGCCATTAAACAGAGAGATTACACTGCAAGATTAATGAGATACTAAAATTTTAAATTGTTCAGAAATTTATATTTCCTTTATTTATCATTATTTTCTAGTCTCTTTAGCTTTCAATTGATATTTTCTAGTCTCCTTAGCTTTTAATTTATATTTTTTCGTCTCTAGCTTTTAATTTATATTTTTCTAGTCTTTAGATTTTAATTTTTATTTTTCTAGTCTTTAGGTTTTAATTTTTATTTTTCTAGTCTTTAGGTTTTAATTTTTATTTTCTAGTCTTTAGTTTTTAGTCTTTTTTTAAATCTATTTTCCAGTCTTATTTTCCAATCTATATTATTTTTTCGTCTATTTTCTAATCCTTATTTTCTAGTCTATTTTCTAATCCTTATTTTCTAGTCTATTTTCTAATCCTTATTTTCTAGTCTATTTTCTAATCCTTATTTTCTAGTCTCTCTTCTTCGCCACAGATTTTCAAAGGACATCAAATTGAACCAGAAAAAAACCAATTAAAACGTTTTGATAAATTTTTTACCTCAATTAAATATCAATTTGTAAACGTTGCTTCAAAACTATTTTGATAAATTTGTTCTCAGTTTGATATTCTTAGAAAATTCTAAGAAAAATTCTAAGTCTATATAAAAAATACAAGATTCAATAATATGAATAATTATTAATTAATATATGAATATTGTAAAAAAGGAAAATTTTTTCCACAAAAGAAATTTTCCCCCCTTCCATATAGAAATGGAATTTCTATTTTACTTCTAAATATTTTATACCAAAAAAATACAATCCTAACAAAATTTCTCTAGTCAAATGAGCAGAAATTTTTTCTTCATCTTCATCTAGTCACTTCGAAGAATTATATATTTATAATTTATATACAAAAAAAAATCAGCGTGTATTTATTAATTATCGACAATAAAATATTATTTATTTGAAAAATAATTTACCCAGAAAAATTTTATTATCCAAAAAAACAATTTTTTCGAAGAACTTTTCTATTTTGAGAAAAAAAATTCAAAAGTTTCGAAGAATTTATTAAAATTTCAGTAAATAATTAAGTGTTTTCGAAGTATTTTATAAGAAATAACAAAAAAATTGAATTCTTTCGTAAAAAATGTTGTTTTGAATTTTTTGAAAGGTTTTACTATTTATTGTAAAAATTAAACAGTTTCAATGAATTTATCAAAATTTTAGAAAATAATAAAATTTTTTCGAAATATTTTATACAATTATTTACAAATTTGAATTTAATTTAAATTTAAATAATTTAAATAATGGTTAAATAATTTAATTTAAATTTAAATAATTTAAATAATATTTGAATAATTTAATTTAAATTTTTTATACATTTAAGAAGAAAATTGAATTCTTTGATAAAATATTTTTGAAAATAATTAATTTTTTACAAGGATTTTACTATTTAGGAAAATAATTAAATAGATAATAAATAATGGCAAATAGTAATGACAATAATTATACAAACAATTTTGAAAATTAGATAATTAATGACAAATAGTAATTAGAGTAATTATACAAGTAATTTTGAGAATCGTATTTCGAAACACAATTCAAGACAAAATTTTTTTTCCCCTAAAAAGGTTAAAAATACAAACACTACAAATTTTTATATTAAAAAATTATATATTTATTTTTACGTTACAATAAAAAAACATGTCTATATGACACAATCGTAACATTATTACTTTCTAAAGTAAAATACCTCTAATAATAGTAATAATAATTTACGTATTATTAATTTTCTTTTACAATAAAGGAGATATTTTTGCATAAACGAGAAAAAATGTTTACATTTATTTTTATATACGTTCTTTCGACGAATCAATATATAGCATGCTTAATTTCTTACAATTAAAAATGATCCCGTTTGAAAATTTTTTTTCACTTATATATACATTTTGCTACTCTAAACTATATGATCTTAAATTTTCGAAAAATTCTATAAAAAACATCTACAATTACATCATTTTTCAAGCATATACAGAGAAATCTCTATATTCATGTACTTTTTACTGAAAATTTTCTATTTCAATTTTTTTTTTTTTAATTTTATTTAATGTCTGATTTTTTTAATTTTTAATCTATAGACAATTTATCTAAAGGCACAGCCCTAATTCTTGTTTTTTCTCCCACGCAAAAAATGACAAAATGGGAGCAAAAATTATGGGGAAATAATTTTTTTTTTTTAGTAAAATGGGAGTATTTTGAAAAATAGGAAGACTGAAAACTTTTGAATATTTTCGATTCGTTATAGAGGGAAAATAATTATTATTGTTTGAAATTAATGGTCTTTCTCTCTCTCTTTCGTGCATTCAATTCTTCCTAACACTCCCTATCAGTCTCTCAATATTAAATATACTGTTTTTTTGCAAAGGCATATTAACTCTGCGGTTTCACAAAGAATTTATCGCGAACCTAAGGTAAAATTTTATTTTATTATGCACATTTATGCGGATTTTACTCAACTTCTTGGTAAAAAGTTGCAAAAAAAAGGAATTAAATTTCCAATTTCAAAAAAAATTTATTTAACAATAATGAATTAAAATTACTTTCAAATTAATATTTAGTAAATACCGATATTTTGAATTCCTTTTGAAACTTATTCAATAAGTTAAATTTAAAAAAGAGCTAAAAAATAAAATACGAAAAAAATTCATCTTTGTACAAAACAGTAGTAATAATAATATTTCTTTTTTTTTTAATCTAAACTCTTCCTTCATGCGAGGAAGCAAAAATATTTATTTTTACCAAGGAAATTATCTGTCTAAAACTAGAAATTTCTATAAACTAGAAAAATGTAAATTACCCGAAATTTTTCGCCAAATATTTGAAGAAACTGAAAACAAATTTCTTCTACAAAGTTAGCAATATTTTCACAAAATCGAAAAAATTCGTCCAAGAATTTTTACCAGGAGGATCGTTCACAGTAGAGAAATATTTTTTTTACAATATATTCTTTACTCTTTTAATATTTTTTTATATAGAATTATGAATAAATTTCTTCTTTTGTACTCGTGAGAAGCTTTCTCCGTTTTTATATTATCACAGTCAAGTCAAAATTATCGAGATCAATATTAACACATGGAAGTAAAAAAAATCTTGATCCGAGATATTTTTTCATTATTTAATTCAGATCCGAACGAGAGAAACAGAAGCGTTCCCCCCACCACCGTCATTTATTCCGGAGAGTGGGGGAACGCTTCGACTTCCACTTTAGTTCGAAACCTTTAAGGTGAACGATTCTCCGAGGAAAAAAAAAATTATTAATCGATATGACTTATTCGTTTAGAAAGAAAGTTTCCTTAATAAAGAGCAGTTATCGAAAGAACTTATGATTTACTAAAATAATACCTAATTATTTCTTTGAAGCTTAAGACTACAAGTACTGTTAACATTTATACTGAATAATTGTAGAGGGCTTAACCAGTGTGTTAATTTTTTTTTTTTCTAAATCGAGAAGAATTCTACTTTCAAAAAAGGAAAATTCTAAGTTCTTTTATTCTCGATTAACTTCTTGATTCGAAGGTGCTTAGTTTGAAACATTCTTCTAGAGCAAAATGTTTCTTTAATCGAAATTTCTTCGAAATTCCGAAGAATTTTTTTTAAAAAATCGAATTTTTTTGCAATTAAATTTTCTTCTCGGGTTTTAAATCTTCAATGAAACTTCATTTAAATTCTTAATTGAAGATTTAAACAATTCAAAGATAATTCTTAATTGTGATTAATAACTGTAATTATTAACTCAATAATTACTGTAATTATTAATAATTTTATTATTTTAATTATAATTGTATAATTGTGGTTATTAATAATTAGATAACTTGTAATTATTAACTTTAATATTTAAAGTTATGTTAAATTAAATTTTTAGATAATTTTAGAAACTTTAAAACATTATAATTATACAATTATAATTTTTGAACGAAGGAAAAAGTAAAAACCTAAAGTTCCCAATTATTAAATTCCACTTGTTTACAAATTACAAGAGTTCGAAAATTCCAAGATCTGATACTAAAGGGAATTTAAAAGAATTAAAATAACTCATTCGTTCGAGTGAATAAAAAAAATTGTCACTTGTTCAATTTCTCTCGTCTGGTATTTCAATTAAATTTTCTTTTTCTTTTCTATTTCGAGAAATTGAGTTCAAAAAAAAAAGGAAAAAGTGTGTTTAGTGCTGTTGAACAAGAGTGGGACCACTGCCGGGATTCCGCCATGGATCTGGAATATCGAAATGAGCTGGAACAGTGAGCAAAGCATCGTCAGATGTTCTATTGGCATTGCAATTTTTAGGCTTCATTCTTGTTGTATTGACACATTCAATTGGAAGTTTGATGAATTCGAGTTTATAATTATGGCCCTGGCTCGACATTCTAATGATGGTGTGCAATGGTACTTCCATGTAAGGCAATTCGTCTGGTGTTTTGTCCATGAAATAGCCAATAATGCAACGCAATATTGCCTGATGTGATATTAAAAGAACATTATTTGCTTCTTGAAGTTCGGCAATAACTGGCTCGACACGCATCATTGTGTCCACGTAACTCTCGCCCCATGGATAACGATATCGTAATTTGTCCTGATCACGCCACGCGAACTCCTGTTTGGAATTGAAAAATTTAATTGAAAAATTATTTAATTGAAAGATTATAGTTAATTCTTTACAAAAATTTATTTTCTATTTTGTTTTTTTTGCGAAAAATGTTCTTTTTTACAATGTTCAAAGTTGTTATGTGTGCTAGTTTGAAGTTTGAAATTGTTAATAGCCTCTAGAGTCCAACACAGTGGCGAAAGTTTTCTAAAAGTTGAAATTATGTTGCACAAGGATGTCAAGAAAAAATGATTTTGTTCTTTAGGTACCTCAGTGGGACAAGGATGCCACGAAAAATTTATTTTGCTCTTTAGGTAGCTTAGTGTCCTTAGTATCATGGTACCATTGCATCCTTAGATAACTTAGGATCATTAGATTCCAAAGCATCCTCAGACACCTTGGACCTAGATATCTTAATTTTACATGTCTTTAAATCCTTAGGAACATTAGAATCATTAAACCCATTTGCACCCTTACAGATAAATCAGTATTCTTAGATACCACTGTAATCTCAGGCTATATGATGAATCTAAAGATCATAGATCTTAAGTACCACTCACAGACCTAAGAATATTTGAATAGATTTCTATTCTGACATCCTTAGATACCTTTGCATCATAACAATTCACGAGAGAGATGAAATCATGATCATGATTCACATGAGATGACAGGAGATGAAAATTAGTGAAACATGAATAAATATTTGCTGTTTTCTTCACCTGTGGATATTGTTCCTGCATTTCCTCATAGGAGAGTCCCTCGCAAACGCCAGCATTCAATTCATTCAATGCTGCCACATGTTCCTGCGGTGCTTCGATTCCTCGTGCTGTTGCAATTGTCCTCCGTAGACGACTCGTCAAAACACGAAGATCCGGTATGTGCATTGCATTAATATGGGAAGCCAATGCCTGTGCGTATCTTTCACCACGAGCACTGAGAACAGCGTCCCCGCCTATTTTCCCAAGAACATTGTACTCACTCTCGCCATGCTGCAACAAAAATGAATCTTTAGGGGATTCGAAATATTTCGGACATAAATGTTTAGGGATTTTTAATATTTAGGTCACAAATGTTTTGGGGATACCAAATAATTAGGATCCAAATATTTAGGGATGGCAGATATTTAGGACACAAATATTTAGGAATTCCAAATATTTAGAACACAAATATTTAGGGATACCAAAAATATTTAGGATCCATTTGGATCCTAAACATTTACGGGTTAGGGATGCCAAACATTTACGACACAAGTATTTAGGGATTCTAAATATTTAGGACACAAATATTTAGGGATGCCAAATATTTAAGGATTCTAAATATTTGCAGATTACAAATATTTTAGGGGTAACAAATATTTAGAACCCAAATATTTATGGATGCCAAATATTTAAGACACAAGTATTTAAGGATTCTAAATATTTAGGACACAAATATTTAGGGATGCCAAACATTTAGGACACAAATATTTACAGATTGCAAATATTTACGGATTCCAAATATTTACAGATTGCAAATATTTACGGATTCCAAATATTTACAGATTGCAAATATTTACGGATTGCAAATATTTACAGACTCCAAACATTTAGAGTATCAAAATACTTCTCTTGATTACAAATATTCAGGACTTTCAAACACTTCGATGATGAAACATGAAGAAAACTTGCGAAATAACCTACCCGAGAGAAGTACAAAGTGTGAGGTCTCAGATTAATGCTCCCCAAGTAACCAAGAATCAGCGCCTCAACATGACCCGCGACCTTGTGTGTACTAATATTCATCGTGGCCGTATCAATTTTTATTCTTGGATAGTTCTTCTCGTCCATTCCCTTATAGGCCATTTTGTAGTGCGCTATTTTTAGTGTTAGGTCATTGAGAGCGAGTTCCGGTGCCATGCCAGAATAATCAGCACTGTACTTGAGAATTTGACGATAATTCTCCTCGAGAATTACTGGATCATCACAAACGCATTCGATGAAGAGAACACGATATCCAAGTTGAGTGGAAAAGTGATCGTAGACCTCGGAGCGTTGCTCATGCGTCACTAGTGTCGCATCCAGAATCTGTGAAAATTCATCAGATGGAAAAAATTTAATAACCAAATATATTATGGGGATATTTTGTTTTTCAGTGACACGAAGCTTATTACAATTGGCGCTAGGTATGGATTTTTGATCCGTTTTGGGTCATAATTGTTGGAATGCATCAATTTTGATACTTTTTGGGTCCTAATTCTTTCAATGCATCAATTTTGATACTTTTTGTATTCTAATTCATACATTTTGGGTCTTAATTGTTACGATGCAACAAATTGGGTACGTTTTGGGTCACAATTGTTACAATGCAACAATTTTGATACATTTTGGGTCTGAATTGTAGCAATACAACAATTTTACTACATTTTTGGTCCCGATTGTTACAATGCAACAATTTTCATACATTTTGGGTTCCAATTGTTACAAAACAACAATTTTGATACTTTTTGGGTTTTAATTGTTGAAATGCATTGCAATTTTGATGCTTTTTGTATAAAAATTGTTGTTCTGCAACAATTTGGATACGTTTTGGGTCTCAATTGTTACAATGCAACAATTTTGATAAATTTTTGGGTTCCAATTGTTGCAATACAACAATTTTGATAAATTTTTGGGTCTCAATTGATACAAGACAACAACTTTCATACATTTTGGGTTCCAATTGTTACAATGTAACAATTTTGATACATTTTGGGTTTTAATTGTTGCAATACATTGCAATTTTGATGCTTTTTGTATCAAAATTGTTGTTGAGCACCAATTTGGATACGTTTTAGGTCTCAATTGTTACAATGCAGCAATTTGGATACATTTTGGGTCTGAATTGTTACAAAACAACAATTTTGATACTTTTGATGTCCTAATTCTTACAATGCAACAATTTTGATATGCTTCGTATCGAAATTGTTGAATCGCAATAATTTTGAAATCGTCTCAATTTGAAATCCTAACAAAAAATGTGTTTTTCTAATAAAAAATCGGTTTTCACGAAAAGTTTACTAATTTGTTTATTAAAAACTCACAGCCACTGAATTCCCGGAAGCAAGCCAGGAAGCGCAATCTTGCATTGCATCTCGTTGTGCCAGAGCTCTTAAGGCAACATTCGCAGCATGATCTGGTCGAAATAATTCATGAGAAGCGTAAGGCTCGAGTCTCTTTCTTCGATAGTTGCTCACACTCATAGCTAAAATAAATTTTTAATGTAAAATTTATCTTTGCAAAAAATATTTTTGTGTCTACAACTGTAATTCTTTTCTTTTTTATTTATTGCTTTAATATTTTTTATTTGTTTTTATTTCTTTAATATTTTTTTAATTTTTTTTTAAATTTTTTAATTTTTTTTTTAATTTTTTAAATTTTAAAAATTTTTTAAATTTTTTATTTCTTTTTCAATTTAAAAAAGATTTGTTTTGTATTTTTTTTGTTTTAACTTTTAAATCAATACTTTTTTGGCGAGTTTTTCTCTTACTTTTGGCAGTTTCACCATTCCAGTTCAGTCTTCGAGTAAGAGAATGGGCAATTTGACTTTTTCCTCGTGCTGGAAGACCACAAAAAGCAATGATAACGCCAGCAAATTTTCGCGGTGGTTTTATAACTCCAGGAGTTCTCACTGGCTTCTCCTGACTGATTTCTGAAAATAGGAATAAAATTTTTCTATTATTGATAATAAAATTACAGCACATATTGCGTCATTTTTTTTTTGTTCATTGTATTAATTTGATGAATCGCGCCAATAAAGAGCGTGACGCACGAAAAGCCATTCAATTCTCCTCTTTGGAAGTAAAATTATTTTTGAAATAAATTTAACATTTTAATGTATTAGATTAAATTAAATTATTAAATTTACCATTAGATTCAAATATTATTTATACATTATTTTTAAACATTAAATTTTAATATATATTTAAAGATGTATTTTGGTGTTGACCAGAATTAAATTTTAATATTAAAATTTAAACGTTTGAGTTGAAATTTTAAATTTGAAAATACGAATTTTAAGTGTTAAATTTAAACATTAAGTTTAAATATGCTAATTTTTAAATATTAAATTAGATGTTAAATTTAGTTATGAAATTTAAATTCGATTAGAAAAAGAATTGAATTTTCGGTGTTTGAATTTTTTATTAGAATTTAATTTTTAATATTCTTTAGTTTTTTAATTTAATTTTCTTAAATTCTTTTATATAACTCTAAAGAGGTGAATAAAGGAAATATTTCTAAAATCCAAACAAATGGTTTTGAAAAATAAAAAGAATTCGAATGTTTATTTTTCTTTCGTTAAAAAAATGCGTTTAATATTCATTTTACATATTCGAAAACTAAAACGAATGCGAATCTTTGTACTCTTCTGAATTTTGTATATCATTTGGCAGTGCAAGTAATGAACGCACAGTTTTAGATTGGCTGCGTGCCAAAAATTTCACTAAAGCTCCAAAATTATATTCGAAAAAACTTTCAACAAAATCTTTTAGCAAAAAGTGAATGTACAACCAAATTTCCTCGCAAAAATAAATGAATAAACAGTGTTTCTTAAAATGTCCCAATTTTAAAAAATAAAAAAATTAATGTTTATTAATTCAAAGAAATTAAAAAATTTTTTTTCTGATTTCTACATAAATACGTAATTTGCAGTGAAGTAATTGAATGTTTGATGATTAAACAACTTTTGACCTCGTATATATATATGCATTTTAGACTTCAGACTATTGAATATGTTCAAAATAATAATCTAGTTCAATATTTATGTAGTGAAAAATGTTTCTATATTTATATATTCCTCAACAACAACAACTAAATGAAAAATCGTCGACACGTGGAATTGTGAAATAGCCAAGCGAACATTCAAAATTAGCATAAATACTATGACCAATTAATAAATCGGTAAACAAAATTTTATTAACACACTCAATGATGATAAACTGTTAATTAATTTTTGAGTGGAAAAAAAATTACAAACTCATTCTATGAATTAATTGGGCAGAATTGTTAAGTTGTTTTCAATTTAAAAAAATCTAGAAACTAATTTTTAAAGTGAATAATTCTTTTAATTGGATTTAAATTGAAGAAAATTAAATTAATTGAATGTGACATTTATACATTTTGCTGTAGTTCCATTCGAATTGTTTCAAAGAATTTATTTCTTATTTGAAGAAATGTGTAAAATAAGCGTAAAAATAAAAAAAATATACTTTGTTAAAATCAATTGTTTTTTAATTTTTATTATTTAAATATTTTGAATTTAAATACTTTGAATTTAAATACTTTTAATGATAAATAAAAAAAATTCCCAGAAATGTAAAAATCGAATGAGTACGACTTTCACAATAATTGTTTGATTTTAATATTTATACACTATAAAGCTCACCTATGACGCACATAATGATTTTTTTTTATACAAAACAAAAACAAAATTTTTTTCACCACTTATAGAAAAATAATTGAAAAACAACCGAACATTTGTTAAAGAAGAGTAAAATTTTGAATTTTGACAAATTTTACACAAAAAAAAAATGAAGAAAATAATTTCTTTTCCTCAAAATATTCCGAGATTTTCAACGAAACAAACACTGTCAGGAATATTTTTTGAAATAATTGCAAACAAGAGGAGTCTCTCGACTTGTATACATGTGTGCGAATGATATTGTACTGAAAGCTTTTCTGGCGGTCTTCACTATAACCTTTTGTATTTAAATTAATTCTAAACCTACTTCAACAGTCACGTATTCAAATCGATTAGGACCCTGCGGATTTATTTATAGCTTTCAGTACCCTTGCAATAATTTAATTTGAAGAGGAAAAAAGAAAAGTAATGCTTATGCAGCGAACGAAATTATTGATTGGAAATAAATATTAAGAATAATTATTTTTTTTATTGAAATGAAAAAAATTAAAATATTTTCCTAAGAATTGAACTTGAAAATAAGAGGAAATTCTGTTTTTTTTTATTGGAATGGAGCCAAAATTCATGTCTTGATAGTATTCATTTTTTCGGGGGAAATTTTATTAATATTCTATTTTTATGCGAATATGAATTTTAATGTTCTCTTTTTGTTGGAAAATTAATTTTAATATTCCATTTTTTATTGGAAAATAAATTTTATTTTTTCACTTTTATTCGAAAATGAATTTTCTTTATAGTGTTTACAGTAGCCGCGGGGAATAATATGCAGCGCTGCAACGTCAGGGCAACAGTCAGGGTTCGAGTCCCGGTATCGATTTCAATGAACAAATGACTTTTATTTCAAAAATAATTTTACTTTCAAATTAAAATTCCGTAAAATATAAAATTTCTTTAAAATAAATAAATAATATACACTTTAATTTTCCAAGTTTGAGTGAAAAAATTGATTTTAAAATTAATAAATAAAATACACTTCAATTCTCCAAGTTTGATTGAAAAAAATTGGTTTAACAATAATTAAATAAAATACACTTGAATTTTCCAAGTTCGAATGAAAAAAAATTGGTTTTCAAATAAATAAATAAAATATACTTTAATTTTCCAAGTTTGATTAGAAAAAAAATTTTGTTTTAAAACTGAGTTTTCCTTGCAATTAACTTTGTTTTCAAACACAATTGCATGACACGGTGAATTTTGAGAAGCAATTAACGTTTTTGTGAACTAATTCTTAGAGTCGTTGGTGCATAATAAATTACCGTCATAGTTACATCAGTGTCAATAATTGTCCTTTAATTTGTTGTCACTACTACCAAGACGCGCCTTTCACGATTTTATCTGCCACTTTAAGCTTAAATGGACCACGTCAATAAATTCAGTACACGGTGAAACGCCTCATACATCTCAACGAGTGTTTCAAGATCGAGCAAAAAAAAAATAATCCTCAAAATTATCATCGCATTTTTTTCTACGCGCAACTGTGTCTGCTCTGAATTTTCACAATTCAATTGTTAAAGGTGAAATGAAAATTAAAATTAAAAAGTTGAACCAACAATTAAAAATGAAAAACTAAATTGACGAATTTAAAAAAAATTAAATTCCAAATTCTATGACGAATTAATTTAATTAATTAATTAATTGAAAATTAAAATTAAAAAGTTGAACCAACAATTAAAAATTAAAACTAAATTGACGAATTTAAAAAAATTAAATTTCAAATTGTTTGACGAATTAATTAAATTAATTAATTAATTAAAAATTTATATTAAAAAGTTGAACCAACAATTAAAAATGAAAAACTAAATTGACGAATTTAAAAAAATTAAATTCCAAATTCTTTGACGAATAAATTTAATTAATTAATTAATTAATTAATTAAAAATTAAAAAGTTGAACCAACAATTAAAAATGAAAAACCAAATTGACGAATTTAAAAAAAATTAAATCCCAAATTCTATGACGAATTTAAAAAAATTAAATTTCAAATTCTTTGACGAATTAATTAAATTAATTAATTAATTAATTAATTTAATTTCATTTAATTAGATTTCAAATTGTTGTACGAATTCAAAATTAAATTTAAAAAGCTAAATCAAACGCTGCAATTAAAAGATCGAGAATGAAGAGAATTGAATTTTAAAAAATTCAATTTAAAATTTATTCGAAAAAAAACTATAAAGAAATGAAAAAAAAATTTACAAAACTCTCACGAGTCTAAAGTGCATCGAGGGAAAAACAAATTTTATTAGGTTTTTATCAGAGACGTCACTATCTACTTTTATAAAAATATTACTCGCTTATATTTATTATCATTAAATTAAATTATGAATAAACTCTAATCAGAAGGAATAATAAAGAGGAATTTTAATAATATTTGTGTTTTCTTGAGAAAATTAATTAGCTAGAATCATAATTAATAATTAATCGCAATTAGCGATAAAATATCATTATCTGTATAGTTGCAAAAAAAAAAAAAAATCTCGATATAGTAACAATATTTCATTATCTCCGGTTTGTAATTTATTCGTCTCGTATGTTTAATTAAAACAAAAACACTATTAATTATTTTTTTTTTAATTTTTATCTATCGTTATTTATTTATTTTGTTTACTTATTCTTAATTTTAACGGGATTTTCCCGTTTATTTACTGTTGATGCATATTATTGTATTTTTTACGGTATTGTATTTAATTATTTATTGTATTTTTAACTGCAAGTTATAATTTATAATTATAACTTATATTTAAAATTAGAATTACAATTTATAATTAT
Organism: Leptopilina drosophilae; assembly: GCA_032873175.1. NCBI lineage: Eukaryota > Metazoa > Arthropoda > Insecta > Hymenoptera > Figitidae > Leptopilina > Leptopilina drosophilae. The sequence continues at coordinate 5,674,463 of CM065483.1, forward strand.
AATTTATATTTAAAATTATGTAATTACAATTTATAATTATAATTTATATTTAGAATTATATAACTACAATTTATAATTATAATTTATATTTAAAATTATATAACTACAATTAATAATTATAATTTATATTTAAAATTATTATTACAATTTATAATTATAATTTATATTTGAAATTATAATTATAATTTATAACTTATAACTTAAATATTAATAATACATAATAAATTAAAATATTATTGTTTCAACTAAATAGTTATATTCTAATAAAAAATACGAGTATGTAAATAATTCGAAAATATTTTCTCCATGTGAAAAATTTTTTTTTCAAAAATTAAAGTTATTATTATCATTATTTTATTGTTTAAAAAAAGTTGAAGAAAAAATAATTGAGGCGTGACTTTTTAGAGAGACTAACGTTTCATGTCTTTCATTCTTTCTTTCAGGCACAATTTTAAATGCACATGTCGAGTAATTTTATCCCTCTGAAAATATCTATTTTCATCTAGTAGTGTAATTTCTCCATTTCCATTATTATGCTTAATCAAACATATTTAAAATAAAGTCACAATGTAAAATATTTTGCATAAGAAAAACATTCCTTCAAATAATTAACTATTTACTTTTTTCTATTTTCACAATTTTTATTTTCAATTTTTTATTTTTTTCATATTTTTTATCAAATATTTTAATTCATTTTTTATATATTATCTTATATTTTATTAATAATATAGTTTTTTTTAATAATTATTATTTGTTTTCAACGTCCGCAATATTTGGTTTTCCTTATCGGAGTTTTTTCATGTAAAAGATATAATTTCGTTAAAAATAGTTTTTTAAATCGTATATAAACTTGTCGAAGAAGAACGATAATACGAAGATTGTGTATTATAGACTCGTTTTTCTTGTACAAAGTATAGCGTATAATTTAAAACATATTATAACGTATAGTATTTCGAAAATGATATATAATTAAAAATAAATTTACAGACAGTTTGGAAAAAGAGGCAAAAGAGAGAGAAAAATTAATTTCTGTTTTTAATTTATTTACATTGCTTTCTAACCACGTAGAACGCAGACAAGAATTTTTAATATATTTTTTTTCCAAACAAATTAATGTAATGTCACTAATAGACTTGAACCAAGTGAAAAGATAAAATATTCTATTTGTAAGATAATGTTGTCTGAGAGAAATATACACACGATAAAAATAAAGCAATAAAAAATATTGTTTTTTTATTTTTTCTTGAAAAGTGATATTAATAAAATAATAAGAATTAATATTAGGAAAGGCATTATATTTGAACTGCAATAATTTTTGCAGATATTGCAAATAACTGATGATGGACAAGTTGCGCAAAATGTTCAAGTGAACGAAATATATATTTTTCATTAAAACTATTTTTAAAAATTTTTGAACGTAATATGTTAATTTGAAACTTAAAATTCACGCCCATTTTTTCTAGTTATAGACTTTAATTTCTTAAAATTGAAATAATTAATATTTTTATGTCACGAAAAGCAATTGGAAATTTAAAAAAAAAATTTTTTTTTAATTTTAATTTGAAGGAAAAGAAAAAAGAAGTAAATAAATTTCGGTGAGGAGCATTACAACTGCAATAAATGTATCATTAATATTAATGTCTATTTTCAGGGTCGCCATAAAAATTCGATTTTCTTTTTCTGATTTCTAAACAAACTTTTGATTTTCTGTTTATTGGAATTGATTTTTGTAAAATTGAAATTTCCAAATCATTAATAAGAATTGCTACTGTAGCATAAGAAATACAATTTTCATGATTTTAATTTAATTATTATCTAGTTAAATTAATTGAATAAAAAATAAATTAAATTTTCTAACATTTCCCTGATTCCCCTATTGACAATTTTATTTTTCCTGACTTTTCCCTGATTTTCCGAAATTTCGATGATTAATTTTCCTTTTTTTGACTTTTCTCTGATTTCCCTAATAAGAATTTTACTTTTCCTGACTTTCCCCTAAATTTCCGAAATTTCGATGATTAATTTTCCTTTTTTTGACTTTTCCCTGATTTCTCTATTGACAATTTTATTTTTCCTGACTTTCCCCTGATTTTCCGAAATTTCGATGATTAATTTTCCTTTTTTGACTTTTCCCGATTTTACAGATTAAATTTACTTTTTTCTGACTTCCCCCTGAATTCTCTGATTAATTTCAATTAATTAAATTAATAAACTTTACTTTTCTCAGAATTAGTTTATTTTTCCAGACTTTCCCATATATTTCCCTATTAATTTACTTTTTCGGACTTTTTTCTAAATTCCCCAATTTTTTGTGATTAATTTTATTTTTTATGAATTCCCTAATTTTTTAGATTAATTTTACTTCTTCTGACTTTTCCCCAATTTCCCGGATTTCTTGATTATAATTTTAATTTTTTTTTTACTTTTCCCTAAATTCCCTAATTTTGATGATTAATTTGACTTTTTCTGAATTTCCCCTGGTATTGATAAAGTAAATAATATTAATATTATTTATTTTTTTCTCCCATTTTATTTTTATTTATTATATTTTTTTTATTATTATTATTTTATTTTATTTTATTTACTTTATTTACTATTTTTACTTTATTTAATTTACTTTTTTTCTTTTTCCTTTATTTTACTTGCTTTATTTAATTTACTTTTTACTTTTATTCCTTTTTTTATTTTATTTCCTCTTTTTATTTTAAATATATGAAAAATTTCATTATTTGCTTTATCGACATTTTACTAATAAAATCAACAAGAATAGAAAATGAAAGCAACGTCTCATCTATTTCAGTATTTTTTGTTATTGTCTCAGCTTCTTATCAGTTTAACAATGAAAATGATGTAAAAATACAAAATTATCAACCGCAGAAGTCACGTTTCTGTTCTATTTGTTATTTAATTACTTAATGTTTTTCCCATTTTTGTTTTCAAACACACGAGGCTTAATAAATTTTATTTTTAGCCATTTTTTCAATAAGCATTAAATCAAAGTTGTTGACTTTGTGCAAAATTTACACATTACATAATTCATTTACGTCTGCATGTTTACTGAAGAAAAAAAATGATTAAAGCATTAAAAATAACTGCATAAAAAATGCTACTGTTCTATTTTTTTTTCTTTTTTGTAAAAAGCACTCTTTCGACTTTGATATTTACGTTACGATCACGAGACATTTGATCGGAGGTTATTAATTTATTTATTCACATTTTATGCTGAATAACATTTTTCATTTTTTTTTGTCTGCATTAAATTTGTTACGCAAATTTATTGCAATCTATCGAGAGAGTGAATAGAAAAAAAAATTCGTTTTTCTTTTTGCGTTTTTTTTTGGAAAATGTCCTTGAAATCCTGTTTGGGTTTTTGAAGGACTCTTTGTCGCTATTTTAGTGCGTGTGTTTCGGTTGCATTTTGTGTATATTTATAGCTAGTAAACGGAAATAATAGAAAATGTCAGAATGCAGACTCTTATGTCACGTGCCAGATGTATTTTCAAAACTATAAGTTTTGAAAGATTTCGATTTTGCTTTTTTGTGGAAATTTCGAGAAAATATGACCGAACGTCGCCATATTGTATATATATATAATTTAATTTGCATAAAGAAAATTAGCAATTGTCACTTTCTTCGAGATTGAATATTAAACAAAAAATAAACAATCGAAAGATTTTAGCTAAATTTTGGTTTTTAGTTTTTTTTTTTTTTGATTAAATAAAATAGGTTTTGATTAACTACGTAGTTTTTGATTCTTTTTGGTATAACCTTGTTCTATTTGATTTTTCTCTTTTAACCCCGTATTGCGATTGCGCTAAAGGAGCAACAATATATGTATATTACCTTCAATTTTGTCCTCGACAGCAGGTGCCATGATGGTCGAATTTTTTCTATTGTCAACAATATCACCCTCTTGCATGATTCCTGCTTGTAGAGCCAATTTTCTAACTGCCACACAATAACCCAAAATGGGTCCAGCCAATAAATCCAAACAGGCAGCAACCCACGGCATTCCAAATTAAGAGAAAATTTTTTCAATTCGCTGACAATCAGCAATCGTTTATTGACCTTCGAATCCGTTTTTTCTTCTTCGAGATAATCGTAAAAATAAATTTTCCTTTTTGGAATTATCTTATTTGAACAGGAAGAAAATTCGAAGAATAAATAAAAAAATTTCCAAAGAAAGATCGAAATAATCTAAATTATTGGAAAAATTAAATAAAAATTTTTCACCCTCTATTACTTTTTTTTACAACACGGGATTATCCCAGAAACAAAAAATGGCACTGATTTTTATCACAGATGAGGATCGTTAATTTCTTCGAGAAATGATAACTCTTCGGAAAAATGATCGCTACTCGTGTGTCTTATAATGGACAAGAGGTCCTCCCTCATTCCAATTTGCTTGATCCTCACTTCCGGAGCCAGTTTGTGAGATTCGCTTTCAATTACTTGTGAGAAATTTAGAAAATATTTTTCTCTTTATTGAGGAGGAAAAAATCCCTTTTTATTGAAAGAAATTTCTCTCTTTCTCTCTCACTCACACACTCTCTTAGAAATAATCTCTTCCAAATCTTTTTGGGATTTACATGTTAGGTGCAAACTTTTTCATTGAATATTTTTTCACTCTTGAATTTTTATATAGTTTGTTTGCCCTAAAGATGTGGGAGGGGAACTTTCTTTTTCCGATAAAGATTTTCACGGTTACGTTTCTATATTTTCTTCGTTGTTTTTCTTTCTTGTGGATTCAGTTTTAATATTTAGTCTTTTCTTTTCTATATATTTTCCTTTCGATATATGTATATATTGAATTTCGATAAACTTTCGAAAGAAAATTTAAATAGAGGTCAAAATTATAAATTCTTGATAAATATTATTGACCTAGATTTTTGGTTTCAGTTTGAAGTGTACGAAAAATCACTTTTACGGAACAATCCGCTGCTATCGGACACAAACTCTAAACTAAAGAACCGCCTCGCCCGGCTTCTGCTTTTGCTTTTACCATCGACCCGTTTTCAGTGACGCTATCTCCCCTTCTCTTTCACTTGCTTCAAGTATTACTATATATATAGTACTATATATACTATGTATATAGTGTATACATATATACTTGCTACTGGTTATTTATTTGTATTATTGATAACGAAATTTGCATCTTCGATGAATTATGCTTTTAATTCGTGGGATTTTATCGTCAAAGACTTTATTTTTGAAATAATTTTTGTATTTTTCGTCGTTTATTGCGACGAAATGACGTATATTTATTAAGAGATTTTTTCTGGTTTAGAAAATTATGGCTCTATGATTGAAAATATTTTTGTTGATATTTCAACTTTTTTCTTCTGTATTTGTAAATTTATTTTTATATTTTATTATATCTTTCTTTTATTATAGTCTATTTATTTTTTTATTTTATTGTATTTATTTTTTATTATATTCTATTTATTTTTTATTTTTTTCTATTTATTTTTTTCTGTTTATTTTGAATTTTTTTCTATTTATTTTTTGTTTTATTCTATTAATTTTTTTATTCTATTTATTTTTATTTTATTCTATTTATTATTTTATTCTAATAACTGCTAATTATTTTTTTTCTTAATTATTCATAATTTTTGATGATTTTTAACGATTTTTGATGATCTTTTTATTATTCTTAGTCGCTCATTATATTGAAGATTATATAATCAATTTTTGATACCTCTCCATATTTTTTTCTCTAATTTTTAATATTTTTTAATAGAATTGGAAATTTATTTGTATTTTTGATTATTTTTGAAGAATTTTTCGATTAATTTAAATTTAATTTCAATTCCCAGTCGCTAATTAGATTAACAATTCAGACCAATTTTTAATAATTTTCGATATTTCTTTTTGTAATTTTTGATAGTTTTTATCAACTTTTGATATTTTTTGATAATTGCTTCCTCATAGGAAGCTTTGTATTTTTTATGATTTTTCTTAATTATTAATAATTTTTGATGATTTTTTTATTATTCTTAGTCGCTCATTACATTGAAAATTATATAAACAATTTTTGATAACTTTCCATATTTCTTTCAATAATTTTAAATATTTTTTAATAGAATTTGAAATTTATTTTTATTTTTGATGATTTATGATGATTTTTGAAGAATTTTTCCTTTAATTTAAATTTAATTTAAATTCCCAGTCGCTAATTATATTAACAATTTTTTGATAGTTTTTATCAATTTTTGATATTTTTTTGGTAATTTTTTATATTTTTAGATAATTTTTATGATTTTTAATCATTTTTTAATATTTTTGATCATTTTCGACGAATTTTTAACGTTTTTTGATGATTTTTATATTGATGTTAATTTGCAGTCGCTAACTATATTAATGCACGGAGAAAAATGGAGTATTCAACTAATTATCTGGAGGGGCAAACAGACTATATTTGAGGTTAAGTTTTTCGTAACTATCTCGGAGGGTTAAATAGACACTCCGATGATCAATTTGACTAACTCGGAGGGAAAAGTTAACTATTCAGAGAATCAGGCTTAATAAACAAATCCTAACCCTCTAAGTTTGACTATCCAGTTTTCTCAGTGTGATTATATAAACAAGATTTGATAACTTTCGATATTTCTTCTTCTATTCTTTGTTCTTTTTTAATACCTTTTGAATTTTTTTTGTAATTTTTAAAAATTTTTTATCATTTATGACAATTTTTTTATGAATTTCATATTAATAATGTTATTTACAGTCGCTAATTTGATTAACAGTTATAAACAATTTTTGATGACTTTCGATATTTACTTTTGTTAGTTTTGATAGTTTTTAATAACTTTTAATATTTTTTTTGTAATTATCCATGTTATTTTTTATTTTTTACGTTTCATGGTAAATTTTTTCATTCACATTTCTATAATTGCTAAAAAATTGCAGTTAATTGTTACTTTGATGATTTTGACCAATTTTTAAAACACCTTTCGATATTTTTTGCATTATTGATAACTTTTCATAATTTTTAACAATACTTTTGTAAATTTAAAAAATTTTTTCTTAATTTTTGATGATTATTGGTGAATTTTACATCGGTCTTATATTTTCTAAAAATTTGCAGTCACTAATTATTAGTATAATGACATTGACAATTTTTTTAATTTCTATATTTTTTTTACTATTGATATTCTTTTTAATTTTTAATACAACTTTTGACATTTTTGTCTAATTTTTTCTTATTTTTTATGACTTTTTCTAATTTTTGTTGATTTTTGATGCACTTCACATTGATAAGGTATTTGCTAAAACCCTGAGTTGCTAATTTTTCCAATGCTTTTGAAAAATCATTTATAACTTTTTATATGTATTTTCTTTTTTTTATAATTTTTATTAACGTTTTTTATTTTTCTATAATATTATTGATGAATTTTTAGGATTTTTTATGTTTATTGACGTTTTTAGATAAATTTTGCTTTGATATTGATGTTTTTATTACGAATTGGTACTAACAGGAAACTTCTTACCACAACCTAATATTTTTAATCTTTCCTGATAATTTTTTTTTAAATACAGTTAATTATAAGATTGTATTAATTTTTCCATTGCCTTGGAAAATTACAATTAAAGATTTTCGTTTCGGCTTCCCTGTATGGAAATATTGTTACAGATTTTTTGCAACTTATTTATGAATTCTATTACTCTTACAAATATTATTGTTAAATTTTTATTATTAAAAATTATTTTTACTATTATTGAAAAATTAATAAAAATTTAAAGTAATAAAAAAATGTGGGATAAAAATAAGGAAATAAACAGTTATTATTAGTAATTGTTTTTTATTTATAAATAACGTTATTTATTATTTTGTTACTTTAAAAAAAAATTATTTTAATGAAAGCTGAACTTTCAAAAATGGCAAATTGCTAACAGAAATGTGCAGAAATTATTAACATAACAATTGGAGATTTTTGATAGTTTGGGAAATTTTTGCAACACCCAGTATAAATATACAAAGTGTGCGTATCGAAGAAAGGAATTATCAGTGCTTCAAGTCAGAAATGCAACCAAAATAACGTGCCGGTATAAAATTCTCTTAAAGATATTAAACAGGGGCTTCTCTCAAGAAACTAATATTTCAAAAATATTTAAAATTTATAATTATACAATATAGTTATAATATTTTTTGTTTTCTAATATTTACAAACACAGCTTCGAAAAAAGACTTCTAGAATTTGGAAAAAACGGAAAAAAAGATATAAATTCATCTGCAAAATTTAGCTACAAATTTTTTTCAAAACAGCTGCGAATTCAGTTAAAAAGTTAGTTACAAAATACAGCTGCATTTTTAATTTTAAACATTTATATAAATATGAACTATAAACAAATTGACGTTTGTCAATTACGATTAAATTAATTTAGAACTTTACTTTATCGACCATATTATATAATATATATAATAGTTTTAATAAAAATAGTTTTCAATACATAAAACTATTATATAACTGTGTATTTGTCCTCACAGGTATAAAGCGAATCCTTTACTCCAACGCTTTTTTTGCGCGTAAATAAAAAACTAATAATGCGTTTCTCGAATTACACATACTAAAAAAAAACTGCGCACAGCTGAATCATCCCAGTTTCCTCATTACACTTATAAATGTCAGTTTTATTATACTCGTGAACATGTTCGTATCGAGGAATTCATAGTAATCAATCCTTCTCATTTATATTACAATTAAAATAATTGTATCGTTTCAAATTAACTCTCGCGTAATAACAATTTAGATGTGATTAAAAAAAAGAAAACAGAAAAAAACAAAGTTTTGGAATTTTTCTTTTTTTCCCTCGACTTTATTAATTATTAATTGTCGTCTATGAATTAAAGGTAAAATTCTTGTCTATTATTAACTCTTCAATTATTAAGAAATTAATAATGAATTTGTCTGTAAATTAAGCGAAAAGTTACAAGTTAAAAAAATATGACAAAATATTTCTTTTTTCTATTTATTATCAAGTTTATTGTGCAAACAAGAAAAAAATGCACATATAGCTTACTAAATGCTATCGTCTGTTTTTATCTTCATGGTAATAATTTTTTTATATTGTATTTTTCTACTTTTTTTCGAGATAAAATTCTCTTTTAAAAGTTATTACTTGTTTAATATAAGTGATGTAAAGTTGATTATATTTTTTGAAATTATTTAATACTGTGTGTCTCATAAAGATTTATTTTTGAACATTAACGTAAGTGCAGTAATTCAAATTTACTTTTTTTAATGTCAATTTTGAAAATTTTCATCAAATTTGTTAATCCCTTTGTATTGTATGAAATTTTTCAAGAGACAATTAAATTATTTAGAAAAATTCCAATAAAATCCTTAGTAAGAAATTATTTTTATATAAAGATAAAATTTGTCATTGAATTTCAATTATTTTTGTGTGAAATTTAAAATAAATTCCTCGAAAAATTTTATTATAATTCAAACTTTTATTAAAATTCTTCGAAAGAAATAAATTAGTAATTATTTTTCAGAATTATTGCAAATGTTCCTTGAGAGTTATTAAATCTATTTCTTTACAATTCAATTTTACAAAATTTCGACTATTTGGAAATAATTGAAATTATATTAAAATTTTCATAAATAATGGAATTTTGGAAAAAATTTTTTATTAATTTTAAAGATAAATGAATTCTTGACGAGAATTTAGAAAAAAATAACTAAACAATTAAATATGTTTGAAAATAATTGACTTTTGAAGATGAATTTTGATTAATTTTTAAGCTAATGGAATTTTTGACGAGAATTTTGACAAAAATAATTCAACATATGAATTTTATCAAAAATTTCGTTTAACAAAGAAAGTTAATTAATTTTTTAATTTTGAACTTGTAATTACTAAATCTATTGGTTTACAATTCAATTTTACAAAATTTCGACTATTCGGAAATAATTCAAATTATTAAAATTTTATTAAAATTTTTATAAATAATGGAATTTTGGAGAAAAATTTTAATTAATTTTAAACATAATTGAATTCTTGACGAGAATTTAGAAAAAAATAACTAAACAATTAAACATTTTTGTAAATAATTGAATTTTGAAGAAAAATGATTAAATAATTTAATTTTATCAAAAATTTTGTTCAATAAAGAAAATTAATTAATTTTTTATTCTGAACTTGTAATTATTAAATCTATTTCTTTACAATTTAATTTTACAAAATTTCGACTGTTCGGAAATAATTGAAATTTTATTAAAATTTTTATAAATAATGGAATTTTAGAGAAAAAATTTAATTAATTTTAAAGATAATTGAATTCTTGACGAGAATTTAGGAAAAAAATAATTAAACAATTAAACATTTTTGAAAATAGTTGAATTTTGCAGAAGAATTTTGATTAATTTTAAAGCTAATGGAATTTTTGACGAGAATTTAGACAAAAATAATTAAACAATTGAATTTTATCAAAAATTTTCTTCAATAAAGAAAATTAATTAATTTTAAAGATAATTGAATTCTTGACGAGAATTTAGAAAAGAATAATTAAACATTTTTGAAAATAATTTAATTTTGAAGAAGAATTTTGATTAATTTTTAAGCTAACGGATTTTTTGACGAGAATTTAGACAAAAATAATTAAACAATTGAATTTTATCAAAAGTTTAAAAAGAAAAAAGAAAATAATTAATTTTTCAATTTTGAACTCGATGTAACACTGATAAGTAATTTTTTTTCTATTCTTTTAGGTGGATTCGTAAAATAAAAACAAAAAATGGGTCCTCTGGAAATTTTCCTCATCATCTTCGTGATATGTCTGACACTCTACTATTACAGCGTATCGAAATATGAATTTTGGAAAAATCTCGGAGTAAAAGGACCAAAGCCAATGTTACTTTTGGGAAATTTCAAAGATCTAATGCTGAGAACAAAATCATTTGGCGATTTTATGAAGGATTTGTACGACAACTACAAGGATGAGCCAATGATTGGAATTTATGCGCGACACACGCCAATTCTCATTCTCAACGATCCCGATCTTATAAAAGATGTTTTAATCAAAGATTTCACCAATTTCACCGATCGTGGTATAAAAATACACGAAAAAGTTGAACCATTGGCACAAAATTTATTTTCCCTCGATCATAGTAAGTGGCGACCGTTGAGAATAAAATTATCGCCAACATTCACTTCCGGTAAATTGAAGGAAATGTTCTACATTCTCTCGGAATGTGGCGATCATTTAGAGGAATATATGCAAATTATCGAAAGTCGTAATGAACCAATTGAAATTCGTGATTTAACGTCAAAATATACGACTAATGTTATTGGTGCCTGTGCATTTGGATTGAATATAAATGTCCTTTGCGATGAGGAGAGTGAATTTTTGAAAATGGGTAGGCAATTTTTTAATTTGAGTACTTGGAGGCAAATTAAGGCGACAATTCGAGATTCATTTCCGGCTTTGTACGATTTTCTTGGACCAATAATGAAGGATACGGAGATAAATCATTTTTATAAGCATTTATTTTTGGGAGTGATGAAGTACAGAAGGGATAATAATATTGTGAGGCATGATTTTGTTGATTTACTTCGGGACATAAGGGAGAATCCTGAAAAAATTGGTGATTTTGGTGAGGTTTTGGTAGTTTACTAATTTTTAAATTTATTATAAGTAAAAATTTTATGCGAAATTTTCTTTGAACCAAATAAAATTAATTTTTAATTTAAAGCAAATAAAGCTTAATTTGAACCAAAGAAAATTCAATTTCAATTAAACAAAATTTAATTTTTAATTGAAACTAAAGGAAATTTGATTTGAACCAATAATAATTTAATTTCAACCAAGCATAATTAATTCAAAACCAAGTAAAATTTATTCTGAACCAAGTAAAATTTATTCTGAACCAAGTAAAATTTATTCTGAACCAAGTAAAATTTATTCTGAACCATATAAAATTTATTCTGAACCAAGTAAAATTTAATTTAAACCAAACAAAAATTAATTTTGCGGCAAATAAAATTTTTTACAGTCTCCGAATCAAATATATTTTTTTCTGCAACTCAATTAACACAATTAACCATTAATTAATCTGGAATTAATTTTTTTCAAAAATTTACAGAAATAACTGATGATATAATAGTGGCGCAGGCGTTTGTCTTCTTAGTTGCTGGATTTGAAACTTCGTCCACGACGATGAGCCACGCTTTATATGAATTAGCCCTGAATCCGTCAATTCAAGAGGAACTTCGCAACGAAATACGTCAAACTTTAAAGAAATCCGATGGCATTTTAACTTACGAAATGGTCAAGAGCATGAAGTATTTACATAAAGTATTTCAAGGTACCTGAAAAATTTACAAATATTTGGAAAACAAATTTCTTTCACCCAAAATTGTATTCAATTTTGAATTCAATTTTGAACAGAAAAAATATTATTTAAGAGAAGTTAATGATTATTTATTTTCTACTATTATTGTTATAATTTTATCAGTAAAATTAAAATACAAAGTTAAAATTCAAAAATAAGATTAAAAGTTAAAGTTAAAATAAAAATAAAAATTGAAATTAAAATAAAAATTGAAAATTAATATGAATAATAAAATAGTAACGTTCGTAGTGTGTTGGTTAGCACGTTGGGTTTCAAATGCGTTCGTCTTGGGTTCAATTCCCCTCGGAGTTGAGACTTTCTAAATCTCTAAATTCTCAATTTCGAGTCATTAAAAATTGAATGAAAATAACAATAAGTAAAAACAGAAATATTACCAACTAAAAATGGAAATAATAAACAAATAAATAAATTTATAACAATAATTAAATAACAAATAAATATTTAATTTTCAGAAACTCTGAGAAAATATCCACCAGTAACGGCGCTTATGAGAAAATCAACGGAAAATTATAAATTTTCCAAAGTCAACGTGACAATTCCAAAAGACATGATATTATTACTGCCAATTTATGGAATTCAACGTGATTCAAAATATTATCCAAATCCAGAGAAATTCGATCCCGAAAGGTTTGATGATGAAAATTTCCATTCTAGACATCCAATGCATTTCTTGCCATTTGGCGATGGGCCACGAAATTGTATCGGTAAATTTATTTATACTTTCTTTAAAAGAAAAAAATTATTTATTTTTTTCATCAAGATTTTCTTAATTAGAATTTTACTATTTTTTAATTTCTTATTTCTATTGTTACTATTTTTTTTACTATTTTTAATTTATTAATTACTATTGTTATTACTTTATTATTATTTACAGTTTATAGTTTACAATTTTTTAATTTATTAATTAATTATTATTGTTATTATTTTATTATTAATTATACTTTACAATTTTTTATTTTGTTAATTAATTACTATTGTTATCATTTTATTATTATTTATAGTTTACAATTTTTAATTTATTAATTAATTATGATTGTTATTATTTTATTATTATTTATAGTTTACAATTTTTTAATTAATTAATTATTATTAATAATTATTTATTAATTTATTTTTAATTGTAATTTCTTCATTAGGTTCGAGATTTGCGATATTCCAGACAAAAGTTGGTCTCATAAAGATGCTGAAAAATTTTCGAGTCGATGTTTGTGAAAAAACACAAATCCCTTATGTAACGGATAAAAAATCATTTCTTCTTGCACCAGAAGGTGGAATACATTTAAAACTTTCGAAAGTTCCAACTGACAAGTAAAAATTGTTATTTTTTTGTCATTAGAAATTACGCCATTTTAATAAATATTTAAATGTAAAATTCCGATAACAAATTCAGTATAACATATATATTACCAAATTTTTGTCCATTAAAGAAAATTATTTTGTAAAAAAAGTGATGCAATATTGTGAACATGTTTTACAATTTAGTCATTATTTAAAATAATGATTGTATTTATAAATTTATGCTTTTAATTACTTATATCTGTTAATTATTGTTTAATTTGAATTTAATTTGAGAATTACTGTAATATTTAAGTATTTATAGAACTTTATTAATATTTAATTAGAGATTTACACACAAAAAAATATGTGTTAAATTTGTTGCGTGTAGTTTTCAAGATGGTGTTATTTTAACAGCCATTAAAAATATGCATTAATTTTAACACACTTATGGTGTTATTTTAACACAAAATGTAGGTTAAAATCACATTGTATGGGTTAAAAATGTTGCGTGTTGTTTTAACACTACTTTTAGTGTTAAAACAACACTTCTTTTTTTCTGTGTACTGATACTTAATTGAATAGTAATATTTATAGTTAAATATACTAATATTTATTTAAATATTTACTACTTTATTAATATTTTACTTATTTTATTTTATTCTATAAATTATTTTTTCGAATTAATTTTATTTTATTTATTTTATTTTACTACATTTATTAGTGAAATATTTGATTTAAATTCAAGTTTCGAGTGTAAACTGACGAAAAAATGTCGAAATTAAACTTTGAAAAAATAATTGTACTTTTGATTTATTTTTTTCAAAAGAACGTATTTGTTTCGAACGATTAATGCAAAAAATAAATCAAAACTTGAATAAAAAATTTATTTAATTTTCTAAAGAATCTGACAAACATCTGTGTTTACAATAACGTCATTTAGTTCATATAGAAATTTTTTATTATAATTAAATGAAACGAAAGAACAGAAGTCATTATTTTGCCTTGAATTTTTGAACTATTGAAGAAAGAAACGTCATTGAAAATAATTTCCACAAGGCATTTATTTGTATTTTATTTTTATTTTAAACTCTTGTATTTTGTAAATAATTTTTGTTGCAAATTTTCATTAAAAAGTTTCCATTTCTATTTTTTTCAATAAAAAAATTATTTTTCAATCGAAAAGAATTTTTTTCTACAGTTGCAAAATTTTATTTTTTAAAAATCGTTTTTTATGGCTCCGCAAAAAGTTAATCTCGTTATTCTTAAATATTTGGTAATTTTAAGTGACACACTTTCTATACTCATGTAAATAAGTTTGTTTATTGTTAAATAAACACTAAAGGAAACGAAATATCTTTCAATCAATAAGTTTCTATTTAAATTTTTAATAAATTCATCATAATTCGATCATAAAAGTCTGGAGGCTTGTAAATTTTCTTTCATTAGCAATTTCTTTCGAGTAGCAGAAAAATGAACTACCATTGGAGACTAATTGTCCTGTTTTTGATTGTAATCAATTTTTTTAATTCAGTAAAAAGTGAAATTAATGATGAATTCAATACACTTGAGGTGATTATTAAAACATCTTTTTTATCTATTACTGTAATTAAATGCCAATTTACAAAAAAATTATCTGAAAAAAAACTGTTTTCATTATTTCAGACGGAAAATTTTTTCAAAAAACAACTGTCAACTTTACCAACAATAAAAAATCTATGCACACTTTACGATCAATTGAAATTTATAAACGATTCCGTAAAATTGAGGTACAAAAGACTTTTTATCATCATAGCAGACACTATGGCTGATGGAATTAAATTAGCAGAATTCTTAAGCGATAAAAATAGACTTTTACCAGAGAGAACAAATTTATTATATAACGATTTAGTGGAAAATTATCATCTTTACTACAGTATTGAAACATCCGCTTTTATTTTTGTTTATCCAAGGAATGCCACTAATGAGATACTGGCAAAATATTTGACAAAACGAATAATAGAAAATGCTGAGAGTTTAAAAATTGCCCTGACGTGTGAGGAAAATAATAGCATTGAAGCCTTGCAGAATATGTTTCAATTGGCGGGGAAAATTTTGGAAAAAACCGATTTCAAAGAAAAGAACAATATCAAGGAGAGTATTATTTTCACGCCACTAAATGCAAACGTAAAATGTGGTTATTTAAAGGCTATTAATAAATTAGAGGAATATTTTTACAAGAAATTCTCAAGATTCAAGGACGTTGATTCGAATCTATTTTCGAATTTGAATCCAAATGGGGAAAATTTTACTATTCAGGAAACAATCGAGTTCAATGTGATTGAACCAATTCTCACAATGAAACTTGTTTATGGAATTAATGATCTTTGTGAAATTGATCAAGTATTCTCGCATCCATTGAGAGTTCTCGTTTGGAATTACGTAAAATCAAATTTCGTTGAATTTAGTCATCAATTTGGTTTTTTGGAAATTAATGAAACTGTGAAGTGTCTGGATTTGGAGATTTCAACAAAAAAAGATGTTCTTTCGAACGATTTGCAATTTAATATGTCCACATTGACAGGTGTTTTTAATTTCTTCACCTTTCTTCAATTGAATAACGATCGACTATCATTTTTACACGACAAACAATCATTCGCAACTCTCTGCAATAATCATAGCCAAAAATTGAAAATTGTCGACAAATTTTGTCACATTCGGTACATGTTGTCTGAAGTCGATGCAAATTTTTGGAGCAATTATTTACGACGTTTCGCCAAAAATTATTTGGAGAGAAAAATAGTTTGGTTCGTGAAATTAAGATTACTTTATGATAATAAACATGGACTCAATGGAAGTGAAATTAGGGAAGAATTTCGAAAAGTCAGCGAGGAAATTGTCGAAGTTGGTGAAAATGATGAAAAATTGTTGAGGGACGCTTTTTTTATTGTTCGGAATAATACACTGAATGCTGAACACAATGTCACTTGTTCTCCATTTAGGAATAATAAATTTTACAAAATACAAGTGAGAGGGAAATTGTTGAGGTTCAGCGATATTTTTGGTCGCAATCACTGTCGGGGGGAAATAAAATTCATCGAATTGTTTGCACTGGAGAAAATAATTATCGATCAGGATTTGATGAAAGTAGGAGAGGAAATTCAATTGAATATTATCGCTCCAATTTGGGAGATCGTTTTTGATAGAGTCATCAATTTGGATGGTATTTCCGGAAACGATTCGGTAAGTTTTTGGTTGTGATGATAATAATTGATGATTCAACTATTAATATTCAACTATTTATTTTAACAATAAATTGTAATTTTCAGAAAGGAAGCGAGAAGTCAAAGGATTCGACTTTAGGGGGAAACGATGGACCACCTGGAACACCCGGTGGACCCGGGGGAATTTTTTTCGGAATTTACGAAAAATTAATAAGAGGAGAAAATTTACTAATTTCGAGTAATGGTGGCAATGGCGGCGACGGTGGAAACGGCAAAAGAGGAAACGGACCCAAAAACCCACCAGGAGATGGTGGTGTACCAGGAATCGGTGGTCATCACGGTCAAATAGAATTCATACCCCTGGAAAAAAAATTCATTTCCCAACAATCAGCAAAAAATGGTATTCCCGGTAATTACGGAATTGGCGGAATTTTCCTAAACAACGAAACATTTCTAATAGGCAAAAGTAATCAAAACAAAAAACAACAACAACAACCCCAAAAGTTGAAACAACAGGAAAATTTTTCCGAGTCCATAAAAAAATACCGTAAATATCTCGTTTCGATGTCACTGAACAATGACAATTCCCCTTTGGAATTTTACGAGAAACTAAACAGAAACGTACAAATTCTGAATAGTTACAAAATACTGGACTTTATCCAAGACTTGAATTATCTAGAAAAATATTATTCGATGAAGATGAAAAAATCGACACTACTTCGATTGCTAGTCGCTTGGCGTCAAGGAATCCACGAGTACTATTCAAAAAACAATAGATATGCAAATGTATTCCTAACGCTCGATACAATCGTTTCGAGGAAAATCGAAAAACTACGAGTCAAATTTTACGATAATTCGATTTTAAAAATTTCCCTCTACCTCGAGGAGTGCTTGGCAGAGAGTGAAAAATTACAAAAGGCAAATATCTTGCAGGACCTGTCGAGTGTCACCAACAAATTTAAACTCGATTTCGAGAATGAAATCAAAAAGGCAAAAAAGCTGATACAGGAAAACATGTATCAGTTCATAGAAGAGAAAAATCGACAACTAAGTTTTCAAATTGGACAAATAGTACAGGAGGTGAATCAAATGAAAGAAATATTAGGAGAAGAAATTGGCAAACTGTTGGAACAAAGAGAAGAATTGGGGAACAAATTGATACTAAGGTCCATATTCGGTGTGGTAAAGTTTGTATTTTTAGCAGTGTCGTTTATAAATCCAGTTTGTGCCATCGTTGGATCGTTGCTATTGACAGGAGCCCACGTAGCCGAATCGGAAATTTTGGACTCGGATGACAATTCAAATTTCCGTGAAATCAAACTCCCAAAAGGTGTCATTAACTCCCTGGAACGTTCCTTTCAAACCTACGATCATGAGGTGAGGAAAAAATTAACAAAGAGAAGTCTAAAAATCATTCGAAACCCAAAAACGGATTATAGTGCTAATCCGTTAGGTTTGAAAATAAGTGAATCAAGAAAAAAGAAAGAAACATTCGCAACAACATCAAAAGAATTAAAAATTGATCATCAATTGACTGACAACCGTTCCCTTGAAGAATTAAAACCAAAATTAGTCAAACGAACTGTTTTGAACTTCCTCCAAAGCAAAACATCAAAACAGTTCAAAATTGGTCATCAATTGACTGAAAACCGTTCCCTTGAAGCAGAATTAAAGCCAAAATTAGCCAAACGAAGTCTTTTGAACTTCCTCCAAAGCAAATCATCAAAAGAATTAAAAATTAATCATCAATTGCCTGACAACCGTTCCCTTGAAGCAAAGTTAAAGCCAAAATTAGCCAAACGAACTGTTTTGAACTTCCTCCAAAGCAAAACATCAAAACAACCAAAAATTAATCATCAATTGACTGACAACACTTCACTTGAAGAATTAAAACCAAAATTAGTGAAACGAAGTCTGTTGAACTTCCTCCAAGACAACGATATCGACATAGACCCAGACAGTATCGTCGACCTGGGTAAGGAAACATACGAAAAAATATCCAACGATTTATCAAAAATGGAACAAATCGATCCCTCAATTGCTGAAAAATTCGCCAGCATAGAAAAACTGGAGGCGTTCAAGAAGAAAATCATCCAAACTTTGTCGCCGAAAATCCACCAAATTCGAGAACGAATTCAACTAAAAACGGACGATCTCCTACTGTCGTCATTCACAATGCTTGAATTTGAAAAATGGCGTTTGGACGAGTACCTAACGGACATAACCACAGAATTTGAGCTAATGACCCAAGAACTAAGAGTTGAAGCAAACGTCAAAACAATAATGAGAAAAATGAAGAATGCCGTCAAGATGACAATACACCTACACACAATCATAAAACACTTTCATTCGAAAATAACACAAGCAAATCACATCGAAAACATCGCCAGTGCTCCATTTCAAATCACAGACATTCAAAATGTGAAAATTCGCAAACCACTAACAATTCTAATGCACAATCACTACGCCAATGATATTTTGGACGAATATCAAAAATGGCTGATAGCATTCAAACAATACACGTTTCCGTTTGTCGACGAATTTCCCGATATTATCGACTCGTCAATAATTCCTCCCCCAAGTGATCCGATCGTAAAAGCAAATTTTGTTATCGAAAAAATGAAGTTCTTCAAGTCACATCTCAATAAACGAAAGGCGCATGGCAAACTATTTAAAAACACATCGAACGTCAGGTTTGATGATAAAGCACCCTTTTCATCATTTTATCACTGGATGAATAATTCCGCCATTAATGATATTCTTCAAGGAAAAGAAGTAAAGCTATTCGCAAATATTTTCCGCAAAAAAAGTCTCAGTGCTGTAAAATTTCGTAATGTAAATATTAAATTTCATTCGGACGATAAGCGAATTGGGGAAGAGATTGAAAATGATTTGGAGAAATTTTCCCTGACTTTGACACACAATGGTGACTCGTACTATAGATGTGATGAGCACATTTATTTAATTGAATCGTCAAATTTTGAATTTGGTAACAAATTTTTTGAGAGTAGAAGAAAAAGATTTGTTGTCGATCAATTGGATTATGTGCTGAGTCCTTATGCCACGTGGACAATACGTTTGAATGCAATTGCAGATAGTGGAAATTTTAGCAGTTTGGCGAAATATGCAAATAAAGTGAATATTCAACTTGTCGGCGAGGGTCAGTACATGTATTCAAATCTAACTCTTTGTAATGGTGATTTTAGAAAATATTATGGGGAGGAAATTTTTCTCTAATACGAAAATTAATTCTTTTTATATCTAATCGTTAAATTGAATTGCAAAAACAAAAAAAAATTGTGTCTTTCCCTGATTTTTCCAAATATAATTCTGTCCTTTTCCCAGTCTCCGGAAAAAATGTTGTTACTGATTAAAGCTCCAAATATTCTATTATTAGAATTATTCTTATTATTATTATTATTATTATTTTTATTTTTATTTTTATTATCTGACAATTGTAACTGAAACTTATTTTTAAATCAATTTTTTCAAAAAATTCAAAGTAAATTCCATTAAAAAAAATGCAATCAATTTATTTGTTAAATCAAATAAATAAATTCTTTAATGCAGAGAAAAATAAACAAAATTCTAAAAATTTCATTCTTGTGAAGAATTTTATGAAAAATTTTTTAAAGAATTGATTTCTTTTGGCAAATTTTAATAAAATTTAAAAATTAAATAAAAACTAAAACAAACAGAATTGAGATTAAATTTTTTCAAAAATAATTAGTACTGCAGATTTATTAATTAAAATTATGATAAATTAAAATTCTCCATAGATTTAAATTCAAAATCTATTCAAAATTTAATCACGTTTGTAATTATTCGTAGTTTCTAATTTTAAATAATTTTTATTTTTGAAAACTAATGCAGCTTGGTAAAAAAAAATAATTATTTGTTAATAGTCACTAAATTAAGCGTTAAAGATTTATTATCAGATAAGAGGAATAAAGAAGTGTTTACTATAAAGCAATTATCAAGGAATGAATTGCAATTTTCTTCTTCCTACTCACAGTGTAGTTAGTAATAAAGCAAGACTCACTCTCTCAACATGAAAACACGCAGATCAAAAATTTCAATTTTAAACTAAACTCACTCAAAGTAAGTGCAAATTTATCATTTTTTTAAAACATTTTTTAAATCAGTTTGTAAACATTTTTTTAAACCTTTTTTTAAACATTTATTTAAACGATTTTTAAAAATATTTATCGAAATAATTTTACAAAATGTTTCTTTATCGTTTTTTTAATCATTTCTTTAAACATTTTTTTAAAAATTTTCATTAATGTTTTGTAAACATTTCTTTAATGTTTTGTAAAGATTTCTTTAAACATTTTTTTAAAACATTTCTTAAAACATTTTTTAAAACATTTATTTAAACCTTTCTTTTATTTTTTACTTAAACGTTTTTTTCAACTTTTATGTAAATGTTCTTAACATTTATTTAAAAGTTTTTTAACATTTATTGACATATTTTTACAAAATATTTTTTTAATTCTTGTGGAGAATTTTATCAACAAATTTTTAATTAATTCATTTCTTTCGACAAATTTTAATAAAATTACAAAATTAAATAAAAATTTTAAAAAAGCAGAATTGAAAATAATTTTTTAAAAATAATAATAATAATAATATTTTAATAATAATAATTTTTTTTAACATTTGTTTAAAACATTTTTTTAAACATTTTTTTAAAACATTTCTTTAAACACTTTTTTTTAATACTTCTTTAACGTTTTTTAATCATTTCCTTAAACATTTTTTAAAAACATTTCTTTAACGTTTTTTTAAACATTTCTTTAAACATTTTTTTAAAACATTTCTTAAAACATTTAAAAAATTTTTTTTTGTTTACTTAAACATTTTTTAAAACATTTTTAAAAATATTTCTTTAACATTTTTTAAAAACATTATTAAAAACAGTTCTTTAACAGTTTTTTAAATCATTTTTAAAAATTTAACACATTTTTCGACTCAATTCTTTGATACAAATTTTAATATTTGCAGATTTCCTTCTAAATAAATCATTCCGCATGTGAATTTTTTTCATCAAAAATAATGGAAACACTTGAAATTTTCTTCACAATTGTCGCAATAATTTTCCTCCTCTACTACTTGAGCACATCGTCGCATAATTTTTGGAAAACTCAAGGTGTCCTCGGGCCAAAGCCAATACCACTATTTGGAAATTTTAAACGAACAATTTTCAAAGAAATATCAGTTGGCGATTTTATAAAAAACTATTACGAACAATATGAAGCCGAATCAATGTTTGGACTCTATTTTAATAATACACCGATTTTAATATTAAAAGACTTAGAATTAATTAAGGACATATTGATCAAGGATTTCAATAAATTTGCCGAACGCGATATGACAGTTCATGGAAAAATTGAACCACTTTCACAAAATCTCGTTGCCCTTGATTCAGAAAAATGGAGACCATTGAGAAAGAAATTGTCACCAGTCTTCACTTCGGGTAAATTAAAGGAAATGTTTCATCTATTAATCGAAACATCAGAGCATTTGGATGATTATTTAAATAAACTAATCAAAAAAGAAGAAATTATCGAATGTCGTTTATTGACGACAAAATTTACAATGAATGTCATTGGCTCCTGTGCATTTGGCGTCGATATCAATGCACTTGCCGATGAGCAAAATGAATTCGTCCAAATGGGGAGGAAAATTTTTGCTTTCAATTTTTGGCGAACGTTGAGATCGAATATTAAGGAATTGACACCTTGGTTATATAATTATTTGGGGATTTTTATGAAAAGAACCGAAATGGCGGATTTTTTTACTAAATTCATAGCTGATACGATGGAATACAGAGAGAAGCATAAAATAGTTAGACACGATTTTGTCGATCTTTTGAAACAATTAAAGGAAACATCTGACATTGACAATTTTGGTAATGAAAAATAATAAATTTTTTGGGTAATGAAAAATAATAAATTTCTTGGGTAGTGAAAAATAATAGATTTCTTGGGTGGGGAAAAATAATTAATTTCTTGGGTGGGGAAAAATAATTAATTTCTTGGGTAGTGAAAAATAAAATTGATACTTAAAAAAAATCAAAAATAGAAAATTTTTTACAGAATTAACCGATGGTTTGATTGCTGCGCAAGCTGTAACATTTTTTGCCGCCGGTTTCGAAACATCCTCAACTACAATGAGCAATGCTTTATATGAACTTGCATTGAATACAAATATTCAAAATCAATTAAGAAAAGAAATTGACGAGGAATCGAAAAAATTGACGAATGCTAAATTTACCTACGATTCTATCAAGAATATGAAGTATCTAAATAAAGTCTTTCAAGGTAAATAAAGATATGGTAAAATTTACAAACAAACTTGTAGAAACAAAATTTACATGAAAAAAAATTATTTTTCCCTTTTTTTCGACAGAAACATTGAGAAAATATCCTCCGGGAACGAGACTCAGGCGGAGATGCTTGGAAAATTACAAA
This sequence comes from Leptopilina drosophilae, assembly GCA_032873175.1. NCBI lineage: Eukaryota > Metazoa > Arthropoda > Insecta > Hymenoptera > Figitidae > Leptopilina > Leptopilina drosophilae. Next base: position 5,697,776 of record CM065483.1, read on the forward strand.
TTTTCTGGAACAAATGTCACAATTCCAAAAGGTGTTTCAGTTTGGATTCCCGTCTATTCCCTACATCGTGATCCAAAGTACTATCCAAAACCGGAAGTATTCGATCCGGAAAGATTTGAAAGTGACGCTATTAATGCACGACATCCAATGGCATTTTTGCCATTTGGAGAGGGACCGAGAAATTGCATTGGTATTACAATATATTTATTCTATTTTTTTAATTATTATTCAATTTTTTTAATTATTATTCATTTTTTTAATTATTATTTAATTCTTTTAAAATTTTTAAATTTTTAAAAATTAAAACTAATTAAAATTTCAAATTTCAAATTTGTTGACTAAATTTTTTTCAAGTATCAAAGAATAATAATTGTACGTAATTTCAATTAAAACGGTTTTAAACAATAATTACAAAACTGTCATATGGAGTTTTTGAGAAACAATAATTTCTTTTATTTTTAGGAGCGAGATTCGCCATGTTTCAAACAAAAATGGGACTCGTAAAAATAATACAGAATTATAGAGTTGATGTTTGTGATAAAACGCCAATTCCTTATGTAAATAGTCCAAAATCGGAACTTCTTGCACCAGCGACGGGATTGTATTTGAAATTTTCCAAAGTGCATCGTTAGGGCATTTTTTAAACTTTCGTACCTTTTTTTTAATCCAAAAACTGATTTTTAACTTTCTAATGTAATTACTTTAAGTCAAAACATGCAAAATTATTGTTAAAATTTATTTTTCTAAATTTTGACTAATATTCAGTTCTCCACAATTTTTATTGCAAAGAAAAACTTTTAGAGAAACAAAATTTATAAAGTTGTTGTATAATATAATTTTTCAGAGCTTATAAATAGTTGTAACCACAGCCGAAAACTAGCAGAAGGTGAAAATTATTGTCATAAACAGACGTTTAAATTAAATTCTTTTCGATTCTATTCTTTTTTACGAAAAGCTACCGAACTTTGTTGCTGAGATGTTGCTTAACAACATTCTTAATGATAAAAAATGTTATTGTAACTTTTAACTTTGCTTTTTATTAAATTCTATTATTTTTTGTTGACTGGATCATTATCACAATTTTTTTTCTTTTCTACTTCTAGTGACGAATTTTTATTTTAAAGCAAATGCAAATGTTGCTTAACAACATTCTTAATGTTAAAAAATTCTTTTATAACTTTTAACTTTGTTTTTTATTAAATTCTATTATTTTTTGTTGACTGGATCATTATCACAATTTTTTTTCTTTTCTACTTCTAGTGACGAATTTTTATTTTTAAATTAAGGTAAATTAAAACGAAAACATTCGGACAATGAATAAAATATTTATTTACTCCAACGTTTCGAAATCTAAATGATTTCCTCTTCAGGGAGTCTATCCAAAAAAATATACAAAATGAAAATAATAAATAAATGAATTATATAAGAAAAAATAATAAAAGAAAATATAAATTAATTTTATTTTTAAAAAAATGCAACGCGCTACGAAGAAAGGTAAACAAAAAGTTTGAAGGTTACGTTGTTTTGAGCAAATAAATAATACAAAGAGGATTTTGGAAAGCGACACAGATTTTTAAATTCGAATCATTTTTCGAAAACTAAATAGTTCTAATTTTCTTATTCTTGTAAATAAACGAATAAGTTTTAAAAAAATGTTTGACTCGGTGACATATTTAATAATAGGTTGCATACTATTGCAAGTCACCTGTTTATTCATTGTTTAGTTGATAGGCAATTTTTCTATTCCTTTTACCCACACACAAACGGTGATGCAACTCAAGTTTAATCTATCAGTCGTCATGCAGTTCTCACTAAACTAAGACGTAATCATATATTAACCTTAATACCAAAATCAAGTAAGTTTTCTCTCTCTAAAAAATTTGAACCAACGAAATAGCAAATCCACTCTCTTTAATTAGAAATAAAAAATACTTTAGGAGCAAAATTAGTCAAAATTATTATTGAGTACAGTTTGTTTTTCTTTTAAACAACAATTTAAATCACAGTTTTCTTAAAAAATTTTAAGAAGTAAAAGAATTTTTAAGAAGTTGAAGTTAAGTACCAAATTGATAAAATTGATGCTAATTTTGAATTAAGATTTCATATGATCCATATTTTTGGTATTATGATTATAGTTCCAATTTGATACTTTTAAGTAAACAGAAAAAATCTTATTTAAATCAGAAAGAATTTAAATATACAACGAAGATAAAAATCATTTAAAAATTGAAAAGAAAGAAGAGGAAAATTGAATAGTGTACGAACATTAATGGAAATTTTCTAAAAACAGGTTTTTTCCTTAAGTCAGAATAAAAGGAGATGATAACTTCGAATTGACCAATTATTCCACAAAGTATGGCGGCACTTGAGATACTATGCATAGTAGTTGTAATTCTACTCTTCCTCTACGTCTACAGTTCAAAAAATCATGACTTTTGGAAAACCCAAGGAGTCAAAGGTCCCGAGCCAATGCCATTTTTGGGAAATTTCAAAGACGTTTTACTAAATCGTCTAGCGCCGGGTCAATTGGCAAAAATTTTTTACGATCAATTTTTCGACGAGTCAATGATTGGCGTCTACGCTCGCAGTACACCGATATTAATAGTAAAAGATCCCGAATTAATCAAAGACGTTCTCATCAAGGATTTCAATAAATTTGCCGATCGCGGTTTGCCACTGAATGAAAAAGTTGAGCCACTTTCGCAAAATCTTCTCAATCTCGAACCAAAACGATGGCGACCGTTGAGAAAGAAATTGTCACCCGTTTTCACATCGGGCAAATTGAGAGAAATGTTTTTCCTTCTTCTTGAGAGTTCTAATCATTTTGAATCGTATTTACACAAAATTGTACCGAAAAATGAACCCATTGAGTGTCGATTACTGACGTCGAAATTCACAATGGACGTAATTGGTTCCTGCGCATTTGGCATTGATATTAATACTTTGTCCGATGAGGAAAATGATTTCGTGAGAATGGGAAGAGAAATTTTTGATCTCGATTTTTGGAAATCAATTAAGAGAAAAATTCGAGAATTAGCGCCGGGATTATTTTCACTGTTGGGACCAATAATGAAAAATAGGGAATTGGATAATTTTTTCACTAGTTTAATAAGGGATACAATGAAATATAGAAAGGAGAATGGGATTGTTAGGCACGATTTTGTCGATTTATTGAGATACGTGAAAGAAAATCCGGAAAAAGTGGATGATATTGGTGAGTTAATTTATTTATAGAATTAAATTAAATTTGTAATGAAAATTGAATTAGAAAAGAAAATTTTTTGTTTGTGAATTTTTGCAGAAATGACCGATAGTTTAATAGCAGCGCAATGTTTTATATTTTTTGCCGCTGGTTTCGAAACATCATCCACGACAATGTCGAATGCTTTGTACGAATTAGCACTCAATCCTTCTATGCAAGATAAACTTCGAAATGAAATTCAACAAGTTTTAAATAAATCAGAGGGAAAATTAACATACGACAATGTCAAGAGTATGAAATATTTACATAAAGTTTTTCAAGGTGAGCCGTTTTAATTATTCTTTCTCTAAATATTTTTTTATATCCTAATAAAAATTTGTACGTTTTTGAAAATGTAAAACAAAATTATTCAAATTTAGTTCTAGATTAAAATACAAAATTCGAATGAATAAAAATAACTAAAATCAAAACAAATAAATTCGAAATAAATCCGATTGAATAAAAATAACTAAAATCAAAACAAATAAATTCGATTAAATAAAAATATCCAAAATCAAAACAAATAAATTCGATTGAATAAAAATAACTATAATCAAAACAAATAAATTCGAAATAAATTCGATTAAATAAAAATAACTAAAATCAAAACAAATAAATTCGAAATAAATTCGATTGAATAAAAATAACTAAAGTAAAAAAAAATAAATTCGATTGAATGAAAATAACTAAAATCAAAACAAATAAATTCGAAAGAAATTCGATTCAATAAAAATAACTTAAATCAAAACAAATATATTCGATTGAATAAAAATAACTAAAATCAAAACAAATAAATTCGAAATAAATTCGATTAAATAAAAATAACTGAAATCAAAACAAATAAATTCGATTGAATAAAAATAACTAAAATCAAAACAAATAAATTCGAAATAAATTCGATTGAATAAAAATAACTGAAATCAAAACAAATAAATTCGATTGAATAAAAATAACTAAAATCAAAAATAAATACAATTTAGTAGAAATAAATAAAATCTAATGAAATAAATTCTGTTTAGTAAAAATAAATAAAAGCTAAAGAAATAAATTCGTTTTAATAAAAATAAGTAAAAAATACAAAAATTGAATTTTTGAAATAAATAAAATATTAAAATGAAAAATAATTTAAAATAAATATTTTTAGAGACTCTGAGGAAATATCCACCGGCAACAATGTTAGTACGACGGGCTTCGGAAAAATATACATTTTCCGGTACAAATGTGACAATTCCGAAAGACACAAGAGTTTGGGTTCCGGTTTATGCAATTCATCGAGATCCGAAAAATTATCCTAATCCGGAATTATTCGACCCTGAGAGATTTGAAGACGAGGAAATAAATTCGAGACATCCAATGCTCTATTTGCCGTTCGGAGAAGGACCGAGAAATTGCATTGGTAAAGTATTTTTAAAAATAAAAAACTACTATTTTTATTAATTTTATTTCTATTAATTTTATTTTTATTAACTACTATTTTTATCTACTTACCTTATAAAAGGATTTCGATAATTTAGTAAACTGAAAAAAAAGAGTAAATAATTTCATTTATAAAGACTTAAAAGCGGCAACGATTGTCGTATTCTCCCCACTCCGCTTCAAAACGCAAGAGTGGGGACAATGAGTGCGAGAAGGAAGTCCGATGTTTCTCCCCACTCCCAGGATTTCCAGAGTGGGGAGAAGAGAACCTTTATGCGCGACTTTTAAACTTTTACCAAAATTCATCAATTTAGTAATTTTATTAAAAAAAAAACACTTGGAAAATTAATTTTATCTTTCAACCTTGTTTTTAACTAATTGTCATGAATTTCAGGTGCTAGATTTGCAATATTTCAGACAAAGGTCGGTCTTATAAAAATTTTGCAAAACTACCGTGTTGAAGAGTGTGAAAAAACGCCGAAGCCATATGTGATTGATCCAAGGGCTTTTCTCTTGGCTCCAAAGAAGGGAATTTACTTAAAATTCACCGAAATATCGGTTAGAAAATAATGAACATAATTTATTTTCTGTTTTTACAACAGATGTGAATTTATTAATTTTAACAATAAACGTAGTCTTTAAACTGCATTCTCTCTTATTCTCTACACTAATTCATTGTTTCATGATACAAACAATAATAAAAATAAATACAAATAAAAATATATATTAAAAGGAAAATTTTTTCATAGTGAAATGAAAATTTTTTTTTTTTAGAAAAATTGAAAGTAATTAAAATAAAAAATTTAAATAAATAATTAAATAATCATAAAAAATTCTTTTCATGGCTAAAATTAACTGATTTGAATTTTCAAGATAGAAATTGTTTTCTGAACCAGAGATGAAGAGGAAACAAGTTTTATTAATTACAGTTTTCAAGAAAAAAAGGTTTTTTAATATAGATGTATTTTTTTTTTGTTTTAAGAAAGTATTAATTTTTTAATCGATTAGAAAAATAGTGTAAAAAATATTCTAATGTCACAAGAAGCGAATATCTGTTGCTACGAGTATGAAAGAAAGCAGCGCCACTATGGCTGAGACGCCTAGGCGCTCAAATTTTTTTTTTGCAGTATGCATTCAGTTTTCACTTAAGCAAGACGTAATTAAATATATTAAGCTATCAAAAAAAGTGAGTAATCTCTCCGAAATTTAAAACAACGAAAAACGAATTCGAAAAAATTAGAGCAAGCCTACTAGAATTTGTAAATAAAAATATTATTTAGAAGTATTTTTTTGGAATTCTAATTTTAAAACATGATACTGATGTAAATTTTTTTTGAAGATAAAATTCACTTGAAAAATTAAAAAGAAAAAAGCGCAGCGAGACAAAAAGTGAATAACGAACGAATCTTAGCAGAAAATTAAATAATTAAATTCAACTAATTTAATTAATTTTTAATTGAAATTTTAAAAAACAGGTTTTTTATGGCAAGCACTAAATAGGATATATGACATTAAAAAAGAAAGAAAAATTGAAAAATAATCTTACAAAAAATGACGTTTATTGAAATACTAAGCATAGTTGTGGTGATTTTACTCCTCCTCTTCATCTACATTTCCAAAAATCATGACTTTTGGAAAAACAAAGGAGTCAAAGGTCCTGATCCACTGCCAATTTTGGGAAATTTTAAGGACATTATTCTAAATCGTCTTGCTCTTGGTCAAATGGTAAAAAATTTGTACGATCAATTTATCGACGAGTCAATGATTGGTATCTATGCACTCAGTGCACCGATATTAATAATAAAAGATTTGGATCTTATCAAAGACGTTCTTATCAAAGATTTTAATAAATTTCCTGATCGCGGTATGCCAGTGAATGAAGAAATTGATCCACTATCGCAACATCTTCTCAATCTCGAACCAAAACGATGGCGACCGTTGAGAAAAAAATTATCACCCGTTTTCACATCGGGCAAATTGAGAGAAATGTTTTTTCTTCTTCTCGATAGTGGAAATCATTTAGAAGCATATTTAGAGAAAATTGTACCGAAAAATGAACCGATTGACTGTCGATTGCTAACTTCAAAATTCACAATGGACGTCATTGGTTCATGCGCATTTGGCATTGAAATTAACACTTTATCTGAAGAGGAAAACGATTTCGTGAGAATGGGAAAAAGAATTTTTGAACTCGATTTTTGGAGATCGATTAAGGCAAAAATTAGAGATTTCATGCCGGGATTGTTTTCACTATTGGGACCAATAATGAAGGACGAGGAAATGGATAATTTTTTCATTAGTTTAATAAGGGATACGATGAAATATAGAAAGGAGAATGGAATCGTTAGGCATGATTTTGTCGATTTATTGAGATACGTGAAGGAAAATCCTGAGAAACTGGACGATATTGGTGAGTAATGAAATTATATTCGGAATTCTTTGATAACATTTTTTTCAAACTAATATTAAGTAGTGAACAAAAAATTTTGTTTCAATTAAAGAAACAAATCAATTCAATTAAAGCTTTCAAAACAAAATTTTGAAAATTCAAAGTTTGCCACAGGTCTGGGTTGTTAGGGAAATTGAAATTAGTCTGGAAAATCAGAGAAATGTCAGGAATTTTTATTAAAACTACTAAAAAAATGAATTTTTTTAGAATTTAGTAGAAGATTCTGATTTTTTGTATCTTTTTTGTTTGTTTCAAAAACAATTAAATTGTCATGAATTTTAATAGAAAACCATTTCATTTTTCTATTTCCGACAATAATTTCTTTAAAAAAAAAAAATTCTTAAAGAACTATCATAAAATTATTAAACTTATAAATTTAAAATGAGTAATTATACTTTAAAATTTTTTTAAAAATTGGATTTCGAAAGAGTTGCGTTTACAGTCTTCATATGAATATACGAACTTCATGGTTTCGATTTGAAATTTAGGCAAATTGGAATTTTAACAAATAAATTTCTTCAAGAATCTAATTTAAATGATAAGAAAAAAATTTCTTTGCAAAATTTTTTTCAGAAATGACCGATAGTTTAATAGCAGCGCAATGTTTTATATTTTTTGCCGCTGGTTTCGAAACATCATCCACGACGATGTCGAATTCTTTGTACGAATTAGCACTCAATCCTTCTGTACAAGATAAACTTCGAAATGAAATTCAACAAGTTTTAAATAAATCAGATGGAAAATTAACATACGACAATGTCAAGAGCATGACGTATTTAAATAAAGTTTTTCAAGGTGAGCCATTTTAATTTAAAGCTTTCTTTACAGACTTTTTTTACAGCTTAGTTTGATAGAATAAAAATAACTAAAATCAAAACAAATAAATTCGATTGAATAAAAATAGCTAAAATAAAAAAAAATAAATAAATTCGAGTGAATAAAAACAACTAAAATCAAAACAAATAAATTCGATTGAATAAAAATAGCTAAAATCAAAAGAAAAATAAATTCAATTGAATAAAAATAACTAAAATCAAAAAAGAAATAAATTCGAAATAAATTCGATTGAATAAAAATAACTAAAATCGAAACAAATAAATTCGAGTGAATAAAAATAACTAAAATCAAAACAAATAAATTCGATTGAATAAAAATAACTAAAATAAAAACAAAATAAATTCGATTGAATAAAAATAACTAAAATCAAAACAAATAAATTCGATTGAATAAAAATAACTAAAATCAAAACAAATAAATTCGATTGAATAAAAACAACTAAAATTAAAACAAATAAATTCGATTGAATAAAAATAGCTAAAATAAAAAAAATAAATAAATTCGAGTGAATAAAAACAACTAAAATCAAAACAAATAAATTCGATTGAATAGAAATAACTAAAATCAAAACAAATAAATTCGATTGAATAAAAATAACTAAAATCAAAACAAATAAATTCGATTGAATAGAAAAAACTAAAATCAAAACAAATAAATTCCATTGAATAGAAATAACTAAAATCAAAACAAATAAATTCGAAATAAATTCGATTGAATAAAAATAACTAAAATCGAAACAAATAAATTCGAGTGAATAAAAATAACTAAAATCAAAACAAATAAATTCGATTGAATAAAAATAACTCAAATAAAAAAAATAATAAATTCGATTGAATAAAAATAACTAAAATCAAAACAAATAAATTCGATTGAATAAAAATAACTAAAATCAAAACAAATAAATTCGATTGAATAAAAATAACTAAAATCAAAAGAAAAATAAATTCAATTGAATAAAAATAACTAAAATCAAAAAAGAAATAAATTCGAAATAAATTCGATTGAATAAAAATAACTAAAATCGAAACAAATAAATTCGAGTGAATAAAAATAACTAAAATCAAAACAAATAAATTCGATTGAATAGAAATAACTAAAATCAAAACAAATAAATTCGAGTGAATAGAAATAACTAAAATCAAAACAAATAAATTCGATTGAATAAAAATAACTAAAATCAAAACAAATAAATTCGATTGAATAAAAACAACTAAAATTAAAACAAATAAATTCGATGGAATAAAAATAACTAAAATCAAAACAAATAAATTTGATTGAATAAAAATAACTAAAATAAAAACAAAATAAATTCGATTGAATAAAAATAACTAAAATCAAAAAAGAAATAAATTCGAACTAAATTCGATTGAATAAAAATAACTAAAATCAAAACAAATAAATTCGATTGAATAAAAATAACTCAAATAAAAAAAATAATAAATTCGATTGAATAAAAATAACTAAAATCAAAAAACAAATAAATTCGAAATAAATTCGATTGAATAAAAATAACTAAAATCGAAACAAATAAATACGATTCAATAGAAATAACTAAAATCAAAACAAATAAATTCGATTGAATAAAAACAACTAAAATCAAAACAAATAAATTCGAGTGAATAAAAATAACTAAAATCAAAACAAATAAATACAATTCAGAAAAAATAAATAAATTCTGTTTAGTAGAAATAAATAAAAGCTAAAGAAACAAATTCGTTTTTATAAAAATAAATAAAAAAATACAATAATTGAATTTTGAAATAAATAAAATATTGAAATGAAAAATAATTTTAAAAAAACATTTTTAGAAACTCTGAGGAAATATCCGCCAGCAACAATGTTAGTGCGATTATCAATGGAAACATATAAATTTTCCGGTACAAATGTGACAATTCCTAAGGATACCAGAATTTTGATTCCAGTCTATGCAATTCATCATGATCCGAAATATTATCCCAATCCGGAATTATTCGATCCTGAGAGATTCAGTGACGAGGAGGTGAAACTTCGACATCCTATGCTCTATTTGCCTTTTGGACAAGGGCCGAGAAATTGCATTGGTGAACTTTTAATTAAAAACTAAATTAAATTAAATAATAATTAAATTAAAAACTAAGACTATTTAAAGTTATTTTTAATTTTACGACTAAGAAATAATTACAATATTCAATAAAAAAAGAAGATTTAATTTAATCTTTATTTCCAAAAATTCATTAATTTTTTTTCGAAATAAAACATTTTAAATAAATTAATTATAAGTCAATATTTAATATTTAATTTTCAACCTTGTTTTTAACTATAATTTTCATGATTTTCAGGTCTGAGATTTGCAATATTTCAAACAAAAGTCGGTCTCATAAAAATTTTACAAAACTATCGTGTGGAAAAGTGTGAAAAAACACCGAAAAAGTATGTGATTGATCCCAGTGCTTTTCTCTTGACTCCAAAGGAAGGAATTTACTTAAAATTTACAGAAATGAATTAACAGATGATAAAAATAATTTTTTTTCCATTTCTACAGCTGAGAATTCATTAATTTTTCTGATATATAAATATAAAAATTCTAAACACACTTTTGCTGAGTTTTTCTCACCATATCCCATCCAATGTTTCATATTGTTGATCTATTAAAACAACAGAACCAAAAATTTTTTCTTACGGTAACAAGAAAAATTTTTCTTCATCTCGAAACATTGAAATATAATGAAAATTTCTTTTTAGACAGAATTAATTGATTTGAAATTTCCAGATACAATTTTTTTTTTGTAAACCAGACATGAAGACTATGTTTTAAAGTACAACAACTTTTCGAAGTTAAGTTATTATTAATGAAAAGATGTTAAAACTTTTTTATTCTTCTGATCAGATTTGCAATATTTCAAATAAAAGTCGGTCTTATAAAAATTCTAGAAAACTACAAAATTGTATAAATAAAAAATATCTGATCAGAAGAATAAAAAAGTTTTAACATCTTTTCATTATTACGAATTGACTGCATGATCAACACTTTTAAGATCTTTTATTAAGTTATTATTATTGTTATTATTATTATTATTATTATTATTATTATTATTATTATTATTGTTATTATTATTATTATTATTATTATTATTATTATTTCTTTTTAATGAAATGTACTTCCTTACTTTAAAAATACTGTAATTTTATTATCGACTCCAAAATTCGCATTAAAAAAAATGTTAAGAACAGTTGTGTTTTTAAAGATGTTTAAAAAATTAAATACTTTGTTAATGTTAGTTCTTCTTTGGGTAGTAAATTATTTTCTTACTTCCATTCATGTAAATAAATAAATATTTTTAAAAAGACTTGACGCAGTGCGAATAATTGATTAATTTAATGACAGTTTATTCATTGATGCAAGTCACCAGGTTTAGTCATTGATATATTTCTTTTACCCACACACAAACACAGTCTCTTGAAGATGTGAGGCAATAAAAATTGTATCTATCAGTCTCCATGCAGTTTTCACTAAAGCAAGACGTAATTATATGTATTAATCTTAGTATCAAGTCAAGTAAGTTGTCTCTCTGAAATTCGAAACAAAAAATTCAAAAAAGTTAAAGAGTTAATTTTCTACTGAATTTTGTAACTAATGATATTACTATCTTTTTATTATACTATTATACTATTACTATATATTATTATACTAGAAGAATACTACAATTATTCTTTATTTTAAATTTTAGTTACAAAACACGAAACTTGTGTTCTCAAATCATAATAACGTCAATTTACGAACAGAAGATAAAATTAACTCTAAAATTGTATTGAAACGAGTAAAAATAGACAGTTGAATAAAACATTGATAATAAAACATTAGTCGAATAAAATTAATGGAAATTTTTGTAAAAAACAGGTTTTTTCTTATGTCACTCTTTAAGCGGAGATAACATTTGACACTGAATGCAATTTAAACAATTATTCTACAAAGTATGGCGTTAATTGAGATACTATGTATAGTCGTTGTAATTCTACTCTTCCTCTACGTCTACACTACAAAAAATCATGACTTTTGGAAAAAACAAGGAGTCAAGGGTCCTGATCCACTGCCAATTTTGGGAAATTTTAAAGACATTTTTCTCAATCGTCTATCGCCGGGTGAAATGGCAAAAAATTTGTACAATCAATTTTCCAATGAGTCAATGATTGGCATCTATGCAAGTGGCACACCGATATTATTATTAAAAGATCCCGAATTAATCAAAGACGTTCTCATCAAGGACTTTAATAAATTTGCCGCTCGCGATTTACCAGTAAATGAAGAAATTGAGCCACTTTCGCAAAATCTTCTCAATCTCGAACCAAAACGATGGCGACCGTTGAGAAAGAAATTGTCACCCGTTTTCACATCGGGCAAATTGAGAGAAATGTTTTTCCTTCTTCTTGAGAGTTCTAATCATTTTGAATCGTATTTACACAAAATTGTACCGAAAAATGAACCAATTGAGTGTCGATTACTGACGTCGAAATTCACAATGGACGTAATTGGTTCATGCGCATTTGGCATTGATATTAATACTTTGTCCGATGAGGAAAATGATTTTATTAGAATGGGAAGAAAAATTTTTGAACTCGGTTTTTGGAGATCGATTAAGGCAAAAATTAGAGATTTTTCGCCGGGATTGTTTTCACTATTGGGACCAATAATGAAGGATGAGGAAATGGATAATTTTTTTATTACTTTAATAAGAGATACGATGAAATATAGAAAGGAGAATGGGATCGTTAGGCATGATTTTGTCGATTTATTGAGATACGTGAAAGAAAATCCAGAGAAAATGGACGATATTGGTGAGTTAATTTATTTACAGAATTCAATTAAAGGAAAAAAAAATTATATTAAGAGAAAATTTTTTCTTTTTGTAAATTTTTGCAGAATTGACCGATACTTTAATAGCTGCACAAAGTTTTATATTTTTTGCCGCTGGTTTCGAAACATCATCGACGACAATGTCGAATTCTTTGTACGAATTAGCACTCAATCCTTCTGTACAAGATAAACTGCGAAAGGAAATTCAACAAGTTTTAATTAAATCAGATGGGAAATTAACATACGACAATGTCAAGAGTATGAAATATTTACATAAAGTTTTTCAAGGTATGCCATTTTAATTATTCTTTCTCTAAACATTTTTTTATAGTCTAAAAAAAATTTTGGGCGTTTTTGAAAATGTAAAACAAAATTAATTAAATTTAATTATAGATTCAAATACAAAATTCGATTGAATAAAAATAATTAATATCAAAACAAATAAATTCGAAATAAGTTCGATTGAATAAAAATAACTAAAATCAAAGCAAATAAATTCGATTTAATAAAAATAACTAAAATCAAAACAAATAAATTCGATTGAATAAAAATAAGTAAAATCAAAGAAATAAATTCGAATAAAATTCGATTGAATAAAAATAAGTAAAATCAAAACAAATAAATTCGTTTCAATAAAAATAACTAAAATCAAAACAAATAAATTCGATTGAATAAAAATAACTATAATCAAAACAAATAAATACAATTTACAGAAACTCTAAGAAAATATCCACCAGCAACATTGCTAGGCAGAAGGGCTTCGGAAAAATATACATTTTCCGGTACAAATGTGACAATTCCAAAGGATGGTAAGGTTTGGATACCAGTTTATGCAATTCATCGTGATGCGAAAAATTATCCAAAACCAGAAATATTTGATCCTGAGAGATTTGAAGATGAGGAGGTATCAACGCGACATCCAATGGTGTATTTGCCATTCGGAGAAGGACCGAGAAATTGCATTGGTAAACTTTTTTCTTTAAAATAAGAAAAATAAAGTTAAAAAAAAACTTTTCAAAGTTATTTTCAATTTTGCTTCTAAGAAATAATTAATAGTTAAGACTAATTAAGTCTAGAATAGTCATTCTAAGTTATTTTTGATTTTGTTTCTAAAAAATGATTAAAAATTCAGCAGAAAATATTTACTGTTCAATTTTTAATCATTTTTAATTTAATTTAACTTTTATTGAATAAAAAAAAATATATATTTCAAAAATTTGTTTCAATGTCCAAGCTTGTTTCTAACTAAATGTCACGAATTTCAGGTGCCAGATTTGCAATATACCAGACGAAAATCGGTCTTATAAAAATTCTACAAAACTACCGTGTTGAAAAGTGTGAAAAAACGCCGAAGGAGTATGTAATTGATCCAAGTGCTTTCCTTCTAGCTCCAAAGGAAGGAATTTACCTGAAATTTACCGAAATATCTTGACAAAAATTTACAGACTAACAATTTTTGTTTTTCAATGTAAATCTTGAAGATAAAAATAAAAAAATTGTAAATAACAGCTTCCTCTGCTTATTCTTTACACTATCTTATCGATTTTAAATAATAAAAATATCTAATAAATTAACTACATCTTATATAATAAATCTACTTTTTTATCTACATAAGATAGGACAAACATAGTATTAACAAGCATTACACGAAAATTTATTTTTACATTCAACACTTAGTAGAATAGTATTTAACAATATAATTAACCAAAAATTTAAATTTTAAAGAAAAAAATTACAATTTTAAAATTAGTAATTTTTATAAATATTTTTCATCTATTCCTTTTTTTGAATTTCCTTTTTAATTAGCGTCATTAGTTTCAAATTTCTGTTTAATTTTCATAATTGCTTCTTAATGTGACGTTATAAGCAACACTTCTATTTTTAATTTTAATTAGCCAATTTTTTCATATAGGAAAGAAATCTTTTTTTTTAAATTAAAAAAAGGGTAATAAAAAAATTGTTTTTCCAACTTGTTGCAAGTGTAATTGGTTTAATATTGATTTGAATTTATCACTCGGTGGTATTTAATAATATTACTGGCTTTATTGATTACTGTAATTGTTTTAATTACACTAAAACTGTGCATTCAAAGGGCACTAAAAAAATCTTTCGCAACAATTTTTGAAGAAAGTATAATATTCAAATACAAAATTGCAATTTTTCTTAAATGACAACCAAAGCATGGAATTTATCTGAAATTTAAAAAAATAGTTTAATTTTATTTAAAAAAAATATTTAAAAAAAATTTAGAAACAAAATTTATGACGTTAATTTTCTGCGTATAAGAATTATATACTAGAATTGAAGTAATTTAGCCAGTTCGTTTAATTGAATGAAATATTGTTTAGAGGATATTTAATTCTGAAAAATAAATTAACGAATTTTAATAAAATTCTTTTAAACGATTCAAATATTTTTTAAAAAGTTTCGAAATTCAATTATTAATTCTAACTGTTTTAATAGAAAATTACCCAAAAGAAATAAATTTAATTATTTTTATGAATAATTGAACTTTTAATACAATTTTAAACGAAATCCGCATAAATACAATTATTCTTAAAAATTTTATACATATTTACCAAATGAATTCAATTATTTAACAAAAATTTAATAAAATTCTTGAATTCAGAAATTTAATTATTTAAAAACAAATTCTTCAAACAATTAAATTATTTTTATAAATAATGAAACTCATCGCAGGATTTCAATTGTTTTTAATACAAATTTAAATTAATTCCGCAAAAAATTGCAACTATTCCTTAAAATTTGAATAAAATTCTTCAAAAAAATTCAAGTATTAAAAAAAATTTTTTGTAAAATTCTTTTTAAACATTCAATTATTTTTCTAACCAATAAAAATGTTCATATGTTCTAAAATACAAATTTTCATGAAATTTTTCGAGAGAAATCAATTATTTAAGAAGATTTTAATAAAATTCTTCACAAGAATTCAATAATTTATAAAACATTTTAAAACGTTCTTTGCTTGAATTCAATTTGATAACAAAATTTTTTAGAGGAATTTAATTTTTTTCTAAATTTTAATAAAATTTGTTGCAAGGATTGAATTACATTTTTAAATAATAAAAAAATTCAATTCTATAATTAAATTTTTTAAAGGGGTTTAATTTTTTTCTAAATTTCAATAAAATTTGTTACAAGAATTCAGTTAATTTTGTAAACAATAAAAAAATTCAATTATATAATAAAATTTTTTAAAGGAGTTTAATTTTTTTCTAAATTTTAATAAAATTTGTTACAAGAATCCAATTAATTTTATAAATAATAAAAAAAAATTCAATTATGTTATAAAATTTTTTAGAAGAATTTAATTTTTTTCTAAATTTTAATAAAAATTGTTACAATTCAATTATGTTTATAAATAACAAAAAAATTTAATTATTTTTGAAAAATTTAATAAAATCGAATAGAAGGTGAAAGTTGCAAATGATGAAAATGCTCTTTTGTGATGATTAGACAATATTTTTATGCAAATCGTAAAAAGAATGATAATTTTAAAAACAGGTGGGTAAAAAGAGACGCTCAAAATGACTAAATAACCCGAATTTTCTGATAATAATGAGAATATAATTTTTTTCTTTTCAATTTTCCACAATAATGATGAAATTTTCTTACTCGTGTATAAGACGACGAAAGGTGCACCGTCATCGTTAATCAGTGGTTACAGAAGTCCTGAGTCACATTAAATTACTCTGCTTCCTCTTTATATATACACACTATGTTTCACTGCACTCACTATTAGTCTATCGTTCAGTTTTGCTCCGTTTAGTCTCGCAATATTCAATTTCCAAACAAACAGACACAAAAATGTCCAATAAAAAAGGATTTTATCCGAACAATTAGATCGCATCTAGAATAATAAACGCGAATTGTGCAATAAAATAAATGATAAAAAAAGAATATTTGTCAAAACAAAGTTTGTAAAAACAATATTTTTAAAAAGAATACTTTGTAAAAAGAATATTTTGTAAAAGGAATATTTTGAAAAAAGAATATTTTTAAAAAGAATATTTTGTAAAAAGAATATTTTGTGCAAAGAATATTTTGTACAAAGAATATTTTGTAAAAAGAATTCTTTGTACAAAGAATATTTTGTAAAAAGAATTCTTTGTACAAAGAATATTTTGTAAAAAAATATTTTGTAAAAACAATTTTTGTAAAAACAATTTTTTTAAAAAGAATATTTTGTAAAAACAATATTTTTGAAAAGAATATTTGGAAATAGAATATTTTAAAAAGGAAGATTTGTAAAAACTATTTTTAAAAACAATATTTCGAAGAAGAATATTTGTGAAACAATATTTGGAAAAAGAATATTTGTAAAAATAATATTTGTAAAAATAATATTTGTAAAAATAATATTTGTAAAAACAAAATCTGTAAAAACGAAATAAATAAAACAGTAATTTTTAAATAAAGAAAATAAGTTCGAAATTTAAAAAAAACTAGTGCAGTGTGTGATAAGTGGGAGATTTATTTTGGAAAAAAAGCCAAACCAAAAATGGGACCATTCGAAATTTTGTGCATCATAGCGGGAATATTTCTCTTCCTCTATTACTACAGTACATCAACGCATAATTTTTGGAAAAACCAAGGAGTCAATGGACCAAAACCCGCACCACTTTTTGGCAATTTCACCGATCTCATGTTAAATCGAATAAGTTTGGGTGACTATACAAAAAAGCTTTACGAACAATTCATCAATGAACCAATGATTGGAATGTACGCGAGAAGAACTCCAATCTTACTGCTAAAAGATCCGGACCTAATAAAAGACGTTCTAATAAAAGATTTCAATAAATTTGCCGATCGCGGTATTAATATACACGAGAAAGTTGATGTTTTATCACCGCATTTATTTGCCCTTGAGCCAGAACGATGGCGACCGTTGCGCAAAAATTTATCGCCCGTCTTCACATCAGGTAAATTGAAGGAAATGTTTCATTTATTAATTGAGACATCGGAGCATTTAGATGATTATTTAAAGCATGTTGTCATTGAAAATGAACCGATTGAATGTCGAAAGTTAACGGCAAAATTTACCACGGACGTCATTGGTTCTTGTGCATTTGGAATTGATATCAATGCACTGTCCGATGATGACAGTGAATTTCTTCGAATGGGAAGGAAAATTTTTGATGTCACATTTTGGAGAACGTTGAAAATGAGGATTCGAGATATCACACCGTGGCTGTATGGAATACTTGGACCGATAGTCGCCGAGAAGGAGATGAATGATTTTTTTGTTAATTTGATTAAAGATACGATGGAATATAGAAAGAAGAATAATGTCGTTAGGCATGATTTTGTCGATTTGCTGAGACATGTGAAGGAGAATCCTGATCGATTGGGTGATCTCGGTAAGAAGTGATATTGATTTAATTTTTTATTTGTTGTCTTATTTTCTTATTTATTTTATTTTCTTATTTATTTTATTTTCTCATTTATTGTCTTATTTTCTTATTTATTGTCTTATTTTCTTTTTTATTGTCTTATTTTCTTTTTTTTGTCTTATTTTCTTATTTACTATCTTATTTTCCTATTTTTTTCTTACGAGTAATAAATAATTTTTTTCAGGAAATTTAAAAATAAATTATTCAAAACTCTAATCATTATATTTTATTGAATTCGAAATTACTAGAAATTATTTCTTCTTAAAAACGACTGCAAGTGTTATTAGGAGAAAATAAGCCACAAAGCATTGAAAGTTTGCTAAAAAATTCAAATTTATTTGACTGACACCTTTGGGATCTTTAGTTTTAATGTTCACGAAACTAGTAAATGTTTTTTAACTCGACTGACACCTTCGGATTTTTTTTTTCATTTTTGCTTGTTGATCTTTAATATTTTTGTGACTAAAGCTCCCGAAGGTGGCAGTCAAGTTACTTTCAACTTTTGCAAAACTTTCTATGTTGTGAGTTAATAAAAATTTACAGTTAGTATCAATTTTAAATTTAAAAATTTTTAAATTTACATAGTTAGTATCAATTTTTAATTTTTAAATTTTAAAATTAATGGCTAACAAATAAAAAAATTAGTACTATTAATTTTGTTCAAAATTTCAGAACTAACCGACAGTTTGATAGCCGCTCAAGCTTTTGTATTTTTTATCGCCGGATTCGAAACTTCATCCACAACAATGAGTAACGCCCTCTACGAATTGGCTCTAAATCCTTCAATTCAGGACAAATTACGAAAGGAAATTCAAGAGGAATTAAAAGTGACAGAGGGAAAATTATCATACGATAGAATAAAAAATCTCAAACTTTTACATATGGTTTTTCAAGGTTTGTATCTTAAGTCTCTTCAATATTGTATCAACTGAAACTAAAAATACACTTTTTATTATTGTGTACAAAAAAATAACTGAATACATAAGGAAAATAATTATATTTATATTAATAAATATAATTATTAATATAATTTTTAATTATTAAATTATATTTACCAAATTTTTGAATAAACTATTTCTTACAGAAACTTTGAGAAAATATCCACCAGTGACGGTTCTCATGAGAAAAGCAACGGAAAAATATACATTTTCCGGTACAAATGTGACAGTACCGAAGGGTCAGAAAGTTTGGATTCCAGCTTATGCGATTCAAAGAGATCCAAATAATTATCCCGATCCTGATACTTTCGATCCAGAGAGATTTAACGAGGAAGGAGAAAAATCGAGACATCCCATGCTTTTCTTGCCATTTGGAGATGGTCCCAGAAATTGCATTGGTAATGATAAAAAAAACTATTTCCAAATCAAAAAACTATTTCCAAAGCAAAAAACTATTTCCAAAGCAAAAAACTATTTCCTAATCAAAAAACTATTTCCAAATCAAAAAACTATTTCCAAAGCAAAAAACTATTTCCAAAGCAAAAAACTATTTCCTAATCAAAAAACTATTTCCAAATCAAAAAACTATTTCCAAAGCAAAAAACTATTTCCAAAGCAAAAAAACTATTTCCTAATCAAAAAACTATTTCCAAATCAAAAAACTATTTCCAAATCAAAAAACTATTTCCAAAGCAAAAAACTATTTTCAAAGCAAAAAACTATTTCTAAATCAAAAAACTATTTCCAAAGCAAAAAAACTATTTCCAAAGCAAAAAACTATTTCTAAATCAAAAAAATATTTTTAATTTAAATCACACTATTTATAATTCAGAAAAGATCCACAAAAAGTTTAAATTAATTTGAACCTTCGGAATTTGTACGCTCCAAAACTCATGAAACTTGATATTATTTTTTTTGCTAAAAAAAGCCTTTCTGAAGAACGTTTCATCAAAGAATTTATATTTTTGAAAAATTTATATTTATCAATTAATTTACTTTATGAATTGTTAGTTAAATTTTTTCTTTAATTTTGCAAATATTTAACGTCTGCATTTTAATTTTTGTGTAAACAAGGAGCGAGATTTGCAATTTAGTTCGATTTCAATGTAGTTTTAAAAATTATTTTGTTAGTTAAATTCTTTCTTTAATTTTACAAATATTTAATGCCTGATTTCTATTTTTTTCAACAGGAGCGAGATTTGCAATTTATCAAACCAAAGTTGGACTGATGACGATACTCAAAAATTACAGAGTTGATGTTTGTGAAAAAACAACAATACCTTATGTCAACCATAAAAGTTCGTTTCTTCTGCAACCAAAGGATGGAATTTATCTTAAATTCAAAAAAATAGTTTAATTTAAGAAAAAAGAAGTTTTATAAATTTAATTAATTAATTAATAATTAATTAAATTGATTTTCAAACTTTAAACTTCTGCGTACAATATAACTATATACTAGAATTGAATTAATTTAGTCGATTAAATTAAATGAATTCAATTCGCTTAGAAGATATTTAAAAATATCTTCTTTAATTATTTATTCATTCATTGATGTAGTATTATTTGTTCCTTTTTTTCCCCATCCAATTATTATATTTTCATTATAATCTCGACGTTTCATCAAACAAAATGTCTCATTATCGCAATTCGTCGCTATCATTGTAATTATAAAATTAAAAATTCATCCTCCTTTAAGATAAGAATTGTGTACATATTTTTTTTTTGAAATAATTATTGTTATGATTATAATTGTTTAAATGCGATTTTTAAAAAAAATGTAGACAAGAAAATGTAATCTGACAGTTTTATTTTTTTATTTTAAAAAATAAGTATAATAGTTTCTAAGAATAAAATTTATACTCATTCGTGTTTTACGATTTTAGAAAAATATTAATTAAATATTTAGTGAATTCTACTGTCTTGACGTGTATAATCGTCAAAGAGGGGACAAAATGCAATGTTTATTAGCAAACGTTTCCTATCTGTTTGTAGATTTAGATAAGAAAATAAAAAACGAGAAAGAAAAAAATGTCAGTTTCATTTTTTTTTAACACTCCTTTTATCATGTTGTTAATAATTTTATCGTCGTAGAATGACAATTGTGAATTTTTACATTCTCATTTCTCAAAGTTTCATTTGAAATAATTAATTTTATTAAACTCGATAGATGAGAAAAAAAATGTTTCTTTAATCGATAAAAAAAAACTACTAACAATTAAAAAAACTACTAAAAATAAAAAAACGCAAAAATATAAAAATATTACTAAAAATAAAAAAAAACCAAAAATATAAAAATACTACTAAAAATAAAAAAACCCAAAAAAATAATAACGACGAAAAAAAAATCCTATAGAATTTTATTTAAATTAAAAAAAAAAATTACTCATGAATGTAATTTTAATAAATTGTTTCAATAGACACAGTTCACTAAAAGGTGTTAATTTAAAGAAACAATCTGATAAAAATCTTCAAAATATTCAGTAGCCAAGGAAATAAAAATTAATGAGTGGAAAAAGCAAAAATGGTTCAAAAGTCAATGTTTATCAGTTTTGTTTCAAGTACATTTTTTGGCTTTCAATTTCATTTCGCTGAGATATTTTTTTTTAGTCAGATTATTTTTTACGCCTTCTTCGATTTCGAATATCTCTTAAACTTCAATTCATCTTCACTATAATTGCAGTTATCGCATAATAAACAAAAATATAAACAAAAGCAAACGCTAAAAATGAAAATATTTTGATTCAACTAACAAATAACTAACAAATAAATCATCAATTAAAAAAAAATGGGACCATTTGAAATTTTGTGCATAATTGTGGCACTAATCATCTTCCTCTACCACTACAGCACCTCAACTTTCAATTTTTGGAAAAAACAAGGTGTCAACGGCCCAGTGCCACTGCCATTTGTGGGAAATTTCAAAGACTTCATGCTTAATCGAATAAGTGTTGGCGATTTTGCAAAACAAGTGTACGACGAATTTGAGAGTGAAAAATTAATTGGATTTTATGCACGAAGAAAGCCAATTCTTCTACTTCGCGATCCAAATTTAATAAAGGAAGTGTTGATAAAGGATTTCAATAAATTTGCCGATCGTGGCTTAACATTTCACGAGAAAGTTGATATTTTATCGCCAAATTTGTTTATGATCGAATCGAAACGTTGGCGACCGTTGCGAAAATGTCTATCGCCCGTCTTCACGTCGGGAAAATTAAAGAAAATGTTTCATCTAATGGCAGAGACTTGTGAGCATTTGGAGGAATATTTAAATAATGTTCTCATTGAAAATGCACCGATCGAATGTCGTAAGTTGACGGCAAAATTTACCATCGACGTCATTGGTTCCTGTGTTTTTGGCATTGACATCAATTCCCTGTCGGATGAGAAAAATGATTTTCTCCGAATGGGTAGAGTTGTTTTTGAAGCTGATTTTTGGAAGAATGTGAAATTTCGAATGCGTGAAGTGACACCGTTTTTGTATAATTTACTTGGTCCGTTGATCGCCGAGAGGGAGATGAATAATTTTTTTATTCACTTAATTCGCGACGCAATGCAGTACAGAGAGGAGAATAATATTGTTAGACATGATTTTGTTGATCTATTGAAACAAGTAAAGGATGATCTTAATCGAACAACTGATATTGGTATGTGAATTGAATTCGGATTTTTTTGTTTTAAAAATTCCTTTTTTGTTTTTAAAATTCCTTTTTTGTTTTAAAAATTCCTTTTTTGTTTTTAAAATTCCTTTTTTGTTTTAAAAATTCCTTTTTTGTTTTTAAAATTCCTTTTTTGTTTTTAAAATTCCTTTTTTGTTTTAAAAATTCCTTTTTTGTTTTAAAAAATCCCTTTTTGCAACTTTGGAAAATTTTTAATTTCCATTTGTCGGTGTAGAAGTGACCGACAGTTTGATAGCAGCTCAAGCATTTGTATTTTTCATCGCTGGTTTCGAAACATCATCAACTACACTGAGTAACGCGCTTTATGAATTGGCACTGAATCCTTCAATTCAGGACAAATTACGAGAGGAAATTCAAGAGGAATTTGAAATAACAAAGGGAAAATTGTTTTACGACAGAATAAAAAATTTGAAACTTTTACATATGGTTTTTCAAGGTCTGTATCCTAAGGTAGTTCAATATTTAATTGTATGTTCAAAAACTTTTCTCAAAACTATCAAATCGAAACTAAAGTGCTCCAAATTGATGATAAAAATTTGCATCAATTTTTCTATCTAAATTTTTATTTGCAAAATTTAAAAAAAAATTATTGTAACTAGCCGAATTATGCAATGTTTATTGTAAACAATTTCAAATCATTTTAATTTAAGTAATTTTCAAAAAATACTTATTATGACACATAACTGAAAAACTAATTAGAATTAAATTTTCAAAATATATTACATTTTTAAACTTTAAAAGTTTAAAGTATATATAAGAATTCAATTATTATTAAAAGTAATAAATTTCTTCTTGGAAATATCCATTATTTTAAAAAATTCTAATAAATCGTTGGCAAGAATTCAATTATTTTCATAAATAATAAAATGTTTTTTTGAAAAATCCAATTATTAAAAAAAAAAAAATTTTAATAAAATTTCCCACCGATATTCAATTATTGGCAAATTTTTTAATAGAATTCTTTGAAAAATTTAATTATCTTTAAAAACTTTTCAAATTTCAATGATTTTCAATATCTACTATTTTTATAAAACAACCAAACAGAATTTAATTATTTAAAAAAATTTATAATAAAATTCTAGGAAAAAATTCAATTATTTTCATCAATTTTAATCAAATTCGCCGCAAGAATTTAATCATTTACCTAATTAATAAAATTCTTTGAAAGAATTAAATTATTTTTATAAATAATAAAATTCTTCAAAAGCAATTAATTATTTTGTCATCAATTATTAATAAAATTTCTCGAAAGAATTCAATTATTTTCATAAATTACAAAATCCTTAGAAAAAATGTAATTCTTCAAAAAATTAAATTTTTTTCAAAATTTATAAAATTTTTTACAAAAATTCAAAAATAAGAATTAATAATGAAGAAAAATTGACTTTTTTTTGAAGAATTTCATAATTTATGAAAATAGTTAAATTTTTTTGAAATATTTTTCTATTTTTTTCAAATAAGTAATTCTTCAAAAAATTCAATTTTTCTCAAAATTTATAAAATTTTTTACAAAAATTCAATTATTTTCCAATTTTTTTTTTAAATTCCTCCCAAGAATTCAATTATTTTTCAAATTTAAAAAAAATTCTTCGCAAGAATTCAATTATATTCCAAATTTAAAAAAAATCTTCGCAAGAATTCAATTATTTAAAAAAAAATAGAAAAATATTTCAAAAAAATTTAACTATTTTCATAAATTATGAAATTCTTCAAAAAAAAGTCAATTTTTCTTCAAATGTATAAAATTCTTCAGAAAATTTCAATTATTTACAAATTTTTTAAAAAAATTCTTCGCAAAAATTTAATTATTTTAATAAATAATAAAATATTTCAAGAAAATTCAATTATTTTCATAAATAACAAAATTTGCCTAAAGAAATCAATTATTTTTGTAAATAATAAAATTCTTCTGAAAAATTCAATTATTTTTATAAATAATAACATTTTTCATTGAAAATTCAATTATTTTCAAATATTTTTTTTTTAAATTCTTCGCAAGAATTAAATTATTTTAAATTCTTTCATGAATAATAAAATTCGTAGGATAAAAAAATTATGGCGATAATTTATTCTTTTTTAAATACTTGTCCAGAAACGCTTAGAATGTATCCGCCAATTACTGTTCTAATGAGGAAAGCAACGGAAAATTATACATTCAGTGATTATAATGTGACACTAAGAAAAGGCGATAAAGTTTGGATTCCAATTTACGGTATTCATAGGGATTCGAAATATCATCCTAATCCTGATACCTTTGATCCTGATCGATTTAAAGATGAGGAGGTATCATCGCGACATCCCATGGTCTTTCTTCCATTTGGCGATGGACCCAGAAATTGTATTGGTAATGTTAAAAATTACTTATAAGTCAAGAAAAACTGAAAAAAAGTTCTTAAAAGACTATTTATTTCTAAAAAAAACATTTTTGGAATTAATTAATAATTGAAAAAGTAAATAATAATTGTAATAATTAATTAAAAAGCAACACAGTTTTCTTGAAAGAATCAAATAAATACTAAAAGTAAATAAATTTTTATTTATTTGATCCACATTTTTAATAGTTAATATTTATTTTTATTTATTTATTTTATTTTTTTTCTACTGTTTTTAATTAATTTAATTGGTTGCAATTTGATACATTTAAGTTGACACCAAATAGTTTGAACCAAGTATAGAAAATATTCTGAATTAAAAATTATTCCCGTTGCATGAAAAAAATATTTTCCGTTTTAATATTTTTTTCCGTTTTTTTATATAATTAATTTACGAATTTATTTTTCATTAACAGGAGCGAGGTTTGCTGTTTATCAAACCAAAGTTGGTCTGATGACGATACTCAAAAATTACAGAGTTGATGTTTGTGAAAAAACTACAATACCTTATGTCAACCATAAAAGTTCGTTTCTCCTCCAACCAAAGGATGGAATTTATCTCAAATTCAAGAAAATAAAATAAATTACAATAAAAACTTCTCGAGCATTTTTTACTTAAAATATTAAACTACTGGAAAAAATCCCATAATTAAAGCAAACTATAAAAAAAATTTTAAAGTAAAGACAACTATAAAAAAAATTAAAGATAAAGACACTGCCAAGTTTCATAATTAGCAAAAATATTATTTCACTTGGAATCAGTTAAATCTCAATTCTATTATTTTACCATTCAAACTATTAAAATGCGTAGGTAAAGTAGAAAATCAAAATATAAAAATTACAAAAGTTTCAAATCCTTAAAAATATGAATTAGTTTAGAGTTGATATTTTTTAATATTCCAGAATGTATGAAATTATTTCTGATTTTTTAATTTAATGTACAACTTAGGTTATTTAGGATTCGCGCATTTTTTTCTAAATTGTAAATTCGGCATAATGAACATTCGAACTTTTGTTTTTGCTACAAACGATCGCACCTGTTTTTCTTTTCAGTTTTCCACAATAATAATGAAATTTTCTCAGTGGTGTATAAGACGAGGAAAACAAATCAGTAGTTAGTCACATTTAACAGCATGTGACTGTTAAAAATTCAATGATAATTTTTTCAATCACTTTTTTCTTTAAATATTTAATAAATTGAGAGCTGGATAATTTTTTCAATCACTTTTTTCTTTAAATATTTAATAAATTGAGAGATGGATAATTTTTTCAATCACTTTTTTCTTTAAATATTTAATAAATTGAGAGCTAAAAATTTCCATGAAAGTCTAAAAAAATAATAAAAAAGGGCAGTTTTATTAAATTAAAAATAAATTCAAAGAACACTGTAAAATCGGTTAAGACAAAAATGATTAAAAGTGACCTTCATAGCTGATAATTTTAAAGTAATTTGTAATAATTAATAATTTGAAAATATTAAAACTTTTGCACACCACTGTCCTTCTTTATTGCATTTTAGATTTTCCTACAAAATTTCAGACCCAATTTCCAAAAAACATCTAAAGAAAAAAGCGGTCGAAAAAATTATTAAATTTCAAGTGTTCAGTTTGGCTTCGTTTAGCCCAATAATATTTAACTCGATTTCCAAACAAAAATAAGTGTCCAACAATGAAGAATTTCTTCCGAACAGTTAGATCGCATCAACAATAACAAACAAGAATTGAACAACAAAATAAATTATAAAAAAAAATATTTGTAGAAACAAAATTTGTAGAAACAATATTTGTAGAAACAATATTTGTGGAAACAATATTTTGTAGAAACAAAATTTGTAGAAACAATATTTGTAGAAACAATATTTGTAAAAGCAAAATTTGTAAAAACGAAATTTACTAAAACAAAGTTTATAAAAACAGTAATTTTTAAATAAAGAAAATAAGTTCGAAATTTAAAAAAAAACTAGTGCAGTGTGTGATAAGTGGGAGATTTATTTTGGAAAAAAAGCCAAACCAAAAATGGGACCATTCGAAATTTTGTGCATCACAGCAGGAATACTTCTACTCTACTATTATTTTAGTACATCGACGCATAATTTTTGGAAGAAACAAGGCGTCAATGGACCAAAACCCACAGCATTTTTTGGCAATGTCGCCGATCTCATGTTAAATCGAATAAGTATGGGTGACTATACAAAAAAACTTTACGATCAATTCATCAATGAACCAATGATTGGACTCTACGCGAGAAGAACGCCAATTTTATTACTAAAAGATCCGGTCCTAATAAAAGACGTTCTAATAAAAGATTTCAATAAATTTGCCAATCGTGGAATTGATTTCCAAGAAAATGTTGACGTTCTATCACCGCATCTATTTGCCCTCGAACCAGAACGATGGCGACCATTGCGGAAAAATTTATCGCCCGTCTTCACATCAGGAAAAATGAAGGAAATGTTTTATTTATTAATTAAAACATCGGAGCATTTAGATGATTATTTAAAGCACATTGTCAGTGAGAATAAATCAATTGATTGTCGTAATTTAACGGCAAAATTCACCGTCGATGTTATTGGTTCGTGTGCATTTGGACTTGACTTTAATGCACTGTCAGACGATGACAATGAATTCCTTCGAATGGGAAACCGATATTTTGAAATCACATTTTGGAGTACGTTCAAATTGAGAATGAAGGAAATCACACCGTGGTTGTATGATAAACTTGGACCGTTAATCGCTGATAGGAAGATGAATATTTTTTTTGTTAATTTGATAAACGATACGATAGAATATAGAATGAAGAATAATGTCATTAGGCATGATTTTGTCGATTTGCTGAGAGATGTGAAGGAGAATCCTGATCGTTTGGGTGATTTGGGTAAGAATTGATATTTATTTTCTTATTTTGAATAATATTTCTTGTAGTAATAATATTTCGTATAGTAATAATATTTCTCATAGTAATAATATTAGGCTTTGAATTCGATAATGAATTTTCGAATAGTAGCAAAAAGGATAGTTTAAAAACAGCAAAGAAAATAGTTAAAAAATATCGAAAATTTAAACTTAGAGCCTAAATTTTTTTGGCAATTTAATTACATAAATTCAATAAAAATTTAATAAAGAAAATATCAATTCTCAAGAAAATATGTTAATATAGCAATAAATATAACTAAATTAGTAATATTAATTATTTCACAAAAATTTCAGTCTTAACCGATAATTTGTTGGCCGCACAAGCTTTTGTATTTTTTGTGGCCGGCTTTGAAACATCATCCTCAACAATGAGTCACGCCCTCTTTGAATTGGCTCAAAATCCTTCAATTCAGGACGAATTACGAAAGGAAATTCAAGAGGAATTAAAAAAAACTGAGGGAAAATTATTGTACGATAGAATAAAAGATCTCAAACTTCTACATAAGGTTTTTCAAGGTTTGAATCTTAAGTCTCTTCAATATTGTATTTTTACATGTCAGCTGAAACTAAAAAAAACATTTTTTATTATTGTATAAAAAAATAATTTACCACATAAGGAAAAAATTATATTATAATTATATTTATTATGATTTTTCATTATGAAACTATATTTACTATTATATTGTATATTATATTTTGTATATTTTGAATAATCTACGTTTCTTACAGAGACTTTGAGAAAATATCCGCCATTGACGGTTCTCGAGAGAAAAGCAACGGGAAAATATACATTTTCCGGTACAAATGTGACAGTACCGAAGGAGCAGATTGTGTGGATTCCAGTTTTTGCCATGCACAGAGATCCGAATAATTATCCAAATCCAGAAATTTTCGATCCTGAAAGATTCAGTGACGAGGAGGTAAAAAAAAGGAATCCGATGATCTATTTGCCATTCGGAGATGGTCCGAGAAATTGCATTGGTAATGATAAAAAATTATTTCCAAAGCAAAAAACTATTTCCAAAGCAAAAAACTATTTCCAAAGCAAAAAACTATTTCTAAATCGAAAAAATATTTATAATTTAAATCACACTATTTATAATTAAGAAAAGATCCACAAAAAGTTTAAATTAATTTGAACCTTCGGAATTTTTACGCTCCAAAACTCATGAAACTTGCTATATTAATTTTTGCTAAAATAAAGCCTTTCTGGAAAATTTGAAAATATTTCTATTTTTCAATCAATTTTGTTTAAAAAATTATTTTGGTAGTTAAATTTTTTCTTTAATTTTGCAAATATTTAATGCCTGCATTTCTATTTTTTTTTTAAACAGGAGCGAGATTTGCAACTAATCAAACCAAAGTTGGACTGATGACAATTCTGAAAAATTATGAGGTCGATATTTGTGAAAAAACAACAATACCTTACGTGATCCGGTGTGGCTTATTTATTCTACAACCAAAGCATGGAATACATCTTAAATTTAAAAAAATAGTTTAATTCTATTTGAAAAAAAAACATTTAAAAAACAAAACTTATGAATTGAATTAATTTATTAATTTAGTCAATTAAATTAATTCAGCTCAATTTATTTAGAGGCTATTTAGAAACATTTTATCTTTAGTTTCTTCTCTAATTTTTTACGTATTTCTACTTATTTATTATTTACATTTATTTATTATTTATATTTATTTATTATTTATATTTAATTATTATTAATATTTATTTATTATTTATATTTAATTATTATTTATACTTATTTACTATTTATATTTATTTATTGTTTATATATCATTTGTTATATTTTTATTATATTTATTATATTATTATATTTTGACAAATTTTAATAACATTCGTTGCAAGAATAAAATTATGTTCGTAAATAATGAAATTCATCGCCGAATTTTAATTATTTTGCCTGCAACTAAAAAAAAATTCTTCAAACAATTAAATTAGTTTCAAAAAACTAATAAAATTCAATATAAGAACTTCATTACATATTTGTCATAAAATTTTAATTTTAATATTTATTGAAAAGATTTGAAAGAATTTATTTATTTTCACATATATAATGACACTCATCGCAGGATTGCAATCGTTTTTAATACAAATTTTAAACAAATTTCGCACTAATACAATTATTCAAAAAAATGTTATTAAAATTTGTCGAAAGAAAGCAATAATTTTAAAAAATGTTTACAACAAGAATTCAATTATTTACCAAAAATTTAATAAACCATATAATTGAATTTTTCTCAAAAATCCATTAAATCATTTTTTACGTCAACCAAAAAATTCACTCCGCCTACAACCAAAAGATGGAATTTATCTGAAATTCAAAAAAATAAAATAAATCACAAAAAACAATTCTCAACCATTTTTTACGTAACACTATTTCAAGGTTCATAATTATCCAAAATTATTATTTCACTCTGTATCCTGTTTTAAATTTAAAAAAAGAAATGAAAAACAACTTGAAATTATATTTATCTGATAATTATAAAAAATTTATTAACAATGAAATAATAATAAAATTAACTTATGCAATCGAGCAGTAAAATTTAAAAAAAAGTAAATTTTAATTTGAAGTTATAGTGAATCTTTATAAAATTCTAATGATTCGGTTTATATATATATTCAATGTGTATTTATGATAGTTATCTAGAGTGTCTTTGTGAAATTACGTCATTTAATGTTACACTCTGCTACTCTATACAGTACAGTGTGTTTACAATACTTCATACCTTCTAACATTGAATATTATTTTCAGCGTCTAAAATCAGTCACTATAATATACAGTGTTTCATAATTATGTCAGAGTTATAAAAATTATATAAATTTCACAGTAAGTGCAAATTCAAATATCAATAAGTGAATAAAAATTAGCAAAAAAGCAAATTATTTAAGTAATTTCGAATCAAAATAGAGACGCATTTAAATTTATTATCTTCCTACATTTATTTATACTCGTGACGATTATATACATATATATATATATATATATATATATATATATATATATATATATAATATTATATATATATATATATATATATTGATAATAATTAAGAAACATATGATGAGCTATTTATATTGTTATTTATTTACTATTATTGTTAATATTTTTATTCGTAATAATAATAATAATTATTATTATTTTTCTTATTATTTATTATTGCCTATTTTTATTATTACTATTATAATTATTAGAACCATTATTAAGTATGTTTTTAAATTTCATTCTCATAAAGAATTTTATCAAAATTTCAAGAATTGCCTTCTTTCTAAGAATTATAATAAAATTTTTAAAAATAATTAAATTTATCTAAATTATTTTATTACTCACGAAAATCGTTGATAACTTACGAAGAATTTTATTATTTGCGCAAAAGTTAAATTAATGAAATTAATTAAAATTAAATTAATTAAATTAATTAAAATTAAATTAATTAAAATTAAATTAATGAAATTAATTAAAATTAAATTAATGACAATTGTTAAAATTAAATTAATAATTGAATTCCGCTTTCTCAATTTTACTCAAATTTAATCATTTTTTCTCAATTATTTAATCAATTCTACTCAAATTTAATCAATTCTACTCAAATTTCACCAATTTTTGGCAAATTTCACAAATTTTACTCAAACTTAATCAACTTTTGTCAAATTTAATTCATTATCATCAAACTTCATCAATTTTACTCACATTTTATTAATTTTTCTCAAATTTAGTCAATTTTACTTATATTTTATTAATTTATCTCAAATTTCAAGAATTTTAATCAAATTTTATCAATTTTTCTCAAATTTCAACAATTTTAATCAAATTTTATTATTTCTACTCAAACTTAATCAACTTTCGTCAAATTTCATCCATTGTTCTCACATTTCATCAATTTTACTCAAATTTTATTAATTTTTCTCAGATTTTACGAATTTTTCTCCAATTTCACCAATTTTACTCAAATTTTATGACTTTATTCAAATTTAATCAACCTTCTTCAAAATTCATCACTTTTACTCAAATTTCCCCAATTTTCCTCAAATTTAATCAAGTCTAATTAATTTTCATCAATTTTTCTCAAATTTCATTATTTCTACTCAAACATAATCAACTTTTGTCAAATTTTATTCATTGTTCTCAAATTTCATTAATTTTACTCACATTTTATTAATTTTTCTCAAATTTAGTTAATTTTACTCGAATTTCATCAATTTTTCACACATTTCACCAACTTTACTCAAATTTAATTATTTTTGTCAACTTTAATCAATTTTTGGTAAATTTCATCCATGGTTCTCAAATTTCAACAATTTTACTCAAATTTTCTCATTTTTTCTCAAATTTACATAATTTTACTCAAATTTTACCAATTTTTCGTAAATTTCACCAATTTTATTCAAATTATATTACTTTTTTTTAAATTTGATGGACCATTCTTAAAATTCATCACTTTTACTGATATTTCCCTAATTTTACTCAAATTTAATTTTTTTTCTCAAATTTGATCAATTCTACTTAAATTTGATCAATTTTTCTCAAATTTAATCAATATTACTCAATCTTTATCAATTTTTGTCAAATTTTTATCAATTTTTCTCATATTTTATTAATTTTACTCAACTTGTACTTCATGGAAATGCAAAATACAAATTTTAAATAGATATTTTCCTCAATTTTCTTTAAATTACTACTAATTTCTTAAAACTTAAATTACAAACTTTCCTTCAACAAAAATTAAATTTTATTAAATTTTTCTCAAATTAAATACTGAATTTTTCTCAAATTCATCAATTTTACTCAAAATTTTTAAATTTTTCTTAAAATTCTCCAATTTTATTAAAATTTACTAAATTTTACTCAAATTTTATCAAGTTTTGTCAAAATTCAGCCATTGTCCTTAAATTTAATCTATTTTAATCATATTTTATTAATTTTACACAATTTTTCTCAAATTTCATCAACTTTTACTCAAATTGTTCACTTTTACTCAAATTTTTTCAATTTTTCTCAAAATTCACAAATTTTATTAAAATTAAATTATTATTTCCCAAATTTTATCAATTTCACTCTAATTTCACCACTTTTTGTCAAATTTCATCATTCTTTCTTAAATATAACCACTTTTTGTCAAATTTTATCAATTTTTCTTGAATTTCATCAATTTTAGTAATATTTTATTAATTTTTTTCAAATTTAATCAATTTTTCTTCAAATTCTTCAATCTTAGGAAAAATTTTATTATTTGCGAGAAAATTAAATTAATAATTGAATTCTTTCAAAAAAAAAATGTTTTTTTATAATTTAAATCAACAAGTAAAAAAAGTAATATAAAATATAATTTGCTTTCACTTTTATATTTTCAGCCAGAGTAACAAAAAAAAATTTCGAGAAAAATCTTCAACATTTCCAAATATGCTTTTCGAAATTTTCTGCCTAATTGCAGTTCTCATTTTCATTCTCTACTGGCAACACAAATCGAATGATGATTATTGGAAAGTACGCGGTGTTCGAGGTCCGGAGCCGCAAAATTTCTTTTCCCTAATAAAAAGCATGCTAGTGACAAAAGCATTTATTGGCGATACAATAAACAAAATGTACGAAAATTATAAAGACGAGAAAATGATCGGTATGCTAGGTGGGAGGTTGCCAATTTTAATTCTCAAAGATCCGGACCTAATAAAGGATATATTGATAAAAGATTTCAGTAAATTTGCCGATCGCGGTATAAGACTACACGAGAAAGTGAATCCGTTATCGGCGCATTTGTTTTCCCTCGAGCCAAAACGTTGGCGACCATTGAGAAAAAGTTTATCGCCCGTTTTCACTTCGGGTAAATTGAAGGAAATGTTTTCACTTATCCTCAAGTCTTCGGACAATTTAGAGGAGTATTTGAAGAAAATTGTCCATGAAAATGATCAAGTGGAATGTCGAAAGTTAACGGCAAAATTTACAACCGACGTTATTGGCTCGTGTGCATTTGGCATTGAAATCAATGCATTCACCGATGAGAACAATGAATTTCTTCGAATGGGAAAAAAAATTTTCGACGTCGGCTTTAAGAGGGTATTTAAATTAAGACTGATGCAAACATTTCCGAATTTATACGACTTTCTTGGTACTCTACTTTCCGATACGGAATTGGATAATTTTTTTATTAATTTAATTAAGGATACGATAGAGTACAGAAAGGAGAATAATGTTGAGAGGCATGATTTTGTCGATTTGCTGCGGCACATGAGGGAGAATCCGGAAAATTTGGGTGATATAGGCGAGTATTTTTAAAAAATTTTAATTACAATCCTTTAAAAATACGTTTGTTTTACAAAATGAATTTTTTTTGCTCTCAAATTTCATCAATTTTACTCATATTTTATTAATTTATCTCAAATTTCAAGAATTTTAATCAAATTTTATTAATTTTTCTCAAATTTCAACAATTTTAATCAAATTTTATTATTTCTACTCAAACTTAATCAACTTTCGTCAAATTTCATCCATTGTTCTCACATTTCATCAATTTTACTCAAATTTTATTAATTTTTCTCAGATTTTACGAATTTTTCTCCAATTTCACCAATTTTACTCAAATTTTATGACTTTATTCAAATTTAATCAACCTTCTTCAAAATTCATCACTTTTACTCAAATTTCCCCAATTTTCCTCAAATTTAATCAAGTCTAATTAAATTTCATCAATTTTTCTCAAAATTCAATATTTCTACTCAAACTTAATCAACTTTTGTCAAATTTAATTCATTATCATCAAACTTCATCAATTTTACTCACATTTTATTAATTTTCCTCAAATTTAGTCAATTTTACTCAAATTTTATTAATTTTTCACACATTTCACCAACTTTACTCAAATTTAATTATTTTTATTGAAACCTAATTTATTTTTGTCAAATATCATCCATTATTCTCTAATTTCACCAATTTCACTCAAATTTTCTCATTTTTTCTCAAATTTACATAATTTTACTCAAATTTTACCAATTTTTCGTAAATTTCACCAATTTTATTCAAATTATATTACTTTTTTTTTAAATTTGATGGACCATTCTCAAACTTCATCACTTTTATTCAAATTTCCCCAATTTTACTCAAATTTAATTATTTTTTCTCAAATTTAATCAATTTTTCTCAAATTTCACCAACTTTACTCAAATTTTATTATTTTTGTCAACTTTAATCAATATTAATTAATCCTTATCAATTTCTGTCAAATTTAATAAATTTTACGTATTTTTGTCCAAATTTCAAGAATTTTACTCAACTTGTACTTGATAGAATTGTAAAATACAAATTTTAAATACAGATTTTCCTCAATTTTCTTCCGTTTTCTGAAATTTTAAAATACAAACATTCTTTTTAACAGAAGTCAAATTTTATTAATATCAATTTTTCCTAAATTTCATCAATTTTACTTACATTTCCTCAATGTTTCTCAAATTTCAACAACTTTTCTTAAATTTTCTGAATTTTTTCTCAAATATCATCAATTTTTCTTAAAATTCATCACTTTTACTAAAATTGTTCTCAAATTTCACCGATTCTATTAAAATTTAATTATTTTCTCTCAAATTTAATCAATTTTACTCAAATTTTATTATTGTTTCTCAAATGTAATCAATTTTACTCAATCTTCATCTATTTTTGTCAAATTTCATCAATTTTACTCATATTTTTTCAATTTTTCTCAAATTTCAACAATTTTACTCAAACTTCATCAATTTTTTTCAAATTTTACCCAAAGATAGGCGAGTATTTTTCAAATTTTTAGTTAGAATTAGAATTCTTTAAAATTACGTTTATATTTCAATAAAATGAATTTTTTTTTTTTTGAAAAAGGAAAAATAAAATTTTTTCAGACTTAACCGATAATTTGTTGGCCGCTCAAGCGAATGTATTTTTCGCCGCTGGATTCGAAACATCTTCCACCACAATGAGCAATGCTTTATATGAATTGGCACTCAATCATTCAATTCAAGAGAAACTTTATCAGGAAATAAGCGAGATTTTTCAAAAATCAGAAATCAATTTGTCATACGAGAATGTTAAAAATATGAAATATTTACATCAAGTTTTCCAAGGTTATTGTAAATACATTTAAATTATTATTATACTAAATATTAGCTGTATTTTTATTTTAGTTTTCTTTTTTTTATTTTTATTATTTTATTTTATTTATTATTATTTTATTTATTATTATTATTTTATTTTATTTATTAATATTATTTTTTTTATTTTTTTTATTATAAATTGAAAATAAAATAAAAATACAGCTAAAAATTTTGTAATTATTATTTTTATAGAAACTTTGCGAAAATACCCACCGGTACCATTTTTGATGAGATGCTCCTTAGATGAATATACATTTTCCGGGACCAATGTGAAAATTCCCAAAGGCCAGAGAATCTGGATACCGGCCTATTCTCTTCAAAGGGACTCCAAATATTATCCAAATCCAGAAATTTTCGATCCTGAAAGATTCAGTGACGAGGAGGTGAAACTTAGACATCCTATGTTATTTTTGCCATTTGGAGATGGTCCCAGAAATTGCATTGGTAAAGAAAAATTTTTATTCTTCTTAGGATAAAAATTCTATTCGAACAAAAAATTTCTATCAAAAAATTCAACTTTACACTCAATTTTTTTTTATAATTTCTTAATTACATTAAAAAATAGAATAATTTTTCAAAATAAATATTTAAATACCCATTTTTTTGTTTTGTCCAATGGAATTGAAACATTTCAATGAAACAAATTTTTAAAATTTATTTATTTAAAAATTGAACTCTTTCTAAAGATTACAAAAATAATTGTTTCAAAATTAAATTATTTTTTTCTTCAAATCTATTAATAAAATTATTTGAAAATTAAATCATTTCATTTTATTCAATTCTAAAACAATTTTGATATTAGCAAGTTCTATTATGAGAATTTAAATATTAAAATGTAAAAAAAAATTTATTGAATAATTGAATAAACTCTTAAATTTAAATTCTTATAAAGAACTTTATCAACATTTTTTTAATTATTTCCAATAAGTTTATTAAAATTTTCGAAAATCATTTTTTTTGTTTCAACTGCTATAAAAAATTTTGAGTAAATTCTTAAACATAGAAGAAAGTCGTTTTTATTGTGACAAATAAAAAAGAATCTAAATTGTTAATAATTTTTTGTTGCAGGCGCAAGATTTGCTGATTATCAAACAAAAGTTGGTCTTATCAAAATACTGAAAAATTATAAGGTCGATGTTTGTGAAGAAACGCCGATTCCTTACGAAAATAACGTAAATTCATTCCTACTGAGACCAAAAGAGGGAATACCGTTGAAATTC
This sequence comes from Leptopilina drosophilae, assembly GCA_032873175.1. NCBI lineage: Eukaryota > Metazoa > Arthropoda > Insecta > Hymenoptera > Figitidae > Leptopilina > Leptopilina drosophilae. Next base: position 5,735,211 of record CM065483.1, read on the forward strand.
ATAAAAATTGAGTCTTCTCAGTAAAAGCTAACAAATATCGAAAATCAAATTGTAATTTATTTATTTATTGTAAATAAAATTTATGTTTAAAAAATTAATTTTTAAAATTAAAAAAAATTTTCAAGACGTAAAATTTAGTATTGATGACCGCGCGCCTTAAATTCAAATAGCAATCAACGTGGCTAGTCAAATACGACTAAACTGTATGATTAAAGAAAAGACAACGCCTTAAATTTATTTCTTTATTTATCGTATTGGAAAAATTTTATCTACTTACAAAGTATATTTTTAATTTATAATTTATTTTTTTTGTTTATAATTATATTAACATTTTGAATAAGAATTTTCATTTTCTTTTTATCAAATATGTTTATTTAAAATTAAACGATACCAAAAGTTCCAATGTAAAGATGTAAAATTATATTATTATTTTCCAAATAAGTACCCATCAGAAGTCCAATAATTAAAAACAAAAGTTTCTGCACTCAAAATATTAGTCGAGGTTATGTCTTGCGAATTATTGTCTCACTAAATTTCTGTTTTATAATCCGCTATTTATTCTTGATTGGAGATGTTGAAAATTACTAATTTAATAAGTATTCTCACAAGGTGTGCATCATGAATCATCAGCAGAGTGGAAGAAGTGAAAAAATGAGGAAAAAATAATAAAACTCTCGTGTGTATATCATTTTTCTTTCCTAGTCGTCACCACACATCTCATCTAACTGTTATTATTTCTTTATACTCCCGACTATACTATAGATTTTTCGTAGTGGAAAAAAATTCCAAGGTGTACACAATTCTAACATTTCGTCAAATTTATTATTTGTTTTCTATCCAAAATTCAGTGTGTCTATGAGAAAAATAATAAACAATGGAAAATATGGATGAAATTTTATTGGATAATTATCAAAATGTCAAAAGTCCTGCAAAAACAATGTGTGATAATTTGGAGTTTTGGATGACTCGACTTCCGGCTTTACTTCGTAATTTACCCATCATTCATTTGGCAATTCCCGGTAAGTTTAAATTCTGCAACAATTTTCAAATTTCGCAATTTTCATTGAGAGGGAAAAAATGGAAGAAAAAAAGGGAGAAGCAAATTTCTAATCTAATTTAAATTTAATAATTTAATAATTAATTAAAGTAATTAGTTAATTAATTAATTAATTTAATTTTAATTTAATCATTAATTTTCTAGTTTAATTTTTATTCTATTTCTAATTTTATTTGGAAAATTTCTGTTGTTATTGTTTTTAATTAATACTTTTTTTAATTTAGAGATTAACGTTCTTTTTATCGGATAAAAATGTTTGATATTCATCATCATCTGAATTGAAATATAAAACTGGATATTAGATTGCAAATAAATAATTGTCTACTTAAGTCATTTGTAGACATAATTTAATTGAATACTGAAATCAAGGTTTTTCTCACAATTAACTTTTTTCCCAGCAAACTTGTTTTTATTAATCTGCGGACTCTCTGTCTTGAAAAACATTACTTGCACTTGATAGAATTGTAAAAAACAATTTTTAAGAAGATATTTTCCTCAATTTTCTTCCATTTTCTTAAAATTTAAAATACAAAGATTCTTTTCAACAAAAATATGATTTTATCAATTTTTCTCAAATTAATTAATTTTATACAAACTTCATTAATTTTTTTACTATTTTCGAAGAATTTTTAAGGAATTTTGCTTTTTATAATTAAGTATACAGATATTTACCACAATTTTCTTCAAATCTCGTCAATTTTACTTAAATATCAAATTTTCTTTAATTTCCTGAATTTATCTCAAATTTCATCAACTTTTCCTTAAATTCACACTCTCAAATTTTATCAATTTTACTCAAATTTCATCAATTTTTTTTTAATTACACAAAATATAATCATGTTTTATTAATTTTTCTTAAATTTAATCAATTTTACTCAAATTTTATCAATTTTTCTCAAATTTCTCAAATTTTACTTAAATTTTATTATTTTTTTTTTCAAATTTAATCAATTTTACTCAAACTTAATCAATTTTTGTCAAATTTCATCTATTGTTCTCGAATTTCATAATTTTACTCATATTTTATTGATTTTTCTCAAATTTAATCAATTTTACTCACATTTTATCAATTTTTCTCTAATTTCACCAATTTTATTTAAATTTTATTACTTTTTCCACATTTAATCAATTTTACTCAATTTTTGTCAAAATTAATTGATTCTTCTGAAATTTAATCAATTTTACTCCAATTTCATAAATTTTTGTCAATTTTACTCATATTTTATTAATTTTTCTCGAATTTAATCAATCTTTATTAAAATTCATCAATTTTTGTCAAATTTAACCAATTTTACTCAATTTTTACCAATTATTCTCAAATTTTATTATTTCTACTCAAACCTAATCAACTTTTATCAATATTTATCCATTGTTCTCAAATTTAATTAATTCTACTTAAATTTCATCAATTTTACTCATATTTTATTAATTTTTCTCAAATTTAGTCAATTTTACTCAAATTTCATCAATTTTTATCAAATTTCATCAATTTTACTCATATTTTATTAATTTTTCTCGAATTCAATCAACCTTTCTTAAAATTCATCAATTTTTCTCAAATTTCACCAATTTTACTCAAATTTTATTATTTCTACTCAAACATAATCAACTTTTGTTAAATTTAATCAATTTTTCTCAAATTTTATTAATTTTTCTCAAATATTAAAAATTTTACTCAAATTTCATCAATTTTTCTCAAACATAATTAATTTTACTTGAATTTTATTAATTTTTTTTACTATTTTTGAAGTATATTTTACAGATCCAATGTCAATTTCACTAATTTCAATGAAAAAAATTGTTTTATAAAATAATAGAAGCATTCTGGAAGTATTAAATTTTAATCTACAACTTTGTAGATATTTTCCTCAATTTTCATCAATTTTACTTAAGTTTCATCAATTTCACTCAAATTTAATCAATTTTACTCAATTTTCATCAAATTAACCCCAAAATTCATCAATTTTACTCAAAATCCATCAAATTTTCTCAAAATCATCTCTAAATTCTTTGCAGGTTCACATAATACAACAACATACACTGTAAATCGTTACAACGACATTGGAATTGACGAATCAACAGTAATACAACTCCTGGGACGTTTTTTTCCATTTATATTGAAACCAATTATTTTCAATTGGTCCGTGAATCAATACGACTCTGTGAAGGAACAATTAAACGGAGGAATTCGTTATCTAGATCTACGTCTAGCGACAAAACCAAATACAAATTCCATTTATTTCCTCCACGGACTCTATGGTTCAGAGGTGAATGAACCCTTGGAGCAAATAAACAATTGGCTTTCATCGCATCCCCAAGAATTTGTAATTTTGGATTTTCAACATTTCTATTCGTTCGCCGATGAACATCATCGTCAATTAATAACGAAAATAAAAAATATTTTTCGCTGGAAATTATGTCCATTCTATAAGCAACTCAATAATATAACATTACAATGGTTGAGTTCAGAGAAATATCAAGTTATCGTCATCTACAGGAATATTGTGGCAAAAAATTTTCACGATCTATGGCCAAGTGGAATGTGGCCGACGCCTTGGCCCGATACAACAAATTCCAAGGAATTAGATGAATTCCTAACGAAAACAATTGAGAAGAGATCGCAAAATATGGGTTTTATTTCTCAATGTCTATTGACACCGAATCTTTCCTACGTGATGAGACATTTGGGTGGGAATTTATATCGTGATCTAGCGGAGAAATGTCGAAATGCCTCGTATCCTTGGATAAATGCAAATAAACCCGGACCTGGAGGAATGAATATTGTCATTACTGATTTTGTCTCGCATTGTGATTTTTTGTTCTCAAAAACTGTGATTCAACGAAATGCGACATTAATCGACGATGAAGTTAAGTTCACAAAAAATTATTGAAAAGTTAAAATAAGAAATTTTTAATTTAATAAGCAGCTTTCTGTAAATATTTTTTCATCCCTCCCTCCTCGACAGTATTTGTAAAATCATTAAATTAAAAGAAAACAAAAATTCCAAATACTTCTTCCATGAAGAAGGAGAAATAAGTTTTGATAAAAATAAATCATGTAATAATTTGAGTGCATATATATTTCTCTGAGAAAGTTTTTCTTATATACAATAAATATTGTGACAAATACGATCTATAAATGATTATTTGTATAAGTATATAATTCTAAAACGTTCGCTAATTTGTGACAATAATTAAAAGAGAAGAAGACGAAAAATTATGTTTCACTTTAGAAATACAAAGAAGTTTATTTTTTTACCGAAAGAATTCCTCATAGTGACGAATCGCTTTATTTTCAAAGATAATAATCTTTAAGAGAGGTAAATTTCAAGCAATCACTATGGAAATTCTTTTATACAAGTAGAGGATTTTTTAAATATTCAGTGTATTAATTTAAAAATATTTTAATTCAAAGGTTAAAACTGCAGGGATCACCGTTATTTTTTCTATTTACCTAATTTCTTTTTTTCCCATGTTTATTCACTTAGATTAATCAAAATTAATTTAATTAATAAATTATTAAAAATTTCCTAAAATCATAAATTTGCTTCCTTCATCCAAAAAAAGTTACATGACACTTGTCAATTTTTGTAATTTAAAAAAATGTTTCATTATGCTCGAAGAAAAAAAAATTTTTTTTTCGGTAAACATTGGAAAAAGTTTTAGTTTTATGAAACTTGATAATCATTTTATATTATTTTTCAGACTTTTAAAACATTATTTATTATTTACTAGTTTACTCTGAAAATAATAATTTTTAATAATGAATTTTATTTTTTCTTCAAATTTACTCAAAGATCATCAATTTTACCCAAAATTCACCAATTTTCCTCAAATTTTACCAATTTCACTTAAATTTAAAATTTTTCTATTTTTGAAGGAAATTTTACAGAATTCGAAATAAAATTACTAATTTTTATTGAAATTTACTAAAGATAAGAGGAGAGTTTTACTATTTTTGAAGAAAATTCTGTCGTTTCCAAAGTGAATTTTACTAATATTTATAATAAAAATTGTCTTCGAAAATAGTAAAAATTATTCTAAAAATAACAAGTTTCGATATTAAATTTTACTCATTTTCGTTGAAATTTTGACCAATGTCCGAAGCAAATTCACTATTTTTTACTAAATTTTTATTCAAATATTATCAAAATTTACTATTCAAATAACGATCTTTAATAGCAAATTAATAACAATTAAAATTAAAATTAAAATCAACTTTTTAACCAAATGTTTTTCAAAAGTAAACTTAAAAAACGCTGTAATTACAAAAAAAATCTATTAAAAAAACTATTTTTAAAAGAGAATAAAATTTATTTAAAAAAATTTTATTCTCTTTTTGAAGATTAAAATCCCTTTCTCTATCTAATTTATTAAAAAAAAAATCACCGTGATCCCCGAAATTGTTAAAAGAGAAAATCACAGAGAAACAGTGTTTATAATAATTAATGCACTGTGGTCTCATAATTAAAAATTATATTTTTACTTAAAAAAAAGAACTTTTATTCATTCACATTGTACGCAAGTGCGTGACAATTTTTTTTCTTCGAGAAACAATTTCATCATTTTTTTTCAATGTAAATGTAGTAGTTAAAATTACAACAAGTTTACCAAGTTTGTCTAAATCGTGGTAAACTTGATGCAAGGTCGATATTTACCTATTAACGGTAAACTTATGATTTTCTAATCACCATATTTTTCAGACTTTTAGATTATAAATAACGACAATATATTTAGTCGCTAAATTGGCAGCGAGAATATTAAATAACTCTTTGATCAGTTCCATTGATGCGAATTTTCATTTTGTTTCCTTCCGATGATATTTATTTATAAATTTTGTATTTTTAATTTTCCATTGCATTTTTAATCAGTTTTAATCATTTCTGATCAGTTTTCATCATTTTTACTCAATTTTCATCAGTTTTCATCAATTTTCATCAACTTTCATCAGTTTTTATCAGTTTTAATCAATTTTTATCAGTTTTCATCAGTTTTAATAATTTTTAATTATTTTGCTTCAATTTTCTACAATTTCCTTCAAGTTTTTTTATTTTTCTTCAATTTTCTCGCGTATCGATATTTTTTTCATTCTCATTATTGGGTCACAATGCTTTAACTTTGAGTTGCTTCATTCTGGGAGCTCGTTTCTTGGCGAGACGCTTCTGCTCCTTCTCCTCCCATTTTCTCTGCTTGTCCGGATCCTCTTCCTGGAGGATTCTCTCTTTTTCCTGTCGTCGACGTTCCTCGCGACGTTGAGCGGCCGCTTCAGCTCGAGCAGCGTGTGTCGTTTTCAAAAATGCTTCTTCCACACGCTGTCTATTTTTGTCACTCTTCGCTCTTCCCTGTTGAATTCAAAAGAAAATATTACCAACTCATCAAAAGTGTTTATTATTTTAGAAAAATATTGTTCCTAGGAAAGGGAAAAAATTATTTCTTTCCAGAAAACGAAAAACATTTTTCCAGGAAACGAAAAGCATTTTTCCAGGAAACGAAAAGCATTTTCCCAGGAAACGAAAAGCATTTTTCCAGGAAACGAAAAACATTTTCCCAGGAAACAAAAAATATTTTTCTAGAAAACGAAAAAAATACAAACTTCTTTCGATAATTTGAAGCGACGTAATTTGTCCAATAGATGGAAAGTTAAGTGAAGTAAAGGCCTCATTCTTTCCTGCATTTCTGCACTTTGAATACGGCCCTTAATACTAATGTTGAGACCTATTAAAAGTACTCGTTTCACTTCGGGCATTGTGAGTTGACTAGAATCCCTGTAAAAGAAAATTTGGAAATTAATTTTTTGTTTCCATTTGTTTTCCAATAAACAAAAAAAAATACCACTCACTCTTGTTGCTTTGCGCCACTAAATTGATCGCTAACATGAATATAATCAATGTACTGGGCATATTTACTAAAAGCTTGAATAACCCTCGTGTCAAGAACTGTGAAAGTTGCTTCGGCAATTTCTGACATTACATAAAAACCAGCGGGCAAGTTAAACTTTTCACCGGGTCGTTTCTCGGGACAATAGACACTAATGTCGGCGACGTCTTTCGTGAAATGCATTGCCGTTTTCTTCGAAGCAACAGCAAGAACAAAATTGTCAGTCTCATCTTTCGAGAATTCAATTCTAATGTGCGCTTGATCATTCTGTGGTCGCACAATTTGTGCTAGAACGGCAACTAAATCTTGTCGCTTTATTAATTTCAGTTCAATGAGCATTGAATCGCAGCCCACTCGCCCCGAACAATAGAGACTGTATTGTGATTCACTTTCTTTAACAACTGTACCGCCATTATCCGAGGATTCTTCACTCGACTTTCCCGTATCGCCGACGAGGGAAAAATTGTCAGTGAACAATTGATTGTGATCATTGAACCACGATTCGGCGATGCGACAATTCTTCGATCTACCGGCAATGTAGTTTATAAAGTAGACAACCAAACCGGCGACCATTAAAATTTCCAAATAGAAACTATCCCATCTTGCGCGTAAATGGAGGGGGACTTTTGTAATTGTCAGAGTTGACGGTTCGTCCGGTTTTCCAGCCGCATTCCCACCTCCTACGTCCAATCCCTCGAATTCCTCTTCATCCTGAAAAAATCCACATTTTATTATATTAAGAAATTGTTTATAATTAATGTTGATTTCTAGAAAAATTCTCGTTTTTCTTTTTTGAGGCAAACAAAAGACACGAGAATTTCGAATTGTAAATATTTAATTCAATTTCTAGCATCGTACTTGAAAGTGATCGAATTCACTGTCCGCATCTTCGACTAAAACATCGTCTTCTTCAAAAGTTTGATCCTTCTCTGTTTCAATAAATTCATCAGTCTCACGTTCTGCAACCGCAGGTGCTTTCGGTTTTTCCTCCTCAAAATCTTCAAACTCTGCAAATTCATTGTCTTCGTGAACGTCCTCGTGAAAGTGGGCAGTTACCCACAAATTAGTACCGACTAAAATTATATGAAGTACAACAAGCCACAGTTTCATTTTTCCTAAAATCGAAAGAAACTTCAATAAGCCACAAAATTCATTTTTCTATCAAAACAATTTTTTAAAAATCAATCTAATCAATTATTCTAACACATTAAAGTGTCTAAAGTGTTGAACGTTCAAATGAACCAAAATGTTTTTTTTTCTTTTCAATATTATTCACTATTATTATCTCGAAATGACAATTTAAAACAAATGTAACTCAAATGCTGAGAAAATAATTCATTTCTTAATTTGTAAATTAATATTTTTTACCGAAATTCAAACATCGAAAAATGTAATGAAAATATTCGTTCATTTGAACCTTCAGAACTTTAGGGTCATAATAATTTATTCTAAAAAATAATTCTCATAATTCTGACAAATTATTCTGCATTATTGACTTATTATTATAATAAGTAACTCTAATAAATTATTTTAATAAGTAACTCTAGTAAATTATTTTAATAAGTAACTGTAATAAATTATTTTAATAAGCAACTCTAATAAATAATTCTAATAAGTAATTTTAATAAATAAATCTAATAAATCATTCTTCCAAAAAGTATTTCCCATACATAAATCAATATACTCCAAAAAGAAATCTGATAAACTCCAAAATTCATGACACAACATAACCTTAAAAAAATATTAATTCAAAGGCCTTAAGTTCACTGTAATATAGAAAATTTGGTAAATTCATTTCCAAACCACATGAACTTAATTTCACAACATTTTTCCTTCTTTCTCTTTTTAGTTTAAACAGAGATTATTATTCTAACACAGAAAAATGAAATGCTCCGAAATAGAAAACAGAAGTAGACTTGAGATTTGAAAGAGAAATAATCATTTAGATGACTTACCTTATTTACACTTTCACAAGACACAAATTAGGTACGATATTAGAAATTTATTAGTTATAAATAAATTAATTGAAAAACATTCTGGTTCGAAAAATCCTCAACAAAAAAAAATCAGTAATATAATGAAAAGCACCCCGAAATGTGAATTGCACAATATGAACTGTCATGAACGTTGCCACGAGTCCTGTCTGACCACGTGATCTTCAAGTAGATCTAGATTCTAGGAGCGGCGTGAAGTTAAAGTGAAGTTAACAATATTCAAGGGTTGGATAGTTTTACAAAAATCAGTATAAAGGTGTTCTCATAATTGATAAATTTGGCAGCATTTCTATGAAAAGTAAAGTAAGCACCCATAACTACTCAACTCTGTATTGTTTACATAACCTCAAAAATGTGCCTGATGAAAAAAATATACTTGAAATGTCAAAAAGCATGCGTATAAAAAAAACGTCACACACAGATAATTAATGTTTATTAATGTCATAAACATTTAATACAAAATTCTTGTTTAATACACATGTAAGTGTTAGTGTTTTGTGTCAGTGTTTTCTTGTGTATATAATAAGTCTCGAGGTCAAAAAGTTTGTTTTTGAAACGTAAAAAAAATATATGATGAAAAGTTTTCTCCAATTATTAACGTTTGCAATATTGAGGAAATAAAATTGTAGACGAAAAAGAAAACATGGTATTTATGGATATTTTTCGGAGTTTCTTTGGTTTGAAAAAACACGACGAGCAAAATTTCAGGTAAGAAAAACAATATCGAATATTATTGTTAGTATTGAGGGATTAGTGTTAATTAAGTATCGAAAAATTCCGTGTGATTTTATATTAAAAAATAGGTATTTTATTTATTTTGAAACAATTCGATTGGTACCTAGGTAAATATATGTAATTTTTTAGGTTAAATACAAATTGGGGATAATATTGAATATATATATGCGTGTACATTTTTTGCATGATGCAATATTGTTTCTTTTTTAATTTTAGACCCGAGGATTCGAATGAAAATAAATTCCGAAAACCAATTTGGATTAATAATGATGATGACGATGACGATGAGTACAGTAGTGATTTCAAGTATATAAATAAAGAACTTTTTTCTAAAACAATTCCTTTTGTTTTTTTTTTTTAATCCGACATTGCTTCTTTTTTGAAAAATTAGAAAATTAATGATTCGATGAGTATTTGTATTAAAAAAAAAAATTAGTAAATTATAGAATGAAAAATTTAATTTTGTAATTTTCCAGTAGACATCAGAATGGAGGAAATGTTCATGTCGAAATATTTGGCGATCCATTTGATATGAGTCAATTTGAATCGCAAATAAATAATATAATGAAAAGTTTCTTTGGCGGATTTTCAGGACAGAGGGGAGGATTTTTTGATCAATTCAACGGTGAATAGTTTATTCATTTCCTTTTTTTAAAACTAGCTTTTTAGTAGAAAATAGTTTTTCCCCTACATTTAAAAACTTTTTTTTTAGTTTAATTTAATTTTTTCTGATTAAAGATGATTCAAGTACAATTTTCGCCTTACCCGAACCGCCAGGACACTCAAATCATCGATCGGGCAACAATTTACGAGATCAAATTTTACAACGTGAATTCGATTCAATTGATAATCGTGAAAATCAAATAAAAGCAGATCAGGACTTGGATGGAAAGTAAGAAGCAAAAAATCAAATTCTTTTCTATTCAAATGAAATTTTTAAAGATTTTTTTTAATTTAAAAATTTTTAAACAAAAAAAAATACATTTATTTTACAGAATTAATAAAGAATCTCTTGTGAAATTTTGGCAAGATCCATCAAGTCGACAAATTGATTCAATAATTCAGCCGGAAAGGAAATCGTGCACTGGATTCAATTTTTCTGGATCATTGTCATCAACTCGAATAATAACAAGAGGCGATGGCACTGTTGAGAAACATCAAACATTTAAAGATAATCAAGGCAATGAGAAAACAGTCGTTCGTCGACAAATTGGCGATAAAGTTCACGAACTTATTAAAAATCGCGATAAATCTGGAATTGAAACAACAACCGAGAATTTTATCAATATGAACGAAAGTAAGAAATATTTTCATGAAAACAATTTTTTATAATTTCTCAATTACCTTAAAATATTTATTTTTCACATTCCATTAATTACTGAAGTTGAAAAATCTTGCCTTTTTTTCAGACGAAATAAAAACATTTAATGATAATTGGAAATCGGACAATGATCAAAATTCACAAACTGACTTTGGTCCGAGAAATTTATTCCCCTGGCATCAATTTTTTGGCCCCGGTGCAAAATTGTAGATAATTAGGAAATTGTAAGTTTTTTAAGATTTGAAAAATCGTTTTCTATAAAAGAATTAAAATAACAAATTTTTTTAACCGTTTTCTTCACTTTGAATATATCAAATCTTTTTTTAAATTAAAGAAACGTAGAAATTTGAAAATAAATAATTTTGTTTGGAAATTTTAAATAAATTCAAATGCAAAATACTTTAATTGTAATTGTATAAAATAGATGAAATGAAAAAACTAGGGTAATTTAACGGTAAATTGTTTATTTACTGCTTTGTATATATAGTCTGTACATATTACATATATACAATCTAATAAAACATTATTGTACGGGCAATCAAAATGTTTGCTCTCGCCTTTTTTTTAGAGAAAGAACCATTTTTTTTATTTATTCCTGAGCGATTACGACGCTGCGCGACTTACCACGAACGAAAATTAATAATTATTTATTTATTATCTCATAAGATGCTGCTGTCGTAAAATTTTATTTCTCTTCCGAGTGTTTTTTTTGCACCAACAAATTAAAAAATAAAGAACAAATATACATTTTTTTCCCCCGAAACAAAATAATAGTTTCAGTGCAATTTTCTTTTAGGTTTGTCATTAAAACTATAATCGTGTATACATAATAATTAAATTATAAATTAAACGTGCAGCTCACTGAAAAATAATTACAATACTGATGTTAATTTATATTTTACTTGAATTTCACTTTATTTTCTCGATTTTATTTTCTATCTCTCAAGATTCAATTTTTCAACGTTTATTTTTAACAAATTTTTTTTCTTATTCAAATAAAATCCTCTAATTAAAATCGAGAATTTAAAATTTAATTCTTGTTCCTGCAACTCAAATTAAATATTGTGCTCAAAGAATAAAATTGAAATTATGAATTTATAAACAATAAATTTGATTCGCCATTAAAAACATACATATCGCGCATTTTTAATCTAGAAAAACATATTTAAAAGAGAGTTATATTTTATAAGATTTTAAAGAAAAAATAAAAAAAAAGATTTCAATTTCGTAAAATTGTAGGAGCAATGTGTATAATAAATGTATATCGGTGCACAAGTTTCATATCTATATCTATAATACAAGTTATTTACAAACAAAGACGTTGTATATAAGAATGGGAAACAATACATTTCTTTTAATTTGTTTACAATATATATTTATAAAAAATATTTTTAGAAAATTTTGCGAACTATGAGAAAAATGTTCAAAATTTCATTTCCTTTTAAAGAAGCAAATTTTCCATTAAGAAAAAATTTTTTTAAATTCCAATTGATAAAAATTTGAACACTTAATTATCAACGGTGACAAATTTATTTATTTACCCACAACAGTTAAAAAAGAAAGGAAAAATTATAATTTGTGAAAAAAATCCTACATGCAATAAAAAATCATTTCATTCAATAAATTTTTATTATATTTATTTTTTAAAAATTTAAACATTTTTCTCAATATTTCGAAAAACATTTTTTTTTTTCGTTTCGTCGTTGATAAAATTTAATAAAATTAAAATTAAATTAAAAATCCAAAGAAGACATTTTATTAATAAAATTTCTCTCTTTCAATTCCCAATATGATAATGAACTTTTGCAATAAAGTGCAATTAAATTGGCAAGATTTCAAAATTAATTTCGCAAAAATATCAAAAGAAAAATTAATGCAAACAATTTCGAACAAAATCTAAATAATTAGATTTTTATTTTATAAATTATTTTCTTATTATTTTTGTACAATTTTTTAGTGCTGTACAAGATGGAAATCAGTGATTTATGAGAAATTTTCATATACGATAAATTATTAGGAAAAAAAACAATTTTTAAGATTCTTCGGGAAAAGAATTTTTTCCTAAGGAATCTTTGAGAAAATAAATCTCAAAGAAAGAAAAATTTTTGGAATTTAAGAAAAGAGTATTAAAAAATAGATTTTGAAGAATCTCAAAATTTGTTTTTTTTCTTTAAAAAAAAAAATGAAGAGAAAATTTTCACTTTTTCTCTCCACGAAATCTGTTCCAGACAGTATACACAATATTTATTGTCCCCTGTGATAAATAAAAATTTTAATTTACTTTTTATTATATACAATTTACTTATTGGGAAGAAAAACATTTTTTCTCATTCCAGGGACTTTTTTTTTGATCGTCAAAGAATTGAAGTGAAAAATGTTTGAATAGCTAAAAATTCGTGTGTCCTTCAATTAAATTGAAATTTTTATTTTTCTAACACACGCTAATAAAAATATTGAAGAATAAAGTTCGAGAAAAATAATTTGATTAAAAAGAAAAGAAATTCTTCTCATTCCTTTTACATTCTCTTTCTCTCTTTTCTTTCTTACAGAAATCCAAATGGATTTTTATGTAATCAAATCATTTACTGTAAAGAAAAAACAAAATTGAAAAAATTTCTCAAAATTGGTTTACGTAAATAAAATTTTACATTTAAATTTACTGTAATTTTGTATTCAAAATTCAACTTGAACTTTAAAAGTAGAAATAAAATCAAATTTTACAATAATGTAAAAATGAATGCATTACTCTCATATATTTTTAATGTATAAGAGAAAAGTGCAATTTTATTTGAAATAAAAATGCACTTGGATTAAAATTTCCTATAGGAAAAAAAAATGACAAACGAAAACTTGTTTCAATTTAACGAAATTTCACTCCCACTGAATGATTTGCTTTTCATAAAAATCCTCTTTCATTTCTATGAAACTTTCACTACAAAACGTTAGAACAATTTTATCCTACCATTTGTATACAGTCATAATTAACGACAGTCAGGTGATTTCTAGTTTTATACAATTTTAGGGGGTTTTGCTTTTGAATATTCAGTACATTATGTCTGAAAAAAGAAAAAATTTAATTTTATTTATAGAGAGAACAATTTTAAGATTGAAAGAAAGATTCTTGTAAAAATTATTACTAATAAATTAAATCATTACCTACGGGAAAATCACTCTTGTCCGAAACCTTCCGTTTCTTCGATAGCATAATTCAGTTTCTCCACCATTTGATCGTAACTTTTATATGGCGGCAGGTCCAATCGATTGAAACATGTATGTGACCTTGGTAGCCAAGTGTCTTTGCCAACTTTCTCTATGCAAAATCTCTGTGGTCCATTGCTTCCTACAAAGTTTGGAGAAAAGTAAATTTAAGTTATTCAAATTCTTTAAGGATTTTTTGTTTTTGTTTTTTGAAATATCGCTCAATATTTTACCCATTAATTCAGCAAAACCTCCAACTGGAACTCGACAAGTACCGGTGACGAACTGTAAAAGTCTCGCTCGCTTTTCACTGTCGGTTGATCGCACAAACTGTGATAAAGAGAAAAAAAATTAATAATGTAAGAAAAAAAATACATAGGATAAGAAAAAAAAATACATAGGATAAGAAAAAAAATACATAAAACTATAAAATTACAAACCTGCCAAAACCAAAGAACTTGTTTACTATTTCTCGTGTAATGCCTGTAAATTGTATTTCTTTGCCAGTCTTCAACGTCAATTTCCTGCATTCCACAGAGCATTAGTTCAAGTTCACGTTCATCGAAATATTTCAGCCACTCGAGTGGAACGACAGAATTGAAACCTTCTAAAAATGCTTTTGTTTGCTCCTCAATTCCACGTGTCATTCGCCATTCAGTCATTAAACGTATATATTCCTCTTTATTCTCCTCGACAACACGAATTTTATCACCATTCTCTTTTAATTCATGATGAATAACTTGGCCTAAAATTTCAAAATCGACACTATAATACAACTCGAGTCCGCATTCATCGATATTATTTTCTTTAATCCAAACGAGTGACTTATAAAATTCCGGATCAATTGATTCAATGTCTTTCATTATTAATTTCTTATTCAACATTCGCTTGTAAAATGGCATTGTAAATCCACTGTAGATGAAGCGACCATGATAAAGAGCCTATGACAAAAGAACAATTAATTTAGGACAAAGGAATAAAGAATAAAAAGTAAGGAATGAAAAGTAAAGAATGAAAAGTAAAGAATAAAAAGTAAAGAATAAAAAGAATAAAGAAAAGAAACGAACTGAAATCAAGAATCTTATGCAATCTTACCATTGCAATGAATCTGCCGATAAATTTAAAATACTGAAGATGATCCGGATTCACGTACGAGGCTGGATTAATTTGCAAACTGTAATTACTTTTATTGGCGTATTCAAAAAGGCAATACATTGGATTAAGCACCTCGTGACTTAAAAGGAAGAACCATTCTCTGCCAAAAAAAAAAAAGAAATTTTGTTTAAAATTCCAAACGATCTCTCTGACTTTTTAGTTTTTAGAAGAAATATTTTACCTAGAAACACCACCGTAGTCGAGACCCTCTTCACCTTTAAAAATTATGTACAATCTACGTCTCAAGGCGAACGCTTCAGCGTTCATTATTTGATGATATGAATCCTCAAAGAGTGTTTGTCGACTGACACTTATTTTTATATGATTCGGCAAAGCATTTGTTTGACACAAGAAACGAAATTGCGAAAGTTTCCAACGGAACGATCTCTCGTAAGCCCTTGGCACACGATAAGCTCCCTTTGGTCTGAAAATCAACAGCAATAAAAGAAAATACTTTCTGGCAAAAAAAATAATGTAAAAATAGAAAAATCCTCACCCCTTTGGAGCGCCGGGTCTTGGATCTTGGAATGTTGTTGTTCTCGAATTGTGATCGACAAAATAACGTACACCATCTTCGGTTAAACGAATTTCCCAGCCGTCTGGCAATTGTGGTTCGTCCATTCCCGTTTCCTGTCCTTGTGTTCGTGGATCTTCCCACTGTGTTGTTCGATTTTTGTGATTCACATAATAAACACGACCCTCGGGCTGTTTTCTTCGTTCCCAACCAGCTGGCAATGGTCCCAATGCATCGTCTTCGGAATCAACGGCAGCCAATGGCGTTGTCGATGGTCCAGCGACGGCAATTGGAGCGCCATGATGATGATGATGATGATTCGCCTGAGGATAAAGAAACCTTTGATTTCCCTGTTGAACGACAAATTGACGTTCGCCCTGCCATTGTTGAAAATGTTGTAGCCTCTCTGTATTTGGCCTTTGCCACGTTGTACTTCTTGTATTATGATCCACATAGTAAATTCGTCCTCGTGGATCTCTTCGCACTTCCCAACCCGGTGGCAGTGGTTGTGGTCTCTCCCAGGATGTACTGCGTGTATTATGATCCACATAGTATCTGCAGATTTAATATTTTTAAATTATTTTCTTCACTTCAATCGATTATTCGATATTTTAAGTACTTGATAGATTTTCTTGCTTAATTTCCTTCAATAACTGAATAAATAGTCAAACTAAATAGTAAAACTAAATAGTAAAACTAAATAGTAAAACTAAATAGTAAAACTAAATAGTAAAACTAAATAGTAAAACTAAATAGTAGACTGCTAAAAATTAAAAGAACAAAATTAAATTATACACTTTGAATGAACTGTTCTTCCTGGTAAAAGAGTTGATGCCCCAAAAAGATATAGCTGTCTCTAACGACGCGTTTGTAGCCAAAGCGTGAACCTCCTTTCTAACGTTATTCCCAATTACCTTATTCCCCCCCTGAGACTTTGGTATCTGCAATTTAAATCTTCGATCTCCGGTCAGTGATTTTCACTAGAAAATTGAAAGACTATTTTTTCTAAAGCGATTCACGGAAAGTGCGATGAAAATATAAAACATCCCTTGCCCTGATTAAGAACAGTGAGTATTGCATCAATTATCGAAACCCTTCGCCTTTTCGACTTTCTTTGCCTGATAAACAAGCGAGTTTTGCATCAATTGTTGACCGACCTGTCATAGAGTCGAATTAACAGAAATTTTACCCATCGTACCCAATAAAAAAATTGGTCTAAACAACCATATCTAAAGGTTTATTTCTTTCCTTAAGAAAGAAAATAAACATTACTATTTTCCAGTCATTAAAGAACTCTCCAGCTTTCAATGTATTAAAGACGTGAAGAAGAAACTCTGGATAAGAGATTATTTTAGCAAACAAATCTATAGAATCTAGCTACTTATCTTATAATAGCCATTTTTTTCTACAAATTAACTTTACATTCTCCTTAAACTTAATGCAATTTGATTAATAACAGAGCTCGAAGTAGGTTCGTAAATTATGAAAAAGTCCGTAACTTTGCTTCAAGTTCGTAAAAGTCCGTTTTTTTTAAAAGGTCCATAAAGTCCGTAATTTCATTCAAAAAGGATGAAAGGTTCCTAAAATTGTACGATATAATTTGGAGAGTTTTAGAGAAATTACAAATGATTGCAGAAATTCAATTATTCTTAAAAGTACTAAAATTCTTCGCAAAAATTCAATTATGTTCAACAAATTTTTTAAATTCTCGTCAAAATTTCAATTATTTTTAGAAATATTAAAATTCCTGTCCGAAATTGATATATTTTCAAAAAAAAAAACTAAAAAACGTCAACATTTCAATTATCTGTATAAATAAGTAGCAAAATTCTTCAACAAAATTCAATTATTTTCAAAAAATTTATTAAAATTCATTTTAAAAAATTCAATTATTTTCATAATTAACAATATTTATCACACGAATTCAATTATTTTCTAAAGTAATAAAATTCAATTATTTTCAAAAATTTTAATAAAATCCATTGCAAAATTTGAATTATTTTTAAAAGTATTAAAATTCTTCGCAAAAATTAAATATTGTTCAATAACTACTATTTTTATAAAATTTACCAAAAGAATTTAATTATTAAAAAAAAAAATTTAATAAAATTCTACAAAAACTTTCAATTCTTTTCAAAAAATAATAGAAATTTCACAAGAATTTCATTAATAATAATTTTTTTTTATAAATTTCTTCGCAATCATTCAACTGTTTTCATAATTAATAAAATTTTACCGGGATTCAATTATTTTCGTATGTAATAAAATTCTTTTTAGGAATTCAATTATTTTTAATAAAATTTTAATCGAATTTCTGGAAAATATTCTTAAAAATTTTTATTAAAATTCGTCCAAAGAATTTAATTGTTTATAAATTTGTTGATGAAATTTTTAATAGAAATTGAATTCCAAGAAACATTCAATTATTCAAAAAATTATTTATTTTTGTATTTAAATTATTTAAATTCTGGTAGAACTTTCTCATAAACATTGATTTAAAAATAGATTTCAGTTAAAATGTTAGATTATAATAATTGAATTCTTTTCAGAATTTTCATTAAAATTTTTAAAATAATTGAATTTCTACCAAAAAAAAATGTTATCAAAACTTTTTAAAATGTTTGAATTTCTGCTAAAATTCTAATATTTTTTTAAATAGTCGAATTCTTGTGAAGAATTTTATTAAGACTGGTGAAAATATTTGATTCCCTGCAAAGATTTTTATTATTTTACGAAAATATTTAAATTCTTGCAAAAAATTTTATTCAAATTTCTGAAATTAAACATCTGCTAAGAATTTTGTTATTTTTAATTTAAGCCAAGAATTTTATTAAAATTTTTAAAAATAATCGAATTCCTGTTAATATTTTACAAAAATTTAATTATTTTAAGAAATTTTTAAAAAATTCTTCGCAAGAGTTCAATTATTTCCATAAATAATAAAATTCAATGCAGAAGTTCAATTACTTTTTAATACAATTTAAATCGAATTTCTCTAAAAATGTAATTATTCTTAAAAATTTTATTGAAATTCGTTAATAGAATTCAAGTATTTGATAATTTGTTGATAACAATTTTTTATGGGAATTGAATTTTAAGAAACGTTCAATTCTTCAATAAATTATTTAATTGCGTTTTATTTTTATTTAAATAATTGAATTCTAGTAGAATAATCTAATAAAAATTGAATTTTATATCATAAAAATGAATTTTAGTTAAAATTTTAGATAATCATTGAATATTAAAAGCAATATATCGTGAATTTTAAAAAATAATTGAATTTTGTAATTAATTTTTTTTAAAAAGTTTAATTGACTTTTTTTAATACTATTTTCAGTTTCTATTTTCTAATTTTTATTTAATAAAAGAAGTGAACTAATAATTGACATTTTGTAAAATTAAATATTGTAAAGAAATGAATTTGAAAATTGTCAAAGAACTTTTTCGAAAATTATTAAAAATAATCGATATAAAGAATTTTAGATAAAAATTCTGAAAAATAATAATTGAATTGATAATTATTCTAAGTATTGTAAATTATTTCTATTAATAATTAATATTAATTATTATAAAACATGAAAAAATCAATGACTTCGAATAGAAGGCTCGAAGTTATCTATTTCTTCATGTTTTACATTTATGAAAAATAGAATTTCTAGTTTTTAAGTAAAATGTTTTTGGTCCGTAAAGTCCGTATTTTTAAATACTTTCACTGCTACGAGTACTGTTAATAATCGAATTTTTTTAATGAAAATTTCTAATCAGAAAAATACTGACCGTCTACCGTAAACGTCGTAACGCATTTCCCAACCGTTTGGCAATGGTTCCTCGGCCGAGGCAGCGGCCTGCTGTTGATTTCCATTTTCCAATTCATTCGACACATTACCCACTGACGAAGAATCAGCGCTATTAACAGTTGTCGTCTGATTTGCCGGTACAGCTACTTGTGATGTTTGCGATTGTGCCGATGCCGATGGCACAACAACAACAACATTATTCGCCCCCGTTGTTGACGATGAAGATGATGACGATGAATTATGATTACTCGTTGTTCCATTTGTAACCACGGGACTATTACCACTGACTAATTGATTATTTGAATTAATTGCCGTTTGAGATGAGAAATTAAACGAAGGCGATGCATCCTCCGTCCCTTGAAGTCTCAATCGTGCTCGAACACCGCCATTTAATATACTTCGATTATTCGTTCCGTCACTATTCGAAGCACCTGTTAATAAATTTTATTTTATTATAATTTTATTTATGTAAAATCTGGGGGGAATTTTTAGGTTTTATTCTTACGTACCATGGGATACGGCTGGATTTACACTGCCATTAATAACGGAACATTGATATTGTCTCATATCACTGGGTGGTGTGACATTTTGCATGTCAATTTTAAATCCATCGAACAAAGTGACCAATTCGCCAACTTTGGACAAATGAGATTCATGTTTACTACTCTCGGCAATTAAGTCGAGTGTTAATTCGAGATTTTCAAGTTTTCCATTGTAATGAGATAAAATTTGATAAAGACTTAATCTTTTTTCACCGATAAGTGTGTCTTTACGGAATGTACTGTGATCTAATAAACGAAAATGCAATTGCGAGTGCGGTGTAACGAGCACTGTAAACTCCTCGTTCCACTTTGGTTGATATGTAGATTTTGAGACCTCAGTTTTACGAGGACTTTTCTCGTCCACTGAAAATTCGATGTACGGATTTGGTTTCAAGAACGATGAACTCCTCAATATTGCTGTCTCAACTATAAAAAAGCAAAAAAGAAACATTTCATTAATTAAACATTTAAATATATGAATAAAAATGCAGGAAAAATTAAACGTAGAACAAAGAGAAAATAAAAGGACAATTTATCAAAAAAAAAAAATCATATTTCGATTGGAAATTTGAATACTCACTTGTAACACTCAACTGGTGAAATCCAGATGACACAGCTTCCTCTTCAGCACAATTATTAGACATTGTTGGCTTTTGTATGATAATGCGCGCGCGCACAGAAATTATCCACGATAATTTGTTTATTCATTCATGACATCTTTGTAAAATTTGTCCGTCTCTGCACAATCTATAATTAAAATTAAATTTTTGATTTTTTTTTCTACACCATTTACAAAAAATACAAAAATTCATTATAAACTCCAACGCTCTATCATCTAATGAATTATTTAACTAAATTAAAATAAACTTTATTTTTCTCCGTTCTTTAAGAAATATTAAATGCAAAAAAATTTTTTCTCTACATTTTTAATATATAAAAAACAATTGTCAATATTTCTATTATTGCCTTTAAAATGATAAAAATCAGAACAAAAAAATAAAAGGAAATCATTTTTCTTGTCTTGCAATTTTGCATTCATCTAAGAAATAAATGAACTTTTATTCTTCACGTCGTTCTAACGATTATTAATTATTTCACTATTACAATACTTAAATTTATAATTAGATTACATTGAGGGGAAATTTTTGCCAATAATAACAAATGAGGCAGATTATCATTATCGTACTATCAGAAAATAAGAGGGACATAAATAGCTGTTTTTATTTAAATATTTTATCGATCAGTGAAATATAATATATTATTTTACGTATGAAAAGTTTTACATATTAACAATTCTCGATTGTAAACTCTTTACACTATTATAATTTCTAATGAAAATTTAACATATAATTCGATTTGAAATTTCCATTCAATTGTTATTGAAAGTAAATGTAGAATTTAAAAAAATTTATTTCATTTGCGACAGAAAAGAAGGCAGGAATTGTTTTAAAAAAATTGTTTTCATTTTAGTCATACGAATCATAATAATAATAATAATAATATGAAATAAATAGATAAGAGTTAACGACGTGAGTAATAAGGAATCAAGTTCTTTAGTAATTTAACACCCATAAAATTGACATAATCGAAAAGAAGATATATTTACAAAATTTCCTCAATTGTCAAATTAATTGTAAAGAAAAACAAGAATTATGTTAAATGACATGCATTAGAAGGAAAGAAAAAGGAGAATTCAATTGAAAAACAAACCTATTTACAGATTGACAGATATTTTAATTGCTTCTGATTTTGCAGCATTCTTCGCACTATTTTAATCCTTGGCACAATTGTGAAATTATTAATTTAATTTTTAGAAATAAGAACTGTAGAAAACACTGACGATTTTGTTATCACTACTTGATTTTTCGTCACTATCAGTTAGCCACCATCTTGGCAAACTCACATACGTCAAACTTTGAGCGTGAAATGAAAGTGCGTCAGACAAGGCTTTTAAATAAAATAACGACACACGATAATTGTTATATTTTATTATTCAGAAAATCACTTCATTATTTTTTCACTTTTATAAAAAAGAAGAAACTTCATCACTTTATATACATATATTCTTTAAAAAAAATGAATAATTCGACTTTTTTTTAGCTGAACTTGATTACTGAAAGAAAACGTTTTTTTAATGAATTTTCCTATGGCGGCGATTTATTATCACATGACCTGAGAAAAGAGCCAATCACGTGCAACTATTATCATAAGTGTATAAAATACAAGAAAGTTCCTCTTCATTGAAAATAGGTCTTAATATTTGAGGTATGTTTCAGCACCCTGGTAAATTGAAAAAATAATATTTGGTGTGATCGCACCCTTAGTGCCATCTAATCGAAATTAATTTCCCAACTCTGGTCTAGTAGGTTAGAATCTGCATTTTACAAATGTTGTAATTTTATATTTAAAACACCGTGTTATTTAATTAAAAAACAAATAAATAATTGCAAGAAAAAATGGAAATAGGACGTGCAGCTGTTTTAAAACTATATCGTAATTTACTCAAGGAAAGTAAACACTGGAATTCCTACAATTACAGGTATTTTTAAAGAAATTTTTTATATTTTTTTTCACCCTATAAACACAACCTATAAATAAGAAAGAATTTATATAAACATCGTGTAATATTTATAAATCAAAACTGATTTACTCTAAATAACTTATTCAAATAAATATGAGGTAAAAATGAAATTTTTTCAATATCTAAATTAATATTTTTTAAAAAAAGTGAAATAGCAAGAAAATTATATTATAGGATGTACGCATTGCGAAAAATTCGTCATGAATTTCAAGAAAATAAAACAATTAAGGATACAGAAAAGCTGAATGATTGTTTTAAACATGGACTTGAATCACTGGAACTAATTAAACGTCAAGTTGCAATTGGAAATTTGTATTTAACGCGACCTTTGGTTATAGAAACTCAACATCATCATGAAGAGAATGAAATAGAATTGAAATAGTTTATAGAAAACAAAAACTGTTTACATTTCAATTAAATAATCCAGATAAAGAAAATAACACTAAAATATGTTTTTTGAAAACTGATTTTCCTATTTTCGCGCTCTTTTTTTATTATCGTTAGATTTATGCGTTTATTAAATCAAATTTGTATATAGTATTCTCTGTTTGTAAATAAATATCCAACAACAATTATGTTGTAAATTTTGAATTTCCCCCTTTACTGATATTTCCAGTGACGTATCAAGTTTCAGAATCCCAAAGAAAACATCTCTGGGGTTTTTTATTTTCATCGTACGTCCCTGACTTTTTGACAGCTGACATAACCTCAAAAATGTCAGTTTAACATGGAACGAAAGTCAGGAAAATGAATACATTTTGTGAGAATAGTTTAAATTGCAATTAAAAAATAAGATATTATGTAACAATTTACCTTAGCTGATAAGATATGTTCTTCGAAAATTGTCCTCAAATTTCTTGAAAATGATAAAATGTCATTGATCATTAAACTTTTGAATTCTCCCTAGTTGACGTGGAAAGCAATAAAATGATTGCTGATAATTAAAAATTAAGTGAATTAATTGTTTCAAATAGATAAAGTTAGAACAATGTCGACAAGAAATCTTACCGATGCTTTCGTTCTTATGAGAAATAATGCATTACAAACGAAACATATTTATGCTGAGCAGGTAATTCGTCATATAATTTTTCATATTACTCAACTTTTTTCAAGTTTTAAATTCTAAATAGAAATTTAATTAAATTTTAAATATATTTGTGACTTAATTCTTCTTCTTTTCTAGAATTTGTCAGATAGAATGGCCTTGGTGGAGATGGGAAGTCCCGATAGTTTTGAAATGAATGGCACAAATTTGGGAAATAGTGCACCACCACTTTGGATAGATGCTTTAGAGGAAACGCAATATATTTTGAGTCGTCTTCGAGTGAAAATCGAAGCACTTCTCGATTTGCATTCGAAACAATTAACAAGACCCACATTGGACGACACACCCCAGGTATAAACAGAATTGGACTTTAAAGAGTCCTTCATAAAACTTATCAAGAGATGTAAAAATCTCCTTTGGAACTCTAACTTTCGTTCTTGATTAATGAAAACATTTTTGGCAATACCATTGCTCTGTCTGTCTTTATGACGAGAATTTCACATCTAATGACGCAATTTAAAAACCCCAATTTGAATCTGGGGGCTATGAATCACAATCATAAGCTAGAGCAAAAACATTAGGTTTTATTCTGCTTAGGGCTTATCTTGGTCTTCTTAAAACCAACAAAAAAAAAGAAATAATATTTCTACACAGAATATTCAGACAAATCATAACTTGCTTTTAAGCACTCTAATTTGTTCAAAGTAAAAAATTGGTACCAAAAATATGTTTACCATACATCAAAAGCTTCTATGAAAAAACGAACTCTAACATAAGTTACAACATTCACTCTTTTCTGCTAGTAAATTACAATAATAAATTTATTCAAAAAGGTAAAGATCAAACAAACAAAAACGAAATTGTGAACTCTGTCTACAAAATAAATTGCAAATCTGCCCAGTCTAAGTTTAATAAAATTGCTTTAGGAATTCTTATTTTTAAAATAAATTAAACTTTCAAATTCCTTATAGTTGTTTTAAAAACCGTGTCTTTATCACCATCAAAATAGAGTACCTTTTTTTTTTAACCCTATTCTGATTTGAACTTTTACATTAAACTCTTTATTGACAATATCAATAGGAAGAGAGGCAAATAGACCAATTAACGAGAGAAATAGGCCGAGCTTTTTCTACGGGCTACAGACAAGTGCAAACGATAAAAAATGCATCTCAACACGAGACAAGACAAGCAGAACGTCGACTTGCAATGAGCGCCGTAATGGCTTTATCCTCTGCCCTCCAAGATATGGCTATTCGTTACCGAACTGCTCAAAATCATTATTTACAACGTAAGACTAATTTTTAACTTTAACTAGCCAATAAAATTGATTTTGAATTGCTTTACGGGTAGTTATATCAAAATATCAAAAACTATAGCATTAAATAAAGATGTTAAAATAATATTAGAATTCACGATTTTTAGAGGTGAATTCCAGAGAAGAGAGGAATAGAAAATTTTTTGAAGATGAACAAACACAAGTATTAAATGGATCAACGGATTTGTGGCTCTCGGAATCGTTTCAGGGCGATACAAATTCGAGTTCTTGGCATGAGGGTCAACAGAAGCAAGAGTCAGTTTTACTGAATTTCGACGAGGCTGAAGAAAATATAAGACAGGCCTTGGAAAGAGAACAAGAAGTTGGTCACATTGTTCATAGTATTTCGGAATTAAATCATATATTCAAGGTGAGTTCGTTTAGTATTTTAAAAAAATATTTTGCCTCAAGATTGTTGGATTAATATTTCTTTCTTCATACTATAACATACAGTTTTTTGATCATTAGGATCTTGCAAACATGGTTCAAGACCAGGGTACTGTCTTGGATCGAATTGATTATAATATCGAGCAGACTCAAGTTCAGGTGTATGAGGGTTATCAACAGCTGAAAAAAGCTGATTCTTACCAAAGAACAAATCGAAAAATGTATTGTATTTTAGTACTCGCTGGAGCAATTATTATTCTTAGTTTTCTTCTGGTTGTATTCAAAACTTAATAATTTTTTTGTACAACTCGTGTGGGCTAAACATCCAAAGTTATAAAAAATAATTACACGAACAAATATTACAATATAGAATATAGATTAAGAGAGCGAATTTTTTTTATAATGTGAATGTTTTTCTTCTTTTTTACGAATTTTCATTATCGTATGCCATAATAAATTAAAAATGGTTTTAATCAACTTTAGAGAAGTATTAAGAACATTTTATTTTGGGTCGGACTGCATTACTAAAGAAAGTGTTTTTTAAATATTTTTTTGATTTGTTCAACTACAATTCATCAGTATTTATTATAAAATATGCGCCAATGGAAAATTTAGATGCTAGATAAAATTTTGTTCACAAAAACAGTGGTCCAATAATCAAGAACAAATTCTTTGTTTGTAAATATTGTGGTTGTGTATTCATTATAAGTGTAAATATGTGTTTTCTTCATAAATAATTATTGTACATTGTATTTATTTATTATCAGCTGTGAAATGGAAAAATAAATTATTGTTTATTATTAAAATACAAGTTCTTGAAATTTTATCAACCCCCCAAGAAAATATAAAGAATATTCTAGCATTCGTGGAAGAAACTGCCCGTGGTGGTCCGGGGTTCAGAATAGGCCATCCGTAATCTACCGCGTGTCGTAAAAAGCGACTAAAGGGGACTAAGGAGTACATTACTGCGACATCAATGTCAAATAAATCATCTCTTCGGCTGGCCCGAAAACAATTCAAAGGAAATATATTGCATTCTCTGCTTTGTGCAAAGAAAAAGTCATTTTGTTTCAGTGTCTCTAAAGACATTTGGATCTACTCTTTCTCTCTGATTCTAATTGTAAAGGATTCAAATAAAAGCCCTCAAATAAGGGATATTAAAAAAAACTCATTTCGCAACTGCGAGTTGTTGGTTTAAGAAGCTTTAAAATAAAACAACAGTCTTGCAACAATTAAAATAGTTTATTGATCGTAACAATATAATTTTCAAGGTATCTGATTTATTGTTTCAATATCATATATTCCAAATATTCACAAAGTCACTCCTTCTTATCACAGTCTATGTTCTATTCTAAAAGCATTATTAAAAAAGCCTGAAAATGAAAAAAGTTTATACGCAATAAAAAGCTAAATTGTAATAATTTACAATTCTTTTTAAATAAAAGTAGATTACTTATCACGGTATATAGAAAACAATTATTTTTGTCATAATTTTGAATTTAAATTATTGACTACAATCCTTTGAATTTTTTAAATAATTATTTTTTGTTTAATTCTCTACATTAAGTTGTATCATATAATGTAATTTATTGACTAGAATCCTTGGAATTTATCAAATAATTATTTTCTGTTAAAGTTTTTACATTAGGTTGTATCATAAATTCACTGAAAAACTATGAAACAACAGAAGTTCTCATAAGTAAATACGAAAAAATAAAAAAGTCATTTTTACAAAAAGATAATTATTGTTCTCAGTTTTAGAAGTAAATAAAGTTGATCATTCTTATGTTTCAATACAAATTCCTACTGGTAAAAAGTGTTTGTACTTTTAGTTAAAATTATAAGTATAATAAAAAATTATTTTCTTTTATATTTAAAACATTAGTCTACGCAAATTTAGGTTCGGCGTAATTTCAGTCTTTTTCTTTTTCATTTTGAGGCAATTGGAATATTTGTAATTGGAACAATTTTTAGGTTCTTACAAATTTTAATTTAGAAAAGAATTTTGTTTTTGAAACTAGAAATGAATCATTACGAATTTAAAAATTTTTCCAATTGTCATTCTGATATCTAGCATTCATTAATCGTGAATTTTATTGTAATTAATTTTTTCTTATATTAAAGAACAAAATAGAGAAATAGTTTACCAATTGGAAATTCCAATTTTCATGATTCATTTAAATATAGAATTACTTTGCATATCAAAAATTTCAAATTCACTTTTTTATCTTAAGTTAATTCTTGCGTAATAATGTGGTATTGTCGCAAAAATCAACAATGTAGAAAAATAAAATTAAGAGTATTTACAAACTTCCTAATCTGATATGACTATTGGTTATATATTTTTTTTACAATTATGTTCATTCGGCGGAGAAAGTTCGCCAATTCTATTTTTTTCAAATTATTATTCTTTGATATCAAATACAATTGATCTACAAATTTGTGATTCTCTTTTAAAATGCTGTATAAGGTTTTAAATAAAATGATAAGTTTTGGTTATTGAATAATGATAGCTCTCCTTGCCAAAGGGAAAAAATTAAGAGCTAAAATTATAGATGATAGATTAGTAACGATTCTAATTTATGAAGCGCACTGATTTTTTTTTTAATAAAAAGGAAAAAAAACGTACGTGTAAAAAATAAATACATCAGTGATTTTATTTACACTAAGAGTGTATGTGCACTAAAATAGCAAAAGCACCGCCTAAAATAAAACGTACAAAATTGTCCCCAACAAGGGGACCAAGAGCGTAAAGGCCTTTTCTTGGAGCTCGATCGACTTCGTAAGTGAAATCATTGATTTCAATAGGATTCCACTTGCTGTCAATCGGAAGATCTCGAAATTTCCCTAAGCCAACACCATTATTTTCAAGATAAGATAAATCCGGTTTAGCTCCTGTAAAGGAATAATAGGTTGAAATTAATTAGGATTATGTTTGTATTATTATTTAATTTGGCCATAAAAACATTGTTTAATTCAAAGAAACCTAATCATTAGACAGTATAAGTATTGTTCGAAAGTATCGAAGTTTGTTTTGAATCGAAAACAATGTGAGTAACATGAGAATCGTCAAGAAGACAATACAGCGTATCACATTAGTACAAACAACCAACCATCAAGATGACAATAAACCATCAAGATGACAATAAACCATCAAGATGACAATAAATCATCAAAATGACAATAAACCATCAAGATGACAATAAACCATCAAGATGACAATAAACCATCAAGATGACAATAAACCATCAAGATGACAATAAACCATCAAAATGACAATAAACCATCAAGAGGACCTACCGAATGAATGTTCTGTCACAAATTCTAGTAGGTTCATTTGCAATTTTGTTGACGAAAATATATTTTAAGATTGTACTTGCCAATAAGAATAGCGGCATGCGAAACCCGATAGGAAACTTGTTGACCATCGGGACTGCAAAGAGTGACTCTTCTCTCTTTGGATTGATAATCATCTTTGGAAGTTTGGTTCACGTCAATAAGAGTGAATCCGGACAGAGCTTTGTAAAGGGGATAATTCGTCCCTCCATCCACCATCATCTCATAAACTTTGTGATATTCTGGATAAATGGAAATAGGAAGCCACTTAAGCCTGTCGTATGTTTGTTTCTCATTATTCCAATCTTTGGATGAATCGCGAAATGCGTGAAGCACTGGAATTCCGCGAAAGCGTGCTGCCATTATAGCATCAGCTGCACTAAGACCTGCACCAACTACTAAAATTGGATCCACGGAATGTTTGCTTTTCTTTTGAAATTCACCCATTATCGAGCAGGAATCTGTAGAGATATGTTAATTTATTTGTACCTTCTATTTTTAGACCTAAGTAAGTAATCCAATTTTTCTTTTAGTTTTTGTTTTTACCTTGTGAGTTGACAATTTGATCGAGTCTTGATTCGAGAACATTAAGATCGTGAGTGACCCAGTCGTTATGCGCTTTTTCACCAGGAATACCCAGACGATTTGATGAATCAGTTGTACCGGTAGCTAAAATTACTTTTTTACATTTGTACTTAAAAGTCCGTCCAGTTTGGTTTTCAAAACCGTACACTAACCAGTTATATCCCTTCTCATTATCTTTCTCGTCATCATTTGACCTTACTGATGTTATCGTTGTTCCACTGTAAATTACATTAATATTACAAATACACTGTCTTCTTAAAAATCACCTACTAAAAATTGTTGTCAAAGTTTACAAAAACTTTTTCATACAAACCAACGAAAGTATTTTTCAAGGCCCTGTCTGTGAACGTAATCCCTATAATAAGCAGCCACAGTGCCAATTGAAACTCTTTTTGCAGGTTTGCAGGCTTTTTCCAAAATCGAACATGTACAGTTGTTTTGATTCGCTAAATTTGTTCGTTGCTTCTCTGCTGCCACCAACATTTGCCAATGCCTTAAATCCAAACCCGGTAACGACATCCAACGACTTAGGCTAATTGTCAAAACATTTGGGTCTAAGGACTGAAAAGAAAATTATCATTGTAGAATAAGAGATAATTATTTAAAGAAAAGGTTTTCGTAACTCACATGCCATGCTCCTCCTGGTGGTCCTTTACCTAGAACAACGTGATCGACGATTTTGTGATCGCGACACATTTTCGGTGATTTCCAGGTGAGGAGTGATGGAAAATCCATACCTGCATCTGTGCAAGGATGTTGTAATTGGTCCATGAGCCTCGCAAGGGGTCTACTGCCTCTACCTTCTAGACCCAGAGAAAGATTTTTTAAATTCTCTGGATTATTTTCTACAAGATTTTTCTCCTGTTTTCTGAAGTCAAAATCATTATCCACCAAATCATTGTTATCTAAGCTACTAGCGGTTTGTGTTCCTACATTGTATTGCAATCGTGCAGTCAGCATGTCATCTCCGGGATGTGGATTTCCATTATAATAGGGCCAATTTCCGGCGAGCATGTACGACAAACAAATACCACTTGGTCCATTTCCTAAAAATAACATCACTTATTAAATATAATTGTCAGATGCTTAGGGCAAGATTAGCCTATTTTGGTAATTAAAGATTTTCAGATGTTTTGAATAACATTAATTATTAACATAATTGAAAATTACTCCCTTAATGAACTGTCGAGCTAGGGTCAGCTTTTGATTTAATAAACTATTAAAAATAAATCCTATTTTCTTAATATAACATTTACGTGCAATAGAAAATGATATAGTAAAGAATGATTAATGGATTTTCTCGTTTAAAAATTGTCTTTTATTTTGATTTGAATAAATTTCTTCAACAATCGAGAGTTAACAATTGAAATGACCTTCAATTCACATCTTTATTAACGAATAGTTTGCATAATTATTACCAGGGCCTGATTATTACGCGGCAACTGATACTATATGAAGTTAAGCAATTTTATCTCTCATCGTAAATTGAAATGAGAAAAAGTCAAGTAATACTAATCAATAATTCCAAATACGGAAAAATGCAAGAATTATATTAGTTGTACATATGTGTGTATATAAGAAAGAACCAATTTTCTCGATATTATCGCTTTCAACATGGAAACAAAAAAAACAAGGTCTCTATAATCATTTGAAATATCAACAATTTATTTTTCTATGAAACAATAAACTTCATGTACATTCCTTCCTTACCTTTTATTTATTGGCATTACTCTATCAAATTGTATTTAAAATTTTTTAAATTACGCGGAACTTACTTTTAAAATATAAAAAAATTTGTAAATACAAAGAAAATAATGTATAGCATAAAAATGAAATGAAAAAATGAAAACTAAATTTGATGAAACATTTTTTTAACTTAAAATATAATTTGAGAAATGGGTCAGTTTTTTAAGAGGTCAATTTATAAATGGAGAAAAAACCGGTTTATTTTATCATTAAGATTTTTACCTTCGATGATAATGATTATTATAAATAATTAATGAAATTACGTACCAATAACTACCACATCTTTGTATACATCATCCAAATTGCTATTCTGTTGCATCCTTAATGAAATTATTTGTAGTTGGTAACGAGGCACGTTTGAAATTTCTAATTTACGTATAGCAAGTCACAAGCTAAAATCATTAAAAACTTTTATTACCTTGTCTCCTAAAAAAAGGCAATGAATTACAAAGAATTCTTTTTACAAAGTTTGGAAATTTTTTTTTAAATGTGCAAAAAGCATTTTCAATAATTTAACAAAAATAAAACACGCTCAGTGTGGATGACTTGACAATTTTTTCAGTGGTCATTTAATTTTTTTTCCATTTGCAATCAAATTTAAATAAATTTACATCTGAATCATTATAAATTTATCTTTGTCAATTTTTTTTTATTTTTTACAATTTTTTGTTTCTTTCAAAAAATAACTAACTATAGTAGAAAAAAAATGAAATGTAAATGTTTCTCCTAACTTACATAAAAGGCAAATAATTATAATAAAACAAGTTTTTACGTTTTCATTTATTTTCAGTAAATTAAATATATAAATAATTACCGCATGACAGAGGAAAATGCTTTTTTCGTATCAAAATATTAAACAATAGAAAAAAAATTAATAAAAAAAAAAAATTCTCAAGTTGATTGTAGCACATAAAAAGGTGATATGTAGATATTGCAAAACTTCTAGTGCATTTTATATTTGCTCCCAATACAATGAAATCGATGTAATTGTATTCAAAGAGAAAAAAAATTGTTTAAACAATAAATTCACTTTATCGTAGATTCCTAATGACAAAGAACTTTTTATTGACTTTGATCTAAAATTAAAAAATGTTATTTATAAAATTTATACAAAATATTTTACTTTTAATTGCTTTAACTTTTTTTTCAAATTGAAGCAAAATGACATGATTATAGTTTTAAAAAAAACCAAAAAATGTTCTGTGCTTATTCAAGGTCATTAATGGGTCACCGAGGTCATGGTTCGATATATCGACCTTACAGTGTGAACAAGGCCATTTTTATTACTCCCCCCCCCACTCTTGTTTTCAAAATATAATACACAAGCTTTTTTAAAAAATGGAAATAAATTTTCTTTGAAAAAAAAATTACTAACATCCAATGACATTAATCGTTCAAGTTCATCATTTGAAAGGTAAATTTTTCTTTTTAAATCCACTTCATTTAAGTTCAGAGAATTCAGAAATCATGAAACGAATTGTTTTTTAAATAATCAAATGAATGATTTGATTAAAATAAATTAACTATTAAGAAAAAATTTTAATATAAAAATGAGAAGGAAATAAAGAAAAAAGAGTTGAAATTGTATAGTTAAATAAATAACATACAATTGATATTTTCTTCTACTTATAAATTTATTTTGAAAATTCTATGTAAAGAATCCGAAAATTGTATTTGTTAAATGATAAAATCATGAAGTTAAAGAGTCACGGTGATTAACTATTTTTAATTCCCACTTCAAATTGTATTTAATCAGTGAACCGCTTTTGAGACTTATCTATTGATTGTACTTAAATTAAATATCTCAAGTGGAAATTTAGGAGGCATTAGACATTCTATATTGGAACTAAAGTAAATAATAAATATTTTATTGTATTTGTAATTGACAATATTTATCCTGATTAATAAATGAGTAGATGTAAAATTAAATATTTTAATTCAAATTAAAATTAATACTATGATGTTATGCAATCTAAGTTAAAAGATTAATAAATCTTATAATTATAGAACGTTTTTAATATATCGTTCATGATTGAAAATATAAAAAATTCGGCCTTTAAGAATTGTATCCTGATTTCTCGGCTTCTGTAATGGGTAATTATTTTAAATTTTCAAGAATATTTTTATAAATTTTTAGAAATGTTTGTATGAAGTATGAAATGCACATTCCTTTAACTGTGACAAAAAAAATTAAGCATAATCGTGATATGTATGTTTCGTTCAAGCAATTTTTTTTCTCTCCTATAAGTATGAAATTTTTGCATCTACAATAATTGGGTATAATTATTTGCGCAGTGGAGAATAAAACTGTAAGTGACTGGAGTGCATATTATATGTTTGTGGGGAAAATATAGTAATTATAAATAATAACATGACTGATGTCATGAACAAACCAGAATGAAATTTCGCTTTCGCAAAATCACTATTCTGAATTACACATGACAAGCATAAATCTAATATCCTCGCATATATACTGCATACTATGCTAACTGAATTTACAATATAATTCATGAAAAAATTTTATTTTACCAAAAAAAGTTTTTCATTCCCTTAAATCTTTGATTTTAAAATAAATCCTATAGATTTCATTTCTGAAAATTATGAAAAATTTTTTTCAAATAACTATTGTACTTAAATTTAATTTTAAAAAAAGGATGCTAATTGTGTGTTTATGCAAAAAAAAAAAAAAAAAAAAAAAAAACAGTGAATTTACGCAGTGATCTGAATTCTCTAATGAAAACTGGGGCTAACGTGCTGCGAAAGCAAAGTTGTAGAATAAACTATATAAACGATCGATCGACAGTCTCGTATACACGATACAATATATTTATTTTAAACTTCCCGAGTCTTCTTTTATCTGATTCTAAATTCTCGCGGTGCATATAGGGTATAGATAATTAATCGACTACTTAATAATTTTTTCCGGATATAAGATTAATGCCTATGTGACTCACACACATCAAAATCAATAAATTTTTAAAGCCAAATGTCAAATATTGAAAAAATGTGCGGAATAAAATTATATACGTTATACACATTATACAATTTTTCATAGGATTCATGCGAATTCTGCGACAAACTTCATTACATATTTATAACAAAAGTTTTTTTTAATAGAAATCATAGTTTCTAAAATAAAAATAACACAAGAGAAAGAAATGCTATAAATAAAAATAGAATTAATTTTTTACAATTATTCAAACTTGTTACTCATAAAAAAAATTGTAAAGTAACTACTATACTGTGTTAAAAATATGATAATTGTAATGGCTTTTTATCTTCTATTCAATTAAATATTAAAGAATAATTTTTGCGAAATATTTTTAAACACAAAAAATCTTTAAATACAAAAATTTCTTTACATTTTTGAAAAATGTAGGTACGTACAAATATTTATAGTTAAAAATTTATATTTCTATTAAAAAAATATTCTTTTTATCTTTAATAAAAATAGATATTGGGTATGGAAAATTTTTTATCTATATTCATAGTGATTCATCATTTGTTATCTATATATA
This sequence comes from Leptopilina drosophilae, assembly GCA_032873175.1. Classification (NCBI taxonomy): domain Eukaryota; kingdom Metazoa; phylum Arthropoda; class Insecta; order Hymenoptera; family Figitidae; genus Leptopilina; species Leptopilina drosophilae. The sequence continues at coordinate 5,769,914 of CM065483.1, forward strand.
CAAATATATATATATGCAAAATATGGTATAGAAAATTTTTTTTCCTTCCTGTTGGTGTTGCGATATTTTAAAGATAACATCTGACCTTGAAAATGAAAATTTATTCTTTGACAAGTGTCATTTTGATCTGATTTTTTGTAAAATTTTAATAAAATTATAAGAAAAAAAAAATTTTTAAATAAAAAAAAAACTTTTCTAATTAGTACAGTTGGAGGGAGAAGCAACCCCCTACCATGCGTTACTTTGCTTGTCTTTCACTGTTTCTCTCTCTTTTTAGCGCACAAGCCAAGTGACTCGCATGGTGGGGGACCGCTTCTCCTAGTCCCACATTCGCTAGGGACTCATTCATAGACAAACTTTATAAATAAATGTTTCAAACTTTACTTTAATTATAATCTCTTAATTAGAAGCCAATGAATTAAACGTGAAACTTAGTTATTAATTAAAATAATAAAAATCTAATATTTCCTCCGTAAGAAAGCAGAACTAAAAATACAAAAAATGAATGTAAAATAAAAGGTGAATATAAAATAAATAGTCAATTATTCTCGAAAGTAGTATGAAGTAAAAAATAATTTTTTCTTCAAGTGTTAAAAAATGGCACCTAAAATAATTCTGAGGAAGAAAATTTTGCCATTATTTTTTTTATAAAAGCATTTTCAAACTTATAACAACAGTGTCTGGTAGTGCATGTAATTAGATAATTATATGTACTTCTCGAAAGGAGGAAACATTTTTCAGTTTTTGTGATTAAAAATTACTTAAATAGGATTTTCGTGCATTTAAAAAGATAACATGTTTCTTAAATGACTTATATAACATTTGCCATGTTCACATTAGTGTCTTTTTATGTCCTTATGTTGTTATTATAAATAATAATACAATGAAATCTATTGTATTTTTTATTATGTTCAACATAAGGATATACAAAGAGTTTATTGTGAATAGATTGATATGAATGAGTTGTATCGAATATTAATTCATGTGAAATATGAAAAATAATCAGTCTGTGATTTTAAAATTTGAGCCATTTATTTTTTATAACGAGCATATAAGGGTATCGAAATTTTAAGAAAATATTAATTATTTAAATTCATTAGTTTAAATAAAATAATAAATATAAATAATATAAAATAATAAATAAAAATAATATAAAATAATAAATAAAAATATGGTAATATTATTAATTAATTTTAAATTGAAGAGTAAATAAAGATTTAGAAATTAGGCAATTGCGTCAATCATAAATTATGAATTAATAATAATAATTTTCCAATTTTTTTCAATTATTTTACTTGCAACTTGCAATAATCAAAATTGCGGTATTTAAAATATAAGTATTTTAAAAATAAAAATATTTTATTTCATATATTTTAAATACTGCAATTTTGATAAGTATTTTATAATTAATAAATTATAACTTATTTGCAAATTAATAATTCAATTTATAATTAATTATAATTTATTATAAATTTATAATTTTTAATTTATAAGTATTTTAAATATAAAAATATTTAATATATTTTAAATACTGCAATTTTGATTATTGCAAGTTGAATTATTCTAATTTTGATTCTTGTAATTTTATAATTATTCCAATTTGGATTATATTCTAATTTTAACTTTTGTAAATTTTGACTTTCACCATATATTTAAATATAGGAAACTATAAAAATACAATAAAATTTTGCAAGATGTCAATTATTCCTCAACTTAAAAAATCGAAAAGCAAAATCTTTTAGAAACATTATGTAATATATAAAAATAATTTCTAGAAATTCCTGTAAAAGTTCTATGGGCCAAATTTATGCACTCGTAATTTATATAATTTTTGCGCATTTAAGCCCTTTACTATAAGTACATCATGGAACAGAAGTATGGTAAAATTTTTAAGAGTTTCTAATAAAATATAAAAACATAAGGTAAAGTAAAATTTTTTTTCTCATTCCCTACTGAAAAAATTGTATGCATCTTGAATAAAGTAAATTTATGTGAAGATTTAGTGCAAAAAGCTAAAGGTAAGAAAAAGCCATACGGCACTGTGGCAGACGTACATACCCAAAAGGTTAGCATTCAGGTGAGCTAATCGAAAAGGGATTTTCTCTCTCTCTCTCTTTCTATAGTGGACTGTTTTATTTATTGATGACAGTGAAAGAATCGAAGATGAAATAATTTCTTAATAATATTAATTCCCTTTATTTTGAATGCATTAAATTTTAATCACAATTTTCAGAAATGAATCTTTAACAAAATTCACTGTGAATTTTTCTTGATTTATAAAAGCGAACACTACTCCAAAAATTTCATGTAGAGTCCGCTCGCTATGACGGTTGCCGGCGTACTGCACGTACTAACACGTTATTGGCGATACAAGCGTGTTCATACACCCTTATCTCTCTCTCTCTATATACTCTGTATATACATTACAATTCCTAAAAATTACTATTTTTATCATTCATTCAGCATATTCTTAGATTGCACGTCAGCAATCGTGATACTTATATATGTATCGCACATTTATACTATTTTTTATATGTACACATAAAAAATACGCAATTTTATGTAATACATAATTGACAATTGTATTACATTAGAATATATATATATATATATATATATATATATGTGACGCGACACGAGAAAAGGGACCTATCGCCTCAAAAAAGAATTTTATAGGGGGAGCGTTTAAAGTGACGCCATAAGCAGAAAACCCGTGTATTTACGAGGACACGTTCAACTTTCAGGCTTTATATTATTAAAACTATTTCAGATTTTTAACTTTTGATTTTTTTACGTGAAAGAGCAACTCAAAATCTATGGAATACGACTAAAAACTCAAAAATGATTTTTTTATCGATAGGTCCCTTTTCTCGTGTCGCGTCACATATATATATATATATATCAAAACATTCAAAATTTGTAAACATCGAAAATTATATATTTATTTTTGATGTTTATGAAATTTGATACATATACTTATTATACATATACTTATTTGATCCATATACTTATTAATTTTAATACACAATGTAATATCCCAGAAATTGAAATTTGGAAAACATTCATAAAATTTTATCTTATATACATATTAGAGGTGTTGAAAAATCATAAAAAATGTTTTCCTTTAGAAAACCAAATCGTAATATTTTCGCAGATGACGAATTTTTAATGCAGTAACAATTAAGATAAGGTAAGATTTTTAATTTATAATTTTAAATTTTAAATTTTTAATTGTCGGTCAATGTTGTTAATATTGCCGCACATAACATTCCCGCAGTAGCTCAAAATGTTCCAGTAACATTGCCAACATTGAGGCAACATTGGTAATGTTCAGGCAATGTTCTCAATATTGCTGTATAATATTATGTGCTACTAAGGGTGTCACAATATTAAGTACAATTTGATCTGTTTTTCGGATTATGTAATATTACAGCAATATTAAAGTAATACTACTGTTACATTACAGTAACATTACTTGAAAGTTGAAAAAAAATGTAATTAAAAAATGTAATTAAAAAATGTAATAAAAAAATGTAGTTAAAAAATGTAACAAATGTAATTAAAAAATGTAACAAATGTAATTAAAAAATGTAACAAATGTAATTAAAAAATGTACATGAAAAAAAATATAAACAAAATACGAATAAAATCCAATTTATACCTGTGAATAAAATTATTTGGGAATACTTGTCATTTTTGGAAAACTTGTGTGTAGGAGTTTCCGGCATTCTTCAACTATTTCAAGGTCGAACATCTGACCAACCTGCTTGTGAGAGAACAGGTAAAATAGTTTACTTTAGATTCTTTAGAATTTTTGAAAGGCTACTCTAATGGAAGTCGCAGGTATTTTAATTCTGTGGATTGGGTCTGGTCTAACGTCAACAGATGTATAAGGTTGTCTCATATTGTTCAAATTGCCTCCAAATCACTGTTTGGCCTTTTATGAGATCCCACCCCCCTCACCCTTATATTAATATAACAATTGGTGATCTCATACCACTAAAAAAGTGAAAGGCATTTATGATATTTATCCATCAAAAATTAAAAAAAAAATTGACATTGAAATTTTTACAAATGAAAAGCAAATTTGTAGATTGTAAATAAATAAATAAATAAATAAAAAGATAAATTTTTATACGATGAATGTAATAAAAAAGTTTGAGAGGCACCACAAGTGTTAGTAATTACAAAATGATTTATTGAATCTTAAAAACTTAGAGATATAGGAATTCATTAATAATTAAATAAAAATATATTTATAGATTATTATTTCATAAAAATAATTCAGTGTGTGATATGGTCGAGTGGTTACGTTACTGAATTTGCAATAAGCAATGAGAACAGTGGTTCGGTTCTTCGTGGTTATGAATTTTTTTCCATCACTATTTTCATACGTACTATTTATATATGTTAATTTATGCAAAATAGGCAACAGAATGAGTAGATTAAATAGATATCAAAATTGAAAAATCAAGTTTTGTCTGAAGAGTATATGTCAATGTTCGCAGGCAATTTTTTATATAGGTCTTTAAAGGAAAAATCAATTCCCTTAAACTATCTTTTTAATAGTATAGTTTTAATATGTTCTCTATATAATATATTAAAAAACATAAAATATAAGAAATGTTTTAGTTTTTTTTGATCAAATTAAAAAAAAATGCTGTTCTTTTTTAAAAATAATAAAACTTTTACGCTATTTATGAATGTATTTCCTATATATCTACAGCCCTGAATGCAATCTCGGCACATTGAAAAAGGGATCGGTGTGCGGTGGATCCCATGGTGTACTTCGCGCGGTCCCCTAAGGGGCCTTTGGTGGTGGTGGGGCTCCACACAATAACTCTCTCGCATACTTTCAAGGATTCTCTTTTAAAAATCCCCGCAGCCAATGCTGAAAATTCTAGCCGGCATAAGGGGCCAATCCGGGCCCACTTTGGAAATCGCGAGCCGGTTCTCGAGCATATCGTTTTTGTCCTCGCGTTTAGTTGCTCTCGCTCACTCGATCCTTACTGAATATCGTGTATGGTTTCATGTATATATATATATATACACGTATTTTTATATATTGACCAAACAAAATTTTCTCAAAGTTTGCTCGCTATTCGCTATTACTTCCTAAAAATGCCGGTAGTGCAACAAAAATTCATCTGTTATTAATCTAATCGTACAATTTTTTTTTATCACTTTGTTATACTCTATTTACAATTTGTTATCAAACGAATTTTTCTTTACCTTCTTTTATCAGAGTGACTCAATTATATTGCAAAAAATATATAAGACGCTATATCAGTATCTTATGAAAAATTGACGCCATGCCACGGATGCATTCATTGAGAGTTTTTAAAGTCACTCACGAAAAATCCAATATTTGATTGGAATAAATAAAAAATTTAAATACTGTTTTAATTAAATCCCCTTTTTCACTTCTTTAACCGTGTATAATATGAAGAAGGAAAATTTTGCAGATTAATGCTTTTTAATTGAAGTGCGATAAAAGTTTTTATTGACTCATCAAAAAATTGTGATGTTTTAAAAATTATTCTAGTGATTTTGACGATTCACCGCGTTGGGAAAATAATTACAGTGCTGACATAAATAATGAGGTGATTACTTGGATTTTTTTGTCAACTACACAGTGCTTTTTCAGTCAAACTTTAAAAGTACGCTATTGGAATTTAGTGACAAAACTTTTAATATTTAAATTAAAATGATGCAAAATGATGTTACTAGCAATTGATAATGATAGTAATTAATATAATTATTAATTATAATTATTCCAATGAATAATAAATTAGTATTAATAGTTTTTGATATCAATTACAGTTAATAACCGTTTTTATTTTATTTTCATACATTTCGCAATGTTTCGTTTCTAAAAACATATTTTACAAATGTTTGGAGTGTATATATGCTTAATCTGTCTGAAATCATAGACTTCCGGTATTTTAAAATTAAGTTGTTCCAAAAATAAATCTCCCTTCAAAAAGTCTATTCATCGTTTGATACCAGTTTCTGAAATAATGGCACAAAATAATAACGAAGCAAAAATACAAATTCTTCTTTTTTTATGGTATCTTTTAATGTGGTCACACACGTGGTCTTAAGATATTATTTCTCTTTTTTTGAAACTTAATCTGAGGTCGATATACAGAAACCGCATATTTGTTTTCGCCCATACCGAATTTTTATATTGAAACGCAAATACAAAACTAATATTTTTAAAGTGAATTTTATTACGAGTTTTAGTCATCAATTTAATTTACTTCTATTATTTTGATTATTAAATAAATAATTTCTAAAATCAAAATGTAATTAACAATTGATGAAATAAATTTTCAAGAAAAATAGGGATTAGTTAGAAAAATATGAAGTTGAAAATTAATGTTAAATTTTGTCGAAAATTCAAAAGCATCGACTTTTAGGAATACTCGGCATAAAACTTTTCGTTTGATATGTTTGCAGAAAATTTTGGATATATTGTGGAAAACTCCCTTGAAAGTATGAAGAGTGGAAAGGGCCATTAGGATTAGTTGAAAATACAGTGTTTTCTGCAGCGGAATGTGCTTCGAAGTACATGGATCGATGAACTCTCTTGGGATCGCGTTGAATGACCCGGATTGACGTAGGAAGGACAGCTTTATCCAAAATAGAAAGTTGATGAACCAGCACCAAAGACAAGGTGCGAATCCATGACCCAGGTGCAAGAAGAGAGGACCTCGAAAAAATTAGCAAAAAAAGCGCCAAATCTGGACGTCGAGGCAAAAAATACAGTTAACAGAACTTAATCTAGAGAGAGATAGGTATTCTAATCGAAAGAGAAATTGTCATTAAACGAGAAATTCAGAAAGGGAAAAATCGTGAAAGCTTGAATGAAGAAGAATTTCCAAAGAAGGTAGAAACATTAAAAAAGAAAAAAAAAGCGGAAGATCCAGTTGTGAAAGATCGACTGGCGTTATGTAAATTCATCCGCCTGCATCTCTCCTCAATGTGAAGGGCCGGAGAGGAAAGATCTTACCGACTGACCCAGAATTATTCCAACGTTGACCCCAAGTGTGCGGTAGTTTTTCTGAAATGGGACACGGCACAGCCCGAAGCTAAATTAGCCGTGATGTCCAATAAGAGTAAAAGCCAGCCGCAACAGCATCAGCAACACGTGATCAAGCCAGTTGATCAGGTGCCACCGCGTTATCAACCGCCTCCACAGCCAAGTTCCGGAATTCTCAAAAATCACCTGCAGCACTTTGTCCCAAGCGCTGCAGTTTCCGGTCCCTCAAGTTCTACCGTTAATCTTAATCATCAGCAGCAACAACAACAACATCAACAACTACTTCATACTAGAAACAACCTACCCAAAGATGTGCCGAACAAATTCATCCCAAAGGTAGAGCATCAACAACAAACCGGAAATAAGCTACCACAAGGTCAATTTCTTCAATCGAAGATCCTTGGACAAGGTCAATTGTTGTCTGCAAATAGTCAGTATCCCGTGAATCCACCTGCCACTAGGCAAAGAATCAGCGACGAGGAGTTCCTTAGACTGGGACCCCTGGAGATGCTCAAGTTCGTTAGGAAAACTGAAGGTGACATTACGCGAGTTGCCGCTGAACAAAATCGTCAAATACAAACACTGGTAAGATTCCCTCTAATGATAATACAACTTCCCTTTCCGTAAGCCGTGGGATCCCTTCAAAGCTGGGAAGTTATAAATATACAATCTGTACGAGGTTCAAGAAACTTTTAATTAGACTTTACTCTACCTTACATGCTTTCAAGAAGCCAATTTGGTTTTTCTAAGAATCTTTTTGAACTTGAATTAAAATAATTAATGTTCTGGGAATTTAAACTTTTTTCAATAATCTAATTATATGATTAAAATAATTACTATACGTGTAATCAAGAATTTCAAATTTCAATGCTTTTTTTAATATTTTATGTACATTCATTTCTTTCAATAAATACAGTTAGAAATTGGTGAATAAGAATTTTTTCTAATTTCAGGTCGCTGAACTTCGATCCCTTAAGGAAGCGAACCAAAGACTGAGTGACGATAACCAAGAACTACGGGATCTTTGTTGTTTTTTAGATGATGATCGACAGAAGGGACGAAAATTGGCACGCGAATGGCAAAGATTTGGACGTTATACGGCCAGTGTTATGCGTCAAGAGGTTTCTGCTTATCAAAATAAATTGAGACAATTGGACAATAAACAACAGGAGTTGATCAAGGATAATTTGGAATTAAAGGAACTTTGTTTGTATCTCGACGAAGAAAGAGGGGGAGGTCAAAGAGATGATGGTGATGGATCAAGTTCTAGTACGAATGCCGAAGAAACAGCACCGCCACGAACGAGACATACGTCTGTTTTTAATGGTACCATTCAGTAATTTTCTAACGCTAATAGTAACGTAATGTTTCTATAATTGAAAATCATTAAAAGTAACCATATGAACCATTTCTTGAAAATTAATAACCTTAAGAAAAAAACTATGTGAATTACAAGAACTCTACCGATTAGATAATCATCAACTATTCACCAAAAAATGCAATTTAATCGAAGTGATTTAATCTGCTTAGATAAAAAAATTTTATCATCATATGTTTTAACCACGAACTTGAAAGATTACGATTTGGTTTTCTAAAACTCCATTTTATCCTGGAGAGGGATTTTTTTCTGTTGCATCTAGAAAATAAGAATATTTATGATATTTTTGTTTTGCCGTGTTTAGAAAATTACCGAATTAATTTTATTCAAAGATTTTAATAAAATATTAAAAAACTATTTATTTAATTATCTAAGTTACTTGCATAAGAAGACAATTTTTTGCTTTACCTTCGTTAATGCCGAAATCTCGTGTTTGTCTAAGTTTTAACCACGAACTTGAAAAAATTACGATTTAGTTTTCCAACACTCCATTTTATCCTGGAGAGGGATTTCTGATTGCTGCATCTGTAACAAAAAAGATTATTAACATTATACTGCTTTGTTATCTTTGGAAAAGTACGAAACTATTTTTTTTACGGATTCCAATGGCAAATTAAAAATTTATTTATTTATCTAATCTACTTACATAAGAAGAAAATGTTTATTTTATCTTTGTTCACGCCCAAAACTATTCTTTGTAAGTTTTATCTATTGACTTTAAAAAATACGATTTCTTACAAACACTTCACTTTACCCTGGAGAGGGGTTTTCTTTGTTTTGACAACTTTGAAAAATTAGGAAACTAGAATTATTTTGTTGAAATAATTTCAATGACTGATTAAAAAATTATTCATCTATTATGCTTACATAGAGAAAATATTCTTACCTTATCTTTGTTGACGCCCAAAAATTTTGTTTGTAGAAGTTGTTTCCGCGAACTTGAAATGATTAACGATTTGGTTTCCCAACACTACATATAATCCTGGAGAGGGATTGTCTTCTGCTGTATTTGTAACATAAAAAAATTTTAATGATATTTCACTTCAGTCATCTTTGGAAAATTAGTTATTTTTGAGAGATTTTAGACAGATTAAATATTTTATTACTTTTACTCCTGTAAATTTTACTCGACAATTAGTAATCAGAACTGGGCAATATAAGACAAATAAAAGTTATGATTTCGTTTTGCAGATCAAACAATGCAGTATTTAAGAAGTTTGGAGCAACGAGTAAAACAGTTGGAAGAAGATAAAAGTATTCTTCAAGCTCGAGCCCAAGGTTGGGAGGTTGGTCAAGGTGAAGTTTGGGAAAATTCTAATAGTCCAGGTGGGAATCCTTACTTAGGCAGTCGGCCGGAAGCTGTAGTTCGTGCTCTTCAAGTTCTCGAAGTTAGAGAGCAACTCGAAAGAGAAGAAGGACACGATGGAGAAAAGGCATTAGTTCGTGAAATGTGTAATGTATGTAAAATACATAAATAAGGATTTTCCTTTTTCTTAAAGGATAATTAATTGATTAACCTTGCTTTGCAGGTTGTTTGGCGAAAATTGGAGGAAGGTCCCCAAACGAGGCACTAGCAAAAATCACAGGCTCTAAACGAAAACTAGAGCCATCGGAATTTATAGAAATAATTTAAAAATTCTCCTTCTCGAATGCCGTTTATTATCTGTCAAATAAGGACAGTTACTCTTGCCGTTTTCAAGTATTATAAACCTGAATGAATATTTTTTAAGTAAATGAAAGTTTTATTTAAGTCTTTTTATAAAAGAAATTGAGAGATTTTTATACGTTTTTACTACGTAAAAACAATATTAGCGTTTCCTTAGGAAGATAAAATATTTTATATGTATAAAGCTTTGTAAGCATTGTTGTTAAATGTAAAAATCGATCGTTATAAAACTATATATTTTTTATTAAATACTGTTTAATTTTTTCAAACTTTCTTCAAAATATGTTTTCCCCAAATATTTTACATATCTATAAAAAAAAATGATTTCAAAAAAATTCTATTTTCGATTAAAATGGGGGAAATAAATTTTTCTTTTCGGATGTTTAATTTGGCTGGTTAAAGAAGATCTTTTTTAAGATTTTTGATGAAAAGATCGAGTATGTTTTTTGGGAGATAATCCAAGGAAAGGACGAGAAATGAAAATGTGCATTCATTCAAGACTTTCGTGATTTTACTCATGACCTGGGCTTGTTTATTAATTATTCTCAATGTTTACACTGTGAGTCTTTATAAACATGTATCAAAGATTTTTTTTTCTCTCACCCTGTAAATTTCAACTTTCGTCCCTCTTCATTCTTTGTCCTCGATTGGTGCATTTCTGTCCTTATCTATATATGAACCCTTTTTTTTAACCCTCTTTCTCGCTCGCTTTTTTAGGAATGTGAAGACGCACACTGAATACGCAACACTACATACATAGAAGAGAGATGTCTATTTTTGAAAGCTCAAAAGATTTTCTCCTTTCAATGCTGTGCTCGAAATTGCCCCAGATACTTTTTTGCAATTTTCAATGAATCTTTGACGAACGACTTTGATTACTCGATTAAGTATAATTTACTATTTTTTTATTTAAACAACTTTTTTACTAAAATCTGCCTTAAAAAACAATTTTTAAATGTTTTATGTCTTCTATCGCGTTTTTATTCTAAGTTCATGCATTTTTCTAACCTCAAAATAATAAGTTCAGAAGTGATGAAACTTTGGACTTTAGAAATAACAAGAATTAGAAGTTTTAAGAATTAATAGAAACAAAAATTTTAATTCTATTACTTTTAAGATACGTGAAATAAGAAAAATACCTGTTTTATTATAAATATTATTTTAGTCTTAACAGTTTTGATGTCTTCAATATTCACAGAGAGATAGGGGAGAATGGGGAGTTATGAAGCATGGGGAGTTGTGAAGCACGGCCATAGATCTCGCATAGTAATTGTTTTGATAGATGTCACTTACTCTGAATATTTTTTCACCTAATATCTTCGTTTTGTAATTGGATTCATTCCGATAGAAGATATTTTGCATATCTTTCAAGACAATGTGTTCAATTTTTCGTTTATAAAGTTTTTTTGTGTGCTCCATTTTGCAGAATTCTTACAAAATTCGCGAACAAATCAAAAAGATAAGTTCACCCATATAATACCCAGCAATGAATAGGTTCTCGAAATTTAAAACGATTTATGCAAAATCGCAATAAAGAATATTTACCAAAAAATATAATTTTTAGCGATTTTTAGTAGTGCTTCACAACTCCCCATGATTTTTAAAAACTTGAAAAAGCAGCTTTTTAGTCCAACTGAAAAAAATTGTCGATTTTATTTTATTTCATGCAAATTCTTCAACCAGTAAGCATATTTAAAGATCCTCTAGAGATTCAAGTGGAGAAAATTTGAAATAAATATTTCTTTTTGAAGTTACAACTCATAAACAAAGCGTGCTTCATAACTCCCCATTCTCCCCTACAGATTTACAGGGTTGGATAGTTGCGATATAATTTGAAAAATTCGTCCAAAAAAAATATGCAGAAATAACGTAACCTCTGAAGGAGGAGTTTTGTGGTTCATTAAACGAATTTTATTGTTCTGCGCAACATGTAAAGTAAATTTAATTTAATTTTAATTTTTAATTAAAAAAACTGAAATCAATATTTAAAAAAAAAGAAAATTGTTAGGATTTGTTGTTTAACCAATTTTGAGATTAACAGAAATGTTTACTTTCGACTAGAAAATTTACAAACTTATTAAAATTTTCAGTTTCTATTCTGCGTGCATGCGCAGAATCTTCAAATTCGTCTATTGAGCATTCTTCCAGATGAAACTTCCCGCCTACCTTGAATATGAAAAATAACATTTAATGAAAATTAAGAGCAAAATTTTATTTTTAAAGTTTCTTTTCAAACTTTTAAATGTAGAATAAAGTAAAATTTTTAAAAGAAGATTAATTCTCTTAATCTCTCCTATATATATATATATAAAACTTTAAATCTCATTAGAAAGAAATTCACTTATTTAAAAAGTTTAATTAATAATTTCTTAATTTGAAAAGTCGGGACATGATGACGGCACGTGTTGGTCCATAATTACAGTCATAAGCTCTGGGAGAATCTTAAAGATATAATCTCAAAGTGAAAAGGTCGTATGTGTTCGGTGAAAGTGGAAATTTAAGTCACTCACGTTAGAAGCTTGCGCGAGTTCGGACTGAAAAGCGGAAACCCTGGCTCGTAGTGGGGACAGAATCCGCAAGTTTCATGTATTAGAGAGATGCGATCCGTCGGGGATGTGCATCTGCGGAAATATCGCGGAAGACAATGCCAGATTTATTCTTCTTGCTGTTGTTCTTGCCGTTTATATGCTCGCTGGAGCTGCCTTGTTCCAAACATTAGAAGCTGATCTTGAAATTCGTCAGGTATTAAGAATTTTTTTCAAAAAATCAATTTTTCCATTAAAATTAAATAAGTGCGAGTGTGTTAAGTTAAATTAATAAAAGTGACTTTCTGACAAGTTTAAAATGACTATTTTCTATTTTAATTTAAACCATATTCAAAAGCTAAAGAGTTTTAAATTTTTGAAATCTTAAAATAGTTCTAAATAATTATAAGGATTATTTTAATTTAGAAATTTACAACTGTTTTACTTTGGAAGCCATAAAATTTTATAATTTAATTATTATTTTACTTATATATTGCAAAAAATATTGAATTAACTCATTGATTAGATGTTTTTTGATTTAAGAGGCCAAATTGAGGTTTCTTTTTGAAAATTCTTTTTAAACACCTACGTATATGTAAAAATAAATGTTTATTAAAATTAATTTGTCAGGCCTCTGAATTTTGGAGAATATATAACGCCTTTAAAAGATATCACTTGAGAAATAGTCCTCATGCAATTCAACGTTTACATGAGTTGCTTTATGCTTATGGAAATGCATCGGCAATTGGTATCATCAATAAAAGACGACGTTGGGATTTTCCTGGTAGTTTTCACTTCGTTGGAACCATTGTTTCCACAATAGGTAAGAATTTTGTTTATTTTATTAAAAGTTTTAATTAAAAGTTTCTTTCCGGTCATCTGGATGTACTATCTTGTTACTTTTCAGAATAATCAAAAAATGGGGAATCCCTTATTTCAAGGGATTTACGCCACAACTTGTCTCTCTTGTACATATTTTATTTTTAAAATAAATTGTAAATAAATCATTATGTAGAATGTAATAAAAATTTAAAATTCGTACAATTCTGTTAAAAACGTATATATAAATGTATATCAAAATTTTGTTTTAATTTTGTATAAGAATTTATGAAAATATTTTTTTTGTGCTCTTTCGTGAAAAAAAATAAGTGTTAAAGAAAACCTGATTAACCATTTTTTATTTTTATTGACATGTTTATATGCGAAAAATTGAAATACTTGTATAGTAAGTTCAAGGGGGTTATAAACCCTTTAGAAATGAAAGAATGCTATTTTAAACGAGGGTGAGAATGCTAATATCTCTTGAGCGACCTAGTCCCGCTCGGCATGCGAAATAACATTTTCACAATGATTTTCACATCTTGAAATAGTAGAATCGTAGAGTCGACCTAATTTTACATAATTTTTCTTTCACATTGGTCCAATTCTAGAAATATTCATTTTAATTCTTCAAAACCTTGAATTTAAAAAATTTTTTAAATGCAATAAAAAAAATATTATATTTCTGCGAGTAATTGAAATTTTCTTTTTTTAAATTCGAATAAGTAACTGCGGTCCTGTAAGACTAAAGAAATGTATTATAACATTAAAATGAAAGCGTTACAAAAAAATGTAGAAATTAAAAGAAATAATTTTAAAATAATTTTCATATCTATAGGTTATGGAAGTACTGCTCCTCAAACCACTGCTGGAAGAGCTGCAGTAGTTCTTTATGGATTTTTCGGATGTTCAGGTAATTTAAATGAACTTCTCATTCATCTGTCCAGAAATGACGCACGCAAAATCGACATTTTCAGTTGCCATCTTCCCTCTTTTTTTTGTTTTGTAAATATAAATTACTTTTTCTGTTCTAAATATAGATATAGTTTTTTTTTAAAAAATTGTTTTTCTGCTTTTTAAATTCATTTTTATAATAAAATATAGCATGTAGAAATTATACTTTCGTATGTAATGAGAACGTAATTTATTTTTGGGATGATTTTAATTTCATGCTTTACAATTCATACACCCAATATCATATATGCTTTCCTTCCGGTTTGGGCAACTTTTTGAAAAGTGGCGTGTCTTCTATAGGAATTTTTTAAGTCTATGGCGTATCTCAATAATCATACGCCATAGACTTAAAACATTTTTATAGAAGGCACACCACTTTTCAAAAAGTTGTCCAAACCGGAAGGAAGGCATATATGATATTGGGTGTACAAAGGAAATCCTGCTAAAGATTCCGAACATTGCAGCATTTGGACTAACTACAAAATATTATTGGTTTAAAAAGGATAAAGATATGTACATCTATCCTTTTCTTACCAATGGAATTTTTTGGTTAGCCCACATGGCATCAGAGCCCTTGTTGGATGTACACCCAATATCATATATGTGACGTGCCGCGACAAAAGGGACCTTAGCTCCCAATAGTGAATTTTGCAGGAAAGGCGATTGAAGTAGAGCGTCTCTGATTGGTGGAGACGTTCCACTAGAATTCAGCCCCACTACTCACTACACATTGATATTTGTCCGCGTTACACGAAGCGAACGAATTGTATGTATATGACCAGTGTAGTTGTATTGGAAAGTAGAATGGGTGCTTTTCTGAACAACCACGTGTAAACACTCAACAAGCTCATTTTTAAACATTAATAACAAAAAAATCTATAAGTAAAAAGTATTTTTGACGCTTGTATGTGAAAGAGCAACTCAATAAATATTGAATGATATACATAACTTGAAATTAATTTTTTCAGAGCTAAGGTCCCTTTTGTCGCGGCACGTCACATATGCCTTCCTTCCGGTTTGGACAACTCTTTGAAAAGTGGTGTGCCTTCTATAAAAATGTTTTAAGTCTATGGCGTATGATTATTAAGATACGCCATAGACTTAAAAAATTCCTATAGAAGACACGCCACTTTTCAAAAAATTGCCCAAACCAGAAGGAAAGCATACATGACATTGGGTGTAGAAAAATTATCTTAGATACACTCTGATGCATTAATGCCTTCCTTCCGGCTTTGACGGCGTTTTAAAAAAGTCGTGACTTATCTATCAAAATTTTGTTAGTTATAGTGACATTCAAGTTCGTTCATACGTCATGAACTAACAACATTTTAATAGATATGCCAGGACTTTTTAAAACGCCGTCAAACCCGGAAGGATGACATTAAAGTATCACGTACTGATAAAGAATAATTTTCTAAATACAGGTGGAATTTTATTCTTTAACCTGTTCCTGGAGCGAATAATCACCTTCTTAGCCTGGATTTTGCGAAGTCTTCATTTGCGACGTTTGAGGAATCGTTTACGACAGACAACTCTTGCCTCAAGACGAAGTATAAGAGGTGGATCGAGTAGAGAAGGAAAGGGTTCTCTGCCGGATATTCTTGATGACGAGGAAGATGTCGGTTTGGAGCATTGGAAGCCAAGTGTTTATTGGGTGATGCTCTATCTTTCGTTGGCCTCGTGTGTAATTGCTTGTAGTGCCGCTGCTCTTTATGCGCCATTGGAAGGCTGGACTTACTTCGACGCTATTTACTTCTGCTTTGTCAGTTTTGCAACAATTGGCTTTGGAGATTTTGTCAGCACTCAGCAGACAACTTATCCATATCTCCACCTGTACGTTCAAAACACGAAACTACAGAATGGCACGTAGCGTTCCACCTATTAGAGAATTAGAAACACTCACTTTTAAGAAAGTCCTCTGCACTTTGTTAGTTTGTATTTTTGTAGTTTGCAATTTTTTTGTTATTCGACAAATTTATCAGTGAGCAGAGTTACGTCAGGTGGATAGAAAGAGTCAGCTGGGTGACTTAAAGTCCCTTCTTCTTTCTCTGTTTAAACACTGTTTCTACACCCAATATCATATATGCCTTCCTTCTTGTTTGGACCTGGTTTGGACAACTTTTTGAAAAGTGGTGTGTCTTCTATAGGAATTTTTTAAGTCTATGGCGTATCTCAATCATACGTCATAGACTTGAAACATTCCTATAGAAGGCACTTTTCAAAAAGTTGTCCAAACCGAAAGGAAGGCATATATGATATTGAGTGTACATTTCGTATTGAGACGGGCATGGGTTAACAAACAAAGACAAAAGAGGGGACGAAAGTACACTACTTGTCTCTTTCTATCAATTTGATGCCATTCGCGTCCTTTTTTTTTACAGAACCTAAGAGACGTAGTCTTCTACAGTTGTGAGTTTCAGAGTAACTTAGAAAACTTAGAGCATCAAAAATTTCAATAAACAGGACCATAAAAATAAAACTATTGAACTTCGCCTCTAGTAAGTGAATCAATGTAATGTTTGCAGGTACAGAATCGCCAACTTTCTCTTCCTAGTACTAGGATGCTGTTGCATCTATTCTCTATTAAACGTGACGTCGATTGTCATAAAACAGGGACTCAATCTTATAATACAAAAACTTCGTTGCGGATCTCGTGGCATGGCTGCTCCACATTTGCCAAGAAGAAAATCATCAGTCTCAGCAATTTACTATCCGAAAAGAAGATCAACGAAAATTGCCGCTAGAGATTCTATTAGAGTTGATGATGAATCTGATAATTCGCGGAGAATGTCTGGCGAATTAATTTCAATGAAAGACTTTCTTTCGGCCAATAAAGTGTCACTGGCAATTATGCAAAAGCAACTTTACGAGACGGCTCAAATGAATAGAGCTGATGATATTCCCACTGCACCAATACATCAAACAATGTTTAAACCGGGAGCAGTTGGTCCTCTAGCAATTGCTAGTGAAAAATTTGAAGATCATTCCACTGGCCGGTAGCTATTATTGTTGAAAACAATCTCTAGGATGAAGCAATTAGAAAACAATATTGTAAAATAACGCATAATAATTTATGCGCTAAAACGCTTTGTAATAGATGTAAATTTAATGGCTGACAAAAGAAAAATTGTAGCTTGCCAATATTTTTTTAAAATGAACTCTAGTCGGAAAAAAAGACGACTTTCTAGAATAAGATGTGAATTTTCCGTAGTTACAATTTTTATAAGTAGTAGAATTTGATTTCAATTTCCAGAAAAACGTTTTGATTTATTTTTCTTTAAATCTTTCTTTGATTTTTATTTTAAAACAAAATTCACCCGTTTTCTTAAAAAAAACTAGGGGAAATTGATTGTAATAAATTTCTTTAAATCACATCGTAAAGTAATTTTATTCCATGCGATTGTTACAATATTTTCGTTCGTTTGCTTATCACGGAAAATGGCAAACGTTCCTGCACATGAGAGACGTGTATAATAACGGGTACATTACTACGTGTAAAATAAAATTCTTATTTCGGCGAATTCGCACATGAATGTTTATTTAAACATTACTTTCTCTTTAAAATTGACCCATTTAGTTATTTTCTTCTCCTTCATTCAACATTTCCTTATCATTTTGAATCATTTCTATTTGAAATTCACTTTTTCTACGTTTTTTTTTTTGAGTAAACTTCCAAATGGACAGAAGCATTGCTACAAACTGACATCGAAATGTAGGCAGGAATTCACATTTTTTTTTCAAAGCTTGAAATCTAACAAACCATTTTGAAACATGCGTCGAATTCATTATTTTTTTTTTTTTGTTGAAAATCACAGAAAAAAATGACGCGATGCTCAAAATTTTCTATTATCAATTTTAGTGAAATTTCACGAGATTCTTTTTCTTTTCGTTAGTTTTTTTTCTATTTTATTTCTTTTCTTTGAATAAAATTAAAGAATTCGTGTACATCTTTCTTTTAAGAGAGTAGGAGAAAGTTTCACTTTTGACAAAAATTCTTTTTGTTCTTTGAACTACATCCAAAGTTCGGCCTTTTGTGGATACTTTTTTTTTGCCCCGAACCTATAGGGAAAGGTGGGGGATGAAAGAGACGACACCCTGATTCAAGGGTGAGCGACGACGTTTCGCGTCGTTCGCCAACAAACTGCGTACCAAATTCCCGTGGGACGGAAAGCTTGCGCTGATTTCTCCGTCATGATTTTTTTTTTAATCATTTCGACAACAAAATCATAACGGTCATCGGGTAGCAGCGTTAAAGCACAACCGTCATTTTTTATTTATTTCGTGCTGTGCACAAAGCCAAGAGATTCATATCTCGAGAAATTGTTAATAAAAACCCACATTTTGCTTAGGGGGACTCGAGAGTCTCTTCAGCGTATATCGCGCATGCGGACAAATTGCTGTCCAATCGAGTCGAATTCATCGTTCATTAAATTAACATTATTAGCCATTACAAAGTTAATATTACTCAAAATTAATTCGTCATTTTGATTATGAATCGGACGATTTCGATGTCTTGGAACCTGATCCGCTGGCTCCATTAATGACGAATGTTTTTTGCGCTGATGTTGCAGTAATTTCGCCTAAAATAATGATTTAATGTCAAAAAAAAAGAAAATTTAGATTAAACATTATAGGAATTAAAAATAATAAAAATAATTGATTAAAACGGTTGCCACGCTTTAACCCTTTTCAAATTTCCTGACTTTTCCAGGCTAAAAATTGGAATTTTTCCAGGTTTTTAAAACTACATTTATTATTAATTAGAAAATTATTGGAAAACTCAGGAATTCAATTATTTTCAAAAGTAACATAATTCTTTAGCAAAAATCCAATTATGTTACAAAATTGCCACAAATTCTCGTCAAAATTTAAATAATCTTTATAAATAATACAATTTTTTGCCGAAATTCAATTATTTTCAAAAATTTTAAAAAAGTTCTTCGCATGAAAATTCAATTTTAAAACAATTTCAATTATTTAATAAAATGTTTATTTTTAGATTTAAAAAAAGAATTCTCGTAGAGATTTCAAATAAATATTTTTGAATATGATATTCAATTGCAATTGAAAATTTTTACTGAAATTTATTTTTAAATCAATATTTATTAGAAAATTCTACAATTATTTAACTATAAAAATAAATAATTTATTTTAAATAATCGAATGTTTCTTAAAATTGAATTTTCAGAAAGAATTCTATCAAAATTAAATTATATTATGTCTTTTTATTATTTACTGTCAAGAGAGAGACTTAAAAAGAATTTTTAACAATTTCATTTTTCGAGAAACTCGATTAAAATTTTCTGTACATTAAAATTAATTGAAATTCTGCAACAAAAATATTAAATTTTTTGAAAAAACTGGAGACAATTTAAATTTTGACAAGAATTTTTGTAAATTTTCAAATAGAATTGGATTTCTGCGAAGAATTATCTTACGTTTGAAAATAATTGAATTCTTGAGAATAATTTTATTAAAATTTTGGTTTAAATAATTGAATTGTTTTGTAAAATTTTATATTAAATTAGCAAACATTGAAAATAATTTAATTTTGAAAATTTTTTGAAATCAATTAAATTTCTATGAAGATTTTTATTAAAATTACTTTGAAAAAATTGAATTGTTACAAAAGAATTACATTAAAATTTTTGAAAATAGTTTAATTCTTTGAAGAATAAATAATAAAAGATAAAAAAATAATTGAATTTCTCCAATAATAAGTATTTGCTTCAAAATTCAATTTATTTTAGTGTTTTTAACTAACATTCTTCTATAAATATGTTATTTTTAATAATCATTTAAATATAAATTAAATTTTTTAAATGTTTTCAGAAGAATTTTAGTTATTAAGAATTTTTTTTTTAAATCTAGGTTTTTAAATTTTTTAATGAAATTCATTTGAAGTTGAAATTTTACAAAATCTTCAATAAAAATCTTTTGAAGTTCATTTAATTATGAAGTTTGAAAATGCAACTCTATTAAAATTGAATTAATTTTGAAATGTTTAAATAAAATTATACTTCAAGAATTTTAATTAGAAAACAACAAATTTCCAGGATTTCGATCAAAATTCCCTGACTTTTCAAGGTTTTTTTTAATTTGAAGAATAAATAATAAAAGATAAAAAATAATTTAATTTCTCCAATAATATGTATTTGCTCCAAAATTCAATTTGTTTTAGTGTTTTTAACTAAAATTCTTCTATAAATATGTTATTTTTAATTATCAATTAAATATATATAAAAATTTTATAATGATTTTAGAAGAATTTTAGTTATTAAGGTTTTTTTTAAAATCTAGGTTTTTAAATTTTTTTATTGAAATTCATTTGAAGTTGAAATTTTACAAAATCTTCAATAAACATCTTTTGAAGTTCATTTAATTATGAAGTTTGAAAATGCAACTCTATTAAAATTGAATTAATTTTGAAATGTTTAAATAAAATTAGATTTTAAGAATTTCAACTAGAAAACAACAAATTTCCAGGATTTCAATCAAAATTCCCTGACTTTTCCAGTTTTTTTTTTAATTTTTATAAAATTCCCTGACATTTCCAGATTTCCAGGTTGCGTGGCAACCCTGATTAACAGTTTCTGATACTCACTTTACTGGCATATTGTTTATGACACCATTGGCATCCTTGGGGCGTTGTCGTAACACTTCCCACAGTTTGACTAAAAGTAGAATTCGGCAAGCCGGGAATGTCCGTTTCCTTATGACGATTACTCGGTGGCAATGCAGCACCAGGATGATTTTTCATAATGTGTGCTTTTCGTTTGCTACTACTCTTGTAAACCTAAGAAAAAGAGTTTAGAAAAATCAATTAACTTTAAGAATTTTCATAAAATTAGAAACATTGGGAATGAAAATATTTAGGCGGACATACCTTTTCACAATACTGACAATAATAATCCCTCGTCTGTCTTAAAATTGGTAAATTCAGTTCAGGTACAGATTCTGGCGGAACATCCGGATGTCTTTTTGCCAGATGATTAACGAGCATACCTCGTCTTTTAAAACCAACCAAACATTGATGACATTTGTATACAAATCGATCGTACTCGGTTGGATTGACCTTTGGCACAAATTTTTTAACTTGATTAATTGGCGACGTTGCTTCTTTATTTGGTTTTTGAGAATTATGCATTCTCGTCACGTGTTCCTTTAGTTTGTCCTTTCTTTTGAATCGTTTTCCACAAATAGCGCATTGAAATTCTCTGCAATATGAGGAAATTATTTTTTTTTACTGAAGAAAAGTTTTTAAAAAATATGTAAAATAAGTCTCACCTGTGATCTGAATGGCGTAGTAAATGCATTCGTAATTTATCGACAGTGGGAAAACGTTTCACGCAAAAGGTACATTTATGTTTTCGTTCACAATGATGAGCTCTAATGTGTTTTCGAATAACTGAATATTTGGTAAAATTTCGCTGGCAGTGAGGGCAAGTGAATGTATCGTCCTGATTTCTATGCGACTCGACATGTTCTTTAAGCATCAAAATTTGATCGAAAAGTACTTTACACATTGGACATTCGAACATTTGCTTCTCTTCTAAAAATACAAGAAAAACGATTGTTATTTTTGTTTTAGTATATTGTATAATTGTAATAATAAAGAATCTTAAAAAAACTTACTTCTATGTGTCTTTAGATGACAAGAGAGTGCCGAATTATTCATAAATCGTTTAAAGCAAATATTGCATGGCAGTGGTTTTTGGTCCTCAGCGCCGTGGACTAAACAATGTTGTTGGAGTCGAACTTTAGTGGCAAAACGTTTATAGCACATTGAGCATTTATAGGTAGCCGAGGTAGTGGCGTTTGTTATTTTTTTCATTGGTAATTTTCCATGTTCAGAAACATGTTTAATAAGCTCGTTTTGTTTTTCAAATTTCACCCCACACTCGGGACAAACGACAAATTTACATCCATTCTCAAAACTATTCACATTGTGAGATATTTTGTGTAGATCAAACAATGATTCTTTATTGAATGTCAAATTGCACACTGTACATTTCCATTCGGAATTTTGACCAGAATTTTCCTTTCCCTTCTTCTTGTTGTCAGTCTCATTATCATTTTGACAAATTTTCTTATGTCGACAAAGATTATTTGGATATAGGAAATTTTCACCACATTTAGAACATTCGTAATGTGTTGTCTTATTATTTGGATGTATTAATAAGTGACGTTTTAGGCTGTAACTACGCGAAAATACTTTCGAACAATGTGGACAGGAGTAGAGAATTTTCTGATCATTGACGACTTTAAATAGTTTACTGTAATGAAAATAAAAAAAAAAAAAAAATAAGGAAAATAAAAAGTATTATATTTGTTTTTATTGGTACAAAAATAGAAAAGTATATTTAAGTTGATGATAAATTATTCTTACTTGGAAGCGATGTGAAGCTTCCTGCGTTTACTTCTGGCTTTTGTTTCACTACGAGGATTATCGTGGACATTCAGGTGACTTTGTAAGGTGCCTGAAGTTGGGAAGAGACGGTTACATTCGAAACAAGGCCACGAATCAGAGCTAGTTTCTAAATAGTGAAATTTAAAAAAAATTAGATACAAAATGGAAACATCGGAATGCAGAATAACGAACGAGACTTTTGCCTGCTAAGTAGGCGTAGTTTATAGTATTTTGAATTGTCATTTTTAATTTGTCTGATTAATTCAGTTAACGAACGAGACTTTTGCCTGCTAAATAGGCAATCCCATCAAATTTCCACCATTCAATCTCATATTTATTCAATTTTAAGACTTTTATATTCTTCAGAAACCAATTATGAAAGTATTCAATAATTTGTTTTTTCATTTAGTTACAGTTAGACCTTGATCAATTTTGAGATCTTTCAGAGAAATATAAATAGTTGTTGGATTATTTTGGGAGTTTTGGCTATTATTATACGTAGATTTATAAATATACCGTTTGCATTCTCTGAATCAGCCTCGAGAATTTTCAAATTCCGCTTCTTGGCGTACTCTGGATTTGGACCGGCTCTCAATTCCTCTTTTGGTAAAATATCCCTTGTAGTGAGAAACATAATGCCTTCATTTTGCTGGCAAATCATTAAATTCTGATCTTTATAAGACAACGCTGGACGAACGAAACGCATCCAATTTGATGTATCTGAAAAAAATCAAAGTGTCATGAAAAAAGAACATGAAAAAAGAACATTAAAAAAATAAATTAGAAAAAGAACTTACTCTCATTGGAAACATCGACTTTGAAGAAATCGCCGTCTTCATTTTCGAACAATAATGGTAAGACGTTAGTAAACGGAGTGCCATCATAGGCACACAAAATACCTTCAATTGGACCAAATTGTGTTCGTTTACGAATAATTTTCTTCGCAAAAACACCAAATTCCTGCTGTGTTACATCATTTGAATTTAATTTATTAATTGATAAATAAGAACTAGGAAGTGTTGCGATTGCTCGCGAAGGAACTGGTTGATCGGCAATTGTCTGAACATTATGCGACGTACAACCATCTTCATCAGCACAAATTGCATCACACTCTGTACACCCTGGAAATTTGTTTACATCGTTAATTAGAAAATTTTTTAAAAACTAAATACAACTAAAAAAAAAGTTAAAAATTTCTCTCCTAAAAACTTACAATAAGTCTTTTTATCATTTATCTGTCGTTTAGAACGACGAACAATTTTTTTAATTGGCGTCTCCTCATCTTTCGATTCTAAAAGATTGTCAACAATTTTCATTGTATTTAGAACCTTGTCAGATTCAACTGTTGAACACAAATCGATATCTTCATTTGAATTGAGTGTTTGTATTGGACTTGGAATGTAGGTTTCGTTTATTTCTAAATTTTCCGTTTTAAATGAATTCATAACACTTATTTGATCATCGTGCATGACAAGAAAATCGCGAGTCAATGCAAAATCAGAACCGGTTAACATCAATGGTGGTGCGGATGGTTCTAATTCGGAATTTCCACTTTGCATGAGAATCAATTCATTTCCAGGCACAAGGCCTTCTTCACTGTTTGACTCAACAAAATCAGTTGTATTCTCATTTTGTGGAATGCTTGGCGAAGTATTTTGATGATCGTTTAATTCGGTGACAAAATTGATGTCTGTTCTTGTATTTGTTTCTGATGATGAGTTTAGTGATGATGATGGGGAATTTTCTAGGACAACAACGGAATTTTGAAATGGCGATGGTGGTAATTGAACAGGAGTCGGTGAATATCTTGCGGCTGAACTCATATTTGGATCGTGTGGACTTACACGGTGTTCGAATTCAGAGAGTGGCGATGATGCTCTAGGTGAATAGGAAACTGGCTCGTAGACCGAAAACATACGAGCGTAGTCGCGCGTTTGATCCTCAACATACTCGACCTGAAAAAATAGAATAAAAATTTAGTAGAAAATTTAGTAAACTAATTTTTTTTAACATCCGTTTTCTTTTTAAACTAAATTTTCTTCTGTAAAAATAAATTTAATAATTGTTAACTTACCGTTAGAAAGAGTAATTTGTTGTTCATCTTTTTGCGCTGTTCACAAAGAGGCGATGGTACATTATTGTCGGACGACCACGTTTCGTCGGATGTTTTTTCAATTGATGCCATCTCCAGATTATCGCCAGGGGCCCCTTCGGGAGGGGCCCTTGGGTCCATTGTTTTATTAATTTTCCACAGAATTTATGGAGTAACTTTTCATTTCTTCCTGTGAAGAGATAAATAATTATTCTTCAAAATCTATAATGTGCAAAGAAGAAATGAACCTGAGAAACAAAATAAATTTCAGGTTATGTTTGTGTCAAATTTTGCACCTTAACTAAAACTCTCTGTTCAATGACGGAAAATTAAAATCCCTTTTTAATTACTTCATAGACGTAGTGAAAAACTAATCGTCAGTTAACAATGAAATTCAATTTCTTTTGCGTATATTTCCATTCCGAAAATTACAAACATAACCTAACATTTTTCCTTACTTTTTAAACTCTCTTCGAAACGTGGTACATTTATTTATTAAACGAAAAAAATTATCGTATTAAGAAAAGCTCTTCAAAAATAAAAAATTTTTTTTCACTAACAATTACGAATTCGAATTATATATGAGCGAGTTTTTACTCCTATGAACACAATTTCAAGGAAATTAAAATCACACTGACATGTGTTGATTGAAGTGTGAAAATGAAAAGTTCCGACACATTTCACTACTTATGATCGATTGAAAATAAAATTATTTTTGTGACAAACGAATAATGTGTTTTTATTTAGGACCCATCGATATATTATTAATAAAAGAAATTCATTTAGATTTCCAAACATTTAAAAAGAAGATTATTATTTTATGAAATTTCTTTACACGTTACATTTTTATAATAAAAAAAAAATAAACACTACTGAATTTTGTCAAGTTTTTATTTAATGGAAAACGCAACAATGCCCTCTGAAATTGAACAATGTTTTCTAGGTCAATGTTGTCTTGTCCTTGTAAAAAGAAACTGTTGGCATGCAATTTGCTATACGATTAAGTGAATTGAATTAGTGAAGACTGAATAATAAATAATGACGTAAACACTTACATTTGCGATATACACAAAATCCTGTCATTGAATAACAAAGCGACACAAGATGAAAGAAAAAAAAAAGGTATACGAAGACCAGGAAAAAAACAATATTACAAATTTAATTCTTTCGAAGGAGATTGCCTTTTTTATGAGAAACAACACTGACAAGAAGAAAGTCAATAATAAAGAACGTTTTAGTTTGCATTTCACTTGAATGATTACTGTTTATCAAGTAATTAGAGACAAGTATTGTATTTGATAAATAAAATACGTTTCTCGTCAGCTGCTGAAAACTGCTGATAAACTAAGAACGACATGTGCGACATCAATACTTGACGTTAAGGTT
This sequence comes from Leptopilina drosophilae, assembly GCA_032873175.1. Classification (NCBI taxonomy): domain Eukaryota; kingdom Metazoa; phylum Arthropoda; class Insecta; order Hymenoptera; family Figitidae; genus Leptopilina; species Leptopilina drosophilae. Next base: position 5,796,189 of record CM065483.1, read on the forward strand.
TCGAACTAGGTCGTTAGAAACGGAAAATTGGCGCAATTTTTTTTTCATCAATAATTTTTTTTAATTAAAAAAAAAAATATTATTAAGAAATATTCTTTTTTTTTGCAATTTTTTTAAGAAAATTATTATTATTTTTAAATTTTAATTGTTTATTTTTTTAATTGTAGTGTTTATTTTTGTTAAAAATGCCAATTTTCTTGAGTGTAAGTCAGAATGTCATTATACAGGGGTACGTGCGCCTGAACTATGTCTACCATACAAACATTGGTGTATATGAAAATATTATTTGAATACATAAAATTAAAAAAAAAAAACTATTAAAAAAACTAACTAAAAAAGCTAAAAAAACTAAACTAATTTCAAAAATTAAAACTTTTATAAATTTATTAAATCATTTTCCGCATTTATTAAATTATAGTATAATTTATAATTCAAATTGTATACATAATAAATTTTTATTCAATATATTTATTAATTTTTTAAAATTAATTACAATTTTTTACTCATTTTCTGATTAATAAATTTCAAGGACAATTAATATTTATACTGAATTTCAAATTGCTGAAAATCATTTTTTTATTGCGAAGAGGAAAAAATGATGTTTCCTAAAAAAAGCAAAGAAAGTAAAAAAAAATGAGAGACACACTTAAAAAAAAATTTTCATTATATTTACGAATAACTTATTATTAATATTTTCTATTACTCTTAACTATGTAAAAGTAATTCTGATAATAATACAATTTACAAATAATTCTAATATTAAATTTTTCTTTCGATTTAGTTAAAAAAATATTCTTCATTCGCTTAATAGAAAACTCGCCTGGCGATTTTTTTTTAATGCCACCATTTCTATCAAAACAAAATTTTTTTCACCCTAGTATTTAGAATTTAATTTAAATTTTCATTCGTTGGATGAATTTTGTCAGTTCCTGTGAATGATGATTTTTTACTGGGATTACATCGATTACGTTGACTTTGTAATTTGAAACGTTGACAAACTGGAGATGTGTCATCACCGGCACTTGATAAATTCTCAAAATCAAAATTTGAAAAATTCTCCTCAATAAGTTCCTCCATTTTTTTCGATAGTACATCAATTTTTGAGGAAAATTCACTATCGTTCTGCGAAAAGTAATAAGTGAAAATATTAATAAAAACTAAAATATATACTTAAATATTCCCAAAAATTAAATTCAGTTTTAAAGAAATTACAATTTTCGCATAAATAGATAAATCTTTGAAAGAAAGTTTTAATTTTATTTTTTAAATTTTCAATTCTGGATGAATTTAAATTGGATATTTTAGAAAACTTGGGTTTTTGAAAAATTTTCTTAACGAAAATTCTTATGAAATTAATTAAATTTTTTAATACGTATTTAATTTTATAATTTATAATTATTACAAAAATTTTATTTACAGAAGAATTTTAATTTGAAAACAACGAAATTTAATTTTCGAGAAGTTGCAAATTGCAGAAATTCGATTATTTTTGAATGCAATAAAATAATTATTATTCTTCACAGAAATTCAATTATTTTCATAATTTTAAAGAAATTATCATAAAAATTTCAATTGTCTTTATAAATAATAAAATTCATATTCGAAATTCAATTATTCAATTCAAATTTAAAAAAATTTTAATAAAATTCTTGGCCAAATTTGAATTACTTTAAAAAATTCTCCTTATACATGAAAGATTTTTAATATCTTGTGTTTTAGGGAAATTTTTCTCAAATCACAAATATAATTATTTTTATAAATAATAAAAAGTTACATAGGTATTTAATTATTTTCAGAAATAATAGAAATTTTTACAAGCTTTCAATTATTTTTTTAAATATAATAAACTTATTTTTAGAAATTCAATTATTCTTCTAAAAAATAAAATTCATTACCCTATAAAATTTTAATTTTTTATTTATTTTTCTTTTCGAAATTATTTATTTTCAATTACTTTCATAAATAATAAATTTCTTTTTTGAAATTCAATTATTCTCCTAAAAAAAAAATTCATCACAATATTTTAATAACATTTAATCGAATTTCTTAAAAAATGTTATAATTCTTTTAAAAAATTCTTCAAAATTCTTTTAAAAAAAAATCTTATAATATCTTTAAAAAAATTTAATGTTTTATTTATTTTCCTTTTCGGAATTATTTATTTTCACTTATTTTCATAAATAATAAATTTCTTTTTAAAAATTCAATTATTCTCTTAAAAAATAAAATTCATCACAGTATTTTAATAATTTTTAATCGAATTTCTTGAAAAATGTTATAATTCTTAAAAATTGGATATTATAATTTAACAAAAGAATTGAATTTTATTTAAAAATTTGTTAATTAAATCTTTATGAGAATTCAATTATGGAAAAAATTATTTTTTCACGTACTTACATAATTGAATTCTGCTATAGAATTTTGAAATTGTAAACAAATGGATTTTAAAACTTTCAATGAAATTTTTCATAAATTATTAAAAAGAATTGTGATTTAGAAAAGAATTTTATTTTCTTTAAAGATGTAGAATTAATTTTTGTGGTAACCCTGATATATGATAAGTATAGTCGTTTCAAATTGGGCAGATTTTGAATAAAATTTGTCCGCCATATTTATTCCGACATTTTGAATTAGTCTAAAAAATCGTGTTTTGAAAATACCAGATATAAAAAAGAAATTTCACTAAATTAATTAATTGGTTTTTTAAATTAATTTAATTTAATTTAATTTAATTTTTACCAGATATATAAAAAAAGTGTTATTTCTTTTTTTAATTATCAAAATAACTTAGAAATTTTTTTTTCAATTTCAAACCTTATAATAATGTCTGGAATTGTCGGCAATTTTGCGAAAATCCTTAATTACATGTTCGACTTTCAGATAAACACGATTCTTCAATTTTTGATCGATTGTTTCCAGGAAAATTGGCGTTTTCACAATTTTACTGTAATTGTCAATCTGTAAATTATCTCATTAATTAATTATCTCATTACTAATTATCATTGTCTTGTTTATGGTTCAATTTTTCGATAGGGGGTCACTTTTCCTAAACTCATTTTCCCGAAGTAAATTTTTCCCAAAAAATCATATTCCCAAAGTACTTTTTTCAAAAAAAAATTTTTTTCCCAAATTCATATTTTCCCAAAATAAAGTTTTTCGTCAGATATAATGTAAATTATTTTTTTATTATATCCAGTATGTAAATATAAATAAAACAATTATAAAATAATAACGAACAAGTATAATTTCAATAAAATAATATAAAAATGTAAAAATACTCTACACGGTAAAACTCAACACAAGTTTGTTTATTTGCGTAGAATTATTTAATGTCGAATTGAACGGCGTAGAATTATTATTAATTGACTTTGAAAAAAAGAAAAAAAAATCCAATTTAAATTTGTGTAGAATTTTGAATTTGTAGTGTTTAATTGCGTAGAATTATTAAAAAATGTATTTATTTTCGTAGAATTATCTGGTATTGAATTTAACGGCGTTGAGTTAATAATTTAATTAAATTAAATATTACAATTGCTATCTGTAGACATTTTTCTCGAAGAATTATATTTGTAGAATTTCCTTGTGTAGAGTTTAATGTTCTAAAAATTTATTGTAAAAAAAAGTTAATATTTGTAGAATTATTTTTTGTAGAATTTAATTGCGTAGAATTTTTAAAAAATCTATTTATTAAGAAGCATTTATTTTTGTAGAATTATCTGGTGTTGAATTTAACTGCGTAGAGTTAACAAAAAGAATAATAAAAAATATATTTTATCATGCGTAGAATTAAACTTTGTAGAATTTATTGGTGTAGTATTTAATCGTGAAGAATTTAAAAAAATTAATTAAATTATATTTTATTTAATTAGAATGCGTACACTCACAAAACAGTCTATTTAAGTAAAAAGGATTCCTTTTACCATAAGCGGATTTTCCTTTTAATATTTGTCTAAGAGGAATTCTTTTTCTATTAAAAGGAAATTCCTTTTAATTATATCCTTTAATTATTAAAAGATTTTTATTAACTATTAAAAAGAAAAATTTTATCAGTAGTTTTATTTATTCGTCTTATTAGTAACTCATTAATTTATTTATTTAATTAAAATAATAATTTATTTATTTTTGACTCAAATTTATAAAATATTTTAAATTAAATTTTAAATAATAATAATAACACAAGCCTCTAAATAATAATATATTGATAGTCAGGAAAAAATATATTAAAATAACTAAATTTATTTCATCATAATTTTAATATTTTTTTTAATTTAAAAAAGTTATGACTTATTACATTCTACAGTTTTAATTATATTTTTGGAATATATAAATAATTATTATAATTACCCGAAATTGTTAATATTTTATTTAAATTTTATATATTGTTTATTTCATTTAAAAAATTTAGTTTTATTATTATTACATATTATTAATTATTAAATTTATCCACTGTTGTTTTATAAATAAATAATTATTGTAAAAATTGGGCAGATTACCTTTGCTTTATTTGACGAGTAATTAAATTTTTTTATTATTATTTTGACATGTTTACAAATGTCAAATAACTTGAAATTATCCTTTTGACATAAAAAGGATTTCATTTAAAAATCAAAAGAAATCAGTTAATATTTAAACGATTTTCTTTTTTCCAATAAACTTCTGACCTTTTTGTATTTAAAAGATTCCTTTTACAATAAAACTATTTCTGCTAATAGTTAAAGGACATGATTTAAAAGGAAATTAGTTTTATGGTTAATAGATTATTTTTGTGAGTGTAGAGTTTCATTATGTAGAACTAATTTGCGTAGAATTATTATTACTTGTGTCTAAATATAAAGTGAGAGTTTTCTCGTGTAGAGTTTACCGTGTGTTGAATTTTCATTTGTAGAGTTTAATTGCGTAGAATCGCTACCGCCCCTTTCCCTAATATTGGGAAATCGTATTTTGGGAAAAATGTCCCACAATCAATTTTGCAAAATAAAACGAAATATTTACGAATTTTGCACGAACCATTCTTTGTTGTGACTCTTTAGATCCAGCAGCGGTCGTTGGACATTTAAAAACACACGCTTCATCCATTTTCCAAATAGTCTGATGAATTGTCTCCAATTTTCTCACAGCTAATGGACTCAAAGTTTGTTTCTTCCTCGAACTATACCAAACGGACCATCCTCTATCGGATTTTTGGTGTCTACCATCCAGAATCGTATTACCCTCTCTTCTTCTTCCTCTTCCGAAATTTGTTTTTTGAACACTCTTTGCTTCATTCGTGAGAAATTGATCCTTTATGTTGCTATCAGCTTCCTCAGTCTCGATATCTTTGACAAATCTTTTTCCAGCAAGTTTACGTGTTCTTGGTGGGAAACTTTTTTCCCCGTCCTTCTTCTTCTTTCCAGATTGATATGAGTCGAATACTGTATTTCGATTTGTGTTTGAAATTTTCGTTTGATTTGTTGATCGACGAACTGTTTCCGAATACGTTGCCTTACCCTCCTTATTTTGGAGGAGTTTATCGGGAGGATGAATCATCATTCTTGCGAAGGGTGGAAAAAGATCTTTCTTGACAATTTGCTTATTATCATCATCGTCATCATCGTCGTTGTCGTTGTCGTTGTCGTCATCGTGAATCGAAGAATTAAGAGAATCAGTAGTCGAACGATTATCCTCGTCACGAGTTTTATTCGCATTGTTGAGTGTTCGAATTAGCCAGGAATCGGTTTTCACGTTCGTTTTGCTTGTTTTTGGAATTTTATGGTCCGAGAGTCGTCTACTTGAACTTCGAGTGGTTTTTGGCGATGGTTCGGAATCGTCTTCAGATGCCTCGTAACTTGATGCGTTACTTTTCTCGTCTCGTTGGATCGAACGACGTAATTGATTTCTTAGTTGATTATTCTGGGTTCTCATCAATTGCTCTTCAAACAGTTCCTTCAGGTGTTTATTGTTTTCGATTATTTTCGTTGTGTTTATTTTGGAGCTTTCGCACTGCTCCAGTTCTGTTCGAGTCGAATTCTCGTCTTGTCGGTTTTTTATTGTTTGCTCCAATTTTAGGGTGTTTTGACCATCACTCACGGCGTCTGGTCTTTTGGTTTTCTTCCCATCTTCTTGTAGATTTGTTGGACTATTCTTCAGTAGATCCCGATTATCAAGGGCTGGGGTTTTTGTCAAATAATCCTGTTCGTAAGGCATGTAGTCGAGATTGATTTCCTTTTTTCCGAATTTACTTCTGTTTAAATTCTTGTGTGAGGGATTCTTCTTTTCGAACTGCGTCGGTAATTTATTTTGATGACCTCTTGTTTTTGGCTCATATTTGTCGGTTTCGTGACAAAGGTTCAACAGTGGGTGACTTTTTTGGATTCTTTGTTCCTCGTTCGCATTTTCCCATTTTTTGGTACATTTGAACGTAGTGTCAAGGTTTGAAGCACCTTCCCTAGGGAATAGTTTTTCTAGGTGAGTTTCTGTAGGGAATGTTTCATTATTTCCGTATGGACAATATTCCCCTAGGGGAATGTCTTGCCCTTGATTTGCAATCTGCCTTGTTTCGACTTGTTCACGATTGGACGATTCGGTAACATTTAGAGCCTCGAGGAGAACTTCAGCCGAAGCACAAGCAGCCTTCCACGTTTGATCCTGGGGACATTTGCTTCTTGCTTGATCCGGTAATTTGTTTTCATTCTTTGGAATGTTTGAATGTTGGAGTGCTTGAACTTTGTTTGCGGTTCGATGAGCGTGGCGTGAACTATCCGATTTTCGATTAGAGCGTTTTTGGTGTCTCTTTTTTGGGACATTGTAGCTTCCTGGTTTCATGTAGATACGAACGTCTTCGGAACTGTCATACTCGTCGCGTTGTTGTGCACTGTGATTGTTGATGAGATTCATTGCGTTCCATGGGGCACTCTGAATACTCTGCATATTTTGAAGGGACAATAGTTGACGATTTGTGTCCAATTGAAATTGCCTGCTGAGATCCACTTTGTCCCGGGACAAGTCCTCTTGACAAGTCCTCCAGTCCTCTTGACTGGAGTTTTTGGTGAAATTTAATCTAACCTCGGATTTGGAATTTGTCGTGATGTTTCTCATACTGGCGAACCAGGCGGATAAGTTTGCGGTCATTTCCTCTTTTTTTGATGCCGAGCTGCATGGTTCGATTTGACTCAAAAGGGTCATGACGGGAACGGATTCGAAATCAGTTTTTTCGTTCACCATCATTTCATACTTGCGGTTTTTTCTCATGTTAGTTGTTCGAAATTTTGAAAGTTGGTCCATTTCCAATTTACCCGGCGTTTGGTTGCGTTTGACAATTTTCTCTTCTAAAATTTTGCTCTTGAGATGAAAAAATTCGGCGCTTAGTGAAGTTTTTTCATTGTTGGGAAATTCGAGTCTCTTGGATGTCGAACAATTGGTTGAGTTACCCGACGAGTTACTCTCGGTGATGGTCCATTTGCTCTTTGGTTTTGTCCCCTTTTTTTGATCGACAGCATATTGAAAGTTTTGCGATGGAGAAATGACGGCTGATCCTGGTGCAGGATTAAATTTTACTGGTGGTTCCAAAAGATCGCAGGTTGTGTAAATGGAAACATCGCCTGGAAACGTACCGGGCGTTCCTGATGTCTCGATTTCCTCTTCCGCGGATGATTTCTCCTCGAGGAGAAGAAAAGTATTGATGACATTTCGTAAAAGTTCGTGTGTCGCACCCTCCCAGATTTGAAAGCTCTTGACTAGATTCCGATCGTATTTGTCATCGAGACTTGGCGTGTGTTGCTTGTTTAGATAATTGTCGAGAATTAACCAACCGTTACTGATCCTTAGGAGGGAATTGATTAGGTCTTGAATGAGAACTCGATCACCGGCGAATATTGAGAAGCAGGTGGATGATTTTGTGATGGCCGTTCTTGTGGCTATTGATAAATTCATTAGCCAATCGAGTTTTGTTGTTCGATGGAATTTACCTGAATTGAGTAAATTCTCGGCTTGATTGCAACCGGTAATTGTGGTCTTGCGTATTAGTTCGGGATACTTGGTGATATCTTCGTCCTTGGTTTGAATGGCAATTGAAGTGCCTGATGGTTCAATTGTTGTGTTGGTGGACGAGTGATTTTTGTTGGAAGCAATGTCTCCAGCTCCGGTTAATTGTGATTCATTTTTGTTGTTGGGGAATTTTTCCAAATCATTCGATGATGTGTTACAGAGTGCGGATACCATTTTTTCTGCTTCGATTGTAAAATCGAAACTTGTTGATGAATCGTCGGACATGTGTTCATCATCATTATCATCTTGGGTCTTTGAGGATGAATTGGCTTTGTTTTGCACTTCGGCGCAAAATTGTCTGTAGTCTGATGATGGATTGTTGACTGTTTCTTCGCAATCGTTCCTTCGGGTGATAAACTTTGCTGAATGATTTGGTTTATTTTTGGTATATTTCACTGAAAGTTCCATTGCTCGAGTGGCTTTCAGTGGATTGAAAATGGAATTTTGTGGTGGATTGGGAAACATTTGATTTGTGAGGGGATAGGAAGTTAGTTGAGTGGGAAGTTGAAGATTCGTGTTTGCAGTGACTGTTTGTAGGGTTGAGCTGAGATTATAATAGGGATTGTACTGGTGGGTTTGCTGTTGGGTGATGAACTGTCGATCTTGAACGAGACAAAGAGCTTGAACATCAGGAGGTTTGAAGTAAGGTTGAGAAATAACGATTCCTGAATTATTGTGCTCAGTGGAATATGGTCCATGACAGATGTTTGATGCGGTGAAAAGATATGGCGACGCAGATGACGGAAGATGAGAATTTATCTGCTGTTGCTCAAAAGGAAATGATGGTTTTGTTGAGTAAAAAATTTGTCGTTGATTCCTCAAATTCACTGCCTGGGTTCCTTGAACCCCTTGGGTTGCCTGGAACTTTGTTTTCGTTTGCCATTCGCCACCTGTTTGATAAAAAAAACATTCATCTTCAAACAGCCAAAGAATTTATTGCTCTAAATATTTATAAATACACAAAAAAAAATTTTTTACCCTGATGTGTCATAAGTGCTGGACTCGGAGTACTTCTTTGCGCAGAATAAATACAAGAAGGATGCAAAACAGCCGTAAATGGTTGCAATGTAACTGGTCCATAAAACGATTGAGGCTGTTGTTGATGATGTTGCTGCTGTTGTTGCTGTTGCAGCAAACTTGAACCTGTCGTCCGAGTTTGAAAGCACGATGGACTTTGACGATTACAAGATGGTTGCATGGTCCAAACAATTATTTTCGTTTCCCTAAATATTTTCCCCCAAAAAATTCATTTATAAATTCGCCAAAAATTTATCCATTCTCACGAATAACTGAATTCTTCCACAAGGAGTAAAATCAATTAAAAGTCAATTAAATAAATAAAAATCAAAAATAAATCAATTAAATTTACTATTTACTTATTTTTATTAATTTACAATTAAAATTTATTAATAATTCAACATTTGAAGGTTAATTGAAAAAAACTTCAAACTATATATTCAAACTATAAAAATAATAATTCAAACTGTAAATAAAAATTTTCTAATAAAAATCTATTCAAAATAAAATTTCAAATACTCACCTGGTATACACTTTTGAAGAATATTTCAAATTAATAAGAAAAATATCCAACACTCATCATCAAAAGTGACATATTTTTTTTTTCATCAATCTTTATAAATTGCGTAAATGAAACAAAAAAAAATTACTGAAAATCTATAACAACACAATATTAATGATAAAAACGAAAAAAAAATTGCACCAGTGAAATATAATTTTAAAAAATACAAATTACGAATCTTGTATAATTGAATAACAAAAAAATGATGCTTGACAGTTCATTTTTCATTTCTCGAATTTTGTCAAGAAATAATAATTCTAAAAAATCATTTTAACTAAATTTTTTTTCGAACTTTCACTAATATGCTTTTTTTACTATTTTTCAAAAGCGACATTCACGACGGCACAATATTAAATTAAGCTTCGTTTTATTGGGGGAAAAAAAATTAAATATAGAAAACTTTAGTGAATTATAACCGAACAAAAAGAGAATAATATATGTCAGTTCTCTGAAGGCAGTTATGGAAAAACAAAAGTCTCCATCTGCGCATTGTTTATAAAAAAAAACAAAATTGACTACAGAGTTTATTTCTCTAATCTAAAAAAAAAATAAAATCAAAAATCAAAAATTGCTTTTTGTAAATTAATTAGTAATTTGATAATAGCAATTATTATTTTTTACTCAGTATAATAACAATAATAATAATAATAATAATAATAATAATAATAATAATAATAATAATAATAATAATAATAATAATAATAATAATAATAACAATAATAACAATAATAATAATAATAATAATAATAATAATAATAATAATAATAATAATAGTAATAATAATAATAATAGTAATAATAATAATAATAATATAATAATAATATAGTTGATGGTCACAAACAAATCTAAATTAAATAAATAAATAAAAAATATTCATATAGTTGTATAAAATTTGTTATTCAACAATTATTATTGAATTGATAATCAAAATTGATAATAAATAATTTATTAATATTTTTTATTATCATTTATATTTGGAGCCGATATTGAAAACAAGTGAGCGCATTAATTTATCGAAAATTTATTTTGACCCAAATAAGTCTACAAAAAAATATACAAGTAATCGTTAAATAATTTAATAATTATATAATTTGGACTTGGTGTTATATTAAATATATAATTTAATACTTAATAACTAAATATATAATTTTATACTTAATTTTTAATTAAATTAGGAACAATAATTTAATTTTAAATTAAACAAAGGCAAATTAAATTTGTCTTTTTTTAATTTTGAAATGTCCGAATAATAACGCAGCAGTTATATCGAAACAATAGAGATTAATATGTAAAATTAAAAAAAAAATATCTGTAATTAAAAATTGACATAATCATTTACAGTAAAATGTAAAATCATTTACAGAAAATATTTTTTCTCCTGGAATTTTATTAATATTTTCTTTTTTTTTCAATAATTAAATAAACTTTTTTTTACGCTATATTTGAATTATTTTTTTACAGATTTTCTTTTTGTTAAAACACTTTATTTGTTTAATTATAAGTATTGTCGAGAAAAGGAGAAATTTTTTGTTTTGGAGCACAAAAAGAAAAGAAAGTATAAATATAATTTTTTTATATCTAAGCACTAATAATGAATTTTTTTAAATGAACACAGTGTACTGGTCTTTACGTCGACACATCATCACGCTATTTATGATTAAAAACATGTAAGCTTCTGCGATTCCTTTTTTTTTTGTTTTGAAATTATTTTCCATTTTACAATTCTATCAACCTAGTTTGTTTATTTAATGTAATTATTATTTATCATCAATTGGGTTAGGTTGACGTGTACCTTAACAGGTCTAAATTTATACAGCTATTCTTAACAATTGGACAAAGAGATCTCTAAATTGACTATATATATAATCAATTATATAACTGGAATACTTTGTCAAGTCTCTGCTTTACTAATTTTTTTTTTATTTATTACAAACAAAGTGGGCGAAAAAGAAAAAAACAGTCATTCAATTTCGCTTTACAATTTTACGTGGGGGAAAATTGGACAAATTTTCCTTTCTAAAATTAGTCGAAATAAAATTGGTTATTAATTTATTTATTTAATATTTTAGATCTTGATTTTTTTTCAAAATGCTTTTCTTATAGTGCAGAAGAATAATTGTGCCTGGGGTATTTTCGAATTTTCGTCAAAATCCCCGTTTTTTTATGCAAGTAAAAACATTCGTAATATTTATTATATAAAAGTAAAATAAAAAAAGGAATGAACACCGAAAGTTTGGAAATAAAAGAATTTAAAGAAATTAATGAAGAAGAAAAAATAACAATTGAAAATTAAGTAATAAAAATCTAATTTCACTAATTTGAAAAATTAATTCTTTTTATTGTAGTGTATATAGAACTCGACACAATTATAAAGTTTGTGCAAAAGAATTTTTGTCATCAATTTCTCAATTCTTCAGAGAACAAAAAAAAAATGTTGCAGCTTCTGAGGGTTGTTTGTAACGTTTAAAACTGAATTTCAATTTGAAATTCTTTTGAGCAAACTTGTTAATGTGCTTGATTTTTTTGTGCCGATATTTGTTACAAATTAATGCAAATATTTCCACTTTTTTTTGAAAAATTTCCCATTAGCACCAAAATTAAATTGAGATTCAAAATTGTCAATTCGAATTATAATTATTAGTGATAATAAATTATAAATAATGTAATAAATAAAAATTAAATAATTTATCGTAAAATATAATAATTAACATATTGCTATTTTCGTATTTAAATAAACAAATTGGACCTTTCTAATAAAAAACGAAACATTTGCCGCGTCACTAGCGAATAACACAAAAGTGCATAGGAACTGCTTTTTGTTTTTTTTTTTAAAGCAGTGCCAAAAATTAATTCTTAAGGCACTAGTGCTTAAAAAACTACATAATTGTCATTTTTTTTGACGCAGGTATAATTTGTTTTACCGAATTTTGATTATTATTTATTTTTTTTTCTTTGTTAGTACAGGGGAGGGAAAAAATGGTTTATTTCGTTCTAATGGCAAAAAATTCAACGTCTTTTTGCCTGAATTTTATGCGAATTTTCAACGATTTTAATTTATCATTAGTAAATATCGGTGAATTCTCAAAAAACAAAATTATTGAGACCGAATTTATTTGAAGAAACATTCGTCAAGATATTCGCTGTGATCTTCATGAAATTGAAGATTATAATTTTTTTTTTTTAGTGGACAATATTCAAATTGTGTGATATTTAATTTCGAGCAAATGCATAAATCATGCTTCCTAGTAAACATGAGAGAAGAAGAGATTGTGAGACTGGAATTGCACCTGGTGTTGCAGCATTGCAAAAATCTTCAAGACAAGAGCAGACTTCTTGTCGTCCACCAAAACCACCTCTTTGATAACAATTGCCCTTGTAATTCGATTCGTCCCAACCGCAACCACGAATTACCCTTTTATTTGGTGGCACTGAAATAGAAAATAAATTAAGAAAAAATAAATTATTCACCTATGATGTTAAGAAGACAGTCTTTCCCACTCGATAATTAATTAATTTATTTATTTATTAAAAAAGTAGCTTTCAAACTAAAAAAAATGTATAAATAAGTAGCTATAAAAATATTAAACTTGACGACCAAAAAAAAACTCAAAACCTTCACAAAAATTAATTAATTATAATATAATTAATTAATTTACATACTTTTCATTTTTCCAACTTTTTCCTAATTATCATTAAAAAAAATTTCTTCTATCTACTCCTGCTAATAAATTGAATATAAATAAATTTATAAAATTTATATTTATAAAATTTATAGAGTATAAATAAATTTATAAAAATTATTTAGAATTCTTGCGAAGAATTTTATAAAAAAATTTTAAATAATTTACTTCTTTCGACTAATTTTATGCAAATTCGAATTGAAATAATTAAATTCTTGAGAAATTTTGTTTATTCAAATAAAAAGAATAAAATTCTTACCGAAAATTCAAATAGTTTTTCAAATAATTGAATTTTGTTGAGAAATTTGATAAAACAAGTGAATATTGTAAATATTACAAATCAATTAATTGCGAAAAGTTTTGAAAAATAATAAAATTTTTAACAATAATTCAATTCTTGCAAAGGATTTTATTGGATTTTTTTAAAAGAATTGAATTTGCAAGAAACAATTTAATACTTGTAAAAATAATTGAATTTTTGTGATGAATATTGTTAAAAAAATAATGTTTATTAAAATAATTGAATTTTGCAACGAATTTTATTAAAATACCTGAAAATAATTGAATTTTCTGGAATAATTCTATTATTTAACGACATAATTGAATTTTTGTGAAGAATTTTTTAAAAATGGTTTAAAAAAGAATTAAATTTCTGTAAAAAAATTTTTTATTTTTGAAATTAATTGAATTCTTAAAAAAATTATTTTGTTAATGATTTTTTTAAATAATTGATTTTCTCAAGGAATTGAAATTAGATTTTTGAGAATGATTAAATTTTTTTGATCAATTCCTGTAAATTGTATTAAAAATAATAATTGAAATTCTGCGATGAATTTTATCATTTATATGGAAATAATTGAATTTTGCAACAAATTTTGTCGAATTTTGTGAAATAATTTCGTTATTTATCGACATAATTGAATTCTTGTGAAGGATTTTTTTTAAATGTTCAAAAAGAATTGAATTTTTGTAAACAAATTTTTAATTTCTGGAATTAATTAAATTCTACAAAAAAAATTTTATAAACGATTTTTTTAAATAATTGATTTTTTCAAGGAAATGAAACTAGATTTTTAAGAACAATTAAATTTTTTTTATCAATTCCTGTAAAATTGTATTAAAAATAATAATTGAAATTCTGCAATGAATTTTATTTTTATGAAAATAATTGAATTTTGCAAAGAATTTTGTGGAATAATTTCGTTATTTATCGACATAATTGAATTCTTGGGAAATTTTTTTTTTAAATGTTTAAAAGTATTGAATTTCAGTAAAAAAATTTTTTGTTTTTTAATTTAATTGTATTCTTTAAAAAAATTTTTGTAAACATTGTTTTATATAGTTCATTTTTTCGAAATAGAATAAATATTATAAAAATAAAATTAAAATTAATTGAATTTTTGTTATGAATATTATTATTTATAAGAATAATTGAATTTTGGAAAGAATTTTATTAAAATACCTTAAAATAATTTAATTTTCGTTAATAGTTTGTTATTTATGGACGTAATTGAATTTTTAGGAAGAATTTTATTAAAAATCTAAAAGAATAATTGTATTATTTGCAAAAAATAATTATTAAAATTGAAAATGACCATTTCATGAATATATTTGAAATTAATTGAGTTCCTGTGAAAAATTTTAATATTTTTGACACTTTTGTAAATATTAAATGTGAATTATTATTGTTATTATTTTTTTAAATAATTAAATTCTTCCAAAGAATTTAAAAGAAAACATTTTTTTTACTACTGATTTTTTTTAAGAGTGGAAATTAAATTTTTAAGAATGATTACATTTTTTAGCATTTCGTGTAAAATTGTATGAAAAATAATTGAAATCTAAAACTTTTTTTCAAATTTTCGCAAATAATTGAATTCCACAGAAAAATTTTATTTAATGTTCTAAAAATAATTGAATTTCTAGAAAGTTTTTGTTTATTTCTAAAAATAATTGAATTCTTTATAACAATTTTATAAAAATTATTTTAAATAATTTTTTTTAACATAATAAATGTTATGAAAATTTTATTTTAAATAATTGAATTCTTGGGGAAAACTTTATTTGTGAATTTGAATTTTTCACGAAACAATTGTCAATTTATTTGTGAAAATAGCTAAATATTTTTATTAATTAATTTAAAATAGTTCAAAATAACTGAAATTCTTCTACGAGTTTTATTATTTATGGAAATAATTGAATTTTAATTAAATTTTATCAATTTTTTTTAAATAATTCAATTCTTTTCGAAAATTTTATGAAAATAGTAGATATTGAAAATGCAATTGAAAATCAAATACTTTTTTGAAAATAATTGAATTGTTTTAGAGAATTTTATCAATTTTTTAAAAAAATAATTGAATTCTTTTCCGAAATTTTATGAAAATACTAGATATTGAAATTATAATTGAATATCAAATATTTTTTTGAAAATAATTGAATTGTTTTAGAGAATTTTATTATAATTTTTTTGTTAATAGATTTTTGAAGTTTTTTTTACCGATTGTTACAAAAATTTGAAGTAGTGGAAAATCTCTAAACAAAAACAGATTTATTTTCGCCCTAGTGTAATAATGGTTACTTTATTGACTAGCTGGACAAAAAAGTACTCATTATTACCCTAGGGCAATAATGGAATTAATTATTATTTATACTCACAGCCATTGACACTGAATTCGATTGTTTGAACAATCTTTCTGCACATAGTGTATTTAGCACCGTCTCTTTTCGATGAACAATCTATTTTCAATTCTTCAGGAGGTTCGTCTTCTGCACATCTACTGTCATTATTACTGTTACAGTCAAAACATCTCACAGCCGTTACTCCTGAAATTAAATTATTAAATTAAAATTATTTTCTCAAAAATTATTCGGTAAATAAAAAAAAATTTAATCTGAGAAAAATTCATAATACAATCCAAATTCAAATCTGTAGTCAAAATTAAAAAAAATCAAAATGGCTGTTTCAAAATGTCGACTAAAAATAATTTAAATTCAAGCTAGTCTGACAAAAATAGTAATTTACTATTTTCTATTTATTTAATTATTATTTTTTACATTTAACTTTTTACTAAAATTAATAATTTACAAATTCAAAATTTATAATTTATAAATTTTAAATTTATAAATTATAAAATTTAAATTTAAATTTAAGCTAATCTGACAAAAATGGTAATTTATTGTTTTCTATTTATTTATTTATTATTTTTTCACATTTAACTTTTCACTAAAATTTATAATTTCTAAATTTAAAATTTATAATTTATAAATTTAAAGTTTATAAAATTAATAAATTTAATAATTTATAAATTTAAAATTTATAAAATTAATAAATTTAAAAATTTATAAATTATTTGTTGATGTTTCAAATAAAATCACGATACAATATTTGCTTACTTTACCTCGTGATTTTACCATATTGGCCTCTGAACTTTTGTCTCTCTTATTTATCAAGAAATGAAAAATTTCAAGTTCATACTAGTAAACATAAAAATTGCGATTATAAATGTGGGTTAACTTTTTTAATATTTTTTTTTAATTAATTATTTAATATGATTTAAAAAAAATTTAAATTAAAAAAAATTTTTTTTAATTGTTTAATATTTGTTGTAAATATGTAAATATTATTGTTTATTATATAATAATTTAATAATAATAATAATAATAATAATAATGATAATAATAATAATGATAATAATACTAATAAAATAAATAATAATATTTAAAATGTATTAATTATAAATATGAAAATAATTATAATTTTTGTTTCATTTATTATTTACTTAGTATTTATTATTAGTACTTTATTATTTTTATCTTATATTTTTCAATCATTCATTATTATAAATTATTATTAATTTAAATATAATTTATTTGCTGTTTTATTTATTCAAATTAAAATCTTACTACTTTTGGAGGAAAAATAGCTAATTTCAATAAAATAATTTTAAATTGTTGCTGTTTTGTAATTTTCTTAATGATATGATCAACAAAGAGCAATGCACCGCACCCAACGGGCGAGTGTTACCTCTCTAAAAATCAATGAAGCTGTCTGGCCTAGAAAGATTTACAAGACATATTCAAAGTTTGTGAATAATTTTGTCTCCGAAATTTTAAGAAAAGTATTACCTTCTTATTGTTCAGTATTTATTTGAAAAATTTTATTTTGGTATTTAGATTAAAAAACTTATTTAAAATATAGCTGAACATCAATTTTGAAATTAATATTATGAATAATCTAAACTTTCCAGCTAACAATAAAAATAGATATTAAATTACAGACAAGTATTAGATAATAATAAAAATAAATATTAAATTAGATTCGAATGATAGTTTTCATTATTTTCTAATAATTATTTGAAACCTGTAAATATTTACAAAAAAAAAATTTTTTTTTGAAAGTTTATTTTCAATTGAAAAGAAAAATAAAAAGTAATGTAAATAGAAGAAAATATTTAAAGATGTTTTACTTATTTATTTATTTTTTTTATTGTTCTAATATAGTGAAAAATTTTTATTGTTTTTTCAAAAATCAATTAAAATTTATTAAAAAATTCGCTTTTCGTCCATCGTTGACAGAAAATAGTTATTTTCATATTCATTCTTTAATTGCAAAAATAGGTCAAATAATTCCAACAGTGAAGAAAATTAATAGACTTAATATTTTTATATTTTTTTTGGGGGGGATTGCCATTTTTTTTCTATAAAACTCGGAATTTTTTTAACACTATATTTTAATATAAACATTATTGAAAAATATAATTCTCTTCACCCTACTCAAAGTTTTGTGACCCTGAGATAAGTTTGATCGTTTGGAGTGAGTCATCAAATGTACCCTCGTAACTCCCATAACCTATTTTATCTGTCGGATTAAATTATTGTTTCATTCAAGATATATGCGGATTAATAACATTTTAGAAAAATTGTGATATTTTTTTGCCAACATTTATAATAATTAGAAAAAAAAATTTTCCAAATTAAATGAAAAAAAATTCTTCTGTAAATCTCAAATGCAATCAAATATAGAAAATAAATTTCGCAACTTTAAAAAATAATGGAAAGAATGAAATAATTACTAGAAAATAATTGTATAGTTATGAAATATTAATAATTTTTCAAAAATATTTATAAAAAAATTTTGTTCTTTAAATGTTGATGAAAATGTTTTTTTTGAAACTGTTAATAAAATTTTTTTTTTTGAAACTGTTAATAAAAATATATTTTTTTAAATTATAATGAAATTAATTTTAAAAATGTTAAAGAAAGTGTTTTTTATAACTGTTAAGGAAAACGTTTTTTACAAATGTTTATGAAAATGTTTTTTTTAATGAAAATGTTTTCTTTTTTAATGTTAATAAAAATGTTTTTTTAAATGTTAAAGAAAATGTTTTATTTTAAATATTAATGAAAATGTTTTTTTTTAAATGTTAATGAATTTATTTTTTACAAATGTTAATGAAATTGTTTTCTTTTTATTAATGTAAATGAAAATGTTTTTTTAAATGTTAAAGAAAATATTTGTTTTTAAAATGTTAATGAAAATATTTGTTAAAAATGTTTAAAAATGTTAATGAAAATGTTTTTTATACATGTTAATAAAAATACTTTTTATTAATGTAAATGAAAATGTTTTTTTAAATGTTAAAGAAAATGTTTGTTTTTGAAATGTTAATGAAAATATTTGTTAAAAATGTTTAAAAATGTTAATGAAAATGTTTTTTAAAACTGTTAATGAAAATGTTTTTTATAAATGTTAATAAAAATACTTTTTAAAAATGTTAATGAAAATGTTTTTTATAAATGTTAATAAAAATACTTTTTAAAAATGTTAATGAAAATGTTTTCTTCTTTAATGTTAATGAAAATGTTTTTTTTAATTTTAATGAATATATTTTTTAAAAATATTAATGAAAATGTTTCCTTTCTTAATATTAATGAAAATATTTGTTAAAAAAGTTTTAAAATGTTAATGAAAATCTTTTTTTTTAATTGTTAATGAAAATATTTTTCATAAATGTTAATGAAAATTGTGGTCATTTTTTTTTTAAACTGTTAATGAAAATGTTTTCTTAGACATAATTCTAAAATTATATTAATACAATTATTTTTTAAAAAAGGTTAATACAATTATTTTTGTAAAAAATATTAATACAATTATTTTTGTAAAAAATATTAATAAAATTATTTTTTTAAGACAATAAAAGTGTTTTTTAAAAATATTAAAATTATTTTTTTAAGAATATTAATAAAATGGGAGACAATTATTTGTCAATTAATGAAAATTAATATCTTCGGCTTTTATAATAAAATGGAACTTTAAAGCTTGAAAAAACGTTGACTGTATATATAGGGGAAAAAATCAATAAAACGCCCTTTCAGTTCCTACTCTATGGTATTAGTAATCATTCATGGGGAGTAAAAATGATTTTACATTAGTTGAAAAATTTTTTTCATTATCTTTTAATTTGACCTGTTTAATTGTGTTGATTACGTCAGTTAAGCGCATTTTTATTACTCAAATCTTAACATCGATTTCATTGACGCTTGCGCCAAATCAATTTCACCCCTGATAATTCCATTTTTTTTCGTTATTACACCAATGCTTCTAAAAATGAACAAAACTTTCGCATAAACCAAGGACAAACGTGTTCAAAATTGCCTTTAATTTCCATCAAATTTAATTCAATATTAAATCCAGGAAAGAAGTTCAAATTTTCATTATTTTCATGCACTTCATGTTCCAACATTTTTTCTCTAGAAAAAAAGGAAAATTACTTTAAAAAATTTAATATAATTTTCAATTTTTAATTAATTTAATAAAAATATTGAGAGAAAATCTTAAAAATAAAAATCTGCTGACAATTTTTTGTTTTCATGATTAATTATCGAGGAGCAAATTGTAGAGAATAAAATACTCAAAAAATTTGTAATAATGAAAATGGAAAAAAAATGAATGTAATTATTTATAGAAAGCGAAAAATTTTTATAAAAAGCCATTTTTAATTAATAAACAAAAAATAATAAAAATTAAAAAATAAATGTGAAAAAATAGTTGACAATTGTAACGAATGTTTTCTGCTCGAAGTTTTGAACTCGTCAAAGAAACTCTGGTCCACTTCTTCACCATAGAACTGAATCAGTGCAACCGGAAAGGGACACTTATCAATGAACATCATCAAATAAATATAATTATTCCATCACACACTTTTCACTGAACAGAAAATATTTCTTTCATGAAAAAAAAAACATTTTTCTCGACAATTTTTTAATTGTCACTAAATTTTAATTTCCGAGTAATTAAAAAAAAATTTCAAAAAATCATTTTCCCTTCGGTATTTAAATTAAAAAGATCGAGAAATTTTTTTGTCGACAAAAAAATTATTTTCCACACAATAAAGAAAAAGAAAAAAAAACAAAAAGAGAAAAGAAAAAAAAAGAAAAATTTCGAACGTACCGCAATTTTCCAAGATGAGAAAAGCACAGCAGGCAATTGTGAGTAGTCGCAATTGCAATCCCATTTTTGATGAAATTTGCACTCTCTTGCACTTCAAGTGATGATTTAATGGAGAAAGTGGAAAAAAAATCACGAGTAGATAATTGTGATGATTTTAGAGGATTAAACA
The DNA here is from genome assembly GCA_032873175.1 of Leptopilina drosophilae. Taxonomy (NCBI): domain Eukaryota; kingdom Metazoa; phylum Arthropoda; class Insecta; order Hymenoptera; family Figitidae; genus Leptopilina; species Leptopilina drosophilae. Next base: position 5,817,092 of record CM065483.1, read on the forward strand.
CTTGATTTAATGATTTTAATGTGGAAAAAGATTTTATTTTTTTAAGGGTTGCTTAAAAGGGCCGACCTCGCGGCCTCAAGAGCTTAGAACGCACTGTTGATCCCTGGTTGGTACGAGGCAGTCGGCACCCCACGCATGAGTCGCGTGCATATAACCATTCCTGATGTACACGAGATCGAAAATCTAGGTGAACACAATTCTAACATTGATGAGACTTGCAATGTCGAAATTATTATTTCCCTTTTTTTTTGGTTTCAATATTTCGATAAAAATTTACAAAAAAAAAAATAATTCACAAAACATCACTTAGAAAACATTATTCTCATTTCAAGTGAAAAAAATAATTTTAAGTGATTTTGTTTCACTGAAAGTAAGTTTAATTTGTAAAAAAAAACTTTAAAAGTTTGTAAGTTTAATTCCAATATATAGAAAATATTTACTGCTTGGATTGAAAAATAATTTTTCTTTGAATAATTATGTTTAATTCAAACAAAAAAAAAACAATGAAAATATGAAATGAAAACAAAAAATATGACTAAAAATTTTATGCTTGATTCAAACTTAAAAGTTGCTAATAAATAATTTAAAATCAACTACACTGAAAAAAAAATTTATTTGATTCAAATAACCGATTATTTGTCTATAATCAAATAAATATTTACTTGAATCAAATAAATATTCACTTGAATCAAATAATTTTTATTTGAATCAAATAAATTGTATTTGAATCAAATAATTTTTATTTGAATCAAATAAATTGTATTTGAATCAAATATTTCAGTATTTGAAGCAAATACTAATTAATTGATTCAAATAAAAATTATTTGATTCAAGTAAATATTTATTTGATTATAGACAAATAATCGGTTATTTGAATCAAATAAAATTTTTTTTTTCAGTGTATTTGAATCAAATATTTCAGTATTTGAAGCAAATACTAATTATCTGATTCAAATAAAAATTATTTGATTCAAGTAAATATTTATTTGATTATAGACAAATAATCGGTTATTTGAATCAAATAAATTTTGTTTTCAGTGTATAAATTATGTTTGAATTCAATACATTATTTCTGTAAATAAACCAAAAAATATGTTTGAATTAAATTTAAATTTATTTGACTGTATAGCAAAGATATTTTAAGTTTGATTTAAACAAAATATGTTTGAATCAAATAAATCGTTTTCTCAGTGTTTGTCATCTATAATAATACAATTATAGATCGTTTATCGAGGATCATTTAAATCAGTCTCTGTATCTTTTATAAAAAAAAATTTCATTTTACAATTTACAATTTTAATTTTCAATTCTTTTTACATTGAAAAATTTTTTTTCTATTAAATTTAGAAACAAAATATTTAAATTTACATGGAAAAAAATCTTCAAGTGGAACAGCGATTAACTTCGCTGAAATAGCGAAAGTATTCGTTGCAATAAAAAAAACTAAAATAAATAAAAACTAAAAATTTCGCTAATATAGTGAATTTTATAATTGTTCCAGGTGACGATTGTTTTTGTCTAATAACAATTTAATTTACGTTCAGATAATTTTATTTTATTTTCAATTTTTTATCACATTCTTCAGTTAGTTAATTTTATCTACTAGTAATATTTCTAACTAGTAATATTTCTATTTATTTTTTTTATTTTATTTATTTTTTTTTATTTCTATCTACTTATCGAAATTAAAATAGTAATATTTTTTTTAGTTTTTTTACTGATTGCTAAATAAACAGGCACATAGTAAAAACATTTTTTTTACAAAGTCACTACAGTATTGTTTGCCCTCTGAATCCGAATCCGAAGGCAGAATTTTCAAATTGGCTAAAAATTTTGGGATAAACTCAAAAAACTGAATTAGAAAATTTTTTTTTTATATTTTACTAAACTAGTATAAATTCCCTTGTATTCTTTCTCCAGCTCAATCCAAATTCGATATCAAAATGAAGAGAATTGCTCAAAAATTTTTAAATAAATTCAATAATAAAATATTAAAATTGATAAAAAAACGATTTAAAGACAAAAAAAGGAAATTTTTTCACTATGACACTAAACTAGTTTGGTCCCATTTAGTTTTTCACTACAATTTCGAAGTCAGATTCTCAAAATGGCTCAAAATTTTCAATTCAATCAAAAGTGCTCAAAAACTTCTCAAAAAAAAGAGAATATACAAATCTAGTGAACTAGCAATGAAGATAATGAGTTTCTTGACATTTATTTGTTTTTCTTACAGCAGATTTTCTTGTAGATCTCAAAAAATTTGAGCCAACTTGAAAATTTTGATTTCGAACTTAGATTCAGCGGGGAAAAAAAACATTAAAAAATATTAGTGTAGTGTTTTAAAAAATTTTTTTGTATTTTAATTCAGTTCTTTAAGTCGTTTTTTGAGTTTATCTCAAAATTTTTGAGCAAATCTGTCAATTTTGATTTTAAATTTGAATTTAGCGTGAAAAAAAGTATATTCAAATTTACTATTGTAGTATGTTATAAAAAAATTTAAAAACATTTTTTTTATTTAGTTTTTGAGTTTATTTTGAAATTTTGAGCAATTCTGTCAATTCTGACTTTAAATTTGGTTTCAGCGTAAAAAAATACATGGAATATTATACTAGTGTCGTGTTATGAAATTGTTATTATTTTTTAACTTTAATTCAGTTTTTTAGTACGTTTTTGAGTTCTTCTCAAAATTTTTAGCAATTCTGTCAATTTTTATTTCGAATTCGGATTCAGCGGAAAAAATACATAAAATTATACTAGTGTGGTGTAAAAATTTTTTTTTTATTTTAATACGGTCATTGAATCGTTTTTTGAGTTTATCTCAAAATTTTGAGAAAAACTCAAAAATAGACTCAAAAACTGAATTAAAGTAAAAAAAATACATAGAATATTATTTTAGTGTCGTGCTATGAAAAAGTTTGTTTTATTTAAAATATTAAAGTTGATAAAAAAACGATTTAAAAACAAAAAAAGGAAATTTTTAGTTTTTTAGTCCATTTTTGTAATTTTTCTCAAAATTTTGAGCAATGCTATCAATTTTATCTTCGAATTCGGATTCAGTGGAAAAAATAAATAGATTTATACTTGTAAAGTGTTAAAAAATTTTTTTTATTTGAATACGATTATAGAGTCGTTTTTTGAGTTTATCTCAAAATTTGGAAAAAAACTCAAAAACGGACTCAAAAACTGAATTAAATTAAAAAAGATACATAGAATGTTATTCTACTGTCGTGTTATGAAACAATTTTTTATTTAAAATATTAAAATTGATTAAAAAAAGATTTAAAAACAAAAAAAAGAAATTTTTAGTTTTTCAGTTTTTCTCAAAATTTTGAGCAATGCTGTCAATTTACACTTTGAATTTGGATTCAGCGGGAAAAAAATACATAAAATTAAACTAGTGTAGTGTTAAAATTTTTTTTATTTTAATACGGTTATTGAGTCGTTTTTTGAATTTATCTTAAAATTTTGAGTAATTCTGTTAATTTTGGAAATATATTAGTGTAGTGTTATAAAAAAATTTTTTACTCTTTTGCTTTATTTTTTTTTGTTTTTTTAGAGTCATTTTTTAAGTTTGTCTCAAAATTTTGAGCAAATCTGTCAATTTTAACTTCGAATTCGGATTTAACGTAAAAAAATTTATGGGAATATACTAGTGTATTGTTTCAAAAAATAGTTTATTTTTGAAAATTTCAATTCCATTTTTTTTTTAGTTTATCTCAAATTTTTGTCAAAATTCTGTCAACTCTGACTTCAAATTCATATTCAGGGTAAAAAAAATACATAGAATATTATACTAGTGTAGTGTTATAAAAAATTTTATTTTTTTATCTAAATTCAGTTTTTTCAAATCGTTTTTTGAGTTTAACTCAAAATTTTCACCAATTCTGTCAATTTTAACTTCGAATTCGTATTCAGCGGAGAAAGATACATACAATTATACTAGTATAGTGTTATAGAAAAAATTTCTTATTTTTTTATGTTAATTCGATTTTTTGAGTAATTTTTTTAGTATAACTCAAAAATAAATTTAAATAAATAAATTTTTTGTTTTGAAATATTTTTATAGTCGCATAGAATATAGATTAAAAATATAGGTTCTACCACGTGGATAGAAAAATCAATTTTTGATATATTTTATAATTTTGTCCCTTTGTTTTCAAAAATAACCATTTGTTTAATTTTTGGAGTAAAATTAAGAAAATATTTTATAATCTTCTGTTAATTTTACTGCAAACAAAAGATTATAAAATCTCTTAATTTTACTGCAAAAATGAAATAAATGGTGTTTAAAGGGAATTGGATTTCGATTTATGTATAAAAATTAAAGACCTTGAACTTTGTGTGTGTGTGTGGAAAAAAAATTAAAAATCCTTTTAGTCGCTAAAACTTTTCCACAATAGTAATTAGAAGCTATAAATGAGAAATTGTTCGAGAAATACAACATAAAATTTACAAAACGCTGAATGAAATACAATCATTCCATCAAAGGATCTGGTTTAGTTAACTTTCCTGTTGTTTTAAGCATTTCAAAATGTTCCTCAAAAATGGAATTTTATTTTTAAAATTACTGGAAGTTGTATTCTTCTCAACGGAATTAGGCAACGCTCAAGAATTATTGACAAATTTCAACTGGATCGACAATGTTATTGAAGAAATCAGAAATGACGAATCGATATTTCGAACCGTTTTGCTTGTCAATCAAACCAGTCGTGAGGAGAATTCTATTGTCAACATTGTCCAGCAGAGAATTGTGGAAAAAATTCCTTGTAACATCGTTGACATTCAAGCCAATATATTTACCAACAGAAAATACATACCACAGTACCACAATCATCTGCGAACGACTTTGGTAATTGGCCTCCATCATCTGCGGGAGAATTTGGACAAAAATCAGGAATCAGAATTCGAAATGCTGCTGAAGCAGGTAATGGAAAACTATGAACAGTCTAAATGTCTAATGATTTTATCTCACGATGGATGTAATGTCAAATTTGAGGATTTTCTGCACTATGCATGGTCCAACAATTTTCTTGATTTAACATTCTTGGAGCACGCTAGTGACAAGAGAATGAGGGAGGAGTTTTATTTTCCATTCATCAGCAAGGGGAATGTGACAATTCACTATTTGAATCCATTCACAAGGAGGTTGATAGAACGAGAGTATTCGAAACCCATGATTCTGTTTCCTGACAAGTTGCGTAATTTGCATGGTTATGAACTTGAGGTTGCGGCAATGAACTCACCACCAAATATGCTTGTTAGAAAAACAGCCAATGGAAAAGTAAATAAAGTCTGGGGTTTCGAAGGTATTACAGTGAGTACATTGGCAAATGCTTTGAATTTTACACCCAACTTTCTCTCATTAAATATTTCGGGTTATGGAATACCAAATTGCATCAGGAATCGTTCAACTGGATTTGCAGGCTATATTTTGAGAAATAGAATACGATTTGGCTACAATTATGGACCGCACATATTGTGTGGAGCAAAATTGATAACTTCTTATTCAAGAACATCGGGTTATATGCAATTTTATCCGGTGGTACCAATTCTAAAAAGCGAATCAGCCTACTTCACTGCATCGACTGATAGTTTTAAAGCTATTGGAATAATCATTGCTCTCATGTTAATGGTGAAAGTCACTCTACATTTGTTCAAATTTGAGAAATACTATCACGAGCTTCTGAATATGTTTGCATTGAGTATCGGCAATGGTTTATTAATGTCTCCCAAAAAGGATACACAAAGAATTGTCTTCTGCTTTTTGCTTCTTGGCTTTTGGGTATTTTCTTCAGACATTTATGGTGTACTGACCGATATCAAAATGAAGAAAGACACATTCGTCAAGTTTGATACACTGAAAGATCTTTATGACTCCAATATAACACTAATGATGCCGAAAAATACGCTCTTTATGTTGAAAAGTTTAGAGGCAAACGAGATCTACGATAGTCTGCTCAAGAGAGTGGTTATAAAGCCATTTCAGAAAGATTGCTTGCTATATCTCATGAAGTACAAGAATGTGTCATGCGTTCTTCCACTTGAGTCTGCTAGAATGTACATTGAGGAATTTCGAATCAAGTACAACTTCAGGGGAATGATGATTGGTAAGGAATACTTTCAGAAGTATGGTTGTGGCATTTGCTTTGAACCTCATTCTCCCTATGTGAAGAAATTTGATCAGATTTTGGCAAGATTGACTGATTCGGGATTAATTCAAAAATGGACACACGATCATGCTCCTATTGAAGAGAAGCGTATAACATTGGATGATGATGCAGAGGAAGCGTCAACAATAATGCTAATTCTGTTGCTGTTTGTCACGATTGTTGGACTTGGATCTTCTTTGCTGTTATTTATCGGAGAATTCTTGTTTTACAGAAGAAGTACATTGGTGAGAAGATTCTAAGTTCTGATTTCTTTAACATTTTGAAAGTTGAAATGTTTGTGAGAAAATCGGATAGACCTTGATTCTGTACGTAGTAAATTAGATTCATTGAAGAAAAATATACTAGATATAAAAAAATATTAAAAAATATAAAAAATATACTAGAATTTTTAAATCCTTTCGTTTTTTCAAATCACTAATGGTGTTTGTTTGTACAAGAAAAAATCACAATAAAGTCGAGAAGAGGAATTAAAAATGCTTCTAACATCATTAATACTTAATTTTCAACTACCATTTCTAAAAGGACTCATTCTTCGAATTCAAAAATGCTTTTTTCAAAAGTCTTACACCGTCTTTTTTTCTCGCAAGTTAGCCTAAAATATTCATCCATCCGTCTTAATACTAAGTTTATTAAATCTCTTGGCATCCAAATCTGGTTCAAAGGTATTGAACCAAATTTTCATTTTGGCAGCATCTCAAAACATAATTTACAATACAGATGAATGTACATTATTTCACATATAAGACAATTGGCAAAAAATGTCTTCTTTATACAGTCATTAATGCAGAATACGAATTGTAGAAAAAAGTGTGTCTAAAATTGTATAACATCTTTAAAAATAAAAGAGCAAAGAATTTAACAAACTGTACACAGTTTGTATTTAACGAATTACAATTCGTTAAATTCCCTTCATTCGGTTTTCACAAATATTAAACTATAAATGTAATTTAATTCATAGATAAAAAATAAATAGTTAACACAGCATTGAATTGGCAATTAAGGGTAACAATTGATTTTAAACAAAATTTTGCTTAGGGAATGATAATTTTATTCTGAAAATTATGGTTCAAATGGATGATTATGGAGAGTAAGTTTTATAGAAAAATAAGGTCCTTGAGAAATTTGTGGATTAAAGCAATTTTAAAGAGAAGGATTGAGTCGTGAATGGGGAAGGCCGTAGGTGGTACAATGAACAATTCGAGCATAAAGTGGTAGCTCCAAGTAGTGCACAACTTTGAGTGGATAATATCCCTTTTCCTGTAACATGCCACATACGCTCAAGATTCTCGCACGTACATGGACACCCGGATATATCCGAATTAAATCCGGAATTGCAACGAATATAACAATTGTCATTTTATACCTAATCGACTAATTACTTCAATTTTAATATCTCTTATATAATTTTAATTCTTCTTTCATAATTATATTATATTTTTCATACATTTCTCTCTTCATACAGTCACTCAACGTTCAAAATTAGAAATATTCCTTTTTGTTCCAAATTCGATGAATGCATATTTTTTCGAATCGAAAATTAATTTTAGAATCTATTTCCAATATTTCAGAGCGAAGAAACTAAGTAGTTTCGAAATAAAAATTCTAAATTATAGTCTAAAAATTTGAAGCTAAAATAATCTACCCACGCGACATGAATGATATATATTATCTGAAATTATAAGGCAAATTTTGAATCAATTTTATTGATGTTTCCAATTTAGAGGCACGCAATGATTCTTATATACAGGATGCAGAATTTTCTTTTATAAAATTTATATTTATTTATAATATTATTTATTATCATTAAAAATGATTCCTTTTTTCAATCTTATTTTTGTCATGAAAATTTAAACACATTTCAATTTAAAAACTACAAAACTTAGCAAACTTTTCACACATGTTATAAAAATTAAATACTAAACAAAATTTCAAAATTAAAAATAAAGAATAATTTTTTCATTTAGAAGTGAAAAGAATTTATTTTAGGTAAAGGTTGAATATTTATTTTACCTTCGATAACCCCAGACGATAAATGTCCTAACTACGTTCTACATAACAACTAATGAACCTAATGATTCTGCATATGCGGGCCTTGCAATCTGGTAGCACAAAAAAGAATCGAGAATATATATTATTTGATAAATGGAAAATCTCTATTTTTACAAACAGATTCTTAATAAATAATTTTTTTTTCTCATTTTTTTTATATAAATAATATTTATATATTTTTTTATAATTTCATTTTGATAAAAGTTTGCCGTAGGTTAGCTGGAAAATTTGTAAATTATTAGATTAAAGTCTATTTTAAAAACCTTATTAAGAATTGTTTTTTGTTGTTGTCCTAAATATCCTGTGCTTGTTTTTAAACTATAAAATCATTTTTTGAATTTACAGTACGAACGTTATGAAATTATGAAGTGAAAGAAAAAAAAATGAAACTAGAATGAAACCAGACGAAGTTGTTAACACTACTAAATACCAGTTTTTACAAGTGATTCCAGAAACAAGTTCAAAACAACAAGACAATTTGTGTGCTTAAAGTATAATGAAGATGAATTTTGAAATCAAATACAAAATTTGTTAATATTAATTCACTTATTACTTATTAAAAATAAACAAACAAAAAAAACACACAAAAATAGGAATTAATAATTAATAAGAGAGAAATAATTGAGAATCTAAAAATGATATTTACAAAATTTAAAAATTAAAAAAAAGAAACTTGTAATTTAGTTAGAAAGACAGTGCTTAACCATTTAAGTTCACGTTATCGTGTGCTGGTTCTTTATCGATTAAAACTGCTGGTATTATAGAGGTTTACAATTCATGCTTGTCGTATGATAACAAATAGTTTGACATCGTTATTAACGACAAGTAGTAAGAAAGTACAATAAATCAAAAAAAATAAATTAAAAAAAAAATAAATTAAAACAAAAAAAAATAAATAAAAACAATTACAAAAAATGTTGTCACGAGAAATTAGTCTTATTTTTCTGCTATTTTTTTCTAAAATTGGTTATTGTTCGTAAAAAGCGTATATTGATTTTATTATTTTCATTATAATAAGAACAGAAGAAAAATTTAAAAGAAAACAATTTTTTTCATCATCAATTATTGTAAACTATCAAAACCAAACAATTATCTTTTTCATTTTTACTTTAAAAATTTGCTTTTTTCAAATTTAATGGAAATTCTAAATTTCTTAAAAAATATAATTTTTCAAACGGTCTTTCATTAAATGTAATTATTTGAAAAAACTCATACAGTAAATGCCAAAATTTTTCTAACAGCAACTTGAATTAAAAATCAAAATTTAATTCAATAAATTTTGGCAAAATTTTTATTTGTTTCAATTTTTCGAAATTATTTTCGGAAATAGAAGTATTTTTAAAAAAATTTTAGTTTCATTTTTGCAAGTAACAATTTTACGAAATTAACTTTTTCAAACCTTTAATACTTTGTGTTAAATAAAAATTTAAAAATTCATATTTATAAATTCATATTTATTTTTCCTGAGGAATTGAAATTTCAAATAATTTCAATGAAAAACCTCATGAAATCTAATTATTTCCAAAGATTGCAACTGTGATTCATCCAAAATTCAATTACTTTTTTAGAATTTTTAAATAAAATATTTGAAAAACTTTTTTAAAGAAAAATAATGTTTTTCGTCATTTTTTACGACAAAAATTTAAAGATTTTTAAACTTTTGCTTTCCTTAAATTTTCCAGGAATTTAATTTAAGAGCCTTTTAAAATTTAATTAATTCCTAAAATTCCTGTTTGAATGGTTTAAATATTTAATTATTTTTTTAAAAAGTTGACTGAAATTTTTGTTAAATCAATTTTTATCAAAATTCAACTACGAGAATTATTTTTTTAAAGAGAATTATTATTTAAATAGAATAATTTTTGTAAATTCCTAAAATGGTATAATTTCAAAAAAATATAATTATATATAGACAATTTTTAAAGGGGGAAAAATAAATTTCTTTAAAATATAAAAGTTTATAAAATTTCCAATTGTTATAATTTTCAATTTGTTAAAATTATTATTGTGAATTCAAGTACCTTTTGCTTTAAGAAAGAGTTACTATTTTTCAAAAACCTAATTTTTTTAAAACTTCTAAATTAAATTTTTCAAATTTTAATGACTTTTGTAAAATAAACATTTAATTATTATTATTATTATTATTATTTATTTAATTTAATTGTTTTATATTTGCTTAAAATTTCAAAATACTTAAAAATGTGAAATGCAAGTCTGAGAAAATTTAATTAATTTTCTAGAATTTTGGAATAATATTATTCAAAATTTCATTTTTAAGGAAGCTAACAAATTAAAACACTACACATTTAACACAATTTTCTTATAATATAATAATAATTCTTAATTTGTTCATAAAATTGTTTATAACATTGTTAAATGATAATGTTAAACATATTTTATTCTCAACATTCATTGCAACTACAAAAAATTAGAGCTATATGTAAATGAACAAATTTTTCCGCATATTTATGACTTTCGAGAAAACAAATTGTTTATAAAAATTATTGTAGAAAATATTCTTAAATTTGTCAATAGTAATAAAATTTTATCATAGATGTCAGTTTTATTCTAATTTTAGATATTTGTAAGAAAACGTGTTTGCAATTTGTTTTTCTGTAGCTATTCAAAATTTTAGATATTTAAGCCGCTGTTTTTGAGTCGCCAGTTTGAATTTCGAAAAAATAAAAATTCCCCATAATGTCTAAATGAAAGGACGCGATATTTTGTCATCCAGAATTTTTCCTGTAGCGATTTCCAATCGAAAATAAAATATAGTTTAAATGAAACAAAAACCAAAAAAATTTAGTGCTTTTTGTCCAAACAATCATGACTTTTAAATTTTTAATTCTTTAGAATTTAAATTTCCTTGCAGATTCTAAAAGAGGATAAAAAAAATATTTAAGAAACATTATGTGTCAATTTTTCTCAACCCACTATCTTTAAAAATAAAATGGTATACACGTTAATTAGAACAATATAAAGGGTGTGTGTAATGATCTGTTTGTTCTTTTTTTTCTGTTTTAATTCAACAAACTTATCATAAGTAAAAGTAAAGAAGACACTTGAGGAGAGAAACATACGTCATTATGTTCAGTTAACTTAATGAATAAAATTAGCTTTCATGAGTGAGTAAAGCAGTTTGTATTATGGTCTCAAGAAAGGGACAATGTGGTAAGTATTGCAGAATTAAGTATAAGCATTCAGAGACGATAGTTACTGTAAAAATTTGTCTCATCAAATTCTTTAAATATTTGCTAGAGAACATTAATTTTTAATCGAATGAAAATTATTGAAATAATTCCTCATAAGGAATTCTTTATGAGGAATTATGTTTTGTTTGAGGAATTATGAGCATTCTTTATATGAACTCATCAATGAATTGAATTATTAGGTCTCAATAACCTTTTGATTTTATCGATTCAAACCTGGTTTTGTAAACAATGTCTAACGAAATGTCATTTCTTCTAAATTTACTTATGTAAGGTATAGTTGAAAAATAAAAAAAGAAATAGCATCCAGATCAATAAACCGTAGGATTTAACTTTTACAATATGTTCCCAGAGAACGTTTCCAAAAAGGTATCCAAGAAATTACATAACACAACAATAACTATTATTAACAACTATTATTAACAACTATTGTTTACAACTATTATTAACAACTATTATTTACAACTATTATTAATAACTATTGTTTACAAATATTATTTACAAGTATTATTTACAACTATTATTAACAACTATTATTAACAACTATTATTAACAACTATTGTTTACAATTATTATTAACAACTATTATTTACAACTATTATTAATAACTATTGTTTACAACTATTATTTACAAGTATTATTTACAACTATTATTAACAACTATTATTAACAACTATTATTAACAACTATTGTTTACAATTATTATTAACAACTATTATTTACAACTATTATTAATAACTATTGTTTACAACTATTATTTACAAGTATTATTTACAACTATTATTAACAACTATTATTAACAACTATTATTTACAACTATTATTTACAAGTATTATTTACAACTATTATTTACAACTATTATTTACAAGTATTATTTACAACTATTATTTACAACTATTATTTACAACTATTATTTACAAGTATTATTTACAACTATTATTTACAACTATTATTTACAACTATTATTTACAACTATTATTAACAACTATTATTTACAACTATTATTTACGACTATTATTGTAACAACATTCTCAATATCATCAGCTGCAGTTGAAAATAATTTATAGCCCAAATATCTCCGTAATCCATTGATAATGTATAAAGAAATACACAACATTGCAGCTATTTTCATGTTAAATTGTTCAGATATAAATTATTTCTCTATTTTGCGAAGTAAAATGAATTTACAGAAATTATTCGAAAAATGAATTCATTTAGAAGAAGAAGAATTCTGAGGTTGCGTCCTTGGTCACAATAATATTCGTGTTTGATAGAAACCTCTATCGGTTTCTACCCCTTGAAATTATTATTATTTGGGTCGCGGCAATGTGGCGCCAAACATTTAACCCGTCTCCTCTTGTGCACTTTTTTTTCTCTATACGTTCCATTTCTATATAGCGCGAGCGCCGAAGAAAATGCTTTTGATTTCATTAAATGCATCTAGCGCAAATAACGAAAAATTCTATTATAAAAAACTATATTCCCGTCTTACTGATGCATCTACTAGATTATTTATGATTATTGACAAATAGTTGAAAAACTTAATTCTTTATTTAAATGCGCAAACCTTTTCAAACGTAATTTTTGAATCTTTATGAAAATGATTTTTACATTCGGTTTATATGAGAAATTAAATACATAATTAAGTTAGTAGCCAGAAATATTTTTACATTCTCATCGCAAAAATGAGAAAGTCTTGGATTTGTGCGATTTTGAAAAATTTCTAATTTTCATAAATCTTTACGTTTCATGTTTAATTTTATTTTTCCCTGATTTCCAGATAAAATTCTCATTTTTTTTCGAACCATAAAAAATATTCTGATTCACTCTAAAAATTATTAGATACTCAAAAGAAAATGTTCTATTAAATTTATATACGAATTTCATTAATTGTAAAATTATTCAAAAACATCAGTAACTAAATTTTTAAATAAGTATTTAATTATTACTTTTTCAGAGGAATTAAAATTCTTCAGAACATTCAAATTCAAACCTTTTTGAAACTCAATAATTTATAAGAATATTATTACAAAACATAGAGAAGGCGATCACACCGAGTTGAAGACTTTGAGTGATCACCTTCTTCATGTTTTGTTACAATTTAAATAACCTTGAAATTTTTCAAATAAAATTTAATTATTTACAAAAATCCTAATAAAATCCTTCGCGAGAATTCAATTATTTTTAAAAGTAGTAAATTTTCTCAAAAAAATTAAATTATTTGAAAAAATTTTAATAAAATTCGTTGCAATGATTCAATTATTTTCATAAACAATAAATCGACTAATCGGTAATTTCATTTTTTAATCAATTTTTAGTAGAAAATGCTAGGAAAATTCAATTATTTAAATTGAAAAATAAATAATTTATTGATTAATTGAATGTTTGTTGAAATTGAATTCTCATAAAGAATTTTATCAACAAATTTTTAAATAATTGAATTCTTTTTACAAATTTTAATACAATTTTTAAGAATAATTACATTTTTCGAGGAATTTGATTAAAATATTGTATCTAAAATTAATTAAAATCCTGCGATGAGTTTTGTTATTCATGAAAATAATTTTAAAAAAGTTACAAAAATTTTATTAAAATTTTTCTAAAATAATTAAATTTTGGAGTAGAATTTTATTATTTATAAAAATAATTCAATTCTTGTAAAGAAATTTGTTAAATTTTTTTTAAATAATTGATTCATGCGAGGAATTTTATAAAAATCTTTTTAAATAATTGATATTTTTCAAAAAATGTTATAAAATTTTGTATATTAAATAATTGAACTCACGTGAAAATTTTATTATTTATGAAAATAATTGAAATATTTCAAAGAAATTTATTAAAAATTTCATAAATTATTGAATTCCAAAGAAATTTATTAAAAATTTCATAAATTATTGAATTTCAAAGAAATTTATTAAAAATTCCATAAATTATTGAATTCCTGTGAAATTGTTCCAAGAATTTTATTAATGTTTTTAAAAATAATTGAATTTCAAAGAAGAATATTGTATGATTTATAAAGATAATTGAAATTTTGACGAGAATTAAAATTTTTTTTTTAAATAATTGAATATTGATGAATTTTATTATTTCTAAAGATAATTGAAATTTTGACAAACATTTTTGAACATAATTGAATTTCTGCGAAGAATTTTATTACTTTTGAAAATAATTTAATTCTTCCAACGAATTTCACTCAACTTTATAAAAATAATTGAATTTCTAAAAATAATTGAATTCTTGAAAAGAACATTGTTAAATTTTTTTCAATTACTGAACTCTTGCGACGAATTTTATAAAATTCTTTTTAAATAATTGATATTTTTCAAAAAATTTTTTGAAATTTTTTATATCAAATAATTGAATTCCTGTGAAAATTTTATTATTTATGAAAATAATTGGTTTATTTAGGAGAAATTCACCAAAAATTTTGTAAATTATTGAATTTCTGTGAAATTTTTCCAAGAATTTTATTAATGTTTTTAAAAATAATTGAATTTCGAGTAAGAATTGTATTATTTATAAAGATAATTGAAATTTTGACGAGAATTTAAAAAAATGTTTCTAAATAATTGAATATTGATGAATTTTATTATTTATAAAGATAATTGAAATT
The DNA here is from genome assembly GCA_032873175.1 of Leptopilina drosophilae. Classification (NCBI taxonomy): domain Eukaryota; kingdom Metazoa; phylum Arthropoda; class Insecta; order Hymenoptera; family Figitidae; genus Leptopilina; species Leptopilina drosophilae. The sequence continues at coordinate 5,832,136 of CM065483.1, forward strand.
TTGACAAACATTTTTGAACATAATTGAATTTCTGCAAAGAATTTTATTACTTTTGAAAATAATTCAATTCTTCCAACAAATTTTATTCAAGTTTATAAAAATAATTGAATTTCGATGAAGATTTTTACTATTTCTAAAAATAATTGAATTCTTTAAAAGAAAATTGTTAAATTTTTTTCAATACATAACTGAACTCTTGCGACGAATTTTATAAAATTTTGTTTAAATAGTTGATATTTTTCGAAATTTTTTTTGAAATTTTTTATATCAAATAATTAAATTCCTGTAAAAATTTTATTATTTATGAAAATTATTGTTTTATTTAGGAGATATTTATCAAAAATTTTGTAAATTATTGAATTCCTGGGAAATTTTTCCAAGAATTTTATTAATGTTTTTAAAAATAATTGAATTTCGAAGAAGAATTGTATTATTTATAAAGATAATTGAAATTTTGACGAGAATTGTATTATTTATAAAAATAATTGAAACTTTGACGAGAATTTAAAAAAAATTTTGAACAGAATTGTATTTTGGAGAATTTTTTTTAAAGATAGAATTGAAATGACCAGAATTTTAAAAAATTTTTGAATATAATTGAATTTCTGCAAAAAATGTTATTACTTTTGAAAATAATTGAATTTCTGTAATTATTTGTAACTTTTTCAAAATTAAATTTTTTTAGTACTTTTAATTAAAATTCTTTTATCAATCTAGTATTTATGAAAATTGTAAACATTATTTATCACATAATTTAAAAATAATAAACATTCTCAATATGTAAAAAAAATAAAAGAAAAATAAATAATAATAATAACAATAATAAATATTTAACCATTGTTTTATATTTGCTTAAAATTTCAAAATACTTAAAAATGTGAAATGCAAGTCTCAGAAAATTTAAAGTATTGAACAATTTTACAATCAAGTTTACTTATTTATTTTTTTTATTTTCTTATTTTTTTATTTATTAACAATAATTTATTTATTTATTTTTTTTGTATTACTTACAATCAAAGTTAATATTTTTTTTTATTATATGATAGTTCTCTGAAAAATTAAGTTATTTGAAAAGAAATAATTGTCTGAAATAGAAAAAATTCACGGTTTTGTATTAAAATTTGTGGTAATTTTTAGTTTTTCAAGGCAATCAAAAGAACTACAAAATTTCATCATTTTTTCATGAATTTTTGAAATTCGATTTTTTCTAGTACTTTTACTAAAAAATCCCTGACTTTTCCCTCACTCTTCCCTGACCAATTTTTAATGATACTTCTTTAAAAGAAATCTAAATTGTAGCAATTTAGGAAAAAAAAATCTGCTTTGACTGCATCCAATTTTTGAGAGATGGTTTTTGTGCGAATTAAATTTGAAAATTGAAATAGAATTGCGGAGGGTTGGCGACAGTGACGATCGATGCTTTGAGGATAGGCGCCGTGGCGCCAGTCGTCTTTCTCATCCCTTCTCGTTGGCGTGCAGCGTCTCGTCACAGATTTTTTAGCGAAAAACACAAACTTACAATAATGCCAACCTACATCTCCGTTTGTTTGACAACATATCGATTTCGTGGCAAAAGTTTTTCCATCACTGAATTAGCACTGGATTAGCTTTGGATTTTTCTCAAAAATTGGAATATTTTCTCTTAGGACACAATTCCAAAAATCAACTTATTGCGCCGCTTTTCATTATACATAAAACAAAATAGAAAAATAGTAAACAAAATAGAAGAGAATTTATTAAATTAATAAGAGAATTAATTAAATTTCTTAAAAATAATTTCGTTTCTTTTTAGCATTAAAATAATTGTTGTCCAAACGAAAAAAAATCAGTTTTGCGTGCTTCATTGTTTGGAATTTTCTTTATTCTGTACTATAATTTTTCTGCTGGACAATGGCGTTACAGTTATCGATTTTCTATTCACAAATTGACTTGGGTCATCTAGTCTTTTCATAAAATTGAAGGGCAAATTTCTACCCTCTATAGTTTATTTCTCATACAGTCTGCACGCAATCTTTCGAGCCTTGCAGATTTGTATCATTAGTTCAACGACTTTTAAAGAGATCGTCGCGCAAAAAGTTTGCCAATAAATTCTACTCGAACATTTCTTGATTTGGTAGATGAAAGAAATCTTTAAAAAGGCATTTAGTGTCATAAGTGTACCATCATTTTCTTTTGAAGGAAAAGATTTTCCTTTTCCTTTTTTAGTCCTTTTGTTAAAATCAGAGGATCCTTAGGTACAGTTGGTGATGATAAAGATTTTCGGAGATCCTAATTCTTTACAAGAGAAATTTAAAAAAAATGTTGCACTTTTTTGTTTATCCAATTAGCTTAAATATTAGCTTTTAGCTTTTCTTTTTCTGATTTCAATAATTAATTAATTTAATATCGTTAATTTTTGATCGTACGTGTTGTTGAACATACGAAATGAAAGAGACCAAACATTCCAAGTGAACAGAATGCTGACTCATTTTTACATTACACTAAATAATAATTGTCTATTAGTTCTTCTTTCACACCCGCATATATCTCTCTATAATTATTGTCAGCGTAAAAATATACGCTTCAAGTGCTTCACACAAAATTTGTTTACCTTTCAAATCCATAAATTATAAAACACCGGTCATTTTCCTCTCAGAAATAATGTATCGATTCTAGTTTTTTATATGCGACATTCTGTTAGCGTTCTTACGTCAACGTCTGTTTAAATATTCTTCGTTTTAATTTTTTTTTTTAGAATTGAACCCAACTTGAAACAATCAATGATGATAGTCACACGGTAAATCGTTAGGTATTAAAATAACACCAAAAAGGATTAAAATAATCCAATTTAGTGTTATTTTAATCCATTTTGGTGTTATTTTAATACCTAACGATTTTTCGTGCAATGATGATAGTCAATGATTCTACTATGTTCCTACTCTTCTTTCTACGATTTTTTATAATAACTTTTTGAAAAGCTAATTAAATTCTCTTAAATATTGATTCTCGATGGTTACGTTTCTTTCGTCAATTACTTATAATTTATAAATTTTGTTCAAAACTTACTCAAACCTCACACGGTAAATCGTTAGGTATTAAAATAACATCAAAATGGATTAAAATAACACTAAATTGGATTATTTTAATCCTTTTTGGTGTTATTTTAATACCTAACGATTTACCGTGCATGGGAAACATAGACAATTACATTTTTCTATTTGTTTTTGTCATTGATAATTACACCCTTAAATAATATGTCGCATTTTAATGTCTTTGGATTATTCAAGTGTAAAACTTTCTTCCTGAGAATTTCTTTCGTTAACCCCTCGAAAAAAAAAAAATTGTGAATCATCATGTTTGAGGCGATGCGAATAACAAACGATTCACTATGAGAGGAAAAGAAGGGAGAGGCAGGAATGAAAATGCAAGTTGCCATTTAGCATTAATCTATCGTGGATGGTTTCTAGGCCTAAGGGAAGTATAAAGCATCATACTAGGGCAAGGAAAATTTATCTCTTAGGCTCATCTCTTTATTTCCGCACCCCAATTGTGATGTTATCGACAAAAAAAAACTCCCTCGTTTGCGCTCTTATGTGCGTAACATTTCACCCTCTCAACGACTATATCGACATATATGTATAGCTTCTATGACTTTATATGGTAAAAACTATACGCAACCCACATTGCATTACGGAAGTAAATCCAAGAACTAGGGACGCGCACTGCCTTTTGAATCCATTATACTTACAATCAAATGTTTCTTGAGTAAATATTTTTAACTTTTATAAATATAATTATACATAAAAAACTGAAAATTTTTTTTGAGAATTCGAATTTCTTTATCCAACCGCATGAGAACAAGTTGCATAGGATTTCTATTTCGATTGTTAAAAGAATACAATTATGATCACAAATTAAAATTACAATTTATGTTCTCATTTATTTTTATTATTAAATTTAAAAATATTAGGTAATTGTACCAAAACAATTATTATCGTAGTGTTTCTAATTTTTACAAATAAAATCAGACTTATGTCAGTACACAGTACAAACATTATGATTATTAAATGGAAATTATGAATAATAATAATTATAATAACTATAATAATAATATAATAACTATAATAACAATTTTCTTCATTACTTAAAATAAACTAATTTTACTAATTAAATTTACATTAATAACAATTTATTTTTATAAATAACAATTTTTTTCATTACTTAAAATAAACTAATTAAATTTGCACTAATAATTTAATAATAATTTATTTTTATAAGTAACAATTTATTTCATTACTTTAAATTAACTAATTTTACTAATTAAATTTACACTAATAATAATAATTTTTTTTTATAAGTAACAATTTTTTTGATTACTTAAAATAAACTAATTTTACTAATTAAATTTACATTAATAATAATAATATATTTTTATGAGTAACAATTTTTTTTCATTACTTGAAATAAACTAATTAAATTTGCACTAATAATAATAATTTATTTTTATAAGTAACAATTTTTTTCATTACTTAAAATAAACTAATTTTACTAATTAAATTTACACTAATAATAATAATTTATTTTTATAAGTAACAATTTTTTTGATTACTTAAAATAAACTAATTTTACTAATTAAATTTACACTAATAATAATAATTTATTTTTATGAGTAACAATTTTTTTCATTACTTAAAATAAACTAATTTTACCCCCCTTTAATTTTTATCAATAATTTATATTCATTAAAAATTTAATTCTCAATCAGGTCTAAATTTTATAATTAATTATAAAAATTAAAGATCATATATTATTATATAATAATAATTATAATAATTATAATTATAATAATTATAATAATTATAATTATAATAATTATAATTATAATAATTATAATTCTAATTATAATTTACATTATTTATTTCCAAAAAATCAGAATTTTATTGAAAGTCCTGATTAAAAACATAAGAAAAGAAATTATTTAAATTCTTTTACCTTTTTCTCAATACAATTTAAAATTCTGTAAAATAATTAAAAAAAATTTTTTTTATAATAAATAGAGAAAATATATAATTTTGAATTTTCAAACGAAAATTTTGTTACAGTACTTTAATGCTTTTTTGTATAAAAAATAAAAGAAGTTTGCGTGATCTTGATTTATCAATTATTTTTACAAGATTATAAATTTTTTTTTGAAAGAAGACAAGAAAATTGCATGTTTCTTTCTCAATGACAAATATATTTTGAAAATATTCAAATTTTTCATTAAAAATAGAGAAAAAAAGTTTGCAGATTTTCTATTTTGTAAATTTTCATAATTTTCACCTCATTTTACATTCTTGGCTTAGCAAAGAAAAAAATTATTAATTATACTTAATTCTTTTGAAGTAATAAACATTTTTTAGGATGATTAGCAAATAAAAATTATATAAAAGAATGCGAGATACGCGCGGACATTATTAAGAAAATACTAGATAATTGATTAATCTTTGTCAACTATTAGAAGAATACAATATTGATAGGTAATTAAACGTATAGAATTTTTATTCTTATTTATTTTCAGTATTAAATTTAAAAAATAAATTACGGAAAAAATTATTGAGCCAAAATATGTATCATCTATCTCTAAAAAAAATTGAATTTTTATTAAAGCTTATGTTTAAAAAATTAAGAAATTATTCCTGTTCTTTAATTTTTTTTTAATAACACTCAAACATTCTGTTAAATAATTTTCAAATTTTGTTAAAAATAAAAGAAACTATAGAAATTCGATTTGTCCGACAAAATGTTTTTGACATTTTTTTTTGGTAGAAAAGAATGAAAAAAATGTTCATAAATTTGATTTGTTACCAGCACCTGCTTATTTTTTTTGAAATTGAATTTTCTTGTTCTAAATCCAACATCGAATTATAAAAAATTAAGTAGGACTGGTAACTGGATGCAAATTTCAGCTTCATGAAAAAATACTTAAAAAAAATAATATTTAGATTTTGTTAAAAAAATTGTAATTAATAAATAGAAATTATGCAAAAAAATACTACAAATTTTGTAAAAACAATATAATTGTCAAAATTAATTACAAAATGGAAGTTTAAAAAAAATGTTGATGAAGAAATATAAATAGTTTAAATTACTTTATTTTTTTCGATTTTAAATAGAGAAAAAGAAATTAGGCAAATTTTTTCATTAATTTCTAGATAAAACTTGAAATAAATGCATTTTTAAAAGGTTAAAAAATTAAATCTTATTAAAGAAATTCTTCAAATGAAATTAAATATTTTGTCTTTTAATAAAAAAATGTGAATTGTGATTTATTATATTTTTATAAATCTATATTAGAATAAGAAAGTACACGAGCGTTTTATTAGATAGTAAAATATAAAATAAAAAAATAAATTATAAAACAAAAATTTATATTAAAATTATATAAAATTTATATTTATAGAACAAAAAAATAAATTATGATTCTCATGGACTTGAAGTGAAACTTTTTTATAAAAAAACACCTACAATAAGTTAAAATATAAAATATCTTTATATGCATAAAACAATAAAAATTGTAATTACGAAATACACAAATGTTTCCCTACACATTTTTTTTATTAATTTAAAATAGAAAAAAAAATTGTTAAAAATTGTAATAAAAAAACAAAAATTTCACGACTTTTAATTTCAAAAGAAACTAATACTTTAAAAAAAAGTAAACAAAAAATAATTATAAAATTTATAAATCAACATTATGAAAATTTCTAACCATATTTCACAAAAGCAATATCTTTTAATTTTTTTTCTTTTTAAACAATAAAAGTTGATATTGACAAATTGAAAACCTGTATAATTTCGATCTGTCAGGCAAAGTGTTTTGAAAAAGAAAGTGTTTTCAAAAATAAAAAATGGCGGCTCCAATATGGCGGACATTTTGAAAAACTCATTAAATCCTTTTGCATATACAAAAACTAACTTCAAAATGCGAACGGAATGAATAAAAAACCACAGAGATTAATATTGTTAATTAATTTTTACGTGTCTAAATTTTTGATCGTTAATAATTCAAGAAAACATTTTATTAACAGTTGCAATTATTTTTTTTTATTATATTCAAAAATTGGGTTTAAATTAATTATCATCAAATATGGTGGTAAAAGTGTTTCTCTTTTTTAAAATTTATTCTTATTTATAAAAAAAAGAAATAGACTTTTATATTAAAAGGTGAGACATTAATGTTTCATTTATGAGGAAGTGTATCATATATTCTATGTGTAAAGATAAGAGAACACAGGAGTTATAAAAGCATAGACGAAGCTGTTAAATACAAGGCAGTAAGTTATACTTACTCTTCGGAGGAATAATTATGAGGTCGTACATTTACTTATCTGCGAAAATTCATAAATTTTCACATTTTATGATAAATTATTATTCTTTGACAATTAGGATGTGAAAAAACAGAAATTCTTCATTGATAGATTTTACTGCAGATGATAAAGAAATTAGAAAGAAAAAATTTCATTTTCTAAAAGCTTAAAGCGTGTGAAATACGAATATGATGTCAGTTTTTAAAAAATCAAAATGGCGGATCCAATATGGCGGAGGTCTTTTTAAAAACCGACTTAAATCGCCTGAAAGTCGTTACTCGGGGGTTTCTGGGGTTGCTGATTTCGAATATGTTGTCAGTTTTCAAAAAAATCAAAATGGCGGATCCAAAATGGCGGGTGACTTTTTTAAAAATTGATTAAATTCGCATGAAACTTGCCACATGGGGGTTTTCGGGGTCGCTGATTACGAATATGTTGTCAATTTTCAAAAAATCAAAATGGCGGATCCAAAATGGCGGGTGACTTTTTTAAAAATTGACTCAATTTGCATGAAAGTCGTTTCTCGCGGGTTTTCGGGGTCGCTGATCACGAATATGTTGTCAGTTTAAAAAAATTCAAAATGGCGGATCCAATATGGAGGACTTTTTTGAAAAACTCATTTAATTCGATTGAAACTTGCCACTCGGGGGTTTTCGGAGTCGCTGATCACGAATATGTTGTCAGTTTTCAAAAATTGAAAATGGCGGATCCAATATGGCGGACTTTTTTTTGAAAAATTGACTGAATTTGCATAAAAGTCGTTACTCGGGGGATTTTTGGACTTGCGCATTACAAGTTGAAGGCTATTTTCCAAAAAATCAAAATGCCATAGTTAAAAATTGTTATTTGACTTCTAACTGACCTTTTGTTTTGTAAGAAAAATTTTAATTTGAATATTTTTTTTGGCTTGTTTACAATATTCAAGGGGATGATTGAACACGTCTATTTCGTAACCACTGAGTTAAATTAACATTATAGCCACCCTTGAATGTGTAATTTTTTTTTATGAGATATTTTATTTTTGACTTAACAGGACGAAAGCCCTATTTTGTGAGCAATTCGAAGCATGCACGCAAGGACGCGTGAGGGCACTGCGTCCAAACTGCGACTCAGTCATATATGCTATAGAACCACTTTTACCATTCTTATTCCCGCGTTCGTTTAGTGAACACCATTTATCATATTTTCTCGACAAAACAAAGTGGTTTTTCATTAGAGAAAAAGTTTAAATAAAATCACTCAATATGAGTTTGAAGATTGTGATTTCGAGTTTAACTCTACTGGTGGCTGTTTTCCTGCCGTTTGGTAATTTTATTTCTTTCATTTAAATTGAAAAAAAAAATTATCCTGCTTTATTGAGAAACAGTGAAATCAACCGGCTATTTGTCATGAAAAAAATTAAATTGTGTTTGATTTTTTCTTCTTCGATATGAATTGTGCGTTAATTTTTATTTATACGTTTTGAAAATGTTTTCAGTTTATTTTGTGTTACGATAATTTTACAGTGTTTGTTTAAAAATTGAAAAAAAATCGCCGGTACTTTCGAAAGAGATTCGATGATTTTTTTGTTTATTCAAAAAATATTAAATAAATAAAAAAAATAATAAAATATTTAAATTAAAAAAATATTAAATAAATAAAAAAAATAATAATAAAGTAGTTTAATATTATTTTTTTTCTATTTTTAGAACAAAATTATTTAAATTTCAAAAAAAAAGTTTTTATTAAAAATTAATCAGCTGTAAATTTTTTATTTCTTTAAATTAAAATCGAATTGAAGATAGCTGGTTGATGTAGTGAATAAAATATTTCGAATTTAGGAAACAGGTGAAACAATATTTTTAAGATTTTTTAATTTTAAGATATAAAATTTCTTCGGTAAGATAAATGGGACGTTTTTGTTTATCTAAACGAATTGACCCTTGCAATCTGTACAAATTTTCTCACAGCTTGAAATTTAAAACTAACTCGTATAATTTATTCGATATGTACGAGTATTTAAGAAAAAATTAAAATTTTTTTATTAAAATTTTCAAAAATTGTTTAAGTTAAAAATATTTTTTACCAAAAAATGAAAAATAACTTTTACTTAAAAAAATAACTTTATATTGACTAAAAATTGTAAAATATTAATTTAGATATTGTAAATTAAAATTAGAAAAATTTGTAATAAAAAATTTTTTTAAATTAGAGAAATGTTGCCATTTTGAATAATCGACTAACAATGTATTGTTATAATATTATTAGACTTTAATTTAACATTTTTAATTTTCTGAAAATATTCTTTTAGTATTTTACAGTGTGATATTGAGAAACAAAAAAAAATTACATGCCTCGTTAAATGAAGGGACATGACAAAATTAATGCCTATTTCTGCCGATAGTGATCTCATGGCAGGAAAATTAAAATGAAGTATCATTAGGGCCAAATGTCAAAAATAACATGAAAGGATAATTAATTAAATATTTCAAACACAAATTAAACATTTATTTTGGATTGAATTTTTAATTAAAAAAATTTTTTTTAGTTTCTTTTTTTTATGTTTTTTTAAGAAAAAAATATTCTTTGCAATTGTAGTGCATTTTCTTTTCATTAAAATTCTATAATATCTATATACTTTCCAAATTATCATAATATAATAAAAGTAGCAGTAATAATAACTGTATTAATTTATTTTTCACATTATAATTATAATTTTATATTTAAATAAATAAATTGTATGTTGTAATAATTTATCATAAATATCAGTTATTAATACAATATAAACAGTTGAAAATGAAAAAAAAATTCCAGAAAACAATTTTATAGAATGAAACTTACGATATAAAAAAATTTTTCACGGAAATGTTTTAAAATTTAAAACAATGGAATTCATTGAATTATTTATAGAAAAAATATTTTTATGATAGATTCCTTCTTGAGAAACTATTAGAAATGTGTATTAGTTTAAAGAATTACTTATTTTTTGCTCACCATAACAATGTATAAATAAAAAAAGTGTCATTGTCAAACGCGAAAATATAGAGTCATGGGTAAAATATTTAAACAAAAAAAAAAAGAAAAACAATATCAGTAAAAATGTGAAAAAAGTAGAAAATTATTCTATTGTTTTTCATTTCTGAAGGAAAGAAAATGCCTATGACGAAATCATATCCTATTAGTTTAAATAACTCAGGAAAATAATGTTGGCATGGTAAAATAATTGTGTATCATTTTCAATTATTTTCGCATTGTGAGAGAACACATCAGAAAATAAATCTCGTGTATAGATAGAAAAATTTTTTTTTTATTCTAAATAATTTTTTCCCATTTTTCTTTAAAAATATTTGTTTATGAATATTGTCTTTTATTTTCTTTTAAAAAATTTTTTAAGTACAATTTTTTGTCTGTTTTTCGTAATTAAATTCAAATCAACAAAAGTATTTTAGCTTCAAGAAAAAATCTAAAAAAAATTTCTATTAATTTTTAATTTAAAAATTATTTTTTATATTATTATATTATATTATTATATTATATTATATTATTATATTTTTTTATATCAATTTTTTTTAATTTTTCTTTTTCATTTTTTACAAAATTTTTAATGAAACAAAAACAAGAATAAATTGAGAGAAAAAGGAGAATAATTTTTTGCTTTAAAATTTTATTTTTTTGCCTCTATTGCAGTTTTACTATTTTTTAAAACTGTTTTTAAATAAAATTCAATTAAATGCAGTTGTTATAATTATTGAGAAATTAGAAAGAAAATAAATTTCTTCAAATTATTCTAAAATAGATTTTTCCTTTTGGAAAGGATTAATTTTTTGTAAATGAATTAAATTTTTTCTTTTTTTGGAGGGAAAAAATATACGCTTTGGCGAAAAATAATATAATTATTTTATATGAAAAAAATTTCTCATATATATATATATATATATGATACTTGTTTTCAATGTATAATAATTGAAGAAAAAATGTAATACTTAACGCATTAATGGATGATTGCGCCCACCAGTGAAGATATGCTTTGTTATTTTCGCGTGGGAGTTAATTGAAGACATCTTCATAATTTTGAAAGTATTTTAAATTTCTCTTGTAAATTATCTAGTTTATTGACACCTCTTAAGAAAACTTTTTTCTCGTAATTGTTTTCTAAGCAAAATTTATTATTAATACAATAATAATAATAATAATAATAATAAAAATATAAATAATTAAAATAATAAAAATATTAATAATAATAATAATAATAATAAAAATAAGAATAATAGTAATAACAATAATAATAATAATAATAATAATAATAATAATAATAATAAAAATAATAATAATAATAATAATCATAATAATAATGATAATTATTATTATCATCCTTCGGATTTAGTTGTTTATTTTTGATGCACTCCCAAAAGGTACAAAATTTTAGGTTATGTTTATAATTTTTTGGTTTAAAATACAGAAAATTAATCAATTACTATTTAAAGTTATGGATGTGGAAATATTAATTACATTCAAAATATTTAATAAAAACTAGTTTCAAATTAGTAAAATTAAAAACGAACTTTTAATGAAAATAAATAACGGACATAAAAATAATCTGTAATGTTCGTTGTGTGTAACAAACAGTTTTTTTTATCATCAAACGATTTTTTTTTGTAATTGAAATTATTTTTCAATTATTACTATAAAATGAAGTAATAAACATGAATATAATAAATACATATATAGATGTAATATATATATAAAAAAAGAATCCGTATTTTTTATTTTTGTTTTTAAATATTCCACTATAAAAAAAAAAAATTCGTTCTGTAAGCGAAAGAAAGTTGTAAAAGTAGAAATAATGTCGTTTTTCAGCTTCTTGAAAACATAAAAGTGAACCGTGTGATGATTTTGAAAAATAACAACAACAAAAATTGCCGACTGAATAAACAATTGAAAATTGAGCCTTTTTAAAAGATATAGTGCTTCCCTGAAATCCTATCACGTCGATCAAACGTTCTTTCTTCACCTGGAAATAAAATATAGGGGACACGCTTATATTGACATCGCGCGTGGGAGTACAAACTTCAAATCACAACATCCTTTAAATTGAAATATTTTATTTGCATTTTAATAGGAAATTCAAAAAAAAGTGCAATTAATATTCTTCAAGTTTTTATTTTTCCAATTCATAAAATTAAAAAGGTGGAGATTTTTTTTTATTCCCTTCTTCCACTGGCTAAATATAATGAAAAATAAAGAACGAAAAATTTCCTAAGAATAGTTTTCTTTTATTGAAAAATTAAAAATTATTTTGGTTCTTAATTAATCGTCTAAGTAGAAACAAATAATAATAACAATAATAATAATAATAATAATATAATTTAATAATAATAATAATTATAATTATAATAATAATTATAATAAATTACAAAAAATTATAGTTCAATATTTTTATATTCGAAGCGTATAATTATTTGGTTCCTAATTAATAATCTAAAGAGTATTTTTCATTTTTACTTCATTTTAGTATTTTAATTAAAAAATTTTTAATAAAAACAAAATAAAACAAATAAATTTGGTATTAAAAGTGCATCTTAGTTTCTTTTAAAAGTTCATTTTAGTATTTTAATAATATAAAATTTTATTAAAAAAAAGATAAAACAAATAAATTTTGTACTAAGAGTGCATTTTAGTTTTTTTAAAAGTTCATTTCAGTATTTTAATAATATAAAAATTTCAAGGAAAATATAAAACAAATAAATTTTGTATTAAAAGTGCATTATATTTTTTTTCAAATTCATTTTAGTATTTTAATAAAATAATTTTGAATAAAAAAAAACAAATATATTTTGTATTAAAAGTGCATTTTAGTTTTTTTAAAAGTTCATTTTAGTATTTTAATAAAATAAAATTTTAATAAGAAATAATAAAACAAATAAATTTTGTATTAAGAGTGCATTTTAGTTTTTTTTAAAGTTCATTTTAGTATTTTAATAAAATAAAATTTTATTAAAAAAAAGATAAAACAAATAAATTTTGTACTAAGAGTGCATTTTAGTTTTTTTAAAAGTTCATTTCAGTATTTTAATAATATAAAAATTTCAAGGAAAATATAAAACAAATAAATTTTGTATTAAAAGTGCATTTTATTTCTTTTTAAGTTTATTTTAGTATTTTAATAAAATAATTTTGAATAAAAAAAAAACAAATAAATTTTGTATTAAAAGTGCATTTTAGTTTTTTTAAAAGTTCATTTTAGTATTTTAATAAAATAAAATTTTAATAAGAAATAATAAAACAAATAAATTTTGTATTAAGAGTGCATTTTAGTTTTTTTTAAAGTTCATTTTAGTATTTTAATAAAATAAAATTTTATTAAAAAAAAGATAAAACAAACAAATTTTGTATTAAGAGTGCATTTTAGTTTTTTTAAAAGTTCTTTTTAGTATTTTAATAAAATAATTTTGAATAAAAAAAAAAAAACAAATGAATTTTTGTATTAAAAGTGCAGTTGATTATAGGCCAGGGAAAAAAATAATAACGTCAAAAAAAATATATATGTTAACGTCACAGTTGACTGAACTGCGTTGACGTGTTTCATTTCCCTTGTCCCAGATTATATATATATATATATATATATATATATATATAATATACATTTGTAATATTCAGGTATTAGAGACTGAAAGGAAGTGCAAATGTCAATTACTTCTTTTTTCCTTTTTAATTCAATAACTTAATTGTTTATCGACTGTCTGTCAAAAGAAATTTCTCGTATAAGTTTTTTTTTCTTGTTTACTCGCGCTCGCGGTCGAACAGGAAATCATTCGTCTTACTTCTATCGTGTTGGATCGTTACACAGGTCTTGGAAAAATACACAATTGTTGATATTCTAAAAACGACGCACAGAGAAAAGAGCATATGAAACGAGAGAAAAAAAATAACTATTTCACTGCTGCACATATATACATATTGTTAAAGTCTTTAACTTTGCTTTAACTATAGAAATAAGTATATTAAGAATGTGCACGCAATCGACCTCAAACCATAAGGTGAAACCCTTCATGAAGAAACAAATAAGGGGAAGTTGGAGACCTTTGTTGTCACAGACAAAAAAATATTATTCACAAAACAAACAAACGATAACGAAAATTAATTTTATTTTTTTTTAAGAACAAAATGAGAAATTTCGATAAGTTTTTAATAGTAGAAATTAATTTATAAAAGATAATAAAGTAATAAGAAAATAATAATAGTAATAAAGATCCTAAAGTTATGAACGTTCAAATGAACGAAATTTATTTATTTCTTCTAAAAATTTAATTTTTATTAGAATTATTTTGCGTCACAACAACAAAAATTAATTATACTGAGTTTCTAAACGTAAAATTTCAGTTTTTAAATTTTTTTATGATTAGTAATTTATTAAAATATCTTCAATAAAAAATATTTTGTTCATTTGAACGTTCAAAACTTGAGGATCATTAATAATAATAATAATAAAATTATAACAATAATACCATAATAATAATTGTAATAATGATAATAATATTAATAATAATAATAAATAAAATTGTAATAATAACACCATAATAATAATTGTAATGATAATAATAATAATAATAATAATAATAATAATATTTACTATCATATAAATAAATAATAAAAATTTATTAGTATTATTATTATTATTATTATTATTGTTATTATTATTACTATTATATTGAAATTTTAGGTCTTTTTGGAAAATATTTTACAAAATTTTAATGGATTTTTATATGGTTTTTAAAGAAAATTTTAAAAATATTTTACAAGAAATTGAAGTGTCAAAATTTTACTGCTCATTCAGTAAATATTTTTGAGGATTTTCAAAGAAAGTCTTCTTTTAAAAAATTTTAAGAAAAATTTGATGGAATTTTATTATTATATTTAGAGAAATTTTAACAACGTTAAGTGAAAAAATTACAGCTTTTGATGATAGTCTTAAAAAGTTTGAGGAAATTTGAGTGTTTTCAAAGACAATTTATTTTAATATTAAATTTTAGTTTATTTAAATTTTGAAAAATACTCTTATTACAAAAAAATAACTTCAAAGTGAATAAATATTTTGGAGATTTTTTTTTACAAATATCTTGAATCGTTTGTAGAATGTTTTTAAAGAAATTTTTACAGCAATTTTAAAAGAAATTTTACAATTTGATGAGATTTAGTTTTTGATGAAAGTCTTGAAAAGTTTGACGAAAATGTGAGAGTTTTTAAAGATATTTTCTAATATTTAGCTTTGTTCAATTTGTCAGATAATTTCTGAAAAAAGAAATTAACTTGAACTTCAATAAGTATTTTGAATAAAATTTTGAGGAAAACCTCGAAATCTGGTAAAAATTTTGATGAAAAAAATTGTTTCTGTTTTTTTTAAGCAACAATTTTTTTTAAAAGAAACTTTCATGCCATTTGTAAAAAAAAATTCAAATAAAAAATGCAGTGTACTCAAAAAAATCTAATTTGAATATTTCTGAGGAAAGTCTTGTAAAATTTGATGATATTTGAGTATTTTTTAAAGATATTTTATATATGAAGAGTCTTAGTAGATTTTTTATACAAAAAAATTTGTGTTTAAAAAAACTTTCTTTCAAATCTGTTTATAATTATAATTAAAATAATTAAAATTAAAGAATTTAATTTTGGAATTATTCACAAATTTGAAGAAGATTTTTCAGGAAATTTTAATAAAGACGAATGATTAAAAATTTTATAAGAATTCTCAACATGTTTGACGAAAGTCTTGAATAGTTTGTAGAAATTTAAATATTAGAAAACAAATTTGTTTCCTATCAAATGCAATTTTTGGTCTTTCTAAAATTTTTAGACTATTTTGAAGAATTTTCTATTTTTTAACTTTCAGTATAAGGAAATTTACTAAGCCTCCTGCATTTTTGAATAAAATATATTTTTTTGAGGAAATTCTTCGAAAAGTTTGAGGAACCTTGAAAAATGACTAAATTTTCCAAAATTTGTAGTTAAAATTTTGAAAAAACATTTATAGAAATGTCAATATTAAGGAAGAATAAGAAAAAAAAATAGTAAATTTAAATTTACTTTACATATTCTTCAGCTTTTTATAAATTACTGAAAATAAAAGTTCGAATACGAAATACTGAATTTAGTTTTCAAAAAATAATTCTATTTTTAAATATTTTCCAATACAAAAATAGAAAAATTCCCTTATTATTCTAAGTGATCAATTTTTAATCGACTTAGTGACCTAATCACAAAAATAAAAGTAAAATTCTTTTCAAAAGGGTTAATAATTTGAGAGGGAAATTGAACATATGGAAACTTATATAATTCCCCTTCAAAAAAAAAAAAAAAGAAAAAAGAAAATGAAAAACATAATTACGTCTAAATATAAAGAAACAAACTTTATTTTTTTCGTCACGTCGTTATTCATAAAAATTACACTAAGAAATGTTCATTTTTTTATACATTAAATTATTTTCCTAGCAATTGAGAAAATTGGTATTAAAAATTTATTTCCATGTAAATATTTACATAATATGCATTTTTTTTCTCATTTTTTTTAAACGTACAATTAAGTTGAGAATTTATTGCAAATTTTATGACTCAAGATGTTCGACTTCAGTGAAAAGAACTGGGTGGACTTTGAGAAATGCGCGTTTCAATACAGAATATATAAGGGTGAAAAGTTTAAAGTTGGAGGGATGAGGCGTGACGACGCCGACATTTTGGCGCCGCACATTCTCATGGCCGATAATAATAACAATAATAATAATAATGCGTTGAGGAATTCTAGTGGACATTTTAAATTTTATTCACTCGGTGAATTCAAAAAATTTCATAATAACCATTTTTTTTTCTTATTCCATTTACATTTTTTCATGATTTATCACATTTTTAAAAAATATTTTTCTTTTCCAAATTTTATACATTTAACTTTTAACATTTTTATTCTAATTCTTTATTCAATATTGCACTTTTATTAAGTTTAAAATAATTTTCAAACACTTAAAACATAAATGAAAAGGTAAATACACTTTTATTGGGTTTTAATTTCTTATAAATAATTAAAAAAATTTAAATTATTATTATAAAAAATATTTTTCTTACACTATTTGATAATAAAAAAAGTTTTATTATTACTATTATTTTTTTATTTTATTATTTTATTATTATTATTATTATTTTATTTCATTATTTTATTATTATTATTATTATTATTATTATTATTAATATTATTTTATTTCATTATTTTATTATTATTATTATTATTATTATTTTATTATTTTTTTCACATTATGTAATTTTTAAAGAAATAATTAAATATTTTAAATTCTCTTTTCTTGTATATAGTGAATTAGTCGCGCATGGAATAGAATAAAAAAAACACTGTAATGCATTTTATAGTCGATGACACATCGCATAAGGCGAGGGGTTGTTTCAAAAAATTAAAGGAAGTTGAATTGTGGGAATTAACAAAAGGGTCTGGAAATTTAGTCTGCAGGTTAAACTTTATAAAACCTTAGTGAAGATTAATCACCCTTCATTGTATGTTTGTAATTTTGTATAATTATATATTATACTTTTTTTCGGCCTTTGACACGTGAATCAATTTAATTACGCAGTGCATGTTTTCTTCAGTTGCAAAAACACAATTACTCCTCAGAGGTATAAAGTTCATTTAAAATTTTTGTAATTTTTCATTGCAATTGCAATTAAAACTGCGATTGGAAATTAAATTTTTACGAATTAAAATCAAAATTTCCAATTAAGATGAATGTTTTTTGTTTAAATAGGAAGAAATATTCCAATACTTAGATATTAACATTTTAAAACTGAAATTCACGTTTTAAAATTAAAAAAAAAATTTTGAAATTTGCTGTTAAAATTATAAAATTGAAATTAAAAAATTGTAACGATTTTAAAACGTAAAATTGGTAGAGAAGAGATTTTAAAACTGAAATTCACATTTTAAAATTAAAAAAAGGATTTTGAAATTTGCTGTTAAAATTACAAATTTGAAATTAAAAAATAGTAACGATTTTAAAACGTAAAATTGATAGAGAAGAGATTTTAAAACTAAAATTCAAATTTTAAAATTGAAAAAAGGATTTTGAAATTTGCTGTTAAAATTATAAAATTGAAATTAAAAAATAGTAACGATTTTAAAACGTAAAATTGAAACAGAAGAGATTTTAAAACTGAAATTCACATTTTAAAATTGAAAAAAGGATTTTGAAATTTGCTGTTAAAATTATAAATCTGAAATTAAAAAATAGTAATAATTTTAAAACGTAAAATTGAAAGAGGGAAAATTATTTTTTTATTTGAAATTCAGTATGAAGTTTTTTGAAAAACAACTATTATATTCTTCAAACGATTCTCGTCGATGTTAATTTTCTTAGCATACTTTTGTTAAAAAGTTGCGCAAAAAAAGTCACACTTTGTGAATTACGGCCTTAAATGGATTTTATGGTGCGATATAAGTGCATAAAAATATTTGTCTTCACTTCTTTGAAATTTTCTCAGAAAATTCTTTTTATGTGACAAACAATATATCTTAGTTTGCCTATAGTTCTCTTCTTATCTCAAAGGCACAAAAGAAAGCAGAATATTCAAAAACATTTATTCAATTTTATTTTTTCGACATCGTATATTATTTACTTTCAACACTTTTTTACCTTCACTTTTATTTTTTCGAAATATCTCATTTTTTCGAAATATTTTATTTTTTCGAAATATTTCTCCTCCAACATTGTATAAAATAAAACTTGGTGAGAAATAAATATCGTGACAAATTATAATAAGGAATTGTAAATTTATAAATATAAAGGGTGGGTAATATTTCTCTGGAGCATAAATTTAATAAATTTATTAAGAAGGTGGGAAAAAAAAATACTTTTTTCAAATTAAGTAACATTACGTTACAAAAAAAAATGTTTCCACTATATTTAATGAATGTCTAGTTATTCTCAACCCCTTATATTGATTTTACTGTTATATCATGACACGTGAGAGACATTAATGCCTTGATTGCAAGCAGGTGAATGCAACATTCATATATTGTACATACGGCATTAGTGTCTCTTATTCTAACCCTTAACTATACCAATGAACTCAAAAAAAAATGTTTCATTCTAAATAATATAATTATGTTACTTAAATAAATTATCCTATAAAAATTATTAGAAAAAGTACTATAAAAAGTACCATAAAAAGTATTATAAAAAGTACTATAAAAAGTATTATAAAAACTACTATAAAAACTACTATAAAAACTACTATAAAAATTACTATAAAAATTACTATAAAAACTACTATAAATAGTATTGTAAAAGTACTATAAAAAATACTAAAAAGTACTATAAAAATTACCATTAAAATTACTATAAAACACTATAAAAATTACTACAAAAATTATACCATATTCAAAAATAACTTAAAAACAAATTTTCATTCCTTGTACACTGAAAAAAAATTTAATTGATTCAAATAACCGATTAATTGACTATTATCAACTAAATATTTACTTGAAACAAATAATATTTAATTGACTCCATTAAATCATTTTTTGATTCAAGTAAATATTGAATTCACTGCAAAAAGAAAGGTGCTAATTTCGTACCAATTTTTGGTACTAAATCGTAATTTGGTTCTTTTTCAATACCAAAATCTGTTCTAATTTAAAACATTTTTTTACAGTGTTGATAATAGTTCATTAATCGGTTATTTGAATCAATTAAAATTGTTTTTTCAGTGTAAGAAAAAAAATTTAATCCCCTATTATAAATACGCAGAGTGTATAAACTAGATTTTTACTTTCAACTAATTTAGTTAAGACTAGAAGAAACCAATTATGTGAAAATGCGCTCGATTATGCAACAGTTTAAAGCAATTAAATCAGATATCGACGTTTAAGAAATAAAAAAATTTTCCAATTTTTCATTAAAAAAGTTTTATTTTTTCATTAAACAATTTGTATTTTCTCGATGAGCTATTGAGCTGCAATTTTTTTTTCAAAAGAAAATACCACTAGGATGGAACTTGTAAAGTAAATAAATAAAAAAAAATTTATTTCGTAATAATAAAACTTATTGAAACTGAAAGTAAGGAATTTAGTTCATGCGCCTCGCCCTGTTAATTACGATTTGTTAATGATACGTAACATTTGTATTCTTTGAACAGATTTGTGCGACAAAGTATAAAAGCAAATAACAACTAGTTGCTGAAGCACTTAAGCGTGATAATAAAAAAGGGAAGGATACGCCAAGAAATCTGTGTCAAGGATTAATGAGGGACAGTAGGGAAATGACCCAAGTTTTTTCCCAGATTAGAATTCGATGCATATTTTTACCATCTGATATTTTTTGCTCGAGAAGGATTTTGTTATAGTTTTTTTTCTCTCGTTAATTTAATTTTTATGAACCTTTATACAAACTAAAAAAAATCCTAAATTCAAACTTAGAAAGTTCGAAACCAGTTTTTTTAATAAAGAAAAAAGAATCTAGACCTCCGGGTGGTTTGAAATATTTTTCTCGGGCGAGAAATGTAAAAAATTAATTGTTGGCAGCAATGCACATGTTGACTGCCAAAAAAATTAGAAAGATTGAAATCCCTCGACGGTAAAGTTACTCCAACTCAGCGTCTTCGGTCTACGCGTCAGTTTATATACTCATCCGCCTGGCCAGGGGTGGGGGGACGTAAGTATCGAACGGTAGTGGGGAGCGCTCGGTCGTTCATTGGTCACGCGCCAACTCAGGTGCGGCTCACGATATAATTTCGCCCCCGAAAGTTTAATATATGTGAATTTCAACGTTTTTTTTTAAATAGTTTAATAAAATTTGTACTCTTTGCAAGTGGGGCTAAATTGAACACTCCTTTTACACTTTTATTAATTAAGAATAAATAAATAAAATTAATTATAATTAATTATCAATAAAAATTTGTTGAAAGTGAAAGCAATTGATGATCGCAACGTAATGCAGTAAATAAACATCATAAAAAGAAATGTTAATTTATAAATCTGTTTGCAGGGACGGCATTAAAGTGCTACACTTGTGTACACAATGGGAAATCACCTGACAACAACAATTGTTTAACTTTGAAGGATTTGGAGCCAACAGTGTGTTCACAAGACGTTATAAAGCAACGGAGTATGAATAGAGAAATGATGGACGACATTAGAGATACATTCCGTGTTGATCTGGTTGACAATATTCAAAGTACCGACTGGGCCTGCTTGAAAGTTGACTATCATGGACTTAATGGTATGAAATTCCTATTTTTTTTTTGCCTTTAAAATTTTAGAAACAAAAAAATATCATTGTTTTATTATTTTCACAGGAATGAATAACTACACAGTTCGAACATGTCAGCCTTCAAACGCCGAATATTGTAGTGGAGTACAAAATAAATTGTCAAACAAACAATATCATATTGAATGTAATCAGTGTACAACTGAAGCCTGCAATGGAGCATCATCATTTGTTGTCGCATTTCCATTTCTTACATTTTTCCTTATTGCTCTTTATTATTTTAGAGCGTAAATTTGTCGCCAACTAGTCATTAGGACTTGTAAGAATTTTTTCATTCGTCCGTGATTTTTTTTTTTTTTAAATGATTCAATTTCATAGTTTGTCCTCAACGAGAATACGAGCGCTTATGATCATATTTGGCTTATAACATCTTTTTTTTGTGAAAAAAAAATAAATTTTACTATATCATCATTAGCTTCTAAGTTATAATTGAACATTAAAATAAATAATAGTAGGTCAAGGAGAAAGAATAGTGAAAATTTCTAAAGATAAGTTATAAAATTGTATAATTATTGTTAAAACTAATTTTATCGACTGATTGAAACAATGGATTTTGAATAATTTGAAAAGTGATAATAATTAATTAGTCGACTTTGGAGCAGCCTTTAAAAGAAAATGCTAGTCAAATGGCGCACCGATTATTTTTGTATTTGCTTAAATAGTTATTAATTTACTAAAAATTAGCACTAATGCGCTCGTAAGATTCTCTCAATTGAAGGTATATATGTTTTACAATACCTGGAGCTACCAGTAAATATTCGTTTACAAATGAAATTAAACTTTTATTTTTTTTTGGTGGCTCTGTAAGGTACGCATCGAATGCCGATTTGCCATTATTTTGGCGATATTTTTGAATTTTGTAATAACAATAAGTCAAAGCTCGATTGGGCTTTACATTAACGTAATACGTGTACCTCAATTAATGAAAATATAATACTAAAAAAAATGTATATTCGGATACAAAAAAGCCAATATGTGTTGTGCAAGAATATAATTTTGATTATAAATTAGGAAATTTTAGATAAAAATAATTTTACTTTATATGCACGAAAGCAATTACAATTATTCATATGGTAATTATATGTATATTTAAAAAATATATGTAAATTTAAATTAGAAATTTATAAATTGTACGATGGGAAATTTTTCTTTCATCTAAATTCTCATCGCTTTCTTAATTTATTAGGTAGCATGTATGTATTGAAATGATATAAGGAAATTAAGTTAATTGGCATTAAATTAAAATGTGTCTACTCAAAAAGATAAAGACAACTTTTCGACCTACTATAGAAAACATCGAGTATCATGCTAAATAATTTTAAAAAATAAGCATTTATGCACGACGAAAATTATGTTTTGAATATAAATAAAGGTGTCTTGATCTACTAAGAATTTTATGATTGCATTTATTTCAGCAACAGGGCTCGAAGCAGTAAAAGTATTTAAAAATACGGACTTTACGGACCAAAAATTAAAAATTACGGACCATTTGCGGACCAACTGACAAAAATAGAATCAAGCCGAATCAAATATAAGAGAACATTTGACTTAAAACTAGAAATTCAATTTTTCATAACTATAAAAAATTTATAATAATTAAAATTAAAAACCTTACTAATTCAATTATTATTTTTCAGAATATTTATCTAAAATTCTTCTTTATATCGATTATCCTTATTATATTAATTCCTTGTTGGTTTCGTTCTTCGTCTGACCATGCGCAGTAGCGTCCTAACCAACTATTACTTTTTTCTTATAAACATGCATACTTTTTACATGCACAATTATCCTTAAATAATAATCACACACTGGTTATGTGTTACACATACACTCACACATGTCATATACATAAAATATTTCCCATATACTCACACATATGCACTCAATTCATACACATGTATACTCACACATATACCCTCAATTCATACACATGTATACTCACACATATACTCTCAATACATACACATGTATACTCACACATATACACACAATACATACACATGTATACTCACACATATACACACAATACATACACATGTATACTCACACATATCCACACAATACATACACATGTATACTCACACATATCCACACAATACATTCACATGTATACTCACACATATACACACAATACATACACATGTATACTCACACATATACACACAATACATACACATGTATACTCACACATATACACACAATACATACACATGTATACTCACACATATGCACTCAATTCATACACATGTATACTCACACATACACACACAATACATACACATGTATACTCACATATACACACACAATACATACACATGTATACTCACACATATACACACAATACATACACATGTATACTCACATATACACACACAATACATACACATGTATACTCACACATATACACACAATACATACACATGTATACTCACACATATGCACTCAATTCATACACATGTATACTCACACATACACACACAATACATACACATGTATACTCACACATACACACACAATACATACACATGTATACTCACACATACACACACAATACATACACATGTATACTCATACATATACACACAATACATACACATGTATACTCACACATATACACACAATACATAAACATGTATACTCACACATATACTCTCAATACATACACATGTATACTCACACATATACACACAATACATACACATGTATACTCACACATATGCACGCAATTCATACACATGTATACTCACACATGTACACATAACACATACACATGTATACTCACACATATCCACACAATACATACACATGTATACTCACACATATACACACAATACATACACATGGATACTCACACATATACACACAATACATACACATGGATACTCACACATATGCACACAATACGTACACATGTATACTCACACATATACATACATGTATACTCACACATATGCACTCAATTCATACACATGTATACTTACACATATACACACAACACATACACATGTATACTCACACATATACACACAACACATACACATGTATACTCACACATATACACACAATACATACACATGTATACTCACACATATACAAACATGTATACTCACACATATGCACTCAATTCATACACATGTATACTCACACATATGCACACAATACATTACACATGTATACTCACACATATACACAATACATACACATGGATACTCACACATATACACACAATACATACACATGGATACTCACACATATGCACTCAATTCATACACATGTATACTCACACATATACATACATGTATACTCACACATATGCACTCAATACATACACATGTATACTCACACATATACACACAATACATACACATGTATACTCACACATATACACACAATACATACACATGGATACTCACACATATACACACAATACATACACATGGATACTCACACATATGCACTCAATTCATACACATGTATACTCACACATATACATACATGTATACTCACACATATGCACACAATACATACACATGTATACTCACACATATACACACAATACATACACATGTATACTCACACATATACACACAATACATACACATGTATACTCACACATATACATACATGTATACTCACACATATGCACTCAATACATACACATGTATACTCACACATATACACACAATACATACACATGTATACTCACACATATACACACAATACATACACATGGATACTCACACATATACACACAATACATACACATGGATACTCACACATATGCACTCAATTCATACACATGTATACTCACACATATACATACATGTATACTCACACATATGCACTCAATTCATACACATGTATACTTACACATATACACACAACACATACACATGTATACTCACACATATACACACAACACATACACATGTATACTCACACATATACACACAATACATACACATGTATACTCACACATATACATACATGTATACTCACACATATGCACTCAATTCATACACATGTATACTCACACATATGCACACAATACATACACATGTATACTCACACATATACACACAATACATACACATGGATACTCACACATATACACACAATACATACACATGGATACTCACACATATGCACTCAATTCATACACATGTATACTCACACATATACATACATGTATACTCACACATATGCACTCAATACATACACATGTATACTCACACATATACACACAATACATACACATGTATACTCACACATATACACACAATACATACACATGGATACTCACACATATACACACAATACATACACATGGATACTCACACATATGCACTCAATTCATACACATGTATACTCACACATATACATACATGTATACTCACACATATGCACACAATACATACACATGTATACTCACACATATACACACAATACATACACATGTATACTCACACATATACACACAATACATACACATGTATACTCACACATATACATACATGTATACTCACACATTATGCACTCCATACATACACATGTATACTCACACATATACACACAATACATACACATGTTACTCACACATATACACACAATACATACACATGGATACTCACACTTATATACACACAATACTATACACATGGATACTCACACATATGCACTCAATTCATACACATGTATACTCACACATATACATACATGTATACTCACACATATGCACTCAATTTCATACACATGTATACCTTAACATATACACACAACACATACACATGTATACTCACACATATACACACAATACATACACATGTATACTCACACATATACACACAATACATACACATGTATACTCACACATATACATACATGTATACTCACACATATGCACTCAATTCATACACATGTATACTCACACATATGCACACAATACATACACATGTATACTCACACATATACACACAATACATACACATGTATACTCACACATATACACACAATACATTCACATGTATACTCACACATATGCACTCAATTCATACACATGTATACTCACACATACACACACAATACATACACATGTATACTCACACATATACACACAATACATAAACATGTATAGTCACACATATACACACAATACATTCACATGTATACTCACACATATGCACTCAATTCATACACATGTATACTCACACATACACACACAATACATACACATGTATACTCACACATATACACACAATACATACACATGTATACTCACACATATGCACTCAATTCATACACATGTATACTCACACATACACACACAATACATACACATGTATACTCACACATACACACACAAGACATACACATGTATACTCACACATATACACACAATACATACACATGTATACTCACACATATGCACTCAATTCATACACATTAATATACTCCACACATATACCCTCAATTCATACACATGTATACTCCACATATATACTCTCAATACATACACAAGTATACTCACACATATACACACAATACATACACATGTATACTCACACATATGCACTCAATTCATACACATGTATACTCACACATATACTTATATACTTAATAAATAAATAATAATTTATTAATATACACTACCGGCAGAAATTGTCGGTACGAACGACGGGCGAGCTACGAAAAGTTGCTGCCGAAATTAAATTAACATATTATATTATTGAAAAATGATAGGAACTTGGATCTTGGATTCGTTTCAAAGCAAATTAAATTCTGCGTCGTTTGATAATATAAAATTTTCAATTATCTTTGTAAATATCAAAATTCTTCTTCAAAATTCAATTGCTTTTAAACATTTCGAAAAAAATCTGTTCGAAAAATTCAATTATCTTTATAAATAATAAAATTTCTTCTCTGTAATTCAATTATTTTTCAAAGAATTTTAATAAAATTCTTGTCAGAATTTCAACTATTTATATATTTCTGTACATTTGTAATTATCTTTATAAATAATAAAATTCAACCTAGAAATTCATTTATTTTCAAAAGTAATAAAATTCTTCGCAGAAATTCAATTATTTTCATCATTTTTTTTAAATTCTCATCACAACTTCAACTATTTTTATAAATATCAAAATTCTTCTTCAATATTCAATAACTTTTAAACATTTTTAAAACAAATCTCTGTTCAAAATTTCACTTATCATTATAAATAATAAAATTTCTTCTCTGAAATTTAATTTTTTGCAAAGAATTTTAATTATCTTTATAAATAAAAAAAATTATCCAAGAAATTCAATTATTTTTTAACATTTTTTTATAAAATCTTATAATATAAAATAATGATTTTATCACTCGGTCGTCTTTTAATTCGAATAACTTATTTCCCACGTGAAAATGTTCTCGGGAATCGGTCCCGCGAAATTATCGAGAGTCACTACCGGAAAATTCCCGGTACTTTACTCCCGAGAAATTCCCGGTAAAATCTTTTGACATTTGTCTCCATATTTCTCAGAGAATTTAACCTCAAGAATAAAATATACCACTATAAAATCTTCAGGATCGTATTCGTGATTGAGATGACTTTTTGTTTATTATAATAGTCACGTTAAGCATACAAATTGAAAATCTACTATCAACATATTCAACGGATTTCGACACTTAAGTGAGAAAAATTAATGGACATCACAACAAAAGGGTTTAAGCACCAATTTTTTTAAATTAGGATTTTCCCATTTAAGAAATAAGTAACTATTTACACATTTCCATTAAAAATTTTCTATTTTTATTGAGTTTTTAAACAGTTTTCAATTAAAATTAGAACTATAAAATAACCTTAATTTTTAATAAAATTGTAATAGCAAAAATTGTTTTAACTTTGAATTATTGTTATTATTTACAAGAATAAGAATTCAATTCGAGAATTTGTGTATTGCTTGATTTCAAAACAATCACTTAATAAATAATTTTTTGTTCAGATAAAAACTCTTTAAAAATTTACTTTTATCCATTTACTTTTTTAATCCTATATAATATGAAAAAGGGTATATTTTTTTTAAAATAAAAAATATCATTAAATTAAAATTAAATTCGTTAAATCGTTAATTTTTATCAATGAAATTTTTCTTCTAGATTAAGCAAAATACACAAATTCTCGAATTGAATTGTTATTCATGTAAATAATAACAATAATTCAAAGTTAAAACAATTTTTGCTATTACAATTTTATTAAAAATTAAGGTTATTTTATAATTCTAATTTTCATTGAAAACTGTTTAAAAACTCAATAAAATAGAAAATTTTTAATGGAAATGTGTAAATAGTTACTTATTTCTTAAATGGGAAAATCCTAATTTAAAAAATTGGTGCTTAAACCCTTTTATTTTGTTATGATGCCCATTAATTTTTCCCACTTAGGTGTCGAAATCCGTTTAATATGTTGATAGTAGATTTTCAATTTGTGTGCTTAACGTGAATATTATAATAAACAAAAAGTCATTTCAATCACGAATACGATCCTGAAGATTTTAAAGTGGTATATTTTTATTCTTGAGGTTAAATTCTCTGAGAAATATGAAGACAAATGTCAAAAGATTTTACCCAGGAATTTCTCGGAGTAAGTACCGGGGAATTTTCCGGTAGTGACTCTCGGTAATTTCCCAGGACCGATTCCCGAGAAACATTTTCACGTGAGTTACTAGGATAAAATTTTAAACATCTGTCAAAATTTTTAACTCAGAAAATAAAAAAATTTTGACAGATTTTAAAATTTTAATAATTAAAAATAATTAAATAATAACTCAATAATTAAATTTACTAACTAAATTAAAAAAAAATAATCTTTTTATAAGAATTTTTTTTACCTAATCTTTTTTTAAATTAGTTCATCACCCTTAATAATTAAATTTACTAACTAAAATTAAGAAGAAATAATATATTTAAATATCCCTGGGACGTATAATGGATATCTTTTTTAAATTTGGCTATTTGGATATCGGAATAATTTTTCAAATTCAATAAGTTTGTATAAATTGAACTGATTATTGTTACCGGGGTTTCATTGGGAAGCTGAATGCGAATACAAGGTCATAATTTAGAAATTCAAAATGGCGGATTCAATATGGGGTAGATTTTTTTTTGAAATTGCTAAAATCAGCTAAATATTGTTACGTGGGCTTTTAAGGTAGCTGAATACGAATCCAAGGTAATAATTTAAAAATTAAAATGCTAGATTCAATATAGCGGAAAAATATTAATTAAAAATTAATAAAATCATCTGAATATTGTTACTCAGGGATTTTTTGGGTCGCCGAATGAATAATAAGTCCTAAAAAGGACTTATTGAAAATTTATTAATTACAATTACAATTACAGTTTATTAATTACATTATTTAATTTTTTTTTTTAAATAAAAACTTACTTGAAATAATATGGTTATTTTAAATGAGAAATCAATAAAATTTTGATGCTAAAACACTTCTCTCGTAGATTTGTTTTTAACTTGCACAACTTTTGACTGTCATAGCACAACTGCGTTGAGAGAAATTAGGAACAACTAATATTTATCATTCTTATCTTTTCAAGTTCACTTTATTTCGAAAAAAACTTTACAAAACAAAATACTGCTCAGCTACACTGAAAAAAATTATAGGCAGAATGTGCTTTTTACTAAGGTAATTTTTGCCTGAGTACAAAAGCAATACACGCAAAGCAATTGTTTTCTTTTTATAGAAAAGCAATTTTTCTCTTACTTAATCAAGTAACACATTCTTGTCATTTATCAAATAAATTGTTTACATATGTCAAATCGAATTTTATAATTAATTAAAATATAATGGGTACTAAAGGAAGAAATGTACTACTGAAATGGAATCCAGGAAATTTTCTTGAAATACTTAAGGATACTAAATTTCATTTGTTTAAAAAAATTAATAAATTAGTTCTATTATTTCCTTTATTTAATTAAAGTAAAATATTATTAAGATAGTATTAAAAATAAAAATTCCTTTTCTCTCGAATTGTAAATATATGTAATAAAAAGGTGAAACAAAATTATTTAATATCGTATTTTCTAAATATTTAAATAAAAATTTTCCTTGCGAATTTAACCTTATTAAGTAAGGCAAAAATTGCCTTTTTTTTAAAGAAACAATTGCTTTTCGCGAATTGCTTTTGTACTTAGGCAAAAATTGCCTTAGTAAAAGCACATTCTGCCCTATTATTTTTTTCAGTGTACTTACTCATTAGTTCGACATTCAAAGATTTTAATATAATGGATACTACAATGTTTTTATACTTTGCAGAAATAAAATAATAAAAATAAAAATTTACTATAAATAAAAAAATTATAATTTAAAAAATAAGTTAAAAAAAATTTTATAATTACTATTATTTATTTATAAGTACTATTTGGGTATTATTTATTATTAAAATAAATAAAAATATTTATTCTTTTAAAACAACTATAGAAAATTGTTTAATGTCCTAACAGTAACAAAAGGATTATTATTCAAATAAATGTTTCATAATTTTAATATGTATTTTTAAATTCTTCAAATCTAATCAACTTTGTTTCTAAATTGTACAAAACAATTTCTACTTATAATACTATTTTAAATTATTCTTTTTTAAATTATTAATATATAAAATTGTGTTATCACATTAAAAATTTAAAAATTCTTGATATCAATTTTTTCAATAAGAAATTGAAAAACAACATTTTTTAATTTCATTTAATAAATGAACAATTTAATATTTTTTGTAAATGACAATTTGAAAAGACAATAATTACGTATTTATAATATATATCAATTCTATTTTAATGTATTATTATTATTTTTTGTTTTATAAAACTTAAATATATAAATTAATAATTTTAATAAAATTAATAAAAAAAATTCATTAATTAAAATTAATAATTTCCTAAAAGTATAGTGCTATACAACATATATTAGTAATTAAAAAATTAACAGTACAATAGTATCCGAGCGAGCGTTAGCGAGCGCGGAATTCATCGCTAGTTTTTCATAATTTTCGAAAAAGTTCTTTGACAATTTTCAAATTCATCTCTTTACAATATTTAATTTTACAAAATGTCAATTATTAGTTAAATTCTTTTATTAAATAAGAATTAGAAAATAGAAACTGAAAATAGTATTAAAAAAAGTCAATTAAACTTTTTCGAAAAAATTAATTACAAAATTCAATTATTTTTTAAAATTCACGCTATATTGCTTTTAAAATTCAATGATTTTCTAAAATTTTAACTAAAATTCATTTTTATGATATAAAATTCAATTTTTATTAGAATATTCTACTAGAATTCAATTATTTAAATAAAAATAAAACGCAATTAAATAATTTATTGTAGAATTGACCGTTTCTTAAAATTCAATTCCCATAAAAAATTGTTATCAACAAATTATCAAATTCCTGAATTCTATTAAGGAATTTTAATAAAATTTTTAAGAATAATTACATTTTTAGAGAAATTCGATTTAAATTGTATTAAAAATAATTGAAATTCTCCATTGAATTTTATTATTTATGAAAATCATTGAATTCTTGTGAAGAATTTTATTAAAATTTTCAAAAATAACTAAATTCTTGTAAAAAATTAACAGGAATTCGATTATTTTTAAAAATGTTAACAAAATTCTTGGCATAAATTAAAAATAACAAAGTTCTTAGAAGATCTTTAACTACTTTTAGAAATTTTATTAAAATTTTTCGTAAGAATTTAAATACTTTCGTAAAATAATAAAATTTTTTGCAAGGAATAAATTATTTTCAATAGTCTTAATAAAATTCTTCGTAAGAATTCAATTATTTTGAAAAGTATTAGAATCTTAGCAGAAATTCAAACATTTTAAAAAGTTCTGATAAAAATTTTTCTGGTAGAAATTCGATTATTTTGAAGACAATTTAAAAAAAATTTCCCAAATTCAATTATTTTTAAAATTTTAATGAAATTCTTTTGAAGAATTCAATTATTATAATCTAAGATTTTAACTGAAATCTATTTAAAATTAATGTTTATCAGAAAATTCTACCAGAATTAAATTATTTAAATAAAAAAATAAATAATTTATTGAATAATTGAATGTTTCTTGAAATTCAATTCCCATAAAAAATTGTTATACTTATAACAACATAGTATAAATACTTGAATTCTATTAACGAATTTTAATAAAATTTTAAGAATAATTACATTTTTAGAGAAATTCGATTAAAATTGTATTAAAAATAATTGAAATTCTCCATTGAATTTTATTATTTCTGAAAATAATTGAATTTTTGTGAAGAATTTTATTAAAATTTTCAAAAATAACTAAATTCTTGTTAAAAATTAACAGGAATTCGATTATTTTTAAAAATTTTAATAAAATTCTTGGCATAAATTAAAAATAACAAAGTTCTTAGAAGATGTTTAATTACTTTCAGAAATTTTATTAAAATTTTTCGCAAGAATTTAAATATTTTCGTAAAATAATAAAAATCTTTGCAGGGAATCAATTAGTTTCAATAGTCTTAATAAAATTCTTAGCAAGAATTCAATTATTTTAAAAAGTTTTGATAAAATTTTTTTTTGGTAGAAATTTAATTATTTTTAAGACGATAACTTCAACACATAATTAATTTATTTTTAACACAATTTTTAAAAAATTTCTCAAATTTAATTATTTTGTTATAATCAAAGATTTTAACTGAAATCTCTTTTTAAATCAATGTTTATGAGAAAATTTTACAATAATTAAATTATTTAAATACAAAAGTAAATAATTTATTGAATAATTGAATGTTTCTTGGAATTCAATTCCTATTAAAAAATTTATCAACAAATTTTTAAACAATTAAATTCTTTGGACGAATTTTAATAAAATTTTTAAGAATTTTTTCGAGGAATTCGTTTAAAATTCTCGTAAAAATAATTGAATTCCTAAAAAGAATTTTATTATTTACGAAAATAATTCAATCCTGGTAAAATTTTATTAATTATGAAAGTAGTTGAATGATTGCGAAGAAATTTATAAAAAAAATTTGTTATTATTGAGATTCTTCTGAAATTTTTTTTTTCAAATAATTAAAAGTGTAGAATTTTATTAAATTTTTTTTTTAAATAATTAAATTCTTTTGGTGAATTTTATAAAAATAGTAGATATTGAACAATATTTAATTTTTGCGATGAATATTATTACTTTTGAAAATATAATTCAAATTTTGCAATGGATTTTATTAAAATTTTTGAAAATAATTGAATATTATTACTTTACAAAATAGTTGAATTCGTGTGATAAATATTGATAATTTTGAAAATAATTGCAATTTTTTAAATGAATTTTAATAAAATTTTTGAAAATAATTGAATTTTGTTGAAGAATTTTGCTATTTATTTATAAAAATAATTGAAATGTTGACGTTTTTTTAGTTTTTTTTTAAATATATGAATTTCGGACAGGAATTTTAATATTTCTAAAAATAATTGAAATTTTGACGAGAATTTAAAAAAATTTTTGAACATAATTGAATTTTTGCGAAGAATTTTATTACTTTTTAAGAATAATTGAATTTCTGCCATCATTTGTAATTTCTCTAAAATTCTCCAAATTATATCGTACAATTTTAGGAACCTTTCATCCTTTTTGAATGAAATTACGGACTTTACGGACCTTTTAAAAAAAACGGACTTTTGCGAACTTGAAGCAAAGTTACGGACTTTTTTAGGATTTACCTACTTCGAGCCCTGCAGCAATGAACAAACACATACGGATGATTGTTTTTAAAAAAAGATTCTTAAAATTCGGTATCGATTTGCTGAAATATTTTAACATCGCAAAGGGTTTTAGTCTACCACGAAGCCTTAAAAGCGTTTTAACGTCTTTTATGCTTTGTCTTGCCACCTTGTTTTTATTTTCATCAATAAAACCGTTGCTTGTTCACAAAAAAATACAGCAAACGCAAAGGCATAACCAATTACTAAAATCAATACCAATCGAAGAAATATGGATCCAGATTGATCATCCATTAATTCATTAGTCAGCAAGAAATCCTGTTTGTACGAATAATACATTTTCCATTTCTCCAATAGTCCCGTCTCGATTAGTCTTATGAGTAGTTTGTTGAAAATTTCCACAAAAGGCGCTCCCGGTTCCAAAAAGAATACATTTGCATAATAAGTAATTGTTTCTGCAACTGTTTTCATTTCAACCTTCGTCTTCTTTTTCTTATAAGTGGCAAAAACTTGTGCTATCAAGTCGGCATTCATAATGCAAGTTACATTCTTGTGAACAATCAAATCGTTAAGACAACTTGTGTAATTGTCTCTTTGTTCGAAATTTTTTGCCTTGCTCAATAGTTTCAATAGATTTCCACTCTCAACGTAATGTTCGGAATAATTTCTCAAAATTAGACCATTTGCTTGTACAGCTAAACCCGAATCAGCAAGATCAATAGCCGTTTTAATTTCTCTCTCGTGATTATTTTTGAATTCAACACCGGTTAAGAGTGTTTGAAGGCATGCGGCATAAATAACACTTGTCAGCAAAATGGAGCCTAAAATAATTCTTTCTCTAATGCTTTTTGGAATTTTTGTAAATCCACCACCCAAAATAACGCCAGCAATATTTAGTGTTTGCCATAAATTATTTTCAAACTTGAAGGACAATGTGATGAGTCGAAGGAAAATGATGATTAAAATGTTTCCCAAAACGGCTTTGAGAAATTTCCACGTTACAACATTTACCGTATTGTGTTCAATCATTTTCGGAATAATGGCATTAAATGTGTCAATACTGAGAATGTGGCTTCGAAGAAATGCAGGATAGCGACAATTATGGTAGTAATTAAATATATGGAGAAGAAAATTTCCTCTATTGTTGCCTACAAGTGCATAACCTCCTGTTGATTTATTGAAATAACAGGAGAATGCTCCTTCATTCTTATCAAAGGTGTAGATAAATTTCGGAGTAAAATTTATCTTCCTCGATAAGGTCTTTGCAAATTTAATGATATTTACATTTCTCTTTGGAACAACAATTTTCATTTCGTACTTGTGGAAATTAATCAGTTTATTTGGAAACCAATCGGATTTGGACCAATACGTTTTTCTTCTATAAACATCACTGTATGGATTAAATTGATGAAGAATAAATTTCGGTTCGTTTCTTATGTAGAAACTTTCTGGAACTCGTTCTGGAATTAATCTGTTTTGTACAGCTTGTAAAATTGTGACATCTAGATATTGTTTTTGCCACAATTTCATGAGAATCATTTTGTAACTCATGTGATGATGATCGTTTGTTGAATGAATTATTAAACATTTTGGTCGTGTATTTACATTCGAAAGATGGGTTAAAAAATTAATTATATCGAAAAGACGCTGTTCTAAGGAATCAAAATTCGAATCAATTGCAATGAGGAATAAAGTTGATTCTCGTGGATTTTCACCAAGAAGCGTCACACAATGGGAGCAGGAGATATTTCTTTTCTTAAACACTGTACTCACTGTGGGAACATTCCTTAAGTAATTATCAATTTGCCAAATTGGAAAGTCGTTTTCAAGGTTATTTAGAATCATCACTTGATGCTTTGCTCCGTCTTCATTGAAGTATTGTCCAAAAGTATTTAAAAGTTTGGAAATCGATTTGGGTTTGAAATCAGTTTTCTTCTCTTGATGTCCATTGATGATTAGAATATCCAGGAATAGAAGGATTTTTAAAAAATAATGAACCATTGTGAAAAAAAAGAAAAAGAAAATTAACTAATTTTCTTGATCAATTTATTTAAATGATGACTTGGAAGGATTGTCGATTATCTAGAATGATTACGAAAGTATGGAGTAAATTGTACAACTTTCAAATAAGTTTTGCAGAAAATTGGTTCTTTTTTTCCTAATTTCGAAGGTGAATTTTACTTCCTTTTTCTTTTGCGTAAATATATAATTTTCTATGTTCATTTTAATATTGAAGGGGGAACAAATATTTTTTCTTTCTGTACAAAGTTTACTATTTTTATGTAGGTATAGTCGACTATTTATTTTTTCCTACCTCATTGTTGAAGAATTCTAATAATTACAACCTTGTCAAAATTTTTAACAAACTTGACAAAAATTAATATTTAAAAAATTATATTAATTTTGTCTAATTTCTTGACTGTTAAGAATTTTTTTTTAATTATTTTTTAACTGTGTTATATTATTAAATATAATAAATTTATATTATTTAATACTTGATGATAATGCGACGAAATTAGAAAACTGTTGCAGAATAAAACTTCTGTATCATCTATGAGAAAAAGAAGAATATATCTTGAATTGATAAAGTAGAAACTAGTTGATGAAAACATTTGGAATCCGTTGAATGAGCGGTGCATAGCGACTGAAATTGCAATTACATTCAAACTCAAGTTGTACGCACGTAAGAATAAATAATTGCATAAAATAAATTTAATTTAAAATTTTTTAGACTATAAAATATGTAAATTTTCTAAATCTAATTTTTTTTTAATAGATCATCAAACTTTCTGGATCGATGGAGAAAAATAAGTTTTTTTCCTACGCAACTGGAAAATTTTCTAAATTTATTTTTTTTAACTTCTTAAATAACTTCTTAGACAAGAATAAATTTAAATAAATAAAATAAATATAAATAAAAATAAATAAATAATAATAAATAATAAATAATAAATAATAATAATAATAATAATAATAATAATAATATATAAATATTTTAATAAATTTTTAAATACATTCTCACTGCTATGCGGTTGTCGTTTACAAATTACTATAAACAATTATTATAAACAAATATTATAAACAATTATTATAAAGAATTATTATAAACAGATATTATAAACAATTATCATAAACAATCATTATAAACAAATATTATAAACAATTA
The DNA here is from genome assembly GCA_032873175.1 of Leptopilina drosophilae. Taxonomy (NCBI): domain Eukaryota; kingdom Metazoa; phylum Arthropoda; class Insecta; order Hymenoptera; family Figitidae; genus Leptopilina; species Leptopilina drosophilae. Next base: position 5,869,660 of record CM065483.1, read on the forward strand.
TTATAAAGAATTATTATAAACAAATGTTATAAACAATTATCATAAACTATTATTATAAACAAATATTATAAACAATTATTATAAAGAATTATTATAAACAAATATTATAAACAATTATCATAAACTATTATCATAAACAAATATTATAAACAATTATTATAAACAAATATTATAAACAATTATTATGAACAAATTAAGTTATTTCATTTGTTATTAACGGTATTTAAAAAAAAATTTCCAGACTACAAGAAGAATTAATTTTTGACTACATTATTACTACTGTGAAGTACTTTCTTGATTTTTAATTTGTTATAAACAATTATTATAAACAAATTCAATTATTTTTTGTTGTTATTCAACGAGACTTGTTTTAACTTCTCAGATTACTACAAAAATTAATGTTTAAATAAATTATTACTGCTACACGAGTGTCCTTTTTAATTTGTTATAAACAATTTTTATAAACAAATTAAGTTGTTTCAATTCTTATTCACGGTAATTAAAATAAAAATTCCAGACTATAAGAAGAATTAATTTTTGACTACATTATTACTACTGTAAAGTATTTTCTTGTTTATTAATTTGTTATAAACAATTATTATAAACAAATTCAATTATTTTTTTGTTATTCAAACGAGACTTGTTTTAACTTTTTAGATTACGACAAAAATTAATGTTTAAATAAATTGTTACTGCTACACGAGTGTCCTTTTCAATTTGTTATAAACAATTACTATAAACAAATTTAGTTGTTCATTTGATATTTACGGTATTTAAACAATTTTTTCGGATTACACGAAGAATACATTTTTGAATACAGTGTTACTACCGTAGTTTTTTTCATTGTTTCTTAATTATAATTTTTTTAAAATTTTAAACAGTTTTTCCTTGTTTTCTAATTTGTTATAAACAATTTGTCATAAACAAATGCAGTTATTTCGTTTTGCTAAACTTTCTAAAGGGAAATTTATTAAAATAAATTTGCGTATAATTATTTCTTCACTATTTAGTGTATTATTTGAAAAATATTTTTTTTTTTTTTTTTGATCGATAAAAGTATTTCCTTTCTATATTTTCTACCTTCGTTAAATTATGTCGGTCCTTTATGACTTAAGAGATAAGTTATCTCACGTCACTTTGCAAGTCTCTAAAAGAAGAATTCAAATCAGAAGTAAAATGACTTATTATCAAAGTGGTCTAGTAATTTTACTGTTCGCTTTATCGAATATACGTAAGTTTTTTTTCTCATATTCCTCATATTTCTTATATCAGTTCATAAATTGCGGAAAATAATTTTGTCCAATAAAATGAAGAAATTCATAAATAAGAATTAGATGTTTTATTTTAAAATAATGGGAAAATTGAAAACGCAGTTTGGCAATCTGGATGTTTAAGAAACAATTTTTTTTCCACAATAAGTGATTCATGTTAGTTAAGAACATTTACATTTATCAATAAAAACGTGCTGTAATTGCTTCCTTTTGACTCACGGAAAGAATCATTTACACATGAATCAGTATAGTTTCTGTTTAATATCGTTCTTTGGAAAAAATTCTGCAAATTAAATTTTTCTCGAGTTGTGATCTCAATTACATCGTTCTATTTTTTTCGAAACACATTTTTAGACTATTTTTTGACTGTTTTAAAAATATTTCTGAACTCTTTTTAAAACTATTTTTAAACTATTTTTAAACCATTTTTAAACTATTTTTTATACCATTTTCAAACTATTTTCAAACTATTTTTAAAACTATCTGTAAACTATTTTTAAATCAATTTTTAAAACTATTTTTAAACTATTTTTAAAGCATTTTTAAACTATTTTTAAACCATTTTAAAACTATTTTTCAACTATTTTTAAACTATTTTTAAAACAATTTGTAAACTATTTTCAAAACCATTTTTAAACCATTTTTAAACTATTTTTAAATTTTAAACCATTTTTAAACCATTTTAAAACTATTTTTAAACCATTTTAAAACTATTTTTAAACCATTTTTAAACCATTTTTAAACTATTTTTTATACCATTTTTAAACTATTTTAAAACTATTTTTAAAACTATCCGTAAACTATTTTTAAATCCATTTTTAAACCATTTTTAAACCATTTTTAAACTATTTTTAAGCCATTTTTAAACTATTTGTTATACCATTTTTAAACTATTTTAAAACTATTTTTAAAACTATTTTTAAAACTATCTGTAAACTATTTTTAAATCCATTTTTAAACCATTTTTAAACCATTTTTAAACTATTTTTAAACCATTTTTAAACTATTTTTAAACCATTTTTAAACCATTTTTAAACTATTTTTTATACCATTTTTAAACTATTTTAAAACTATTTTTAAAACTATCCGTAAACTATTTTTAAATCCATTTTTAAACCATTTTTAAACCATTTTTAAACTATTTTTAAGCCATTTTTAAACTATTTGTTATACCATTTTTAAACTATTTTAAAACTATTTTTAAAACTATTTTTAAAACTAGCTGTAAACTATTTTTAAATCCATTTTTAAACCATTTTTAAACCATTTTTAAACTATTTTTAAACCATTTTTAAACTATTTTTAAAGCATTTTTAAACTATTTTTAAACCATTTTAAAACTATTTTTCAACTATTTTTAAACTATTTTTAAAACAATTTGTAAACTATTTTCAAAACCATTTTTAAACCATTTTTAAACTATTTTTAAATTTTAAACCATTTTTAAACCATTTTAAAACTATTTTTAAACCATTTTAAAACTATTTTTAAACCATTTTTAAACCATTTTTAAACTATTTTTTATACCATTTTTAAACTATTTTAAAACTATTTTTAAAACTATCCGTAAACTATTTTTAAATCCATTTTTAAACCATTTTTAAACTATTTTTAAACCATTTTTAAACTATTTTTAAACCATTTTTAAACCATTTTTAAACCATTTTTAAACTATTTTTAAACTATTTTTAATGTTTTTAAACTATTTTAAAACTATTTTTTAAACTTTTTGTAAACTTCATTTAAACTTTAAAAATGACTGCTATATTTAGATGGTAATATAATTAAGGTAATTAAATTTCTCCTCCTGACTATTAAAGATGTTGGCACTTCTTTTTTAGAGGAAACGTCTTGTTTAAATTGTTCCCTCTAATTTTCTACTTCTCGGTTTTAAAGGGGCATTTAAACGTACAAGTTATACATGAGGGCATAATAATTTCTTTTTTAGCTAAAAACCATTTATTTCGATATTTAAAAATTATTTTTTCTAAATTAAAAAATAAAAATAAAAATAAAATTGTATTTGTGATTTTTTATTTAGAAACTGTTTACAATGAAGATGACACCTTATGGTGTTATGAATGTAATACAAACTTGAAGAAAGAACGAACGCAAGAATGCAATGATCCTTATGCAGGACGATCTGGAGATTTAATTCAATGTTCTCAAAATGGATCTCAACAATGTCTCAAAAGTATAATTACATGTAAGCTGTTTAGGTTTGAAATCATTATTTTTTCCCCGTTGTGCTTACAAAGTACAATAAATCGTTTGTTGTTTGAGAATATCAAACGATGTGGGTAAATATGAACCTGACTACTGTTAATAATTATCTACCTACACAAATAATGTGCCTGTATGGACTTTTTATCTCTTCAGCACTTTTTCAGTTTCAAAATTTAATTTCAGATGCCAAGCACATACTTTTGCTGATAATCTGTTTTCGAAACTGAGAATATTTTTATGAATAAGAAATTTACGGAGCTGAGAGCAATCATTACGAAAGATATAAAAACAAAATTATTAGCATAATTTGTGTAAAAAATAATAATAATAATATTTTTTGTAATTTGTGTTTTTGTGTAAGAAAGAATTCTTTTTAAACACTATAATGTAGTTGCGTTCATCCTTAACTTTTAAAAGCATCTTAATTTGTAGCAAACATTCAAAAAATTGCCAAAATATTGTAAAAATCTGCAGCAAATGTTGTGAATGTATTTATAGGAATCTAAAATTAAATAAATATTTTTCTTTTTCATTAACAGACAAATCGAGGCATACAACAGTGAGAGGTTGCGTTTCGTCGAGTGCAATCGAAAATTACTGTAACTTCAAAGATTTCTATCCAGATGCTGAAATTGAGTGTCACTTTTGCTCCAGCTATGGTTGTAATTCATCAAAATCATCAATTTGTAACAATTTATTAATTTTCCTAACAATTCTTTTAATATTTAATTTTACTTGTTATTTAACAATTATTTAACAATTATTTAACAATTGTTTAAAAATTGTTTAACAATCGTTTAAAAATTGTTTAACAATTGTTTTACAGTTGTTTAACAATTGTTCAACAATTATTTAACAATTTCGACGCGATCTGAAGAAAGGGACCTTAGAAGCAAATCACTTTAAGGTTATGTTAGTGTTACCTTTTTATTAATTAAAAGTTTCTTTTTACTTACAGTAAATTAAAATCAGTATTTATTAAATATTTTAGTTGTAATCAAGACCTAAACATTAATGATTTACATTGTCAGTTGATTCTCTTTTTGTATTTTTATCTCAAAAATTGCAAACATAACCTATAATATTTTGCTTCTAAGGTACCTTTCTTTAGATCGCGTCACAATTATTTAACAATTATTTAATACTTATTTAACAATTATTTAACAATTATTTAACAATTATTTAACAATTATTTAACAATTATAAAACAATTATTAAACAATTATTTAATAATAATTTAATAATAATTTTGTTATAAACAATTAATTTTTTTTGAATGATTTATGTTACACCTTTTAAGAAGAGCATGACAGGAAAAGCCTGTTGACTTTGAATTTAGAAATTAAAGACCTTATGAATGAAAGAGACAATACTTAAGGGCTTGTCAGTAATAGGAACATAGAATAAATTCAGACAAGAGAGGGTGGATTAAATGTTTAAGTCAATTTCGCAATCCATCGTTGGGTTAAGTGTTCTCGTGATCCCAACTATAGGCCATCTTCATTAATAACTTTGGAGGCGTCGCGCAGTCAAGAATTTTTGTGAAGGTTCAAAATATATACTTTGCTGGTCTTAATTTTCATACGAAGGAAAATTTCTTTTCAAGTTACAGATTTAATTTATTTAAAAAAATCCGTCGTGGAAATTTCTTTAAAAAAAAAAAAATTTCTAAATTTATTTAGGTCATCATAGAGTTATTCGGTTTTTCCTTATTAACAATTGTTATAAACAAATTCAATTATTTCATTCGTTATTTACGTTTTCATTCGTTATTTAGTATTTTTCTAATTTCTCTATTATAAGAATACCTTTTTAAGTACATTGTTACCGCTATACGAGTGTCCTTGTTTGTTAATTTTTTATAAACAATTGTTATTAAAAATATTTAGTTATTTTATTTTGTTATTTAACGAGAATTTAAAACTTCTTAGATTACTACAAGAATAAATTTTCAAATACATTCTCACTGCTATACGGTTGTCGTTTTCAAATTATTATAAACAAATACTAAAACAATTATTATAAACAAATTAAGTTGTTTCATTTGTTATTCACGGTATTTTAAAAAAAAATTCCAGATTACAAGAAGAATTGATTTTTGAATACATTATTACAGCTGTGAAGTACTTTCTTGTTTTTTAATTTGTTATAAACAATTATTTTAAACAAATTCATTTATTTCTTTTTGTTATTCATCGAGACTTGTTTTAACTTCTCAGATTACTTCAAAAATTAATGTTTAAATAAATTGTTACTGCTACACGAGTGTCCTTTTCAATTTGTTATAAACAATTACTATAAACAAATTTAGTTGTTTCATTTGTTATTCACAGTATTTAAAAAAAAATTTCCAAACTACAAGAAGAATTAATTTTTGAATACATTCTCACTGCTATACGGTTGTCGTTTTCAAATTTATATAAATAATTATTATAAACAATTATTATAAACAATCATAATAAACAAATATTATAAACAATTATTATAAACAAATATTATAAACATTTATTATAAACAAATTAAGTTGTTCACAGTATTATTATTATTCACAGTATTTAAAAAAAAATGTCCACACTACAAGAAGAATTGATTTTTGAATACATTGTTACAGCTGTGAAGTACTTTCTTGTTTTTTAATTTGTTATAAACAATTATTTTAAACAAATTCATTTATTTCTTTTTGTTATTCATCGAGACTTGTTTTAACTTCTCAGATTACTTCAAAAATTAATGTTTAAATAAATTGTTAATACTACACGAGTGTCCTTTTCAATTTGTTATAAACAATCATTATAAACAAATTAAGTTGTTTCCTTTGTTATTCACGGTTTTAAAAAAATCACGATTATAAGAATAATTAATTTTTGAATAAATTATTACTGCTGTAAAGTATTTTTTTGTTTTTTAATTTATTATAAACAATTATTATAAACAAATTCAATTATTTCTTTTTGTTATTCAACGAGACTTGTTTTAACTTCTCAGACTACGACAAAAATTAATGTTTAAATAAATTGTTACTGCTACACGAGTGTCTTTTCAATTTGTTATAAACAATTATTATAAACAAATTATGTTGTTTCATTTGTTATTCAAGGTATTTAAAAAAAAATTACAGACTACAAGAAGAATTAATTTTTGACTACATTATTACTACTGTAAAGTATTTTCTTGTTTATTAATTTGTTATAAACAATTATTATAAACAAATTCAGTGTTAAAACATATTTTTTGTTCGAAAAATGAAATTTACATCATAAAGAATTCAAAAGCCAAGTGTTGAAAAAACAGCACTTTTTTTTGTTGAAAAATAAAAATAAATTTTTGGGATAATAAATATTTGAAAATTAAAATATCAATAGGTGGACATGTAAAAATATGCTTACTCAATTTCCCTTGAGGTGTGGGAAGGCCAAGTCAAAATAGAATGCTAACTAAGCTAATTAAACAACGTGTTTTCTACGTGCTCTAAAGTTTCATTGACGATGATCTTTGTTCATCTATATACTTAAAATCCCCAGTGTCAAATTTCATTTTTCCTTTTGTCGAAGAATTAAAATTATTTAGAGCGTTTATAATTGCAAACAGAAGAAAATATTTTTTATTAAAAAAAAAGTATAATTCAAGTGTATAGGAAATTAAAAAAAAAGTAGGAAGGTCAGAATAACAAAATAAAAAGAAAAACAATAAATAAAGTAAAAAGGAAAATAAAGTAAAAAAAGTATAATAAGTATAATAAGTAAAAAATAGTACACTAAATAGTAAAGCAAAAAATTATATATATTTTGTGTCTACATATACGTGAAAACAAAATGTAATACGATAGGTATGTTATAAAATGGAGTTTTATATACTGTGGTTAAGAAAACGAAGGTTACTCACTTTCTCTATTAGGAATTGAATCCTCCTATTTAGAAGAAAAACAAACATTATTTTCAGTATGAAGAATTATTTAATCGATTGCATAAAATAATAGGAATGACATAAAAATGTAATTTAATTAAATTCCAATATAAATTAAATTCTTGGGTGAAAAAATGATCATTTTTAATTTTTAAAAATGTAAAAATGTAAATATAAATGTAAATAATTTAATTTATAATTTACTTATTTATTTATAGTAAAACATTGTAAAATTTATGTAAAATATTATTGCAAAACTACTTATAAATTACAGAAGAAAATATTTGCTGACAATCAACTTTATGGAAAAATAAAAAATGAAAAATAAAAAATAAAAAATTTGTACCTTTTTTCATTTTATTCCCTCTATAAAAAATTTAATTTAATTTAATTTAATTTTCCTAATTTTCATCATTTCATCCTTCTTATCCGGCTACTAAATTGAATTCCTGTAAAAAATTTTATTATTCATGACAGAATTTAAATAGAAATATTTAGAAAAATAATTTTAATCTTGCGAAGAGTTTGATAAAAAATTTTCAATATTTCATTTCATTCGACTAAATTTAAGCAAAATTCTAATTTTAAATCATTCAAATCCTGCGATGAATTTAATTATTTATGTAAATAAGTGAATTCTTACGAAGATTTTTTTGGAAATTTTTTTTTAAATAATTTAATTCTGTATGGTATAATTTTGTGAAAAGAATTTTATAAAAATACATCAAAGTTTAATTAAATTGTTGGAAATAATTGTTTTCCAAACATAATAAATAATGATGAAAATTTTATTTGTGAAAAAGTAATTGAATTTTTCTATTAATTAATTCAAAAGTTTTTTTTTAACTAATTATAAATTTTCATGAAAAATGTTAATAATTCGTGAAAGTAATTGAATTATTATGAAGAATTGAATAACAATTTTGTTAAATAATTGATCTTTTCGAAATTACTATTCAAAATTAATTGCATTTCTATAAAAATTTCAATCTTTATGAAAATATTTTAATTTTTCCGATGATTTTCAGAAGTTTTTTAAAAATAATATTAAAAATAATTGAAATTCTGCTAAATATGAGCATTATATTATATTATTTTTATTATTATTTTTATTATTATATTATATTATAATATTTGAATTATTGTAAAAAAATTTACAGTAAAATTTTGCAGTGAAGTGAATTCCTGAGAAAAATTGCAATATTTTTGTAAATAATTGAATTGTTCTAAAGAATTTTTTAAATATTGTTTTAAACAGTCAGTTCTTTCGAAATATAATAAATTTTATAAATATTTTATTTTCAATAATTGAATTTTTGTGGAAAATTTTATTTGTAAAACAAAATTGAATTTATTTCTGTTAATTCATTTAAAACTGTGTTTTAAAATAATTAAAAATTCTTATCCACTAATTTTTATTAATTTATGAGTAGAATTGAAGTCTTGTTTAGAATTTTTGATTTTTTTTACATAAACTTTTTTAAATAATTATAAATTTTCATGAAACATGTTAATAATTAGTGAAAGTAATTGAATTATTATGAAGAATTGTTTAACAATTTTGTTAAATAATTGATTTTTTCGAAAATGCTATTCAAAATTAATTGAATTCCAATAAAAAATTCATTCTTTATGAAAATAATTAAATTTTTGCTTAGAATTTAATAAAACAAGAAAAATGTCTAATTATTGAATTTTCACGATAAATATTAATAGTGAAAGTAATTTAATTATTCTGAAGAGCTGTATAAGCAAATATTTATTTAATGAAATTGCAACATTTGCAAAAACAAATTGTATTCAATTCAATTAGATGGTATTTTTGTTTCGAAATATTAAAATATTATTGCTTTAAATACAATTTTTGTTGATTTAAATAAAATTTATTTGATTGATGAAAATATTTATTTAAAATTACCACATTTGCAAAAAAAATGTATTCAAGTCAATTAAATGGTATTTTTGCTTCGATTTTAATACTAAAATATTATTGCTTTCAATAAAATTTTTTTCTATTTAAATAATATTCAATATTTATTTAAATTTATTTAAATTATTTATTTAAAATTACCACATTTGCAAAAAAAAAAAAATTGTATTCAAGTCAATCAAATGGTATTTTTGCTTCGAAATACTAAAATATTATTGGTTTCAATACAATTTTTTTTATTTAAATAAAATTTATTTGATTCAAGCAAATATTTACTTAAAATTATCACATTTGCAAAAAAATTGTATTCAAGTCAATTAAGTGGTATTTTTGCTTTGATTTTGATACTAAACTTTTATTGCTTTCAATACAATTTTTTATTTAAAATATTTAATATTTATTTTAATTTATTTAAAATATTTAATGTTTATTTAAATTTATTATAAATATTTAATATTTATTTAAATTTATTTAAAATATCTAATATTTATTTAAATTTATTTAAAATATTTACTTAAAATTATCACATTTGCAAAAAAATTGTATTCAAGTCAATTAAGTGGTATTTTTGCTTTGGTTTTAACACTAAAATTTTATTGCTTTCAATACAATTTTTTATTTAAAATATTTAATATTTATTTAAATTTATTTTAAATATTTATTTAAAATTACCACATTTGCAAAAACAATTGTATTCAAGTCAATTAAGTGGTATTTTTGCTTCGATTTTAATACTAAAATTTTATTGCTTTCAATACAATTTTTTTTTTATTTAAAATATTTAATACTTATTTAAATTTATTTAAAATATTTAATATTTATTTAAATTTATTTAAAATAATAAATATTTATTTAAATTATTTAAAATATTTATTTAAAATTACCACATTTGCAAAAAAAATTGTATTCAAGTCAATTAAATGTGTATTTTTGCTTCGTAATACTAAAATATTATTGCTTCGAATATAATTTTTGTTGATTTAAATAAAATTTATTTGATTGAAGCAAATATTTACTTAAAAAATAGACAATTAAATGATTATTTAAATGAAATAAATTTCTTATTCAGTATAGATTCGATTTTTCAGTGTATATTCTATAAAATATTTACTAGATTTACTAGATTTCATATTGAATCATTCTTTAGAGTAAAATTCTGTAGAATTTTTTTTTTCAACTAGATATTTCGTGACTGCATTTTGTGATGAGCAGCAATTATAAATATTTTCTAATAAAACGATGAGATGAGACATATATAACTCTTGATGACTACAATAGTGACTGCATTCATCGTTCTAATGAAAGATGTGAGTAACTCGTGTCCCCCGATTATTCCATCTTAGGCCCTCTCTCTCTCTCTCTCTCTCTCTCTCTCTCTCATTTACTCTCTTGGTTATTCCTGCATCCTCTTTTGCCCATGGCCCACCATATTTCTTTGCGGGTGGGGTAATACGGCAAGCGTGTAAGCTACATGCATATAACAACTTATCAGAAGGAAGCTGAATGTAAAACTTGAAAGTTTCACCGTTCGCCGCTCGTTTAGTCGATTTACAACCTCCGAACAATATTGACTTTTCCTTTTTCGTCTATGTATTGAAAAAAAAAATTTTTTTTTTGTTTATCGTTCGTTTAATTCTTTATATGAACATTTTGTGCTCGTGACAGTGAATAACGTCCCTTTGTGGATATTAAATTTGTACTTTAGAAAAAAAAAGAAATAATTTTTCAAAAGACACTATTTTAAAATTAAAATAAAAATGGGATTAACCAGGATCAGTTGGACCATTGCTGTTCTTCTCTTGATTGCACTTGTTCAATGTGGTAATTACAAATTTCGTTTGTTTCGATAAATTTTTTTTTCCGTTTCGATTGCAATTTTTAACTGTAAATAAATTTTTTGCTAATTTCTAAATTACATCTTCTAAAACATAATTTGATGGGAAGGAAAAACAGTAGAGAAATAAATTGATGTGTAAGAGAAGCAAAAATAATTTTGTCGGAAAAAATGTAACTGGCTATTAATTTTAAGAGAAAATAAATTTGCAAAAATATTTCATTTAAGTCAAGTAAATGGTATTTTTGCTTTGATTTTAATACTAAAATATTATTGCTTTCAGTACAATTTTTTTTATTTAATTAAAATTTAATATTTATTTAAATTTATTTAAAATTTAATATTTATTTAAATTTATTTAAAATATTTATTCAAATTACCACATTTGCAAAAAAAAAAATTGTATTCAAGTCAAATATTATTTTTTCTTCGATTTTAATACTAAAATATTATTCCTTTCAATACAATTTTTTTTATTTAAATAACATTTAATATTTATTTAAATTTATTTAAAATATTTATTTAAAATTACCACATTTGGGGAAAAAATTGTATTCAAGTCAATTAAATGGTTTTTTTTCTTCGATTTTAATACTAAAATATTATTGCTTTCAATACCATTTTTTTTTATTTAAATAAAAATTTTTTTAGCAAATATTTATTTAAAATAAATTTTAAGACAAATTAAAATTTTTCTTATATTTCGATTGCATTGTAGCTTGTATTTTTTTGCTTATTTGCAATCGCCTTTTCTTGCTTTATTCTCTATGCATCTACTTTTTTTCCAAAAGAACAAAAACTTATTAAAAATAATTTTTAGTGCATTCAAATATTTTTCAATGAAGAAAAATGTTCTTTTCTCAATACATTTAATACTACAAAATAGTTTTTAATTATTCTACCTTCCTTTTTTTGATCATTCTAATTACACTTTCGACTTTTTTCAGTATTTTTTATTATTAATTAAAGAAAACCATGAAAATTTCTAAAGTAAAAATAAGATTTCATGAAAATTAGTCAATTTTTCCAAATATATAATATTTGTCCCATATAATTCATTTATTACGATCATATATTTATTTTGTCTTTATTTAATTTTAATTTATTTTTCATTTATTACTTACAATTTCAATTTATTCACCATTTAATGATAATTATTATTGATAATTATTATTTTAAGACTTTGTTATTTTACAAAGCAAATAAGTTTTGTGAGTTAATTTCATGCATAATATTTTATTAATAATAAACTGATTTAATTTTTCAGTAAAAATTTAATTTTTATTCGACAAACTTTGTGTATATAATTTGAGTCAAGTTCAGTTTTTGTTTTAATGTCAGTTTGCAGTCTTTGAGGTATTTTTCTGCGTAGTATAGATTTTTCGCAATACTAGCTTTCTCTCTTCGAATAGTTTAAAGGTGATTTGATTCGAGGTATAGTTGTAAGTTGCGCCGGGTATTATAATTATAATATAGTAAAAAAATAAAAATAATATAATATCAATAAATAATTATATAAATAAAGTAATAAAAATAACATCATAATAAATAATTATACAAATAAAATAATAAAAATAATATAATAAAAAATACAATAGTTATAATATAATAAATAATAAAAATAAAAAATAAATATAATATAATAATTTTAACTCAAGTTGCAGTCTATAAAATTTTAATCTCCAATAAAAAAAACAAATTAAACTGAATAGAAATGAATTGACCTTTAGTTGAATTCATATAAATTCCGCTTTTTAATTTTTCACAACGAATTAAAATGAATCGAGATGAATTAATAATTTAAAATAATAATACATAGACTGAATAGTTTATAATAATAATAATAATAATAATAATAATAATAATAATAGATTGTAGTTGCATCTGTCGACAACAATATTCAGAAGTTTTGTCACTTTTCGGTTAAGTTTTTTTAGCAATAATTTTCTAAATATAATCGAATCGTTTTAAATGTGTAATAATTTTTGGTAATGACATTCAAAAAAATTTTGCAATAATTATTAATTTAATATTCTAAAAATAAAAAAATTGAATAAGAATGAAATATTTATTGAAATTAAAAATTTTTTTTCAAGTAAATGATGAAATAGATAATTATTTAAACAATTATTTAAAGTTTTCTTCTTTAAATCCCTTTTAGTATAAAAGGCAGAAAAGCATGAAATTTTTAGTTTACATTTCATCGCACGGATATTTGAATAAACATAATATTTTATCTTCTTGCGGTGTCGAATTGTTATTTTTTTAATACCTACTATTACTTTGTACTTCAAAGATGTTTTCTTTCAATGTTGCGCTCAACAAATATTAAAATTGTAAAACATTATTTTCTTCTCTCATTTAAAAATAAGAAAAAATAAATTATTTTAATATGAACAAACTTATATATTTGTATTTATTTAATTATTAAAAATTTGTGATTTGAATGGAAATATTTAGTTTCATTGTAATTTATTTCATAGTTTATTAAAAATACGATTTTATAGTTTATTAATAATACGATTTCATAGTTTATTAATAATACGATTTTGAAGTTTATTAATTATACGATTTCATAGTTTATTAATAATATGATATTTAATCCCAACAGCAGTGGTTTTTTGTTTTTGTTATTTATTCCTGGAAAATAATGTTGCATAACAACGTACAATGTGGTTTAATAAATTTTCGCACAACTAATTTTCAAGAAATTTTCTTTTTATTTTATTATTTTCCATTTCTGTTGTATTTTCTGTTTACATTCAAATTTCGCAGTAGTTTTTCGTCAATTTTGCAGAAATTAGAAGATTAATTAATAATTTTTAAGAAAACTTTTTCACTACATAATATTTGTATATGATAATAATTGAGGAAACAATTTTTTTATAGTGCGTCTAGGAATTCTTTATTTCCCTCTTTGACAAAACAACAATATATAATGGGTATTTATTAGAACGATATGATCGTTATGTAATATTTAATTGCTTAATTTATATTCGTAAACTCACGATATTTCCACATGGTTAGTAAATTAATTGCTTCCTCTATGTTACGGTTTTTTTTTTTTAACTTTCTAGCAATGGGTTTTTATATTTTGACGAAAATGAATTTTTGTTTGGAAACTATAATTTTTTATAATATGAGTACGTGATGAATAATATTTTTTCTTTTAAATGTAATTTTTTTGTTTTTTATGTAAAGATTTATCGTATTTGAAGTAATTTTTGTAGGAGGAAAAAATCTACAAACTTTGGAAGGAATCGAACCCTTGATGATTTATAATATCGAGCGAGACGGGCGCTTAGTTCACTAGACTACTGTACACGTTAATGAGAGACAAATTTTTTTCCTATTTCGTGAACTTTTGTTCTTTGTATTTTGTAAATTCTTTTGATTCTTTAATTATTGCACTCGACAAATTTTTGTATTTTATAAACCTTTATTTTGTAAATATGCTTTTATTTTGAAAATATTTTTTAAAAATTTCTTTATTTTTATTTCTTTATTTAAACTCGTAACGTATTTTTTACTTTTTTTTTGGTGACAAATCATTCGTTTGTAAATAATTATGTTTATAACATATTTTTACTTTTTTTTGGTGACAAATCATTCGTTCCTATTTGTGAATAATTATATTTATAACATATTTTTACTTTTTTTTGGTGACAAATCATTCGTTCCTTTGTGAATAATTATATTGTTAAGATAAGAACTGCGAATGAGAAATTTGAAGAAAAAAGAATAAATGAATCACACCGATTTTTGTATTCAATGTCAACTCACACAATTTTTAATGCACATTATACTGTTACGACAGGGCGATATATTATGCGTGTATGATGTCATCAGAAGATGTGAAGGAAAAATTGTATATTATGCGCCGTTGAACAGGTTTTTTTCGCGTCTCGTTATTTACAGTGCATTACACATAATGCCGACAATAATCAATGTCAAGAGTACTTTTAGTCATCGACATTAGAATGCAGCTGAAAAAATAGTTAAATCTATTTAAAAAAAGCGGACCTTTCAAATATAGAAAAAAATTTGTTCAAAATTTTTAATTTTTATTCATTACATTAATTTCTTTTTTATTTCTTCATTTATTTTTTTTTAATTTATCTATTTTTATTATTTTCTATTTTTATTTATTCCTTCTTTATTTAATTATATTAATGTTTTTGTTGTCAAATTAAATTAAATTAAATTAAATTCTCTATTCTTGATGCGCTCCGAAAAAAGGTACATAAGAAGCAAAATATTTAAGGTTATGTTTTTATTTTTTCCAGTACAAATATAGAAAGAAAATCAATTATTATTTTAAAATTATTTATCTACAAGTCTTCATTACATCCAAAATATTAAATAAAAATTAGTTTCAAATTCAAATAATTAAAAATAAACTTTTAATCAAAAGAAATCTAACACGACTATAACCTATAATTCGTTTGCTTCTTAGGTACCTTTTTTCGGAGCGCGTCACATTAATATTATTTTACTCTTTTATTTATTAATTCAAATTTATTTTTTTTAATTTAATTAATTTTTTTTACAGCAAGCGCCCTCAAGTGCTGGCAATGCACATCAAATTTGAGTCCAGCGTGTGGTGATCCCATGAATAATACCGAGCACCATGGCACATTCCATATTCAAGACTGTGATTCGACCTCGCAACATCCTTACTCCTATGGAAGACACGTGTGCCGAAAAGTTGTTAGGAGAGGTAAAAGAAAGCAAAATTTCTATTTTAAAATAATTTTGAACAAAAAATAATTTCTCATATTGAATTTATTTTCAAAAGAAACGAATTCGTAGATTATGGTGAGTATAAGGTTAATAGCTAAGTCGTTTGGAGAAGCGGCCCCCTTCTCCCTTCGATAATCCCTCAGCATGGTGGGGGAACTGCTTCTCTCACCGCATTTGCAACTTTAGTATTAGTTGAAAAAAAACAAATAATTACAAATAATTTACTAAAAATAAGGCAATTAAAAAATTGAGTGAATTATTAACAAGAATAATTATTATTTTAGTAAATTATTTTCAAAATTTAGAAAGGAGGAAAAATTGTCATTTCGAAAAATTATAAAGAGTTCGAGATTTATAGCGTGAGTTCAATAAAATGTTAATTGCAACGAAAATCGGTTATTACAATTGTGTCAAATGAACAGCCCACTATTGTAAATAATTGTGTCAAGGGAACAAAGATTTTTATCATATAATTAACGTCAATTTGCTCCATGTTAAGTTTCTTTTATTTTTTGTCTCCACGTCAATTTATCTAAAAATCTGAACGTGGAAAAATATTTTTCTAGATACCATTTTTGTCTATTTTCTTCGTTTTACCCTTTTTTCTCCATATAATAATTTCAGTCTGACTGAATTTAATTTTCAGTCTGACTAAATTTAATTTTCAGTCTGGCTGAATTTAATTTTCAGTCTGACTGAATTCAATTTTCAGTCTGACTAAATTTAATTTTCAGTCTGACTGAATTTAATTTTCAGTCTGACTAAATTTAATATTCAGTGTTATTAATTTTAAGTTCATTCTTTTTTTTTATTCCTATTCTCTAACTTCGTCATGCAGAATAAATTCATTTGATCTCATTGAAAAATTCGATAAAATAAAAATGAAGAAATAAAAAATCTCCTAAGAAACCTTGACATATAATTAGTCATAGATAGGGAAATAATTTTTGTACGTGTTTTTTTTAGAGAATATTGCAAAAAAAAAAACTAAGAAAGAAGTCACGTAAGTGATTAGATTGAAAAAAATAAAAAGGTATTGTGAGATAAATTTTTTCGTTTAAAAATTTATAAAAAAAAAATTATAAAATGTAGTTGGGAAAAAAAAGACCTCGATTTAAATCGTGAATCGTCGTACGATATATGCTATAAAAGGTCACAGTACTTTAATTGCTTTCATGCCGTTTACGTTTTTCTGTGTCTACCATAAGGCTTCTTACCTTTTTATATAAATAAAAGTCTTGTTCTACTTACAAAATTCTTAAACTTCTGTGTAAAAGTTTATTTTCTGAATTCCTTACAGTTCAGAGTGAAATAAAAAATTCAAAAATGATTTTATTTTTTCATATACATATATATAGAAAAATAAAATCATTTTTTTTATAAAAAATAATAATAATTTTATAATAATAATAATAATAATAATTTAATGATTTTATTTTATTATTTTATTATTTATTTATTATATGATTTTATTCTTTAATATACATATAGAAAAATTAAATCACTTATTTGTTTTCAAAACTAGATGACTAAAAATCGGAATAAATTTCAAAAACATATTTCCTGAATATTATTATTGTCCTTCGCAGATGAATGAAGAGGAAAATGTACAAAAAAAAACTGTCGCGTCACTAATAAAATCATTATTTGATGTTGAGTAACTATTTCCCTATGAATGTTTGGCGTGCGCTTGGATCAGGAATTAGACATGGTCACGGGGTGCGGCTGACCTTGCTGCACATCTAATTATTACAATTGCGAAGTTGACCAAGTTCTATAGAAAAAATGACTCATATACAGCAAAAAACAAATGTATAAGAGAAAAAAAATTTTTTTCTTCAATTCCACCAATATTAATGTAATCATATATCTCGCACGAGTGTCGCGTCGCATTCAGGAAAAATGATATACAAATAGATCCATATTTACTCAAGTACAGGTTTTCGAAAATTACTCCTTATTCACCGGTATAATTTAAAAAATAATTTATTTAATTAGAAATTTAATTTGAAGAGAAAAAAGTATTTTTTCAAGACTCTTGTGCGTAAAGTTCATTTTTACCCGCCCTAGGGAGTAAAGTAAACGTTTTTGACTCTAGAGTGAAAAACAAACCTGGATTCTAATTCGAAATAAATTTTTTTTGGCTGAAAATTCTAAAAAGCAATGAAATATAAATGTAGTGAAAATAATTCAGGAAGAAAAATAAGTTTTGTAAAAAGAAAAAAAAACAATCCTTGATGCAGTAGCGCAGTGGTATAATAAATTAAAAGAAATATTTTCTCCAATGCTCTTTGCGAGTAATAAAAATATTATTATTACCACCTCAACCTTGTTACTAGTTTCAGATATACTTCATCTTACATAATATTTCAAGTTAGTTTATGCATTATACAAGTAGCAGTGAGTAATTTCTCTAAAAATTGAACAATGGAAAAATTTTTCTTTTATATTCACAAATAGTGTAGCTAGACAATATTTTTAATGTAAAGTATACATATTATTCTTTTTTAAAACCTTTTTTTTCAAATATAGTATACTTAATAACAAGTTTCAAAATAATAAAATATAATAAAGGATAAAAATTAAAATGAAATAATTTTAATGATATAATAACAAAATTTAACTGATCATTACAATGAATAGTAAAAAATAAATTAAAAATAAATTAAACATAAACTAAACATAAATTAAACGTTAATTAAACATAAATTAAAAGTAGAAAAATTTACTTATCATTCAGTTTCAATTTTTTTACGTAATAATAGTAATTTGTAATTTATACTCAAAAATAATAATCAAATTTATTAAAAAGATATTCGCAATAATTCTTCACATAATAATTTCATTACTCTCATTAATAATAATATTTTTCAGGAAAATTTAATTATTTAAAAAATGTCTTTTGATAAAATTCTAAACAAGAATTTCAATTATTTCAATAAATTAATAAAGATTCATCGATAAGAATTTTAATTATTTTTAAACACGCAGTTTAAAATTAATTAACAGAAAAATTAAAATATTTTTCACAAATGAAATATTCTACAAAAATTTAAAAAAATAAAATTTTCATAATATTTATTGCATTTTGAAAAAATTTATTATTTAAAAGAATGTCTATAAAATTGTTAGAAAGAATTCAATTATTTACAAAAAATCAAATAATTAAAAGAAAAATTTTTATAATATTTATTGTATTTTGAAAAAATTTATTATTTAAAAGAATGTTTATAAAATTCTTTGAAAGAATTTAATTATTAACAAAAAATCAAATAATTTAAAATAAAATTTTCATAATATTTATTGTATTTCGAAAAAAATTTTTATTTAAAATAATATTTATAAAATTCTTTAAAAGATTTCAATTATTTACAAAAAATCAAATAATCAAAAGAAAAATTTTCATAATATTTACTATATTTCGAAAAAATTTATTATTTAAAACAATTTTAATAAACTTCTTTGGAAGAATTCAATTATTTACAAAATTTTTTTTATAAATTTTTTTTAACAGTTATTCAATTATTTTCATAAATAATTCTAATTCTTACGCAGATTCAATTATTTTCATAAATAATAAAACTCATAGCAGAATTTCAATTATTTTCATAAATAATAAAACTCATAGCAGAATTTCAATTATTTTTAATTCAATTTTATTAAAATTTCCCGAAAAATGTAATTATTCTCAAAAATTTTATTAAAATTTGTCGAAAAAATTCAATTAGGCCTATTTAAAATTTTTTTTTTATTAAGTTCTTTATGATAATTCATTTTTGAAAAAACATCACATTTTTTGTGCTTAAATGATTTAATTATCGCAGAATTTTCTAAACAAAAAATGTATTTAAAAATAAATGTCAGTTAAAATGTTAGTATTTTAGATAATAATTGAATTTTGAAAAGGTTTCGAATTGAAAGCTTTAAAAATTTGAACTTTCATACTTTTAACTGACAATTCTGTAGAATTAATTATTTTTTATAAAAGTTTAATTGTATTTTTTTCTTTGAAATTTTATTTGAAGTTTTTATTTTCTAATATAGAATTAATTGAAGAATTTTCGAATAATCGAAATTCCACGTAAAATTAAATTATTGTAAGCAAATGAATTTTGAAAGGAACTTTTGCAAACATTATTAAAAATATTTGATAATTGACTTATTTCGAAGAATTTTCATAAAATTCTCAAAAATAATGCCATTTTTCGAAGAATTTACTTGAAATTCTCTGTTTTAAAAAAAAATTGAAATCCTGTGCAGAATATTATTATCTATGAAAATAATTAAATTCTTGCAACGAATTTTTATTACATTTTTTTTATAAATAATTGAAATTCTCTAAAGAATATTATTATTTATACCAACAATTGAATTCTTACAATGTATTTTATTACATTTTTCATAATAATTGAATTCCTCTGAAAAATTTATTTTTTAGTAAATTAATTTAAATCTTCCTACAAATTATTATTAAAATATTTTCTTGCAATGTATTTTAAAAAAATTTTTATAATAATTAAATTCCTCTCGAAAATTTATTATTTAGGAAAATAATATTGAAATCTTCCTACGAATTATTATTAAAATATTTTCTTGCAACGTATTTTATTACATTTTTTATAATAATTGAATTCCTCTTAAAAATTTATTATTTAGAAAAATAATTGAAATCTTCCTACATATTATTATTAGATTCTTTTTAAATAATTGAAATCCTCTGAAGAATTTTATTATTTAGGAAAATAATTTAAATCTTAGTACAAATTATTATTACATTTTTTTAAAATAATTAAAATCCTCTAAAGAATATTATTATTTAGGCTAATAATTCAATTCATGCAACGTATTTTAATACATTTTCTATAATAATTAAATTGATGTAAAAGTTTTATGATTTTCTAAGAATATTTGAATTGTTATGAAGGATTTTATTAAAATGTTTTGTAAATAATTTCATTTTTGTTATTTTATGGAAATTTAAATTATTAGAAAATAAAGATATAAAATATGAAATTATTTATATATTAATGTTTTCTAACAATATTTTTTATAAGCTGTGAAATTTCGAAAAGGTTTGAATTGGAAATTTTTAAAAAATCTTAATTCCTATGAAAAAATGATAAATTAACGATATTTATATTTAAAAATAAATAATAATTAATATTAATAATGAAAAGTGAAAAAAAAACTAAATTGTAATAATAATTCCAGTGCACGGACAACGAGAAATTATTCGCCAATGTGCGGAACCGACCCCCGAAGAAAGGGATATAACCGATGGACAATGCAGTCAAATGGCACAACCCAGCTACGTAACAATAGAATCCTGCCATATTTGCAGCACAGACTTTTGCAATTCTGCCACTTCAATATCGGGCAAAAGTTTCATTTTCGCAACTCTTGGTGCTCTTCTCACAAGCTATTTGACAATAAAAAAAGTTTCACTTTTCTAAGAAAATAATAAAAAAAAAAATTTTTGTATAAAGAGTAAAAAAGAACAAAAATCATGAACTATTGCAATTAGTCTTTTTTTTTATTATTTTTTCTTCTCATTGCAAATTTTTACTTTCAATTATAGTTTACATGTAAATAAAAGAAATATGTATTTTTCTACTTATGCTTTATAAAAGAGTAATTTTTTTTTAAATAAAAAAAAAGAAAGACATCAAAGTTTGAGAAATATGCTATAAATTAGAATTACGTATTAAATAGAATTAGAATTTTAGATTTATTTAAGAATAAAATAATGTTAAATGTGACAAAATTTCTAATTATATGTACAAATAATAAACAAATAATATAAATTGAAAAAATTTTGATATTTACAAAAAAAAACTGATTAATTACAAAACGAAAATTTTGTTTAAAGTACAATTTTTATACTTCACTGATTTGAAGGAGAAATTTTCTTTTATTTTCAGTAATAGAGTCTTTTTTAATTTTTTTTTTACATTTTTTTAATTTAATATATACTTGCAAATATTTTGTCACAAAAATTAATTTTCAAAGGTACTATAATATTGTTATTAGAAATATTTTATTTATACTATATCGTCGAAAAGAAAAAAAAATGTTAACACTACAAAGTATTTTGTTTTTAACTTTTGTAAACTTCTTCGAAAAATTGGTTTGAAATTTAATTTACATTTCTAATTTCTAATCAACCTTCTGATTACTATATTATTTTATAGTTAAAAATTTCTTCTTGAATATTGTAATTTTTCCTATGCGCTCAAACTAAATTTTTTTCTTCTATTTTCTTATCTGCGATTTTAGTGGAAGCAATGGGAAAATATTGTAACTTATCAAGAATCCGTCCATTGCGAAATTTACTATTTCTTTTTTATTATAAGAATCATATTTCCAAAATGTAGGAAATCTTTAGGTTTAAGAATTTTTTCTTCTTGTAAAAATACAAATATCTCGTTTGTTATTGAAAATTATTTTTCGAAAACTATAATTATAATACGAATAATACCCTAAAATCCAAGATTTATAAAAAATAAATTGTTTATAAAAATATTTTGGAATTTATTTGAATCTTTAGTTTATTATAACTTATGTTTTCAGGACCTTAACCCAGGGCCACAATATAAACAAATTCTTTTTTATAGTTTATTATAGAAATTAAAATGTAATTATTAAGAATTCGGGAAAAATTTTTCGACTCCTATAAAAACGTGAAATTAAAAATACTGAATTTTTTATTCAACGCTTAGAGTTGAAAAAAATTTAAAATTTTGTTTATAATTTACAATTTCGAATATTTTTATTGTATAAAATTTATAATTGAAAATTTAAGGTTATGAAGAAGTATCATTTTTGGAGTCTTAAGGCCATGTCGAAGACAAGTAGCTTGCACTTGACTCATTTCGACTCACTATAGTTTTTAATTGTTTCTTTGGCTTAATATAAATTTATATAATAATAATTTTAATTATATTCATTATATTATATTAATTATATTAATTAATTTTATTATATTTTTTTATTATAAAAAGAATTACTCTATTAAATATTATTATATTTATTATTTATTATTTATTAATATTTTTATATTTTTTGTATTATTTTTAATTGTTTACATATAAATAAATTTTTTCAAGTTTAAGATTTATTAATTAACCAAAAATTATTATTTTTGTATTGTTTTGAAAAAAATTATTTATTATTTATGTAAAAAAAAATGATACATATATAAAATATTACATATATGAAATATTACATATATGAAATGTTACATATATAAAATGTTATATATATAAAATGTTACATATATAAAATGTTACATAAATAAAATGTTACATAAATAAAATGTTACATACATATAAAAAATGTTAAATATATAAAAAATCGTTTAAAGAAATGAAAAGTGCTACCATCCTTCAAGAATTTTTCAAACCTTGTGCGTTTGAAAAGTGATTTTAAATTGTAGAATTCACACTTACCGTCCTAAACAAACCAAGTTTGACTTAATGTTTCCCAACGTTCTCACTATGCGGCGACGGCCTTAAAATATTTCCAGTGGTTTTCATTTTCAGTACCGTTACGTATATGGCATACAATTGCCAACGCTCTTAATGCAATTTACAACTATTTGAAAGTAAATTCACTAAAAACACATTCAAATAACGTTTATTGAACATAAATATTTATTTTTCACATTATAAATATTTTTATATATTAAAAATTTTAAACTTAGTTAATTACTATACATATATCTACTATATGTGAAGTGTAGTCTCTTCTTTTACAAAGTACATTTCTTTTGTATAGGCATCTGTGTAAATAAAAAAAAAAGTTTTGAAAAAGTTTAATTAATTTACAAATTTTTTTTTTGTATTTACTACTTTTACTCGTAGAAAGTAAAGGAAAAAAATTCTACAAAATTTATTTTTCTACTTTCCCGAAAGTAATGTAAGTAAAAATATATTTTTATAATCTTTAATTGTATATATATATATACACTCTTTGATAATTCTATACACTTTCTTCAAAAGAAATTATTTACCTTCAAGTCTTCATTATATCCAAAATATTTAATAAAAATTGGTTTTAAATTTAAATAATTAAAAATAAACGAAAATAAGAATTTTTTTATGAATGTAAAATATATTTTTTCGATGCTATTGTATATGTGGGAAAATCGATGCAACAGGCTTCATCGTATATACATGACGCCACATGCAGGAATAGAAATAATACACTTTCCGTCATCTTTTAAACTTAATTTATTTTTATCTATTTATTTTTATTTATTCTTATTTATTTTTATTCATTTCTATTTATTTTTATCTATTTTTATTTTTTAAACATTTTTTTTTATTTATTTAGAAACTAACTTGTATTTTTAAAAAGTAAAAAGCATCAGAATCGCGTATGCGCTGAGTTTTTCAAAAAAAGGCGGGAAATTCACTCGAATATATACCCAAATTTTATTATTTATAAAAATTCTTCTTTTATGAACTGTTAAGATTGAGAAAAAGTTTAATTAAGAAAAACTTAACAATTGACCACGTTATATGTAAAGTGTGCTAATAATTCTATTTTATCCCATCGGGGTAAATTTTACCCTTAAAACGGAATTTTTTTAAATTTCAAAAATAAATATCTCTTGATAAATTTTTGAATTGGAATTTTTTTTTAATATTTACGAACGCAGGAAATTATTCACATGTACTTAACACGCCTACTGTAAATCTAATCTCTTATTTATCATCTATACATAATTGGGGGGTTGGAATTAAAATTTAATTTTTTTTTAAATCAAAGAATTTTTAATTATAACAGAAGTTAAAAAATAAAGTAAAGAGTATTTTTATAAATGTCAGACAAAAATAATAATAATAATAATAAAATAAAATAAAAAAATAATAAATAGAATAAAATAATAAATAAAAAAAATTAATAATAATAATAAATAATAATAAATAAAATAAATAAAATAATAATAATAAATAAAAAAAATAATAATAATAATTAATAATAATAAATAATAATAAATAATAATAAATAAAATAATAATAATAATAATAATAATAATAATAATAATAATAATAATATAATAATACATACATACGAAAATTATTAACATTCTCGTGAAGAAAGATTTTTTTACAAAAAAAAATTGATTTTTTCATTTAAAAAACGGTAAATTTAATCTATTTTTCTATATTCATTTATTTGTCATCTAAAATTTGGAGAATTTTCGTTATTTTCTGTTTGCATAATATTTATATAAATAGGTACATCCAGCTTCTAAAGTTACTGCTAGTCAGATAAATCGAATACCCCTGGCGACCAGTGGGAGTCGTCCCACGGTTCTCTTGTGCGTTATGATTACTAAATCTGAGTCACATACTAAGAATCAAGAACACATGCACTATGTTTAAAATCTGTCTGTAAATTTTACAAAATAAAAAAAATGTTTTGTCCCCTCTTTTTATGTTAACAATTTTAAAATGAAAAATAATTTCCCAGCAGCAATTTAGGAATTAAATTAAAATTTCTTGCTTAAATAAAATTAAATTTTCTCTTTAATTTCTATTTAAATTTCTCCATTTTTCAGTATTTGGTAAAAAAAATGGAGCAAGTATTTCCAGGACAACATACAACAACAACGACAGTGACAACAACGTCATCACCAACGACTATTCGATTTGATAAATCGTACCTTAGAACATTACCAGGAATGTTGAAAGCCGCTCAGGCGGTGAGTTTAAAATATATTAAATATATATATTAATTAATATTAAAAATTATTATATAAAATTTATTAATTAAAATATATTAATTAACATTAAAAATTATTATATAAAATATATTAATTAAAATGTGTCACACTTCGAAGAAAGGTACCTAAGAAGCAAAAAATTTGAGGTTATGTTTTTAATACTTTTCAAGTAAAATCACAGAAAGAGAATCAAATATTAATTATTAATTAAAAATTATTAATCTTCAAGTCTTCATTATATCCAAAATATTCAATGAAAATTGGTTTCAAATTCAAACAATTAAAAATTAACTTTTAATTAAAATAAATCTAAGACGAACCTAACCTACAATTCGTTTTGGTTCTTAGGTACCTTTCTTGGGAGCGCGTCACAAACACATTAATTAATATTAAAAATTATTATATAAAATGTATTATATAAAAATATAAAATACATTAATTTTAATTAAATAAAATATAATAAATTTTGAAAAAAATTGCAATTAAACTTTAATTAAAAAATCTTCCAGAAGACAAAGTTTTTGGTGTTTCTTAATTAAATTATTAAATTGCTAATTTTATTGAATTATTTTAAATATTCATTGTTATTTATTTTTCAATAAGAAACTTAAATTTAAAAAAAGTACTTATTCAAATATTCTGAAATTTAATTATTTCTAAAAATTTAATTCTTACAAAATTTTATTATTTTTTCTAGAAAGTTTTAAATTTTAACTTCTAATATTCTTTTTTACAGCAATTATTTTTAAGAATTTCGATGGATGAAGCTTTTTGAGAGTGCGATAATTAAGAAAAAAAGAAAGTTTTTGAAAATAAATTTTTTTCAGTTAAATTTTACAATTAAGTATTCTTGTATTAATATTAATAAATAAATTAATAAATAATAATAAATTATATATATATATATATATATATATATATATATATATATATATATATATATATATATATATACATTTAAAAATTGAATTAATTTCTAAAAAGTTTAGATCAAAATTTTTCAAAAAAACAAAGTTCCTCAGAATTTTTTTTCAATTAAATGATTCAAAATTGAAATATAAAAAAAATTTCAATTTTAATCCTTTTAAAATTTTAGTAGTATTGTTAACGAAAAAAAATATTTAAATATAAAAAGTTTAAATAAAACGGCATTCAATTTGAAATTTTAGAAAATTAATATATTTTATAACATATTTTATTTAAAAATTCTAAAGAAGTTATTTTCTTAAAATTTCTATTAAAACTGTTCTGAAATTGTTTAAATTTGCCAATAAACATTATTAAATGAAAAAGTAAAAATTTCCATTTTTTGAAATTTGTAGAAAAACAAATTTTTAGATTTAAAAATAAAAATTTTCATATAATTTAAAAGTAAAAGTGAACTGCAAACAAATGGTTTTTAGAATTATTTTACTTACGTAAACTGTGTTTTTTTATTTAATTTTACGAAAATTCTCAAAGAACATTTTAAAAATTTTATTTATTTTTTATTTGAAAATTGAAAAGAAGTTATTTTTTTTATTTCTGTTAAAACTGTTCTTAAATTGTTTAAATTTTTCAATAAACATTTAAATGAAAAAGTTAACATTTTCTTTTTTTGAAATTTGTAGAAAAAACATTTTTAAATTTAAAGATAAAAATTTTCTAATAATTTAAAAGTAAAAGTGAACTGCAAACAAATGATTTTTAAAATTATTTTACTTACGTAAACTGTATTTTTTTATTCAATTTTAAGAGAATTCTCAATGAACTTTTTTAAAATTTTATTTATTTTTTATTTGAAAATTCAAAGGAAGTTATTTTTCTTTAAATTTCTATTAAAATTGTTCTGAAATTGTTTAACTTTTTCAATAAACATTATTAAATGAAAAAGTAAAAATTTTCTTTTTTTGAAATTTGTAGAAAAAACATTTTTAAATTTATAGATAAAAATTTTTTAATAATTCAAAAGTAAAATTGAACTGCAAACAAATGGTTTTTATAATTATTTTACTTAAGTAAACTGTGTTCTTTTTTATTTAATTTTACGAAAATTCTCAAAGAACATTTTTAAAAATTTACTATTAAAATTTGTCAAAATATATAGAGAAGAATTCTTACGGAAAATTCTAGAAAATAAATTGAAATTTTGAAAATACTTTTGAAAAAGATACAGCGTTATACTTAATTTGTTATTTAAAAATTTACTTCTTGTAATTTTTGAAATAATGAATTATATTTTTGGTTTTTAATATTTCTACTAAACTTGTTATTTATTTTTATTTTTTATTTTTACAGATATTGTTTTGATTCACTTTAGAATTTGTTTTGAAAAATTTTTTTATCTTAATTAAATTTTACTTTAAAATTTTATTTTAATTGAATTTGTTTGAAACATTTTTTATTTGAATTAAATTTTACTTTAGAATTGGTTTGAAAATTTTTTATTTTAATTGAATTATACTTTAGAATTTGAAAAATTTTTTTATTTTAATTAAATTATGCTTTAGAATTAAAAAAATTTTTTATTTCAATTTAAAATTTTAAACGAAAATTAAAAAATGTTTTTAAACCTTTTTTTTAAAATGTTTTATTAGTTTTAAAAAATTCTAAAATAAAATTTTCAATTTAGATTTTGGATTTGCTGGGATTCATTTGCATTTCGGTGGCAGCCGGAAGTTACAGTAGTCGAGGAAATTATTTCAATACAGTAGCAATGATTGGATTTTGGATTACTTGTACCTTACTGGCACTTTATGTATTTCACGTGGTGGAAAAATTCAACAGAATTCCCTGGTTAAAAATTGTTAGTATTACCTATTTATTTATAAATTTTTCTTTTTTTGGAAACATTTGTTAGAATTTAATTTTAATTTTATTCCAGGAAATGTACTTTTGCGGTGCATTGAGTATTTTTTACTTTGCTGCTGCATGCGTTGCTGCTACTAGCGTCAGTATTGATCCAGGCTATGGAGCTGGGGCGGTAAGAGAAATTTTCTTTTTTAAATATAAAATAATTGACTTTAAATATTTAATGTATAATCTGTTTTTCCCTCGGGGAAACTTTTCTTTTCCTCAGTTTTTCGGCTTCTGCGCAACCGCTGCGTATGTTTACGACGCGTGGATTAAATTCAATGGAGTGAGAAGTGGAGCATGTGCTCAGGGTCAACATCCATCTTCGAAGCCTATTTCAACAGTAACAAGTCCAGCTTACTAATTCTAATGTTTTTCTCCCAAAGGAGATTCCACTTTAAAGACGAAGAATTTGCAGCTTAAGAATTTTTTTTAAGGAGACAAAAAAAAGACCTTTCTGTCTTTTGGAATATTTTTGTCTTCATTATTTGAATTCTTCGTAAAGATCAATTTTTTTTTCAAAAATAATGCACTCGATGAATTAATTAATAACTTAAGTGTCATTAAAACGCTACGTATAAATTTTAATTTTGATTTTCTACCTCTACGTTAGATTGTAACATTCGAATCTCGATCGATAAGACTGTATTGATGGTTTATTCACCGATCGAGCGCGTGAGACGATGTAATAAATACGACGTTTGCTAACCTACTCACAGGATATGCGAAATAAATTTAGGATACATCTTAAAAACATCCGAAAAAATATCCCAGGATGTCTAGTGCACTGAGGAAAATTATATTAACAAAGTTTCACCAATCAAGATTCAAGTGTACATATTATATTACATTCTAATCACATTCAAAAAAAATTTATGGTGTAAAATAATTTCAACTTTTAATCTATTTATAGATTCTTTTTGTATTCATGTTATAGATTTAAACAAAGAAAAAATCGGAGGAAAAAATACAGCCTTGTACTAAAATTCACTGAAGTAACAGAAAAATTAATACAAATAACTTTTCTTTTTATTCACTGACATTCTGTTTCAAATAAAAATTCAATAAATTATTTCTCAAAAAGACGAAGTCATAAAAAATCCATTAGATTAATTTTCCAACAATTTTGTTGTAAATTTTCAATCTCTAAAGGATGAAAATCATTAAGAAAAAAGACTGACGACAACTATATCGATAAATGATGTTCTAGTCTTGATGAAAGAATAACGAAATAAATGAAAGGACCAATAAAAAATAATTATTTTTCTACAATATCATGTGAACGTATCTTTTGAAAAAAAACAACGTTTTTGAAAATCTATAATGAAAATAATAAAGTTTAATATTATCGTCTCCATTATCGCAATTGCTTAATAAGTGAAATAGAAAGAAACAAAAAATTATGTTTTTTCTTTGTCCGACACAAATTTTTGTAAATATTAGTTTAATAAGATTATTTTTTTAAGTTGATTTTGCAAACTATACGAACAATTTAATTTTTTTCCAAATCGACAATATTTTTCCAAAAACAATAAAAAAAAAACATTAAATTCAAAAATTAAAAAAGGCTAAGACACATTTTCCCTGTTTCCAAAATGGTCCTGATTTGAAAGCAAAAAATGTAATTAAATTATAATTGTTATAAATTTTTATTTCTCTATGCAAATAAAATTATGACAATGCCTGAGAAAGGCATAATAACTAGTATCGCAAATCAACGAAAAATTTTTTTTGCTTATAATGACTGTGTGTTACATTTGCAAAAGTGAATTTTATAGTGTATTTAACTATAATCTGTCAGTTAAGATAATAATACTAATTTAAATATTTATTCAATATAACAAATAAGAAATATTTTTAATAAAAAAAAATCTTAAAATTCTACGTATACGTAAATTACAAATCTATTTTTTCTTAATTTGTATCTTAAGAAATTTATTTTTCTATTTAGTTTTAAAAATTTGTGACTCAAGTACAATATTGATTCCAAGGACCAAGAGTTACAAATCAACGAAGAAAAAGAAAATATTATATCTAAATAGTAATTTAAGAATAGAACGAACTAAATTCACTTGGATTTAGGATTCTTTAAAAAAATATATCTTACATCTCAATTAGTATTTATCAATTTTGTTACAATAAAAATAAACTATTGATTGTTAATACTGTTAGAATATTTTCTATAGACAGAAAAAAAATTATTATCCTTTATTTGCGAATTTAGCAAGAAATTTTCTTTAATTAAATTAATGTTATGGATGTAATATGCTTCTTTGTAAAATTGTAAAATATAACAAATATTCACAAATTACCTTCAGTTTTCTATTTTTAAGAAACCTTAAAACTATTTTTTTTAATTTGTATCTTAAGAAATTTATTTTTCTATTTTATTTTTTATATTAAAAATATAAAATTTTAAAGTTTAAAATTCAATTTCACGCAATTTCGATTATTCGAAAATTCTTCAGTTAAATACACTAAAAAAATAGTAAAAATTTTTTTAAAGTTTCCCACAGAATTTACAAAGCAAATTCAATTAATTTTTAAAATAAATTAGTAACACTGATAAAGGAATTTTTCTAAAAAATTATTCCAAAACTTTCGATGCATTTAGAAAAATAATATAAAAGAAAAATCCAAAAGGAAAAATTCTCTTAAACGTCAAGGAAAATTTAAAATTTCATTATGAAAATACAGAAAAATTACTGAGAACTTGGAAAAATTTCCAAAATTAAAATAATTTCTATGTAATTTCAAATTATTGTTTAAAAAAAAATTAATTAAATTAAATTTTTTCAAAAACAAATCATTTTTAAAAGTTAACAGTTAAAATTACTATAGAAAATTCAAATTTTCAAATATTTTCATTTGGAACCTTTTTAAAATTCTTGAATTATTTTAAATACAAAAGAAAATAATTTATTGAACATCTAAATGTTTTTTAAAATTTAATTCTTATAAAGAATTTTTTCAAGAAATTTCTAAACAATACAAATTTTTGACAATAAAAATATTGTTTAGAAATTTCTTGATAAAATTCTTTAAAAGAATTCATTGTTCAGAAAAAACTTTATTTAAAAATAATTTTAAAAATAATTCAATTTTTTCAAGGAATTATTATGAAGAATATTATTACAAAATTTGTAAATAATTAAATAATGTATAAAAATTTTAAACAGTAATTTTAATAATAATAATAATTTTCAAGAACAGTTGCATTTTTCTTTAAATTGATTTAAAATTGTATTTAAAAAAGAATTGAATTCTTTAAAATTGTACTAAAAGAATTGAATTCTTAAAAATTTTTTTTGAAAAAAGATTTAAATTCTTTAAAATTGAATTTTAAAAAATAATAGAATTCTTTAAAATTGTATTTAAAAAAAGAATTAAATTCTTTCAAAGAATTATTCTAAAGAATTTTATTAAAAAAATGTTAAATAATTAAATAATGTCCAAAAATTTTAAATAGTCCTTTTTATAATAATAATAATAATAATAATAATAATAATAATAATAATAATAATAATAATAATTTTCAAGAATAGTTGCATTTTCCTTTAAATTTATTTAAAACTGTATTTAAAAAAAGAATTAAATTCTTTAAAATTTTATTTAAAAAAGTATTAAATTCATTGAAAATTGTATTTAAAAAAGAATTGAATTCTTTAAAATTGTATTTAAAAAAAAGATTTGAATTTCTTTAAAATTGTATTTAAAAAAAATTGAATTCTTTAAAATTGTATTTAAAAAAAGATTTAAATTCTTTAAAATTGTATTTAAAAAAAGGAATTAAATTCTTTCAGAGAATTATTATGAAGAATTTTATTTGAAAATTTGTAAATAATTAAATAATATATAAAAACTTTAAATAGTAATTTTAATAATAATAATAATAATAATAATAATAATTTTCAAGAATAGTTGCATTTTTCTTTAAATTCATTGAAAATTGTATTTAAAAATGAATTGAGTTCATTGAAAATTGTATTTAAAAAAAGAATTGAATTCATTTAAAGTTGTATTTAAAAATTAATTGAATTCTTTAAAATAAAAAAAAATTTTTTTAAAAAAGAATTGAATTCTTTAAAATTGAATTAATTTTGAAATATTTATGTAAATTTTCCATTAATAAATTATTTGGGAATTAGTCGTTTAGAATGGAATTTTTAGTCAGAAATTGTAGAAAAGAATTGAAGTATGAAATCAAAAATTTGAATTAAAAATTTTGAAATTCTGTTTCTTTTTTAATTGATAATTTTATTTTAAAAAGTATAGGACGCAAAATAAAAAAATTCACATTCAAGATAAAAACTTTCGCCTTTATTTAAATTCACGTGAATACATAATAAACAATTTTATTATTTCATAAGAGGGACCAAATTAATTTAATTTAATTACTCTTTAAATCAAATTAATTTATTTATAATTTACAATTGGCGATTGTAGAAGAATCTTTGTAATTCTATAAATTACTTGTCAATGTTCTCGAAAAGCTTAATTCTAAATTTTTCTTCTCTGATTTCACTAATTGTAGACAATATTTTAGAAATTTCCATTTCAACATGTTTCGAAAAATGTATTATAAGATTTTTAAAAGAACTTTCTGATGGATCACTTAATTTTACCTCTGGGAAAATCGAGAAACATTTAAAAAGTTTTAATTTTTTATACCAGTCACTAACAAAAATATTTCTCTTCAATGTATTGTTAATTTTGTTTAGAGTTTCTGTACTATCGTGAATATTATAGTCTTCTATTACTGCATTAGTTAATAAAGCATTAATGTTGGACAAAGCATTTTTATTAACTATTATTTCATTTATGTATTTAAAATCGGTGAAAGAAAATGTAGAAATGTGTCTTGTAAATATATGAAACAATGAAAGTTCTAATTTATGATAGTCTTCAATTGCAGTCAATTTTCTTTTGCTTCTCTGAAGACAAAGTAAAGAGTCATCTGAAATACTTGGAGAAATATTTTGAAGAAAGTCTTTCTTCATGCTTGTGGCATTATTAATTGCTTCAAAAATATTCAAATTAATGTCAGAATCATTGAAAGAAATATCCTTTGCCATTTTGAATATTCCAATGCGATGACTATTGTCAATTATGTAATTTATGAACAGTATTGTAGTATTAAAATATGTCTCATGTAGATTATCAATTCTTTCTTTCAAAATGTGTATAATGTAATGTAAGTCAACTGGATTTTCATTAAGTTCATGCGGTACTTTTGAGAATATTACTGAAATGCTTGGGAAAAAGTCGATGAATTTATTACCAAAAAATCTGTTCATATCATTTAAAAGTCTTAAAAATGGTTTAAGACTCTCATTTAGAATGTCGCCGAAGTTAATAACTAGAACAAATTTTAAAGATTCCACATTCCTTACCAATTGATAGAGATAAATGGAATTGGCGATGTCTTGTGATGTTCCTCTATTATCTTGAAATCCCGGTGAATCAAAAATGCTCAAACCAGACAAATTCTTTGTTTTCCATTTTGTTGGATATTTTGTCTTTGATATTGGCCCGGCACCAATCTCAGGTCCTTGGGAATTGTCTGCTTTAATTATTTTGAAATCAGCAAATGGCGAATATTGAACACCTTTTAATCTATTGCCTATTATGTGATTAATTAAAGTACTTTTTCCCGCTCTCGCCGTTCCTATGCAAATTGCAGCATTTTCATTCATAGCATCTTGTTTCATAGTTAGTTCTGCTGCATTGAAAACATGTTCTAATTTACTCAGTTCACTTTCACTTAATTCACAATTTTCACTACGTATTAGTGAAATTAGTGAAAAGATTATGACAATTCTTAGCATGACTTTTTTTTTTTTTTTGATAATATTTCTTCAAGAGAATGCAACAAATGTGTTTGATATTAATTCCTGATTATATCCTTTGTTCTAGAAATTTAAAAAAATAAATAAAGGAAATTTGTAAATTATTGTATAGATCAAGGGATTTATCACAACAACAAATAAAAAATTAAGAATATCCCAAAAAATGTTCACATGATTAAATTAAAGTCTTAGGATATCCAGAGAATGACACAGAAATTGATTTTTCAAAATCCAAAATGGCGGAACTAATATGGCGACCACTTTTTTTATTATTGTCAGATTTGTCTTAAATGTTTACTCGGGAAGTTTTTGGGGTCACTAAATGCAAATTTGATGCCAATATTAAAAAAAACAATTCAAAATTAATAATATAATAACACTCATTGTTTGTTTTGTTTTTAATTTTTTGTTTCTTTTAGAAAAAAATTGTTGTGTCATTTCTGTTTTTAATCACATTTTTTTTAGAAATTAACGAAAAGAATTTTCGACTATATATAAAAATATTTTATATTTTTACATAAAACTATTTTCCATTTTTACATAAGACTATTTTACATTTTTACATAAGACTATTTTATATTTTTATATAAAAATATTTAAAATTTTTAATATATTTAAAAAAAAAAATTTCTTATCATATTTTATTTTCAGCTAAAAAAACGTGCAGTTTCTCATTCTAATGTCAAAAGATATTTTTTTAACAATAATGCCTATTAACAATTCACATTTTTATATTAAAAAAAAAGAAAAGAAAGAAAAAATAAATAAATTATATCAAATTTTTTCCAACAATTTGATTCAAAATATTAAAAATAATATTGTTGTTTTCAGCGGAATTAATTTGTAATTGTACTAAAAATAATTGAAAGTCTGCGACGAGTTTTACTATTTATGAAAACAGTTCAATTTTTAACACTAAACATTTATAAAATGTTGAAAATAATTTCATTCTAGAAAAGATAATTTAGGAAAATCGTTTTAAAGGAATGATTACTTTTTCAAAAAATTTTATGAAAATTGAGTTTTAAATACCTCCATTTCCTTGAAAATTTTATATTATTTATGAAAATAATTGAATTCCTTTGAAAAAATTTATTAAAATTATATTAAAAACAATTCAATAATTTATTATAACAAATTTCATTAAAAATTTTAAAAAACATTCAATTTTTTCAAGGAATTATTATAAAGAATTTTATTTAAAAATTTGTAAATAATTAAATAATGTATAACAATTTTAAATAGTCATTTTAATAATAATAATAATAATAATAATAATAATAATAATAATAATAATAATAATAATAATAATAATAATAATAATAATAATAATAATAATTTTCAAGAATAGTTGCATTTTTCTTTAAATTGATTTAAAATTGTATTTAAAAAAGAAATGAATTCTTTAAAATTGTACTAAAAGAAGAATTGAATTCTTAAAAATTGTTTTTAAAAAAAGATTTTAATTCTTTAAAATTGAATTTTAAAAAATAATTGAATTCTTTAAAATTGTATTTAAAAAAGGAATTAAATTCTTTCAAAGAATTATTCTAAAGAATTTTATTAAAAAAATTTTAAATTATTAAGTAATGTCCAAAAATTTTAAATAGTCCCTTTTATAATAATAATAATAATAATAATTTTCAAGAATAGTTGCATTTTTCTTTAAATTTATTTAAAACTGTATTTAAAAAAAGAATTAAATTCTTCAAAATTTTATTTAAAAAAGTATTAAATTCATTGAAAATTGTATTTAAAAAAGAATTGAATTCTTTAAAATTGTATTTAAAAAAAAGATTTGAATTCTTTAAAATTGTATTTAAAAAAAAGAATTGAATTCTTTAAAATTGTACTTAAGAAAAAGATTTGAATTCTTTAAAATTGTATTTAAAAAAGATTTAAATTCTTTAAAATTGTATTTAAAAAAATAATTAAATTCTTTCAGAAAATTTTTATAAAGAATTTTATTTAAAAATTTGTTAATAATTATATAATGTATAAAAATATTAAGTAGTAATTTTAATAATAATAATAATTTTCAAGAATAGTTGCATTTTTCTTTAAATTCATTGACAATTGTATTTAAAAATGAATTGAGTTCATTGAAAATTGTATTTAAAAATGAATTGAGTTCATTGAAAATTGTATTTAAAAAAATAATTGAATTCTTTAAAAGTTTATTTAAAAATGAAATGAATTCTTTAAAATTGTATTTAAAAAAAAAGATTTGAATTCATTAAAATTGTATTTAAAAAAAGATTTGAATTTATTAAAATTATTATTATTATTATACTAAATATACTAAAAATTGTATTTAAAAAAGAATTGAATTCTTTAAAATTGTACTTAAAAAAAAAGAATTAAATTCTTTCAAAGAATTATTATAAAGAATTTTATTTAAAATTTTGTAAATTGTAAATAATTAAATAATATATAAAAATTTTAAATAGTCCTTTTTATAATAATAATAATAATAATTTTCAGGAATAGTTGCATTTTTCCTTCAATTCTTTTAAAATTGTATTTAAAAATGAATTGAGTTCATTTAAAATTGTATTTGAAAAAAGAATTGAATTCTTTAAAAAAGTAGTTAAAAAAAGATTGGAATTCTTTAAAATTGTATTTAAAAAAAGAATTTAATTCTTTAAAAATGTATTTAAAAAAAGTTTTGAATTCTTTTAAATTGAATTCCTAATTGAAAATTTTATTATTCATGAAATTAACTAAAATTCTTGCGTAAAATTATATAAAAATATATGTGAATAATTATATTTTTTCGAAAAATATTATGAAAATTCTGTTTCAAATAATTGATTTTCTGTATAAATTTGTTTATTCATGCCAATAATTGAATCGTTTTAAAGAATTTTATTAATTTTATTAAAATTTGTTGAATAAATTAAAAACAAGTGTAACAAAAATGTATGTTTTTAACAAAAATGTATGTTTTTATCAAAAATATATGTTTTTAACATATTTAATATAATGAAGTAACAGAAAATAATGAAATTAATCTTTAAAGTAGTAAGTACTTACGATCTTGATAATTTAATTTGTTTGCCTTATAAAGTAAACAATGGTGCAATTTACAGATTTAACAAATATTTGAAATTTTACGCAACATGGCAAAAAGTGTACGTGGCTTCTTGAAATGTTTATTAATTACGCAATTTCTTCCTTTTTATGTATCTCATGTTGAACATTAAACATATCGCTAAATTTAATGTTCAAACAACCAATTGTTATGTTACAGCAGGTGCATTCAGTGTGAACAAGAATTTAGAATGATAGTGAAATAACAAATTTTTTATTGTTTCAGAAGCGCTACATTAATTTTATACTTATAATTACTATGAATTGATATTAATATTTATATTTAAAAAAATGTATATAGACGTTTGCCCTCGATTGAAGACTTCTTATTTATTTAATATTCATTTTTTTGGAATCATCAAACAAATCGCTAAAAAAATTTATTAAACTGTGCCACATATGATAAAGTTGACCTTGTTTGAAATAGTCAATTAGTTTTGAAAGTTCATGAATAGTAATTTCAACATATTTTCGTATCAACCTTATATTCAATTTAATGTTCGAATTAAAATCTTCATTTTCTGTTATTGCTAATAAATTAGAAGCGAATATATCGAATTCAATTTTTCTCATTGCACTAGACCTCTCATTTTCATCTATTAGGTCAACTGCAATGGTTTCTATAATTTTCATATTTTTAAATAAATCATTTTCATCTATTTTAGAATTATTTAGTAGAACAGAAATACGAGTTAAGTTCTTGAAAATGGTTTCTATTGTATTTTTATCATCATTCGCGGCTGAGTTATAACAAATAGAAATTTTGTTTTCCAATTTAATCTTCAATAAGGTCCACAATTTGTTAAAACTATTAAATGATGTTACTCCATTTTTGAATTGTAAAAAGCAATACCTCGTTGTATCAGAAATACTTTGACCCATATTCCGAAGTCTGCTTCCCTTTATGCTTTCAGCGTATACAATAGATTGAAAAATATTAAAACCCAAGTTGTAACCAATAGTACTAGTTGTATTTGTTGATCTAAAAATTGCAATACAATTTCTACACTGTAATAAAAAATTGACAAATTTTTTCAAACCATTTGACAATATTTGTCTCATTATTGCAATTTTTTCTTTCAACATTTCATGGATCATTGCAATATTAACTTCGTTATTAAACAGTTTGTAGGGTACTTTTGAAAAAATTACCGTTATACTTGAAAAAGAATTATTCAACTCATCACCAAAAAAGTTTTCAAGAATATTTAAATCTCTTATGAGTGGTGTATTACTGTCTTGTTGAAGATCGCCAAAATTGATGATAAAAAGAAATTTTGTCGAATTAATATTTTTCATTAATTGATAGAAATACATGGAATTAGTTAATTCCTGTATTACACCTCTGTTGTCGTCAAATCCAGGAGTATCCCAAATTGTTAAATTTGGTATTTTCATTGATGTCCATTTTGTGGGAATTTTAGTTTTTGACGCTGGTCCAACACCAATTTCCGGCCCACTGGATTGGTTGTCTGCTTTCATTACTTTGAATTCAGCATATCGAGATAATTGTACGCCCTTTAATTTATTGCCTATTAAATAATTAACTAATGTGCTTTTACCAGCTTTTGAAGTGCCTATGCAAATTATCGAATCATCATGTATCGCACTATTTTCTATATAATCCTTCGCTGTATTAAAAGAATTCTCCAATGTTAAACTGTCATTGTCATTCAGTTGACAATTCTCACTTTTGATCAGTGGAATTAGTAAAATGATGATTGCAATTCTGATCATGTTTATTCAACGATCTATAGACTTTTGAATACAGTGATGTATTAATTGTTCTGAAAACTTAATCCAAACCTAAAAATATAAATAAATATAAAATATCAATAAAATAATAAAATAATTTATAGACATTAAAGTATTTACTTGGTAGCTATTCCAAAAATTTCAATGTGAATAAAATTAAAATCTAAATGTTAGAATATTTATTTGAACAAGTATTTAATGAATCGAATCTCCTAAATTTTGAATGTTAGTTTTATCCAATATTTAATAATCTTGAAACACAATTTTCTTGAAGAATTAAAATTTCCTTATATTAATTAATCGAAAAGCCAAGATTTTTATGATTTTATTTTCAAAAATTCATTTTTATTAAAAAATATCTATTTCTAAAACTTCAGAGGCTCGAAATTTACGATAAATTTACGATAAAATTCTAAATGTTATTCTTTAGCATTGATAAGATTTTGTTTATATCAAACTCTTCCTATATTTTTAACAATAATTATTGCACTTTATAAATTTAAAACTGAATTTTTTTAATACATTATTTTTTGAAAAACTATCGAGAAAAAAATTATTTTTTATATCGGAATAATCTTTTATATACAAATTGAAAAAATATTTGAATTTTATGAATTTTTTGTTAACAGAAATATAAATAGCAAATGTCATGACCGCCAAACGAAGAATTTAAATTATTATTGTTTTAATTTATGTAAATAACAATTTTTGTTTTTAATAAAACATTTTACAAGAGATTCAATTAGTTTTAATACCTAGTTTAAATAATTGCTCTGTAGAATAAAATTTTTTTTAATTTTTCATAAAATAAGTATATTTATTTAAATTTGAAAAAGTTCAATAAAAAATTCTTTGAATAATCTTTTATTCCAAAAATAAAAAAAAATGAAACAATGAATTTAAAAAATATTTGAATTTTATGAATTTTTTGTTAATGTTTGTGTATAAATATAATAGAAATAAAAGTAGTAAATGTCACGCCCGTTAAAACGAATAATTTAATTTGTTATTATTATTTTAATTTATGTAAATAACAAATTTTTCATTTTTAAATTTATTTGTAAATAATTTCGTGTAATAAAAAAATTAACTTTAATGAATTTCTTAAGAATATTCAATTTCTTCTTTTCAATTTGATAAAATGTTTTGCAAGAGATTCAATTAGTTTGAATATATTTTCAATAATTTCTCAATAGAATTCAATTTTTTTTTAAATATAAATTTAATAAAATTTCTCAAAAGAATTCCATTTTCTAAAAATTTTTCATAAAATAACAATTCATAAGAATTTACGAATTTTGAATAGAAAAATTCTTTGAAAAATATATAAAAAGTTACAAAAATTTCAAGAATGAACAAGAAAATTCTAAATGTTATTTTTCAGCATTGATAATATTTTATTTATTTCCAACTCTTCCTATATTTTCAACAATAATTATTACATTACAAATTTAAAACTGAATTTTTAGAATAATTTATTTTTTGAAAAACAATCGAGAAAATTTTTTTATTCATATTGGAATAATCTTTTATTTAAAAAAATGTATAAATAATAAAAATATAAGTAGTAAATGTCACGCCGTAAAAACGATTAATTTAATTTATTGTTATTATTTTAATTTATGTAAATAGTAAATTTTTCATTTTTAAATTTATTTGTAATTTTTTCGTATATTTAAAAATTTAACTTTTATATATTTCTCAAAAAATGTTCAATTTCGTCTTTTAAATTTGATAATATTTCTTGCATGAGATATAATAATATCTAATAGTAAAATTTATTATAATTATAAAATTATATTTTTAATATAGTTTCAATAATTTTTTTATTGAATTTAATTGTTTTAAATATAAAATTAATAAAATTGCTCAAAAGAATTCAATTTTTTTTAATTTTTCATAAAATAAGTATTTATAAACACTTAGAAAATTTCAATAAAAAAAATTCTTTGAAAAGTATGTAAAATGTTACAAAAATGTTATATTTTAAAATAGAATAAATTTCACATATTTTAACAGAAAATTGGGTGCGTGTTGCGTGAAGTGAATTATAATTTCTAAATTGTTTTTGCAGTAATATTACATAATATATCAATTAGTTAATAATTAATAAAATACAGAATTCCTTAAATAGTAATTTTAAAATTAAATTAATTAAAAAGTTATAATTACAGCTTAAGTATCCAATAAACAGTAATATAAGAATCGAAATTAGAAATTAGAAATTAATCGAAAATAGAAATATTTCTATTTTTTAAAAACTGCTCGATATTTTATGTAGAAAATTTAACATTTAAACAATCTGTACGTTTTAAACCTTTAAATGTAGCTCACCAAAAAAGAAACAGGTGCATCAAATTCAAAGAAATTGAAAAATATATATCTTTATTACATTCTCAGTTTTGATAACAAAAAATGCAAAAATATATTTTATGTTATCTGTTGGAATTGTAATGAATAAAAATTTACTGAAAATATTTTTTCCACTATTATCCAAAATAAGAAAATAATTATATTTGTAGTGTTTTTTTATTTTTGGTCCTTGCAATATGAGTCTTCTTCGTCTTCTTAAAGACTGAGGATACTTTTGAGAATATTTTTTTACTTTTTAAGTTTGAAATACTTCAAGAATCCTGATTTCAATGAAATATTTTTATTTTTTCTACTTTTATAAACCTAATTTTTTTATTTGTGCTTTTTATTATTATAATCTTAGTTTGCAGATATTTTCAAAGGCATTTTTTTGACAGTAAAATTCTGTTCAAACAATAAGTATTAAATAGTTTATTTATCATTCATGTTTGTGCAAATAAATTTTTTTGAAAAATTGTAATACAATTTTTAATTATTAACTTTGTAGTATTAATTAAAATTTTTTTGATGTTTTATATTTATAGGCAAAACAGAAAGGAGTTGGGAATTATTCTGAAGAGGGTATATCAGGATATAGACAAGAACATTATAGTATTCAAATAAATTATGATTTATTTTTTTCTTTTTCTATTATACACTTTAAATTTGTGAACAAGTTTTACGAATGTATTTTATGTTGCTCTATTAATGCTAGCTAGCTAAAAGAAAATTAAAGTAAATTTTATTTATTAATTTAAGATCGGAATTTTAAGTATTTCCAAAGAAAATAATAACTTTAATATTTAGTGTAGCTACTTGATAACAAATAACGCAAAAAAATATTTGACTAAAGAAAATATAACTGTGCCAATGAGTTCTGAAAGTAACAAATTTTTTAAACTGAATCCTCTTTGCTTTCCAACTGACTGCATAGTGTCATTTAAGTTTAGATCGTTAATTAACATTGCATTATATGATCTCAAATTTTCAATTGATGTTAGTAAAGAATTTAAAAAATTTCTAATAAAATTTTCATAATTTACAAATATATTAGAATCTAATAAACGAGATAGAAATTCTACTATTCTAACTTTATCCAACAATTTGCTTTCATTAACAATTCTCCTCATTTTACTATCAAATTTGTACAAGATTTTAATATTTTTATATAAGTCATCATTTTTTAGACTGCCGTTTAGCAAACTTTTAAGGGAAGTTAAGTTACTTTCAATCTTATTTAATGCAGTAATATTTTTATTCTTAGCCAATTCATCACTGACAATTGTTTGGTTGTTGATTATGTTGAAAAAATCATCCTTCATGCTCAAACTTTGTAAATTTCTTAACAAATGATCTTGGATAGACTTTAGGCAAAGCAACGCTCGATCTGAAACACTTGAACTTACATAATTAAAATCACTTCTCGGTATGCTTTTGGACTTCTTAATAGCCGAAAAGATGTTCAACTCAACATC
The DNA here is from genome assembly GCA_032873175.1 of Leptopilina drosophilae. Lineage (NCBI taxonomy): Eukaryota > Metazoa > Arthropoda > Insecta > Hymenoptera > Figitidae > Leptopilina > Leptopilina drosophilae. The sequence continues at coordinate 5,912,656 of CM065483.1, forward strand.
GGAAGTAACATTCCCAGCACGATTTGCTGTCTTGAATAGTCCAATACGATCGTTATTTTCTATTATGTGTCTTAAAAACTTAACGAAAATTTCACTTTCATTTAATTTTATATAATCAGACAATTTTTCGCTCAATGCGTTATTTACGAAAGCAATATCGACTTGAACACCATGAAGCATGGAAGGTACTTTTGAGAAAATAAATGATATACTTGGAAAATACTGTTCAAATTTATGATCAAACATTTGTTGAAGATCATTTACTAATAATAAAAGTGGCGATAAATTGTCACTAATAATGTAGTTGATGTCAGTAACTAAAACTATTTTCAAAGATTTGATACTATTCAATAATAGATACATGTAGAAGGAATTAGTTACTTCCTGTATTCCACCTCTATTGTCCTGATATCCAGGTGTATCCCATATCTTTATATCAGGCAATAATGATGAATGCCAATCTGTGGGTATTTTAGTTTTTGATGTTGGTCCAGCACCAATTTCTGGGCCACTAGAATTATTGTCTGCTTTGAATATTTTATAATCACCGTATTTCGAATTGGATGCGCTTATTAAATGGTTACCCATTAGGTAATTAATTAGTGTACTTTTTCCAGCTCTAGTAGTGCCCACGCAAATTACCGCATCCTCATATAAGTATTTGCTCTCCATAAGAGACACTGCTGACATTAAAGAATTTTCTAATTCTGTTACAGGATGGTCAGTAACAAAACAATTGTCACTATTAACCAGTGAAATTAATGTAAAGATAATTGCAATTTTCAACATGATTGTCCAATTATTAAACACTTTCAATAGAATCATCTAGTTTTCCAGCTGGTAAAACTTCTTGGGAAACTTCTATAATGTAAAAACATAAATTTAAGACGACTCTGAAAGTTTTTATCCGATAAAAGAAAATATATAATACAAAATATTTATATAATACAAAAAACAAAAATTACAAAATAATACATAATAGTTGATTTTCCATTGAAAATTAAATTTTGTTTTGAAAATATAAGAGTATCCTAGGAGCATCTTAGGAATAAGATGTTAAGGACAATATCCCCTAGAATTATACTTATAATATCCTAAGTTATCATTTATTCGTACGATGCTCATGCAAATAAATTTTAACTAATTTAAATTTAGAGAATAAATTTTTTTGATATACTAATGCAAAAAAATTTATTTAAATTAAATTAACTAATTTAAAAAAATTATAATTTACTTCACGTACGCAATTTTGTGTCAATATATGAGTAATTCATTCTTTCTTAAAATATAAAATTTTCTTAACTTTTTAAAAAAATTTTCAAATAATTTTTTTATCGAAATTTTGTAATGATAATCGAATTTTTTTGAGTAAATCAATTAATAAATGTTTTGAGAATAATTGAATACTTATAAACACTTGTTTTATGAAAAATTTAAGAAGAATTGAATTCTCCAAAGAAATTAATAAATAAATATTTATTAATAAAAAATAATAAATAAATATTTATTAATAAAAAAATAAATAAATATTTATTAATAAAAAAAATATATTTATTAATAATTAATAATAAATAAATATTTATTAATTTATTGAAACTATATTAAAAATAATTGAATCTCATGCAAAAATTGTATCAAATTTGAAAAGAAGAAATGGAATATTTTCTAAGAAATTTATATTAAAATTACTATTTAAGGAATTCTGTATTTTATTAATTATTAACTAATTGATATATTATGTAATATTACTGCAAAAACAATTTAGAAATTATAATTCACTTCAAGCAACACGCACCCAATTTTCCATTAAAATATGTGAAATTTATTCTATTTTAAAATATAACATTTTTGTAACATTTTACATACTTTTCAAAGAATTTTTCTTATTGAAATTTTCTAAGTATTTATAAATACTTATTTTATGAAAAATTAAAAAAAATTGAATTCTTTTGAGCAATTTTATTAATTTTATATTTAAAAAAATTAAATTCAATAAAAAAATTATTTAAACTATATTAAAAATATAATTTTATAATTATAATAAATTTTACTATTAGATATTATTATATCTCATGCAAGAAATATTATCAAATTTAAAAGACGAAATTGAACATTTTTTGAGAAATATATATTAAAGTTAAATTTTTTAATATACGAAAAAATTACAAATAAATTTAAAAATGAAAAATTTACTATTTACATAAATTAAAATAATAACAATAAATTAAATTAATCGTTTTGACGAGCGTGACATTTACTACTTATATTTTTATTATTTATACATTTTTTTAAATAAACGATTATTCCAATATAAAAAAAATTTTTCTCGATTGTTTTTCAAAAAATAAATTATTCTAAAAATTCAGTTTTAAATTTGTAATGTAATAATTATTGTTGAAAATATAGGAAGAGTTGGAAATAAATAAAATATTATCAATGCTGAAGAATAACATTTAGAATTTTCTTGTACATTCTCAAAATTTTTGTAACTTTTTATATATTTTTCAAAGAATTTTTTTATTCAAAATTCGTAAATTCTTATGAATTGTTATTTTATGAAAAATTTTTAGAAAATGGAATTCTTTTGAGAAATTTTATTAAATTTATATTTAAAAAAATTGAATTCTATTGAGAAATTATTGGAAATATATTAAAACTAATTGAATCTCTTGCAAAAGATTTTATCAAATTGAAAAGAAGAAATTGAATATTTTTTAAGAAATTCATTAAAGTTAAATTTTTTAACACACAAAATTATTTACAAATAAATTTAAAAATGAAAAATTTGTTATTTACATAAATTAAAATAATAATAACAAATTAAATTATTCTTTTTAACGGGCGTAACATTTACTACTTTTATTTCTATTATATTTATACACAAACATTAACAAAAAATTCATAAAATTCAAATATTTTTTAAATTCATTGTTTCATTTTTTTTTATTTTTGGAATAAAAGATTATTCAAAGAATTTTTTATTGAACTTTTTCAAATTTAAATAAATATACTTATTTTATGAAAAATTAAAAAAAAATTTTATTCTACAGAGCAATTATTTAAACTAGGTATTAAAACTAATTGAATCTCTTGTAAAATGTTTTATTAAATTTAAAAGAAGAAATTGAACATTTTTTAAGAAATTTATTAAAGTTCAATTTTTTAATATACGAAATTATTCACAAATAAATTTAAAAATACAAAAATTGTTATTTACATAAATTAAAACAATAATAATTTAAATTCTTTGTTTGGCGGTCTTTACATTTGCTATTTTTATTTCTGTTAACAAAAAATTCATAAAATTCAAATATTTTTTCAATTTGTATATAAAAGATTATTCCGATATAAAAAATAATTTTTTTCTCGATAGTTTTTCAAAAAATAATGTATTCAAAAAATTCAGTTTTAAATTTGTAAAGAGCAATAATTATTATTGAAAATATAGGAAGAGTTTGAAATAAATAAAATCTTATCAATGCTGAAGAATAACATTTCAAATTTTCTTGTAAATTCTTTGAAATTGAATATTACTCCAGTATACATTTGACAAAATTTCCTGACTTCTTTCTGACTTGTTTGAATAAATTTAGAAAAATAGTGATTTCGTGTATAATTCATCTTAATAATGAAATTTTCCACATGTTAATAACATGAAAATAATATTAAATAATTTTGACTAGGAGTAAAATTTCTTAAAGAACCATTGCCTTGAATTGAATTTCAAGCCTCTGAAACTTTAGAAACAGATATTCTTTAATAAAAATGAATTTTTGAAAATAAAATTGTTTTAAAATCTAGTAGATTTTCAGTAGATTACTCATAACAAATTTTTTTGGAAAGATTTGCCATCTTTCAGAGTTGCTATAAATTATAAGTTTTTTTTTAACATTTTAGGGAAGACAGCTAAGTATCAAAGATATAACTGTTTTTAATGTCATGTCATTATGTTATTTTAATGTCATTAAATTTTTCTCGTGGAAATGCCCTTTTATCGCAAAAAAGACAATTTGTAATAATAAAATTTTATAAAAATGACAATTTGTAAAAGTATTCGTAAAAACCTTATTTCAAATAAAGGACAATTTGTTAAAATTTTCAGTTTCTCATAAATACGAAATTCATTTATATGACATTTAATTCTAATTCTATCTAATTTTTTAATTCAAAAAAATTAAATATGTAATCACCTACCTATATAATCCTATTTTGAATATTTTCTGGAAAAAATCACGAAGATTTGGCAAACAAATACACAAGTTACATTCCGAATAAATAAATATGAAGCTTTAGAATATGGTTACTGGGTAAAATTAACTTGTGTAGATTACAAATTAGTGTTTTAAAATTTCTTCACTTATGTAACGTGGCAGAATTAAAATTATTTTTTTTTCCATTTCTTTTACTAGTGTATCACATTGTTCATTTAAGTTATCATGAAATTTTAAATGCCATTAAATAATGAAAAAACAGGTGCACCAAGTATAGAGAAATATAGTGAAAAACATTATTTGTCATAAAACAAATATTTTTTCGAAACAATCGAAGCTTCCTTTATTGCACAGATAAGGAATTTCTATTGAAAATTCCTATGTCAGAATGCACTTATGGAATTTTTTATGTGCTCACATGTAAAACAAAAAAAAAATAAATATGGGAGATTGTATTTTAATATTTTAATGTTTTAGTGACTCTAAATGTTCTAAATTTTTTTGGTTCTAATTTTGAATTGCTTACATAAAAAAAAAAATTTTTTTTCTCCCTAGATACACAATATACTATTTTTCTTTCTCCATTCGAGAAAACATGTTCTAAATATTCGAAGTCTGGTTGAAGTTATATTTAAATTGTTATTTGGTTGTAATTCTATTTTCAAAATTTTGACTCTTTTTTTTGATAAAAAAATTTGATAAAAATTAATAATTTAATAATTTAATAAATAAATAAATAAATTCAACTGGATAAATTTTGAAGTTTCGGAAAAACTAAATGTCTGTTAGTTTACTACAATAAAAGTTCACGATTAGCAATAATAAATTGTTTAAACAAATAACGATGATTATTGTTAGGAATTATTTGTTGAATTATTTATTATCAATAGTTGTATTCTATTTTATTATATTTTTCGTCAAAATTTCACTCAAAAAAAATTTAAAGACGTGAATATTATTATAAGCAGACGTTATAAATAATAATAATAATAATAATAATAATAATAATAATGATAATAATAATATTAATATTAATAATAATAATAATGATAATAATAATATTAATATAATATAATATAATATTAATAATATAATAATAAATAATATTTTCATGCATAATGTAATTTGTAAAAATGTTAATGTCAACAAATACTAAATAAAAATTAATTTATCATGAATAAATTTTCTCATTTAATAAAATTTAATTTTAGATCAATTTCTATAAATTAATTAAAAGAGCATTCGAATTCACCATGTAGAGAGAAAATAAACACTTTCAAAACAACATCAAATTGAACTAGAAAGTTTATCAATATAGTCGCAAGTTAATTTTTTTCCTTTATTTTTTCAGATAGAACATAATTATGTTTATGCCTTAATTTTCCTGATAATTATGGAAAAATGCAGAAAATGTTAAATTGGATTAAAGGAAATTTTTTAAATTACTTCATTTTTTATTGAGAATACTTTTAGTTTATTAAATTATAAGCACAACAGATTACATAGTCTAAATAATGTTTACAAATATTAAAAAATTTTTTTAATTTCACGTTGCTTTTATAATCTGCAATTAAGTGATGTACTTTCATTTAATTTTTATATTATTAAATCTTACTCGATATTTATTCAATAAAACAATAATTTCATAATAACTAAAATTTTCGAAAATATTAGAATTTAAGTTATTAATTTTACATTAATAGCTGTATTATCAATAAAAATATAGAGTTTTTTATTAATTATCTGTATTTAATGTAATATTTATCGTATTGTTAAAAGAGTTCTGTCAAAATTCACATCATTTTGACTTACTTTCATTAATATTCTATGTAAAACAAATGTCATAAAATATGAGAAAAGTGCGTGTTTAAGAGTAAATGTAATTATATAGTTAATTTACAAGAAAAAGCGGTATTGAATTATTGTAAAGCCAATCTTATTTTAAGATAATATTTTCTCCATAGTTACACAAATTTGCTTGTCAGATTATTTCATTTTATATTGTCTAACATTATTCTTTTAGTAAATCCACAATAATCCTTCGCATAATTAATTACATTCTTCAAATTAATGACAGTTAATTTAAAACTTTAGAGCAATGATTATGTTTACTTCTATAATTGATGTTCAGAACATTTGATAATTCTTTTATCACCAAATGATTAACATAATTATCATTCTGAAATGATTAATTAACTGTTGTGGACTTTCTTTCTTGTCAGAATCCTGTAAAGAGAATTTTTTTAAAAGCCAGCATTATTAATAAATTTAAAAAAAAAAGAATTATTTGTAAAAATACTTGCATTTTTTTACGCTGTTTAATGTTTGGAGAGTGGATTGCCTCTTGTTGAATTAATTGCTAATCAATTAGGAAAAAGCATATAATAAGAAATGATACTAAAGAAAGAATTGGAACAATAAGTTCGGTCTGAAAAACTTGAGTTTTTATATTTATTTGTTGAGTTGCATTCAATTCGGGAATTTTCGAATTGTTTTCTTGCGTTGCATTCAATTCGGGAATTTTCGAATTGTTTTCTTGCGTTGCATTCAATTCGTAATTTTTCGAGTTGTTATTCTTATTTGCTTGCGCTTTAATCCATTCACTCATTTCCTTAATATTATTCATCGATTCATTTACAGTCTTTAATTCTTTCTTTTTTTGATTTATCATTTGAGTCGAATTTTCTACGTCAACAAATGTTAGCACTAAATTTACATGCGATATTGAAGCAGATAATTGAAAATTACTAATTATATCTGTACTCTCTTTTCTTGTTCTATTTAATAAACTGTCAAGAAATTCTATTAGTTTAATATTGCTTGCCGTATTATAACTGTCAATTATTTCTTTTATATTATCATTAATTGTTTTAAACATATTTAATTGTGCAATTACATTATTTTTAATCGCATATGCCTTTGTGAGTATGTCTTTAATTTTCAATAAATCAGTTTTAATGGCATTTAGGTTTTTTGAATTTTTTACATTATGTTCATAATCATCAACTGTCTTTTTAATTTCATCATTCACTTTATTTAAATGCTCAAATAATGGATTTATCAGCATAATCTCGAGTGTTTGTATCAGACAATTATTTGAAGTTTCTGACATACTTGGTTTTCCATTTTGAAGAAATTTTGATTGTAAAAATTCGGAAGTTCTAATACTGTTAATAATGTTAAAATCAATGTCTTCTTTAGCAAGTGGACCTACTTTGTTTGCTGATTTAAAAAGCGCAATTCTTTCTGTATGTGTTACAATATAATTTAAAAAATCTTTTTCCTCTTTAGAGATGCTCAATGTAGTATCGATATAATTAATCGTTAATTTTGATTTTAAAGCTTCCAGATAGTAGTCATTGCTTTTATGTTTATTGGAAGGTGTTTTCGATAGAATGAATGTTGTGCATGGAGCAATTCTATGAAAATTAGTTCCAAATAGATTTTTAAGAGAATTTAAAAGTGTCATCATCTGTGAAGAATCATCTGTTTGAACCATACTGTAGTCAACAACTAGTACAATTTTCAGAGTTTTAACACTTTTCAATAACTTAAAAATATAAAAAGAATTACTAATGTCTTGTAATTCTCCTCTATTGTCATTAAATCCAGGAGAATCCCAAATCACAGTATTGTTAAAATCTTTTAAAACATATTTCGAAGGTATTTTAGTTTTTGACGTTGGTCCCTGACCAATCTCTGGTCCTGGATTTTTGTCTGCTTTTTCTATTTTTATTGGATCAAATTTTGAAACAAATTTCCCATTCAAACTGTTGCCTATTATATAATTTATTAATGTGCTTTTTCCAGCCCTTGCGGAACCTAAGCAAATTATTGCATCTTCATTTTTGCCAACTTTCTCTTCCGCAAATTTCATTGCTTCCGTGAGGGTGGATTTTAATGTTTCCAACTCATTTGTGGAGAGTGTGCAATTTTGACTTTTGACAAATGAGAATAGTAAACAGATAACCGCTATTCTTAGCATGATTGAACAATAGTATTTCTTTTATAAAAGAATATGAAAATTTTCAATTTATCTCAGATGATATTCAATGTCCTGAAATAAGACAATAAATAATGAAAGATTGAATTTTTGGATTATTACAAATTAGTCATCAAATTTAATAGAAATTATTTATTTACACTCTAAATCAGAATTAGTTAAAAATAACTACGGACTATTGGATTTGAATGATAGTCATTATAATATTGAATTACGTAATTTATTATTTTGTTCATGAATTTTATATTATTTCTTTTTGAAACAATAATTGCCTTCTCATATTTAAAAATCCATAAAATTTCTACTACACTGTCAAACTTTTGAGAATAATTTTCTATAATACATCTTTTATCTTCCTTATATCAGAAAGTTAGAAAATAAATTCCAAATTCTGTTGAAAATATTTTCAAATGTTGAAAGTAAAAATAATTTCGACAATTTTTTAGAAGACTCCATCAAAAGGTCCTTTTAGCGTCAGTTGCTTTATACAGAATTTCAATAATATTTCCAAAAAAAAACACAATTTTGAGAAGAAATGAAGCGAAATTTTAATAAAAAAATGTTCTTCCAAAAAATAAAAAAAAGTTCTCACAAAAAATACAAAAAACAATTTTTTTAAATATTTAAAAATTGCTAAAAAAATTTGTTTTTCCTATTTTTAAAATCCTTCTGTATGATTTTTAACTACGTCAAAAGAAAGGATAGATATTAAATTAATTTACAAATTATTACAATTATTACAATTACAAATTAATTAATTTACAAATTGTTTATCCTTCTTATTGTTAGTTGCTAGAATGATAATTAAATAATTTAAACAATTAATTAAGATTTTTATTTATTAAATTATTTTTGTTGATTGAATATCACTTTCAATCTAATTCTATTTTATCGTTGTGAGTTTGTAAAAAAAAGAGTTAGATTAATAAATGTCTTTATTAAAAAAAAAACCTTTGTATTCTACAAATATTTGTGGTTGATATAGAAATATTTAGATATTTTATAAAAAAATTAATATATTTCAATGTAGTAAATAATATTAAAACGTTTTATTAATTGGAAAATAAGTAGTTTTTGTGTAAACAAGAATGAATATAATTTTATAAATTGTGAATATTTAATGTCCTTAGTAATTAATTTACAAATTATTTATCCTTTTTCGAAAAATACATAATAAAGAAATTAATATTAATTTACTAATAAATATTTAGTAAATTTTTATTTTCTTCCCTACAAAAAAACTTACATATTTTGGACAATCAGAAATTTCTCAAAGAATTAAAATTTTTTCAAATTAAAGGAAACAAAATATAATTTTTACAGGTTTTATAATCTCATTTAATTACAATATTTTTATAAGAGAATAAAAAATTAATATATACGTAATCAACTATTTTTAATAAAATCTAATTTTTACTCAAATAAAGGAAAACTTAATGTATCGAATATTTATTTTTTTGATTATCATTGTTTCTAAAAAAAAAATTTTTTTATAAAAAATTTGGTCAATAATTTAACATAAGTTAATATTTATTAATAATAAATAAAAAAAATTGTTAGAAATATAACATTTATAATCACACTTTTCTATGTATAATATAAAATTTTTTTTTGTTTATAGAAAAGCTTAACATTATATTTAAAATTGATAATGAAATTTAAAAAAAGATTCGAATTTTTATTGGAACAATGGCAAAAAAATTATTTAACATTTATTTCTGATTTATATTTGGATTTTCTTTTTAAAAACTGATGCAAATACGATAAAAAAAATTTATTCCTGAAGCACAAAAATATAATAAAAAATTTTTCCTAATCAGAATATTTAAATTTTTTATGGACTAAAAACAAAAAATTAATAATTTTTTATATCAATTTTTTATCACATATTTAAAAAAAAGAATTAATTTGTAAAAATTTGTTTTTGTCTCCTATTCTCAAAGAATTCTATTCAATTCAACAAAGGGACAAAATTTAATTAATGTTTTACTTTAGTAGAAAGTTTTGTAAAAGAAATTCGGATTTTTATTCAAATTTTCAAATAGAGGAAAAACGGTGTGATAAATATTTGTTTCTCAATTAAAATATTTCTTCAAATTGTACAATTTTTAAATATGGAAAAAATTTTGCTCAGTCATTTGAAATAAATTAATATTTATTTATAAAAAAGAGAATATTTTTGTTAATATATTTTTTAGTTTTAGTTGCATTCTTGTTTTTACAAAAACTGCTTATTTTCAAAACAAAGAATATTTTTTTCTATATATTTACTACATTATATTTTTTTTCTTTAATAAAGAAAAAAAGTGAGAAAGTAGATAAATATTTCTATACCAACTATAAATATTGATAGATACTTATTTATTTATAAATTTATTTATTTTTATTTTACCTTTAATAATTTTTACCCATTACTTTCATGGTTTTTACCCTTTACGTGCAAGGGGCATAAAAGCAAATCAACTCCGTAGAAAGAGACAGATAGCGCTCTATCGTCCCCTCTTCGTTCTCTGTCTATTAGCGCTTGCGCATTAGCGAAAATTATTATACTCTACATAACGTGAATTGTTAGCGTAAATGCCACAATATAATTTAAGAACTTTAATATAAAAAATTTTTTGACAACAAAATTTATAAATAAATTAAAATAATTAAATGCCATTAATTTATTTAAATTTTGCTTTTGAAATGTAATGTTACAAATTTTATGTCGGTTTTTATTAATTTACAAAAATATTCTTAAAATTACGGTAAAATTATTTATAAACACTTCTGATGAAAAGAAATAGTTTTTTTTAATTATATACGTGTACTTTATATTATAATAAAAAATTGCTTACAATATTGGCGTCAGTTGTTTTTTTGCCAAAACACAGGAACAATCTATAAACTTTACTTTTGCTTTGTATGCGCTTAAATTCGAGAGCTACTTTTATAACCGTTGAAATTCAAATTGAAAAATTTTAAAACAATAATATTTTTATGTAAGAAAGATTAGAAAAATATTTCAACTTTTAAAAATATAAATTTTTTCTTATCTAAGAACAATTAAAAAAAAAGATTATTTCAGTAAAATAGGAGAATTTTCCATTGCATGTATACAAAATTCGAGTTATGATTTGTCGAAATATAAAATGCCACTGGATTTTAAAAGCTTTGAACCAATAAGAAACCGACAAGTTTCTCTAGATTATCAAATGGAAAAAATTTGTATCCGCCCATTCTTTTGCATAAATGCTTTTCCAAAGGGCATTTTTTTAGTGCCTTTAATTTATCTTTGGAAATAAATTCTTCTCATAAGTAGCAGAGCAAAAAATTTTTTTTTTAATTTCGATTATATTTAGGAATATTTTTTCCTGTATAAACTAACTTCCATTAATGAACTCAAAATCTAAACGAAGGGTAGAATTTCCGACCATTCGTATTATTTAATTGTGAATTGTAAATTTCTTTGATGCTCAAAATTTCAAGTATTTTATCACCAACATTCTCTTCATTTCATGTCCGACATATTGGATCCGCCATTTTATTTTTTTTAACAATTTTGAAATTTGTAAATATTTTTTTCAAATAATTCGTAAATTTAGAAATAATCCAAGAAAAATGTAATGTAAAAAAGTAAGTGACATTGATTATCGTCGATTTACCGTTCGTGTACTTTAATTTCTAAAAACCTTTAAAAAACTTTAACAACATTTGTCGTTTTTTTCGCATAAAAAAAATTGCATAATATTATTGAAATGATGCTTAATAATTTCCATGATCATTAAAAAAAATTCCGGAAACTAAATATAATAATTTCAATCATTGGTATAATTTATAAAAAATATTTTTAATAAAATAAATACTTACGATACAAGTGATAAGTCTCTTCGTCTCTTCGTAAACGAGAAAATTTAAGCAAACATCATTTTACTTCACTCGCAGTAAACTCTAACAAAGCAATGCAAAAATCTAAAAAGACTTTAACTAATATTTATCATTTTACATTTTTTAAAATCACGTATAATACATTGACAACAACACAATAATACTTATTACTTTTATCAACAGAAAAAATGCAGGTGCATCGAGTAGATTAATAAAAATATTTTTTTTTTTTGCAGAAAAGAAAGAAACAATATTTTAAAAGCATTAAAAAAATCGTGAAGTCTATTAAAACTGTGTCCTATGCAGATAACACTCACACGAAAAGAAATCCACAAATTCGTTGGAAAATAAAATTCTAAATATTTTCACAATTTTATTTCCAAAAAACTAAATTATCTTGAGTATAAGACGCAAAAAAGTTATTGATTCAAAATGTAATAAAATATATTTATTTTTTAAACTATTTTATATTAGACACATGGAAGCAAATAAAGAAGTTTCTAGAATATTAAAAATATTTAAGTTTTTTTGTAAGCCAGAGTAACCAATAGAAGACATACAAATGTTTCTAGCGGATTGAATATAAAAATATGATTTGCTATGAAAAAATAAAAAAAAGCAATAAAAAACAAAGAAGAGGAAGTGCAACTATTTTTACTGTATGTTCAAAAAAAGAGAGGGAAAGATTCTAGAACTCAATAGAAACATACATTGCAATAGTTAATTATCTACATCAATTAACCAAAATTTTTAATCTCAAAAAAAAAAATTTTTTTCAAACACAATAAATGACGCTATTTTCCAAAATAAAAAACACATCACGATAAATAATAAAAAAAAATTGTTTAAATTATTAAAATTAAAATGGGAGCAAAATGTATTTCAGAAGACAATGAGTTCTTACATTGTGACTGAGATTGAAATTTTTAAAAATATTTTTAAAAAATTAAATATTAATAAATAAAATTAATAATTTAATTAAAATGTATTTCAGAAGACAATGAGTTCTTACATTGTGACTGAGATTGAAATTTTTAAAAATATTTTTAAAAAATTAAATATTAATAAATAAAATTAATAATTTAATTAAAATGTATTTCAGAAAACAATGAGTTCTTACATTGGAGACAGTACAATTTTTACACAAAAAAATTTTTTTTTGAAAAAAAAATTTTTTTTTTCTATATAAAAATTTTTTTTCTCTATATATAAAAAATTTTTTTTCTATACATAAAAATTTTTTTTTAAAAAAAAAATTTTTTTTTTCATAGAAAAATTTTTTTTTCAATAAAAAAAATTTTTTTTTAGGCTTTTCTTATTACGAGTGTAATGTTGAAATTTTAATGCGGATTCACAAATTCGGATAATCTGATGACAGATTTTTAAAATTCAAAATGGCGGATCCAATATGAATGGTCCGAAACTTTTTAATTTAATAGATTTTTCTGAAGTTTGGTATATAAGGGCTTGTGTGCTTGCTGATTACTATTTATCATGCCAGATTTTAATTTCACAAAGTGAAATTATTTTAAACGTTATTAAATTTCTGATGCAGTAATATTTGCATATGCGCAGTAACAACGATGTAGAAAAACTTAGTTTAATTTTAAGAGGAATTTAAAGTTATAGGTCAAACATTAAAAATATAATTTCATCTAACTTGAAACACCTTTAAAATTTAGGTCAACTTTAAGAGCACGTGACTTGCACGTGAAATATGAACAAAATATTCCCTCTAGAAATATTAGGTCCTTGTTAGGTCAATATTTATTTTTATGCTTAGAGTCCCAGATCCAATATTACGTCAGTCAAGACAGGGGCGTATGTCTTAAACTTTGCGTGGGGTGCTTGACCACCCTCACTGTTACCGAAAAAGTATCAAATTGCAACGAATTGATCTCAAAGAGTGGATCAAATAATCATTTTATCTCAATTTTTGGATCACTTTAATCCATTTGGGGATTATTTTGACATTTTTAGAAAAACAGTGCTAGTTTTCCGTTCTAGGATTAATAATCAATCGGATTAGCATAAAACTTGATACTTGGGGCTAACGTAATTGTAGTCGAAATTTTTAAACTAAAAATTTCGAGATCGACACACTGTTTTTCTAAAAATGTCAAAATAATCCCCAAGTGGATCGAAACGATCCAAAAATAAAGATCAAATGATGATTTGATCCACTTTTTGAGATCAATTCGTTGCAATTTGATACTTTTTAGGTAACAGTGCAGAGTAACAAAATTTAAAATATTTGTATGGGAGAGTGGGGCAAACCGGACCGTTGGGTAAACCGAACCCCCCTCAATATTTTAGGAAATGGCGAAATTGTCAAAAGTGCTATTTAGATATTTGAAACAACCATGTGAAGTATACCTTATTTTTTCAATTTGACATTTTTTACTTTTGTTTGTGCAACATATTGCATTATGTAAATGCAATATTATAAATAAAAAACCAAACGGTCCGATTGATTCGTTTAGTCACAAGAGTTAAATAACCGTTAGGGGGTCCAGTAGCCCCACTCTCCCCTAATATTTTTATAAAATTAATTTTGCTCAGATTTTTTAGGTTTCTTTCCAGTGAGCACTTTTGTTTAAAATGTGTCAAAAGGAAGTATTATCACAGATGTCTTAAAGACTTCCTGTAGATGTTCTATGTATTGGTCATAAGATGTTTGTTCATTTCATTGAAAACTGAAATGTTAAACTTTGTAAAGGTTCATATCTTTCTTGTACGGATGAGGTTCTTTACACTGCAAAAACAAATATCTTAAAATACATTATAATCACTTTCAAAACGCTTAAAACATCTTATTTTTCTATCTTCTATCTTAGAAACTAATGCATTTTAAGATGCTTTGGATGACTTTTTGAAAACAACTTAAAAGTGACTACCTAATTATCTTAAAATAAGATACCCGTATAGAAAAATTTCGTGGAGCTAGGCTGGAACCACGCTAGTGTTCCATTGCACTGTAATGGCGCTACTAGCATTTCAAACATCTTTGTCGTCTCGCGCCGTCCTCGCAATCGGCTCGCAGTGCAAGATTGCAAACATATCCTCATCTGTCAAAACTTTTTCTTTCGCGAATTTAGAAATTAACCATGTTATTTGATTTGAGAAGTTAAAAAATGAATCGTCGAATATCAACGTAATGATGTTTATGCTTTATCAATTTTATTTCTATTTATTTATTCCATAATATTAAGGGCATGTCCAAGTTGTGAAATGTAAACAAACCAACATGTAAACAAACAAAGCACTAAAATCACATTTTTCAAAGAGCCTTTTTTCTCACAAAAATTACCATTAGAAAACTTATTTTTGTAAAAATGATAAATTAGAGTGTCAAAGTTTCCAAAAAAATCATTTTTGAGTGTGATCAATAAAGAGAAATTAGTAAAACAACTAATTCAAATGACCTGTAAAATAGCATTTTTGACGGGTCGCGAGAAATAAACTGTTTGAGTATATCAACCGCACTGACGATGAAGAAGTCTCATATCAGCGATTGGACCTTCAACATGTGGAAGGGGAAATTTTTCCCTTTCCTCCATGAATTTACCAGGAGAAAGGGTAAAAACTTCTTCAACGTCCGTGCGGTTAATATAGTCAAACACTTTAATTTTTCGCGATGTCAGACGATTGCTCTCCGCGCACGCGCAGACCGTGCCAAGGACGCATTGAAAACACTATGCAAAAACACACATTTTGTTTTACTCTGAAAATCACTTATTATCACATACTTTCAGGTATACTAGGTATAGTTTATTACTAAATTAAATATTAATTTAAATATTAATATTAATTTGTTTTAGACTGTAACTCACTTATTTTAACATACTTGCAGGTATACTAGGTATAGATACCAAATTCAACACTTCAATTTACCATTTTCATAAAAAAACTGTAAATTTCTATTCATTTACGAAAATGTGATGGTCGAAAAAATCCTCAATATTCGGTCTTCTACTGCTGCTTTTTTTCGACCATCACATTTTCGTAAATGAATAGAAATTTACAGTTTTTTTATGAAAATGGTAAATTGAAGTGTTGAATTTGGTATCTATACCTAATATACCTGAAAGTATGTGAAAATAAGTGAGTTACAGTCTAAAACAAAATGTGTGTTTTTGTATAGTGTTTTCAATGCGTCCTTGGCACGGTCTGCGCGTGCGCGTAGAGCAATCGTCTGACATCGCGAAAAATTAGTGTTTGACTATATTAACCGCACGGACGTTGAAGAAGTTTTTACCCTTTCTCCTAGTAAATTCATGGAGGAAAGGGAAAAATTTCCCTTTCCACATGTTGAAGGTCCAATCGCTGATATGAGACTTCTTCATCGTCAGTGCGGTTGATATACTCAAACAGTTTATTTCTCGCGACCCGTCAAAAATGCTATTTTACAGGTCTTTTGAATTAGTTGTTTTACTAATTTCTCTTTATTGATCACACTCAACAATGATTTTTTTGGAAACTTTGACACTCTAATTTATCATTTTTCTAAAAAAATGTTTTCTAATCGTAATTTTTATGAGAGAAAAAGATGTATAAAAAAGCCGATTTTAGTGCTTGGTTTGTTTACATTTTGCTTTGTTTACATTTCACAACTTGGACATGCCCTTAACGAAAAAGAAATACTGTCAGCTGATTCGAGAAAATTTTTTTTTACAAAAAGTGTGTTTAAATTGTTTATATATGTGTATAAACAAAAATAGAATAATATATTTCTACTATAAATGTAGAACATATTTATTGGTTTATTAATTAATCAATTAATTCAAGTAATTTCAAAGTTAACAATTTACAAAAGAATAGAATTTTTAAGTTTAGTTGTTGCAGCAGAAAAATTTTTTAACCAAAATTTTCTTTAGCTGAATTTTTATTAAGACAAATTTGCGTCCGATCGAAATTTTACTAGCCCAAATTTTCATTTAACAAAATTGTCATTCGCCCAAAATTTTACCAACCTGAATTTTTATTTAATCAAATTTTCGTCATGCAGAATATTTACCTAACCGAATTATCCTTTGATTGAATTTCTATTTTTAAAAAATATAACATTCAATCCTCTTAACTATTTTTTATTGAACCGAATTTTTCTTTGGGTCCTAGAAATTAGACAATATAACAAATTCACGAATGAAATATGATTATTATGTATTTTTCACTTTTTGACACTTTATGCCGGAGAAATTGGAGGTTATGTTTCAATCTAGCGGAATCGACTCGCTCCATGGATGGCGCTAGATGACTATAACATTTGCAGGGGTGGAGCGAGGATAGATCCAAACTTCCACTATTAATTTCTACACGGGTACCTCTTTTTACAGTGAAGACGCAGTGTTTCAAGCCCAAGATACCTGAGTTCGATGAGATCTCAGTTCGATCCAAGCTTCGTAAGAATGTTTTAATTATTTCTGCATATTGTAGAAAACATAAAATTGAACTTTAACTAAATTTAATACAATATTTCTGTGTTTTAATTTAGAAAATATTATAAAAAAATTGTTAATTTAAGACCTGTGAAAATGTGAAAAAGACTTCAGAAGACGTCTTCTTAAGCAGATATACAAATATTTTACAGTCCAGCCTATGCCTATTTGGTTATTTATTACTTAGCAGGGATCTCTCCGTATATTCTGACATTTAAATCCATGGACTGTAGTCCCGAGTCAAAGTTTTGATTTTCTTTCGCTTCTCTTGATTCTCTATTGATTACAATGTCCGACAAAGATTTTTCTGCCCCTTCAATAATTCTGGTCACTTTCGATAGATTTTTTCACACTGATTAAGCATCTGAAAAGAAAAATGCTCCAGCACATCAAGTTTTTGAGAAAATTAGTGTTAAAAAGTGAAAAAGTATGTTTTTGTCTATATTTGATTATGATTAAAAGAAAAATAAGAAGTGATCGAATTTTGATTCTGGTTTCAAATGAATGCTTCAATTACAACCAACAATTTCCTTGAGGAAGAATTCGAAGGCATTTCCGATAAGGAAATTAAAAATTATTTTTTCTTTTGCATAAAATTTAGTTATTAATCAAATTTTATTAGCACCATGTATAACCTCAGCATTGTGAAACAAGTGATAAGCAAATGATTTTTTAGCACTTAAATTCATAACATTTTATATTATTTTCAGGTTACTTATATTTTATTCCAGAAAAATGTTTAGCAATCTTGATATACAAACTCTACAAAATAAATAATTTGAACATATAGTTGATGTCTTTGAAATAAAGTTTTTCTGTAAATTTTAAAGTTATGTTTTTCCAAAATTAAAACCTTGCTCTTAGGAATTGTTTTTATGCATTAGAATAATAGCACACAATATTAATTTAATTTATTTAAAACTAAGATAAAAACTGTAAAATACAATGAACGCTTAAATAAAATTAAGCAAAAGAAAAGAGAAATAAGAGAAGTTAAGAAAACTACTTAAATCAAGACTGAATAAAGTAAAAGTGACCAAAAAGAAGAAAGCTTGCAAGGTTAAATCATGAATTAGCTGTGGTAAAGTGGGAAATACACCTTGTTTCTACTGTAATGGTTATCATTTAGACTCAAATGAAGGCTGGGCTGCTTGTTCTGTCTGCAGCCAATAGGTTCATTGCAGTTGTGCTGTTGTCGATGACGAAGATGCTACCTTTATACTTGTGAAATTTGTCGACAGAAATAGCTTTTTTTTAGTACCCCATCTTACCCCCTAGTGGTGCAAAGATGGGGTATTTGCAATTTTTTCTATTTTATTAATTATAAGCTTTTTTAAGAAAGAAATGGCCTTTGTTCGCCTATTTTACGAAAGACTGATTACCAAAGATGGTTATAAAAAAATAGTATATATTCAATAATTTTCGTTTTATTAATCATTAAACCTTAAGTACCCCATCTTGCCCCACCCTCACCAACATGGTGCTAATAAAATTTGATTAATAACAAAATTTAATGCAAAAGAAAAAATCATTTTTAATTACCTTATCAGAACTGCCTTTGAATTCTTTCTTAAGGAAATTGTTGTTTGTAATTGAAGCATTCATTTGAAACCAGAATCAAAATTCTATCACCTCTTAGTTTTCTTTTAATCATAATCAAATATAGCCGAAAACATGCTTTTTTCACTTTTTATCACTAATTTTCTCAAAAACTTGACGAGCTGTAGAATTTTTCTTTTTAGATTCGTAATCAGAGTACAAAAATCTATCGAAAGTGACTAAAATTATTGAAGGGGCAAAATCAGTGTCGGACAGTGTTATCCTTTGCTTATCTTGGTTCTCTATTGATTCTCTTCCATTCTTTTGATTCTCTCTTGGTTATCTTTTGCTTCTCTTCAACAGAGAATCAATTTTTATCAATATAAGCCAATCAAATTAGTTTGAAATTCGGCTATTAATATGTCATTATTAACAATTACAATTTAAGAGTTAGTCATACTTGATCCCTCGTTCTGTACTGTTATTCAAATGACAAAAGTTCAAAATTGTTGTGTTCTTTTTAGGGTTTAGTGGCCAAGGGCCAAAACCCTTATAGCGAGACTCCGGTGTCCGTCCGTAGTTTTTGGCAGCGTTGCCAAATCAACGGTTGCCATGGCAATCGTTATCATAGCAACCGTTGCTATGGCAACGTTGCCATATCAACCGTTGCCATGGCAAGCGTTGTCATAGCAACCGTTGCTTTGTTAATGTTTGTCATAATAGCCGTTGCCTTGGAAGCTTTTGCTATGTTGATGTTTACCATAACAACCGTTGCCATGGCAACCGTTACTATGGTAATGGTTGTTTTTTATTCATTCATTATCATTAACATCATTTTTGTCATTTTAGGCCACGAAACCCTATGATGTAGGCGCATTGCGCCTGCTTCTCTGCCTGATTTTTATTTCTATACTTTTTCATATCGTGTGCTTAAAACATCTTGTAAAAAACTATGAATTTGCGTAACCATTGCATTGTTAATTTGTAGA
This sequence comes from Leptopilina drosophilae, assembly GCA_032873175.1. Taxonomy (NCBI): domain Eukaryota; kingdom Metazoa; phylum Arthropoda; class Insecta; order Hymenoptera; family Figitidae; genus Leptopilina; species Leptopilina drosophilae. Next base: position 5,932,706 of record CM065483.1, read on the forward strand.
ATATTTTTTTTGTAATATACTGAACAAACTTAGTAACAAGTATACAGAGAAGTTATATTACATAGAAATGTGATAACAATTCAGTGATATTTAAAAAAATGTTGATATTCTTTGAAATTATTATAAAAAATGCTACTAAAACAGTTATACGAAAACAATTTTCAGACAAGTTTCAACATGCAGCGATGACGTAGTTTTTCATCTATTTTTATAGAGGATCAAAGGAGAATTATAAAAAATAAAAATTTCTAATAAGTAAAGAATCATTCAAGGAGCAATCGAAAATCAATTTGATTCTTATTTGTTCCTCTAACATGCAGAAAGGGAAATATCCGACAAAAAGAGAATCAAAAGGGAAGCAAAATTACATGCAAAAACATTCTGTTTTGATTCTCTTGATTCTTGAAAACTTACATTTTCAGAGAAGCAAAAGAGAATCAAAACTCCATTAAAAAAGGCACTAATTGGTATCTAGACAAAAATTAAAAATATCCATATTAGTAATCGATTATCTACTCCTCGCATCTCCGATGAGAATTTAGTAAGGGTCTAACCAGTGATTTCTAGTCTGAATTATCTTTTTAAATTTTGTAAATAATCTGTCTAGATATTTCTAGTTCGAATTTCTTCAAGATTCTAAAGAGTTTTTAGTCTGAAAATTTTGAGCGTGATTCTAATCAGAATCTAAGGTTTGGTAGAGTCACGTCTCTCTGTAGGCCAACGTAAAGTGATGCTTTTTAGTACGTAGTTACGAAAATACTGTGTATGGTAATTCAGTTAAAAAAGAGCTTTTGTTTGTGCTTGTTCGAGTAGAGTTCATCCAGTAGAGGCTTGAGTATGTTTCGGTTTAGTTATCTAGTTTTACCGTGTCTTACATCTCCAACTAAGCATTTGTAAAATATTGAGAGTTTCTAACCTCCTTGTTGCGATAGCTCGTGTTCATGTCATTCCGCGTAAAAAAATGTTGACTACCTTATGGCTACCTCAAGGCTGAAGGCTTATTTGAAGTTTAAAACTCCTCTAAACTTAGGACTGAATTTAGATATACGGCTCGCTTAAGGCTAAAGGTTTATTTGAAGTTAGAAACTTCTCTATAGTTAGAAGTTAGAACTGAATTTAAACATAAGGCTCGCTCAAGATTCAAGTCTCATTTAAAGCTCAAGACTTGTTTTAAGCTAAATACTCGTCAAAGACTTAACACTGAGCATTGTGGTAGTCTTGTGGTTGAATTGCGGTAACCAACATTTTTTACATGGGATGTTTTAGTTTTGAGCAACATTTGAACAAATAATAAATTAGAGCTTTGAGCCAAGAGTTAGTCTTAAGATCTAAACAAAGTATAAGATAATTGAGTTAGGACTTATAAGCTTTAAGTAAATCGCCCTTTTAAAAAAATGTTGGTTACCTTAAGGCTACATCAAGACTATCTCAGAGCTACCTTAAATCTCAAGGCTCACTTAAGGCTCGAGACTTGATTGAAGCTAAAAACAGTTCTGAAGCTCAAGACTCACTAAAGGTTGGAGACAAGGTTGAAACTTTAGCTTTAAGATTATTTTAGCTTCATCCTTATCTGGAGAATTTTACATTTTTTATAAACTACGAAGAATACTGTCAAAAATAATTAGTTTTGTGGTCTTCACGATAAATATTAAATAGCCGCGAGGCTAGCAGTTGCTTTTCGTTATGTATATGCAATTTCCTCGATAATAATGTCTTAATGATTTATTATTATACATAATTTAAATTTTCAATCATTTCGTTGCGTTCCGTATACCGTATGTGTACCTACGCAATGGAACTCTTATGATATATATCGACAATTCCGTCGCCTGGTGAGGACTGTAGGAATTACATCCAAAAGCGCTAGAGTTGGGATAAGTCAGCCTAGGTGAGGTGTTAATTTCTACATTTCGAGGATAGAGAGAAAATATAAAAATATATATAATATATAAATCGATTTCTTTCTCTCCTGATTCGTATTTATCACTTCTTATCAATTATATTTCTTCCCATATAGCTTTGTATAAAAAGGAGTTTAATTTTGGTGTACGGCACCTTTGATTTTAGTGCTAGTGTAACTCACACTTCTTCTATTTTTTGGTTGCCAAAGTTAACACCAACCTTGGGCTAACCTCACAACCCTAGCAGTCAATCATTATTCGTACTTGAGTTTCTATATTGATACAGATTAATGGTTTTTATGTAAAGTTAGAAAAACAGATTAAATGTTACCATTTGTTCACTAACAGTTAAAATATTTTATGTTTCGTCAAAAGGTAGGTCCAATTTCAACTAATTTACATGTAAATTTAATTCATAATTTAAATTTCATTGTTACCTATAAGAGATTGTTAAGTTTTGTGAAAATTTATAAGTAAATAGTGGTTACGATACATAAAAAATTATGTCAAACATGGCCTACTTTTTGACCTTTAGCCCAAGGAATGTATAGTGATGTCAAAAAATAACTTTACTTTGATCTTAATATTTACCTACTAGTTTACAACTTCTACGTTACGAAAATTTACGTGAAACATTACTTACTTTGTGATCCATAAGTGCTAGATTTTAATTTTCGACATGTTCTAATTATGTTATTTAATTTGATTTAATTTGTTCGCCTTTTATTAGTGAAGAAACATTGTTTATTTCTTCCGAATAACTAAATAAAAAAGGTAAATTATAAATAATATAAAAATACTTTGAATATAACAATTTGAGATGTTAAACAACCTTATGTCGATTTGATTTTAAAAATTATAAAAAAATCTATTTCAAAATAAGAAAAGTACCCGGCTACCTCGTTATAGTCCCATAAAGGTTAAGAATCAATAAATGAAAATTAGCCATTAGTTCTGATTTTAAAAAAAAAAATAATAAAGACGAAACTGGTTGAAGCTAGCAGTCATACTCAGCACCAATCTACAGGCGTCAACTAGTAATTAATGTAATTAATAAATAAAAACTTAACAAATTTACTATTTAGTGATTATAGATTCTCAAGTAACAATACTTGATCATCTTTTTAATTATTTAGTATTATTAAATTTAATTAAAATCCCATGTAGAAATTGAACCTAGGATTGAGTAAGACCCTGAATAGATGCCCTGTCGCCAGCGAAGATCAGAATAGGAAAACTCGCCAGGATTCTAATTTTGACACATTTTTTATTTTTCGAATTAAATTTTTTTTAATTTTCATTATTTCTTAAGAAAATAAATAAAATTCAGTTTTTGCACTTATTGAAATTTTTAAAATTTAACTTCAAAATAATTACTCTATAATAAATATATATAATATAAAATAATAAAAGATTAAGCAATTGGTATATATTTTTATAAAACATGCTACATTTTATTTAACCATTACAATTTGAAAACTTATTTACATTGAATTCTATTTCATGATAAACTAACAATAAGTAGTTACAATTCTATTGAAAATTTTATTTTAATTTTATTAGTATAAACAAATATTGTTTTGACATTACGCTTATTTGAAAAATTTAAAAACAGCTAAGCATAAACTAAATTAATATTAAGGAATTGAATTAAGTCGTAACATTTACCCGTTTAAGGTATTGCATCCTCTAATTGTTTTTCTATACATTTTTTTAAATTTAACTATACGTTCTTATAATAATTTTATAATTGAAATATTTGCAAAATTTGAAGGATTTTCACCGCACGTTACTAAAGATATTTACTATTAATGTTGCGTTTTTTCATGTAAAATGTGATTAATGGGAAGGGGGCTACATTTTTATAAATATAAACATGAATTGTTTATAGACATTTTTAATAAGTAAAGTTTAACACACTAATACATTTAGAACTAAAATTTGCAAAAAAACCTCTTTAGTTTACTGTCTTTTTTTACAATTATGAACTGGGGGTGCGTTCATGTAACTCTCACTTTCACTTTTCACTCTCACTTTCACTCAAAAAAATTCTCACTCTCACTTTCACTCAAAAAATTTTTTACTTTCACTCAAAAATTCTTAGTCTCATTTCTACTCAAAAATTCTCATTTTTAACTCTCATTTTCACTTTCACTTAAAAAATTCTCAATTTTCTCTGTCACTTTGACCTAAAAAATTCTCACTTCTCACCCCCACTTTCACTCAAAAAATTTCCACTTTTCATTCTCACTATCACTTTCACTCAAAAAATTCTCACTTTCTCTCTCACTCTCACTTAAAAAATTCTCACTTTTCACTCACACTTCAAAAATTGATCAAGAAAATAACGGTAAAAAATGTTTAAATTGATGTATCTTTCTTGCATGTCTATAATGTAAAGTGAAAGTGGGAATTTTTTTGAGTGAAAGTGAGAGAGAAACTCAGAGTGAAAAGTGAAAGTGTGAATTTTTTGAGTGAAAAGTGAAAGTGAGTTACATGAACGCACCCCTAAAGCTTTAATTTATGACGTTAAAAGTATTATATAGCATCCCCACCACACAGTACATTTAAAGTGCACTGCGATTTGACGCATGTACGACTATATTTGTGGTAATAGGTGCAGTCTAAGCTGAAATTAAAAGACCTTAATGAAGAAAGTACTGTAGTACGTTCAATAGCATTACGAGGCGACAAACTTTTAACTTCTATTACAGAGGATGTAATACCTTCAACTTGGACAATAAAGCGAATTTTCTCTAGGTGACGAAGATTTTAATGTATTGAATTCATTCATGAAATATGTTCATAAAAGAAAAATAATAAAATAACAATAATAATATATTAAATAGGCGAAAAAGATATCGTTCATTCAGTCCTTCTTTCCATTTTTTCATTCTCGATATTACTTTTTAATTTATCCAATTCTTCTTTTATCTTCTTAAATTGATTCACTCTTTTGTTGTTGTTATGCTTCCTTTTTCTGAATGCTGTCAATTCCTTATTAGATTGGTTTAAATTTTGAATTTTAGTAATTTCACCTAGAATAATTATATTATTATTATTAAAAGAGAACAAAGTAAAATGTGAGATGTTAAAACAATACCAGAATGGATTAAAATAATCTGCAACGCTTTAATCCCTCTCGGATGAAACTATCAACACAGAAGATTTAAATAATCCATTTTGATATTATTCTTTACTATGTATGAAATTTTACTTCAAGCTGTACATCAAGTCAATAATTTGTTAAAATTTGCTAAATTTAGTTTCATTAACCTTTTCGTGCCTCCGGTATATATGTTGGCATCCACATGAAAAAGGGTCCATTTTAGCACTATTGGACTAATCTTTTTGTGCGTATTCCTTGCAAAATTTAGAAAATTTTGAATGATCTTGCAACTTTATTGATAAAAAATTCACTGAGTTACAAAATTTCAAAATTTACAATGCAAAAACCCTCATTTTGAGAAAAACAGAATTAAATATTGCAATATCAATTAATTATTATATCTCTGGTTCTTCTAGGAAGTTATTCAGATAAGAATTGTTTCCAGTCTAGGACATCTTGAAACACCCCCCCCTTAATTCGAAAATAAGTAAAATTGATAAAATGGGCCTTTTTGAAATGGAGGTCCACATATATGTCTCACTTATAAGAATTTATGTTATTCTTAAAAAAGTCAACTAATCAATAAGCGATAAAATTCTTTCTATTCCGAATGGCCGCTGCTACAATTTAAAAAATTAAAAAATAACGTAGCACAATTATAATTATTATAAACAATAGGTTACATATTTATAAGAAAATAACGAAATCTTATTTTTCAAAATTTTCTCAAATTCACTTGAAATTTCTTACTCAGAATTTTGGAAAAATGTTCGACATATTGGATCCGCCATTTTGAATTTTCAAAATTTTGAAAAATGTTACTTTAGATTTGAAATCAGCGATTCCAAAAACCTTTGACTAACAAGTTTCAACGAAATCCAATTTCTAGGTTTCTCGAGGGCACGAAAGGGATAAGGACAATATTAAGTTAGTTAGTATTAAAATTGTTTATTAAAAATTAATCTATTATATAATTAATACGAAATCTTTGTAGGTTAATAGAAAAAAATGAACAAAATTGTTGTTTACATTTCTTGAACTAGTAATTTCATTTACATAGAAAACATTAAATTTAAAAAATGTTATTAGTAAATAGTAAAATTTTAAGTAGTGTCAGATGGGGTAAACAGAAACAAGCTGTAAATCGAAACAGTAGTTATTTAAATTAAGTAAAGAATTTCAAAAATTAATACGGCTGTTGTGGGTGGTCTAAGGTTCAAGTTTTGAGGCCATATTTATTTTTGAAATTATTTATTTAACTGAATTAAATACTGTTTCCATTTACCCCTAAATTTTATCAATGTTGAAGTGGTAAATAAAAACAGCTGATTATTGCTATTTAAAGATACCCATATTTTCTACTATCCCATAGAGTTGTTCAGCGGAAGTGAAATAATAACTCTAAACACAAGAATATCGGAAGTAATCCGATTTATGAAAAAATCATATGTTATTGGTGAAATTTAGTACATCTGTTAGAGGGGTTGTTCACTGTTTCTATTTACTTCAACTGACTCTAATCCATTTATTGTTCAAAATAAAATTCATGAAAATTTTGGTCTCATTTAATACATTTCTTTATGCAAATTATTTTTATGAAAGATATTTACATTCATTCAGGACATCTGGGATGATTGTTTGTGTCTCCTGATGACATGTCTTTGCGGCTATAAAATATTAAAATCATTATTAATATTGATATTGAAAATTAAAATACATGAAAAATATTATTAACCATTGATTATTTGTGGTAAAGTTAATGAAAATTTTCTGGTTATGTTTCAAAATTTTTTTTTACAAATTATTCATTTATAAACAATATTTACGTTCATGTTGGACATCTGAGATCATCGTTTGCGTCTCCTTATCACATTTCACAGTGGCTACAAATATTAAAATTATTGTTAATATTAATATTAAATAAAATTAGTATTGTCATTAAGTATTAGACATGAGACAAATAGCAAAATATCCATCTGGTGATTTTGTGGTTTAAACGTACTACATGTTTTTACTTGAAACTTTGCAGACAATTTTGTAGCAAAATTTATGATAGAACGTCCATAAGCGTACGTCCTGCCAAAAGGCCATTTAGATAAGACTTTAAAAGTAAAGGAATTTAATTTTTATTTTCCAGAACTCCTTAAGATTAAAGTAGATAAAAAGATGAAAAAAAACATTTAAGTTTTTTAAATAATAATATTAAACCATTTTTCAAAGCCCTCAAACTCTTCAAGCCCTATAATTATTCTCAGTACAATCTTAATGACAATTCTGATTTTCAAATTATTTTTTTTTAACTCATAGTTTTATTAAGGATATTTACATTTGTTCGTGGCATCAAATATTCCAATGGTCTGCATTCCTCTATCACATATGTTTGCGACTATGAAGTATTACAATTTTTAGTATTAATAAATATTGTTCTATTAAAAAATAATAATTTATTAAAAACCTTCAAAGAATGTTGAAGTTTCTTGATGTATTGAGACGCAGGAATTCTTCCCGAAAGACATTTGATCGAACGGCATTTGATCGAAAGGACATGTGATTGAAAAGTCATTTGATCAAAAAGTCATTTTATCGAATAGACATTTGTTCAAAAGGACATTCGATCCAAAAGTCATTTGATCGAATAGACATTTGATCGAAAAGCCATTTGTTCGAAAGGACATTCGATCGAATAGACATTTGATCGAATTGAAAATTGCTCTAAAATATATTTGATCGAATTGAAATGTGCTCAAAAAGACATTTGATCGAATAGAAATTTGCACGAAGAGACATTTGATCGAATATATATTTGCTCGAAAGGGCATGTGATCGAAAAGTCATTTGATCAAAGAGACATTTGATGGAAAAGACATTCTATCAAATAGACATTTGATCGAAAAGTCGTTTGAACGAATCTTTTTTGGCATAAGAGTTTCCCTTCTTTATTCTACAAATAGTCATAGCATAAATACCATTACCAAAAGTAAAGCTTAAAGTTTGTACATAATTAACTTCTATAGTATTTCATGCTATGACTATTTGTGGAATAAAGATGGGAAAGTCTTATGCCAAAAAAGATTCGATCAATCGACTTTTCGATCAAATGTCCATTCGATCAAATCACTTTTCGATCAAATGTCTATTCGATCAAATGTCTATTCGATCAAATGTCTATTCGATCAAATGTCTTTTTGAGCAAGTTTCCATTCGATCAAATGACTTTTCGATCGAATGTCTATTCGATAAAATCACTTTTCGATCAAATGTCTATTCGATCAAATGTCTATTCGAACAAATGTCTATTCGATCAAATGTCTTTTTGAGCAAATTTCCATTCGATCAAATGATTTTTCGATCGAATGTCTATTCGATAAAATGACTTTTCGATCAAATATCTATTCGATCAAATGACTTTTCAATCAAATGTTCTTTCGATCAAATGTCTTTTCGTTTAAATGTCTATTCAATCAAATGACGTTTCCATCAAATGTCTATTCGATCAAATGTCTTTTTGAGCAAATTTCCATTCGATCAAATGATTTTTCGATCGAATGTCTATTCGATAAAATGACTTTTCGATCAAATATCTATTCGATCAAATGACTTTTCAATCAAATGTTCTTTCGATCAAATGTCTTTTTGATAAAATGTCCATTCGATCAAATGTCTTTCGGGAAGAATTCCTGTGCCTCGATGTATTATTATTTTTATATAAATTCATTGTACAATTCAGTTATTGAATTTTTAAACTATTATGATAGTTCAACTCCTTTTAAAAAGAAATTGAAATGTATTTTCTTTATGTTTTTAAATACATACTTTTTATCGAATCTCCATCTTGTGCTGTATTTTCTTTGCGGGTACCTGTTCAATTTTATGAAAGTTTAAATTATACATTTTCAATCAATGTTCTTTACAAACTTACACTAATTTATAAATGTTTAATTACCGGTAAAAATTGTTTCCTCAGTATAGTTGGATGTTTTATACAAAAAAGATGTGCTACCTGGATTTTTTTCTACTTCAACATTTAGCAATTCCTCTTCCATTGCGTTGAATGGTTCTGCAATTTCTGTAATTTTGAAAAATACATTTGTTTAAAATCTATGTAAATAAAATCAGACTTTTATCTGCACATTGCATAGAATTTGAAAAATTATGTTTAATTTTTCTATTCGAGAAGTAAGAATTCCAAAAATGCAAATAAAAAAAATGTATGTATGTGTGTATGTCTGTCCGCAATATTTTGTCTGTTAATAACTCAAAACCGATTTGCCGATTAGAAGGAAACTTGGCATTCTCTGAAGTATTAATCTAACTTAATAGCTTTGCCATATCCGATTGGAAAATATTAAGAGTAACAAAAAGTTAGAACTTTTTTTTACAAAATTAAAAAAAAAATTTGTTAATTTTTTGTTAAATTGATGTGACAGTTTTTCATTGCCTTTTTAATTTAAGTACAACTAATTTTCACTATAAAAATGAAATATAAATAATAAATCCGATTTTTTAAGCCACAATCATTTTTTTTTATTTTTCTGTAATGCATCATGTGTTACCTTTCTGTTTTTTGTGTATTTTTTTATTGTTACTTACCGATAAATTCATCTTCTCTAAGATTGTTGTCATTGTCTGATGTATCTAAATTGAAAAAATAAATAAATTATTTTAAATATTAGTGTCATAAATTTATAGAAGAATCCTGGTATCCGAGTTTAAGTCGACCGAACGTATTTTTGATAACCCTGCCGGTAAATGTAGTCATTAGATATGATAGTTTTTTATGTTACTAATTACTAGTACAATTAATTCTGTATCAATTTTTAAAAAAAGGTGTTTACCACTCTTAAAGTGGAAGTACCTTAATATATTTTCGACAAAGTGAGCTCGGATCACCGGGATTATTTTTAAATAGTTTTTATTCCTTACCAAGTAAATTTTCATCTCCACCATTAATGTCATCCAATTCAGAAGTGCGGGAAGGATTTAATGGATTTGGAGTTTCTATAGATTGGAATGTTTATTTTATTAATGTATCTTTAATATAATGAAGGACAATGTAATCATTTAGCGGGTAATTAAAATGACTTATTCTAGAGGAATGGATAAAAACCTTTCTTAAGGAAAAAAATACATAGTTTTGAGAATGTGTTTTGTGGGAACGTAGAAAGAAATATGTTTATTTTTTAATGTCATGTTTTTTTATTTGTTATGAAAAACATAATTTACACTTAATTGCAAAAAAAGACGTATATGACAGTCCGCTTTAATATTTATGAGAAGAAAGACCTTTTGACCAAAAAACTTTTTAATTCGAGACTAATTGCATTTCATTTTAATGATCTTAAAGTGTTAAAAACCGTCTAAATCGGAAAATTGACTTTATTAGTCAGAAGGTCTCTTTTGTCAGACGTGGTAAAATATATTCATCCAATAAAGTTTAGATTTTAACTCTATTGCGTAATTGTAAAAAAGTTTTTTTTAAAGAAAATAAGTTTAACAATAAAATATCCAAGTTTCTATCCTAGCAATAGAAAATATTTCGTATATTTGGGTATTTGCAAAATCTCCACGAATTTTGAATGACCTAATTATTTAAATACTGATATTTACCGTCAGCAGGAGCAGGTTCGTTCTCCTCTTCAAAATCATCTAAATCAAAAATTATTTATGGCATTATTAAATTATCTTCAACTATTCTATCGTCATCCTTCTCTTTGTATTTAAAAAACGGTCTAAAAAAGTTTACGAAACAATATGATTTTATAAAATATAAAGTTTCTGGGATATATTAATTCGAATTTAAGGTCAGTTTTTTAAAATTGAAACTAGCGGTTCTAACACATCGGACAAAAAAATTAAGAAATCGCTGATTTGCTTAAAATTACTACTGGGGGATTTTACGAGTTATTGATCACGAACATGATGTCAATATGACATCATATTAGAATTTAACAACCTCAAAAACTCTCGAGAAATAAATGTATTGTTTAATATTTTTTGTAGAAGGCTATATATGAACACTGGCGAAAAGGTGTTATGATTTTTTTGATTATATATGGGCCGTAGAATGTTATGGGGTTAATAAGTTCAGGACTAAAAATTTTGAACAAAATCGGAATATTATCGGATTATAAAGTTCAGTTCTTAAACTGATCCTAAATGCGTAAAATTTTTCATTACAAAATTTAATTGTACTATTGGCAAAATTGTTTATTCGTCTTAAATATTTTAATAAACACAACAATATAAATAAATAGTTATAAATTAAAGAAGTATTAAAATGTAAAAAGGCTGAATCAAAATTTCTACTTAATGTAAATAAATATATTTATTGTTAAAAGTAAAATGATAAAATATAATGGTATATTAGTAAACTTTTAAATGTTTTCAAGAATAAAAGGACTAAAAAATTAAGATAAAAAAATACCAAGAGAAGCATGCTCACTGACTTATAATAGTATACAAAGCCACAAAAACAGCCATTTATTACTTTTGCGTTTGTAGTCCGAGACGTGAACAAATTTTTGCAAACGTCAAAGTAAATAATTCAGCAGCTTTGATCTGTTCCCAGTTAAAAATTTGTCTACTTTATTTGTTTACGTATTAAATGTTTATTTGATGAGGTTATATAGTCTCATCTCGGTTTCGGAAAATAAGAATTTGTAAATCTCGTCTTCCCGTGTAGAAATTTCGCTATAGCCCGGATCAGGGACAGATCAGGCCTTCCCTATCAGCGAATAAAACACACGGCCCGATATGGCCCTTATCAGGAAATCCACATTTGAGTTTCGCCCCTATCTGGCCCAGGTCGGGCCGTGTGTTTCATTCCCTAATATGGCCATACTAGGGAAATTTCTATATGGTTTGGTATCGTCTCGGTTTCGTCAACTTAGATATTGTTTGAGTCGCGCTTTTATAATTGTGGTCTCGTTTTTAAAGAAAATGATCTGAAAAACGAATATAATTACAAAAAATTATTTATAAATAATATATTTAAATATAATATAACAACGTCCGCCGAAATTAAACTTTTTTTTCACCCATGAACAAACTAAGAATTTACGGAAACTAGAGCTAAAAATAAGCGTGTTTCTGGCCGCTTTCGAAGATCAAGTTATTTACGGTTTTTTATGGGTAAAAATAACCCTTTAACAATAGGTAACCAATTGTCTTGCAAAAAATGTTGAAAAATGGGGAGTTTATATTCCAAAATTATTTAAACGTTATTGTGACTATTAAACATACCCTTACCAATATTTTAAATCCAAGTTTTAACCCTAAAACTAGCCCTATTTTGATTTAATTTAAAGATACCAATAAAACTAAAAAAATGGATTTTTTAAAAAAATAATTGTTGAATTATTTTAATATAATTTTAAAGTCTATCATTTATAGTTTTTCACCCCAATTCTGATTTCAAAACCAATCCCTAAGTTAAATCAATATATTTAATACTGCCTTATGAGTTTTGGAATTTTATTAAAATTCGAATTTTAGGGTTTTTGGGATCGCTAATTACAAATCTGAAGTAAGTTTTTAAATATTAAATATAGCGTATCCAAAATAACGGACAAATTCGAAAATTTATCTTATTTTTACACTGACAGAAATAATTTGGATGTATTAGGAATTTGGTTATGTTTAAGAATTTCCTTAAAGTTTTGGTAACCCAAATGTTGATTTTATCTCAGGTTAAATGAGAAATTTATAAATAAGGAACACTTAACCTACAATTTGTAATAAGGTTTCCTTCATTCAAATATTTACATGTTAAAATCATATGAACCTCTTTTGTGAGCGTATGAAACTAAAGAGAAATTTGGTTAAGAGGTTAGTACGGTTTAGAAATATTCGTCTAGTTCTAATGGTATGTTTGAAATGCCTCAACTGTTGGGCTGTTTTTATTTCAGCAATATATAGTAATACTATAATATAGTAAAACTATATGTGTAATATAACCTAAATTATGCCTGTACAATTCACTTTTTTATTTCAGTATATAAAATTTAATAACCATGGTATTTCGAAATTGCAGAATATTTAGGAGGTCCCCTAAAGTCTATATTTAGACTATATGGGAATTTAATTTAAATGATTGAAATACACATTTTTACAATATCTATATTTAAGTCGACTTTAAATTATTGTCAAAATCCGACTTCAAATTCGTAATCAGCGAACCCAAAATCCATCAATTAAAAAGTTTAAAGTCGATTGGATTAAAATTTAAAAATTGTTTCCTGTATTTATCAGCAGCCTTTTTTTAAAAAAGCCCTTTGTATTAAAGGGTTAATACTACTAGAACATTCATGTTTTACCTACAATCAACTAAAATATAATTCTTATTTTTAAAACTGTATATTTAAATTACTTAAACTAAATTCCCAAAAGGTGTAAATATAGGCCTTGGGCCTCCTTTTAAGTTAGTTATGTTAAATTAAAATTTTTTGACAAATTTCAATTAAATTTAGATTTCTATTTTTAAATTGTCCGACATTTTGATATTCTAAAAACTGACTTTAGATTTTCAATTATAGACTCCTAAAACCTTTGAATACAAAGTTTCATAAGATTCCTAAAATCATAGGGCAGTATTCAACATATTGATTCAGCTTAGGTATTGGTTTTGAGATAAGGGTTGGGGTGAAAAATTGAAAATGGTTTTCTAAATTTTTTGAAAGACACTGTTTAAAGGTTGCTTTTACTCCTAAAAACCGTAAACGTCTTTTTCTCGATAAACGGCCTGAGGGGGGGGTATTGAATCAGTCGCAAAAAATTTCGTTTTCGATATTTTTTTAGTGTTAAACGTGTAGAATAATCACTGTAATTATGTATTGTAAAGGTCTCGTCGAGAGTTTCATCGATGTTTGCTCTTATATTGGCGTCGCCTCGATCTTCTACCGTAAAATTTTTAGTCATATTGTCTCGACTTATGCAGCTTTACTTGACAACATAATCTGACCAGTCATTGACTGCAAAAAGAGGGCGTTACATTTTTAATCAGTCTTTTGTAAAAGTTTCTTTCCAGTCAGTGGTCTGTATCTGAAAATTTTTTTAGTGTTTGGACAAAACTGACTAAAAATTTCTTCCTTGATGTAACTTACGATAAGTATTCGTAAAAAAGTGTCAATTTCTGATAGCAGACGACAGAGAGCAAAAGCTGTTTAACAAAAGTGAAAGTAGTGTTGATTTTTACCTATAGATTGAAATATGAATTCATCACTTTAATATGCTCAAAAAATTGGTTTGCTTCATGTCGTTTGTTATCTGAAAATGCAGTTTTTGTACCTGTGAAACAAATTTATTCACCTTCTGCAGATAATGGATCTAACCCGTTCAATACCTCTGAAATAGGTGGCCAAACTAATTCTATGTGCTTGGTTGCTAAAAAGATTTTAATATGTTATTAATTAAAGTAGCAATTATTTCACTGTTTAAAATTGTGAGAAAACTTTTTTAATGTCAGCACAGTAAAAATAATGACTTCTCTTAAGTCAACAAGGCAGTTTTAAATTTTATCAGGATGTAACATTTTTTAAGCAGTCAAATCTGAATTTACGCAATGGATTTCAAAGGATTTTACATTAAAGCAAACAGTGTTAAAGTTAAGATTGATTTTACAGTAGGATATTCTTTTTACTATGAGTATTTTTTTAAGCCATTGTTCATTTACAGTTTAAATACTGATTAATATAAATCTTTCATGATGATTTAAAATAAATAATACAGTTTTTTATTATTCTATTGTTCATAAAATTGTAGCTATAATTGACTATATTTTATAGAAAATAAGGTTTAGAGAAGAAATTCTCATTGTTATTTTTGGCCGAACATCTTACACAAAGAAATCCGGGTAAATTTAACTACTTTATATATTTAGAGACATGGATTGTAAGATTTTGATGCTCAAAAGATTTTACACAGTACTATTATTTTGTTACTGACTATTATGAAAAATGTTACAAAAAATATAGTTATGTTGACCCATTCTTTCAAGATGTTAGTCCGCATGTTTTTCATAGTAACTGTTACTATTTGGCTGTTTCAAAAAGTTCAAAGGGGGCGTCCTTTCCCAAGGGACCGTTAAAACTTACGTCAAATTTGACCTACTTCATGAACTACAGATCAAAAAGAGGTCAATAACGGCAAAACATTACGTCAAAATCTACGTCTAATTTGACCTATTGTTTGAACTGAAGGTCAAACAGGGGCGCAATAACGGTTCTAAATTACGTCCAGATCTATATCTAATTTGACATACAGGTCGAAAAAGATGCAATAACGGCATTGCATTACGTCAAAATCTACATCTAATTTGATTAATTTTTTGACCTAATGTTAAAAAAGGCACAATAACGACCCTACATTACATCAAAATCAATGTTGAATTTGACCTCCACTATATTTACTCAAATAGTTTTTACCTATTCGCCCAAAATTGAAAAACTATTCCCTCTACCCTCAAAATTTAGGTCTATTTTAAAGACAATTTTGATCTATATGTAAAAGAATGACAAACAATTTCCTCTGCCCTCAAAATTTTTGTATTTTTAAGGTCAGTTTTCATTTACACGTAAAAACCTAACGATTAAACTTATTTTCACTTGATATTCCCTCAAAATTTAGGTCAATTTTAAGAGCAGTTTTGACTTACAGGTTCCTCAAAATTTGGTTCCCATAGGTCAAATAGAAGCACTATTAGGACTGCCTAATGTACTGTAGGTCAAAATTTATGTCAAATTTGACGTATTTTTTAACCCTCCGTCACACACCTAGGGAGGGATTCCCTCTATGGTTCCAGTATTTTTTAAATAACTTTTGTTTTCCTCATTGCAAAATAAAATCAGTTTCTATACCTTTCGACAATTTACTCCTCAACACATTTCTAAAAAAACATTTAGTTTGAACATAATTAATATTTAATTATGAAGCTTCAAAGCCAGAAAAAACACGAAAAAGTGAGGTTATGTTAAATAAAAAAATCAAGTTTTCAAAACATTTTTTGTTCCACTGTTGGTTAATGACAAAATTATATTATAAATATAATTAAAATAAATTATTTAATGATTTTTTTGCTTATTTGTTAATGTTACATTATTTTTACATGTAAAGTGTAATTCTTTTGAAGATGTGCATTCGTGTAATTAATTATTATTTTTGAGGCCGAAAGTTAATTTTATTAATTTTATAATTTAGAATAATTTACTACATATTTGTAAGTTTGTTTTCAAATTAAATTTTTGTTGATTTCTTTGTTTATGTTATAATGTCGCTTATTTTACAATGTGGTGAGGGATTCCCTCTAAACGTGTGTAAAGTCGTAATTTTTTCCAAGGTGTGTGACGGAGGGTTAACATGTGCGTCAAACAAGCAAACTCCTTACCCCAGGTGCGAATATCGGTCGGCCGCCACAGTTAAAACGTCGGACCAAAGTCGGACCAACTGTGGCAACCGAAGTTTCGGCACCCAAAGGTGGCCGAACTTTGGTTCAATGTTTTTCTCAAAGTCGGGCCAACCATGAATACCGACCGGGAGAACTGATGGTTGGCCCAACCATCAGCCACAGTGGGGCCGACGGTCGGGTAAACTTCAACCGCCACAGTTAAAAATCGATTTCTTGATGGTCGGCCCAACCATCACCCACAGTTGGGCCAACGGTCGGTTAAGCTTTGACCGTCAAAGTTGTGAAACCGATTTCTTGATGGTCGGTCCGACCATCACCCACAGTTGGGCCAACGGTCGGGTACAGTTGTAGTTTATAAAGTTATTACGCTCCTTTTTCAGACATGTAAGCGTAAAATAGTTGTAGCATGTGTGGCTGCAGTGCGTTATGTTGAGAGTTCGGTCCTCGCGAGCGTTAAATATTTTAATATGTTTATAACTGATATAATATATGTGCGATAAATGTGTGATGAATGTAAGGTAATTGTCGACTTGTGGTCCTTCAATAAATATTTTTTTTATTAACATTTATCATTGATTAGCAAGACTACCTTTACAAAAGTTGGGCCGACCGTGAATACCGAAGGATGCCCAACCATTCGATCCCACGGTCGGCACAACTTTGGCATCCATAAACGATGAAACTTTGGTGCCAACGGTTGGTCCAACTGTGTCAACCGTTGGAAGGCGGGCGTGATCAATCCACATGGTGGCCCGACCATTGGCTGACCAAGTTGGACCGACCATGCACACGGTTGGCTCGACTATGGTCCGACCGACAATTCGCACCTGGGACGTCAAAGAATAGTTTTTTAAAATTAAAACTTAGGTCCAATTTCACCAAATTTTGGCCCTACAGGTTTGTGTTTTTGAAGTCTCATTTTTTGCAGATTGTTATAAGTTTATTGAAAATAAAAATAATTTAGTTACTATATTTTTCAAGTTAAAAAATATTAAACAGACTTAAAAAAGTTGAGTCACACAATTGCCGCCAGTAGTGTATGTGTTATACATATATATGAAAATTCTTACGTTTCAATGTGTAGATGAAAGCACCCATTAAATTGCACAATTTTTTTAATTGTTGATTCACGTCCATTCTTTCTACATGTCTTTTGTGACACACTTCTTTCATTGCTTTCGATATCTCAATATTTCTCTTTATTGTTTCATCTTGTGTAGTTATTTGTTGTAAATTTTCTGTAAAATATGAACTGTATGTAATTGCATTTAATAGGAAAGACAGGAATCGATAAACGAAAGACAATTCATGTTAGGAAATTTTTTTTATCATAAAGGATGTTTTTGAGGTACATTCTGTGTGTTCTCCTTTGAGGCCACTTTAAAGATAAAACGTCCAAGGGGCCTACCGACATCGCAGAATTAATATGGTTCTGGTAACAGAGCATGGCAAAGAAAAGGACAAAGACAGATTCTGTCGTTTTCTTTCGTATGTTCTGTTCTCGTATCTGTATTTCAAGACTTTATAAATGGTTGGATAGGTGATATTGTAATTTTGGTCGGTCCATAGTTGGGCCAACTTTTACAAGGTCAGTCCAACTTCTCGTGCCACAGGTTGGGCCAACCATACAGATGATATCGGTTTACCGTTTAATGGGGACGATGGTTGTCCCGACAACTCATAAGGAAGTTGGCCCAACTTAAAATGCATGTGTTGTGGCAGCTATACATTTCAATGGTTGGTCCAAAGACTGATGCCAAAGTTGGTACAACTTCAGATGCGTGAGTTAGGCTAACCACAATTTTCAAAATTTGGCCAACTTCACCATCCAAAGGTAAAAAATTAATAAAAAACTAAGTATATGGAGTGTATAACTCCTTTTTCATTTTAAGCCGAGTATAATAGAGTAAAGATTTATTTATTTCTTGTGGCCTAGTGGCTTATATTTTACTTAAATTACATCTAAATAATGGACGCGTTTTCATGCAGTATTCTGCATCCTCATCAGAAAAACAAGAAAACGTCTTTTTACATCAGACGATATAAAAAGACAGAAATAAAGAAACATTCAAACATAACCTCAAAATAAGTCTGTCACTTATAAAAGAAATCATAAATATGACAAATATAAGAAGAATCTTATTAAAAAGTTTTACTATTGTTTGTTTAAACGTGTTTTTTCTTAATATATTTATGATTTCTTTTATCGTTTTTAAGAAATTTGTGACAGACTTATTTTGAGGTTATGTCTGAATGTTGAATATTTATTTATTCCTGTCTTTTTTTATCGTCTGATGTTTTGTTTTTTGATGAGGATGCAGAATACTGCATCAAAACTCGTCAATTATTTAGATGTAATTTAAGTAAAATATAAGCCACTAGGCCACAAGAAATAAATAAATTTTTACTCTATTATACTCGGCTTAAAATGAAATCTTTACTCTATTAAAAAAATTAAATTATTTAAACAATTAACACGTTATTATTAGAGGGAACATCAGATATACGCTTAACCTATTATTATTAAACATATTATAGCTGCAACAGTCGGGACAACCGTGGCTCAGAGTTTGGCCGACCCAGAAAATATAATTAAATTAAACTGCATTTGACAAACTTTTGCAAACCGTCAGGCCAATTGTGGCCCAGAATTCGACCGTCAAAATTAATGTAAGTCAATTAAACAACGTTTCACAAAGTTTTGCCAACCATCGGGCCAACTAAAATCGGCCGACCAAAATAATGTAAGTTAATTAAACTACGTTTCTCAAAGTTTTCGTAAATTTAATGTAAAATTTTAAGAAATCAATATTTTTTGTCCCAATAACTCTCTATCTCTTCAAAAACGTTTAAAAATAAAAGGAACCTAATTGTTTAAATTTAAAAAAATTCATTTTTAATAGTTTTTTTTAGATTCATGAGATTAACTATATGAAGGTTAAACTTTTTATAGGTACCTAGCCATGGCGTTTTAATTTACGTTTTTAAA
Source organism: Leptopilina drosophilae (assembly GCA_032873175.1). NCBI lineage: Eukaryota > Metazoa > Arthropoda > Insecta > Hymenoptera > Figitidae > Leptopilina > Leptopilina drosophilae. The sequence continues at coordinate 5,952,106 of CM065483.1, forward strand.
ATTTAAATGCATTGTAATTTAACGTTTTTACCTTTCCAACGATATATTTGTCATTAAAATAGCTAAATCCATATTAATTTTAGAATCGCCTTCAGAGGGACTCACGTAATTTTTTTTGTCTTGCCGGAAGGTCGTTGGACACTTTATGGTTAAATTACTTTAAAAATTGACGTTTTCCGAAATTCAAATAATGGATTCTTTTTAACTATTTAATATAGAAAAAAATGTGATTATTACTAATTATGTCATCAGCCGTTTTGCTCTTTTTTAGAACGGTCAACTGCTTATCGCCACATTTTGTTACCGTGTTGTATCTGCATGTATCGGAATTAACAATGGTAATTTTTCTTTTTATTTTTTTGAAAGTCTTCTTCATTTCCGATACAAAGTTAATTTTGTTCTCGTCGTTCTTGCATTTAGTTTTCATAATTTTGCAAGCTTTTTTAAAATCATTCGGTTTCAGTAATGGCAGTGCCATTGCCATTGTCAGTACTTTGTCCTTCTTATCCACTTTGTTACTGTTCCGGATCCAGCTTGTTATAACAATCTACAAAGTTCATATAACATTAAAAGCTTGTGTACACCGGGAGGCATACATTTTTTCTCTGCGAGCATAAACTTATACATTCTATATGCAAATGTATACGTATCTGTGTAAAATGTTTGTCGCAGCTATCCCAGATAGCACGTTACGTTACAGTAACCTTACGGTAAGGTTACCGTGTAAGGTTAATAACATTACAGTGTGAGGTTACGATAAGGTTACCGTAAGGTTCAAATGTCCCACCTTTCCTAATATTACATTGTAAGGTTACCATATCATTGCACCGTAATATAATATAATATATTGAAATATATAATTATTATTTATTTGATAAATTAATTATTTAATATTTAATTATTATTTAGTATAAACCAACATAAAATTGTAATTATTATATGTTACATTATATAATATAATTATTAATTTCCTCAAAGAACTGGAGTTTTGAATTATTATCCGTGATGAATGAATAATAATAAAAATTGTTAACGTCGTAATAGTCGTCAACTATCAACATTATCAGTCAAGAGAACATTGTGAATGATCTGTTCAGGAGAAGGATACTTATACCATGCGTGATACTAGTCACACATGAGAAATAAAATTCGAGCCATCTGTCAGAGAGTCTCAGAACTAATGGAAGATTCTCTTATAATTTCCAATCTTTCTAACAGATGGCTCGAATTTTATTTCTCATGTGTGACTAGTATCACGCATGGTATAAGTATTCGTCTCCTGAACAGATCATTCACAATGTTCTCTTGACTGATAATGTTGATAGTTGACGACTATTACGACGTTAACAATTTTTATTATTATTCATTCATCACGGATAATAATTCAAAACTCCAGTTCTTTGAGGAAATTAATAATTATATTATATAATGTAACATATAATAATTACAATTTTATGTTGGTTTATACTAAATAATAATTAAATATTAAATAATTAATTTATCAAATAAATAATAATTATATATTTCAATACATTATATTGTATTACGGTGCAATGATATGGTAACCTTACAATGTAATATTAGGAAAGGTGGGACATTTGAACCTTACGGTAACCTTATCGTAACCTTACACTGTAATGTTATTAACCTTACACGGTAACCTTACCGTAAGGTTACTGTAACGTAACGTGCTATCTGGGTATGTTGTGGCACAATTTTCCTTGACCACGTGTTTGTGCAATGGCGAATATATATGCTCTTGGAGAAAATATCCGTCTATGCCTGCGGAGAATAAAGTTATGCCTCACAATGTAAAAAACTATATGGAAACCTTCACGGAATAACGATATATGGCACATTTTAAAATGCTTACAATTTTCTACTTTGAATTGACATAATTTGTTATTGCAACTACAATATCTAATGAAAACCAATAAATTATATTCTTTATTTATTTAATTACACGATTTTATTCATTTAGGCTCAAAATTCAAAAATACGTACACATATTTTCATTACAATTGTAATTATGTCAAAATGTGCCAAAGATCGTTATTCCGTGGAGGTATTCATATAATGTTTATAAAATGTATAAATTGTAATACATATAAAAGTACTAGAATAATATGTGGGTAATTTTTTGCGTGATAAAAACCCAGTAAATCGTGGAAAGTTCAATGAATCTACCACTGAAAAAAATATTATTAAATTAAGAAAATTTTTTTTCGGTGATTAAGAGAAAGTTCTCATTGCGGAAGTCAAAAAAATTAAATTTCCTTTTTATGTCATTTTTTGAAATATATATATATATATATATATATATATATATATATATATATATAATATGTGGGTAAAGCGATTTTTTGATCCCGAGAATATTTTCTTGTTTATAGTGTTTGGAACTCATCGGAGTCCCGAGCACTGAGTAACAAATATCAGGCAAATCCAATCGATTTTTTAAAATTTTGTAAATCTGACCTCAGAATCGTAAACAGCGACCCTAAAAACCTGTAGATATTTATCACATACACAAATTAAACAAACAATTTCAAAGAATACAATTATTACACAAAAATGTTTTCAAAACTTTAAACGCATTTTTCCCGAAACAAGGTTTTTCAAACTGATGGACATCGTAGCGTCTCAACTATTTAATCAATTAACTTCGGGTTTGCGGATAGTAAAAGGTAAGTAAATTCTACTGGTGTTATACACCTATAACATGATACAACTGTTAAGGATAGGGATTTTTTACAAGATATTAAAAATGAAAAGTAATGCAAAAATGTAGATTTTTAAAGTATCCACCATTTTGTCATTTCTTTAACTTTTTAACTATTTCATAGGTATTATCTATTCTTCAGGATGTCATATTTATCAAAAATGTTGAGTTTCTGTTTTAGACATACAACTGCGCAGTGTAGAATAACCACCGTTTTCCTTATTCAAAAAAACACTGTCGTTCCTCGCAAAAATTGGCAAAGTTCGGGTTGATTGTAGCCTCTTGCAATGAGAACCTCCCCTTAAAAGAATGTATTAAAATAATTTGCAACGCTTTAATTCATTTAGAATAAAATTTACGGCAGAAAAGATTAAAATAATCCATTTCGATGTTATTTTTTGCAATTTGCAAACCTTTCTATAAGTGTCATAAACATAACATCGTGATGTTCGCGAAGAATTACCCACATGTAGTATATAGTATTTAGACCAACTTGACGGAAATTATGCCAATTTGTGGTATACGATGCGTCGACATAAACATTTTTAAATGAATTAAAAACGTCATCATCGTACGGTCCAACAATTACTTTGATGTCAGTCATTTTGTCTTGATCTTTTAGACATTGTATAATTTTAGTTGTTATTTCTCCAGAAATCACAGTACTCATGCCAATAAAGATGATGTCAGTCTAATTTGAAAGATATATTATGTTAGTTTTATTTTTGCAACGTTTTAACAATAGAGAAGTGGAATCAAGTACTCGAGAGAATTTTACTACTTCATTTGACTAATTGTAACATATTCAACAAGTATTTAATTTAACTAGGAAAATATTTTTTCTACTTTTTATACATACAAATAAACAAGTTAAATATGTCTTTAAGTTTAATAATTTTTATAATATATAATAAACATACCTTTCCGTCTTGTTCGACCATGAAAATCAACAAGTGAACATCAAAATCTTTCAGTTTTATCTTAAAAAGGGAAATGCTAATAAACATTAATTTTTAATAATTGTTAAAAGAGTGTGTAAAACTTTACTAAAAATATATTAAGAATGTGTATAAATATATTTCTAATATCCTAAATTATGATATTTTAAATAACTAAAAAATGTCTACCAAATCATCTTAGAAATGATTACCCTCTTAAATTAAGATACTTCTTTTTTGCAGTGCAGATAAATGGTCAGGGCCCTAAAATAGACATTTCATTTAAAATTTTAGTATAAAATAGCAGTACTTTATACTTTGTAATTTTTGATGTTAGTATATACCGTGTAGAAATTGAAAGTAGGAAATAGTAAGGCCCTCAATAGACGCCCTTTTGTTTAGTGAGGCGCAAACTAGGAAAATTAGTCAGGACACTTCTAATTTCGTCACGCTTAAAATATCAGGTGTTGATGTGGAAAGATAGAGAGGTTCTAACTAGATTGCCTTGTCACTGCCTGAATAGAAAAGCATAACTACACGGAAAAAAATAGTTCACGAATCTCTCGTGAACTAGTATATCACTTTTGGATGGGACACAAAATTTCAAAATTTTCATTCACTTTTGATTAGAAATGGCGAACGTCAACGAAAAACTGAAACAAAGTTAATGAATTTTTGATGAACTTGTTAAGGATGAGTAGTTCGTCAAAAGTAGAGGTACAAGTTGACGAAAAAGTCGTGAACTCGCGAATCTCAGTAGTATGCGCAGTTCGCAATGCGCATCAAATATGGCTGATCAAGAATTCAGTCGCTGTCATCAGTGTTTACACTCGGACAAATTCTTTGTTTGATTAAATTTATTATTTAGAATCAATGTTTTTATTATTCATTGAATATTTTTGTGTGCTAATTTCTTTTGTGAAACAAATAATTCCTAAAATAAATTAGAAGTTACGACAAGGATCGTTTTATACTTTGCACGGTCCTGAGTTTTGTAGCAGACAACAGCAGACAAAGCTAATCGTGTCGTTTGCAGGAGTACTGTCAGTGTATATAGATTTAGCTGTGTCGGTTAGTTGTTAGGAATATTATTAGGGTACTAGGTTCGAATCCCGTGAAGCGAGTTGCGAATTTTAATAGCGATAAAATTGTGTATTCTGTGTAGTTGGGTGCGTATAGGCGTCAAGTTATCAAATTAAATGAAATACTATCAAAAAAGTAGTGTCTAGAAATTTTTTTTTGTTTTTAACATTTTTTAAAAGTTCACGAATTTTTCGTCAACTTTGACGAAAAGTTCAGAAACCGTACTACGTTTCTAGTGAAGGAGTTGATGAAATTTTGATGAACTGTGTTTATAGATTTTGAAGAATTTTGTGTCCCATCCAAAAGTGATATACTAGTTCACGAGAGATTCGTGAACTTTTTTTTTCCGTGTACTTTCTCATCGTCCTTATATACTAAGCAGAACATTTCTTTACTGCTTATGAGAAAAAGTGTAATATTTTGACATTTAAAAATAGCAATAATTTTTGCTCAAATAGTTTTTATATTTAAATAGTATTTTAATATGTGTTTAGAACTATTTTTCTGATTAATTTCATTAATTATTATTTAGAAATTGTGATTTGTCAATGAAATTGAACATTAATTACAATACCTAATAGGGGCATAAATAGATATCAGATAGATTTCTCTGTTTAGAAGAAAAGGGCATTCTAGTCAGAGCCTGATTGAAATATTTAATAGGGGCATAAATAGATATAGCTAGATTTTCCTATTTAGAAAAAGAAGGCATTCTAGTCAGTGCCCTATTATCACCTATCTAGACAACTGTCAGCCACAGTTGGGCCAACGGTCAGGTGAACTTTGGGCGCCAAAGTTAAAAAACCGATTTCTTGATCGTCGGCCCAACTGTCACCCACAGTTGGCCAACTGTCGGGTAAGCTTTGTCTGCCAAAGTTGTGAAACCAACTTTTTTATAGTCAGCCCGACTATCACCCACAGTTGGGCCAACGGTCGGGTAAGCTTCGGCTGCCAAAGTTGTGAAACCAATTTTATGGTGGTTGGCCCAACCATCAGCCACAGTTGGGCCAACGGTCAGGTGAACTTTGGCCGCCAAAGTTCGAAAATCGTTTTCTTGATGCTTGGCCCGACCGTCACCCACAGTTGGGCCAACTGTCGGATAGTGTTGTAGTTTATATAGTTATCACGCTCCTTCTTCAGACATGTAAGCGAAGCATAGTGGTAGCGTGTTACCGACCGTGGTTACCGAATGATGCCCAACCATTCGATCCCACGGTCGGCACAACTTTGGCATCCATAGACGGTCAAACTTTGGTGCCAACGGTTGGTCCAACTGTGTCAACCGTTGGAAGGCAGGCGTGATCAATCCACATGGTGGCCCGACCATTGGCTGACCAAGTTGGGCCGACCATGCACACGGTTGGCTCGACTATGGTCCGACCGACAATTCGCACCTGGGATTTTTTTGGAGATTAAAAAATTGTGCCTTTGACACTAAAATGAATGCACCAAGAATTATATATATATATATATATATATATATATATATATATATATATATATATATATATATAAATCTTTATAATATATATATATATATATATATATATATATATATATATATATATATATATATATATATATATATATATATATATATATATATTATATATTATATATATATATATATATATATATATATATATATATATATATATATATATATATATATATATATATATATTCAGCCTAATTTGACGAAAGCTATATACACTTAAAAAAAATTTAGGGAGTTAACGGACTCGAGAGTTAAATTTTTCAAGTTAAAAATCAATTCCAAAAGAAAGTTAATTTACTATCTCCCTTCATCAACACACGCGCGAGTTATTTTTTCAATGGGTAGTTAGAATTTGGGTGTTAAATATTAACTCCCTTTATTTAACTCCCCTAGTATTAACTTCCCAACGCGTGAGACTTTTATAGAATCCCCTGGGGTGTTAAAATTGAACCCTCTTTTTTACAGTGCACATTAGAAATATTTTTAACTATATTATAGCTTTTAATATATACTTTTAGTTGGTATATTACAATGGAAAATGTCTTATAACGTTAGGATTTTAGAACATTAAATCAATACCATGTCTATTTTCGGGCACTTTCCCTTAATATTAACTAATGATATATAAAGTGAAAAGTAACCTTGAACGAATTTGATACGTATAGAGTCTCTACATTTGCTTTGATTGGATGGAATTTGAGAAGAGCTGCTCCTTTCTGAATTAGCTTCAAAAAGTATGATTTTTCCTTTATATTTTGGAAGAATGTTTTCGGATCCATATTGAAAGTTTACGAAATAAACTATGAAAAAAAATAAATTTTATTTTTAGTTGTAAGTGTTAGAAAAGAAAATCTAATGCGATATTTTCTTACCTTTTTTTAATTATTAATATATTTTATACATATTTTAAAAAAATTTTACCACAGGTTGACCATAATTCAAAAGTAATCTTGGCTTGAAATTTATAATTTATATAAAAGCTTTATAAATTATCCAACATTCCAATTACCAGTTTCTTAACATTGAAAATAAAAATTTCTTTAATAAAAAAACAATAAATCTCTAAATAAACACAGTAAAATATGTATTGGCTCAGCTACAGAGCAGAGTGTCAGTGCGTACTTCATGTCACCCATGGAACCATAAAACAGAAAAAAAAGATTTTAAAAAATTTAAATTAATTTTTAACATGATATGAATTAAAATATAATATGAGGATCATTATTTTGATTAAAGATTAATGCAAAAGTTAAATTCTTAATTAATGAAACATTTTGTTATCTGAAAATTTCGTAAATTGTTAAATTTTATTAAGAAATAAATTTAATTACATGTTTTTTTATTTTAAATGTTAATAAAATAATTTAGTCAAGTTTAATTTCGTGTAATGTATATATTAATAGGTACCAATGGTAACCCTTAATTAAAAAAAACTTGTGAATAGATGTTTCAAGAAAATAGATTTTGTATTTTGCTACAATTTTTAAAAATTTGAAATTTCCACGAAAATCTTTAAAGCTTTAATTAAATATGTTCCATTTTTAATGCTTTTTATTATAAAGTTATAATAGAAACAAAAATTGTCAACATTTAATAATATTTGATGATCTAAATTGTAATGTAATTCCTGATTCAATACGCAACGGGTAGTGATCCACTACGCCTCGGACCGAGTTGAAATGTCTCACCTTGCATTTTCCAAAAAAAATTGTGTTACAAAAAAAAGTACGAATGATATGAGGACATATTTTTTTTAATTGAAAGCTAAGATGTTGGTGTAAGTTTTCCATGTTATAAAATTTTAATTAATTGAAGAATGGTGAAGTTAAAAAACAAAAAGTTAAAGTGATCGACTAAGCCCCGGTCTCCTCTAATCTTAATGGAAATGAAATATTAAACCTTAAAGTACTACTTTGACATGAAAAACTATTGTTAATGAGTGCATGATTGTTACGAAAAATCTTTAAACAAATTATCAATTAATATAGCTTTTTCTAATGACCAAATATAACTACTGTTAGTCAAAAATAGAAAATCACATTGTATTTAAAATGTTTCCTGGGGCAAAAGAGAATTAATCATAAATAAAAAACGATTTTTCAAATGGTGATACGAAAGTTAAAAGAAATCCTAGTTGAATTTTTCTTGCAACAGAATGAGTTTCTTAATCATTACAATTCTGCCACTTGTTCCAAAAATCTGCTCACACGTCTACAATTATTTAATAAATCATAATTAAAAGAAAAAATTTTTATTCATGTTAAATATGTTTAAATAGTTTACAAACCCTCCCCATTCTAAATATTCTTGAGCACGATAAATAACCAAATCTCGTCTCATATCTTCAGGAGTCATAATTTCGCCAACAGCTAAACCATCAAGTAATTGCTTCAATCGAATTTCTTCATCCTTCAATAACTGCTTCAGCAATGCTAAAGGAAGCAAATTTTATTTACAAATTGTTTTAAATATTCTAACCACACCTTAAAAAAGTAATCTTGTTTTGATGAGGATTCCTCTAAACTGAATGCATATTGTAACGTTCTATTTACAAATTTATACGTGTTTAAGGGGTTACATACCTTTTTGGAACTTAAAAAATCGAAAAAATGTTATTGCTTATTTTAAAAGTATATATTTTCGAGAATGTTTTCCCAAATTTTCATTGAAATCGGTGCATTAGAACCAAAGTTATTGATATTTTAAGCGCATGTACTCCTCAGAGGTCAGAGTTGAAGTTGAAAATTTGAATACTATTATCTCCGAATCGTATTTTTTAAAACTACTGTTACGGTGTGCATGATTTTTCCAAAACTACTGAAGCAATCAGCTTGAAATTTACAGGGATTCTTAATAGATATAATAGCTAGTTCGTGAACGAAAGAATTTTAAATTGTAACAAAATTTATATTTTTTCGGTCAAAAAAACAGTTTTTAAAAACCGAAAAATTCGAATTTTGATGAAAATCATTTGCCATTTCTAGAAAAAAAATTTTCTCAAAAGCCTTCCTTCACGAACAAGATTACATAGTAAACTAACAAATTTTCTTTTGTTTTTGATTTGAGTTGCTCCCGTTTTGTCGTGCACATCGCAAGCCACCTTAAAAATAAAATGTTTTGTTAAAACAGCTACAGATTCTACAAATATTAATATGTTTTCAGTTTTAAAGTGGATAAAATTTCATGAAAACATGTACTATTAGGTTCAATGTACATTATTTCAATAAAGTTTTAATGAGAACTCTAAAAATAATTATGAAAATCACTCTTTTTTCGTGGTTGAAAAGGTATGTAACCCCTTAATGGATTATTTTGTGTAGATTTTTTACAGGACTGCTGATAAAAAAATTGTTGAATTTGACATCATACTTTTTAGCCAGTTTAACTGTAAAGTGCCTCGAAATTATTTAACAAAACTACACAGTGCCTTTACAAATACTGCAACAAACGTCAACTAGGGATACAGGGTTTCTTCCTCTATTATTTTCAAAAAATCCCAACTCGAAATATTCTTTTCTTTTTAAATTATATGTTTTCTACGAAACCAATATTTTTTCCCAGATGACCTTAACTCTTAAAAAATAAAAATAATATTTTACAAATCAAGTGAAATTTTCTTGTATTTTAAGACAAATTTGTTGAGGATATTAGAAGATTTTTGCTCTAACTATGAGATTACTTTTTTAGTGTGCATGAAATAATAAAAAATAATTTCAATATAACATTTTTAAGAGGTTAGGCCAATTCTATTTGCGAGTTTACAATCCCTACTGTTAATTATCTACTTTTACTTCTAAACCTCCCACATTTTACTTATCATTTTCCATTTTTTTTATTTTTTAACATTAAATAGATGGCAATTTTACATCTGGCGGTTGGTTTTTTTCATCTAAAATTGCTTCAGAATGTCTTCATTTTTTATATTATTACTATTAGTCACATTACATAATTCAATTTCATCGTTCCATTAATTCTAAAAATCAATCCGTTTCTCTAATGATTTAATTCTACCAGCTATCTTTTCGGGTGAGAAAAAAAGTGGAAAGCGGATAATGAGAAGTGGTAAGTGAAAAGTAGATAAGGGAGCATTTAAAAAGGATGTATTACTATTCTTCCGACCAGCACGACTGACGTCCCTTTTCTAGACAGTAGACTTAGTTTTTCTGCGCAACCGCTGTTTTGTGAACTAGGAGAGCAGCTATCGGCACAACGGTTAAATAGAAAAAATATCTCGACTGTCTAAAAGAAGCACTTCGAACATGCTGGTTGAAAAGGAAAACACTTGTTCCAGAATCAGTACAGCTGATTGTGTAAAATTTTTGCCGTGTAATGGAAAAGTTACAGAATCGACCGTCTGCCTTATTTCTGACCAAAGATAGCCTGACCCCTCAAATAACTTTTTACTTGTAAATTTCCAAACTCGTGGACGTTTTCCTCCAAGTCTATGCTTCAATCTGCTGTTCAGGGATTCACATAAATTATTGGTGCGATGTGGTAATTTATAAACTGATACCTGCTCTCTTCTAGGCAACCAATAACGCTTTATATAGCCCAAATATTTTTCCAGTCTTGCATGGTACCTCACATCATAGTAATTCACTTCTTCCTTCATCAGGTCAAAGCATTCGTCGAATTGATTTGGTGGTAGAAGAGCCATATTTATTGACATTTTTAGAATTTTGTCATCAGCTCTTTTTAAGCCTAAAGTTCTCCACTTCTTTCTGCATGCCTGCAGAATTTAATTTTGTTTTATATATATATATATATACTTTTATATATACTTATATATACTTATATATACTTATATTTACTTTTATATATACTTTACATACTAATATATATGTGGACCTTCACATGAAAAGGGATCATTTTGTCGGTTTTAGTTTTCGAGATAATCGCAATTTAGTAATTTTTGAGAAAAAAGTGGATTTTTTTTATTTTTTATTGTCAATCTACATGTTTTGACAAGTCGAATCATACGGATTTTATTATTTTATCAATAATTAAGGAGTTGGTTTTAATTGATTATTCAAAAAAATGAAAAGGGTTCATTTTGTCGGTTTTCTGCATGAGTATTACATATTTTCAAAATGGAGAGAACAAAAAATTTCAAAAATATTGGTTATTCATCTATAAGGTGACCTAGATTAAAACCAATTGTTATCTGAATAACTTCTCAGAAAAACCAGTGATATAAATGTTAGAACCTTTTTTTCGTAGTGGTCGAGGTCAAAATTTCGATATTTTGTCAAATTATTTATAATTGAAACTGTTAAAAGTTTTTAAATAAGTTTAATGTCTATTCTTTTTCTTCATGTGACACGATAAAATTGTTCCCAATCATTAATCTTGGTAAAAAGTAATTTATTAATATAAAATCATCCTTTTTAGAAAAGGGCCCATTTAGTCGATTTTGCGTATTTCCTAATAAAGTGGGGAGGCAGATGGTTCTAAAAATTAAACACCTATTGGTCTTTCATCTCCAAGATAGTCATAACTGTAAACAATTCTTATCTTAATAACTTCCCAGAAGAACCAGACATATTTATGTTAAAGTCTTTTTTTTCGTAGTGGTCGAAGTGAAGAATTCGATAGTTCGTCATATTATTTATGATAGGGACTGTTAAAAAATTTTAAATAAGTTTAATATTTAGTCTTTTTCTTTATTTGACACAATAAAATTGTTTTCAATTATTAGTTTTGTAAAAAATGATTTGTAAAATGTACTTTCTAAATCTGAATTAGTAGAATTCTACTAAGAATTATACGGAGAAAATTTATTCCTGAAAATTTACCGAACTTTGTTCGGTAAAACTGGGAAGAAGTGTCAAAACTATAATTTTTAAGGAACAGGACTGTAAAAGCAATTGCATTGAAAAATAATGTAAAAAGAATAAATCTTACTGTACATGTATTAGCCCTTCACTTACAGTTCGGTAAAATGAAGGGTAAGCATACACTATACTCAGTTTTATTGAAAGTTCGGTAAAAAGTAAGGTACAGTGTTCGGTAAAACATATATTTATTGTATAGTTCGGTAAAACGTAGGGTAAGTGTTCACTATACTTATTTTTATTGAAAGTTCAGTAAAACGCATGGTACAATGTTCGGTAAAATTTATATTCATTGAATTACTGAATAGTTCGGTAAAACTTGAAGAATAAAAAATAATTTCATTGCAGTACTTCTATAGCAATACTGCCGTAAATCTCATTCTACCTACTTTAATCACTACCTAAACCCTCTACAATTATTCACGAACAAATACTTATACATTACACCTGCCTACAGTACATCCTAAACGCATACATTAATACATACATCGCACGCTTTACATTATTGCTTCAGAAAGTTTCAACTGTCCTTATATATGAATCTGAATTTTATTTCACCGCTTGTGAAAAAGATTCAAATTAATAAACAATAATTGTATAAAATAAAAGAATCATCCATATTAAATCCATGTTACTGAATAATTTCTAACTATATTTAAGGTCAATTTATGAAATAGTTTCAAATTATGTTTTTATTGTTATAAAGAAAAATGTTTAAATTTGTATTTTATGTAATAAAACAATAGTTTATTAAAATTCTTATTGTTCCGAAATTTTTACCAAAAGGATTAAAATAATCAATTTTAGTGTTATTGTTACTATAAATCAGGGACCGTCTCGAAACTTTAGTTTCGTTTTAGTTTTCTAGATGGCACGAAACTAAATTAACAAAGTGACTTTAATTTCAAGTCGACACGAAACTAAACTAATAAAGTGTATTTAGTTTCGTGACAACTCGAAACAAAAGATTAAAGAACATAATTATTTAGTGTCAAACAAAAAAAATTGTTTTCCCTGACTTACGTAACTAGAGCAACTTAAGTAATTAATGTAAGTTACGCAACCAAAGTAAATTTCGTAACTATAGTAACTTACATAACTAAAGGAAATTACTATAATTACATAACCAGACTAAATAACATAACTACAGTAACTTATGTAAATGGTAAAACTTACCTAAATTCTTTTAATTGCGTAAGGTGTTATAGTTACGTAAGTTATGCAACTTTGATCATTTGCATAAGTTACATAAGTTTCATCATTTACGTAACTTGCGTATTATTTACGTAAGTTACGTAAACTCGATTATTTTCGTAATTTGTGTAAGTTATTTTACTTACGTAAAATAACATAAGTTACATTAATTACTTACGTTGCTCTAGTTAGATAAGTATGCAGAAACAATTTTTCTGTGATTATCACTAAATTATTATGTTTTTCATTCTTTTGCTTCGAGTTGACAAGAAAATTAAAAGTTTCAAATCAGATCTATGCGACTGCTAAAAATAAGATGGCAAAGAGTTGACTAGGCGCTGTAGTCGGAAAAGGCCGATTTTTGGCGGCCATTTTAAAAAAAAATTATTTTTATTATTTATAAATATTTATTAATTATTAAATATTAATTATTATTAAGTTTGCTTAATATTAGTAAACAATTAATAAATATTTATAAATAATAAAAATAAAATCATCTTTTTTTTAAATTGCCGCCAAAAATCGGCCTTTTCCGACTACAGCGTCTAGTCAAATCTTTGCCATCGTATCATATGAAAATGTACAGGAGTATCATAGGGCTGTTTCAAATACTTTTGTTTTTTGGATTATTTAAGAACAAATACGAAAGTCATTTTCTATTTAATTTCGTTTCAGAAGCGGTTTCTGCTATAAATGAAATTATTAAGTATTAGTTAATGAGTACAAATAAGTTAAAAATAACTAACTATTAACGTCAAATCCTGAAAACTAACAATTCAAGCAAGAGAAGGAAGTTTTACCGAACTATTCCTGAAAACTAACACTCGAGTAAAGTGAAGAAAGTTTTACTGAACTGTTCCTGAAACGTTAGTGACTAACAAGGAGGTGTTCGAAAGAAACGTTAAAATTTTATTTAATTTTTATTAAGCGTTCAGTTTCGATTTTGTTTTAACTTTTACAGTACTAGTTTGTTAGGAATAAAGATATGACATTAAATTTTGAATATTATTCCTGAAAAAATAATTCAAAAATTATTAAAAATTACTGTTATGCCACTATATCCCAACTTTACAGAAGAATTCGGTAAAATATAAGGAACAAATTTTCTCCGTGTAGTAACATTTTACTACTTTTTAGTAGTTTTCATGAACGCCTTGCACCTTCTTAATTAGTAGAATATTACTAATTTTTAGTAAAATTCTACTAATGTTTTGGGGCCATCCGTAAACCACGTAGCCTCATGAGGTGGAGGGGGGTCAAGTACTACATCGGGGAGGGGGGTCAAAATTTCCAAAAAATGGGGCTACGTGGTTTATGGACGGCCCCTTTAGTAGAATTCTACTAATACAGAAATGTTCGAAAATATTAAACGCTCGTTCCCAGGCAGAAAAGTTGAACGTCTGGCATTACTAACGACAGCCGTGGAACCGAACCGGTTGTAAGGTCGGACTTATGCCGGTACCGGCAAAAAGGTACCGGGCCGGATATAAAATAAATACCTGCCCGGTGGTAAATGTGGATTTGTACCGGTACTGGTAGTGTGTACCAGGCCGGTTCATTAAAAGTATCTGGCCCAGCACCGGTCCGGTACTATAATTTACTTCTATTTTTGTACCGCCAAAGGAAATTTGCCGGTGATAATATATCTGGCCCAGCACCGGCTCGGTACTATAATTTACTTTTATTTTTATACCTCCGAAGGAGATTTGCCGGTGATAATATATCTGGCCCATCACCGGCCCGGTACTATAATTTACTTTTATTTTTATACCTCCGAAGGAGATTTGCCGGTGATAATATATCTGGCCCAGCACCGGTCCGTTATTATAATTTACTTCTATTTTTATACCGCCGAATGAGATTTGCCGGTGATAATATTTTTACCGGACCAGAACCGGCGTATCACCGGCCCGGTACTATAATTTACTTCAGTTTTTATTCCGCCGAAAAATTTTTGCCCCGGTGGATTATTCGGTACCGGCCCGGTACTTGTGCCGAATACCTACCGTAGTTATCATCTGGCAATTTACCGGTACCAAGCCGGTGAAAATGACGGTCTTATGCCGGTACCGTCCCGGAACTCAAGATCCGCCGATGGTAACAGGCCGGTATCACGCCGGTCGTCAATTTCTACCTGGATTAGAATTTAACCCTAAACCTAAAGCACCAAAGATTTATACGCTGACCCCTTTGCTACGCTTACATGAGAATGTATGTGGACGTCCACATGAAAAGAGTCCATTTTGGCACTATTAGACTTATCGATATACGGTTGAATTTCTGGTAAAAAATGAAAAATTTTGAGTGATCTTAGAACATTTTTGGTGAAGAATCGATATTACAGAATTTTAAAGTTTAGAATGCCAAAAACCTACTTCATTTTAAAAATATGAAAATTAAAAAAATTGTCCTTTTTCTAAAAAAATTTCTTAACAGTCTCTATTATGAATAATTTAATGAAATATCGAAATCTTCATTTGGAGTCGTTTATATACGACGTGCACAGTTCAAGGGGGAGGGCGTGCATAAAAGTCCACGATTGTTCAAGAGAGGAGGAGGGGGGTTAATGGAAATATCCACGTGGACACAATAAAAATTAACTTTTATCTCTTTTATTTACTATTATTATTAGATTTTTACTAAATTATTAGATTTGTAATAAGACTGTCACACAGTGGCGGAACTACAAAAGGGCAAACCGGACGAAAACCCGGGGCCCTGCGATCATGACGATTTAAATGTGAAAATTTGATTATTATTAATATTATTTGAAATTAAGAATCTTATGCTTTAATAAATTCTAAAGATAAAAATTTTACTTTAATTTGTATTTATTATTTTTTTTCAGTGTACGAATAGAAAAACTCATTAATTTTTTTGAAAGAGAGTCAGGATTAATTTTATTATTGCTGCAAGCAGGTATTTCCCAATATCAATCCAACTTTATTTCCACTCGTGGACCCAAGGATTTACTGGACCAAGGGCCCCGACCTCTCTTTTTACGCTACTGTAATAAGAGTATATTTATAATCCTAAATTTTAAACTTTAAAAAGAAAGTAAATTTTTTTAATCTGCCAATCGTCGCATAGTAATTTGTCGGTAAGCTACAATTATATCTATTTTTCCTATAAGGAATTCGTAATATCTTGATACTGACTACACGCATAGAAAGGGTTTGCTGTAGCAGCGAACATTTTGCTGCCACAGCAAACCTTGTTCGTTGAAATAGGGACAGCGAAAAAGTTTGCTGTGAGATTAAACAAGTTCGCTATGACAGCAAACTCGCATAAATTTTTACTAATATTTGCTGTCACAGCTAACATTTTCGCTGCCACTGCAAACTTTTTAGCTGTGGTAGCTAATTTTTAGAAATTTCATAGCAAACATCTGTTTACTGCTGTAACTAATTTCCTTTTTTTCCGTGTACTGCTATAAATTATAGGAAGTTCAGCTATGCAGATCGGAGTGGTAAACATACAAATATTGACTTCAATAAATCAATGTACAACATAACCTCCCTCTATTGCTATTTTAATATAAAAAAACCCAAACCATATACGTTTGTCAGTTCTTTACAAAGCATTTCTTTCCGTGTGAGTAATCGACAACTTCAAGTGATTTGAAATGAGTAATCAGTAACTCCAAGTGACTCAAAATGAGTAAAATGACAATGTTCTAGTTACTTTTTTTGTGTTTCGAATGTTTTGTGTAACATGATTGCCCATTCCTGTCTGTCAATTCATATGCGTGTATAACCTAAAAAATTTTTTTCATTTCATTATAAATGCAATAAATTGACTACAAGTATGAATGTTTTTACAAGTGCAACGTATTTATTACTTATAAACAATTATTTTAATTCGTATTTTTATGAATTATTCTTAGTTTTCGTAATGTGATTCTAATTTTCTCGTAAACACAAAATGATACCCCTTCAGACTCATTTTGAGTTTTTTCCCTAGAAACTTAGAATGAGTCGAAGAGGTTTCATTTTTGTTGCAATTCAAAATGTGTCTCATATGCTACTCATTTTGAATACTTCTCACCGCCCGACTGACCGCGTATATTTGATTCAATTTGTCATTAATTTTTTATTTAAATAATTAATAGAAAACGAAAGTTAATTTTACTTCCAAAAGGTTGTTTGGAAATTATAATGAAAATTTCGAAACAAAATTTGGCATTTTATAACAATTTTTGATTAATTTATGATGGTTTAGAAGTTTTCTCACCTGCGACGGATAGCGTTTCAGAAAAAGGTGCGACGGATGGAGGGTTAATTTCAATTTAAAAGTTTTCACCGTAAGTGCACAAATATGAAACTTTTGACAATGAAACATGCAAATTTGGTAATAAAGAATACAAAACAACCTTCAAATAAGAATAATGTCTAAAAAATTCTAAATAATCGAGGGGGGACGGGGAGGTTGAAAAAGAGTTGAAAAAATGTTCACGTGGTATATGGACGAACCCTTTCGACGACTGCGAAAACCAAGACTCTAACATCAATATCTTTGGTTCATCTATGAAGTTAGTTAGATAAGAATTGTTTCCTTCCTGAGCATCTTAAAGATGAAAAACAAATTGGTCAATAATTTCTCCCACTTCCATTTTGATACTACGGAATAAATTTTCAAAGAACCGACAAAATGATCCCTTTTATTTTTTTAAGAACTAATGAAATCAAACACTTAAATTAATGATAAATTAATAAAACTACACATGATTCAACTTGTTAAAACATGTACATTGATAATACATTTTTTTTAAATATCCATATTATTGTAAAAGTATTTCTCATTTAATTGAAGTGGGGAATATTCTAAGTGGCTCCTATTAATGTTTCTTAAAATTAGATTATCGTTTTTCTGTGTATCTCTCTTGTTATAAAAGTAGACATACATTTCAGGGACATTTAATCTAATTTTACATTGGAAATTACTTTCAGTTTGAAAAATATTAGTAATATGATAATAATCACCTTGCTGTAATGGAACCAACAACCATGAAGTTTTGCGTCAGAAAATTTCTTTTTCACACTCTTTTTTAGGGCTCCTTCAAAATCAGCCATAATATTTTTGACATTGGTTTTTAAATTCGGACAAAGATTAAACAGGAAATTAAATATTTTATTATATATTCCATTTGTACGGCATGTCATCAATATAAAGACGGCTCCCACACTCTAATAATTTGAATATTTGTTCGCTTAAAATGATGTAACAATTTAAAAGTAATATAAATAAGAAAATGTTTAGTTAAAAAATGTTACATATCAAGATTCGAATGTCAAGTTTTTTCAGTATAAAAAATAAATTTAAAATGTAAACATGAATTTAAAATGATATATGAAAAAAAATATAAAAGATTGCACAGGTCCACAAAAAAATGATTCTCTCTTCTTTTGTAGCATTTTTGTATTACATATATTGGCAGTAAAGTTATTCCTTATGATTGAGAGGATTTCTCTCTTATATTTCTATTAATTGGCAGTTTTTAATTAGTTAGAAGTTACACTCAAACCGAAAAGCCGGTTCTAGAATCCAGCTCCTCAATTGTTTGCAATTTTAGAGGAATAATATTTATCAAAGAAGATGGCTTAAAATAAATCTTTCAGTTAAAAAATTTTTAATTATAGACCAAAATTACTCTTTTTATAGATGAATATTAATGTATCGAAACTGAAATGTAAGAATCATTATTGAGCAGAATCTTAAGAAAAGATTAGTGTTTAAAAAGTGTAGAAAAAATTAGTTTGAAAAATACTTGATATAATTGTCTTTTAAGATAAACATTTATAAATAAATGACTTGAATTATTTAGGTTTATATTTCGCCTACCGCAGAAACTGAAACATTATTTAATTTCAATTAATTGATGTAATTTTATATAGGCTATTAACTTTTTTTAAATTTCATAAGAATACAAATAGAACTTAGAGTTCGTTATGAGGAATTATGCAAATAAAGAAATTTTTTAGGAAATGAAGGTAGTTAGTCAGTAGTCGTGTCTCTAAGTTGGCATTTCTGTTTGCAACTCTTGTTCAGTCAGTTTCAGGTTTTGTCATATGAATTTTTGAAAACACTTTGACGTGTCATTACAAACCTTATTTCTTTTTTTATTTTCAAAAAGTAAGTTATCAATTATAGGTTTCTTTCTATCTCTACACTTAAAAATGTAAGGTGTACATGCAATACCTTTTAAAAAATTGGACCCACAATTCACTTCATATAAAAACAATATAAAATTATAAGTAAGGAGCTGCAAGAATTAGTAAAATGTTTCAACAAGTATACCCGATGCACCAAAAGGTATAGATACAGTACCAAACATTTTTACGTGTAGAATGGTAAAATCTTTTAAGATCATGTTATTTAGTTCAATGTTTGAGGGGCAATAACGGAAGTGAGGCTCAGACTGATTCTCCACTATAAGATACCGAAAACATTATTTGAAAAGAAAATTCTCTCGAAAGAGGAAAAGAAATTACATAACGCACAAGTTATTTTCTTAATATTATTTTGCTTAATTATCACCAGTTTTTTCTAGGATCAGTTTGACCGTCTTATCCATTATTGCATTTATTCCCACATTTTTTCATAGTAAAGTAGATGGGTAGTTGTACAAAAGAGGCCTGGCATGTTCCATTGAGAAAATGAAAGTTTATAAATTATATAAATATTATTTTGAAGCGTTTAAATACAAATTTACATTTGGATAATAATTACAAATAGTTGCACTTTGTAAATATTTAAATAATTGTTACATTACTTTATATTTTATTTTAAAAATATTATCTTAAATTTTGTTCCTTGAATTCATTCTCAGTTTCCTGACATTATAAATAACATTATATTATAACATTTTACTCAACTTGCAGTTCAATTAACTAAAATTCTGTACTTTGTGATCGAAATGTTTGTTGCTCGGGGTATCGTAGAATCTTATTCCGTGTTGACCAGTATTCCAAATTGTATTATTAAACGTTGTTTTTCAATTTTTTAGACGAAAAATGACCAAATTCTCAGCTTCCTGGCATTTTCTTACAGAATACATATGTGCCTAAGTTGTAAAATTTACAATTTGTATTTTTTAACTGGCCACTTTTAGATAAATTTGATATACTTTTAACTTTTGACCAAATTCTCAGTTTCCTGGCATTTTCTTACAGAATACATATGTGCCTAAGTTGTAAAATTTACAATTTGTATTTTTAACTGGCCACTTTTAGATAAATTTGATATACTTTTGAGTTAAAATTAAGCTACTTTTTAAAACTTAACCGTAAAAAATGTTGAGCCAAAATTTTCTTAATTTTCTTACTTCGTTTGTAGAACTACCCATATGAGGCATGAGATTATTATTAAATAACATGTCGTTAATAAGCATTATGCAAAAAAAGTTTGTTACAATTGTAAAATATTTTAATTTTACATTTTTAATGCATACCTTATCCATAACACGCATCACTATTGTGTAAAGCTGGGCTATTTTGCCGATATTTGGACGAACCTAATACAAAGTAACATTACATAAATTATTTAATTTTAACATAATCTCACTTAAAAAGAATTCCTAGTCGATTTGACTATGCTCCTACTTTTGACAAACATCCGATAAGAAATTAGGTTACTTTAACTAGGAATCCTAGTTACTACAGCAAGAAATTTGTCAATATTAACTAAGATTCTTAGATGAAGTAACCTTAATTCTTTAGTGGATGCTTTAATCGCCTATAGGGATAAGGTGTACGAGATGATCCCCCTAAGGGAGAATGGCCATTATTCAAAGAAAAATCAACATTCTCGAGTTTTTTTGTACGAACTAGTAGATAATTAATCTATCTAACTTTTCTGATTAGAAATATATGCAGCTAATTAATATTTTACAAGTAAATTTAAGTTTTCTAAAACCTTACAAAAGGATCATCTTGGACACCGGGGTGTCCAAGATGATCCCCCTGGTATGGGCAAGATGATCCATAGGTTTATCTTAGCCCATTTATTGAGAAAGGAGACTAAATTGAAGGAATAACGTGTATCAATATTAAATATGCATTATTTAGGCCATAAATGCTTTTAAACACTCACCACGATTCGTTTTCCTATTTTATAATTACATGTCATTTTCTACATCAAGGAAATTAATATAAGAGATGTAAATTTCAACTTTTTGTTTTGAATAAGTTAGTTTTCATAACAAAAACATATAAGAATCGAGAAAAATTAAATTTTTTATTAATACTAAAAAAATCAGTTTGAGGTGAGATATAATACATGGAAATCAGGGGGGATCATCTTGTACACCCATTGAGGGATCATCTTGCCCCAAATGACACTAATTTTTAATTTGTTCGTAACTTAACCTACAAGCTTTGGTAGTCTAATGTAACAATCAGAATACTTAATTGAAGATATACTGAAGCTATCAGCACAAGGAACTTTGAATTCCAGCTTCTACAACAAAAGTTACCAAAGTTCAAAGTTTAGCTTTCCTTAGATCGAAACTATAAAAATTTAATTTTTTCTAATAAAATTTTTTTAATGACGTGTGTTATCATGACAGTTTGACTGATTCATAGGTATGTCATTGGCAACATATTACTGTTTTTATCTGAACGGTAACGCTAATAGGCTCTCCAAAGTTCGAAAGGATCATCTTGCCCTAGGGGATCATCTCGTACACCTTTCCCCTAGTCTTTTTTTAGTGGTGAATTTGAAAATGTAGAAAGTTTGTTCCAAAATTAATTTTAATAAAAATAAAAAACATTTTGCGTGTAAAGTAAATTCAAGTAAATTTTAATATTAAATTTAGGGAAATGTACTAATAAATACTATGCTATAAATATAATTATGAAGAATAATTAAAATACAACTCCGAGTGTAAATTACTTTATGTCTCATATCACTCTACATGTTTTCCACTTCAATTTTTTAAGTGCGGAACATTTTCGATGGTCTTTTTTACTTTGATTCACCTTCCAACTTACTATGACATTATTTGGTATGCAATGACGCTATATATTGTAAATGACGTTATAAAATAAAACTTTTAATTTAGATAAAGGTCCCAGTTATGGAACGCTTTTATAATTTCATCTCTATTATGAAACAAAATTACTAAAATTAAAATAAATGTTAATGAAATCACTGGCGATAAGAAAATTCTAGTTACTGCTTCCTCATATAGAGGAAGTATTGTAATACCAAAATTTTTCGACTTCGATTTTTTGATATATCTTTATGTTATTTGACTTCAGGAGTTCAAAAATGACATTTTTACAAAATATCATTCCGTATGTGTGTGTGTGTGTGTGTAAACATCATTTTCATAAATATCTCCAAACTATAAAGAGCTTTTGGACATAAAGTGAGTGTACTTTGATGCAGATTAATAAAGATTAACTATATATTTTTTGATTTTTAATTTTTCAAAAAAACGTTTTTTTGCCTATAACATAAAAAAATGATAGGGCACCTATGAATGTTTTTGTCCAAATTGTAGAGTTTTTTAGACGTATCTTTTAAGCTCTCAATGAACATTTTTCGTCCATATTCTCCAGAGATATTAAACTTTTAAAAATAAAAAATTTTGGAAAATAAGACTTTTTTGGAAGTTTTGTTGAAAAATGTAGAAATAACTTTAAAACTATCATTATCATCTTGTAGAACATTGAAACACGCTTCGATTGACCTATTTTTGAAGCTTATTCGATTAGAAATAAAGAAGTTTTTTATATTTTAAAAAACAGAAATTGTGATGGAAACTGTAAAAAAAAATTTTTTTAATATGGAACTTGAATTTTTAATGACGTAAAGACAAAAAATTATTACAGCAAATGAGAATAATTGTATAAAATTTATATATTATTATTATTAACATCTCTATGAGGAAGGAAAGTGTTCATGAAATGAACACAACGACATTTACGAAAATAAATGAAATCAACACCAAAATTATAACAAAAATATATAACTTTGCAGCGGTTTTTTAATAAATTTTTTTTATTATTATTATTTCTCACTGTAAAAAGAAGTGTTTTATTTGAATGCACTTCAAGTGTATAAATAATGTCCCAAATCTGAACACACTTTGAAGTGCATAACCCTCATGCGTTTTGGTTACTAATCTAGGTTAACTAGGTTTTTTATTACATATTTAACTGTAATTTGTTCTTTGTCTTTAATTCTTCATAGTTAATATTTAAATTGTAGAGATTAGCAAATACAATTTTAATTACTTATTGAATAAAATAGGTGTTTAATAATAGGTGAATTTATTTTGAAACACCTGTACATGCAGGAACTAATACTGTTCGCAAAATATCAAACTTTCAATCTATACCCAATCACGTTTTTATTAAAAAATTTTGGACATCCCTTTCCTCTATCCCTTTCACCCTTTAAAGTGTTTAGCAAAAAATATGAATATATATCAAAATTAAAGCGCTCACAAAACTTTTTAAGACAATGTATTTAATTTAGAAAGTATGGAATGTTTTTTGACACTTATTCTAAAGTAATTTCCAATAGAATAGATTATTAAATTGTTTACAATAACTTGGAAACATTATATTTTGTTTTAATATGCAATGTGGGGCAAAAGGGGGAACCTGAGTATGGGGATAACGAATGCTACTCCAATATTCCTCTATTAAAAAGCAATAAAAATTTCTATTTCGAGTCATTTATACCATCGATGTTTTACTATCAATACATTGATATTTTGCATTATCGATGTTTATTTTAATTTCAATAAATATTACTTGTTTTGCATAATAATAAAGAATACTACTTTTTCTTTTTAAATATAATCTCATACAACAAAAATTTAATCAGTTTTGAAAAAATATTCTATGTTTTGTATTGATATTTATTTTAATTTTAATAAATATATTACTTGTTTTTCATAATAATTAAGAATACTACTTCTTGTTTGTATTTACAATCTCATACAACAAGAATTTAATCAATTTTATTATTTACTTATTATTTATTCATCTTAGCACTCTTTCAGAAAACACGATATAACTTCTTTAAAAAAATTTTTTCTCCTCTATAATCATAATTTTTTCAAAACTTTGTACACAGAAAAATCCTGATGCATAGTTGAAGCGACTTATTCGTTTGGTCTTGTTTTTTATATTACTTTGTGTATGATGCGGTATTCATGTAGAGGGATAAATACTATAAAGTAATTTAAAACGTGGAAAAGATTTAAATATTCTAATAATAAAAGGTGGTATAAGATGATGGAAAAAATGATGAATCCGTGTATTTAAGAATGAAGGAAAAATTCAGATAAAATGAGGATAGTGAGTTTAATAATACTTGAGGAGATATAATTATATTTACATCAAATGTGCCGTCCATATATAATTCTGTTGCATAATTATTTAAAGAGTACAACAAATTGTCCGTGGAAAATATGAGTGCTGTTTCCTCTCCATATCTTATCATTCCTTGAAAAATTTGAGCGAAACACAGCAAATTAATTAATTTTAGGCCCATGTCTCTTAAGTTTGTGGGTTGTGAAAATCCCAGTTGTTTTCTTTTTCTCAAAAGAGTTCTTTTAACGTTTCTCCATTGCAACGTAACGTGTTTTCCCTCTCTTTCAAATCTGATAAAGCCATTTTTAACATGTTATTATTTTCCCTATACTGAAAAAAAATTTATTTGATTCAAATAATCTATTATTTGACTATTATGAAATAAATATTTTCTTGAATCGAATAATTTTTATTTAAATCAATTAAATAATATTTGATGCAAATACTGAAATATTTTAATCAAATACAATTTATTTGATTCAAGTAAATATTTATTTTACAATAGTCAAATAATCGGTTATTTGAATCAAATAAATTTTTTTCAGTGTATCTATCCAAGTCAGTTGTAAAAACAATTTAAACATTCATAATATTACATTTTTTCATTACATTACTTTAGATCATGCTTTTTAATGAACTAACTAACTAATTAGAGGACAGCATAATAAAATGAGATTTTCTTATTTATACTTAATTTTGCAAATAAGTGTTGAAAATAATATATTTGCTGCCATCATTTTCATAAAACTTATATTTTTTGATTCCAAAAGGCACACAATTCAAAATTCCAAATAGCAAAAGACAAGGATCATAAATTTTTTCAACATGTTTGAAAGTGGCGTTGATTTTTGACCATTGAAAAAAATCTGGGGTTATTAATCATTCTTATGCATAAGTAAAAAATTTGCTCTATTTTTAAACGGTTAAATAAATGGTTGGTTTCACCAGCAATTACTCACTGATTAACTTAACTTTTGTTAACATTAATTATGTATGAAATAATAATTTTCGAGTTAAATTACTTAGAATAATAATAAAATGAAAATATTTAATATATCCTTCTCTATTAATCCTTAAAATCTTAAACTGAAATATTTTATGAGACTATTTCAAAATAAAAAGTAATTTAAATAATTAATTTTAATTTCGCATGCCTGTAGTATGTAAAAAAACTTTTATTATCATAACTAAGAAAATTTTCCTAGATCCGGCAAGGTTTCTGGAAGCATGAGGACTAACTAGATAATTATATTTGTACGAAGAGGACTTAGGTACATCTATCCTTTTCTTAATAATTGGATTTTCTAATAAGAACTTATGCCACCAGGGCCATTGGTTGATCTAGGTACATTATTTTAAATTATATATTTCTTACTCAGCTAAAACATTGTCAAATACATCCTTACAGGATGCAGTGACATCTTCGCAGCACTGCAACATTTTTATTTTTGCCAAATCATTAACTTCAATGTTGTCATCTCTCAAACAACAATGATTTTGCGTTAAAATTTTTTGGCCTCCTCTTTCCTCAACTTGACCCTTACATAAAATGGATTTCGTTGTTCTGTAGCAGCATCTGTTTGTAGTATTTCAAGTATGAATAAGTAGCTCTTTTCTTATAAAAGTAATTTTTAATGAACCTTCGAAGCGCACACCCCTTTAATCGAACAAGAAACACACTAAAAGTCACTGTGACCAGTTCATTTTTCAAAGCTCTATCATTTAAGGCGAGACTGTAATGCCATTTTCAGCTACTTAACATAAATAAACATATTTTCTGAAAATTTATGGATGGATATTGAAGCATTTAAATTTTTACAAAAAATTAAAAACTGTGTCCTAGTTTTCGTTCTAACCACTGAATTCCTTGCGAAAAATTACTATAAGAATTGTTTTGGTGGTTTTTTAAGTTAATGTCTTCGGATACCTGAAAATTGTGTTATAGTAGGGTGAGCCGAAATTTTTTTTATTAAAGACCTCAGGCCTTAAATACTTTAATTTGGTGATAAATCGAGTAATTGAACATTATATGACAAATAACATTTCGATAAATGAAATTTTTGTAACATAATATTTCGAAGGTTTGAAAAACATTTCAAATGTAAATTCGGAGGATTAATAATTTTGAAAAATAGTCATTCAGAAAAACAAAGTTTATGTCAAAGACGTAGTTTCCATGATAAGAATTTCGATGCTTAAAAAATTAGGAAATTTAAATTTGGGAAATAATCATGCTCCCCTCTGTTTAATACTTATGGTATTAATAAAAAGTACACAATTTTCAACAAAATTCCAGGGCGTAATGGATCACTTTGGCCGGGGCGTATTGGCTTCCAAATTTTATTAAGAAAAACCAATTATATTTAATATTTAAATATGAATAAAATGATAACCAATGATAACCCTTTATCGAAAAAATAACTGGAGAATAGATTTTTTTAGTAAATGGATTTTGCATTTCGCTTCAACTTTTTAAAATTTGAAAATTGCATGCAAATGTTTAAAGTTTAAATTAAATATCTTTCATTTTCAATATTCTTTGCTATTAATGTACAAAAGAAAACAAATATGTCAATATTAAATAATATTTCAAGATCAAAATTAAAATTTCATTGATGATACATTATGCCTTGGGCAGTGATCCATTACGCCCCGGCCTGAGGCGAAATTGCTCACCTTGTATTTTTCCAAAAACAATGTTCTAGAAAAAAGTATAAGTGATATTAGGGCGTACTTTTTTTAATTGAAAGCTAAGATTTTAGTATAAGTTTTCCACATTATGAAATTTTTATTAAAGCAAGAATGCCGAAGTTAAGCAACAAAAAGTGAAAAGTGTTCCATTACGCTCCAGTCTCCCCTAATTGTTAACGATAGTGATTTTTTACAAGAGATTAAACATGAAAAGTAATGCAAAAATGTAGATTTTTAAAGTATCCATCATTTTGTCATTTCTTTAACTTTTTAACTATTTTATAAGTATAACCTATTCTTCGGGATGTCATCTTTATCAAAATTGTTGTTTTAAAAGTTCAAGGATATACCTTTATTAAAAAAAAATACTACATTGGTAAGTCATAGTCGTTCCTCGCAAAAAATTGTCAATGTTTGGGTTGATTTTAGCCTCTTGCAATGAGAACCTCCCCTTAAATACAAGCTTTTAAGACATAAGGTTAAAAAAAAAGAACAAAAATTTTTCGGCTCACCCTGCGTTAAAGTCATCCCTTAAAAATTCATCATTAAGGTGTTTCTTACTTTTCGTAACGCGGTTCTAAAAGGACAATTTTTGCACCTTATTATGGAAAATATCGTTGTGACTATGTACTCTGAGAGTTCCATTATAATTACTTTTAATTCTTACAAAATTAATGTATTATAAAAATTTTGGTTTATTATTACACAAAAGAAAAAGAGTATTTTGGTCTTAAAAACTATTGTTAAAATATTTTAACAGTTAAAAAATTTAATATTTTAAGTAAATATTCTTTTGGTAATAGGAAATATGAACGTTATGTAAGGATTATTCTCGGGAAATAAATAAAGGTGTATTTTTGAAAGAAAGAAAGATCAACCCAATAATGGTACAATATTAAAACATAGTTTGATACAGATACCCTTTTGGTTTACCCGTTAGCATTCGTCAAATCTTTCTATGTTTGGATTTATTTTTAGAAAATAAGCCGTAAAAATATTATAAATTAAATAGTTAATTAATTAAAAAATGTAATTATTTTCATTATTTTTTTTTATTTTGACAACACTAGGGGATTAATAGCAGACAATATTAGGCCATTAATGTCTGTAGAGATCTGGTTGTCAACGGTCAATCGCGGTTAATCTCTCAAGAGTCGGCCCAGTAATGTTTGCCAAGATTCGGCATAAACTTTTCCAATACTTTGACAACTATTAGGCCATTTTTAATTTTGCACCTGGAACACAAAGCTACAAATTGTGTACATAAGTTAATTGTTTTGTTTCTAAGAGAATAACCTTTACATAGCTTCATTAAATACAAGCATTTAGTGTAAAAAACTATTGACATTTATATAATAGTTTGCAAAATAAAACATTTTAACCCTCCAACGGTATAAACATTTTTTTAATTTTGCAGAAAATAAATTTACAATTTTGTTGAATTACATTTAGACTATTTTATTTTTACGTTGACATTAATACACACGTGAAAAAGTTCCCGGGAAAGCACTCCTAGGAAATTCCAACATGAAATTCCGGTAAAAATGTTGACAATTTAGTTTCCAATTTATCGTAAATAATCAGAGTTTCTTCATAAAATTTCATTCTTCTGTCAATTACAATTGATAAAATCGATATTTAATAGAGGAGGAAAGTCTAAATTTTAAATTCGAGATAAATTAGTTAAATTAACCTAATTTATCGTAAATTGTCAGATTTTCTACAAAAAAGTTTAGAGTCTTGACAACTACAATTGATGAAATCGATATACTAGAGAAAAGTCTAAATTTTAAATTCGAGATATAGATTTTGTAACATTTTTGTAAAGTTAACCTAATTTTTCAAAAGTCAGCTATTGTTAATGCTTAATGTATTGCTGATTGCTCAGATTTTTGTAACGATAAGAAAAGTAATCAAGATGATAATGATATTTTCAAGACGAGAAAAATGATTATATTATAAGGAAAGACTTTTTAAACACTTACTGAATATAAAAAGAGAAAACTGTTTTTTCGACATCAAGATCGCTCATATGCGTGTAAGAGTATTGTCTAAAGCGATAAATCTTCTAGTACTCCTGGAAACTTTTCATGAAATTGCTTAAACATTAATCTAAATTATGATTAAAAATTAAAAATCGAGATTTCCTGTTGGAATTTCCTACTGGGATTTTCTTTTTGAATTTTCTAGGAGTACTTTTCCGGGTACTTTTACACGTGGGTGCAACTATTATTAGCTTCAAATTTCACTAACATTTTTATGTATATAACTCTCGAATTAACTTTTTTAAAATAAATAAATGAAAGGCATACTTCAAGTATATTCAGACTAAACTGTAGAAAGGTTTTATCAAGTATTACGTAATATCTGTGAAAATAAAATAACAAAAGATATTAACCTGTACGTCTCTGTGTTGGTACACCTAGTGTCTTGAGTATATTTATATCCATCTAGATATAGAAACGGCATTTTCTATAAAATTAAGTTTTATAATTAGAACAATGTATAAAAAACAAAACATTTCTGTCAATACAATGAAAAAATTAATTGGACGACTTTTATTAAATCACAACTATACATTTTTTATCTTTTTGGCGCTTTCTAATGACAATTAACATTTGAATAATCATAAAAGTTTTTCTTCACTTTTTAAGATATACAATAACATTTGTTATTGATAAATTGATCAATAACAAATAATCACAAGTATAAATATACCAAAGAACTACTAAATCTTCTTAACGTATTTCTTGAAATTACATTTTCATAACGCAATCACAAAAATAGCGTTATTTGTCCTTCTGCAGGTGAACGTTTTTATTCTTTAATGATATTTATATTAATACGTCAAAGTATACGACTATGTTTCGGCGAGCTTCACCCCCCCCCCTCGACACTACCGGTGGCTTAAAGTAGTATAAATTGAGGGCTCGGATCGAAGAACCGACGCTTCACAATGTTCTGAGCGTTTACAAGCGTCGGTTCTTTGATCCAAGCCCTCAATTGCGATTCTTTAAAATGTCAAAAATTGATATTATTCTTTTAAGTTTGTCATTTTTATGGTTTTTTAAAACCCCTGACAGGCGCCCCCTGCCCCTGAGCCCCTCGGGGGGGGGGACCCTCCCGCGCGATCAGCTACTTAGTACGTTTAACAGTGGTTCTGTATTCCGAATCGTATGTACTTGTTTTTCAATATTCTTTTCAGTTATTTATATGTTTTTCAGTGTCAACGCCTTTTTATGATTTTGTTATAAAAGGTACCATGCGCAACACGTGTGGCGACATTTTGTAACTCGCGCTTCTTTTTCGTAACTCGTCTCCAGTGAGGGCTCCTTCGGCGCCCACGCCTGCGACTCGTTACAAAACTTAGCGCTCCTTCCACAAGCAATTTTACCGCATAAAACAAAGAGGTGTTACCTCACGGTCCGGTACGCTTTCTCCCGCGAAGTCGTCGGAAAAATCGTTTCGAAGGTCGTCGTTCGTACTTAATTTCTTTCGGTAATATACGTTTGATCGAATCGCGCGTCGACAAATGTCCGTTTATACGTTTACGTTGTCGCTAATTGTTATAATAATCGTTTTCACGTCTTATTTACTGTCTAATAACGTTTTCGCCTGGACGAGTTTGCTCGTCTCATTTCATATTGTTTATACTTTTTATATGTATTTCCGTTTTTATCGTTTTCTTTTCTAAATAAATGTCGAATTTGACTGTAGTCGAGTGTTAAGACCTTTTTTAAAATCGAACCCTGACCGATGAGCAATCCCTTCTTAACATTCGTTACAGATTTGGCGCCCGAACAGGGACAGATTAATTGTGAACGCGAATTGTTAAACGGATTAATTGTGAACGTGAAGTGTTAATCGACATTTATTGTTACGATGGCAGGCGACAACGCAGTTCTCACGAAATCTAGGATTTGGGCTATGACGAAACCAGCTATGGAAAACGCGTTACGCGCGAGAAACATAGTGATTCCCGTCAATGCAACTCGCGATATGTTACAGGAATTGTTACGCGCCGCGATTCGCACTGAACGTGAAGATCAAAACGTATCAGATTCCGAACACGACGACGGTGTCAGAGTTCACGAAAACGATCTTCAAAACAGAAACGTTAACGTCGGAATTAGAAACGGCAACGGTGTGCGAAACGGTAGTAACACAGTATCTGATCATCATCCGAGTAGAAACAATAGTCGTCAATTAAGTCGTGATTCGAGTCGAATACCTCACCGTGTTCCTCGTCAGCATCCCAGTCGTGCTCCTAGTGAACAACACAGTCGCGTCTCAAGTTGACAACCCAGCCGCGTTCCTAGTCGTCAACCTAGTCGACCACCCAGTCGTCATCCGAGCAGCGAAAATTTAATCGTAGACCCACTCAATAGAAACAACCGCAGAAAAAATCATTACTTCGAAAACCCAGGTATTGAACGTCGAGATAATCGTAACGGAATCGGCAATAACGATCGTCGAGATCACACCGATCGGAATCGTGATCAATATCGCGAATTTGCCATTCAGAGACTACGCGACGATTTGCACGCGAACGACGCTTTGAGTCATCGTCCTGTAGAAAGCAATTTTCCTGAACCACGAAATATTTCTCGTCCGTTTTCGAGAAACCATCGAGATAATTTTGACAATTATCCTGAACGTGACCACGATTGACAATTTGCTCAACGCGATAACAGTCTCGTGGAACGAGTGAGAAATTGAAGTGTTTCCTTTGGGAAGATTTAGAATCTGACCTCAAACAATTTTATTTACCCGTGAATTTAAACCGACAACTCGAAGACGATATTCGTAACCGAACGCAAGGCCCGAAAGAAACCGCGCACGATTACGTAACGGCTCTACAAACGTTAATCAGACGCTACGGTGGCATGAGTCAACAGAGCTGGCTCGAGAGATTATACGTTAACCTCAGGCCAGAATATCGTCGCTATATCAGACGTCAGGAGATACGTAATGTCTCTGACCTGATACGCTTGACGAACGAATTCGAACTAATAGTGTGTACGGAGAAAAATTATAAATCTCCGCCACAGTCACTTCTCGCAAGCGAAACGGAGAATAACTCGCCTGTAAAATCAAAATCTAGAGAAATCGTCGCGGCTGTCGAAAATAAATACGTCCGTGAAGAATGTTGCTGGCGTTGTAGTCAACGTGGCCACAGTCGTCTAAATTGCAGGAACCCGGCCAAGAAATTATGTTCAT
The DNA here is from genome assembly GCA_032873175.1 of Leptopilina drosophilae. NCBI lineage: Eukaryota > Metazoa > Arthropoda > Insecta > Hymenoptera > Figitidae > Leptopilina > Leptopilina drosophilae. The sequence continues at coordinate 5,984,616 of CM065483.1, forward strand.
GGTGTGGAACTCCTGGAATATTCTTCACCGATTGTAAATGAGATAAACCGGAAAACTTCAAACGGACCGACGCGAGAAAACCGGTACAGAGTCGGCCCGAGAACGAAATAAACATAACCAGAAAGACACGGACGACATCAGAGTCGTAAATTCCCGCGATAAAAGATTCTTCGAATCGATACGTTTCATTAATACGACATTTCATGCTCTTCTCGATACTGGCGCGAGTAGGTCGTACATGTCCGAAAACGTGTTTGAATTCATAAAATCAAACGGCTCGGTAAAAACAAATTCAGCCGAAATAAACGTTAAATTTGCCGACAGACGAAGCGCGAAAGTACGCGAAACAGTCGATTTAGTAATCACATTTCACGGTAAAATGATCAATGCTAATTTCCGGATTTTACCTAAATTAGACATAGATTTGTTATTCGATATCGACATTTTAACGGCCGTGAATTACGCTTTCGATTATTCGTCGATCTCACATGTCGAAGAAATCGAAGTGTCGAATCAAGGCGAAATTAACGCGGCACTTCACGTGATTAAAGAAGACATGAAACGATTCGAAAAAATAGACAAACCGACAACGGCAGGCGAACACGTTATTCGTCTCAAACCCGGCATCCGACCTGTAAACGTGCATTATAGACCGCGAAATCCTGCAATGCTCAGCGTCATGCAAAAAGAAGCTGACGAAATGATAGTAGCAGACGTATTAGAACCGGCTAACGGAGAGTGGTGTTCACCAATCGTACTGACAAAGCGAAAAGACAAATCGTATCGTTTTTGCAACGATTTTCGTGGAGTGAACTCGGTCTCGATTCGTGAATTATATCCGATCCCCCACATAAACGCGACGTTAGATAGGCTTAGAGATTCGAGATATTTCTCGAAAATAGATCTTCGTAACGGATATTGGAATATACCCTTGGCAGTAGAAAGTCGTCCGATTACAGCTTTCGTAATTTCAGGTCGTGGGTTGTACCAATATAAAGTAATGCCCTTCGGCTTACATTCCGCTTCGGCAACTTTTCAGCGAATCGTTGAAAAAGTTCTCGGTCCCGAACTCGGCGTCTCCGCTTTTGTTTATTTGGACGACGTAATTGTTTTAGGAAATACGGTCAGCGAACACACGAAAAACATCAGACGAGTTCTGAAACGGCTACGCAAAGCAAATTTAAAGATCAACACGGAAAAATCGGAATTCTTTAAAACGCGAATCACGTATCTGGGTCATGTCGTCGATGGAAACGGTATCCATACTGACCCAGATAAAATCGAAACGATCGTGAAATTTAAAACGCCAGAAAACATAACCGAACTTCGTCACTTCATCGGTATTGTGTCCTGGTATCGTCGATTTATTTCCGATTGTTCCACGCTTGCTAAACCGCTGATGAATCTTCTTCAGAAGAAACATAAGTGGAAATGGGAAAACGATCAAGACGCCGCATTTCAGTCACTAAAGGGAAAATTAACGACGGCCCCCGTTTTGGCTGTCCCTGATTTCTCCGTCCCTTTTTGTCTGCAAACCGACGCGAGTAAAGACGGACTCGGCGCCGTCTTAGCTCAAGTAATTAACGGAAAAGGAGTCGTTATCGCATATGCAAGCCGCACGTTAAATAAATCGGAAAGAAACTATTCGGTTACCGAGAAAGAGTGTTTCGCAGTCTTTTAGGGAATCTCTAAACTCCGGTATTATCTCGAAGGTTATTCTTTCACCGTCGTAACCGACCACGTATCGTTAAAATGGTTGCAATCGATAGAAAGCCCCGCCGGACGAATCGCGAGATGGAGTATTTATCTCCAAAAATTCGATTTTGACATTAAATACCGAAAAGGCAAATTGAATAAAGTCGCCGACGCCTTATCACGTGACCCCCTTCCCGACGAAAACGACCACGACGAAAAAACAGACGAAACGGTATTCAAGATGAAAGACGACGAACAATGTGATTGGTACAAAAATCTATTGCGAGCTACTCGAGAAAATCCTGATCGATATCCTGAGTACACGGTGAGCGATGGTGCATTGTACCGACACATGTATCATTCACTGAATTTTTCTGAACGCGAGAAAACGTGGAAATTATGCGTCCCGCTTCCATTAAGAAATAAAGTGATGAACGAAAATCACGACGCGCCGACGGCCGGACATCTCGGTATCGCGAAAACCATAGCTCGGATCGCATGCAATTATTACTGGTCCGGTATGAACGGAAACATCGCAGAATATGTCCGACAATGTGTTTCTTGTCAACGACATAAATCGTCGCAAACGAAAGTAGCCGGAAAAATGGGTACGTGTAACGCGACTCAACCGTGGGAATACGTCGCCATAGATATCGTAGGTCCGTTACCGAGATCTTCGCGCGGAAATATGTATATTTTTGTAATGTTCGATAAGTTTACTAAATGGGTCGAACTACATCCGCTTCGAGAACAGAAAATACGTCCGATCTTACAAGCGTTTAAAGATAGTCATCTTACGTTACGGAACGCCACGAGTGCTCTTTACCGACAATGGCACACAGTTCACTGCGAACGATTTTCGAAAAGTCGTAGAAAGTTTCGGAATCGTACCGCAGAAAACGCTAAAAGCCGACGTAGAAAAGAAAGTGCCGCGCCGAGAACCGCTGGTCGAACAATTAAAAGATACGTTGGAATTAGTACGCGTAAATTTAGCACGAGCTTTCACGAGTCAGAGTCGCAATTTCGATAAGAAACGACGTAATTGGTTGCCGGAAATCGGAGAAAAGTTGTTAAACGAGAGCATCATTTGTCCTCTGCCATCGACAATTTTTCTGCGAAATTGGCGCCGCGTTATTCGAAAAAGCACGTAGTCATAAGAATCGTAAGTCGAACCATCATCGAGCTGAAAGACGACCAAGGAAACATCGCTAGAGTTCACGTCAAGGACATCAAGCCGTTTCACGAAGAAGAAGACGAGCCACCTGACGCCACAAGGTAGCAGTTCCAGTAAAAAAAGTGCGTGCTTCTGCAAATTTCCGATGAGCCGCCAGAGGACTCTTAAATTCGCGGAAACCCTATAAAAGAGACGCCTAGCCCGTCATAGTGTTTTTTTGCATCGTCGCGACACGGATTAGGTTTTGAGGCAAATAAATATGCTGATCGAACCCAACATTCCAGCCGGTCCCGCTGTGATACACCAGAAGGCAAAAGATCGCGGATTATGGCAACTAATGCAGCAGCCAACGTCAACACCGCCCCCACGTCGAAATTTTCCAAGTGCCGGAGTAAAGAAACCTGTGAAAATTCATCCCGTTGTGTCGAAACCACCGAAATCTTTTCCTATTGTACCCGTCTCCGTTATCCCCAGTGATCCCCCCGACGAAACGCAAAAGTGCCATCTCGAGGAGTTAAAACTCTCGAAAATATTCTAATGACTATGACATCGTCGAAACCTGAACGTGAGAGTGAATTCGAAATCGCAACTGAAACCTTGCCAGCTCAAAACGAAAATGTGATCGCTGAGAACGCGCAAAATTTAACGATGGACATCGATAGTGACAAGAGTGCCTCTCTGGTTCTGACGCAGATTGAGAAGAACTCTACGAACATTACGATCGACTAACCGCCGAACAAATGCTTTGCTTCGTTGGTGAATACGATCACGACGAACTACTCATCGAACATAACTCATCGACGGAACACGAGATTTCATCCACGAGTGAATTGTCAAACGTAATCGACGAACACACCAAACGCGAGATCGAACAGCAAGCAGCACCGATGACTGTTCCCGGACGCCCTGTTTTACGCGATTTGACGTACGCTTTCAACGACGCCACAGGAGGACTATGGAGCCAAGCCGATTGAATCCCGTTGGAACAAGCAACACGCGCGTACAATGTCATCTCAAGGACCCGTAATCCACATAAAAGAAGGAAATTCCTGCGAGAAGTCGACGGACAGCTAATGCAGGTAATCGTCAACGCATACGGAAAGGAAAAAGTAAGACTAGTGAACAAAAATAAGAGACAGTGAAATGAACTAAGAGATTGTGTTTATTTTTTTAATTTTCTATTGTTAGTTGTTTTATCGAATTTTATTTTTTTTTATTTTTACGCATTTTTGATTTCATCCACGCCAACGAAAACTGAAGTTTTCTCCTTACGAAAAGGCGGTGTGACGATATACGAACGAAATCAAAATATTATTTGTTTTGCAAATACTGTTTCTTTAGCGCGCGAAATTGTATGTACGTACCTGAGTGTCGAACGTGCGCGCGCACTCAATGAGTACAGCGGAGAGCTCTCCCCACCGAGATCTTCTCCCACCAACGCGACCGCAATTGAGGGCCTCCGATGCACAGCCCAAGATTGTAACTTTTCGAAGCGGTATTACCGCGATAGGGTCTCTGAAAGTGGTCTTACCACACGCAGAGTAAAGTGGTTTTACCACAAGCGGTTTTACCGCATAAAACAAAGAGGTGTTACCTCACGGTCCGGTACGCTTTCTCCCGCGAAGTCGTCGGAAAAATCGTTTCGAAGGTCGTCGTTCGTACTTAATTTTATTTTATTCGGTAATATACGTTTGATCGAATCGCGCGTCGACAAATGTCCGTTTATACGTTTACGTTGTCGCTAATTGTTATAATAAACGTTTTCGCGTCTTATTTACTGTCTAATAACGTTTTCGCCTGGACCAGTTTGCTCGTCTCATTTCATATGGTTTATAAATTTTATATGTATTTCCGTTTTTATCGTTTTCCTTTGTAAATAAATGTCGAATTTGACTGTAGTCAAGTGTTAAGACCTTTTTTTAAAAACGAACCCTGACCGACAAGCGATCCTTTCTTAACATTCGTTACAAATAGAATGGTTATAAAGAGTACTAGTTGGCAGATATTTTGTGAAAGGGCAATTTAACCGTAGCATAGGGAATCTTAATTAGAAGTCTCTCTCGATTAGCAGCTGAAATTTGAGTCTCATCGATTGCGAAGGTTATCCCTATTTAAAGCTGCACCCACAATGTGAGGTACAAATTTAATTCCCTAAGATGGTTGCGACTTGTGTGTTGTTAGATGACATTTAAAGAATATCTTGTATCGTTAATTTATTTTATTAAAAAAATTTTAAAATTTCAAAGGACTCGCATCCTTATATTTAAATTTATTGAATTATACAGTGAAAAGGAACTGATCAGACAGTAGAATGGTTATAAAAAGTACTAGATGGCCGATATTTTGTAAAAGGACAATTTAACCGTAGCATAGGGAATTTTAATTAGAAGTCACTCTCGATTAGCAGCTGAAATTTGAGTCTCATCGATTGCGAAGGTTATCCCTCTTTCAAGCTGCACCCAGAAAGTGAGGTACAAATTTAATTCCCTAATATGGGTGCGACTTGGGTGTTGTTGGATGACATTTAAAGAATTTTTAGTTTCGTAAATTGTTTATATTAAGAAAATTTTAAAATTTCAAAGGACTCGCATTCTTATATTTAAATTTATTGAATTATACAGTGAAAAGGAACTGATCAGATAGTAGAATGGTTATAAAGAGTACTAGAAGGTCTATATTTTGTGAAAGGACAATTTAACCGTAGCATAGGGAATTTTAATTAGAAGTCACTCTCGATTAGCAGCTGAAATTTGAGTCTCATCGATTGCGAAGGTTATCCCTCTTTCAAGCTGCACCCAGAAAGTGAGGTACAAATTTAATTCCCTAAGATGGGTGCGACTTGGGTGTTGTTGGATGACATTTAAAGAATTTTTAGTTTCGTAAATTGTTTATATTAAGAAAATTTTAAAATTTCAAAGGACTCGCATTCTTATATTTAAATTTATTGAATTATACAGTGAAAAGGAACTGATCAGACTGTAGAATGGTTATAAAAAGTACTAGATGGCCGATATTTTGTAAAAGGACAATTTAACCGTAGCATAGGGAATTTTAATTAGAAGTCACTCTCGATTAGCAGCTGAAATTTGAGTCTCATCGATTGCGAAGGTTATCCCTCTTTCAAGCTGCACCCAGAAAGTGAGGTACAAATTTAATTCCCTAAGATGGGTGCGACTTGGGTGTTGTTGGATGACATTTAAAGAATTTTTAGTTTTGTAAATTATTTTTATTAAGAAAATTTTAAAATTTCAAAGGACTCGCATTCTTATATTTAAATTTATTGAATTATACAGTGAAAAGGAACTGATCAGATAATAGAATGGTTATAAAGAGTACTAGAAGGCCTATATTTTGTGAAAGGACAATTTAACCGTAGCATAGGGAATTTTAATTAGAAGTCACTCTCGATTAGCAGCTGAAATTTGAGTCTCATCGATTGCGAAGGTTATCCCTCTTTCAAGCTGCACCCAGAAAGTGAGGTACAAATTTAATTCCCTAAGATGGGTGCGACTTGGGTGTTGTTGGATGACATTTAAAGAATTTTTAGTTTTGTAAATTATTTTTATTAAGAAAATTTTAAAATTTCAAAGGACTCGCATTCTTATATTTAAATTTATTGAATTATACAGTGAAAAGGAACTGATCAGATAATAGAATGGTTATAAAGAGTACTAGAAGGCCTATATTTTGTGAAAGGACAATTTAACCGTAGCATAGGGAATTTTATTAGAAGTCACTCTCGATTAGCAGCTGAAATTTGAGTCTCATCGATTGCGAAGGTTATCCCTCTTTCAAGCTGCACCCAGAAAATGAGGTACAAATTGAATTCCCTAAGATGGGTGCGACTTGGGTGTTGTTGGATGACATTTAAAGAATATCTTGTATCGTTAATTTATTTTATTAAGAAAATTAGAAATTTTGAAGCCCTTGCATCCTTACATTTAAATTTATTAAATTATACAGTGAAAAGGAACTGATCAGAGAGTAGAATGGTTATAAAAAGTACTAGATGGCCTATATTTTGTGAAAGGACAATTTAACCGTAGCATAGGGAATTTTAATTAGAAGTCACTCTCGATTAGCAGCTGAAATTTGAGTCTCATCGATTGCGAAGGTTATCCCTCTTTCAAGCTGCACCCAGAAAGTGAGGTACAAATTTAATTCCCTAAGATGGGTGCGACTTGGGTGTTGTTGGATGACATATAAAGAATATCTTGTATCGTTAATTTATTTTATTAAGAAAATTTTAAAATTTCAAAGGACTCGCATTCTTATATTTAAATTTATTGAATTATACAGTGAAAAGGAACTGATCAGACTGTAGAATGGTTATAAAAAGTACTAGATGGCCGATATTTTGTAAAAGGACAATTTAACCGTAGCATAGGGAATTTTAATTAGAAGTCACTCTCGATTAGCAGCTGAAATTTGAGTCTCATCGATTGCGAAGGTTATCCCTCTTTCAAGCTGCACCCAGAAAGTGAGGTACAAATTTAATTCCCTAAGATGGGTGCGACTTGGGTGTTGTTGGATGACATTTAAAGAATTTTTAGTTTTGTAAATTATTTTTATTAAGAAAATTTTAAAATTTCAAAAGAATCGCATTCTTATATTTAAATTTATTGAATTATACAGTGAAAAGGAACTGATCAGATAGTAGAATGGTTACAAAGAGTACTAGAAGGCCTATATTTTGTGAAAGGACAATTTAACCGTAGCATAGGGAATTTTATTAGAAGTCACTCTCGATTAGCAGCTGAAATTTGAGTCTCATCGATTGCGAAGGTTATCCCTCTTTCAAGCTGCACCCAGAAAGTGAGGTACAAATTTAATTCCCTAAGATGGGTGCGACTTGGGTGTTGTTGGATGACATATAAAGAATATCTTGTATCGTTAATTTATTTTATTAAGAAAATTTTAAAATTTCAAAGGACTCGCATTCTTATATTTAAATTTATTGAATTATACAGTGAAAAGGAACTGATCAGACAGTAGAATGGTTATAAAAAGTACTAGATGGCCTATATTTTGAAAAAGGACAATTTAACCGTAGCATAGGGAATTTTAATTAGAAGTCACTCTCGATTAGCAGCTGAAATTTGAGTCTCATCGATTGCGAAGGTTATCCTTCTTTCAAGCTGCACCCAGAAAGTGAGGTACAAATTTAATTCCCTAAGATGAGTGCGACTTGGGTGTTGTTGGATGACATTAAAAGAATTTTTAGTTTCGTAAATTGATTTTATTAAGAAAATTTTAAAATTTCAAAGGACTCGCATTCTTATATTTAAATTTATTGAATTATACAGTGAAAAGGAACTGATCAGATAGTAGAATGGTTATAAAGAGTACTAGAAGGTCTATATTTTGTGAAAGGACAATTTAACCGTAGAATAGGGAATTTTAATTAGAAGTCACTCTCGATTAGCAGCTGAAATTTGAGTCTCATCGATTGCGAAGGTTATCCCTCTTTCAAGCTGCACCCAGAAAGTGAGGTACAAATTTAATTCCCTAAGATGGGTGCGACTTGGGTGTTGTTGGATGACATTTAAAGAATTTTAAGTTTTGAGAATTGTTTTTGTTAAGAAAATTTTAAAATTTCAAAGGACTCGCATTCTAATATTTAAATTTATTGAATTATACAGTGAAAAGGAACTGATCAGATAGTAGAATGGTTATAAAGAGTACTAGAAGGCCTATATTTTGTGAAAGGACAATTTAACCGTAGAATAGGGAATTTTAATTAGAAGTCACTCTCGATTAGCAGCTGAAATTTGAGTCTCATCGATTGCGAAGGTTATCCCTCTTTCAAGCTGCACCCAGAAAGTGAGGTACAAATTTAATTCCCTAAGATGGGTGCGACTTGGGTGTTGTTGGATGACATTTAAAGAATTTTAAGTTTTGTAAATTGTTTTTGTTAAGAAAATTTTAAAATTTCAAAGGACTCGCATTCTAATATTTAAATTTATTGAATTATACAGTGAAAAGGAACTGATCAGATAGTAGAATGGTTATAAAGAGTACTAGAAGGCCTATATTTTGTGAAAGGACAATTTAACCGTAGCATAGGGAATTTTATTAGAAGTCACTCTCGATTAGCAGCTGAAATTTGAGTCTCATCGATTGCGAAGGTTATCCCTCTTTCAAGCTGCAACCAGAAAGTGAGGTACAAATTTAATTCCCTAAGATGGGTGCGACTTGGGTGTTGTTGGATGACATTTAAAGAATATCTTGTATCGTTAATTTATTTTATTAAGAAAATTAGAAATTTTGAAGCCCTTGCATCCTTACATTTAAATTTATTAAATTATACAGTGAAAAGGAACTGATCAGAGAGTAGAATGGTTATAAAAAGTACTAGATGGCCTATATTTTGTGAAAGGACAATTTAACCGTAGCATAAGGAATTTTAATTAGAAGTCACTCTCGATTAGCAGCTGAAATTTGAGTCTCATCGATTGCGAAGGTTATCCCTCTTTCAAGCTGCACCCAGAAAGTGAGGTACAAATTTAATTCCCTAAGATGGGTGCGACTTGGGTGTTGTTGGATGACATTTAAAGAATTTTTTGTTTTGTAAATTATTTTTATTAAGAAAATTTTAAAATTTCAAAGGAATCGCATTCTTATATTTAAATTTATTGAATTATACAGTGAAAAGGAACTGATCAGATAGTAGAATGGTTACAAAGAGTACTAGATGGCCTATATTTTGAAAAAGGACAATTTAACCGTAGCATAGGGAATTTTAATTAGAAGTCACTCTCGATTAGCAGCTGAAATTTGAGTCTCATCGATTGCGAAGGTTATCCCTCTTTCAAGCTGCACCCAGAAAGTGAGGTACAAATTTAATTCCCTAAGATGAGTGCGACTTGGGTGTTGTTGGATGACATTTAAAGAATTTTTAGTTTCGTAAATTGATTTTATTAAGAAAATTTTAAAATTTCAAAGGACTCGCATCCTTATATTTAAATTTATTGAATTATACAGTGAAAAGGAACTGATCAGATAGTAGAATGGTTATAAAGAGTACTAGAAGGTCTATATTTTGTGAAAGGACAATTTAACCGTAGAATAGGGAATTTTAATTAGAAGTCACTCTCGATTAGCAGCTGAAATTTGAGTCTCATCGATTGCGAAGGTTATCCCTCTTTCAAGCTGCACCCAGAAAGTGAGGTACAAATTTAATTCCCTAAGATGGGTGCGACTTGGGTGTTGTTGGATGACATTTAAAGAATTTTAAGTTTTGAGAATTGTTTTTGTTAAGAAAATTTTAAAATTTCAAAGGACTCGCATTCTAATATTTAAATTTATTGAATTATACAGTGAAAAGGAACTGATCAGATAGTAGAATGGTTATAAAGAGTACTAGAAGGCCTATATTTTGTGAAAGGACAATTTAACCGTAGCATAGGGAATTTTAATTAGAAGTCACTCTCGATTAGCAGCTGAAATTTGAGTCTCATCGATTGCGAAGGTTATCCCTCTTTCAAGCTGCACCCAGAAAGTGAGGTACAAATTTAATTCCCTAAGATGGGTGCGACTTGGGTGTTGTTGGATGACATTTAAAGAATTTTAAGTTTTGTAAATTGTTTTTGTTAAGAAAATTTTAAAATTTCAAAGGACTCGCATTCTAATATTTAAATTTATTGAATTATACAGTGAAAAGGAACTGATCAGATAGTAGAATGGTGATAAAGAGTACTAGAAGGCCTATATTTTGTGAAAGGACAATTTAACCGTAGCATAGGGAATTTTAATTAGAAGTCACTCTCGATTAGCAGCTGAAATTTGAGTCTCATCGATTGCGAAGGTTATCCCTCTTTCAAGCTGCACCCAGAAAGTGAGGTACAAATTTAATTCCCTAAGATGGGTGCGACTTGGGTGTTGTTGGATGACATTTAAAGAATATCTTGTATCGTTAATTTATTTTATTAAGAAAATTAGAAATTTTGAAGCCCTTGCATCCTTACATTTAAATTTATTAAATTATACAGTGAAAAGGAACTGATCAGAGAGTAGAATGGTTATAAAAAGTACTAGATGGCCTATATTTTGTGAAAGGACAATTTAACCGTAGCATAGGGAATTTTATTAGAAGTCACTCTCGATTAGCAGCTGAAATTTGAGTCTCATCGATTGTGAAGGTTATCCCTCTTTCAAGCAGCACCCAGAAAGTGAGGTACAAATTGAATTCCCTAAGATGGGTGCGACTTGGGTGTTGTTGGATGACATTTAAAGAATATCTTGTATCGTTAATTTATTTTATTAAGAAAATTAGAAATTTTGAAGCCCTTGCATCCTTACATTTAAATTTATTAAATTATACAGTGAAAAGGAACTGATCAGAGAGTAGAATGGTTATAAAAAGTACTAGATGGCCGATATTTTGTAAAAGGACAATTTAACCGTAGCATAGGGAATTTTAATTAGAAGTCACTCTCGATTAGCAGCTGAAATTTGAGTCTCATCGATTGCGAAGGTTATCCCTCTTTCAAGCTGCACCCAGAAAGTGAGGTACAAATTTAATTCCCTAAGATGGGTGCGACTTGGGTGTTGTTGGATGACATTTAAAGAATTTTTAGTTTCGTAAATTGTTTTTATTAAGAAAATTTTAAAATTTCAAAGGACTCGCATTCTTATATTTAAATTTATTGAATTATACAGTGAAAAGGAACTGATAAGATAGTAGAATGGTTATAAAGAGTACTAGAAGGCCTATATTTTGTGAAAGGACAATTTAACCGTAGCATAGGGAATTTTAATTAGAAGTCACTCACGATTAGCAGCTGAAATTTGAGTCTCATCGATTGCGAAGGTTATCCCTCTTTCAAGCTGCACCCAGAAAGTGAGGTACAAATTTAATTCCCTAAGATGGGTGCGACTTGGGTGTTGTTGGATGACATTTAAAGAATTTTTAGTTTCGTAAATTGTTTTTATTAAGAAACTTTTAAAATTTCAAAGGACTCGCATCCTTATATTTAAATTTATTGAATAATACAGTGAAAAGGAACTGGTCAGACAGTAGAATGGTTATAAAAAGTACTAGATGGCCGATATTTTGTAAAAGGACAATTTAACCGTAGCATAGTGAATTTTAATTAGAAGTCACTCACGATTAGCAGCTAAAATTTAAGTCTCATCGATTGCGAAGGTTATCCCTCTTTCTAGCTGCACCCAGAAAGTGAGGTACAAATTGAATTCCCTAAGATGGGTGTGACTTTGTTGTTGTTGGATGACATTTAAAGAATATCTTGTATCGTTAATTTATTTTATTAAGAAAATTAGAAATTTTGAAGCCCTTGCATCCTTATATTTAAATTTATTGAATTATACAGTGAAAAGGAACTGATCAGATAGTAGAATGGTTATAAAGAGTACTAGAAGGTCTATATTTTGTGAAAGGACAATTTAACCGTAGCATAGGGAATTTTAATTAGAAGTCACTCTCGATTAGCAGCTGAAATTTGAGTCTCATCGATTGCGACGATTATACCTTTTTTAAGCAGAAATCCCTCTTTTTATACCCAGAAAGTATGGTACAGTTTTAATTTCTCGCAATATGTAAGCATCAAGTAGATTTTATTCGCATAATAATGCTAAGAAGTTACAAAGGGACAAGCGGCAAAAAGTAGGAGGCTTATTATTTTTTTATGTAAAAAATTTTCGCATAACTATTGTGACCATAATTATAACCCCTTTTATTAAATTGCTGAATTATATAATTACTTTGATAAAATTACAATTACTAATGGTGTAACATAAAATAATTTAACTTTATTTTTATTTATGTAATTTTTTTGCTTATTTTTGTGATAGAGTATGTGAGTTCTTAAATATTTTCTAATCTGAACAGGTTTTCCTAAACCAAAAACATAAGAGCACAAACTGCCCAATTGGGGAATGTATTTAATTCGCCGTGTATCTCACAGTGAAGAAATGCCTGTGAATGTCTTTGCGAGAGAGGAAGCCGGTACTTATAGATGTAATCGAAACACCTCACATGCGAGAAGAAATCATTAGCAGGAACTTTGGTGATGATTGTCTGAAGTGGTGCAACGTTGGTTGCCAATCGTTGTTTTAATAATGTATGGATATGATTAAGAAAACAGTTTCCACAAGTGCCGCCAGAGAGCATGTTAGTGATTTCTTGTCGCATGTGATCTGTTTCACTATTGCTGCAAGTGCTTGACCCTCTTCCGCAAAAAAATTTACAATCATCCCTTTACTGTGATTAGTATGATTCATACTGAAGATTTTTAGGTGCCATCCATAAACCACGTAGCCTCATGAGGTGGAGGGGGGTCAAGTAATTGACTACGACAAGAGGAAAAAATGGCGCTAATACTTGCAAAAGCGTACTACATCGGGAGGGGGTCAACATTTCCAAAAAATGGGGCAACGTGGTTTATGGACGGCCCCTTACTGACCATATTAATTTTTTGCATTATTTTGTCAAAAGTTGATACGTTCTTATGATTAAATAACATAAAAGGATCGTATTCCCATGTTGCAAGCGAACCATGTTAAAGTTTAAAATGAATTATATGAAATTTTGAAATGAAAAGTTTATTAATGTACTGATCATTGGCAGTAGTGTGACATCCAAAGCAAAAACCAATTATGGTCCATTGTTGGATACCAATACGTTTGCAAAAAGCACTATTGTGCCATAATCATAAATAGGAACCAAGGCGGACACGAAAAAACATGCAAATTCATGCCGTGTCCATATCGTGACTTGACACGACACAAAGTACGCCTTATAATTCGTGTCGTATCCTGACAAAACACAAATTTCTATTGGTAATTGGTGTCGTGTCAAGGCAAGACATGAATTACCAAGACATGTTTTTTCAATTTTAGTACAGATATTCCTCTTGGAATACATCTGAATGTCCTAAATAAAGCGTTAAAAATATACTCCAAATAAAATAGGGGTATTCCGAAAAAAAATTTTAAACTGGCGGACACAAAATGGCGTCTGAAGTGTAACTAAAGTATAGTGTCAAACGTTGGTTCACAAAATTGTACATTTAAGCGTTAATAAGTGAATTTTGATTTACAATATCGTAGCCATGTGAACAAAATCGAAAAATTAATAGATTTAATTAAAATTTGACAGCAAAGTGTTTTTGATGTCCTTGATCACGAAAACGTTCAGAGTTTAAAAATTCAAAATGTCGGATACAACATGGCGGATAAAATACAATAGAGCGATTAAAATTGTTAAGAACTAATTGGATTCACTTGAAAATTGTTACTCGTGAGTTTTAAGTGTTGCTGATTACGAATCCAAAGTCAGATTTTGAAATTTATAAATTGTGGATTTTTTTAAAACATATGTAATTTGTTTATTTATAAATTAATTTAATTTTTTGAACGCCATTCGAAAGAGTGGTTTTTGGACAATTAGAAATTACTATTGCGGAATTTTTTCTGTTGAGTTTTTATATTAAAATATAGTGTCAAAGATTGGTCCACAAAATTGTACATTTGAGCGTTAATGGGTTAATACGTAATTATTTAAATATTTTTTTATAATTATCAGACATATTGAATCAAGAATACTTTTTATACTTTATAAAATTATTATCCACAAGCTTTGAATATTGAAATGAACGAAATCTTTTGATGATAAAATTATTTTTAAATTATATTTTTATTATTTATTTTAAATAATTAAAAATTTTGTAATTTGTTTTTTCATACGTGCCAAAATGTTATAATAAAATTTTAATAATTTGAAGAAATAATGAAATTTTGTTCATTATAACGTTTAGAAAATATCACATTTTTTTCGTGCCTGCCCCCGACCAGAAGCACTCGCTTCGCTCGTGCATCAAATATCGGGGCAGGCGAATGTTGTTTGCAAGAGAGAGAGACAGAGAATAAAGCAGAGCTTCACGAGTGTCCGCCAAAGGCGTTGAAGCGAGGAGCAAAAGTAAATAAAGATGGCCGGCTATCGAGTGAAACACGATTGCAAGTTTCTTAAAAAATAAATTAACCAGCGTACTTTCGACCGTATATAAAGAAAAATAGTATACATTACACGGACAGAAATTCGAAAGCCCTAAACTAGGCGACGATGCCCTCGTCTTCGCCTCGGCCATCATTTAGCGCATTGCAGGAATTTCGAACTTTCTGCTCTTATAATTTAATATACTATTTAAAAAAAGTGTCCGCCATATTGGATCCGTCATTTTTAATTTTTAAGAACTAATACCAGATTCGTAACCAGCGACCCCAAAAACTCTTAGTACTAAGTGTTATGAAAATTTATTCACAAGAAGGTCTTACACATTTTGGGACCATTTTTTATATTTTATCTACACATTGAAGGGGTTAATAAACTAATTAACACTTCAAGAAGGAAGAGGGAGTTAAAATTTCCAAAAAAATTAGTCTACGTAGTTTATGAACATTTCCTAACCTCTGACATCATTATACAATTAAATTCATTTCTTAAATTTCCCTGAATTGTCCATTATAATTTTAACAGAAAATTAGAGGTGTGCAAAAAGCTTGAAGCTTGATCGAGTTATTTTTGAGCTTTTAATTTTTCGAGCGTAACCGAGCCTAATCAGTTGTGCAATACAATTTAATGAAAGTGGATAAAAATATATATTTTTAAACCTTTAAGAACTTTAAATATTTTTCAAATGGCAGTACATAATTAATAATTTTAATTTTTAAAAAATAAGACAAAAAATTTCAAAGTATGAAAAAATCAGATATTAAAAGCTTTCCTTCCACATAGAACGTCCTAAATAAAGTAGATGTAATTCATATTTTCTAACATAAAGAATTTGCTATTTCATTGACCTTCCTTTATCCTTATTTTGATCTCATATAAATAATAAACGTTTCATAAAAACCCCTGCAATGTAAAATTTTTTTAAAATATGTATATAATATTCAAATAATTGTTATATAATTTTCGGAAATATATTTTAAGAATGATATATTTCATAATAAAATTTTCGATTATGGTATTTTTTATTGCTATAACAAAATATATAAAAAAATTCTTCTGCAACAAGAAATATTTATTTTTAATTATTTATCAATCGCAATTTTTATAAATTAAAAATAAAACTGAGAATTTTTGAAAAAAAATTATAAAATGAAAAGAAAAAATCGATTCGTCATTAACATATTAATAAAATAAATTTTAATTTCGATTGTAAAAAATTACATTATTAAACATAAATCTTATTTTAAAAAATGTATTAAATAATATTTTTCACTCATTAGTTAAATGATCTAATTATTAAGTAAATAATTATTTGACTAATTTAGTATTGAGACATTATAAAAGCGTAAAATTGACTTGATGGCCAAGTGTCTCGATTAACCCTCTATCCGTCGCATGGTGAGAAGTTTCCTCACCCAGTTTCTTTTTTATTTATAACTTTTAAAATACGAAAAATTATAATTACATATTCTTAGTATTTTTCACAATACTCTTCTTCTTTATTTTAAAACAATTTCTGTGTCTTTATTTATTTTAATTTTTTTGTAATTAAATTTTTATGCAGCAAATGTCAACAATTTTTACGCAAAGTGAGAAAACTTCACACCGCGCAACTGACAGCGTATTCTCGATTCCATTTGTCATAAATTTTTTGATTAAATAATTAACAGAAAATAAAAGTTAATTTAACTTCCAATAGATTGTTTGGAAATTATAAAGAACATTCCAAAAAAAATTTGGCATTTTATAACAATTTTTTATTAACTTATGATGGATGAGAAGTTTCCTCACCTGCGACGGATCACATTACAGAAAAAGATGCGACGGATGGAGGGTTACAAATAATTTTAACACCAATACAACAATGGTTTCATATAGTACAGGTTAATGATAGTTTGAGCTGTGCAAAAAATTTGAAAAGCCGAGCCGAGCTTGACTCGATGTATCGAGTACTCGATTCCACTCGAAAATTTGGAGTACTCGAGTAAATTCAAGTACTCGATTGGAATCGAGTACTCGAAACTTTCGAGTACTCGATTGAATTAGAGCTTATAAATGATTAAAAAAATAATAAGTAAAAAATATCGAATTCTCCTTAAATCTCTTAAGTTAGTTAGTAGGTTAATTATTTTAACACCTAACGATTTTCTACGATCAGTAAATCCCTTAAATTCGAAATTTTCTACTTATTAATAGTTTTTTGTAACTTAAAAGCTCGAATAATTTCGAGTACTCAATTGAATTCGAGCACTCGTTTCCAATCGAGTACCCGAAAACTTCGAGTATCCGAAAAATTTAAGCTTTTTATGAGGCTCGAGCTTCGAGCATTTAGCACAGTTCTAATGGTAGTAATATTTCATTTTTATATATCGTAACAAATTATTGATAATTTTTTTTAATAATAAAAAGAATTATAAAAGTAAATCAAATAATAAATAAAAACACAGATTATCAATAGTTTATTTACATATTAAAATGAGATTACCACAAATTAAATAAATGTGAGGAAATTTTGTTCAAAATATTAGAACAATATTTGATTTCTGTAATTATTGCAAAAGTTTGGTTTTTTTAAGTTTCGAAAATAATACAAATTAATAATTAATAATAATAAACATTAATCTATTAAGTCTATATTTATTTGCAATTAAATTAATAATTTTTTCGAAATTACTAAAAATTCCAAACAAAGTCAAACGTTTGTGGTTACTCTTTTAAATAGAACAGTATGAGTGAAAAACATTTTTCATAATTATTAATTATAATTTTTTACTTTAATTTCAATAATTGAAAATTTTATTTTTTCAAAGAAAAGGTAACTTGAAAAGTGAAAATTGAAATTAATATAAAAAATGAACATGATAAGAAAAATATATTGTAATTAATCAAAGCTTACCGAAATTACCGCCGTTTAAAATAAAAAAATAGTGAGAAAACCAGCCAACGATTAACGAAGCATACCATGCGAACCCATTCGAAATTTCACACCACTGATTCTGGATAGTTAATACACTAAAAAAAATCAAAAGCAGTCAGAAATATTGTGGGAAAAAATAAAATTCTATTCTTAATTAAAGAGATTAAATGATTAAAATGAAATTAAACTAAACCAGAAGTATGCGTAAAAAATAGTTGTAATTATTATGAGTAATTTAATAAATCGACAAATTAAATTCAATAGCAATTACAATTATAATGAAAACTTGTACTAATACAATATATTTACTTAATTTGCATAACATCTTTAAATTATGTTTATGTTCAAAATTTTATAATTAACAATTTATAAATATTTTCTTATTATTAAACAAAATTAAATAAAAATAAAGTTCATGTAAAAAACACAAGCTTTAAAAGCAAAATGAAATTTTCATATAATTTATTTTTTTAATTTGCAGATAAAAAATTTACATTCAAAAACTCAATCTCCAAAAAGTTTATAACAATTTAAATCAATTAATTTTTAAAAAATCCACTTTTAATATATTTTAGAAACCATTAATATAATACATTATTTTGGAAAAATTATAAAAAAATTATGTTTTTAAATAATGAAATTTCATTTTGAAAAATGTTTAATTGATTATAAAGCAATGAAGGAAAATTTTCGATAAAATTAAAAATTTTTTAAATTCTACAATCAATTAAAGTTTTCTAAACTTGTTATAAATCTTATAGGAATAAATTATTTTTTGTAATCACAATATTATAGTTTTAATTCATTATAGAATTAATTATACCATTGAAGTTTACAATTCAAAATTTTTCTTCTAAAAATTATCCTATTAAGTAAATATTTGTTATCAATTAAATTTATATTTTTTTGGATTTAATAAAATTTAAAAAAATCAAATGTTTGTGGCTTCTTATTAAAATAAAAGTAGTGAAAAACATTTTTCATAAATATTAATTACTATGTTTTGTTTTAGTTTTAATAATTAAATTTTTTATTTTTTCAAAGAAAAGTTAACTTGAAAGATAAAAATTGAATTTGATATAAAAATTTAACTAAATAAAAAATTTATTGTAATTAATCAAAGCTTACCGAAATCACCGCCGTTTAAAATCAAGAAATAGTGAGAAAAACAGTGAACGATTGACGAAGCATGCGATTAACCCATTCGAAATTCCACACCACTGATTCTGGATAGTTAATACACTAAAAAAAGCAAAAGCAGTCAGAAATTCTGTCGAAAAAAATAAAATTCTATTCTTAATTAAAACATTAAAGTGTTTAACCACTTCAGCGGCATGGCGTTCCAATTGGCGTTCCATGAGTAAGTGGCAGAAGCGGCAAAAAAATGCGAAAATGGCGTTCCTGTTTAAACTTGATACCTAAACTCTGTAAACAAATTAAGTTTACCAAACCAAATGTTATTTATTATTTGAGATAAATGAAGATGAATAGGACAAGAAAAAATTATTTTTTAGAGATGTTAAATGGTTTTAAAAAGGTTTTAATGTAGCCAATTTTTAATACTTTTTACGAATGGCGTTCCAATATTCACCCAAAATAGTTCACAATTTTGAATGCGCCTATTTGAATTTTCAAAAATCCATTTAAGATTCATAATCTCAAATAATAAATAACATTTGGTTTGGTAAACTTAATTTGTTTACAGAATTTAGGAATTAAGTTTAAATAGGAACGCCATTTACGCATTTTTTTGCCGCTTCTGTCACCTATTCATGCGACGCCAATTGCAACGCCATGCCGCTGAAGTGGTTAAATAAATTAAATCAAATGAAACTAAAACAGAAATCTGTGATAAAAAAATAGTTGTAATTATTATGAACAATTTAATAAATCGACAAATTAAATTCTATAGTAATTACAATTATAATGAAAAATTATACAAATACAATATATTTTCTCAATTTGCAAAATATTTTTTAATTATATTTTACGTAAACATATATAATAAAATGTAAATTAATTTTATTGGCATAAAATATTCTTTTTTTAATTATGAAATTCAAAACTTTATAATTAATAATTAATAAATATCTTCATATTATCAAACAAAATTAAATAAAAATAAAGTTTATTTAAGAAACACAAGCTTTAAAAATAAAATAAAATTTTCAAATAATTAATTTTTTTAATTTGCAGATAAAAAATTTACATTCAAAAACTCAATCGCCAAAAAGTTTATTACAATTTAAATCAATTAATTTTTAAAAAATCCAATTTTAATATACTTTACAAAATATTAATTTAATACATTATTTTGGTAGAATTATAAAAAAATTATGTTTTTAAATAATGAAATTTCATTTTGAAAAATTTTTAATTGATTATAAAGCAATGAGGGAAAATTTTCGATAAAATTAAAAATTTTTTAAATTCTACTATCAATTAAAGTTTTCTAAACTTGTTATAAATCTTATAGGAATAACTTATTTTTTGTAATCACAATATTATAGTTTTAATTCATTATAGAAATAATTATACCATTGAAGTTTACAATTCAAAATTTTTCTTCTAAAAATTATTCTATTAAGTATATATTTGTTTTCAATTAAATTGATATGTTTTTGGAATTAATAAAAATTAAAAAAATCAAATGTTTGTGGCTACTCTTTTAAATAAAATGTGGGAAAAAATTTATTACTATGTTCTGCTTCAGTTTCAAGAATTAAGTTTTATATTTTTTTAATGAAAAGTTAACTTGAAAGATGAAAATGGAATTTGATATAAAAAATTAACTAAATAAAAAATTTATTGTAATTAATCAAAGCTTACCGAAATCACCGCCGTTTAAAATCAAGAAATAGTGAGAAAAACAGTCAACGATTGACGAAGCATGCGATTAACCCATTCGAAATTCCACACCACTGATTCTGGATAGTTAATACACTAAAAAAAGAAAAAACAGTCAGAAATATTGTCGAAAAAAATAAAATTCTATTCTTAATTAAAACATTAAAGAGTATAAAGAAATTAAATGAAATGAAACTAAAACAGAAATCTGTGTTAAAAAAATAGTTGTAATTATTGTGAACCATTAAATAAATCAACAAATTGAATTCTATAGTAATTACAATTATAATAAAAAATTATACAAATACAATATATTTACTCAATTTGCAAAATATTTTTTAATTATATTTTACGTAAACATGTATAATAAATTAAAAAGATATTTCATCGTAACATTAAAAAATTAATAATGATATTTTACAAGAAGGCATTTAGACAGGTTAGTCAGAAGGTTAAATAACATTGAATATTGAAATTAATTTATTTTTACTTACATTTTAAAGGAGTCAAAACTGAAGACAATGAGTAATTTAATCAGAAGTTCTTGCAATTACCATTTCCTTGTGTACAATGGACGCTATCAATCTGTTGATGTAAAACAAAAGAAAAACGCCCCTGTCTTTAGGGATGTGATCCCCTAAAAAACAGGAATGAAAAAAACTAAAAAGATAAACATCTGTACACAATGTTGCAACAAATTTTGATTACAAAAAAGTAAAATATTTTTTAATAAAAATTAAAATATTTTTTAATAAAAATTAAAATATTTTTTAATTTATGTTCAATTGAATATACAAAAAGCAAAGTTTTCACAACTTTTCATTTGATAATTTTGTGTAATTTTAAATTTAATTGCAAATTAAAAAGTAATAAAAATACAAATAAATTAATTTTAAAACTAAAATATTTAAAGAAAAGACGATTTTTTAAATCATCCATTTTCCATTTCTCAAGCTCTTTTCTGGTTTAGACGTAATCAGGAAAATAAAAAATTATCCAAATAAATCTTCTTTTTATCCAGTGACAGATCATAATTATTTTTTATGACTTATTGGCTTTTTGTAAAGCAACTAGCAAAAACAGATAAATTATAATAAAAAAATCTTCTTTTTAACGATGTTTATCGAATACAAGGTGCCATAATAGCAATCAAAACAAATAAGCAGACGGAAAAAGTAAAGCATGGTTAAAAATAATAAATTGCAGTACACTGATCTTATACAGCGCTTATACCGCGTTACCGGTGAAAGGGCCCTGGTGCCCTCTGATAACAGGAGGCAAGCAGTAGAGCTGTGCGAGCACCTTAAGGAAACAGAAAGTGTGCAGGGTTGGGCGCGTAAAATAGCTCAGGTAAATTACTAGACGACACAATGGGTGCGATTCTTGTGACAGAAGAAATTTTTTAAACTTTTTTTCAATGCTTTGCAGTTTCTATAAATTTTAGACACTTTCTATTTACATGTATGAAAATGAAATGAATTCTATAAAATAATTATAGTTTATATTAACACTTCTAATTTCACGAAACTTTTAAATGAGTTAAAACGTATATTTTTGAGGTTAAGGCCTTCTGTTTACAAATATTTTATATATAAAATAGTTATGAAAACATTTATAATCTAATGAAAAATACAAAATTTTTACTCATGTTAAGAAGTTTTTAAAAAATATATTTAATGGAATTTAAGTAGCTACGAAGGTATATATTAATTAATTTACTTTGCTTGATATTTATGATATTTTTATTTACTATCAAAATTTTTGTTTTTTCCAAGTGCTATTTATTTTTCGTAATACTTATTAATCTAACCTCAAAAATTAAATATGTCATTTCTGTAATATTATGTGTATAAACTAAAAGCCTTTATACGTAATATAAAATCAAAAGAAACTTAAAACTTCTAAAAATTTACAGGTAATTCCTATTTTTGGTTTCACTGGCGACTTAAGAGGAGATTAGATAGTCAACATTTCTGTCAATGATAATTGAAGAGAGAAAAAAAGTGCTGTTGCTAAAAAAAAATTAAAGAAATTCACAGATTTTATTTTGCCGAAAGGAAATAGACAGAAATTTAATTTGACGAGTAAAAACTGGGAATAATCCAGAAATATTATGCCAAACTGGAAATTTTTTATGTAATTAGAAAAGTTTTTTTATTTTAATTAGTTTTTTAAAAAATCACTTTTTATTTCGATTTTAATAGATATTCATATAGTTCTTAGAATTTGAATTAATTTGAATGTAAAAAAATAATTCATTGATTCATTTGATATAAACAATTATCGAATTAACCCTCCCGCGCATAAAACCAAATATATTTGTCCAACCAATTTTGTTAATTACTTTTGTTTAAATGATCATTAAGTGATGTATTAAGTTGCAAATTATTTCTTATGGATAAACAAATTTTATTAAATTTTATAAAATTTTAAAGGAGAGTTCATATTATTTATTTAACAATAAATATTACGTTAAAAATGTTTAAAACAATTAAAAAAAACTTTCTTTTTGATTTGAAATGTATCAGCAGGAGGGTTAAAAGAAATTTTGTGAAATTCAACTTAAAATAATAAAATTTGTTAAAAAATTTCATTAAAAGCTTTTTAACAAACAAAAAATTCAAAATATTTTATTATTAATTGAGAAATAATTTAATTTTATAAAAACTCACATGCTATTGTATTCATATCCCGAGTTGATGAAAAGGTTAATAAATAAAGTTTTTATTAATTATTTAAAAAAACACACACACTTGAAATTTTTTAATAAAATTGAATTTTTACAAAAATTTTTTTTTTATTCTGAAAAATATGATATTTAAAATTTTTAATTTCTATTGTTTCAACATAATTGAATTTTTTGAAAATAATCAAGAAAAATTAGACACTATAATTATAATTTTATTTTTAAAATATAATATAATCAAAAAAACGAGATTATTTCAAAAAATTGAAAAAATTCTTTGTAGTTCAATTATTTTCCAAATTTTTAATATAAATGATTAAATTAATTATTAAATGATAAAGAAGCTATCAAAAATGTGAAAAAAAAATTTTTTAAAAAGCTAGTCAAAAGAATTTTAATATTTATAAAAACTGCTGAAACCATTTGAGGATACATTTATGTTCGGAATGAAATAAATTTAAATTTTATGAGAAAAAATACTGAGAAAAATTCAGACAAAGACGGTAAATAACTGGGCTTTAGTTGAACGGCAATAGTAGACACTTTGATAAAGCACTTCATCGCAACAATGCAATAAATAGCCGCTTTTTTATTAGTTATCAAAAATAGAAATGTTCCTTACAAAATATTTGAAAAAACAAGATCGCTTCACATGAAATTGTTTCAAGAAATCGACGATTTTTCTTACCAATGACAGAGATATAGTTTTATATCTTCAACAACATTGTAGTTGGCATTCGTCTTAAATTACTGTTGCTTACGTCGCTCATTCATTAGAAAAGAAAAAATCATAATTCGACGTATTAGGTCTTGTAGATTAAGAAAAAAGATTTAAAAAGTTTTGATAGTTTATTTCAAAATTGGTTAATTGCGATTATCTCTGAATCTAGAACCGACAAAGTGGTCCCTTTTCATGCGAACGTCCACATTATTAAGAATTTTAATATAAACATTACAGTTAGAATTACTGTTTCTCACCGACTCTAAAAATTGAAATCTGACTTTATTCAGTGGGTTGTAAATTGGTGAAATCGAATATTCGTGATAAAAATATTATGTGTAATGTGGGGAAGGTCAGATTTACAGTCGGGCGAAGTTTTTCGCACTCGTTTCACATTTCGATAAATACTAATGCTGATTCTACACTTACTAAAAAGCTAAAAACTGCTTGACGGTTCGCTTTTTCATGTTGCACAACATACTATTTCTCCCATAAGAATGGCATTATGTCGTCTGATTGTTTTGTGCCCCCAAGTATCTGACGTCGTACTTAAACTCTAAATATCTGCATGTAGTGAAATACCCTGATAGAAAATTCTCATTGGTTTAACATTTTTCATTTTGTGTTGCACGCTATTATAAACGATAAATTACTTTTTAAACAAAATAAACATTTCCAAAAGTGATGGACATATGTAACGCGGCACGATGAAAGTGCAGCTAATTGACTTTTTCCATATTTTTTTGGTTCAGGAGTGCTGATCGCTTGACATAACTTCAAACTAAAAAGTGATTTTTAAAAGCAAATGGATCTATAATTAAGTAATGATTTCATCAAATTCTAAAAGATCCAGTTGTACAATTATAAGAAAAAATTAGGTTGGACAAAAATTTGTTGTAGAATAATAATTATTGAGCATTTTGTCATTTTTCTTAAAAGGTCATCAGTAACCAATTGAAATTTTTACCCAATTTTGATAAATAATAATCATTGATAATAATAATTCTGCTTTTTGAAATATTCTCTACATTTACACTCATTGAATTTTGTTCAAAAGTTATTAAAATATATTTTTTAGGGTTCCGTACACCTACGGTGTACTGACGGAACCCTATTGGTGAGACTCTTGTGTCCGTAGCCAAATCGTGTCCCCCCCCCCCAAGCGGCAAAACTATTTGACCTAGAGAGCTCAAATTTGGTATAGATACGTATTTTCACTCGTAGATTACAGGAAAAATATAGAGAATGTGATTGGAGGTGATGGCCATAACGTTGTCAAGGAAATAACAAGATTTTTGGCCAAAAATGCACAAAAAGTGACTTCTAAACTTCTAAACTATTCAACATGGAGGGCTAAAATTTGGCATACTGGTGTATTCTAACGCGAATATTACAGGAAAAATATAGAGAACTTGTTATGTCATAATGGCCATAGCGTTGTCAAGGAAAAACTAAAAAATTGTTAAAAAAATTTTTTTTTCTAATTTCTTCATTTTTTGACTTAATGAGCTGAAAATTGGATTATTAGTATATTAATACAGTCTGATCACAAAAAATATATTAAAAAATCAAGAAAAAAAAATTTTTTTTGAGAAAATTTTTTTTTTATTTTTACATTTTTTGACTTAATGAGCTGAAAATTGGTTTATAATTATATTTTTACAGTCTGCTCACTAAAAATATATTAAATAATCTAAAAAAAATTTTTAAATAAAATTTTAAAAAAATTGGTTAAGTGCGAGTTGAACTTGCAATGCAATGGCGGGTTCCGTACACAAATATTAAAACAATTCTTGCAACATTAATCGGTAAATGGTAGAATTAAAATAAACAATTAAAAAAATATATTAAAATCATTTGATAAAAAAAATACTTAAAAAAAATTAAAGTATTATATATCTAATATTGTAAACAATAATAAGTAGAGGAACTAATTGTGCGAATTTTGTTTCTCTACTTATTATTGTTTACAATATTAGATATACAATATTTTAATTTTTTAAATAATTTTTTTATCGAATGATTTTAATATACTTTTCTAATTGTTTATTTTAATTCTACCATTTACCGATTAATGTTGCAAGAATTGTTATAATATTTGTGTACGGAACCCGCCATTGCAGTGCGAGTTCAACTCGCACTTAACCAATTTTTATTTTACTGGAGTACTAACTCTCGAACAAAATATTTTTAACAAAATTTAACAAATGTAGTTGTAGAGAATGTTTCAAAGGACGAAATTATATCTTTTTTCAGTTCTTATTTAGCAACCTTAAAAACTTTTTTTACCAAGTTGAATGGAAATCTATTAAAATTTGTTTAAGTTATTCAATTTTTACAATGCTAATTTTGTAATGGTTGATTGTTTATTTATATGATACATTATCAGTCAACTGGTTGATTTTTCTATACATCTACGAAGAACTGTTTTTCAGTTTTTCCATCCCTTAAAACAGTAGTATACTTGAAATAACTTGTTTCTTAAACCTCGCTTAACTACAGTGGTGTTTACATTTACCCCGAATATTAGGAAAATTTAAAAATCTCGTGGTAAATGTAAACAGTAAGTTTTATGCGATTCAGGAGCATCAATATTTTTTTGTACTTCATAAAATTTTTCTAGGAAAGTAAAGTAATCATGGAAACAAAACCCGTCCGTTTTACCTTTTAACAAAAAAGAAACTAATGTTTTTGGTGAAACATAGATATTCCGTTTACATTTACTCCAAATGACCCTATTTCATTTTCATAATTTTTAGAGCTGTGCAAAAAGCTCGACAAGCCGAGCCGAGCTTCAATTTTTTCGAGCCGAGTCAAGCTCAGACTTGACTCGATGTATCGAGTACTCGAATTTTTCGAGCACTCGATTGAATTCGAGCTTATAAATGATTAAAAAAATAATAATAAGTAAAAAATATCGAATTCTCCCTAAATCTCTTAAGTTAGTTAGTAGGTTAATTATTTTAACACCTACACTGCAAAAAAAGTATCTTAATGAAGATGTTTTAGTAGTCATTTGTAAGATGTTATTCTAGTCACTTTCTAGTCATTAAAAATATCTTAATTTAAGATGTTTAAAGTATCTTCGTACACATTTTCCAAACATATTTTTTGGGGAAAAAAGTTTTGAGGTTAACTATGGACTTATATGTAAGATATTTTATGCATCTTAGGTTTTAGTAACTCAAATTTTTTTCGCATCTTACAATTCACAAGTAACTTATCGCTAAACATCTTATTGAGACAGAAATATCTTAATTTGAGATACTTTAAAAAACTTACAGAAGTATTTTACTTTTTTAAGATAAAAAAAATATCTAAGACGTATAAAGCATCTTAAAAATCTGTAAGATACTTTCGAAAACATCTTATTTTAAGATGTAAGATACCATTTTTCCATCTTACATCTTATGTTAAGATATCAAATAAGATACTTATTTTTGCAGTGTAACGATTTTCTACGATCAGTAAATCCCTTAAATTCAAAATTTTCTACTTATTAATAGTTTTTTTGTAATTTAAAAGCTCGAATAATTTCGAGTACTCGTTTCCAATCGAGTAGTCGAAAACTGCGAGTACCTGAAAAATTCGAGTACTCAAAATTATTCGAGCTTTTTATGAGGCTCGACTCGGACTCGGTTCGAGCTCGAACTGATTAGGTTCGGCTCGGCTCGAAAAATGAAAAGCTCGAAAATACTCGATCGAGCTTTGAGCTTTTTGCACAGCTCTAATAATTTTATATTACTTATTATTTGAAATTATTTTTAACTTCAAAATACATCAAGAATAAGGTTAGGATGGTTAGGACATAATCAAGCGACTATGTATGCGATTGTTTGCCATCTACAGGATGTACACGCACTACTCTGCCGTCCTTTTTAAAAAAGGCACTATCTACATTTTTTAAGAAAAATGAGTTTTTTATATGGCTGGATTCGTTACAAAATTCAAAAATTATCTGTGCAATCGAAAATTATAAATTTTAATTAGTTAAAATGTAAATTAGATTTTAATTGTAAAAATTAGCTAATTATCCATTTTTGTTGTAGATAGTGACGCTTTTAAAAGGAAAACATCCCCATCTTGTTTGTAAAATACTGTTATTTTAGCCGCCAAAAATGTGCACTATGTACATAGGCCGCCGCCATATGTATTTCCTTCAATTTTTAGTTTAAAATTTTGCACTATCTACTGTTTTACATATTATTATTTAAAATTATAAATTTATTTTTGCACCAATGAAAAGAGCGGGTCCGATTTAGTTAAGAACAATAGGTTGATTTACAAAATTTTATTTTTGTTAAGAGATATAAATGCAAACGCGTTTAGTTAAATATCTCGGTTCGAGTTAAAATGTAGATAGTGCCTTTTTTAAAAAGGACGGCAGTACTGATGTACTTTCGACAAAATGTTGCGTCTTTCAGTGAAGTACATGCATAAAAGATTGGTTTTCTTAAGTCAATACTCCATGGGTGAATGTGTCCGTGCAAACACACGCGTTTTCGGCTCATGACGTCGCTTTAACATTACATATAAATATCATGAAATCAAGATTATTGATTATCAATAAATTTATTTTAAATGACACAAAAAGTTTCAAACATTTTGCAATTTAAAATCACAAGTATATCGAAAAAAAGGAAAGTACTTATGAAAAGTACTTTAAGATACCCGTGCAAAAATTGCCCTACTTGGGCCTGAACCACCTCATGTTGGAACAAGGAACCCGACCGGGACCTCGCCTGGGAGCTCTGCAAATCGGGTTTTCACCATGGACCCGATCAGTTTTATTGTTTCACCCCGGTTTGGGGAAGCCCAGATAACG
Source organism: Leptopilina drosophilae (assembly GCA_032873175.1). Lineage (NCBI taxonomy): Eukaryota > Metazoa > Arthropoda > Insecta > Hymenoptera > Figitidae > Leptopilina > Leptopilina drosophilae. Next base: position 6,013,452 of record CM065483.1, read on the forward strand.
ATTACTCCGAGTAAAACCAATGGAAAAAATTAAAACAATTCCTTTAACGTTTTCAACAGCAAGGCTGTTCTCTTTAGAAACTGTAATTTTACTAAATAAATTTTGACAATAAGTTTATTACAATATTAAAATAACATTAAACAAATTATTATTGTGAAAATTGCGAACACAGAATTATTTTGAAAACCGAGTGATAGAATAATTATTTTTTATTATCTTAAGATAATTTATTATCTGTCATTTTACGATTATGTCATCTTTCAAGTAAATTTGAATATTTCGATTTTAACGAAATGTTTAGTTGTTATGGTGACAAATTTCTTAATTCAAGTTGTAATTTTTTTCTATAAAGTTATATAATTTATATAAGCAAATAGTAAGATTACTTCGCTACTGATATTAGAGACTGTATTCACACACTTGGCAGTTAACGATGGTCCAATCATTAGTAACAACAACATTAACCTTGAGTTAACTCGGGTAATCCCGAAAACAGCAATATTTTCTTTAATGCCTACTTTTTTCAATTATTTACGACGTTGAAGGTCTTTGAAATTTTATATTTCAAATTCGACATTCGAACTGGGCGACTGAAATGTCGAATTTTAGAATTCGACATTTTAGCGTACTAAAACCGAACACAACTCGGTTATTGCACTGTAATACAGAAAATATTTAAGAAATATTCGATTGTTTGCCCAAACATACAATACTATGGCTCGTCTTGTACGCTTCTGAACTCTAAAATATTCTGTGTTGAATCCAGTTTCTATCAATTACTTATTCATATTTCATCACTATTTAATTCTTTAAAATTTTATAGCACTCAGATAATTACTTTTAAAATGCATCACTGTAACAATATGTTGAGCACAATTGCAGCCAGTTAAAAAAAAGTCAGCCTGCATCATTTCGATGTAATGAATGCGACTAGGTGTTTCGGAAGGGAAATTTTGTGCTGAACACGAAATTTGTGTCGAAAATGCTCCATCACGTTAAGTTTTCGCAAAATGGGGTTGAAAACCCTGAAACTCACCTGAGTGAAAGACTATAGTGTAAAGCTGACCGAGACAAAATGGTAAATATATAGTAACAAATTAATACTTACCTTTCCAAAAACAGATGCATATTCATTCTCAGTATACATTACACTAATAATTTGTTATAAACCTTATGTCTGTTCTACTTAACCCCTTGACAGTCCATAGCCCATATGTGGCCACAAATAGTCGTGCCACCTTTACGTCTGTGGCCATATATGTCCATCTCAAAAATAAAATACTAAACATAATTCGATTTGAATGACCAAGTGCATACTAAGGATACTAAGGGCCCCGAAAACCCCCGAGTAACAAGTTTTAAACAAATCCGTTAGATTTTTTATTTTTTCGTCCGCCATATTGGATCCGCCATTTTAAATTTTTAAAAAACTGACTTCAAATTCGAATTTTGCGACTCCAAAAACCTTAATTATAATGAAATCACATTTTTTAGAAACTTTTTTTTCTTGGACCGTTTTTGGACCACAAGCGATTTTTAGCTGGACTGCGAAAGGGGTTAATGTTTATTTTAAAATATATAACAGACATATTTGTGGCCGTTCATAAAATTAGTCTAACTATTTTGCACCATTCTGTCCTCACTTCTAACGTAACAAATTTTAAATATTTCAGCGTCATTAGTTCTACACAACATCACACATAATTAAGTAAAGAATCTAATATTAACTTGATCCTTTTTCAGTTGGTTCATCACAGTCGTTCCACTATTTTTCTTTTTCGCACTCTGCACTCAAAAAAATTCTTAGTAAATTTGACTACTTTTTAACAACTCTCCTTAGTTCAATAAGTCCCCAAAGATTTTTAAAAACTTGTTTTAACCATCAAAAAGTAGTTAAAATAATTGAGAATGTAGTTAGTGCAAAAAGATTTTGTAGTTATTTTAAAAATTTAACTACTTTTCTTAGTTGCTTGAATTCTAAATTTTTAAAGACAAAAGAAGTAGTAAAATTTACTATACAAACAGTATTAGATCAACTAAAAAAGTAATTAATTTAACTACTTTTCACTCTACTACCCAATAGTAGTTGAATTTCTTCAACAAATTTTTTTCAGTGTGGGTAGTCTTATTTCAGCTCCCTATGAACAAAAGATCTTCTGATGCTCTGTTCAAGAAAAGGCTGTTTTCTATTATCTCCGGAGTTACAAAATACCCCGTTTTTATGAATAAATTATAAAAAATAATTATTGAAAAAATTGTTTTAAAGAACAGGGAAAAAGGGTTTTTCATGGCTTGGTATTATCCTCTCAGTTGTAAAGTATAAAATGTTTTGGTTACATATTTGGAGGAATAATCGTAATCAGCGAATTCAAAACTCCCCAAATTGTAAATTAATGATGTTAATTATAATATTAATTTTTTATTAGAAAACTCCTTAATTATGTAAACCCGATTTTAGAAATTGTAACCAAAAAGCCAGGAAAATCTATTAAATTAAAAAGTTTCGGACCACTTATATTGGATCCGCCATTTTGAATTTTAAAAATCTGTCTTCAGATTATCCGAATTTGTGAATCCGCATTAAAATTTCAACATTACACTCGTAATAAGAAAAGCCTAAAAAAAATTTTTTTTATTGAAAAAAAAATTTTTCTATGAAAAAAAAAATTTTTTTTTAAAAAAAAAATTTTTATATATAGAAAAAAAATTTTTTATATATAGAGAAAAAAAATTTTTATATAGAAAAAAAAAATTTTTTTTTCAAAAAAAAATTTTTTTGTGTAAAAATTGTACTGTCTCTTACATTGTGGCTGAGATTGAAATTTTAAAAAAAATTTATAAAAATTAAATATTAATAAATAAAATTAATAATTTAATAAATAATAATTAATTAATATTAATTTAATAATAATATTTCGTAAATTAATAATAAATAATTTAATTAATAATAATTAATAGTAATTAATAATAATTAATAATTGAATTAATATTTAAATAATAATAAAATTGATAAAATTAAAAAAAAGAAAACTTTCAATTTTACAATCTTTTAACAAATGGAAAACTTACAAGTTTTCCATTTAAACTTAAAATATATTATTATATTTATTTATTATTTATTTATTTATTATTTATTATTTTTTTATTTATTTATTTATTTATTTATTTATTATTTTTTTTTATTTATTTATTTTTTTTTTATTTTATTTTATTTTTTTTTTTTAAGCGTTTTGTAAGAAAATATTAAAGGAACATTAAAAATATCTTTAACTTTGATTAAAAATTCAGTAAAAAGTATTCTTCATATTTCTAATATTAAAATAAAGGAATTTTTAATAAACTAAATAGGCAATTTGTTTAATTTTCATGAAAAAATAATTACAAATTTCTGAAAATAATAATTGATTTGATATGATGAAAATAATTTTTTATTTATTTTTTTATCTGTTCTCTAGAAATTTAAAAAATTTTATATTTTCAAAACAAATAAAATTCTTCTCATTAAATTATGTTCGAAATTTGAAAAACTATTCTCGTCAAAATCCTAATTATTATCTTTATAAATAACAGAATTCATTCCCAATGTTCAATTAATTTCCGAAAAATGTTAATAAAATTTCTGTCCTGTGATTTCAATTATTTTCGACAATTTTTCTCATTTCAATGACTTTCAATATTTTAATAAAATTTTCCACAAAGAATTCAATTATTTAAAAGAACAAGTTTTTAATATTACTTTTGAAATGAAAATTGGTAGTTTTTAAGAAAAATTCAGCAAACATTTAATTATTTTCATAAATAAGAAAAATTACACAGGACTTTAAGTATTTACAATTTTTTTTCTAAACATTTTATTCGCAATTATTTACAATTTTTCATAAACTTTTTATTCGCAATAATTTAATTATTTCCATAAAAAGATGAATAAAATTTTTAATAGTAATAATTGGAGAAAATAATTTTTTATTTAATTTTTTTTCTCTTCTGGAGAAATTCAAAAAGTTTCAAGTTCATAATGTCAATTGAAATTCGTAATTTATAAAGAGAATTTATAATCATTTTTCCCTTCATTTTTATTTAGAAAATTTAGAAAAAAAATGTTAGAAAAAAACTTTGAATGTTATTAGAGCAATTGCGTAATTATGAAATAGATGCAAATTATTTCCTTATGAATTATTTCGACAAAATTTGTTATGAAAAAAAGTATATAGAATTTATTGGTCTATTTAATTTTAATTTATTGGTTAATCACAAGAAGGTTTTTAAATTTTTCTCCTTTCAAATAATATTTTATTACAAATTATGCAAAAATGTCAGAAAATTTTCTGTTTGTTTTGAAAAATACAAATAATATTCAAGGCCTATTCTACTTTTCTCTCATATTATACAAATTTTTAAAAGTTTTAAAATTTTTATATTTCTGATAATGCAAGTAAACTATGAACATAATAAAAGTTACGATTACACAATATTGCCAATCTTATACTTAATATTCAAAAAAAAAAATTTTTGAATAAATTTTCTCTAAAAAAAACATTTATATTTTATATTTATGTTTAAAAAAATATATCTAATTGTACAAAAAATGAAAAAAGTTACAAAATATATTTAATGAAAAAAATAATTTTCCTTTAATTAAAATAAGAAAAAGGTTAGAAAATCTTTAATACGTGAGCAAAAAAATGATTTTCTTTTAATAATGAATATTAAATATTAATAAATATTTGACAGAAAAATAGCATAAATAAAAAAATTATTAAAAATGAATTTTTTAATAATTAAATTAAATTTTTATGAATTTTTTTTCTTTTTTATCATTAATGATTGGTGGATAGTCCGTTGCTTTCAGTGCTTGAGGTATTTTATTGCAAATGATAAAAATAATTTTTTTTTTCATGGAATTTTATTTTTCAATTTTTTATCATACTTTCAATACAGTTAAGAATATTGACAATACGTAAATTGCCTCAGATTTAATTATTATTTAGTGCTAATGAAGAAGCATAAAGCCAGACCTCCAACTACAGCACCAATTGATATAAGAATATGGGTTTTAAAATTAGAAGATTCAGGTTTAGGATTGAGTTTTTCTAATTCTTCTTCCAAATTCTTTACTTCATTCTCTTGTTTCTCTTTCTCTTTTTCTCTATATTCTTTCTCCAATTTTATTTCTTTATTCTGAGCCGTTAGGTTTCTAGCAGACAACTCTGCGTTTGCATGCGCTAGTAAACTGTTCAATTGTAGATCCCCAATCAAATTTGCATTAGTTGTTTCGTCACTTTGCCATAAGGAATCAATAAATTCGACAAGTTTTATAGTTTTCACGATGTCAAATCCTTTAATCATTGCACCTACTTCAGAATTAATAGCCTCAAGAACTCGAAATTGATCAACTATATTGCTTGTCTTATTGACGGCATTCTGTAATATATTTTCAATTCTTTTCAACTCGTCTACATTCTCTTTCGCTTCCTTAGAATCTATTGCATTTGTAATTTTCTGATTTACTGATTTTACATGACCGTATAAAGGATTCAATAGCAAATCCCTTTGGGTTTTTTTTAAACAAACTTTTGAATCGTGTGACATACTCGGTTGAACTTGTTTGAGAAGATTGTTACTTATGGATGTGGCTGAATTTATAGCAGGAAAAATATTGTCATCAATATCGGAAGCAGAGACAATGCCTTTTTTGTTTGCCTTCCTGAATAAGGCAATACGATCTTCATGTTCGACTAAATAGCTTAGAAAGTTTCTTGCATTGTCGGACATTTGCAGATTAGTAACTTTTATAAAATTTTCTGTTAATATCTCCTTTATAAGTAACTGATCGATAACCATCTCTTCCTCGATAGGGACTTTTGAAAAAATCATCGTTATACTTGAAAAAGAATCGGCAAACGTACTTCCGAGTAAATTTTCAACAGCAACTAGTAAGTGCAAAAATTGTTCAGGATCATCACTTTCAATATTAGCATAGTCGCAGACTAAAATAATTTTTAGTTTTTTAACAGTTTTCACCAAATGAAAGATATTGAAAGAATTGACGATATCTTGAACAGTTCCTCTATTGTCTTCAAATCCAGGAGCGTCCCAAAGAGACAAATCGGGCAGTTTTTCAGATTTCCATTTCGATGGAATTGTTGTTTCTGACTCTGTTTTACCACCAATTTTTGGTCCTTTAGATGTTTTGTTATCCTTTACTAATTTATATGGTTCCATTTTCTTTTTTGTGGCTTTCAACGGAGTTCCAATTAAGTAATTAACTAGTGTACTCTTTCCAGACTTTGCCAAACCAAGGCAAATTGCGGCATTTTCATTTTCATCGTCTTTGTGCAGAAAATCCGCTGACGAGAGGAGAGACTTTTTTAAGGCACTTAATTCATCAGGGGTCATATTGCATTTTTCACTTTTGACAAGGGAAATTAGTAAGCAGACAATTACTATTCTCTTCATGATTGATAATTTTTTTTTAAATAAAATTATATAGTAGAGCGATTCGAAATTATTTATTCAGCTTCTTAACTCCCTAAAAAGAAGGTGAAGAAAAAAATGTAAATAAAATAATGAGGAAAAAAATCATAATCCCTAAACGTTGGGTGGGGATTAGATGATATTTAACCTAATATATCGTCCAAAACTATTTAACTCGAACTATAAAATATTAAAAATTTCAGACAAAGTATAGTGTCAAATTTTTAAATTTTTCCCCATATTTTTCCAATTACAAAAATTTTATTAAAAATATTGTGAAAATTCCCAAACAATAATAAACTGAAACTGAAAAATATAAATTATTTTCTATTTATTTTTAGCTCAACAACAGAAATTCGTACACTTTTCAATCAACAAATTGTAAACTTTGTTTAGAAACTGCATTTCTTATTTGTATTTTATTTGAAAAGTCTATGTAGATTTAATTAGAATGTAAAAAGTCCCAAGTAAATATTTTTTAGACAAATCTGTCAACTTTTAAATTTTTTGGTCGCCATTTTTGATCCGCCATTTTAAATTTTGAAAATCCGACTACAGATTCATAATCAGTGATGACTCCGAACATCCACAAGAAATAATTTTCGATGGAAACGAATTAATTTTAAAAATTATCCGCCATATTAATTGATCCACCATTTTTGAATTTTGAAAAACCGACATCAAATTCAAATTCAGCGAAACCAAAAATGTTATACGTGATAAAATTATATTTTTTGAAACATTATTTTCGGACTGTTTTAAAACCCACAAGCGAATGTAATATACAATTGTGCAAAAAATTTATTACGTAAAATATACAATCGGCGGGGAAATTCTATTTATCTCAACTTATCAATATAATATAATTTTATAATATAATAATTATGGAACGTAAAATTATTCTAAAATAAAAATTACTTACTTTTATATTCATTAAGCGCACGAGTCAGCAAAAAATTGCAGTAGTTTGTATTTTCTCAGGAACCTATGCAACTTTGTGAAAAAAAATGAATTTGAAATTTATAAATATTTCACAAATTCCTAAACTTTATATATGGTTGTATTGCGCAATGAATTGATTTACCGTACCCCTCGTTTTTTATTCGACAAACATAAACAGGTATACCGAAGTTGAAAAAAAATTTTAACTGCATAAAATTTACTGATTCATGTACATTTTAAATGATACTTAATTTTCAGGCATTAACGAATAGAAAAAAAGTAGAAATATTTAGTAGATTTTGTAAAAATCTATATGTATATTATATATTATTTATTATTATAATTTTATTATTTATTGTATTATTTTTTTACAACTTTAGAAAAAAATGTATAAATAACAATATAATCTAAATTGTTGAAAAAACACGAAAAACTTTAATTTTTGAGAAATTACAAATAAATGCAAAAATTCACTTATATATTCAAAACATAATAAAATTCTTCTCATTCAATTATGTTCGAAATTTAAAAAAACTATTTTCGTACAAATCCTAATTATCTTTTTAAATAGCAGAATTCTTTCCCAATGTTCAATTATTTTCCGAAAAATGTTAATAAAATTTCTGTCCTGTAATTTCAATTTTATTTTCGACAATTTTTCTCATTTCAATGACTTTCGATATTTTTATAAAATTTTCCAAAGAGAATTCAATTCAAAAAAAAATTTGTTTAATATTACTTTTGAAATGAAATTGCTATTTTTTAAGAAAAATTCAGCAAGCATTTAATTATTTTCATAAATAAGAAAAATTACACAGGACTTCAAGTATTTACAATTCTTTTTTATAAATTTTTTTCGCAATAATTTAAATATTTTCATAAAAAGATAATTACATTTTTTTTAAATAATTGATTTGATAAGATGAAAATAATTTTTTATTTATTTTTCTATCTATTCTCGAGAAATTTAAAAAGTTTCTAGTTCATAATTCTAATTGAAATTTGTAATTTATAAACATTTTTTTCTTTATTTTTGTAAAAAAAAATACTGAATGTTATTAAAGCAATTGTATAATTAAGAAATAGATGTAAAGTATTTCCTTATGGAAATTGAGAATTTTTTACAAAATTTGTTATGAAAAAGGTATATAGTAAACAAAATTAATTTTTCTAATTTCAAATATTATTTTATTATAAATTATGAAAAAGTGTCTGGAAATTTTCAATTAATTATTAAGTTTTTTGTTATTAAGTATATAATAAAGAAAATTTATTTGTTAATCACAAAAAGGTTTTTAAATTTTTCTAATTTCAAATATTATTCTATTATAAATTATGGAAATTTTCAATTAGTTATTAAGTATATAATAAAAAAAATTTATTTGTTAATTGCAACAAGGTTTTTAAACTTTTCTAATTTCAAATATTATTTTATTATAAATTGTGAAAAAATGTCTGGAAATTTTCAATTAGTTATTAAGTTGTTTGTTATTAAGTATATAATAAAGAAAATCTATTTGTTAATCACAAAAAGGTTTTTAAATTTTTCTAATTTCAGATATTATTTTATTATAAATTATGAAAAATTTCAATAAGTTATTAAGTTATTAGTTATTAAATATATAATAAAAAAATTTATTTGTTAATTACAACAAGGTTTTTGAACTTTTCTAATTTCAAATATTATTTTATTATAAATTGTGAAAAAATGTCTGGAAATTTTCAATTAGTTATTAAGTTATTTGTTATTAAGTATATAATAAAGAAAATTTATTTGTTAATCACAAAAAGGTTTTTAAATTTTTCTAATTTCAGATATTATTTTATTATAAATTATGAAAAATTTCAATTAGTTATTAAGTTATTAGTTATCAAATATATAATAAAAAAATTTATTTGTTAATTACAACAAGGTTTTTGAACTTTTCTAATTTCAAATACTATTTTATTATAAATTATGAAAAAATGTCTGGAAATTTTCAATTAGTTATTAAGTTTTTTGTTATTAAGTATATAATAAAGAAAATCTATTTGTTAATCACAAAAAGGTTTTTAAATTTTTCTAATTCCAAATATTATTTTATTATATTATTTTATTATAAATTATGAAAAAAATGTCTGAAAATTTTCGATTAGTTATTAAAGTTACTAATAATATTCAAAGTTTTTTCTACTTTTTTCATATTATATAAATTTTTAGAAGTTTTAAAATTTTGATATTCCTGACAATGCAAAAAAATTTATGAATATAATAAAAGTGAAAAAAAGTCTTTAAGCATAGTAAAAATATAAATTGTATATTCAATTGTATATTTATTTGTTAAAATTTATTATTATAATTTATAAAGTTGTATTTATTTACACTTAGCGTTACAGAAGTAGTTAAAATTAAAGAAGTGGTCCAATTTTTTCATTAAATTTTCATTTTCATTTCAATTAATTGAATTTTTTTGTTGACTGCAGTGACAGTTAAAAATTTTAAAACATACATAAAGTAGTGTTTTTAAAGTCACAAATAAGTTTGGTTATAAAAGAAATCTTTTTTATTTTCGCAACTGAATTATTTCGGTTTCCTATATTTTATCGCTAAACAATTCTTACTTTGAATTTTATACACATAATTAAACGAGTTTAAGAGTTCAGTTTAAAATTCCCAAAATTGAATCTATACATTTCTGATTGTTGATCTTTACTTTCTATTTAAAATCAATCAAGAGCTGAATTTTTCTTAAAAAATAGTAATTCACGTCATTTCAAAATGGACACAAATTAATTTAAAATGAAAAAAAAATGATAATCAAACACTGAGAAAACATTATACTCGTTTCGAGTAAAAAAATAATTTTAAGTGATTTTGTTTCATTGAAATTAGTTTGTAAGTTTAATTCCAATGTATAGAAAATATTTACTGCACTTTGATTCAAAAATAATTTTTGTTTGAATAATTATGTTTAATTCAAAGATTGTTTTTCTGTTTTGGTTTAAACAAAAAATATGTTCAAAAAATTTATGTTTGTTTAAAAATTCAAAGTTGATAATAAATAATTAAAAATCAACTATAAATTATGTTTGAAAAATGAAAAAAGTTACAAAATAAATAGCAAGGAAAAATAATTTTCTTTTAATCCTTAATAAATATTTGAAAGAAAAATAGCACAAATGTATCTCAACGATGGGTGGATAAGTCCGTTGATTTCAGTAGTTGAGGTATTTTATTGCAAATTATATAAAAATAAATTTTTTTTTTCATGGAATTTTATTTGTCAATTTTTTTTCATACTTTCAATACAGTTAACAATATTATATATTAGGTTTTATTTTTTTAAAATAATATTAAACATAATTTAATATTGACAATATCATGGATACGTAGATTGACTGAGGTTTAATTATTAACTCATGAAGAAGCATACAGCCAAAATTCCAATTACAGCACTAATTGATACAAGAATATAGGATTTAGAAGATGAAGATTGACGATGTACCTCTTCTTCTCTTGCTTTTAATATTTTCTCATATTTTACTGTCTTTTTTTCAAGCTCTTCTCTCTTTAAATCTATTTCTTTATACAGAGCTTTTAGATTTTTAGCAGACATCTCCGCCTTTGCATGCTCTAGTAAACTATGCAATTGCAGTTTCCCAATGAAATTTACATTGTTTTTTTCGTCACTTTCCCATAAAGTATCAATAAATTCTACAAGTTCGATAGTTATCACCATATTAAACCTGTCAATCATTGCACCTACTTCAGAATTAATAATTTTAAGAAGTTTAAATTGATAAACTATATCGCTTGCCTTATTTACAGCATTCTGTAATATATTTTCAATTCTAATTAACTCATTTGAGTTGTCTTGCAATCTACAAAAATCTATTGCCTTTTGAATTTCATTATTTACCGATTCTACATGTTGATATAGCGGATTCAATAGCAAATCCCTTTGAGTTTTCGATAAACAAAGTTTTGAATTTTCTGACATACTTGGCTTAACTTGTCTAAGAATGTTGTTATTTATGGTTTGAGACGATTGTATAGCGGAAACAATGTCAACATCGATATCGGAACTAGAAATAATACCTTCTTTATTTACTTTCTTGAAGAAGCCAATACGATCTGGATGTTTGACTAAATATTTTAAAAAGTTTCTTACATTCTCGGTCATTTCCAGTTTAATACTTTTTACGTAATTTTCATTTAACACTTCTGTTATATATGACTGATCGATAACCCACTCCTTATCGATAGGCACTTTTGAAAAAATCAACGTTATACTTGAAAAAGAATCTTCAAACTTACTTCCGAATAAGTTTTCAATACCAAGTAGTAAGTGCAAAAATTGTTCAGGATCATCACTTTCAATATTAGCATAGTCGCAGACTAAAATAATTTTTAGGTTTTTCAAACATTTCACCAAATGATAGATATTAAAAGCGTTGGCCATATCTTGAACAGTTCCTCTATTGTCTTCAAATCCAGGAGCGTCCCAAAGAGTCAAATCGGGCAGTTTTTCAGATTTCCATTTCGTTGGAGTTGTTGTTTCAGACAATGTTGTAGAGCCAATGGTTGGTCCTTTAGACGTTGCATCAACTTTTGTTATTTTATAATATGGAAATTTTTCAACTTTCAACGGAGTTCCAATTAAGTAATTAATTAGAGTACTTTTTCCAGATCTTGCTAAACCAAGAAAAATTGCGGCATTTTCATTTTCATCGTCTTTATCGAAAAATTCCACTGAAGAGAGGAGAGAATTTTTTAACATACTTAATTCATCAGAGGACAGTTGGCAAGTTTGACTCTTGACAAGTGAAATTAGCAAACAGACAATCACCATTCTCTTCATGATTGATAATCTTTTTTCAAAAAAAATTAAAATAGTAGAGCGATTCGAAATTATTTATTCAGCTTCTTAACTCCCTAAAAAGAAGGAAAAGAAAAAAAAATGTAAATAAAATAATTCAAAGAGAACAAAAATCATAATTTTTATTGTCCATATTTTTCTAATTGCCAAAATCTTTATTGAAAATATTGGGAAATTTCGAACGAAACGCATCAATTTTTAAATTATCCGACATATTGGAAAAAAATTAATGAATGAATGAATGAATTAATTTATTAATGAATTTTGAAAAACCGACTTCAGACTTTTTCATTCAGCGATCCGAAAAATTTTACATTTATAACGAAATCATATCACAGAACCACAAAAAATATTTAAAAAATCAAATACAAATTTTTCTATATCGATCATGTTTTTTGGGTCGCTGAAGGTTCCAGTTTTCCTCAATCACCTCAAGTTTCTTCACAAATTAATAAAATTCACAAAAACTGTCTGTCAACAAGATGTAATAAAAAATCAAAATTTTCTCTAAAAAACATTTTTATCACGCTAAAAAAATATTATATACTATGTTAAACAATTAACGAAATTCGTAAACATTCGAAATTGAAAATGTCAAAACCAATATAGCGTCGATTTTTTAAAAATTTACCCAAAATGTTTTCTTCTATTTAATTAAAATATTGCTAAACGGTTTTTAAACTTTTATTCTAAAATAAAAATTTATAACTTCTACGTTTATTAATTAGTTATGTAGAAATAAATATGTATATTAATAAAAACAATTTTTTTTCTAGACTTTACTATAAATAGTAAAAATTAAAAAATTTTTTTTTTTTTAAATTAAAATTTTAATTTAAATAGTCATTCCAAGTGTACTTTAGGTAACGGATGATCTCCTAATGAAAAAAAATAATTCACAAAAATAAAACAAATAATAAAATTTTAATAAAAGAACATTTACTTTAAAAAAAAGAATTTTATACAATTATTTCTTAACACATAATGTAAAAATTGTTAACTTCTTTGTTAATAACAAATAGGTATGTCAAAAAAAATTCAATGACAATAATCTAAAATAAAAATTACTTACTTTTATATTCTTATTGAAAGCATGAGTCAGCAAAAATTACAATTGTTTGTCAGAAACATATGCAACTTTGTAGAAGAGTGAATTTGGAATAAAAAATATTTTACAAATTCCTAAGTTTTTTAATGGTAGTATAATGCAATAAATTGATTTATAATACTTCTCCTTTTTATCTCTTTTGTTTTTTTAAAAATAGCAACATGTATATACGGACGTTAAAAAAATGTTCAAATGCATAAAATTTATCGATTCATATACATTTGAAATGATAAAAAATGAAGAAATATTTAGTAGATCATAAAAGCAAATATTTTCTTCCATTATTTAACAACTTTAGAAAAAGAGAATCGTTTACATAAGAATATAATTTAAAAATTGTCAATTCATAATTTTTGATGAAAACAATGAAAAATTTAATTTTAGAGAAATTACAAATTGAATGCAGGAATTAAATTACTTTTGAAAGTAATAAAACAATAAAATTCTTCTTTATAAACTTAAATTATGTTCAAAATTTAAAACAAAATTCTTGTAAAAATCCCAATTTGATATTAAATTTAGTTTAATATTTTAATCTTAATCAATGACATAATTCTTTCCCAAAGTTCAATTATTTTCAAAAAATGGCAATAAACCTTTTTCTATAATTCTAATTCCTCTAATTTTAAATATTTTGAACCATTTTTATCATTTCAATGACTTTCGATATTTTAATAAAATTTTCCAAAGAGAATTCAATTAAAAAAAAAAAAGTTTGTTTAATATTACTTTTGAAATGAAAATTGCTATTTTTTAAGAAAAAATTAGGAAACATTGAATTATTTTCATAAATATGAAAAATTCAACAGAAATTGAATTGTTTACAATTTTTTTTATAAATATTTTTTTCGAAGTGATTCAATTATTTTCATAAGAAGAAAATTAAAAATTTGTTTAATATTACTTTTGAAATGAAAATTGCTATTTTTTAAGAAAAATTTAGGAAACATTGAGTTATTTTCATAAATAAGGAAAATTCCACAGAAATTCAATTGTTTACAATTTTTTTTATAAATATTTTTTTCGAAGTGATTCAATTATTTTCATAAGATGAAAATTAAAAATTTGTTTAAATAATAATTAATAATTAATAATAATTAAATTAAATTAAAGATAATTAAAAATTTGTTTAAATAGTAATTGATTTGATATGATGAAAATAATTTTTCATTTATTTTAAGATAATTAAAAATTTGTTTAAATAATAATTAATTCGATTTGATGAAAATAATTTTTTATTTATTTTAAGATAATTAAAAATTTTTTTAAATAATAATTGATTTGATCTGGTGAAAATAATTTTGTATTCATTTTTCTATCTCTTCTCGAGAAATTTAAAAAGTTTCAAGTTCATACCTTTAATTAAAATTTGTAATTTTGTAAATAGAGTTTATAAACATTTTTTGTCCTTTATTTTTGTAAAATAATAAAATAAATAAATAATAATAACGATAAAATAAAAAAACAAAATAGTAAACTTTAGTTGTTTATTAAATTTTCTTTTTTAAATTTTCTAATTTGAAATATTAATTTTATTATAAATTAGGAAAAAAATGTCTGAAAATTTTTGATTAGTTACTAAAACGACAAATAATATTCAATAATTGAGGATTTAAATTAAATATCTTGAAAGAGTTATAATAATTTTTATTTAAGTATGAAGTACATAGTAGATAAAGGTACAATTTTTCGTGTAAGCTGTATAGTTTATGAAAAATGAAAAGTTTAATATATAAAGGCTAGAAGATAAGGCTACGTTACTAGAATAATTTATTATCTCTTATATAGATAATATTTATATATTTTGAAATATATAATATTATGTATATATATATTTATTTATTTTTTATTATTTTTATTTATTTATTTATTTATAAGTAAATTGTAATGTTTTGATATACATATTGTAAGTACGTAATAATAATGATTGATATTAACGAATTAGCTTAAGAATATAATCAAGCTAATCAGCATTAATTATTTAAATTACATCCGAAGTAATTTTTTTTTTATTTTCTTATAAAATATCGATGCTAAAAAAAAGGGACTCGCGTGCTATCCGCACCTATCATTCGCACTTATTTCTATAACAATAAGCGCTGGAAATTCGTATCCCTTTGAAAATTTGTGCCTAAAAGTTATTTTTTTTCTGTAATAATAACTTTCTCTCTCTTTTTTTTTAATAATTACTCTCTACTAATTTGACTAGAATGAACTCGATTTACTGTTTATTCTGAAGAGTGACAGTGAGATAGATTACAATGAAAGTGAGAAACGATGCTTCAAAAATTTTATCGCCTTTCCAAACCGATAGATTGTTTTTCTTTTTTTTTTACTGTAGAAACTGATTTTTTTTTTATTTGTATGAATATAATTTTAAAACTTAGTTTGAAGTTTTTTTTCCAATTATTAAAATTTCATATATTGATTTACTTTCCTTCTTTTTATTTAAATTAAAATTGATTTTAAGATTGGAGATTTTTTTTTTAATTGTACAATCGCAAGGTTTGGATTTATTTTGAAAGCGAAGAGAATTTATTTGAAGTCGCTGTTAGATGTAAAGCTTTTAAGTCTCTTATCAAACAGTTGACGGGAATAATATAGATATATCGAAATTCGAAATGACGTTCGAAAAATTTATTTAAATATTAATCGATTTCGATGTGATCGTTACTGAAAAAACAGTAGTAGTAGTAAAGAGAAGGTTTCATACAAACGCGAATTGTGCGACTGTAACTTGCATAGTATACAATCTGTATAATATATAATATATAATATATAATATATAACATATAATATATAATATATAATATATATTTTTTATAATATAATATATATTATATATAATATATAATATATAATATATATAATAAATAATATGCTATAGAATATATAATATATATTTATATGTAACGAACTAGAAATTCTCGAATAGAAGACTGTGTTAATGCTAGTCTTTAAATTTTTTTTTTATTCACATATTTATCTTTCAAATGATATATATGTATATTTCTTATATGTACACTTTGTTGTACTATTTAAATTCTGTCAATTTATCGTCCAATGGAGGCTCATTATCATTAATTTATTTTCTTAACATTATTATTTCTTCTTTTTTTTAACTTTAGAAATTAATTTTCCCTAATTTATAATATTGTGTGTTTTGATAGAACTTTTCCAATATTTTTACCATTTCCAAAACTTTCTATCAAGAAAGAAAGAAATTTACCAAAAATTTACATAATTTGGATAAAATTTAAATAAATATTCTATTGATAAGAAAAAGTCAATATTAAATTGTATTTCGTCTTTAAAAAATTCGTTCTGACAATGTTTTCTTCAATAATATAAATATTTAATTTTTTTTTAATAATTAAAAAATACTCTTGTAACAATTGTCCAAATACTTCCCCATAATTGGAGCAATCGTCACTGATTTTATTTTTTCCTAATGGCAACAAAAATAATTATTAAATTGGATCTCAAACAGCGCATGTGGTTTTTTATTTTCACGTTTATTTCACTTTTTCATTTTTGCGTTTTAGATTAAGAAATTTATTATTCAAATATTGTTTGCTTTCTCCTTGTTTATTATTAGCTTAGTTTCACTGATAGTAAAAATTTTGCTCTGATTTTTTTTTATCAAGAAATAAAAGAAATTAAACTATTGAAAAATTGATTTATTCATTTTGAAATAATAAATTCGTTTAATACTGTCACGAAAAACGTAAAAATGTTATAAACGAATCATGACTTACGAGACAAAATTTCATTTGCTTTGCATGCTGAAAATACAGATAACATTTTTTTTAAACATTAAAATTAGAATGAAATAAAAATATTTTTTAATTATTTTTTTAATTAAAAGTTAGAAAAAACTTTTTGATAAATTCTAACAATTTCTTTCTCTTGAAGTAATTAAATAAAATTATGAAAATAATTTTATTTATTTATTTTTTTTGTATCGAAAAAATTTACCAAATTTCTCGAACAGTGAAAAATATTAATAAAATTTCGAAAATTAATTAATTATTATTATATTCAGAATATTTCCATGGTCAAAATTTAGTTGAAAAATTGGAAAAATTGAGTCCACAATCCAGTTGATATATATATTTACGAATATATATATTTTTTTCTTAAAATCAATTTAATACTGATTTCATATTTCTAAAATTGAATGAAAAATATTTTTTTTACAAGAAATTCAATTCTATAAATTAAAGATAAACTTTGAATCTAATCCTGAAATAGAAACCTTCCCCTAATTTCCTTTCAGAATTAGATAATTACAGTTGAATTCTAATGACTAAGAGACTGGAAAAATCAATTTCAAAATTTTTTTTTCCTAAATTAAGTATCATTTTGAATTTTTCGTTTGAATCAATATTTTTTATTAGGTAAATTAAAAAATTTTCTAGTAAACAGAAAATTTCTTTTCAATAAAAATTTTTTTCCTAGTTCCTTTTAGAAACAGCTGAAGTATTTTTTTATTTTAATTTTTTCCAGTACGAAAAATAATTATAATTTATAATAATAATAAAAAAAAATTTTTTTAAATTAAAAATTTTTATTATAATAATTTTATTTCATATTATAATAACATTTTTTACCGATATTAGAATCGACTAATTGATTCTTCAATAATTTTAAATTTTAAGTAATAATTAATATCATGAACCAATTGAATTTTCCAGTTCTTAATTTAGATATTGCTTTTCGGTGAAAAATACTCTTTAATAAATTTTAGAATTGGCGAAAAAGAGAATATATTGCGAAATTTTATTGATTTTAATTATTTATTAACCTACAGGACTGAATATGATTTGATATTATTATCAAGGCGTTAATAAAGGTGCGGAATGAGAGTTCGTACAATATTGACCTATAAGTGAATCGAAACAGTTGAATAAAATTTTTAATTTGAAGAATTTTAATTATTTGGAATTTTTATTCATAAATTTTATTCGAATTGCTGGAAATTTAATAATTTTAATTTTCCAATCTATTCCATGTATAAAAAAATTATTCATAATATGTACATAGTAATATTAACATTAATAATGATAATAATAATAATAATAATAATAATAATAATAGTAGTAACAGTAATAATAATAATAATAGTAATAACAGTAATAATAATAATAATAATAATAATAATTATAGTAATAATAATAATAGTAATAATAATAATAAAATAATAATAAAAAAAAATAATAATACAAGAAAATAATTGTTTATTAAAATTATTTTAAACATATAATAATGTGGCATAAATTATTAAATGACTGAATAGTGAAATAAGTTATAACTACTTTGTTGTGAATAATTTATGAATAAAATTTACAAATGTCATATTATTGGAAATATAAATGATAATTTTAAATGAATATTTCTTTCTTATTAGTTTACGATAATTATATAAAATTAAAATTCAATAATAAATTGGAATAGAAAACCGAGAACGATAGATGAGAATAACTTTGATAATTCTGCAGATAGTGTCAAGCCTCCTTGTCATTTATTTATTTTTCGAAATATAATTTTAATTATGCACGCTAATGCCATATGTCTCGTATTTATTTTTAGAGTAATGCTTGACAGCGTGTAGGCACCGAATTGCAAAGACGTATATATATATATATATATATATATTTATAATTATTACAGGACTAAGTGCACGTCATTATAATTATAATATCGCTCTTTATATAATTTTACTTTTTTTTATAATTATTTAATTGGTATTTATTTTATATGTATAACGATTATAAATTAACAATATAATCATAATCTCGTATTTACAATGATAGATTATTATAGAATATAAAATAAAATATAAAAAATTCCGACAATTGTAGATATATTGTTTTTTTTTTTGAAATTATATTATAATTATTGTAATTTATTATCATGAAATAAGTAATTATAAATTTTACAACGACGCGTTTTTTTATATATATATATATTTTTTATATATATTTCAAGCGAAAAGTAAAATCTAGAATGGGAGGGAGAGTAGTGAGAGCGAGTGAGACACTTGCCGAACGCTTCTCTTTCCCTCTCATTACACTACCCCCACTCCTGGTCGTTTACTTCTGCGCAAAGCTGCGTTTTATTTCTTGCTTGGCAAAATATATCATTACAATGACGCGTGTATATTAAAACTATTATAATTATTAATTTCATTCCATGATGGGAGAAAATAAAAAAAAAATTTTTCCGATAATTGTTAATTATTAACGAAAAATATTGTTCAGAAAATAAAAATATCAAGTAGTAAATAAAAATATAGTAAGTATTAAATAAAAATATAGTAAATAGTGAATAAAAATAATAATAGTAAATTTTATTTGTTTTATTATAATTTTATCGTTTATCGACGATTCTACAATAATTATACTGAGAATTTGAATTTATTTGTACTACTTTGGTTATATTTTCTTCCACAACTATAGTCTAGATCTACAGATTTTTTTTCTGTATTTTCATTGATTTCAGTTTCTAATAGTCTCTATAAAAAATTAGAATTTACTTATATATCTTCAGATTTGATATGCGATATTTTTATATTTTATTATTTTATCAGCTATTACAAAAGTTTCCTTTTACAAAAAAAAAAAAAACATTAGGAAATGAACTTTTTGTCTTCTTTAGAATTGAAAAAAATTGATTTTCTTTATTTGAAAAATAAATACTTTTCGAAATGATTAATAAATATTAATTTGAAAATATTAATTTGTTAAAAATTATTCATGTGGTTAAGCAAAGTTAGTTATTGCTATAAATCGGATTGGTGTACAATTTTAAAAAATATTAATTGTTAAAAAATATTCATTGTGGTTAAGCAAAGTTAGTTATTATTACAAATCAGATGGGTGCACAATTTCCTAAAATTAATTTAAACAGGAAATTTTTTTTGCAAAACATTTCCTTTCCTCGAAAGCTGAAAATCAAAGTCCTCGAAAATAAAAGTGAGCTTTTTTTATTTTTATTCTTTACACTTTATTATCATTTTTCATTCGGTAATTTCTATTAATTACGTGCATTATTAGGTATTAGGAAACTAGTTATCTCGTCAATTTGAATAATTCATTTAATATAATGAAACATTTAATTTTTTCTATCATTATTATTAATTTGAAATTGTTTGAAGTTTGACATTCAAAAATTGAATCAAAAATTGAATTGAATCGAAAAAGGACAAAGAATTACATCAATCGTAACTTGTAAGTTGGGAAAATTGATGAAAATTTCTTATAACTACTGAGACAAAAAAATATTGCTGAAATTTATAATTGTTAGGAACAATTTCACTGGAATATTGTTTATAGAAGCAAAAAATTATTTATTCGAAATCTTTCAAGTATTCTTCAACTATCACTATTTTATAATATTTTTTTTAAAAAACTGTAAATAAAATATTTACTAAATCAGACGAAATTAGAGGGGGTATTTTTAATTCCGATTTAGTAAATAAATTATTTATTTTCAAATATTTGGATATATTAGAAAGTATTAAAGAATATTTTTCTGTATATGTAGTGTATATTTATAAAAGCCATTATAATTTGTAATTATCAATTATTAATTAATTATTAATTATCAATATAATCGTAATTATTTTAGTATAATCACGATAAATCACACGCATACACAATTCATTTTTGCCTTACTTTTCATACAGAGAATATTGAAACCTATCCGAAGTTGTTATAATTTGTGAAATATATTTATATATAGATGAACAAAAAAAGAAAATACGAAGCTAAAATTTTATTATTAGAAATACTGGAGAGTCTAAAAATAATCATTTTTTCCTTTCAAGGTAATACTAAAATTTTCAAACAACATTTTTAATCTTTTATTTTATACTCGCGTATATACTTGTTAACAATTTTGAAAATTTTCGTACTACTCTGATATTTGTTATTATTTTACGATTAGTAATTATTTATTATTATCTTATATTATTTTATACTATTTTAAATTATTTTATACTATTTTAAATTATTTTACACTATTTTAAATTATTTTACCCTATTTTAAATTATTTTATGCTATTTTAAATTATTTCATAACATTCGATATTATAATCATATATTACGGAATTTCATAATTTATTATCATGTAAGTATATATAATTTATAGCTTTTTTTTAAAATGTTTACAAACATTTTTTAAAGGATTTTCCCTTTTTAATTATTAAGAAAAGGAAATCAAAGAACCGTTCCTGAATACTTGGTGATTAATTTTTAAATTGGGCTCATTTATTAATGACAAAAACAATTTTCAGAAACGTTTCGACGATTTTATTGTATTTTTTTTGTTATAGAGTTATAATATTAAATGTGGCAAGGATTTTTTTTTTCTCATCTTCGTAGAAGTTCGGTGAATATTTCCTATTAATTTTACAGTCATAATTGGAAAGTAAATAAAAAATTTTCGTATAATCGAAAATTTTGTAATACACAAGCTTATTTATATATTTATATTTATAATAATTGTGCTAAGTTCAAAATTCTTTAAATTATTCATTTTTTGGTAATTTGCTTCTTTCCATGTTGGAACTTAGAAAATTTTCCCAATTTTTTTATTAAATTTCAAAATTTTTGAAATTTTTCATTAAAAACAAATTATTTGGTGTCGAAAGGGGTTTTTTTAAAGGCTCAATATATTTTCGAGGATCTTGTTTATTTTTTTTGCTGTAAATTTATTTTTAGGAAATGTCAAATGTTTTGTAATTATTTAATAAAAAGTTAATTAAACTATTGAAAAAATTGATTTCTTTATGCTGAAAAATTTGAAATAACAAATTCGTTTAATATTTTCACGAAAGACGAAAAAATTTTATAAACAAATCGTGACTTAAAAACAAAATTTTATTTGCTTTTCATGAAAATACAGATATAACATTAAAATTAGAATAGAATATAAATATTATTTTTACAATTGAATTCATAAAAAAAAGATTAAAAATTCGATAAAATTTTTTAATAAATTATTCTAACAAATGAACAAGTTTTATCAATTATCTGAAGATATATATTTACATAAAAAAGTAAATTTTTTTTAATATAGTTTCTAAAAAGTTGCTTCATTAGGCTTATCACAAAGCTTAAGATCTAGACTTTATTTTAGTTAGAGGTACAATCTAATTTCAAGTTTGAGTTTTCAGGATTTAAATGGGACAGAAGAAAAAATTGGTGTATAAATTACTTCCAAAATTTTCACTTTCATCTGGTCCCTTCGTGTGGCTCTTGAGATTTTTTTTTCTTTTTTAAATACACGTGTTCCCAGATTATGATTGATGGAATGCAATATTGATAAAATATTTTCAAATCATTCTCACATTCTTTTTCATTTTTCACTTCTGAGAAAATTAATTTTTCCAAATTACAATTTAAAAACCTATTTTGTAAAAAAGGATCCAACAACAGATTTTTATTATTCATTTTCATATTAATTTGAACCTAAAAAAAATTTCATCTTTCACTCGATAAAATTATCTTTCTTAAATGTTACAAAAAAAAATAGAATTTAAACAAGTTTTACAATTTCATGAAAAATTTTTCGTATTTTGAATTATTTTAATTGGTCACCAGAAAGGATCGTGTTCAGTACAGTTTTGGTGAAAATTGAAAAAAAAATTTTTTTCGAGAAACAAAGTGGTAGAAAAGTCTAATACTAAAATACTAAAAGAAACTAATTCGGAAATTCTAAATATATTCTATTGGCAATAATTGTATTATTGACAGAAGAGACGAATAAATTTTTGCACGGGAGCATAATAATGAGGCTCCAAAGTAAATTTTTCTACTCAATTACTTTCGCTAATGAGTTTGTTGTTTTTTTTGCGGAAAATTTGTTTTTATTACTAAATTCTCTAAATTCGGGATTTAATACCCACAATTGTCAATTTTCGCTTCGATAGAAATAAAAGAAAGAAAAAAAAAACGTTTTTTTTCCTAATAGAGTGAGATTCTTTGCAAGCTTTTTATTTTGAGATTAAATTCATTTAAGAGCGTTTCAATTCGAAGCTTATGAATGAATTTGAATTGAATTTAAGTTACGATGATGGAAAGGAGACAATTCAGTTAGAGTGGGGAGATGAGAGGGAGAAGGACGTAACGCTTCTCTTTCTCGTTCTTATCTCCCCTCTCCTTCGCCTATTTTCTTCTCAAGGTCAAACTTTCTCTTTTACATTTTACGCGGCACATTTGAAATTCAATAAAAATTCATTCAAATTCTCATCTACGTAAAATGCGATTTTTTTTTCATTGTAATATATTTATATGATAATTAATTAATTATATAGAAGACGCGCCTCTCGAAATACATTTGTTTTATGCCTTGGCCTCAAGGATCTTGATAGCGACGTCCTCCATTGCCGGATCAGCTGGTGTATTATTATTTGGTGGCGATTTATTTGATTTATTGGAAACTGCCGATGCGTTCCCACTGCTCCCACGGCTTCCTCGACGTGATCCTGTACGAGACCCTGGCAACGAAGGCTTTGTTATTCGAGTATCTTGTACCACGTCTGTGAAAATAACGATTTTTCTACGATATAGAAGCGATGAGAAAGCACAGCTAGCAAAAAAAAAACAGGAATAAAACAATTTATTCTCCAAATGGCATCAATTTATTATTTTCTTGCAAAAAAGTATAGTTCTAAAAAAAATTTATTTCACTTGTCTAAAGTCAATGTAAAATATATATTTTTCGGACATTGAAAATATTGTTTACTGCCATTTGAATAATTTCCTTAAATTAAATAAACATAAATTATAAAGAAGCACAAAAGCAATTGTTTTGAATTCTAATTTATCTTTTCGAAAATTAATTTGTATTTAATTCTTTTTAATTTATTATTTCGCTTACTGGGAGTTCCGTGCAGTACGATCGACGCGAAAGAATCGGAGCGAATGCGAAGAGTATTGCTGCGCGACTGCCTTATATACTCGAGAGATAGGAAGAGTGGGGGGACGCGTACGCCGAGAACGCGACGCATAGAAAGCTAAGGGCCGTATAACACTTTTCTGGTGCCCCTATCTTATTTCAAACTGTCCATTTATCGGATTTCTTTAAATTACCCAATTTTTTTAACAACATCAATTTTCTTTACAAAAAAAAATGTTAATTTTCAAAACCCTACATGAAAAATTTAGTTTCTACAAATAAATCACTAATTATTGTTAAAACTTGTGGAGGCAAATAAAAATTGTTCTTTTTCTTTAATCAGCTAATAAATATAAAACTTTTTTTTTTCTTTTTACATTAAAGTTTAAGTCTAGCGAGGCGAGGGTTTAATTAAGAAGTAGGTAGCGAATTTCAAAGCAGATTGTAGGGTAATTGAGATGCCGAGAAGGTCACTAAATAGATTAAATTAGTATCATTTACATTTATAGAACTTGCTTAATTTTTCTCCTCTAACCTTCCTCTTTTATTGCCAACCACCACTGTCTATTACTTGAACAATATAATTCTCAAGAGCTACCATAAATGAGCAGATTCCTACGGTCATTTAATTCTAACAGCGGTTTAACTCCGCTTCTAAAGTTACTATCATCATAAAAAACTATTCATATTTTTAATAATATAATTGGATCTCGAGGAGCTTTAGTTTACCATCCGAAAAATTAAAATTAAATGCAGTCAAATAAACAATAAAAAAAGAAATTAAATTTAAAAACTATTATTTAACTTTCTATCTAAAATTAAAATTACGCGCCGTTTTGAATATTTTTATTAAAACAAAACATTAAATTGATTAGGTCCTTCTTTTCTAAAATTGTTCCAAAGGAAGACAGTCGTCGGAAAGCAATTTTAATAAATACGGTTTAAATAATAATAATATAATAATAATAATTCAAAATAAAGTCAAAATTAATTTAGTCAAATAAAGGTAAAAATTATATTATATTATTGGATGTAAAAATAAAAATGTTCGGGTAAAAAAAGTGTCGTTAACTCTAAATAGATGAAAATAATGTAAACTGTGTCAAAAAGAAATTGGGACAAATGAAAGTTTTAATTAAAAAAATGTTTTCCATATCTAAATAGTCTTTTGTCAGTGGAACAATTATTGAAATAGAACGACCCATATTTTAGAGAATAAAAATACTTTTGGATATTGAGAATATTTATAACAAAATTTAGGGTAAACGCACCGGTGGACGGACAACGATTGTATGTTCGGACAATTGATTAGTGGAAATTGTTATACTAATCTTTATCTTATGTGCGAATTTTTTTTTTTTATTAAACAATATGAACAAAAATATCGTTTGTTGATAAATTTTCGTCCGACCACTGATACGCGTCCGGGAACCAGTGAACTTACCCTATTTTCTCCTGTTGCGTTATGCTTTTCCTAGTCAAAAATTTTTTTCAAATTAGACATTAATTACGATTATTTAAAAGTTAAAAAAATGATTTTTTAATACAAATATTTGCTGGCAAGCACAATGCGTTTGTAATTCTTACAAAACTTATACGATTTCATGCGCTTTTATGGAAATGCTAAAAATACAGATGAATTTTTATTAAAAAAAAGATTTTAGATACATTAGTGAAAAATTGTTAAAAGTGTAGACGTGAATTTAAAAAATTGATAGTTTGAAAATTAATAGAAGATAATGGGAATGAGAATTTTACCCATTTTTCAATTGGTCTTTAAAAAAAAAAAAAAATTAAAAAAAAATTAGTCTTTAAAATTGAATGTTAAAAATGTTAAAAATGTTACAAAATTACAAAAAGAAGGCAAAATGTTGGATCAATTGTGATAGAATTCATTAAATTAATTCTGTGAACAATTGATAACATAACATAACAAACGGAATGGAAAAAATTAATTCGTCTTTTTTGTGAAAAAAGGTTGCGGTCACAATAAAAGCATTCACTTAAAGGGTTTGTCTAAAAATTAATTAAAAATTCCATGGGACTAATTACAATTGCAAGTGACTCGGTGTGTATTTAAAATTTTAAATGAACATGAACAGAATTTCCTTTTCAAAAAAAAAGGTGTTTTCTATCCTTTCACTAAATGAAACGATTTTCAAAAATAGTGAAATACGTGCTCGTAATGAAGACAATTTTTTTAGAAAAGTTATTTTAATAAAGTTATTAAAAAATGTAATATAGAAAACATGCTTTAGACATAGTATGTACATGCAATTTTTATTGATGAGAATTTTAAAAATTGGACAAATCCAGTATTTTTCAAGAATATTAATTTACGGCTCAGAAACTGACGACTAGTTGATACTTTTGGTAATGATGGTAAAATTTTACAGTAAACGATTAATTTTTAATATTAATATTTTATTACGTTGACTGTTCTTCTAAAAATGTCAAAATGTTTTCCAAATTGGATCAAAGTGATTTTAAAAATTGAGACCAAGCAGTGATTTGATACACTTTTTGAGATCAATTCGTTGCTGTTTAATACTTTTTGGGTAACAGTGATTAATATTTTTGGTAATGATAGTAAAATTTTACAGTAAACGATTAATTGCTATTTTTGGTAATGATTGTAAAATTTTACAGTAGGTAAACGATTAATTGCTATTATTGGTAATGATCGTAAAATTTTACAGTAAACGATCAATTGCTATTTTTGGTAATGATTGTAAAATTTTACAGTAAACGATTAATTGCTATTTTTGGTAATGTTTGTAAAATTATACAGCAAAAAATACTGGATCTTGTTTTAATGTTCTCATATGAATTTGAAGCAGTCGAGTTGTTCTAGAGGTAGAAATATTCTCTACTCATAAGTGCCGACATGAAGAAGTAATTTTATGTTGGAATTATTTATCCAAAAGGGAATTAAGATCATGTAATCATCATTGTTTTAAAGTTATTTTCTATTAAAATCTCTTTCAAAATCGTGGAAAGTTAAGATGAGAGTAATTTGAAGGAAGAGAAGAAGCAAAGTAGTAAAGGTGATCAAATCTTGTGACATTCAAAAAAATTTGGAACAGGATGGTGTAAAAATTCTTTAGGACCTAGTAAAGGTATCGAACAGGTTGGTCTAAAAATTCTTCAGAACATTTGGAACAGGATGGTGTAAAAATTCTTTAGGACCTATTAAAGGTATCGAACAGGTTGGTCTAAAAATTCTTCAGAACATTTGGAACAGGATGGTGTAAAAATTCTTTAGGACCTAGTAAAGGTATCGAACAGGTTGGTCTAAGAATTCTTCAGGACCTAGTAAAGGTATGGAACAGGATGGTCTAAAAATTCTTTAGGACCTAATACAGTTATCGAACAGGATGGTCTAAAAATTCTTCAGGACCTAGTAAAGGTACCGCACAGGATGATCTAAAAATTCTTCAGGACCCAACAAAGTCATCGAAAATGTACCATCCAAAGGATTAAAAATCCAACAAAGTTTAGAAGCATTTCCCTGTTGTGCTTAACCAAAGAAATTGTAAAATAAAAATGGTATTTAGAAACGATGTTAGGACCCAGATTGTTTAGGTCCCTGAAAACTTCATATTTTGTCAATTAGAATGGCGATTTTTTCACGCTGTTGCGGTCGGCACTTATGGCGCTACAGAAAGAGTACCTACATATTTGATAGAAGTCACTTTCTCTATTAACGAGGGTGGATAAACTCGCTTGCTTAATAAGTGAATGAATAAAAACCCGTACGGCTCACTCGCTGAGAGTGTTTCGCACCTTGCGAGGCGTTTGGCGAATGCGCGCGCAAGGATGCCATTGATGGTTGTCGTGATGGTCCTCTAACACTGGCACGTGATCCGCGCCTTTCCTGTCCATGAAGAAGTTTGTTGTCCTTCAATAACGAGACGTTCATCAGACGAGCATTTGGTGTATTAAAGATGGTGCGATTTTCCCTCCATCGTGCTCTAAAAATTAAAACGAAATTCCACAATTTACCAAAGCTATTAACATCAATCTTTTGAGTTGATACTTTTCTTTTTGCTCTTCTACCATATTGTCGGTTTTATGATTTTCTAAAATCATAGTATTACTAATATCATGATGATGATGATGATGATAAATGAGCACACTTACTTGCTAAAAAGTCTAAGAACGACGCAAATAATGATGAACATCAGAGCCATTCCAACGAGGACTCCAATCATTGCTGGATCGACAGTTCGTAAATTTGGAGGTTCCCTGATTTCGGCTAGAAAAAAGTTGGCAATTGTCAGTCGAAACACAAAATAGAACAAGAAATAAATAAATATGGATAATAAATATGGATAATAAATATGGATATCTTGGAAGAATTGGTTTATAGTTGGGAAAAGTTAGTCTTCCTTGAAGACTGAGGAACTTACACTTAGTACACTTGGTACTTAGTGAACTTAGTAAAAAAACCTTAATACATTTACCAATACAAACTGTTGTCCCATCATCTTGAAGAACAGGAATCTTCTCAAATATGCAAATGCACCGGCCATCACGACACTCGGTTTGTGCCACCTTCATTTCACATTGCTCGTTGAAGTCACATGATTCATTCACGTTCGAAGCTGAAAAATATTGTTACTCATATAATTACTTCAAAATAATTTTTATAAAACCATGTTGGTAGGTCAACAAATTTTCATTCTATCTAAAATCATGTATAACTTTTTTTTAATATAATTTAAAAATTAAATTAATCGACATTTATGCAGACTTTGGAGAAACTTTCAAGGTAGAAAGAAACCCGTTACGGATTATACAACTTTCTTAATTTAATTGCCCATTTTTTTTTTTTTTTTTTGGTTTACGATACATTAGTTACATCTAAAGTAAAATTTAGTACGTAATATTTCTTTTTAAACTTTTCTCCCCATTCCATACTCTGGTGCATAAAAAATGGCAAATTTTTATGGATTATTTAAACTCTATAAGAGTTTATATCTCGTGTTTTTATTTTGCTTCTGGAATTAAGGGGATTTTTCGTAAAGCTTAATATAAATTATGGATGAAAAATAGATGTCCTTTGGATGCATGAACGTGTTTTGCTATTAAGATGCGTCTTTCGGACTGCAGTATAGAACTTAGAAACGGACATAGAATTGCAAAAAGCGTTGTAGAAATATTTCAATTTTCATTATTCTACAAATATTTCAACGCTGTTCATACCGACAAGGTTTCAATTTATAAGCACCCCAGTGGATACAAAAATTGCCTTACGTTTTAAGAACGTTCCTAAAACATTTATCTTTTCAGAACGTTTCATGACCCTTACCTGACATGAAACGTTTTAAAAACGTTCCTGATGTTCTTTGCCGACAGGGACTTTTGTAAAATTAGAAAGGAGTTCAATATTTAGATACTTGAGGTTACAACTATAAGTAATTGTTCTTAATAATCTTTTCGATTATTTAATTTCTTTTCACTGTTACTAAGGCATCACAAAAACGAGACAAAATTATTAGTTTAATCCGTATGGTACCCAGCAGAACAATTCTTGAAAAAGAGAGTTTCTGCTTTTTTCCCCCTTTTCCCAGCATTTGGTGACATTTTTCTTGTTCTAATATGTATATATAATGTTTGTATTTAAATTCTAAAAAGAAAATTACCCAGGAAAAGGAGCGAATACCTTATGCATCATGTGAAATGTGAATAACCCCAACAAAGAATAAAATGATTTTTCAGATTAATGAAAGTGTGGTAAAAAATTTACATACCTGAGTATACACAAAATACAACATAAGCATATAATCTAGGCTAGTAAAATAAAAAAGGCAATGAGTAATTGGATGGAAAAAACTAGTTATTATGGCATAAAACTTCTTTAAGCTTTTACAGCACTACACTTGCTTAATCTATCGAAACATAAACTGCTTGACTGCAGACTCGGTATAATTTTATTTTTGGGTTCTGTAATTGTTTGAACGTGTGACTTTCAACGCCTACTTTTCTTTTCAGGCCATCGTAAGAAAGCATGAATGTAAGCCTAATCACCACTTAAAATCCAAATGTATTTTGAAGTACTTGATTTCAATCTTGATTTTCAATTCTGATTTTCAATTCTGATTTTCAATTCTGATTTTCAATCCTGATTTTCAATCCTGCACAGTAAAACGTGAGGTGTTAAAATAACACCAGAATGGATTAAAATAATCTACAACAGTTTAATCCCTCTATAATTAAATTAACACCTAAAACGATAAAAATAATTTATTTTGCTGTTATTTTTACCTATGAATGAAATTTGATTTCGAATAAAACACCAAAGTTAACGATTTGTAAAAATTCAACGAATTTAGCTTCTCCAAAGAGAATAGTAATTTAGTTACTAAATTAGTTACCAACTTACTAATTTAGTAACATAGTTATTAAATTCAATTGTGTTTAAAATTTTTTTTAAATTCTCGTCAAAATTTCAATTCTCTTTATAAATAAGAAAATTCTTCTCTGATATTTAATTATTTTACAAAATTTAAATCAAATTCTTGTCGAAATTTCAATTATTTTCAAAAGTTTTTTAAAATTCTATAGTTTTCAATATTATATGTAATTTCCATAAAATTCTCCAAAAGAATTCTATTAGGTATTAAAAAATATTTGAATACAATTCTACGCACTCAATTATTTTCATAAATAATAAAATTCTTTTAGTATTTAAATTATTTTCATAAATAATAAAACTCATTGCAGAATTTCAATTATTTTTAATGAAATTTTAATCAAATTCCTCGAAATATGTAATTATTCTTAAAAATCTTATTAAAATTCGCCTAAAAATTTTAGATCATACTAAAGTATTAAAAGCATTACATGAATTTTTAGAAATTATTAAATTTTGAAAAAATTTCAAACTAAAATCATTGAAATTCTTAATTTTTTCATATTTATGACAACAAATTTTGTAGAAATAATTTATTTTAAAAGTTTACTAGGATTTTTATTGAAATTACTTCAAGTTTTTGTGTTTCAATATATATTTAATTGCAGAATTTGCGAATAATTTAAATTTTGCAAAATTAAATTGTAATCGAATAAATTTGAAAATTCTCATAAAACTCACCGCAGTTTTTTTAATTATTTTGCATGTAATTATAATTGAATTCCTTGAAAAAAGTAATTATGATCATTCAAGTTTTAATAAAATTCGACAATAGAATTGAATTATTAAAAAATTTGTTACTAAAATTCATTATGACAATTAAATTTTCAGAAATATTCAATTATTCAATATATTATTTACTTTTTTGCATTTAAATAATTATATTCTAGTAGAAGTTTTGATTAAAAATTGATTTAAAAATGAATTTCAGTTAAAATATTTTAGATTATATTTGAATATTAAGGAAATGTAGAGTGAACTTTTTGGAAATACTTGAATTTTGAAATTAATATTTTTGAAAAAGTTTAATTGATTTTTTTTAATATTATGTGTTCATGTTTTATAGCTATCAAAAAATTTAATGAAATAAAATTTTATTGATTGTAAAAAATAACTCCAAAATTGATTATTTTAATATTTTTTGGTGTTAATTTAATCTGCAACACTTTTTAATACCTCATGATTTACTGTGTGACGATGATATCATCATCAATAAATGATGTCAAATGCTGTAAAAGAATTAAATCTTTTGTTTGCCATAACAACTAGTTTTTTCTTGGAGAAAATAAAAATGTATGTATAGCAAAAAAAGAAACTTTTTGCAATTGCATTTTTTAGACACAACTCTAATTAGAATATTAGAATATTAATTAAAAGATATTCGACTCAATTGTGCAGAAAGCATGATCTTAACTTTTATGCAACTCTATGGTACTTAGCTTTATTCCAATGGATAATTCAGTAAATTTTACTTTATACATAATACCCTTAACTATATTTCGAATGAGGTAGAATATTCTCTTAAGTTATTTGTCTAACAAAGAGAAATAATTTTAAAACCATTCATTGAGATTGAATAGTATTATTTTACTTATTGACTAGAAATTTTTTCTTTATACATTTAACGTTTATTGGTAAAGTTTTCCAAAGTGTTTTGCAAATAAGTTACTCTAAATACCAAAACCCCGACCACTTCCTTCTCAATTCTCAAATTGCGTAAAGTGCTCTTTGCTATGAAAATGTGATATCCAACTTTTATTTACACTGAAACGTACTTTCAACTGTTTAACTGTCTATATTCTGGCTCTTACGAACAAAGTGCATTTTCAATTAAACTTCAAATAATTGAACGAAGCAAATAAGTGTATATAACAATAGCCAACACAAATAATAAAAATCATAATAATGCAACTTATTGTCAAATTAGAATTTACATCAAACTTTTCTCTTAATGGTATGTCATGTTTTCTGTTGGTGAAAAAGTTGAATGAAATGTGGGAGATGATTGAAAATTTGATTCAATGAGTCTTTAAGAATGATAATTAAATATTTTTACCATAAATGATTAAATATTTTTTATATTAATGATTAAATATTTCTAATATTAATGATGAAATATTTCTAATATTATTGATTAAATATTTCTAATATTAATGATTAAATATTTCTAATATTTAGGATTAAATATTTCTAATATTAATGATTAAATATTTCTAATATTAATGATTAAATATTTCTAATATTAATGATTAAATATTTTCAAATAGTAAACATTGAGCGGAATTAAGTGACAAAAGGTTAGATTTACTAGAGATTTGCAAATTGGAATAATTATAAGACTAGCTTGACATTATTTAATATTCTTTTATTAAATACGGACGTGAAAAAATCGTAATTGTAATTTGACATACACATTATAGTTCTAAACAATATTTACAACACATTCACTGACTACAATCCTATCAAATAGAAAACTCACGATTTCCACATTTATCAATTTGATTCGAAGTGAGGAACTCGTTTCGGCAGAAACATTTCTTATGATCACTACTACAGTGAGCACCGAAAAATCCGCATTCACTGTCAGTCTTACAGTTGTCGCCAATTTTCTTAATGTCCCTCGGTGGTAAATCTGGAAAATGTAATTTTTCATTAAATTACATTTAATTACATTTAATTACATTTTTAGATGTAATATTTTGATATTTTTTCCTCAGTACCCTGAATCAAAGGAGCTGATTTACCGAATATCAATTTTATCGACAAGTTGTACATCCGCCGGAAAATGTAGTTTGTATTTTATTGAATTTGCTTTCGAGATTAGAGAAATTTAGCCATGTTAATCGATTTTAAATGGAGGAAATTAGTTCGGAAAAAAAGTAAAGAAGTAATTTGTTTTTTTTTTATAGATTTTGAAATAACAGTAACTAATTCTGCTTGAATTGGAAGAAAATATTTTGAAATATTACCAATGCACTCAATCGTATTGTCATCATTCAATCTGGGAATTTTGTCAAAGACGCAAGAACAAAGTCCATCTCGACATTCAGTTTCTGGAACCTTTCCTAGACACTGTTCATGGAAGTAGCACGATTCGTCAATATTGGCAGCTGTGAATTTTTTGGAAAAATCATTTAGTTAAAATAATTTCCTTTCTAAAAAGGCATAAATAAATAGACCTAAAATGGTTTAAATTTTATTATAGATCCTGGTACCCCAACTTATGAATTATATTTGTAAAAACAAATAATCTAAATCTAGATGTTTCGGATAAAAATAATTTTTTTTTCAAAATGGAAAATATTTTCTAAAAGTCTATATAAGAAAAGGTTTTCTTTCACTCACTCACCTCTAAGAAACTAGGTGGAAAGTTGATTTTCTGTGTGATAAGGTGAGGTAATAATTGGTTTCATAACAAACACTTTAGACTTGTTGCACATTATTGATTAGCATTCTGGGTACTATGATTGATCGTAACACCACTGAACATTTTTTTTTAAAGAGGTCGAAGCAACAATAAAAGTTTTAAATAAATTAAAAAAATATTTTCTGGTCTTGTGGGACAAAAAAAAATTATCACTCTAGATAATCATCATCATCTCACTTATTATCACTCTATTCAAAAAGAAATTACAATTTAAAAATAAAACGTGTTAGTCATTGTTTTAATAAAACATTTAAAATATTTATTTATTACTTATTACTCTTATTATCTATTATTTATTATTTATTATTTATTACTTATTACTCTTATTATCTATTATTTATTATTTATTACTTATTACTCTTCGTTTAATTATGTATTTGATTCATCAAACTAAAAACACGATATAGAATAATAACAACCTGTAAAGTTTAAATTAGTAGACCTATTACATTAATATTAATAATTTTTAGTCAAAATAACAACTCACGCATTCCACATTTGTCAATGTGATTTGTAACAGTGAATTCCTTTCGGCAGTAACATTTCTTTTGCTCAGGATGACATTCCGACCCATCGAATCCACAGTCTGTGTCATCTTTACAGCTGTCTCCGAACTTCTGTTCACCATGGCTTTTTAGTTCTGCAAAAAAAAAAAAAAATCAAAAATGTAAATTTTGAACAATTTCGACAAATTACTTATAGAAAAAAGCGAAAGGCCTGCTAATAACACTGTTTCTTAATTTTACTTAAAAAATTTTACAACTGATTGCTGTCCATCAATTCTAATTTCTAAAACGGTAATTGTCTATTGATTTTAAAAAAAAAACGGTCTAAATTCAAATTAAAAACACAAACGGAGAATAATTTTTAATGAAATCCTTCAATAAGATTTAATTTTTAAAATATTGTCAAACGCATTGGCGAATGGAAATATTTTTCTTTTTTGTTTCTATAAATAGAAAAGAGAGTTTATTCTTCCCTCGCTTGTAAATTCTGCTTGATTGCAGTATTGAGGTTTCTACACTTGAAATACAATATATACAATCGAGGGTAAAAGGCTACTGAGAAACTTTCCTACATATATGTTGCTTTTTTCTTCTTTCATAAAAGAGCAAAGAGAGAGAGGAATTTATTTTTAACAATTCTTTTTTCATGCACGATAAAATTATTTAGGTGAAGAAAATTATTTTTAATTAACAGAATGTGTGAATATTTTTAATATAAATTTTAGATATAAATTTTAAATATAAATTTTCGATATGAATTTTAGATGTAAGTTTTAAATATAAATTTAAAATATGAATTTTAGATATAAATTTTAAATATAAATTTAAATGTAAATTTTTAATATAAATTTCAGATATAAATTTTAAATATAAATTATAAATATAAATTTTAGATATGAATTTTAGATATAAATTTTAGATATAAATTATAAATATAAATTTAAATATAAATTTTAAATATAAATTTAAATGTAAATTTTTAATATAAATTTTAGATAGAAATTTTAAATATAAATTTAAATATAAATTTTAAATATGTGACGCGATCTGAAGAAAGGGACCTTAGAAACAAAAAATGTTAGGTTATGTTTGCAATTTTTTAAATGAAAATACAAAAAAAGAATCAATTTTCAATGTGAATTACTCATTTTTAAGTCTTCATTACAACAAAAATATTTAATAAACACTGCTTTTAATTCGCATTATGTAAAAAGGAATTAAAAAAAAATAAAATAGTAACGCTAACATAACCTAAAAGTGATTTGCTTCTAAGGTCCCTTTCTTCAGATCGCGTCACATATAAATTTAAATGTAAATTTTAAATATAAATTTAAATATAAATTTAAATACAAATTTCAGTTATAATTTTAAATACAAATTTTAGTTATAATTTTAAATATAATATGAAATATAATTTGAAATATTGTTTCAAATATAATTTTACATATAAATTTTATAATAGAATTTTTAATGAACAAGTTAGCAATTAAAGGTTCTGTTAAATATGGATATAGTGTAATTAGTCGAACATTAAAATAATGATGCGACCATTTACAGAAATTAGCTATTCAATTATATATTTAGTTGGTGTGCTACTGCAGTTCGTCAATGTACTCTATTCAAGCTTTTTGTATTTTAAAACTATTTTGATTTTCTAATTTTGTATCGTACTTTACTTTTTTGAATTTAGTACCAATGTTGTTGACACTAAATATATCAGTTAATTCGTAAAAATTTAATGCACTGTAAAAATTCGCCATTAATTATAATGAATGATGAATTTTTATAGCTTATTGAATTTCTATCTCATTTTAACATTTATGGGCCATTTGGATTAATTAATAATAATAAATTTTATGCATTGTTAATTAAGTAGTTAGTATAAGGTATAAATCGTTACCAAATAGTAAATATTAAAAAAAAATAGTAAACATAACAATATTTGTTATGTTTATAACAATATTATTTTTCTTATAAGGTATCCAGGTATAATCCCTTTTTTAACGAACCACATCCACGTTGCCCAAAAATTAACAATTTTTTATTGTCCACGAACGTCATGAAAACATTTATATTCCTCTATAGCTTTTTCCCTCCATCATAATGAACAATTATTTTTCACAAACTTCGAGAAACAAATTCATAATTACACTCTTGCACTTTATTGTCAATATTGAAAATAAACCGTTCCCATCATATGTATACTTTCTACAAATGTCTCTGTATTGTTTCATTGTGAATGATATTTGCAAACATTTGCAGATGTTTATTACTTTGATTGATGAATTTGATTTATATGTAGTCGTTCAGAGCGGTTTTCAATCTTGCCATTATGATTCATTCGCAATTCCGCTTTGATACGGATTTACAACCATCCGTTATCGAAATATCCATGATTTATTTTATCAAACATCTCGTAAAAGCCCGATATATATATACATTTGATAGATTCTCATTTTCATTATTTCAGGTCAATTTATTAAAAAGTTCATTATTTTATCAGTTTTCTAAATTGCTCTCTTCATTTTCCAATATGGATGTTTATTGAAAATATTGGCAAAAATTAATTATTTGTATTATGAAACATAGAATAGAAATAAGAGTTGTTAGAAAAATACCAGAATTTAGAAAGAAAATATTACAAGTAGAATTTTTGGGTTGAAAAATTTTTTTTTTGGATAAAAAAAGGCAAAAGGGAAAGTGAGCATTTCATTTTGTTTACATGATGTTTCGAGATCGAGGCTGGCCTACTTCTTTAGCTTTTGACTTAAAACAACAGGCCGCAAAACCACCCTTGACTCCTTTGCTGCAACTCAATGATTGAAGGTGTTCTCATTTTGGCAAAGTGAATCTTGACCTCGAAACAATTAACCAGCTTTTGCTCGTTTCAAACTTTAATTTTCATCTTTGCCTCCTTCTTACCTCATT
Source organism: Leptopilina drosophilae (assembly GCA_032873175.1). Classification (NCBI taxonomy): domain Eukaryota; kingdom Metazoa; phylum Arthropoda; class Insecta; order Hymenoptera; family Figitidae; genus Leptopilina; species Leptopilina drosophilae. The sequence goes on from CM065483.1 coordinate 6,051,019, forward strand.
AGGCAACAATGAATAAAGTAAGTAATTTGGCATAAGTCCTATACTCTAACAAGTATTTTTCACTTTTGAACATTTTTTATTCTTATCCTCGACAATGTTTGTGTCACCCAACTTTAGCTACTAATTCTATTCTATCTCTTCCTTCAAGTTGCTTCTCTTAATTAAATATTAAATCAAATATTAAATCGAATACTAATTCAAATATTAAACTAAATAATAATTCAAATATTAAACTAAATAATAATTCAAATATTAAACTAAATAATAATTCAAATATTAAACAAAATAATAATTTAAATATTAAATGAAACAATAATTTTAATACAACAACAATGATTTTAACAATGATTTTCTAACAATGATTTTCGAAACTAAAAGAAACTCCTTTTGTTTAAAAAATTAATCTAATAACTTGTCTATCGATTTTCCTATAATCTCACTTTAAGAGAGCTTCCATCATTTTCTCTGAAAAATAAGGATTTGCAAGTATAATGCTATTACCACGATAAAAAATTGGCATCTGAGTTTCATCATAGCAGGAAGATGTTTACATTTCAGTTGCATATGAAAACATGATTTTATATTCTACTCCTTTAGCAGATGTACAAATCAATAAAAAAAAAAAAGATTCTGCAAATAAGATTCAATCTATTTTTAGCGAAGATTTCTGTTTACTATTTATTTAATCACCATTGTGTAGAAGATAAAAACCGTTTCTTATTATAGCTATAGAGGACTTCAAAACCAAGTGCTGGAAAAGCAGTAACAAACGTTTGGCTATAACTTTGTCATTTATTGACATGTCGACTTGAAACTTTCACCAGACATTCATGGGACGTCAAGATTAAAAGAAATTAAAAATTAAAATCGACAACTTTGATGATTGAGCAGTTCTGCAACCTTTAAAATTCTTGTAGCAACATGGATGTAGCATATTGACAAAGTTTAGCTTCTATTTTTATATTAGGGTCATGAGGTTGTCAAAAGAAAGCTTTTTCTAAAATCTGTTTATGTCCTGGCAAATGTTTGAATAGTTTAGAACTTGCATTGCATTCCTGTCTAATTAAAAATTGTTCCTTTCGCAATTAATGTGGTCAAGTATTCAACAAAGTTGTATTTATAATATTCGCCAAATTGTAATCATAAATTTTCTCCAAAATCCCACTAGAAATGAGTCACAATTCTTGGTTCCTTGAAATTTTCAACTGCTTGTATATTTAAAGCATTTGGTTTCACTCCTTCTTCGGTGATGATGTTTTATGAATATTCTAATTCTGCGCGAAGATATTCACACTTATCCGGTTGTGCGGTTTTGATCCCAAGACTAAAAGTCTTTCAACGATGTTAATTTTAAAGTTTCATCATGTTCCTCTAATTTCGTTGCATAAATCTTGTGTGGCTCCTGTCATTGGGAATATAGAATTTCCATTTAGTCAAGGAATTGATTCTCTTTGGAGATCTCTAGGAAACTTTTTTGGAAGCCTCAAAGTTTTCGATAGAGATTTGGAAACAAGTGAATTGATCATGTCCCTTAGTTGTGATCTAACTAGCTCTGAACTCTAGTTCCAGGGCTCGGATCGTCTTTAAGACTCAAAAAAAAGTCGCTTTAGTCACATGAATTCACAACAAAAGTCACGAAAAGTCGCATAAAATTTCCGAGAGAGTCGGAAAAAAGTCGAATGAAATTTTAGAAAAAAATGACGAAAAGGAAACACGAAATTGTCAAAATTGTAAAAAAATCACATTTCTCGTCAACACATACTTTAACATCAAACAATCTGGAATAATATTAAATAAAATTTAATAAAATGCATGGCAAAATTTTAATTAGGTATTTTTAACATTTTTTTAACAAATCTGTTCAAAATTTCAATTATTTTTATAAATAATAAAATTCTTTTCCAAAATTCAATTATTTAAAAAAAATTTAATAAAATGCCTGTCATAATTTCAATTATGTTTATAAATATTAAAATTCTTCTTTAAAATGAATTTATTTTCAAAAATAATAAAATTTTTCGCAACAATTCAATTACATTCAAAATTTTTTTTTAAATTTCCCGTCATAATTTTATAAATAATAAAATTCATCATGGAAATTCAATTATTTTCAAAAGTACTGAAATTCTTCGCAAAAATTCAGTTACATTCAAAAGTTTTTTTTAAATTTCCCGTCAAAATTTTATAAATAATAAAATTCATCATGGAAATTCAATTATTTTCAAAAGTAACAAAATTCTCCGCAGAATTTCAATTATTTTAAAATTTTTTTTAATTTCTCGACAAATTATCATTATCTTTATAAATAAAAAAGTTCATCATGGAAATTTAATTATTTTCAAAAGTTCTGAAACAATTCTTTACAAAATTCAATTTCTTTCAAAAGTAAAAAAAATTATTGGCAGAAATTCAATGATTTTCAAAAAAAAAATTTTTTAATTCCCAAAATTTCAATTATCTTTATAAATATCAAAATTCTTCTTCAAAATTCAAATGCTTTTAAACATTTTTTTAAAAAATCTGTTAAAAAATTAAATTATCTTTATAGTATAATAAAATTCTTCTCTGTAATTCAATTATTTTCAAAAAATTTTATTAAAATTATTGCCAAAATTTTAATTATTTATTTATTTATTTCTGTACAATTGTAATTATTTTTATAAACAATATAATTCATCCTAGAAATTCATTTATTTTCAAAAGTAATAAAATTCTACTCAGAAATTCAATTCTTTTCAAAAAAAATTTTCAATTTCTCGTGAAAATTATCATTATATTCATAAATAATAAAATTCATCATGGAAATTTAATTATTTTCAAATGTTTTGATAAAATTCTTTGCAAAATTTAATTATTTTAAAAAAATAAGAAAATTCATCTTAGACATTAAATTATTTTCAATTTTTTTTAATTCTCCCTACAATTTCAACTATTTTTATATAAATATCAAAATTCTTCTTCAAAATTCAAATTACTTTTAAACATTAAAAAAAATCTGTTAAAAATTTCAATTATCCTAATAAATAATAAAATTCTTCTCTGAAATTCAATTATTTGCAAAGAACTTTTATAAAATTATTCTCAAAATTTTAATTATCTTAAAAAATAAAAAACTTCATCCTAGAAATTCAATTATTTTTAAATTCTTTTTTTTATAAAATCTTATAATATAAAATAATGATTTTATCACTCGGTCATTGTTAATTATTAGAAAACACGAAGACATCGATTGCTCCGAGTCGAAGACTCAAAGTGATCGATGTCTTCATGTTTTATAACAATTTTTTATAAGTACTTCAATTTCAAAAAGGTTTGAATTTGAATCTTTTGAAGAATTTTAATTCTTATGGAAAATTGAAAATTAAATATTTATTTAAAGAAGAAGTTATTGATGTTTTTTTGAAAAAATTGAAAGAAATCTGTAAATAAACTTAACAGAACATTTTTTTTTACTAAAACTTTTTCCTTTAACTTTAATTTTCTGAAAATTTAAAAAATTTCAGTCGCATTTTACTAAAAAAAATCTCGAAAAAAGTCGATTAATCGCATCTTTTCACAAAAAGTCGAAAATGTCGCACAATCCGAGCCCTGTACAGTGAAAAAAAATTTATTTGATTCAAATAACCGATTATTTGACTATTGTCAAATAAATATTTACTTGAATCAAATAATTTTTATTTGAATCTATTAAATAATATTTGCTTCAAATACTGAAATATTTGCTTCAAATAAAAATTATTTGTTTCAAGTAAATATTTATTTGATAATAGTCAAATAATCGGTTATTTAAATCAAGTAAATATTTATTTGATTATAGACGAATAATCGGTTATTTGAATCAAATAAATTTTTTTTCAGTGTAGTTCTGAACATTCATTTTCGATGGGGAATTTCCTGAAATCCTGATGACAGATCGAATGCTGTAATCAATTTGACCCCTTTTAATTTGAAAAATCTATCATCAATCACAAGTGAATAAACATCTTCATTTTGGATTTCTTCACAATATGATAGATGAAGCTGCGTTTTAGAAAATTGTTTTTATAAAATTTTGACGTTGTAAAATATTTACTTTCAAGTAATCAATACCAAAAGCAAATCGAGTGGAATAAAATTTCTTTTGGTGTATATAAATTTTTCAAATATAAATTTTTCATCTCTTATTTTTTATTGAAAGTCTGTTCTCAATTTGTCATTAAAATGCAGCATGTTTAGCGTCCGCAAGTAGGTATAATAATGGCGTCGACAGCGCGTCGCGCCGCTTCGGGTCAATCTACGCGTTAAAAGTAGGTCACTCGAATGGCACAGTGCCAATGCCTTCACCTGCGATGTGTCCCACGGCCCGCACCTCCAACTGCGTCTGCTCCCCTACAATTCACCCTGATAGAAAGCTTTCTTCTGTCCTTATACATTAAGCGTTAATATTTTTTACTCAAAATTTCGATTCTCCAACATTTTTTTTTTCTCCTCCATATCTAGACGTATGTGCCATAAATCAAGCACTATTCATCATTGGAAAATACACTTTATCACTGTTTTTTTTTTTTATTTCCATTCGTTTAAAAAAAAATCCTACAATGATAAACGTACACAAGAAAACCGTGTACACGAAAATTCACATTCAGAGAGAGAGAGTGAAGATTTATTTTTAAGGCAAAATATAAAAATTGATTTCATTGTTAGAATAATGTTTTAGTGTATAAACGAATATATAAAACTGTTTAATGTAAAAATATTATTTATGTTTCGATGAAAAATCTAGGAAAAGAAAAAAATTACAATTTGCGCGTGACTGTTTAACTTGATAACTTTGAGATAGGTAATTCTTCATAAAGTGTGTTCAACGTTAAGCTTGTATAATATCCATAAAGACCCACGTTACATGTGCTTATGTGCATATAATTACTCTGCGCCAGCAATCGATACGCAAAGTATAATTTACATTTACTCAAATGGTGACTACTTTTAAGATTTGTTCACAATTTTTATTTTTAAAATTCCCTTTTTCAATACAGTTGAAAATAATTTAACATCACAGTAAAACGTGAGGTGTTAAAATAACACCAGAATGGATTACAAGAATCGGCAACAGTTTAATCCCTCTAGGATTCAATTAACACCAAAAAAGGATTAGAATAATATATTTTGGTGTTATTCATAACTATGAATGAAATTTTATTTTAAATAAAACACCAAAGTCAACGATTTGTAAAAATTCAACAAATTTAGCTTCTCTAGGGAGAATAGTAAGTTACCAACTAACATAGTTACTAAATTTAATTGTGTTCAAAAATTTTAAAAACTCTCATCAAAATTTAATTTCTCTTTTTCAATAATAACAATCTTCTCTGATACTGATATTCAATTTTTTTAACAAAATTTTAATCAATTTCTTGTCAAAATTTCAATTATTTTCAAAAGTTTTCTAAAATTCCATAATTTTCAATGTCTACTATTTGAATAAAATTTCCGAAAAGAATTCCATTATTAAATAAAATTTGAATACAATTTTACGCAAACATTCAATTATTTTCATAAATAATAAAAAAATTTATACGAATTCAATTATTTACAAATTTTTTTATAAATTTCTTCGCAATAATTAACTTATTTTTATAAATAATAACATTTCTACAAGAATTCAATTATTTTTATAAATAATAAAATTTTTTAGGAATTCAATTATTTTCATAAATAATAAAACTCATTGCAGAATTTCAACTATTTTTAATGCAATTTTAATAAATTCTTCGGAAAATGTAATAATTCTTAAAAATCTTATTAAAATTCTAATTAAAAGTCCAAAGAATTTAATGATTTAAAAAATTTGTTGATAACATTTTTTATGAGAATTTAATTTCAACAAACATGAAATTAATAAATTATTTATTTTTGTATTAAAGTAATTGAATTCTCGTAGAAATGACTAATAAAAATGGTTTTAAAAATTAATTTCAGTTAAAATTTTTGATTATACTTAAATATTAAAAACATTATAACGTGGATTTTTAGAAATAATTAAATTTTGAAAAAGTTTCAAACTAAAATCATTGATATTCTTAATTTTCATATTTTTGACAAAAAATTCGATAGATTTCTATTTAAAATTTTAATAGGATTTTTATTGAAATTACTTCAAGTTTTTATTTTTCAATATATATATTTAATTTCAGAATTTCCGAATAATTGAAATTTTGTAAAATTGAATTGTAAACGAATAAATTTGAAAATTCTCATAAAACTCATCACAGCGTTTCAATTATTTTTCATACAATTATAATTGAATTCCTTGAAAAAAGTAATTATGATCAATAAAGTTTTAATAAAATTCGACAATAGAATTGAATTATTAAAAAATTTAGTACTAAAATTCTTTATGAGAAATGATTTTTGAGAAACATTCAGTTATTTAATGAATTATTTACTTTTGCATTTAAATATTTAACTTCTTGTAAAATTTTTTAATAAAAATTTATTTTAAAATGAATTTCAGTTAAAATTTTAAATTAAAATTGAACATTAAAAGAAATATGGAGTAAACTTTTTGAAAATAATTTAATTTTGTAATTAATATTTTTGAAAAAGTTTAATTGGATTTTTTTAATATTATTTGAAGTTTTTATTTTAAATATGCATTTAATTAAAGAATTTAGGAATAATTTAAATTTCGTGAAATTGATTAATTAATTTATTATTAAAAATAGTTAAAACTTTTTGAAAATTATAATTGAATTGAAATAATGAAAATAATTTTGAAGAAGTATAATATTCTTGTAATATAAAAAAATTATTTTATTACTTGGTCATCTTTAATTATCATGTTTTCCACTTGTAAAAAAATTTAATAAACCCAAATTTCATTCATTGTAAAAAAAAACCCCAAAATTTATTATTTTAATCTTTTTTAGTCTTAATATAAGCTGCAACACTTAAAAAGATAAAAGATAATTTCTAAAAATGAATTCATTTTTGAAAATGAAAATGTTTTTAAGAACAAAATAAAAAAAATTCCATTTAGAATACTAAGTATATGGGTGAATTTTCTGAAAGTGACACTTTTATATTTCAGTTTTTCAATTAATTTTTTTCTTCAATTATATGGTTTTTTTCTATTAAAACTACTTAATTTCATACTCAAGAGTAATATTTTTAGGTTGCGCAAAATTAATTCTTAAAAATATTAAAGTTTTTTTCATTTGAAAAATATTATTGTTGCTCCATTAAATTAATTTTATTTAATTGGCGAGCTTTTCTATTAAAAAATTATTAATTTAATGTGCATTAAAATTTTGTTTAAGATATTTTTAAAGTATAAAATATCAGTAGAATCATTGTAAAGTAATTTTAACCTATAACTGAAGACAAAGTTTAAACATTTTTATCAAAAATAAAAGTGAGGTCTACAAATTTTTAAAATGCACATAATGATAGAAAAAACATTGTACTTTCTGACAATATTTTTAAAAAATTTCTGAGAATTTGAAAAAAACCATGAAAATTTAATTTTATTGTAGAAGTCCTATTGGAGACATGTTGAAAAGTATTTGGAGATGAAAGTAATTTAGTTATTACGTAAATTAAGTTGAATAAAATTATTTAATTTTCTTTTCAAAATGATAAATAAGTGCTAAATTTTCACTATGGAAATTTTTAATAATTATTAAAGAGTAGATTTTGTAAAATTAATCGAGACATAAAAAATGTCACTTTCAGAAAATTCACCCATATATATGCGTTTAAAACATCACTGAAGTAGAGACGGTTTGCTTTCAACGACCTGAGAACTTATTTAAAAGAAAAGAAGTCAATAAAATAATTCTTTACGCCATGGAATATCGATTAATTCTTTTTTCAATAACTAGCAACCTTATAATTTAGAAAAAAAGCTCTAAACTACTTGTCGAGAATTTTTCATTTCGAACCGAATTCTTCTAGTCAAGTTTATGAATTATTCAGTACGTGAGAGTAAATTCAATATATTGTCTATTCAAATTATTTCTACATCTCTAAATTGAAGAATTTTTAATTTTAACGTGAAGAAATTTATTATTATTATTATTTTTATTATTATTATTATTTTTATTATTATTATTATTTTTATTATTATTATTTTTATTATTATTATTTTTATTATTATTTTTATTATTATTATTATTTTTATTATTATTATTATTTTTATTATTATTATTTTTATTATTATTATTATTATTATTTTTTTTTCTGCGAACAGGAACAATGCGTATTGTAGAATTTACAAATGGAGAAAATGGAAATGTTTTCTAATTCAGAATTATACAGAAAGAAATTCTTCTAATTGTATATTAAACAATGGTAGGGTTGACATTATTGTAGACTAAAATTTAGAAAAAAAAACGCTACAATGCAACATGTTAGGGAAAATATTTGCATGTTAGTTGAGATATCGTTCTATAGTTATGCATTAAACGTTGCACGCGACAGTTGGAATTCCCGGGAGACCTTTTGCATGCCCAGTGTCAAATTCAGCCATCCAACTCGCCTATTATATCAATTTGCTCTCTCGCTGTTGGTATCTAACACAAACTATCCCTTTGTAATCAATCTCTTTGGGACTATTATTCTAGCTTTGGAAAATTAAAGTCACAAACGACTTTTTATTTTTACCACTCTATCATTAAAATTTACTAGCAAACTTTACCATTAAACTTTACCACTAAATTTAAAATCATAATGATAAGAAAAATTAACTATATAAGTTAAATTCATTTAGGTCGAGTTTCACGAATACTGATTAAAAATTAATCAATGATTAAATCCTCAATCAACCAATCATGAGCCGTTAAAATGGCTTTAAACATTGATTAATTTTTAATTGTGTTTGGTGGAATTAACCCTTACTGATATTTGATCAGCTTATGTTAAACGGTAAAATATTTTCTAATGCTCTGAATTTTTTGTCATCAGCATAAATTCTGCCCTAGACACGTGGACGAACATTGAACTTCGTCTTATGTCAACACTACTTTCTAAAATTAGGGCCTATAATTATTTTATCATTATTACTCACTTCTATACTGTCAAATAGAACAAGACAATTTATAATTTCAAGCAATATATAAGCAACATGTATTATAGTTAAAGTTTGTCTTTAGTTAAAGGTCATGTAATGTATAATGCTACAACATACAGAAGTACATTTGGAGCATCGTGTCATACTGTACCATCCATTCAATTTACCATAAACTCAAACAAAAGATTAAAAATAAATAATTCTTTCAATTAGTAGCCATACGTTTCGAAACATTAATTTATTCCAAAATTTTCGAAGGGAATGTTTAGTTCCGAAAGAAATGTTTAGATACATCTTTACAGTGGTAAATTAGTCGACAGCAAAATGTGGGCAAAGTAAAATTTTGCCTAATTATGCAATATAATAGAGTTTATTTTATCAAACAGCTGAACATATCTAATTAATGTCGTGATACAGTCGAATGCATCAAATCCTCAAGGCACTATAATTCCATATAAATGGATTAATACAGACGAGTTAGTCCTACACCCTCGAGGAACAGTAATTGGTTGATTGAAATCGATCTTACAGCATCTAGTCCATCAGTTGACACATGTATATTAGATATATGTAAAACAGTGACAACAATAAATATAAATGAAAATAACTTTTTTCCCTTCCAATTATTTTCCCCCTTCAAAAAGTATGCAGGACTCCAAGTAGGTCCGTAAATCCTAAAAAAGTCCGTAACTCTGCTTCAAGTCCGTAAAGGTCCGTTTTTTTCAAAAAAAAGGCCCGTAAAGTCCGTAAATTCATTCAAAAAAGGATGAAAAGTTCGTAAATTGTATACGATATAATTTGGAGAATTTTAGAGAAATTATTTTCAAAAATTTTATTAAAATTCATTTAAAAAATTGCAATTATTTTCATAATTATTATATTATTACTTTTGAAAATAATTAAAATTTTGCAATGAATTTTATTAAAATTTTTGAAAATATTTGAATTTTATTACTTTATAAAATAATTGAATTCGTGTGATAAATATAACAATATTTATCACACGAATTCAATTATTTTATAAAGTAATAAAATTCAAATATTTTCAAAAATTTTAATAAAATTCATTGCAAAATTTTAATTATTTTCAAAAGTAATAATATTCTTCTCAAAAATTCAATTATGTTCAAAAATTCTTTTAAATTCTCGTCAAAATTTCAATTATCTTTAAAAATATTAAAATTCTTCTCCGAAATTCATATATTTCCAAAAAAAAAAACAAAAAAACATTTATCAACATTTCAATTATCTGTATAAATAAATAGCAAAATAGCAAAATTCTTCAACAAGATTCAATTATTTTCAAAAATTTTAATAAAATCCATTGCAAAATTTAAATTATTTTCAAAAGTAATAATATTCTTCGCAAAAATTAAATATTGTTTAATATCTACTATTTTTATAAAATTTACGAAAAGAATTTTATTCTTTTAAACAAAAATTTAATAAAATTCTTCTCTAAAATTCATTTATTTTCAAAAAATAATAAAAATTTTACAAGAATTTCCTTAATAACAAATTTTTTTATTTTCTTCGCAATCATTTAACTATTTTTATAATTAATAAAATTTTACCAGGATTCAATTATTTTCGTAAATAATAAAATTCTTTTTAGGAATTCAATTATTTTTAATAGAATTTTCATGGAATTCCTCGAAAAAATTCTTAAAAATGTTATTCAAATTCGTCCAAAGAATTTTATTGTTTAAAAATTTGTTGATAAAATTTTTAATAGAAATTAAATTCCAAGAAACATTCAATTATTCAATAAATTATTTATTTTTGTATTTAAATAATTGAATTCTGGTAGAATTTTCTCGTAAACATTGAATTAAAAATAGATTTCAGTTAAAATCTTAGATCAGAAAAAAATAATTGAATTTGGAAAATTTTTTTAAAATTGTCTTAAAAATAATTGAATTTCAACCAAAAAAAATTTTATCAAAACTTTTTAAAATGTTTGCATTTCTTCTAAAATTCTAATATTTTTTAAAATAATTGAATTCTTGCGAAGAAATTTATTTAGACTATTGAAAATAATTGATTCCTTGCAAAGATTTTTGATATTCTACGAAAATATTTAAATTCTTGCGAAAAATTTTATTCAAATTTCTGAAAGTAATTAAAGATCTGCTAAGAATTTAGTTATTTTTAATTCATGCGAAGAATTTTATTAACATTTTTAAAAATAATTGAATTTCTGTTAATTTTTTACAAGAATTTAATTATTTTTGAAAATTTTAATAAAATTCTTCGCAAAAAATCAATTATTTTCATAAATAATAAAATTCAATGCAGAATTTCAATTATTTTTAATACAATTTTAATCGAATTTCTCTAAAAATGTAATTATTCTTAAAAATTTTATTAAAATTCGTTAATAGAATTCAAGTATTTGATAATTTGTTGATAACAATTTTTTATGGGAATTGAATTTTAAGAAACGTTCAATTCTTCAATAAATTATTTAATTGAGTTTTATTTTTATCTAAATAATTGAATTCTACTAGAATATTCTAATAAAAATTGAATTTCAGTTAAAATTTTAGATAATCATTTAATATTAAAAGGAATATAGCGTAAATTAAAAAAAATTATTGAATATTGTAATTAATTTTTTTGAAATAGTTTAATTGAGTTTTTTAATACTATTTTCAGTTTCTATTTTCTAATATTTATCTAATAAAAGAATTTAACTAATAATTGAAATATCGTAAAATTAAATATTGTAAAGAAATAAATTTGAAAATTTTCACAGAACTTTTTCGAAAATTATTAAAAATAATCGATATAATGAAGAATTTTAGATAAAAATTCTGAAAAATAATAATTGAATTGATAAAAATTTTAATTGTTATAAATTATTTGTAATTATAATTAATGCTAATTATTATAAAACATGAAGAATTCGATGACTTCGAGTCGGAGACTCGAAGTTATTATATGAAAAATTGACTTTCTAGTTTTAAGTAAAATGATCTCTTATATTTTTAATTCGGCCTGATTCTATTTTTGTCAGTTGGTCCGTAATTTTTAATTTTTGGTCCGTAAAGTCCGTATTTTTAAATACTTTCACTTCTTCGAGCCCTGAGAATGCCAAACTTTGCAAAGAAGTTAATACAAAGACAGTATCCAAAAGTTGGACGGGTAAACTCGGCAAGAAAGACAAACCCAATAAGAACGGTTTGGAAAAGTTGGATCACATAGAGCTCAAGTTGTTTTCGAAGGGAGACACTTTAAAAAAAAACGAATATTGTAAAGTTCTCAACCGTTCAAGGTAAGAAAATTTTCAAAAGGGAAAAAAGATCCGCAATGTAAATTCATTGATTTTTTTTTTACTTTTGTAACATATTTTATAAATAACTTGATGGTTACAATAAACTTGAATCGAGTATCGAAAAAAAGCGGGAAGATTGCTTTGAAGAATTCAGTATAAAGGCTCTCGGCAAGAAAATTGCTTTACACTGTGTGAAATTTCCCTCGAGGGAGTTCGTAAATTCTTATTCATATTCACAAAGCTGCTCGAGAGTAACATGACTCAGGAGCATGAAAAATCCATCATGGCATGAGCATCTGTAACTTTTTCAAATATTCACAATTTTATGCGGCTTTCCTCATATGCAGTATAAATCTTCGAAGCCTAGAATTTTCAATTCAACTTTAATTTCTATCACAAATCCATTAAACGTACGCGGCTCACAGGCAGATACTTTCCTCTTTGAAATTCAACATTATAAATTCTTGCCACTGGTTCTCTCTCACAAGTGCTTAATATTGAAATTCGAAAAAAAATATATTTGCAGTTTTTACCTTAATTAAGTGAATGCAATTTAAAATCAACTTCGAACAAATATTCACTCATCCTCATGTCAAATAAGTTTTCTTCGGTATTTAAAAAGAGGAACTAAAATATTAAGAAGGTAGGCTATACTACAATTTTTTGTTTTATTATTTTATTAAAGTCACGAGATAGAATAATGAGAAGCCATATAGAAAACGAAAGAGCATTTTAATTTTTCATTATATGAAAAACGTTTGGATAAGAAAATCGATGTGGATTTCAGATGCATTAAATCATTTTAGCATGAGGTGCACTCAAGTAGAAATAGCGCTATTAACAAATCGGTGAATTATTCATTTTCTTTAAAGTCGTGGAAGAATGGCATGAGTTTTCACAAACAAACATTGCACCCACACACATACCATACACGTCTACTAACATTTGTGAGAAAATCAGCTGACCACGCGAGGCACTGATAACGTCGTGAGTAAGCTTTACAAATACATGTAACAAGCTATAAAGCGGACGGTCTCATATAAATAACTAATTATTAAAACACTCTAGAGACAAACATTCATGTCGACTAAGTTCGTGTTTATGCACCAAAAACACCTGCATCAAATCTCTTCCACAAATTTTTCTTTGCAAACCAACAATTGTGATTTTAACTGAAAAATAAATATATTTTGGTGTTCGTACAATTTTCCTTGCAATTGAATACAAAAACTGTTATCAAACGGAGCAATTTCATTCTAATTGAATGGATATTTGTTTTAAAAAAGATATTTTATTTAAAATCCTAGTGAAGTCCTAGTTGGTCTAAAATTGGATGAAAATTAGGAAACGGCAAAAATGTCAAAAACATCAATTTGCTTTATGGTTTTTTTTCGAATTATTGGTGATTGTAAGGGTGGCAGAGGGTGAGGCTTCATAAAGAAGGGAGCCTAGAAGCAGAACGAGGTTTGTGGAAGCAAAATCCTCTAAGATAGAAGACATTCTTATTAAAATTGGGGAATCTTCAAACGAGGTCTTTTATCTTCCAGATTTTTAGCTACCGGCTTTTTTTATCTTACGCCAGGAGAAGTTCGTTGGAAAGGAGAAGACTAACAAAGTTCAGAAACCAAGAAGTCTTTGTCAAGAACAAGGAGAAAATAAGGCCAGAACTCAAAATAATTCAAAAGCATGTCTAACAAGTATTTCAATCCGAACCATACTTATATTCTCCTAATTGATTAATTTTAGATGATCCATCAATCCAGAAACATAATTTTTTGATGATCAAGCAAGTTAATCGAGAAAATTATTTTGAGTCTTCACTTTTGCATGCCGTTGACTGTCTCTAACCGGTTAAGTAATTTTCTTTACATCTTTTAGAGGGAAAAAAGTGTAAATATCTCTGGCTCCTATAAAAGAGCTTTTAAGTAAGGTGGAGGATCAAGGTCAGTTTATCTTTGATGAGTGTGAGAGGCAGTTTTCTTTATCTAGTGCAATAGAGGTTCGAGACGCAGCGTTTATGTGCAAAGAGAGGAAAGATAGGGAGATGAAAGGTGTGTGTGTGGGTGGATATCTGTGTGTGAATATATATAGAGGTCAGAAGGGTGCCAGGCACAGAGACGCTCAATATCCACAGAGACTATCATGCTGATTTTTTTTCTAGAGAAAAAGACTTTTCTTGCCAACTCAGTTATTTGTCTTTGCTTCTTTATAACCTTCTTATCATTTACGTTTAAATTATTATTACACATTATTTTGTCAACCAAACTCATATTTTAAAGAATATGTTCTAACATGCTAGAAACGATTTTTGTTTGTGTTTCTTCAACAAACTTTCTGGAAATGTAACACATTGGGAGCTAATTCCAAAAATTGGGTATATCTCGACGACTTCAGTTTCGTATGGCCACTGAAATGGCCCACTAAGAGCTTCGTTTCGATCGCGAGTTCATGACATTTGATTAATTTCTGTTTATTAATAGACTTTGTTGTTAATTTCTGAAAGAGTTTCAAGTCGAAATAATAGATTTAAAAGAACAAAGGTTCGTATATCCGCAGTGCAGACTGCAGTATATTTCGTCTCTCACTATATGTTTCCTTATTCTTTCCAAAGTTGCCTTAACAAAAATAAAGGAATTAATATCATATTATGATAATTTCGGCCCTGAATTAATCCAATGATTCTAGAAACTAAAAATGGTTTTACAGACTTGTTTAAACTTTCCCCGTGAAATGTATGAAAACTATTTTTTCAATGACTATTTAAATCACTAAATAGTAATTTAAATTGTCTACTTTTTAAATACAATTTCTATTTTTCTTCATTATCGCATTGTACACCAATATTGAAGATTAAATCATTTCCACTCGGCTTTCATAAAGTTTTCAGAAACTTGAAGAAGTTGTGAGCCATAAAAAGTTTAATTCCCGACTGCACCATTACCATTCCATAAATGTAAAATGTGCTCCCGAATCATGACAATAAACACTAAAGTGTGTTAATAGCTACGGATGAATATTCATTTTTATGATCGTGTCTTTTCATCTGTGTCTATACAGATGAAATAAACTAACACTATAGTATAAAGTTTCATTTTTACAATTCCGGAAAAAAGTTTGCAAAAATAACACGACTATATAGTCAAAAAGGGAACAAAATTTTTACTTTTAAATAACTGTTTTTGAACATAAAGATAATGATTTTTATGTACTATAGTCAAAAAGCGAGGAAAATTTTTACATTCAAATAACTGTTTAATTGACTGGTTTATTGATTGATTTTTAAGTAACATTTATTATTTGATTACATTTCAAAAGGTTAGATTAAAATGTGCATATTTTTTAATACCGTACGAATAGTAGATGAAAAATTGTCAATATTGTATTGCATAAAAGCCGATAGGGGATTGCGTCATGCCACTTTGATCTTTAGGTACATTATCCTAATGGATATTGCAGGAATAATGGTTTTGAATTTTCATTGCGCGAATTTCTTATAAAAACGAATTCTATTTCTGTATATATTGCAATGAGCGATGTTGTCTGCTATCAATAGATTTCATATGTAGTTTTAATGTTTGTTATGTAATGTAAATTGATCTGAATATTGGTTGGGAGTATTGCAATTAGCTCCAGCCGTCGCTTGATGCATATGTTGACTTTCGAATGGGCATTGTAGGTTCTGAGTGCAATTTGAAAACATATTTCTTTATTAACAGAAATTAAAATTGCAGGAACGAATAATGACACCTGGACAGCAGATACGATCATTATGAAGGATTGTCACCCTTCTGTAGGGTCACTCACCTGCCTAATTTTTTTTCCTATTGGTTAATTTAAGCACATGTGCTTGGTACCTACCAAGCACATGTGTTTAAAACTTTAAATTAACCAATAGGAAAAAAACTGACCCAGAAGTAATAAAAGTGGTTGGCACTATCATTTCCTTTCATTGGGAGCAACCATTCAATGGTAATCAATAATTCGGTCACTTCTAGGCTGCAAGGGTGTTTTATCTAATTTACTTCGACACCTGGACTCAGAGCCTTTCATTTTGGCTAACCCGAAAACAATTTGAGGGAAATCTACTCCATTCTCTTTCTCTGCTGGACAACAAACATAACTAAAAGACATCTGGATCTAGTCTTTCTCTCTGATTCTAATTGTAAAGGATTCAAATAGTGCCAAGTAATTAATTTCTTCGACCTCACACTGAATCGCATGTTGTATAGACTAAGAATTATCACTAAGAATAAATCTAGAAGATAACTAACTAATAGATTTAAATTTTAACACCATTTTAATGCTCCATTGATTCTACAAAGTTCTAATTTTCTATCAGTGTCCCTAAAGACATCTGGATCTAGTCTTTCTCTCTGATTCTAATTCTAAAGGATTCAAATAGTGCCAAGTAATTCCTGTCGAGTGTCACTTATGTCAATCACCAACCGATTGTTTCGATGAATACTGTTTAAAATTTACACCCAACGTTTGTTGACTCATGTCTCATAAGATTTCTTTGAAATTTCTTTGAAATTTCTTTGAAATTTCTTATTAATTTAATTATTATTACAAAGATGACAATGTTTAATTTTTAAAAAGCAACATATTTCGCTAAATTTAGCACGAATGGGAGTAATGGAAATATTTCTATTTACCCAAAAGAAAGAATTGCATATGCCAGAAGAAAGCAATCACGATTATATTCCAAAAAAAAAAAAAAAGATGACTGCCTTAGGGTGTGTCCTAATTACACTGCAGAGCTTAGTTTTAAAAGAGTAGATACACAGCTCGTATAATTCCAGGAAAGCGACGTCGTCCGTAATTAAGAGGGGTGATCTCTTTTTTGCACTATACTTCTTAGCATAAAAGTGGAAAGTTTCTTCTTCTAAATCTTATTAACTCCCATTTGTCTTAATCCCTCACTTACTTAACCGCATTGTATAACTAAATAGTTGTTACATAAATAAATAATTTTGAAATAGAATAGTAAAAGTACAATAGTAAAAGTAAAACGTATACAATCTTCTTGACAGAGCGATGTCAACAAGACATTTTTTATTGTCCCATAAAAAAATCCATTTTGATAACTTGAAGAAAATAAAGACTATTTTGAAAAATAATAACTTTCCTATCGATTTTATTGAAAATCCTATTAAAATTCGTATGAACAAAATAAAATTTTTCTAAGCAAATAGTATTAATAACAAAAATAATATTCAAAGGCAAACTTTTAAAGTTTGTTTACCTTTTAATGAAAAATGTTTTTTCAAGTTGTCAAAATATTCTCAAAGAGTTTCATTGCACTTCTATCAATTTGACTTTGATATATCGGTAAATTTTAATTTTATTACAGTTGACACTGAGACAGTGTAAAGAAATGTCTTCCTTTTTAAATTTTAATTCTGTTCTTAATTATTTTTTGTGGAACATGTGTTGTATTTTGTTTATTTATTTATTGCTTTTTACTTCTTGACAAATTAAAACGTGTCTTCGTGTTTTAATGAATTAGGTAGGATATTATGATTGTTATTACTTTTGTAGAAATACTGCTTTAGATCTTTATAAATATTGAATTTTTGTTTAATAAATACGGCCTGATGAGGTTGGCAAACCTTATCCAACGAAACGTCGCTCTACTGACGATACACATTGGATTTTTTATTCAATATTCCACATCATTTATTTAACAATAATACCAGTAAAAGTTTGTCGTTTTTAGTGGAAATTAAAAAAATGTAACAAGGGGAACGAAAGGCTTTATGTTTATGATACTTTTTAAGAGGATGAAAAAGTAACTTGAGCAGAAAGAGTCATTTCTTTAATTGTAGCAAAAAAAAAAAAATTGTAAAAAGATAGTGTGCTGTAGGAAGTATCCTTGGCAAACTATTTCCGATGTTGGAGGAAGAGAACCAACTTTCATTTCCCGTAGGTTTTACAAAAAAAAAAAGAAAAGTTGAACAAGTACCGGGAGTTGAAAAGTAGCATCCGTTAGTTTTATGTATATGTACAACTGTATTCTAACGTTCTAATTATTTCAATTTTCAATTCTCTATATCAATTAGTTCAATTAGGATAATTTAGAGTAAGGTGAATTGAATTACTTTTTATTTAATTGTATTTATATCTGACAAAGTGCTTTTTAGTTGTAGGTTATTGAGATTTTAACTTCAGAAGCATTGATGAAAACAGATTTGTTGACCTGGCATTTCACACTGGTTGTAAATTTATCTTTTCTTCATCTTTTTTACAATGATTACTGATCTTTCTATCGAAAAATAATAAAGTTAGTGAATAAAGTTAATGAAGTGAATAAACTTAATGATGTTAATAAAGTTAATGATGTTGAAGTTAATGTTGCGAAAGTTAATGATGTTAAAGTTAATGCTGCTAAAGTTAATGATGTTAATAAAATTAATGATGCTAAAATTAATGTTGCTAAAGTTAATGCTGCTAAAGTAAATGATGTTAAAATTTATGATGTTAAAGTTAATGATGTTAAAGTTAATGATGCTAAAGTTAATGATGCTAAAGTTAATGATGCTAAAGTTAATGCTGCTAAAGTTAATGATGTTGATAAAATTAATGTTGCTAAAATTAATGCTGCTAAAGTAAATGATGTTAAAGTTAATGATGTTCATAAAATTAATAATACTAAAGTTAATGATGTTAAAGTTAATTCTGTTAAAGTTAATGATGTTAAAGTTAATGCTGCTGAAGTTAATGATGCTAAAGATAATGATGTTAAAGTTAATGCTGCTAAAGTTAATGATGTTAAAGTTAATAATGCTAAAGTTAATGATGCTAAAGTTAATGATGTTAAAGTTAATGTTGTTAATAAAGTTAATAAAGCTTTACAAACTTAGAAAATAAAAGAATAAACCGTGATGAAAAGGTACGTTAATGCTCCAAAAAAATACCATTACAAATTTAATCGCAACTTTCCAAAAAAACGGATTAATACCAAAAAAGTCGACAATAATTAACTAGCTTGACATAGAGTAAACACTGATGTGGTTTGGGGTATAAATTATTAACAAGCAAAGCAATTTTGAAAGAGGCAGTGTGTACGAACTACTAATTAGCTGTTCCAACGATGAAGGAGTCTTCAACTCGAATCGATAATGTGTACCTATTGTATTAATGAAGAAAGCTACGGAAGCTACGGGCCAGACAAAAGGCTCTTGATAAGGAAGACAAATCCAGTGGGTGTTGAGATTTTCTTATAGGGGTATTCCATATAAACAGCAATATGCTCTCTGAAAGTGGGCAACCTCTCAATGGAATTGACCCTTATGTTTATAATTTATAAACATAGCTTTATAAAAATAGCCCCTTGCACTAATGCTACGAGGATGGACTAGATTAAAAGTAATAGTAAATAAGATCAAATCCCCGAGGCAATCCTCTATGGGAGGCAAAATATATTACTTTAGTTGGCCATAACTTCATCCCTAGAGGATCGTCCTCGTCTTTAATGGGAAATGTTTAAATTATCCCCAATAACAACAATTTGATTATAAAAAAAAGGATTTTTGATGTTTTGATCATAAAAATCAGATGTGCGCGCATTAATGATCGTCAAAATCGAGATTAGTTTTTTTGATATTCTTTTGATTTCTTTTATACCTTTTAATTTCTTTAATGTTTTTTAATTTCTTTTAATGTTTTTTAATTTCTTTTAATTTCTTTAATTTCTTTTAATTTCTCTTAATTTCTTTAATTTCTTTTAATTTCTTTTAATTTCTATTAATTTCTTTTAATTTCTTTTAATTTCTTTTAATTTTTATTAATTTCTTTTAATTTCTTTTAATGTCTTTAAATTTCTATTAATTTCTATTAATTTCTTTTTATGTCTTTTAATTTCTTTTATTTTCCTTTAAATAATTGAGGCACGGAAAAAAAGTACAACTGAAATGGAGAAATTTTTCGCTATAACAGCCAAACATTTCGTCAAAAACGAGCGAGCGATATTGGAATTATCGTTAGAATGGCGATATTGAATTTTACTTGAAAACAACCTATGACAGAACCAATTTTAATTGCGTAAAAAGTAAAATTAAATGCTCATTTTAATTTTTTTCAATCGTATGTTTCAAATTACAAAAATTTTAAAGTATATTATTGAAATTAATACTATGTTTTAAAACTGAAAACTAAATGTTTATGCTGTCAGAAATTCCAATATGGCTGACGAATTGCACTCAACCAAAGCTCACTATCACTGAATTGGCTAAACTTTTGTCTAATGTAGTTAAGTTTAATTCACAACGTTGGTTATGTTGTTTTTTATTTTAATTATATTCCCAATATTGCTCGTTCGCGTCCTGAAATTTTTTTCCGTGGGTAATAAGTAACTTTACACAAATAATTGAGCTTAAAATTATGTTAAAACTAACTCCGGACGAAAACTGCCATTCGGTTGATGGTGAATTGTCAAACTTCCATTAATCACATCTCTTTGAAACTGTAAAATAAAATTAAAACTTTATATCTTTCTTCTTCGGCAAATATTTTTACTCCCCTTGGAAAATAATCAAATAATCCTTTCCATTGTTTGAAAATATTTACAAAAAATAACTTTCAGAGAGGAATTTTAATGAAATCATCCTTTCCATTGTTTGAAAATATTTACAAAAAACAACTTTCAGAGAGATACTTTCAAACTGAAAATAGTATTTAAAAAATTCAATTAAACTTTTTCAAAAAAATTAATTATAAAATTCAATTATTTTTTAAAAATCACGCTTTATTGCTTTTAATATTCAATTATCTAAAATTTTAACAGAAATTCATTTTTATGAAATAAAATTCATGAAATAAAATTCTAGTAGAATATTCTACTAGAATTCAATTATTTAAATAAAAATAAAACGCAATTAAATAATTTATTAAAGAATTGAACGTTTCTTAAAATTTATTCCCATAAAAAATTGTTATTAACAAATTATCAAATACTTGAATTCTATTAACGAATTTTAATAAAATTTTTAAGAATAGTTACATTTTTAGAGAAATTCGATTAAAATTGTATTAAAAATAGTATCAAATGGCAACGAATTGATACCAAAAATGTTAATCAAATAAAAAATTGATCCAAATTTTTGGCATCGGTTTGATTCACTTTAGTATCAACTTGATACTTTGAAGAAAATTATGAAGAGTCAAGTGAATCGTCCAGAGAAAAATTTTCCTTTCTTTAAATCATCATAATCAGGAATATTCTTTTTCTATAATTTATTTACTTTTTTATTCTTTTTCCATAAAATCATAACTATTAAGTATACAGAATTTCGGGTTTTCAAGAAAATTTTTTAAGTAAAAATAATTGTTTGTTAAAAAAAATTAACACCGCGGTAAAAAGTAGAAAAAATCCCCAATTATCACGAAATTTTGAATCTATTTCTTTTTTTTTCTTTTTTAATGAAAAAATTTCCCAAAAAAGTTGATTGATGAAAAAAGAATCAATATAAACTTACTACGTCCACAACGTTTGCTGCAACATTGAGAATTTTTACGACAACTGCCATTTCTTCCAACGCAGGCAGTGACTTCTCCTGTGAGAAGTGTCATGCACAAGAGCACAAAAATTGCTATTATTGAAAGATGCATTTTTCCACTTTTTGTTAATTATTACATTTTCTCCACGTCTTATATACTCGATCTTGTTTTTTCAAATCAAAAAGAAAGTCGAGGAAACGAGAAGAAAAATAAAATTTCCTTCTAGATGTTTATGAAAAAAAAAAAATGTTTCAAGATTCCAAAGACAATATTATTTGAAGAAATATTTTTTTATTGTCGAATCTGAATATTTTTTTCTTGGTATTATTGCGTTTCATTCGTTCCGTAAAGAAAGCAAATGTTGATGTTTTTATGTCAGTTTTCTTCAATAGTAGAGGCAGACAAAAATTATAAAATTTAATCTGAGACCAAATTTAACGAGTATTCTATTGTTTATTATAAATAAAAAATGGTCTAGAAAAAAAAGAAAAAAAGAATCGTCATACTTCGCTTCAATTAATTTTTTCCAAAAAGAACATTTAAAATATTAAGTCAATTTAACGAGTATTCTATTATCTATTAAATAAAAATAAAAAAATTAATCAATTAAAATAAAATCTAAAAGACTAAAAACTAAAAAAAAACTTTAAAATTTATTATTTTCAAATAAAACAGGTGATATTTGTAAAACAAAATTTTTCCGAGACGCATATTTAATTTCATGTATTCGCATTTGAAAAAGTCAATACTCATGGTTGCAATATGGCTTCAAGTGTCAATTACTATGATACTTAAATAGAAAAAATTTTAAATATACGATAAATTATAATTGCCACTAGACGCAATTGTAAAAAATAATTTTTTTAAAAACAATAATATTGGGCATTTTTTCCTTAAAATTCCGTGAATTATCAAGTACTGCTTGTTTATATTGAACAGAAAAGGTTTTATTGAAGAAGAAAAACGAGTTTATAATTTATTGACACAAGTGTAACAATCTGCGGTAAGAATGCGGATAATTATCGCCTTCTTCATTTACATTTTTAATACAAAATATTAAAATTATTCTAAATTTAACATTTGTAAATAAACATTCTATTCAATTTTAATAAATATTATTCAGACGCATAAAAATAGGACAAAATTTAACGTCTCGCACTTAAAGAAATAATTTAGAGGAAAAAAAACAATTTTTATTAACTACTGAAAAATCATTAAAATATAATTCTAATATATAATATAATAATATATAATATATAATACATAATAATAATAATTGTTTAGCAATAATAATTAACAAATTAACTGTTAATTAACTGTTTTAACAATTTAATATAATATATAATATATAATATATTATATAATATATATTATAATATATATTATAATATAATATAATTCCGAGAAATTCGAAAATAATGAAATTTTATCTGATTTATATGGTAAGTTATTATTGTAATTTCTTCAATCTGAATATATAATAATCTTACATTATTATGCAGATTTTAATCAAATTTTTTCTTTTTACAAGACTTCTCATGTTGAACAAAAGAAAAAGAGTAACGAATCTAATTTTAACCCTTATATATATATATATATATATATATATATATATATATATATATATATCTATATATATATATGTGTATGTGTGACATTTAATTATCTGATGATTTATAAATTATAAAAGTGTATTAAAGAAATAAAATTGAAATGTTGAGAAATTTAAGAAAAGCAAAGTTGAAAAATGTAAATTTTACGAGTTTAGCAAAAAAAATATTTATATAAGAATTCTCTGTTATTTTGTAATGAATTAATTTTAGAATTTTTGTTAATTAACTTTAGAGTAAAAGAAAAGTTCTTATTAGCTTTATTAGTTGATAAAGAGAGAATATATATGCTGCTAACAGTGTTTTAACAATTGTCGATACAATCTGCAGGAATTAAGTTGGCAAGTAGCCACTACAGTTAAGGTCACGTTTTTAAGGGTGTATTGTTAGAAAAATAATGTGATCACAAAAAAATGTTGGTACGTAATTTCTTGTGGATTTTTTCACAAGATATACGACGATGGCCAGTGTGCAAAAGATGGGCGCCAAATGAAATGAAGAAGCAATTAGTTGTCCTACTGACTTGATAACATGAAAATTGAAACAAAAAAAAACAATTTTTTTTTTGGTTAATTACAAAAAAAAGTAGAGTTTTTAAAATATTTTTGTGACGCTCTACGAAGAAAAAATAAAAAATGAAACACAATAGAAGGAGAGTGAATTATAGCAAAGAAGATTTTTTATTTTTTTGCCAAAAATTATTAAATTTATAATAATTTTTATTATTTATTTATAATTATTTATTTATTTATTTATTTATTTATTTACAGTAATATATTAGCCTAATTTATACTCTACGAATATTTTAATTTTATGAAGTAGTAAAAAAATTTGAAATAATATTTTTAAACTAAAAACTATTCTAAAAAATATATAAAACATAATTTAATGTAAAATTTTTTTTTTAACACAAAATTCATGAAAACTAGAATTTTTTTGGAACAAGTTTTGTAAGATGATGAAATTTTAAACAAAAATAGGAACTTTTAAAAGTCATTTGGCTAGTATTTTATTTAGAAATTTATAAGAATTGCCATTTTCAATATTTTACCCAAAATTCGAATAACTTGTAAAGTAATAAACGATATCAAATTATCATAAACTTATTTTAATTTTTAAAGGTCATTTTCTACAGAATAAGAATTACTTATAGACAATTAAACTGTATTTTTTTGCTTCGAATAAGCAGAACGTCTCAAGGTGAGAAAAAAAATTCGAAAAATTTGAAATAATTGTTTTTAACTAAAAACTATTTGAAAAAATATAAAAAACATAATTTAATGTAAATTTATCAAGGAAATTTAATAAAAAATACGTTTGAAATTTAAAAAAAAATTTTCTTTTAATAAAATTATTTCAAACTTTTTGAATTTTTTTGTCTAACTTTGACGTCCTGCTTATATGAAAAAATAAGTTAATTATAAAAATTACAGGTTAATGTCTATAAATATAATTCTTATTCTGGAGAAAATGACATTTAAAATAAGCTTAAGATAATTTTAAAAACTTTTTTTCAGTTTAGAAGTTATTCAAATTTTTGGAAAATATTGAAAATGACAAATTCTTATAAATTTCTGAATAAAATAATTTTTAAGAAAGTTACAGTAACAATATTCTTAATATAAAATAAAAATACCTTTATAAAGTTATTTAATTTCAATAGCAAATAATAAAATTAAAAAGATTTTTAAATAATTACATTCTTTTGAGGAATTTTTATAAAAGTTTTAAGAATCATTGTCCATTTTTCGATGAATTTGTTTAAAATTGTATTATTTAAATACAAAAGTTAATAATTTATTGCATAATTAAATGGTTTTTGAAATTTAATTCTTATAATGAATTATCAACAAAATTAAATAATTAAATTCTATTTGACTAATTTTAATCAAATTTCTAAGAATTTTTTTCATTTTTCCAAGAATTCTATTAAAAATATGTACTAAAATTAATTAAAATTCTGCGATGAGCGGCCAAATGACTTTTATTCTTATTCTTTTTAAAATTTTATCAGCTTACAAAACTTGTATAAAAAAAATTTTTGTTTTCATAAATTTTATGTTTGAAAATTTTTTTTCATTCTATTGAAAATGAGTGGAATGACAAATTTTGTCTGGTAGTGTATTTATTTTTAAGTAGTTCGTTTTTCTTAATATTAAAGTTAATAATAATATTAATAGCTCTGCAAAATGTCATTTACAGAATTTTCCGACTTTTCTTGACGAATTTTTTTATTTTTACTGATTAACTTAAAAATTATTCAATGTTCTACATCGATGATTTAAAATTGATTAATGCTTTTTAAGTAATAATTTTATTTTCTAAAGAAAAACATAAGACAATTAAAAATTCTTTGTTGAAAAAATATTTAACGTGTTTGCAACTTTTATTCTAAAGAAAGTAAATGTAAATTTACATTTTAAATCGTGTCTAAAGAGCTATAATTATTTATTTATTATTTATAAAAAACGACCAATGCACATTTATCCAAATTTTATACAAAAAAGTCTAAATATAAAAAATTTATTGACATTTATCACAGATGTTAAGAAATGTTATGTTCGATTAAAATTCTCTAATTTTTTCCAGAATTTTCCAAAATTCCCTGATTTTCTCTTTTGACAAAAAAAAATTCTCATGATTTCCAGATTTCTGAACCAGAAATTCTTAATTTCAGGTTTCGTTCGATTAAAATTCTCTAATTTTTTCAAGAATTTTTGTAAAATTACCTGCTTTTCTTTTTTGACGAAAAAAATTCTTACGTTTGCAGTTATTTCCTAGTTGTTGTCCAGTCAGAATAAAAACTACGTTTATAAATTCCTGTTATAATGAAATTTATTTAAAAAAATTAAAAAATATATTTTTGGTATCAAATTGCAACAAATAATAAGAATTTGATACGAAAAATGTTGTAAATTTCATTTTGAGTAAAAAAAATGGTAAAATAAAAATAAGAATAAGTGTAAATATACAATATTTAATATTACAAATTTACAATATATTTTCATAAAAAGTAGTAATACAAAGAATTCATGATTTTTTATACTTAAAAGTAGTATTTCGATTTAAGTGATGAAAAATTGCATTTTAATTATTTTACCTATTAAATATTTGAAGTTTTTTATTAAATTCGAGCTTTGAATTTAAAAAAAAGCCTAATTAACATCTAAAGGACAATTAGAACAATTTTTCCTAAATTCGTCCGCCATATTGGATCCGCCATTTTGAATTTTACGAAACTATACTAAAATTCGTAATTATACTCCGAAAATCCCCGAATGGAGAAATATTAACAAATTTCAAGAACACATTTGAGTGTTTTGGCCGCAAAATCGACCCTTGAATTTGGAGCTTGCAAACAAAAACAAAACTCGAGAGAATGCAACATTTGGTTAAATTACAAAAACCATTCTAAACTTTCGAGCGCAACTGTCGGGAAAATTCTCAAGTTCTCTTCTAGGGGATATGTTCTGTTTTGGTCAGACATCCGAATAGACACGACTATAAAAAGCAGACTGTGTATGCAGTAGACGTGCACCAGATTTAGCCAGACAAGGATTTCTATAGCATTTTTTTTTTATTTAATGTCGTACAATATATATATATATATAATAAAATTTTAAATAATATTTAAAAAAAAAGTGTTATACTTTTGTATTATATTTCTAAACAACTACATTTGAATTGTAAATTCGGAACAAATGAAACTCATTTCCATAAATATATATATAGTTAAATAATTTAATTAGAAATTATCTTCACTTTAATTGTCTCTATATTTATATTCTCATCGTTAAAATTTACACATACATATTTCAATACTCCGCTAATGATTATTATCACTTGCAATCCAATTTAAAATATAAATGTCAACAGCAAATTAAATTGAAAATAATTATTTCCAAATAAATTGCAATTATACTTTAAATTAAATGTATTTCTATATACAATTTTCTACATTTGTAAAATTAACGAGACGAAGCGGTGCAATAATAAATCAACAGAGAAATGTTTACTCCATACTTTCACACTCGTGGAAAAAGTGGATGGTAAATATAAGTGTATGAAGAATTAATTGAGGTGACGGAGAATGGGGAAAAAAATCAAAGGAAATTGCAATGTAAATATTTGACTGTAACTTCTGTCCATTTCTTCTTTTTTTTAATTTTATTTTTTATTAAGAAGAGATTTTTCCTTTACTTCAGTATTTTTAATTATTAAAAATTCGTCCTTTTTTTAATTATATTTTTTATTGGGAAGAGATTTTTCTTTTACTTCACTACTTTTAATTATTAAAAATTCGTTCTTTTTTTAATTTCATTTTTTATTGGGAAGAGATTTTTCTTTTACTTCAATAATTTTAATTATTATAAATTCGTTCTTTTATTTTATTTTATTTTTTATTGGGGAAAAGATTTTTCTTTTACTTTAGTATTTTTAATTATTGAAAATTCGTTCTTTTTTTATTTTATTTTTTATTGAGAAAAGATTTTTCTTTTACTTCAGTAATTTTAATTATTGAAAATTCGTTCTTTTTTTTATTTTTTATTGGGGAAGGGATTTTTCTTTTACTTTTGTATTTTTAATTATTGAAAATTCGTTCTTTTTTTTATTTTTTATTGAGAAGAGATTTTTCTTTTACTTTTGTATTTTTAATTATTAACATTGGCTGTGTTTGCAAATAAAATACAAGATAGGTAGTTTTGGAGATAAATGGGAAGACCTTAATGAGGCCGAAAACAGTAGAGGAACTGAAAACGGAAACCTTGGCACTGACGGATACGTAGGGTAACATAAGATAAGAATTACAATTTGGTGAAATTGATCAGAAAAATAGATTAAGAAATTTGATATGTTTGGAGTATCGAACCCTATCAGGTACAAAGGGAGTAAATTGACGATAAATATACTCAGAAATAAATTATAATTACCTTTTCCATACAATGTAAACCTATATCGACAACTATCAAATAACGTCATCAAACTGGAATATTTTCGAATATTTCAAATATTTTCAAAAAACAAAAAATAATAATCTCCAATAACCGAATTAATTTTCATAACAAAATAAAATTATTAATTAACTACAAAACTTAATATTTTATTTTATTTTTTATTTATTTATTTTTAAGTTATTCATTCATTCATTCTGTTCAGTCTGTCCACACCTGAAGTTAGTCATGATTATGCTTTTGTTTTTTTGAAATGTTTTGATAGATAATATTATTTTTCCTTATTTTTTCACTCTTACTTTTTAAATTTATTAATAGGTATTTATTTATTTTATTTAGAAATATTATTTTTATTTTTCAAATAATACAAAACTATTTTTACTAATCTACAAAAATTATTAACGTTATTTTTCAATATTTCTCTTCTTTCCAGAAAGATTAACACTTTGTAACAAACATTTTAGGACTAGGTAATAAATCTTTTCATTTTTTCTAAAAGTAAAATTAAAAAATACCTGGAAAATTAAAATTAGAAAATATTTTTCACATTTTCTGCTTCTAAATGACAATTTATAAACAAAGTACAAGTTTTAAGTAGAAAAAAAAGTTATAAATCAAATTTTGATATTTGATATTCATTTTCGAAAAAATATTTACAGAATTTTTTTGTTAAAAACTATTACATCGAAATAATAATAATAAATAAATAAAACAATTTTTCGCTACCACGATTTTTTAATAATATTTTCAGTTCCTTTCAAATAATTTAAATATATTACGATTATTCTTATTCTGACTTTTCAAAAATATTTTTATTTTATTATTTGTTTTGCTTGAGAAATTTATTGAACACTTGATCAGGATTGTCACGCATTTTTTCATTTGAAAGTTCCTGATTTTTTCAGTTTAAAAAAAGGAAATTTTACGGATTTTTAAAATAAAATTATTTTTTACCACATAAATAATACGAAATATGTAATTGATTTCATTTGACAATTTTAAATAACATTTTTAAGAAGAAAGAAATTTATAAAAAATTTGTAAATAGAATTTATATGAAATTGAGGAAAATTTTTGATAATAATTTTTTAAATAATTGAATTTTGCCATAAATTCCGTTAAAAATTTTTAAAATACTTGAAATTTCGACGAGAATATTAAAAAACTTTTGAACATAATTGAGTTTTTGCAATCATTTTATAATTTTTCGAAAATTAAATTTTTTTAGTGTTTTAAGTAAAATTCATCCATAAAACTATTATTATTTTTAATAACGAATTAAATGTATATTAAAAAACATTGAATTTTATAAGAATTTGAATTTTTTAAGTTTTTCATAAACCTAAATTACCCTTAAAATCTGTAAAGTTCAATTGTTGTTAAAAATAGAAAAAGTTTGAAACAAATACAATCTTTTCAATGATAAGGAATCTAAGATTCAGAATTTTCTCATGATTTTTCGAAATTGAATATTATTTCAGTACTTTTGAGAAAATTTTCCGACTTTTTCCCGACTTTCCTGAATATATTTAGAAAAATAGTGATTTTGAGTAGAATTCTTCTGAATGATTGAATATTTTAATGAATATTATTAAAAAACGGTCCTAAAAAAAAATTTTTTTACACCTCTCAGACAAACTTTGAATTTTGACTTCTTTTTGCAAAAATCAAAAACTTGATTGACTTAAACATAAAACATTTCGATTCCCCACATTCATCCGCCTTTCACGAGCCTCTACATAAATCAACTTTTATAACAAAAAAACCCATGAAAAAAGTAATATCTCGCCACAAATAAAATTTTTTATTTTTTCTCCAAAATACTGGAAACAATTTGAAATCTAAACTATTCAAATTGTCGAAAAAAAATTTTTTTTCCCCAATAAAAGTCTTTTTTTCTGGCAAAACAACTTTTTTCTGTCAAAATTCAACCATTTTCTGAAAAATTTGACCAAAAAAAAAAGAAAGGAAGAAAAAAAACATAACGAAATACAGACAGTTATAGATGAAAGAGAGTAAAAGGCAATGAAAATTACTTCCTTTTGAACGTGTTTAATTAAAACCGAAATAGTTTTTATTTTTCAAAAAAAAAAAGCGTCAGAATGTCTGGAAAAAATTTTTTTCTCTTGGCAAGTGAACACGTCAAACATTGATTATACGCCCACTGAAGCTTTTATAGAGGAAAAATACATTGAGGCATAAAAAAATGGTTCGAATAAAAATATAATAATAACATAAATATTATATAGATATCGGTGTGAAGAGATTAAAACAAGAGTTTGAAATTCAGAAATAAATTTTTATCTATCCTAAATTATGTTGAAAACTTTTTTTGTTTAAAAAAAAACAAAAATTGTCAGAAATAGACTTTTTCAAATTTTCTTTTCTTTTGCAAAAAAAAAAATTCTCCATTTTCTTCCATGAATTTTACATTGTGCAAAAAAGTTTTCAGAGAATAAATTTTCCAAGTCGTCTACTGCATAAAAATTCTTTTGTGATAAATTTTCCCGGAGAGGTTTTTCAAATGGAATTCTTATTACTTTTATGGTGCGATGATCTTTTGTTTAGTTTTTAAATACCTTCTTTCAGGTTTTAATTATTATTCTTTATAATAATATCTCGAAAATTTATTTGTTTTACGATTTTTTAAATTAAAAAAAACGAAAATAAAGTTTTGAATAAAATTGATTTTGTAATTTATTTGAAAATAAAAGATATCGAATAATTGAAAAATGGAATTAATTTGATTTTTTTTATTAACGAATTATTAATATAATAATAGTTGGTTAAATTACTTATTGAAATATTAAAAGGCGATAAATCAGAAAGCGACGATTTTGAGGAAAATAATATAATGGATTTATAAAGTCCCCTACATAGCTCGTACATCAATTTATGTCAGCTGGTCTCATGAGATTATGTTTACGTGAATCGTACTATGGATTAAAATTTACGAGGTAAATTTTAATACTCTTTTGGAACAATAAAACTTGTTTTTTTTTGTCAATAATCTTGCGTGACAACTTATACTACTTTTGTCAAACGCGATATTAACTGTCAGTTAAAATATATATTTTTCAAACATGTATATATACAATTTCTATTTCCACGATGAAAGTTAATTAAAAATATTTATTAATATTCATAGAGGCAAAAATTTACTAGTTTTTAAAACAAAAGGTGAATTATTGTTAAAACAATTTTTGAAAATAGGAAAAAAGTAATAATTTTTAGAAAAAAATTACGTTTATTATTCTACTTATTTATTTAGATGTAAGTTTATTTTTGTGCAACTATATGAAATTTTTGCAGGAAACGCATTTAATTTCGTGGCAGATGTTCGTCATTAAACGTTTGTTATTTTTGAAAATATTGCATAATATTATTTATTTAAAATATTGTTTTTTAAAATTAATTTTAAGTAAACAGTTTTCTTGCAATTATATTAAATAGATAGACACTAAAGTGGATATTAAATTGATGCCAAAAATTCGATTAATTTTGGATTTTATCCACATTTTTGGTTTCAAATTGTCATTGCAATTTAATACCAAAAATATATTTTTAAAATTTTTTAAATAAATTTCATTATAACAAGAATTTATACACGAAGTTTTTATTCTGTCTGGACACAAATTTAGGAAATAACAGCAAACCTAAGAATTGTTTTAGACAAAAGAGAAAATCAGGGAATTTTGGAAAATTCTTGGAAAAATTAGAGAATTTTAATCGAAAGAAACCAGAAATTTAAAATCTTTAATAAATGTCAATACAGTTTTTAAATTTAGACTTTTTTGTATATAACATTTGGATAAATGAACATTGGCCGTTTATATAAATAATAAATAAATAACTATAGCTCTTTAGACACGATTTAAATTGTAAATTAACATTTACTTTCTTTAGAATAAAAGTTGCAAACACGTTAAATATTTTTTCAACAAAGAATTTTTAATTGTCTTATGTTTTTCTTTAGAAAATAAAATTGTTACTTAAAAAGCATTATTCAATTTTAAATCATCGGTGCAGAATATTGAATAATTTTTTAAGTTAATCAGTAAAAATAAAACAATTCGTCAAGAAAAGTCGGAAAATTCTGTAAATGACATTTTGCAGAACTATTATTATTATTATTAACTTTAATAGTGAGAAAAACGAACTACTTAAAAATAAATATACTACCAGACAAAATTTGTCATTCCACTCATTTTCAATAGAATGAAAAAAAAATATCAAACATAAAATTTATGAAAACAAAAATTTTTTTTATACAAGTTTTGTAAGCTGATAAAATTTTAAAAAGAATAAGAATAAAAGTCATTTGGCCGCTCATCGCATAGTTTTTAATTATTTTTAGTACATTTTTAATAGAATTCTTGGAAAATTGAAAAAAATTCTTACCAATTTTGATTAAAATTCGTCAAAAAAAATTCAATTATTTAAAATTTTGTTGATAAAATTCATTATATGAATTAAATCATTCAATTATGCCCAATAAATTATTAACTTTTGTATTTAAATAATACAATTTTAAACAAATTCCTCAAAAAAAGTACAATGATTCTTAAAAGTTTTATTAAAATTCGTCAAAAGAATGCAATTATTTAAAAATCTTTTTAATTTTATTATTTGCTTTTAAAATTAAACAACTTATAAATGTATTTTTATTTTATATTAAGAATATTGTTACTGTAACTTTTTTAAAAATTATTTTATTCAGAAATTTATAAGAATTTGTCATTTTCAATATTTTACAAAAATTTGAATAACTTAAAACTTACCTTAACTTAACTTTTTACTTTTTAAACTAAAAAAAAACGTTTTTAAATTATCTTAAGCTTATTTTAAAGGTTATTTCCTACAGAATAAGAATTATATTCGTAGACATTAACCTATAATTTTTTTATTTAACTAATTTTTTCATATAAGCAGGACGTCAAAGTTAGACAAAAAAATTCAAAAAATTTGAAATAATTTTATAAAAAAAAATTATTTTTTAATTTCAAACGTATTTTTTATTAAATTTTCTTGAAAAATTTACATGACATTATGTTTTTTATATTTTTTCAAATAGTTTTTAGTTTAAAACAATTATTTTAAATTTTTC
The DNA here is from genome assembly GCA_032873175.1 of Leptopilina drosophilae. Lineage (NCBI taxonomy): Eukaryota > Metazoa > Arthropoda > Insecta > Hymenoptera > Figitidae > Leptopilina > Leptopilina drosophilae. Next base: position 6,084,512 of record CM065483.1, read on the forward strand.
GAAATTTTTTTTACCTTGAGACGTTCTGCTTATTTGAAGCAAAAAAATACAGTTTAATTATCTATAAGTAATTCTTATTCTGTAGAAAATGTCCTTTAAAAATTAAAATAAGTTTATGATAATTTAAAATCGTTTATTACTTTACAAGTTATTCGAATTTTGGGTAAAATATTGAAAATAGCAATTCTTATAAATTTCTAAATAAAATACTAGCCAAATGACTTTTAAAAGGTCCTATTTTTGTTTAAAATTTCATCATCTTACAAAACTTGTTCCAAAAAAATTCTAGTTTTCATGAATTTTGTGTTAAAAAATTAGTTTCATTTAAAATTGGTTGACTGTCAATTTTTTCCGGTGTTGTTGGTATTTGAAAAATATTTTAACGATTGATTTAAATAAAAAAAATTAAAATCGGATTTGTTTGATTTTAATCAACTGTTAATAATTTAGTTTCATTTTAATCAATTGTTAATTTGGAAAGGTAATAATAATTAAATTTGTTAATTTGGAAAGGTAATAAAAATTTAATTTAGTTTTAATCAGTTGTTAATTTGGAAGAATAGTAATAATTTTATTGTATTTTAGTTAATTATTAATTTGGAAAGGTAATAATAATTTAACTTAATTTTAATCAATTGTTAATTTGGAAAGGTAATAAAAATTTAATTTATTTTTAATTAATTGTTAATTTAGAAGGGTAATAATAATTTCATTTTATTTTAGTTAATTATTAATTTGGAAAGGTAATAATAATTTCATTTCATTTTAGTTAATTGTTAATTTGGAAGGGTAATAATAATTTAATTTCATTTTAGTTAATTGTTAATTTGGAACGATAATAATAACTTAATTTCATTTTAATAAATTGTTTATTTAGAAAGATAATAATAATTTAATTTCATTTTAGTTAATTGTTAATTTGGAACGATAATAATAATTTAATTTCATTTTAATAAATTGTTTATTTAGAAAGCTACACTGAAAGAAAATATAGATTAAATTTTATAAAAGTATTTTACAATTTGAGGAAAAAGTGTCACAAACCGAAATCTTGACATAAAAAGTACTAAACATTAAAAAAATTACATGAAATTTAGACGAAATTAATAATATCAAATATCAAGAATTGTAATTCAATTTTAATAAAACTTTACTAAAGGCCACATAATGTTTTTTAAACTTTAGTTTTTTTTTTATATCAAAATTTCAGTTTGTTGCACTTTTTCCCCAAAATTGTAAAATACTTTTACGAAAATTAATATTATCTTTCTTTCAGAGTAATAATAATTTAATTCAATTTTAATTTAAAAACAACCGAGTGATAATATCATATAATAATTAATCAATTGTTACTTTAGAAAGGTTTTATTGTCCTTTGATTTGAGAGTGTTCGAGTTTGAGCAACGAAAAAATTTATGTCTCACTGAGAAAACATTTATTACTGACAACATTTATTACTATTTATTAAATGAAAACACAAAAATAATGTTTAGACGATTTTGTTTAATTGAAAAATTAGTTTGTACGTTTAATCTCAATATATAGAAAATAACTACTTCAATTAATTCAAAAGTATTGTTTGAATAATTATATTTAATTATATTTTCTGTTATGGTTTAAACAAAACCGTTTAAAATTATGTTTAAAAATTTTATGCTTGAATCAAACTTAAAAGTTAACTATGCAGATAATTTATGACAATATTTATGTTTGATTTCAATATATAATCTCTTTTAAGTTTTAACTGAATCGGAAAATATGTTTGAATTGAAAAAAATAAATATGTTAAATAATAATAATAATAATAATAATAATAATAATATATATTATTATTATTATTATTATTATTATTATTATTACTATTATTATTATATATTTTTTATTTTAATATTAATAATACGTTAAATATTTTTTACTGAATAGCAAAGATATTTTATGTTTGATTTAAGGAAAATTTGTTTGAATCAAATAATTTTTTTTCTCAGTGTTAATTGTAAAGGGAAGGGAATAGTTTTTTTTTTGGAAATTCAGTGAATGGGAGTAGGTATGTTTGTGAAAGGGATTTGAGAAAGTATTTTGGTTACCTAATTTGACGCCTTGGTCTGGGGGGCCCGGGGCCCCTAGGGCTGGCTGACTGAAGAAGCAGCATAACGTGAGGAGAGCGCAGAGCACCCAAAGAAGAAGATTGTAGGTGCCCCTTGATGATTTTCGTTGCATCTCTTTCCTTCCCGACCCCTCCCGGTCAGGCACCAACTCTTAGGGCGCCTCTTTTCTCTCCCTATCACATTTCTCCCCGTCACTTTTCTTGCAATCGATGACGCGGCACGTACCGCATTATTATTCGCACCTGCAGGAAAAACGGTGGCGAATTCCGCCCCGAAACCTGCCGCTAAAATGCCTCAATTGACGATGAAAATGATGAAATTGATGAAAATGATGAAATTGATGATAATGATGACGACAACAACAAGAGATAATGATTTTTGTTGTTGTTAATGCAGTGCGGTAACAATGTCAACGACGTCGTCGACCTGACGACGTGAATTCTATATTTTGTACCCCCAACGGGATCTTTGACACCAACGAAAAACACAAATCCCACTGCTGTCACGCACACAGTCAAGGACCGACTCCAATGCGCTGACTGCCGGCACTTTTAGGCGCATAAGGTCCAGGCACGAAGAGCACTACGACGCACAAAAAACCCCCCTTTTGATTGTGGGTTACCAACGTCGTGACTCGAAAGCGCCGGCGCTCTTCGTTGTACGACCCCTCTTTCGCACGTCGACCTCCCCGACCCAGGCTCGACTATTCCCTCTGAGTCATTCTCCGTACAAAACCACCCCCAATCTCCTAAAACAACCGATCTATATAACGTTCTTTGCCGCTTTTTACAGGAACCAAATGATTTTACCAGGTGAAAAAAAAATTCTCCACCTTGTCCCTATATACTTTTTTGAACCAATTCCCCCGCAAAATACAAAAAAAAAAAAAAAAAACTAAATCAGTCGCTGGCAATTTTTTTGAAAAACTATTCTGCCAGTCAAAGTCATTTATGCTCAATGTTTATCTACATTCCCGACAATCGATTCACGTTTCTGTAAATTCTAATTTTCAGTTCGGTTACATTCGCACAGTTACTCTCTCTCTAAATCTGAATTAGCAAAAATCTCTAAATTTGATTTAGCAAAAATATTTACTAATTTAAATTTTTAACCCATTTTTTGCTTTCGAATTAGTAAATTTAACTAAAAGAAAAGTTATTAAAATTTACTATTTCTTTGGTGAACTAATTTCACTTTACTAATTCAAAAGCAAAAAAGTCAGTCACTATATTTCAAATTACTAAACATTTTTACAACAAAAAAAAAATATTCACCTGAAATAACTACAAATTTCACTATATTAGCGAAATTCTTAGTTATTGCAACGAATCCTTTTACTATTTCAACGAATTTCGCTATACAAATTCAGATTCCCGTGTGGAAATCGCCAAGGTTTGCCAATTTTGACTATTGGGCCTATAATGGTCCTAGCTTGGAATATACCTTAACCTGGGCCTAGCTTGGTTATAGCTAGAACTTCTTGTTAGATTATATGTTATGAATATGTTTCAAAATTTACTTAAAAATTATGTATCAGTAATTGTTTATGTGTAATTTGAAGTAATATTTAAATATCACATAGCAAGATTGAGACAATATTGAACTGAAAGTTTTACTCTCTAACTTTAAATCGGTAAAATTTGACTATAATTATTTGCAGAATTTTACTAATTACTATTACCACAATTAAGTTAAAGATAATTAATAGAAAGTTACTGATTCAATTAGTAAAATACAGGTTACTGATGATTCAATTTGTTGTATAAAAATATTGCATTCATCATCAAATTTACCAAGTTATCAGTTAACCTTAAAGGTTATGTGGGTTTTTCCTTGGCTACCAGCACATTTAAAAATTGTATCAGTAATTTTGTAAAAATTAACTTATTTATTAGTTGAATCTAAATGTACTAATGGAATTAATAAAAATTCTACTAATTTAAATAAAGTTTCAAAGTCAACATGAAAATGAAAACAAATCTTAAAATGTTAGCAGTTTTTTAATGTTAGACGCACAAGTTAACTGAACCATTACATAAAAGTTTTCTATTTTTTTAAATTTTAAAAATTTCTAAATTTTTGAAAAACTTTTTTAATTTTCTTTAAATTCTCTCTTTTTGTAAAAAATTCATTTCATTTGTTAAAAGTCAGCTTTTGGATCTTAATATAATTCTTGTTTTATAGTTTAGGCCAAAGAATCCAAATTTTTCTTTAAAAAATTTTGAAGACAATTTTTAAGTTTGTTTATAGTTTGTTTTATTTAAGTTTGTTTGATATTTATTATCAATATAATTGTCTACCATCGAAACGTCGAGACAATTATATTTATAATATGTTGACAAACTTAAAAATTGTCTTTAAAATTTTGTAAAGAAAAATTTGGATTCTTTGGTCTAAACTATAAAACAAAAATTCATTTAAATTTGAAAGAAATTTTGACTTTCATGAAATGTTGATTTAACTTTTGCATCCAACCTTGAAAAACTGCGTATATTTAAAGATTTATTTAAAGTTTTATGATTTTCTGGATTAAATATTCAGTGAATTAATTCAATAAAAATTTTAGTTAACGATATGACTGTCAAGTTAATTTTTTAGTGAAATGAGATAAAAACTTAGATTTTTTCCGTAACTATTGTCTTTTCCTCCCCAATTGCATTAAAAATCTGTTAGGGAATAAGGAAACTCCAGTTTTATAGTACAGTTAATATGACCTGAAGTATAATGCAACTCCTCGTATCGTGTGAGCGTAGTTAGGTGGTTAGGTTATCGGTCTACGAATGTCAGGGTCGTGCGTTCAACTCCCAACGTTTGGGGATTTTTTCTCTGTTAGTATATTAGGAATTAATTATTATGAATTACATGTGATCAAAAATAGGTAAAAAAGGTGAAAAAAATAAACCTCAGTAATAATAAACGAGAATAAATAATTTTTTTAAATAGTTAATTAAACTGTTCTTTTTATTGGGCCCAAATAGATTCTCTAGGTAGGGCCAAGTTAGAAGAGCGTGACGTGCCAATGTAGGCCCTACAAAAATGTACAAGTTAGGCCCTACTTAATAAATTGGAAATCTAGGTAGGACCAATAAAGGGCCACTACACAATTTCCACACGGGTAATAAATAATTTATTATATAATTTAATAATTTATTAATTTAGTAGAATCAATTCTACTAATTGAAAGTCACTTTTTCACTAAATGAATTAGTGAAACTGTTTTCTCGACTATTAATAAAACAGTTCTATTAATTGTCAGTATAGAATTCTACTAAACAATTAGTAACGTTCTACTAAGAAATTAGTAAAATTTTACTACTGGTTAGTAGAATTATCACTAAATGTGACGCGATCTGAAGAAAGGGACCTTAGAAGCAAAAAATTGTAGGTTATGTTTGCAATTTTTGAAATGAAAATACAAAAAAATGATCAACTGTCAATGCGAATCAAAAATGTTCAAGTTTTTATTACAACTGAAATATTTAATAAACACTGATTTTAATTTTTAAAAAGTAAAAAGTAACATTTAATCAACAAAAAAGTAAGACTAACATAACCTTAAAGTTATTTGCTTCTAAGGTCCCTTTCTTCAGATCGCGTCACAAAATCATTAAGTGGACGACTTTTCACCATTTCATTAGTAACTTTCTACTAATTCAAATTTAAGGAGTTGACAAGCCGAAAGAAGTTCATTTTTAGAAATTTTTTCTCAGAAAACTATTACTAAAAAAAACAACTATTCAGAATTTCTATTTGAAAATTAATTAATTAACTGATAAACGATATATTAATCTTCATTTTCTTTTCTTCATTGTGTCCCATCATGAAGAAATAACGGGTCCTTAGAAGCAAAAAACTATAGGTTATGTTTGCAAATTTTGAAATGAAAATACAAAAAGAGGATCAACTGTCAAAATGTGAATCATTAATGTTTATGATTTTATTACATTGGAAATATTAAATGAACACTGATTTTAACTTGCAAAAGTAAAAGGAAACTTTTAATCGACGAAAAAGTAACACTAACATAACCTTAAAGTTAAATTAAAGATTTGCTTCTAAGCTCTCTTTCTTCAGATCGCGTCACAAATATTGGTTGATAAATAATATTACTACAAATTAGAAATTTTGTCTGACTGATCTAAATTATTGTGTAAATTATTATTATTTTTAATTTATTTATGAAAAATATTGAAAAATTGTTCATTGTTAAACATTTCGATTTAGAAGTAGATAAATAGATAATAATATAACCCTTTTTAATAAATTTTATTTCTCTATAACAATATTTTGTAGAAAATTATGCATAAAATTATTATTATTATTATTATTATTATTATTATATTATTATTATCATAATAATCACTTAGAAAATAATTTGCATTAATTCCTTTTCCTAATTTCCATTGTTTTAATAAAATTAAAAGTTTTAAAAACAATGAAGTGAAAAAAATGTTCTGTTAAATTTATTTATAAATTTCATTAATTGTAAAATACTTCGAAAACAATAATTTTTTTTAAATATTTAATTATTATTATCTTTCCTCGTGAAATTAAGAATTTCTAAAATTTCAAAGTCAAATCTATTAAAATTGTTTTTAAATAATTGAATACTCTTGAAAAACTCTAATAGTAGATATTAAAAATCTTTGAATTGAGGGAAATTTTTGAGAATAATCAAATTTCGGAGAAGAATTTTATTATTTTCAAAAATGATTGAAATTTTCAGGAGAAAGTAAAAAGATTTTTTCAACATAATTGGAATTTTGTCAAAAATTTTATAAAAATTTTTAAAAATGATTGAATTTTAGAAAAGATTTTAATTATTTTTAAAGATGTAATTCAAATTTTGTTGAGAATATAAAAAAATGTTGAAATTTTACGAAAAATTTGTTAGATAAAATATTTCAAAAAAAAAATCTGCTATCATTTGTAACATCTTCAAAATTCCATTTCTTTAGTGTTTTTAATTAAAATTCATCCATAAGTCCATCATTTTTACGAATTTACGAATTTAATTAATTTTAGAAGATTTTAAATTATTAAAATTCTAAAAATTTAATTTTTTTAGTACTTTAAATAAAAATTCCTGACTTTTCCCTTAATTCCCTACATTAGAATATGATTATTATAATCATAGTAATATTAAAACAATATATTCCAATCCATATTTTATTTATATAAAAAAAAATTTGAATTAAAATTTTGAGATTCTGTTATTTTTAAAATCGCTAATTTTAATACACTTTTGTACATTTTTAATAGAATTCTTGGAATAATGTAACTATTCTTAAAAATTTAATTGAAATTCGTCAAAAGAATGCAATAAAATAAAAATTTTGTTTGTAACAAAAATTGAATTCAATTCTTCATAAGAATTCAATATTAAGAAACGTGCAATTCTTCAGTAAAATATTTATTGTTGTATTGAAATTGTACTTTAATAATTTATTTTGATTATTTATTATTTATTTTTTATAGTTTTTGAAACAGTTCTTTGAGAATAAAATAATACTAAAAATAATTAAAATTCTGCCATGAGTTTTGAAAGAAAATTGTATTTAAAAAAAATTAAAAATGTGTATAATTTTTAATTTTTCAAAAATAATCGAATTCTTTCCGGAAATTTATTATAAAAATAAAGTGGATATTGAAAATTATTAAAATGAGAAAATTTTTTTTAAATAAATTAATTTTGAAGAAGAATTTTGTTATTTCTAAAGATAATTATAAGTTTAACGAGAATTTTTCTTTAAACTTTGAACATAATTAAACTTTCTTGATTCTTTCACAAAGGTTCAAAGAAATCTATACGCTATAGCTTAAAGTCGTGTTACTTTTATCATTCAGCATTAATCTAAACTATAAATCAATAATATAGATGTCAAAGTCAACAGACGATATTTATCAATTCCTATTTTATACAGAAATACATTTATTTTTAGTTGAGAAAAAAATATCGACAATTTTTTTTCAACGGTAACTAACCAGATGGAATAGAATTACATGCCTCGTTATGACACAGTGAAGGTTAAATTTTTTTACAAAACAAAAATAAAAGCACACAAAACGTGTAAAAAAAATTTATTTAAGGGTGCAGTATGTGGCATCTAACTATTTTTAACAACACTTTTTATTTCAATAATAATTTTCTAATTGCAGTGAAAATTATGAAAACAATGAAATAGATCAAATAGACCATAGGTATATTTTAAATTGAAATATAATTTGCTGTCAATCATTGTTTGTAGCAATAGAAATTTTCTTTTTTTTTAATTTCAATCAATTCTTTAAATAATAAAATTTTCCACATTTATTTTTATAATCTTTTCTCATTTTTACTTAATAACTCTATTAACAACACATCTTTTAGTCCTTGAAGATAGAATCCTTGATTATTTCCCATAATTTTTCTCTACTCTAAACGTTATCTTTTGAATCGCTACAAGCGAGAATTGTAAACAATAATTAAACGAATGATACTATTCACATTCTTTAAATGTTATTACGGGTAATTATTACAATATATCTTCATTATGTTTCACATAAATTATTTATGTTGGAACAATATTTTTATAAATATTTAAATTAATTAAATTAATTTAATAAATATATTTAAATTAATTAGATTAATTTAATAAATATATTTAAATTAATTAGATTAATTTAATAAATATATTTTAAAATAATTAAATTAATTAAATAAATATATTTAAAAATAATTCAAATTGGTGTACAATTTTGTATAAATTAAATATACATTATTTATACATTAATTTACTTTTCGAAAAATTTTCTGAATATTTTTTTTAAAAATTTTTATTATCCATCAATGAGACTAATATGAAATAAACGTGAAAATAAATTTTAAATAAAAAAATCACAGAATAATTTTATTATCTTCAAAGTTCTTTTTGTTGCAATAAAATAATTACTTGGTTCGTCAATTATGCGATTAAATGAGTCAACAATGTAGTAAAATTATATACATATATTTAAAAACATATTTTCAATACTATTATTCACATTCTGTTATTAACAAAAACTGATAACACAATTTTCTCATAGAATTTTGCTTCCTTGATATTTTATTTATAACCTTGGCCGAAATTTTACGTCCTCTAATAAAATTCTTGAGAATTGCGACGAGACGAGGTTATTGTCCTTCGATGGGAGCACATTTATCTTCTTCTTCTTGTTCGAGTCGATAAACAATTATAATTAATGATTCCTCTTCTCAAAACTTTTGAAAACACAAAATTTCGTTGAAAACTGAAAAAGGAAAAATGTGACAAATAATTATAGTATGTCAATTCTATTATTCGAATATAATGTAAAAAAATTAGTAATTAATAATTTTTTTTTTTGAAACAAGAGAATTGTTATATTTAAACTTACACTTAAGGAATAATTATTTTCCAACTCGGGATGTGATGTCAACCCAGAAAGTTGCATAATCTTTCAAGACACTGCCACTGAAAATGCAAAATTGAGAATTTTAAAAATACAATTTTAAGTAAAATTAAAATTATTATAATGTTGCCATTTTCAAGCTGGAAAACCTGGAAATGTCAGGAAATTTTTATAAAAATTGAAAAAATCTGAAAAGATCAGAAAATTTTGATCGAAGTCTTGAAAAATTGTAGTTTTAATTGTTATTCTTCAAACCGAATTTTACTTAATTATTTCAAAATTATTTCAATTTCAAAAGAGTTGCGTTTGCGATTTTTATAATTAAATGAAGTTAAAAAGATTTTCATTTCAAATTTTGCAAAATTTCAATTTTAAAAGAATTTTATAAGAAATTTTTAAAAAACTAGATTTTTGAAAAAAATTTAGTAACTAAAATTGTTTTAAAATAAGTTAAATTAATTAATATGTATTTAATTGTTTTTTTTAAATAATAAATTTATAAAAGAATTTAAGTTAAAAACACTAAAACAAATTGAATTTCTGCACTAATTAGATATTACTGCAGAAATTCAATTATTTTTAAAGTCAAATTCTTCTCAAACATTCAATTATTTTGGTATTTTTTTAATTACTCTTCAAAGAATTAAATTATTTTCAAAAATTTTAATGAAATTCTTTTGTAATAATTCAATTTTTTTAAAAGTAGTTTTAATAAAATTCTCCTTAAAAATTTAATTAATTTAAAAAATTTGGCAAAATTCAATAATTTTTAAAGTAAAATTCTTCTAAAAAATTCAATTATTTTGTATTTTTTTTAATTTACTCTTCAAAGAATTAAATTATTTTCAAAAATTTTAATGAAATTCTTTTGTAATAATTCAATTTTTTAAAAATAGTTTTAATAAAATTCTCCTTAAAAATTTAATGAATTTAAAAAATTTGGCAAAATTCAATTATTTTCAATGTTTACTATTTTAATAAAATTTAACAAAAAAATTCAATTGTCTCAACGAATTTTAATAAATTTAGTCTCAAAAATTCAATTTTTTTCAAAAAGTAATAAATATTTTTCGCAAAAATCAAATTATGTTAAAAAATTTACAAAAATTGTAATCAAAATTTCAATAATTTTTATAAATAATATTATTTTTCTCCGATATTAATTTTTTTATAAAAATTTCAATAAAATTTTTGTAATTTTTTGTCAATTTTTGGCATTTTTTTTTGTTTTTATTTCATAAAAATTTATAAAATTCTTTTCATCCAAATTATCGAAAACTGAAATGATTCTAAAAATTTTTATTAAAATTTCGTTAAGAGAATTCAATTGTAATTTAAATTCTTAGAAACAATGAAATTTTCAAAAGATTTTAAATTTTAATCTTTGAAAATTTGAATTTTTCATACTTTTAATGAACAATTGTGTAAAATTTGTTTCTTTTAGAAAGTTTACTTTATGCTACTTTTTTTCTGCAACTTCTTCAATTATTTTCATCTTTACGATAATTATTTTTAGAATTTTTAACTAAAATTCTACTTCAAGTCAATGAATTTTAATAATTTTCAAATTTCTTTGACAAATTTCAAATCCATTTGTTTACAATATTTAATTTTTGCGAAATTTTAATTATTCGTAAATTCTTCAATAAAATATATTTAAGAAAATAATAAACTTGAAATTTTATCTAAAAATTTAACTTAAATTAATTTTAAAAATCAATTTTTTATCAGGAAATTCAATGAGAATTCAATTTATTTACATACAAAGATAATTTATTGAATAATTCAATTTTTCTTAAAATTCGATTCTGGTGAAGAATGTCATCAACAAATTTTTGAAATAATAGAATTTTTCCGACGAATGTTAATAAAATTAAAATACAAAAATACATTTCTTGTAAAATTTGAATAAAATCGTATAAAAAATAATGTGAATTTTGCAATGAGTTTTTGAAATTTTTATTTTTTGGAAAAATAATTGAATGTTTCTTGTAAAATATTGTAAAATTTTTTTGTTTAATTATTCAATTCTTCGACTATAAAAAGAAATATTTTATTAAATAATTCATTTTTTCTTAAAATTGAATTTTCATAAAGAATTTTATAAAAAAAATTTTTACATACTTGAATTCTGTTGACAAATTTTAATAAAATTTTTCGAAAAAATTTCATTTTTCGAGAAATTCGATTAAAATTCTAAATATATTAAAAAAAATCAAAATTTCGTCAAGAATTTTATTAAAATTTTTCAGAAATGTTTGAATGTCGGAGAAAAATTTTATTATTTATAAAAGTAATTGAAATTTGACGAGAATTTTTCTTATGTTTCGAACATAATTGAATTTTCGTAAATAATTTTATTACATTTGAAAAGAATTGAATTATCTTGAGACGAATTTCATTAAAATTTCCTCTTAAATAATTCAATTCTTCTGTTAAAATTTGTATGAAATAATATCTAGACATTGAAATAATTGAATTTCGGCAAATTATTTTGAAAAAAAATTAATTTTTTTGAAAATAATTTAATTCCTTAAAGAATAAATTAAAAAAATAGTAATTGAATTTTAAAAAATTCTATATAAAGGATAGAATTTTTATTTGAAAAAATAATAATGATTAAACATTTATTTAAAAATGGAGTTATTCATGTTTTCCAATAAGTTTCTAATCAATATTAAATGTTGTTTTAAAAACGTGGAAAAATTACATTTTTTAAACTGGATAACCAGGAAATGTCAGGGAATTTGAAAAGAGCAAAAGCTCCGCAAACCCTGTTATGTCATCTGACATTAAATTCGTGAGCAGCAATTTTAAAAATCCCTAAATATCCAGTTTTATAAAGATCTATCTAGTTTTTAAAAAATTGTCGTCCACCATATTGGATCCGCCATTTTGAATTTTAAAAATTTGCTTTCAGATTCTTATTCAGCGACCCCAAAACTCGTAAGTGGAAAATATCGGAAAAATGGAAGGATTTTTGTCGAAAATCAAAAATATGTTAAATATTAAAATGTTAAATGTTAAATGTTAAATGTTAAATGTTAAATGTTAAAATGTTAAAATAAAATAAAATTTTTTGTAATTTCTACTAGGTACTTTTATTTATCCCACTGTACTAAGAATTAAAAATAACCTTCAGAATTAAATATTTGTGATTTCAAATGAAATTACTTTTTTTTCTCTGCTTATGTTCTATTTGAAACTAATTTCACGTTATTATTGAATGATTTGAATGTAGAAAAAAAATAAAGAGTAAAGAAATAATAATGCAGTAGAAATATAAACTATATAGTAAAAATAGTATATATATCCTTCATAATTGCGGTTGTACGTTTGAAATCAGAAATATAATTTCATTTTATGATAGTATTAGTAAATGCATTTATGTACATATATATTTGCAAGGTATCGAATGGCACTAATAGTTATACCTATAGTAAATTGGTTTGACGTCAACAAGGAAAGTTCGTTTTCTGTTAAAAGTTAACAGTAGCCCCGGTTTTTGTCGTTAGCCTCGACATTATCCAATCTACAACATGCACTCCTCATCGGTATGCCTGTATATATTCAACTTATAAATATATATGCACACACAAATATTTAAGCATTCATTGCTATTATAGCGCCAAGTACCAACCTTCATCTCAACAGTTCAAAACTTTTTTCCTTCGAAACTAAATTGAATTCGACGGCGGGGGTTGGAAAAATCTTATAATAACAATACACTACAAGTGGAAATATAATTTTTTAATTTTTTTTTCATACATAACAATTTTTTCCGAAAAAATAATTTGAGAAATAATTAATCAGTCTTTTACGTCCGAAAAATAGTACTTAATCATAGTGAAGGGGAATAAAACGAAAACATTCGGAAAAATAGTTTTTAAAAAAATAAGTTTACTTCACAGTTTCGAAATCTAAACGATTTGTTCTTCACACAGTCTATAAAAATATAAAATAATTGACAAAAAAACATGTAAATGTAAATTAATAACAATAATAATAATTTAACATGTAAATTAATATACAAAAAGTAAATTAATATATAAAAAATAAAATGATATACGAAAAATAAAACAATATACAAAAAATAAAATAATACATAAAAAAATATACAAAAATATTTACATAACATTCGTCAATCAAGAAAAATTTAAATTAGCATTCGTCAATCAAGAAAAATTTAAATTAGCATTCGTCAAACAAAAAAATTATAAAATTTCAAAAATACGTAAATTTCAAAAAAATATAATTAGTCTACCAGTCATTCATAAATAATAAAAAGTTATAATAACATCTTACCAAAAAAATTAATAAATAGACATTCGTCAGCAAAAATAAAAATAAATTCACCCATCAAACGTTATAGAAAAAATATAGAGTTTGGAGTCATAACTAAAATAAATGAGAATCGAAATTAAAATAAAGAATTGAGAATGAATAAAGTAAAATAAAATATCAAACTTTTGATATAAACAAATTTTTAATAGTTAATTAAATTAATAAATAAAATAAGTAAATAATAAAAAATTAAGTTGATATGTTTTGATAGATAATATTATTTTTCTTTATTTTTCCACTTTTACTTTCAAAAATTAATAATAAGTATTTATTTATTTTATTTAGAAACTTTTTTTATTTCAATAAAATAGAATGTCTATAGAAATATTATTTTCATTTTTCAAATAATAGAAAATTATTTTTACTAATCTACAATAATTAATGTTATTTTTCCACATTTCTCTTCTTTCCAGAAAAATTAGCACTTTGTAACAAACATTTTAGGACTAGGTAATTAATCTTTTCATTTTTCCTAAAAAAAAATTTAAAAACAGTTTGAAAATTAAAAATAGAAAATATTTTGCACATTTTCTGCTTCTCAATGACAATTTATAAACATGGTACAAGTTTTAAGTAGAAAAAAAATTATGAATCAAATTTTCTTTTAAGAAATTTGATATTTATTTTAGAAAAAATATTTACAGAATTTGTTTGTTAAAAACTGTATTATCGAAATAATAATGAAAAATAAATAATTAAAACTATTTTTATTTTATAAAACAATTTTTGGATACTCCAATTTTTTAATACTATTTTCAAATATTTTCAAATAATTTAAATATATTACGATTATTCTTATTCTGACTTTTCAGAAATATTTTCATTTTATGTTTTGCTTGAGAAATTTATTGAACACTTGATCAGGGTTGTCTCGCATTTTTTCATTTGAAAGTTCCTGATTTTTTTAATTTAAAAAATTTTTTAAAAAAATTAATTTAAAAAATTTTAAAAATGGAAATTTTCCAGGTTTTGAAAATAACATTATTTTTTACCACATTAATAATATACGAAATAATTGATTTTGTTTGACGATTTTTAATAACAATTTTTAAAAGAAAGAAATTTATGAAAAAATTTGTAAATAATAGAATTTATATGAAATTGAAGAAAATTTTTGAAAATAATTGAATTTTTGTCAAGAATTTTATTAAAAATTTTTTAAATAATAGAATTTTGACAAAAATTTTGTTAACAATTTTTAAAATAATTGAAATTTCGACGAGAATATTAAAAAAAACTTTTAAACATAATTGAGTTTTTGCAATCATTTTGTAATTTTTCGAAAATTAAATTTTCTTATTATTTTAAATAAAACTCATCCATAAATCCATTATTATTTTTAATAACGAATGAAATGTATATTAAAAAATATAACGAATTTTATAAGAATTTGAATTATTAAAGTTTTTCATAAACCTAAATTATCTTTCAAATTTGTAATGCAATTCATTAAAAATTTAAATTTCATAAAATTCCAATTAAATTAAGAACCAAAATTTTACAAACTTCAATTATTTTTTGAATTTTTAAATAAAACATTATTTCAAAATAATTGATAAATATCTGTAAAGTTCAATTGTTGTTAAAAATAGAAAAAGTTTTAAATAAATAAAATCTTTTCAATGATGAGAAACATTCAGAATTTTCTTACGAATTTTCGAAATTGAATATTGTTCCACTACTTTTGACCAAATTTTCTGACTTTTTCCTGACTTTTCTGAATATATTTAGAAAAATAGTGATTTTGAGTAGAATTCTTCTGAATAATTGAATTTTTTAACGTTAATGAAACAATTTTGACGAGAATAGAAAAAAATGTTTTAACATGATTGAAATTTTGAGAAAAATTTGCAATAATTCAATTTATTTTATAAATAATGGATTTTTTATGAAGTCAATTATTTTTAAAAATAAATTTGATTTAAGTTTGTCAAAAAAATTCAATTATTTAAAAATTTTTTTGTTAAAATTCATCATAAGAATTAAATTTACAAAATCATTACAACTATGCAATAAATTATTAACTGTTATATTTAAATAATACAATTTTAAACAAATTCTTCAAAAAGTGTAATGATTCTTCAAAATTTCATTAAAATTATAAAAAAGAATGCAATTATTGAAAAAAAAATTTAATTTTGTTATTTTTTTTCAATTAAACAACTTATATAATAAGTATATTTTTATTTCATATTAAGAATATTATTGTTACTGTAACTTTCTCAAAAATTATTTCCATAATTTCAAATTCAATTATTATTTTCCAGAATTTTTAAATAAAATTCTTTTCTAAATCAACTATTTTTACTAATTTTCCAAATAGTTTAAAGTTTAAAAAATTTAATTCTTGAAAATTGACAGTTAACCCTTTAAGGACCAAATGTACAAAAATTATACCTGAACTTTATTAGAACTTGGACATTATGATGAGACACATTTATAATAACACATCACAGAAATTTTTGAAAAATACTTAAATAAAATAATTGAAGTTCTTTGAAACGACCTTAATTTTATACACAGAAAAAAATAAGTGTTAAATGTGTTGCGTGTAGTTTTCAGGTTATGTTGTTTTAACACAATTTTAGTGTTATTTTAACCCCATTTAAAATGTATATTAAGTTAACACCCTCTAGTGTTAATTTAAAAGTCGCTATTGTTATTTTAACACCAATGTTGTGTTAAAACCACACAGCGTCGGTTAAAAATGTTGCGTGTAGTTTTAACACTACTTTTAGTGTTAAAATAACACTTCTTTTTTCCTGTGTAGACAATAGAGTAGTTATTTTTTTTGGCCTTTGGTCCAAGAAGATGTAGTTTTATTTAAATATTTAATTTAAACGTTTATTTTCTAAAATTTATTTTAAGAAAAAAAAACTCTACGTACGATGTCAAAATTAAAACTGAACTCCAAATACAAATGAAAAAATAATATTTAATGAAAGAAATTTAGTTTAAATAATCATTTATACGATTATTATACTCAATGAAAATAAAATATATATGGAAATAATTGCTGAATGGGAAAAGGAAATAATTTTACAGCAAACTTCCTGAATGAGTTGTGAATTATTCTTGAATGGTCATTGTTACAAGAGGACTAATTAAAATTCTAAAGTAGTCTCACAATTTTATTAACTGGACTTTATTACGTATATAGTCGGGTTTTTATAGAAATGGGAAAAACGTTAATTATATTTTAGTGCTTCGACAAACATATATATATATATATATACACATCTTAGATACAAAAACCGTGAACTGCATTTAACTCAAGGACACTCGTATAGTAAAAGTTTAGGCTACTGTAAAGTTTACGTAAACCTGTTTCACTTTAATTTATAAATTATCTCTATACGCAATTGCCATTTATAATTTTTAAAATTTGTTCATTTTACTCTAAAAATGAAAATTCTATCTTCTAAATCTGATTTTACATTTATATCCATACAAACGAATTTATAATCAAAAATTGATCCTCACGGTAAATATACAACTTTTATTTTCTTATCTACTGGAGTCAGTTATTTGATTTGGTTTTCAAGGAAAAATAAAATCTGAGTGCTTCTCGGTACAGAATGAAATTTATCGGTTTAACGGATATATATATGTATAGTGGAGCATTGAGGAAAGCAAGTACATATTGATGCGAACGAGAGCAAATTCCTTCTCTGACAAAAGGAATGGGGGAGGAAAAAATCTTGTGAGTATATATTTACTTAAAGGATGAATAAATTCCCATGAGAAAGAGTATTTTGGATTTCAATTTTCACGTTGTTCTGTATAGTGAGAACAAATATTTATTTTTATTTATGAAAATTAAGTTGAGAAGGGTATTTCTTATGTCATACACTGAGCAAACAATATATTTGATTCAGACATATTTTGCTTAAATCAAACTTAAAATATCTTTTCTTAAAATATCTTAAATTTGTCAAACAAATTTAGTTAAACAAAGTTTAATTGAAACATATTTTTTGGTTCATTTATAGAAAAAATGTATTTTATTCAAACATAATTTATAGTTGATTTTAAATTATTTATTATCAACTTTTAAGTTTGAATCAAACACAAAATTTTTAAACCATATTTTTTGTTTAAACCAAAACAGAAAATGTGTTTGAATTAAACATAATTATTGAAACAAAAATTATTTTTGAATCAATGCAGTAAATATTTTCTATATATATTGGAATTAAGCTTAAAAACTAATTTCAGTTAAAGAAAATCACTTGAAATTATTTTTAATTATTATTATAAATATAATATTATTATAATTATAATTATTTTTATTTTTTTTAGTTCAGCTTAAAAACTAATTTCAGTTAAAGAAAATCACTTGAAATTATTTTTAATTATTATTATAAATATAATATTATTATAATTACAATTATTTTTATTTTTTTTAGTTCAGCTTAAAAACTAATTTCAGTTAAAGAAAATCACTTGAAATTATTTTTAATTATTATTATAATTATAATATAATTATAATTATTTTTATTTTTTTTTTTAGTTCAGCTTAAAAACTAATTTCAGTTAAAGAAAATCACTTGAAATTATTTTTAATTATTATTATAATTATAATATAATTATAATTATTTTTATTTTTTTTTTTAGTTCAGCTTAAAAACTAATTTCAGTTAAAGAAAATCACTTGAAATTATTTTTAATTATTATTATAAATATAATATTATTATAATTACAATTATTTTTATTTTTTTTAGTTCAGCTTAAAAACTAATTTCAGTTAAAGAAAATCACTTGAAATTATTTTTAATTATTATTATAATTATAATATAATTATAATTATAATTATTTTTATTTTTTTTTTAGTTCAGCTTAAAAACTAATTTCAGTTAAAGAAAATCACTTGAAATTATTTTTAATTATTATTATAATTATAATATAATTATAATTATTTTTATTTTTTTTTTTAGTTCAGCTTAAAAACTAATTTCAGTTAAAGAAAATCACTTGAAATTATTTTTTTTTACTTGAAACGACTGTGTTTTCTCACTGTATGTGTAGGATTACTGACACGAAAATAGTGTTGCATGTCGAGCGAGTCTCGATCGACAACTTCTCGTCAAAGTCGAGAAAATCGTTAAAATAACAATTAAAACAATTGAATTTTATAGTTTTATCTCACTTCTTTTATGAAAGGAGACGAAAAAACAAATGACATCTATTTGCTCGACATGCATCACTACACGAAAAAAATTTTTCACCTGGAAGAACTAAAAATTTCACTGTATTAGCGAAATTTTTAGTTATTGCAACGAATACTTTCGTTACTTCAACGAATACTTTCGTTATTTCAACGAATACTTTCGCTATTTCAACGAATATTTTCTCTATTTTAGCGAAAATTATCGCTGTTCCAGTTAAAGGTTTTTTTTCGCCTGTAATTATTAGGATGGGTCAATTTGCATGGTTAGATTTTTTTCACCAATGCAAATAGAATAATTCGGGAATAATTCTGCGAGTAAAAATACGATCAATTAATGAAAACTAATTTTTGAAAATAAAATCGTCACAGAATTCAATAGATTTTCAGATGATTATTCAAAATAAGTTTGTTGGGAAGTATTTGCCTTTTTCAAAATTTCTATTAATTATGAGGTTTTTTTTAACATTTTAGAGAAGATAGCAGTAATTTTCACCAAAAATAGCCAAAAATAGTGCAACTTACGTGAAGTAGACGTGTCCTCTCGCGTTTAAGGGAGCATTCCAAATAAGGGTTGCTTGCTGCTTATCGCGTGGATCAGCGTGGGTTATGGCACTGCATTCAGAGTGCGCTACAGTGTTGTCTGTTTTCGACCAGGAACCAATCCATTCATTAGTGCCTGCATCACGTGCTTGCAGGAAAAATCCCTTAAAAGTGTCTCCAACAATTTTCACTGAAAATATATAAAATATAAAAAATTGTTTACATTCATAATTATTAATTTCAAAGTAAACGATACTTGTCCTTTCATACTATATGTAGATTGTCAAAAAAAAACCATATAATAACTATACTACTATAAACGATTACGTTATTTTCATTCCAACAAATTTATTTTCCTCTTAGTTTATTTATTTATCTATTTATTATTTACTTAAAATACATTTAAAAGATTCTTAAAATTATAATTTTTAATTATTATCGCATATATATTAAAAAATGTTCTAATAATCTTCTAATTTTAATGATTATTATGAATTATTCTTAATTATTATTAATTATTAATTATTATTAATTATTATTAATTATTATTAATTATTATTAATTATTATTAATTATTACTAATTATTATTCATTATTATTAATTATTACTAATTAATTAATAATAATAAAGTACATATTCCGGTAATCTGTTCACAGTTTCAAGTTATTGTTTGCTTTTTTTGTTTCACAACTTTTTTTAATAACTGTTTTCTTTAATAAAATGTCATAAAAATCGTTAAAATTCTTGCGAAGAATCTAACAGTTTATAAAAATAATAATTATATTGTTTTGAAGAGTTTTAACATAATATTTTATTATTAATGAAAATAATTGAATTCTTGCGAAGAATTTTATTAAAAATTTTCAAAAACCTAATTAAATTCTCTTGAAGAATTTTTTTAAATTTGTGTTAAATAATCTATTTTTTAATAATTTTAATTGAGAGAATTTTAAAAACCATAACAAGGTGCAAAAAAGTGCCCTTTTTTGCACCGCGTTATGAAAATAAATAATCGCTTCTGTTAAAAATTGTAATTTATTACTTTATTGTTGAAATTTATTAAAATTGTTTTCAATATAATTAAGTTCCTATGAAAACTTTTTATTATTTATAAAAATATTTTTAATTCTTGCGAAGAGTTTTACTATTTTAGAAAACAATTGAATTGTTTCCAAGAATTTATTAGAAGTTTGGAAAATAAATGAATTTTTTCGAAAAATTTTATTAAAAATGGGGAAAATTTTACTTAAACCTTCAGTGAAACTAAGAAAATATTTTACTAAGAAAATATTGGCATATAGAAAACTTTTTACAATCAAATTGTGTCATTGCTTTATTTTTAAAGAAAATAGTTTAATATTTTACAAGAATTTTCTTAAAAATTTGAAAAATAATTGAATTTTTGAAATAAATTTAATTTAATTTATATATACTTCAAAATAATTGTATTCTTTAGCGGAAATTTTTCTAGAATTAAATTTAAAATATTTGCATTTCTTTGAAGAATTTTATTGTCAATGAAAGTAATTGAATTCTTGCGAAGATTTTTATTAAAAATTTTCAAAATCCTGATGAAGTTCTTTTTAAGAATTTCTTGGAATTTATTTCTATATTAGCTAATTTCTTTGATAATTTTAATTGAAAATTTTGATAGTAATTGAATATTAAAAAAAATTTCTTTCATGGTTTTAAAATTATCGCTTCTGTTAAAAATTATAATTAAATACATTACTGTTGAAGTTTATCAAAAATTGTTTTCAATATAATTGAATTCCTGTGAAAAATTTTTATTATTTATAGAAATATTTTTAATTCTTGCGAAGAGTTTTACTATTTTAGAAAACAATTGAATTGTTTCCAAGAATTTATTAGAAGTTTGGAAAATAAATGTATTTTTTCGAAAAACTTATTAAAATTTGAAAACCATTTTACTGATTCTTTCAATGAAATTTTATTAATAAATTGACAAAATAAAATTTTTATAAACAAATTGTCTCATTGATTCATTTTTGAAGAAAATAATTTAATATTTTACAACAATTTTCTTAAAAATTTGGAAAATAGTTGAATTTTTGAAATAAATTTTAAATGCTTCCTTAGTAATAATTGAGTCTTTGATATTAAATGACTTATTATTATTCTTTATTTTTAGAGAATTGAATATTTGCAAAGACTTTATTCTATAAATATTTAAATTGTTTTAATGGATTTGTTCAAATTTTTAGAGAAATATTGAATTCTTTCATGAAATTCTATTGAAATTGATTTCAAAAAATAATTTAATTTTTTCAGAGAATGTCACTATTTTTGAAAATATAATTTAATTCTAGCGAAGAATTTCGAATTTTTAAATTTTTGAATATATAAACAATAATAATTAAATATTTACACTAATAAGTGTATATTTTTCAGTTTTCGATTATGAATTTTTCCAAAAATTAAAATTTCAAGATAACAAATTTTACAATTCGCATTGTAATATAAAAATTGAATATCACGTTCCGCTCGTTAGGGCTCGTAAAATTTGCTATTAATCAAATAATTAACAAATTATCAATTATCTTAAAAATTAATAACAATAATTCATAAAAATTTATAATTATCTTAAAATTTCTCTATTAATCAAATAATTAACAAATTGTCAATTATTTTAAAAATAAATAAAATTAATGAATGAACATTAATAATTAAAATTTAATAAAAATAATTAACAAAAATTAATAATTATATTAAAATTTGCTATTCATCAAATAATTAACAAATTATTATCAATTGTCTTAAAAATTGTTATTTCTGTAAAAACTAACCTAGCCTAATATTTAATGCGGGTATAAGACTCATTTTGAGTAACTTAAAGTTAGTCCTTTGCTCATTTTGATACCGAACTCATGACTTGCAACAAAAATGAGTTCAATTTTTTTCTATGATAAAACAAGATTGTGTTAAGATATAAAAAAATGTTTTAAATAATAATAATAATAATAATAATAATAATAACAATTCTATAATTAATCTAAGAAAACGAGGTACACCCTGATAGTAATTACAAGCAAAATGTACGTTGTATTTTCGCGTGACCAGACTCGAGTAAATTATATAAATAAATATACATGTGTGTTTATGTGTATAATGTACGCGCGTTCACGTAAAATGAGGTCTGCAAAGCGATGCGTGTAATTCTCACAGTAGTGAAGAATGACTGTGATCAGCCAATCAGTTTGAAAGTGTAATGTTACAACATCCACCATCCTTCTGGGTATTGAATATAGTGATTCTAATACTGTGTGTGTAGGAGAGAGAGAGAGAGAGAGCAATGCACTTTGATCGTAGACCTTCAGATATTCATCAATCCGTTAATATCCCTTACCTCCTATTCTCAATTCCAATTTTAATTATATTGATTTCCTAGTACTAATCTCTGTATAATATATGTATACGCGGATTTCAAATGCACATCCATTATTCCATGTACGTCTGACCGCAGAATTCTCTTTCTACTGAAGAGCAGTTCAATTTATAGGTGTATTGAAAATTACGCTTTAGAAATAATGAGTTTATTGAAGATGCAATATTGTCGAATGCATTGTTACAATAGACATCATTTTCCAGCATTATAAAGTGGTGACAATGGAATTTGTTAATCTTTCAAATACGAACTTGTAATTCGTCAATAATTTTCCTATTTTCATAAAGGAAAAAAAAATTTTCTAGAAAAATTGAAAATAAAGATTAAAATATAAAATATAATTGAATTTAATTAGTATTTTTAAAAAATAGTTGTATTCTTTAAGGGAAATTTTACTAAAATTAATTTACAAAATAATTCCATTCCTTTGAAAGATGTTAATATATTAATGAAAATAATTGAATTCTTGCGAAGAATCTTATAATTTATAAAAATAACAATTGTATTGTTTTAAAGAATTTCAACATAGCATTTAAAAATAATTGAACGTTTTGAAAGAATTTTCTAAAAATATTCAAAATAAATGTATTCATTAGCGAACTTTTATTAAATGAAATTTTTAAAGACTAAACGTATTTTGTTGAGAAATTCTATTAAAAATAATTAAATTCCAGCGATGAATTTTATAATTTAAAAAAAATTTTTGTTTTATCAAGTACACGGTAAATCGTTAGGTATTAAAATAACACCAAAAAGGATTAAAATAATCCAATTTAGTGTTATTTCAATCCATTTTGGTGTTATTTTAATACCTAACGATTTACCGTGCGTAGTTTATTAGAATTTTTGAAAATAATTCAATTTGATTTATATTTTTAAAAATAATTGTCATGTTTAGAGAAATTTTACTACAATTAAATTAAAAGTATTTGCATTCCTTTGAAGAATTTTATTGTCAATGAAAAAAATCGAATTCTTGCGAAGATTTTTATTAAACATATTCAAAATCCTAATTAAATTCTTTAGAAGAATTTCTTGGAATTTTTTTTTATATAATCCAATTTTTGTTATAATTTTAATTGAAAATTCTGAAAGTCATTGAATGTTATAAAGAATTTCTTTCATGGTTTTAAAATTCTCGCTTCTGTTAAAAATTATTGTTAAATACTTCATTGTCGAAATTTATTAAAATTGTTTAAAATATAATTTAATTTCTGTGGAAAATTTTATTATTCTTCTGGAAATAATTTAATTCTTGCGTAAAATGTTACAATTTATAAAAATAATACATACATTTTTTAAAGAATTTTAATATAATATTTGAAAATAATTGAACATTTTGAAAGAATTTTTTAAAAATTTTCAAAATAAATTTGTACAATAGCAAACTTTTATTAAATATTTTTCAAAATTAAATGTATTTTTTTGAGAAATTTTATTAAATTTTATTAAAAATAATTCAATTCCTGTGATAAATTTTATCATTTTAAAAAAAATTCGTTTTTGCGAAGAATTTTATCGGAATTTTTGAAAATAATTGAATTTAATTAGCATTTTTAAAAATAATTGTACTCTTTTGGAATATTTTACTAAAATTAATTTTAAAAAAATTTCATTTATTTGCAAGATGTTATTATAAATGAAAAGTAATTAAATTATAACGAAGAATTTTATTAAAAATTTTCAAAAACCAAAGTTATTCGTTTGAAGAATAAAAATTTCTTTGAAGAATTAAAATTTCTTTTCAATAATCTATTTTTAAAATAATTTTTTATTCGAAAATTTTGAAAATAATTGAACTTTTGAAATTAATTTAATTTAATTCATATTCTTAAAAATAATATTATTCTTTAGCGAAAATTTTTCTACAATTAAATGAAAAATATTTGCATTCTTTTGAAGAATTTTATTGTCAATAAAAACAATTCAATTTTGAATTCTTTGGAAGATTTTTACTAAAAATATTCAAAATCCTGATTAAATTCTTTAGAAGAATTTCATTGATTTTTTTTATACAATACTCCTATTTTTTTCTTGATAATTTTAATTAAAAATTCTGAAAGTCATTGAATGTTATATAGAATTTCTTTCATGGTTTTAAAATTATCACTTCTGTTAAAAATTATAGTTAAACACTTTATTGTTGAAGTTTAAAAAAAATTGTTTTAAATATAATTGAATTCCTGCGATGAATTTTTACATTAAAAAAAAATTTTGTTTTTCCGCAGAATTTTATCAGAATTTTTGAAAATAATTCAATTTGATTTATATTTTTAAAAATAATTGTCACCTTTAGGGAAATTGTACTACAATTAAATTAAAAATATTTGCAATCCTTTGTAGAATTTTCTTGTCAATGAAAATAATTGAATTCTTGCGAAGAATTTTATTAAAAATTTTCGAAAACCTAATTCAATTGTTTTGAAGAATTTTTTAACATTTGTTTTAAATAAACTTTTTTTAATAATTTTAATTGAGAGCATTATGAAAATAATTGAATTTTATGAAGAGTTTCTTTCAATTTTTAAATAAATAATTGCTTCTGTTAGAAATTATATAATTAATTACTTTATTGTTGAAGTTTACAAAAAATTGTTTTCGCAATATAATTGAATTCCTATGAAAAAATTTTAATATTTACAGAAATATTTTTAATTCTTGCGAAGAATTTTTTCTATTTTTAAATATTTAATGATTACTTTATAATATTTTAATAATTCAATTTTTTCTAAAAATTTATTTAAAGTTTGTAAAATAAATAAATTTTTTCGAAAAATTTTATTAAAAATGGGAAAAATTTTACTTAATCCTTCAGTGAATAAGTTTATTATGAAAATTAACATATAGTAAACTTTTTATAATCAAATTGTGTCATTGCTTTAATTTTAAAGAAAATAATTTAATATTTTACAAGAATTTTCTTAAAAATTTGGAAAATAATTGAATTTCTGAAATAAATTTAATTTAATTTTTATTCTTAAAAATAATTGTCATCTTTTTTTAATAATTTTAATTGGGAGAATTTTGAAAACAATTGAATTTTATAAAGAATTTTCTTAAAAATTTAAATTTTTAAGAATATAAATTAAATTAAATTTATTTCAGAAATTCAATTATTTTCCAAATTTTTAAGAAAATTCCAATTTTAAAAATAATCGCTTCTACTAGAAATTGCAATTAATTACTTTATTGTTGAAGTTTACAAAAAAATTGTTTTCACAATATAATTTAATTCCTGTGAATTAATTGATTAATAAAGACCGTTTTTAATTTTTTATTTTAAAGATTATAAACATAACCTATAATTTTTTGCTTCTAAGGCTTCTTTCTTCAGATCGCGTTACTATTTCTTCTATTTAGGATAGTAGGAAATATTCCTCAGTTAAATAATGTTAAAAATTTGTCAGTCCTAGTTTTTTTTTTTTTTTTTTTTTTTTTTGAAAGTTAAAAAGTAAAGACAAGGTCGCCATTTATATGTGAAAGAATTGAGAGTAAAAATATAAAAGTTTCAGTTTAAACTGTCGCGTGCAAAAGTTGATCATCACTATACTCTAACTCATTACCGACATACAATTTATCTTCCACGGTTTCTTTCTCTCCGTTTAAATGTGAACCAAATGCATTTGTACATGAAGCACATACAAATTTTCCTATATTTATATATATTCATTTGCGTGATGTCCAAAATCGATACTCGAACTACTCTCACTATATATCAACTTTTACATATTTAAAGTATATAAAATGTATTTCGATTTTTCGAATTCCTTAATATATAAACTATATTTATTTTTTCTACTTTTTAGAAACAATATTTAGAAATTAGAATATAAATCTAATTAATAATAAGCAAAACGACCAGGTAGTAATTTTTGGACTAAATATAATTACGAATGTGATCGATACATTTGTTTAATTAATCAAATAGTTGTAATTAGTACAGAGTGGATGATAAATAATTTGTTTTCGACAAGAGGCGGGGAATTATTATTTCTTCCCCTAAAAATGTGCCGACTTGAATCTATATATTAATAATCGTTATGTTCCGATAATCAGTTCACAGTCAGTTATTGCATTATTGCTTTCTTATTTCCCAAATTTAAAAAAAAATTGTTCTTTTTCATTTTTTTTCTTCAATTTTACCTATTTAGATGTAAATTTTTTTTTTAATTCTACAAATGTCATAAATATCATTAAAATTCTTATGAAAAGTCAATTTTACATCTAATTAATGTCATAAAAATCATTAAAATTCTTGCAAAAAATCTTACTGTTTACAAAAATAATTAAATTCTTTTGAACAATTTTAACATACTTTTTGAAAATAATTTAATGGTTCGAAAGCATTCGAAAAAATTTTTCTAAAATAATTGTATTCTCGAAAGAAATTTCATTAAAATACTATTAAAAATAATTGAATTCCTGCGATAAATTTAAAGAAAATAATTATTAAAGAAAAAGACTATTATTTAAAGAAATAATTCCGTTCTTCCCAAGAATTTTATTAGAATTTTTGAAAATAATTGAATTTAATTATAATATTTTTAAAAATAATTGTATTTTATAGAGAAATTTTACTACAATTAAATTAAAATAATCGCTTTTGTTAAAAATTATAATTAAATACTTTATGTTGAGGTTTATTAAAACTGTTTTAAGTATAATTGAATTCCTGTGAAAATTTTATTATTTATAGAAATAATTGAATTCTCGTGGCAAATTTTACTATTTTTTATGCATAATAATTGAATTTGATTGCAATATTTTAATGTTTGGAAAATAAATGAAATTTTTTCGAAAAGCTTTTAAAAAAATTGGAAAAAATTTTACTGAATCCTTCAGCGAAAGTTTATTTAGAAAATTGATATATAGTAAAATTTTTATAAACAAATTTTCACTGTTTTTTACTTTTTAAAGAATATAATGTAATATTTTACAACAATTTTCTTAAAAATTTGGAAAATAAATGGATTTTTAAAATAAATTTTATAGACAGTTTTAGAAGGATAAAAAAAATAATAATAAAAAAAAATAAAAAATAGAAAATAAATAAATAAATAATAAATAAAAAATTAGACCTTTGGAAAATAATTGAATTTAATTTATATTTTTAAAAACAATTGTCATCTTTAGAGAAATTTTACTACAATTAAATTAAAAATATTTACATTCCTTTGGAGAATTTTATTGTCAATGAAAATAATTGAATTCTTACAAAAATTTTCAAAATCCTGATTAAGCTCTTTTCAAGAATTTTTTGGAACTTATTTCTATATAATCTAATTTCTTTGATAATTTTGATTGGAAATTTCGAAAGTCTTTAAATTTTATGAAGAATTCCTTTCATGGTTTTAAAATTGTTTTCGCAATATAATTGAATTTCTGTGGAAAATTTTATTATTTTTTTCAAAATAATTTAATCCTTGCGAGGAATTTTACTATTTTTGACATAATAAAATTTTTATAAACAAATTGTATCATTGTTTTGTTTTTGAAGAAAATAATTTCATGTTTTACTATAGAATTCTCTTCAAAATTTAGAAAATAATTAAATTTTTTAAATAAATTGCCACGATCGTATATAAATAACGTTCTGGGCAAACTTCGTAAAATTATCTATTTATCGAATAATAAAAATAAACTATTTCGAAAATTAATTACTCGAAAAATATCGAAGTACATGCGTAAATATAATTTCACGTTAATAGTACTTATATTGACGTCATTAATTAGAAAACAGTTTTGACTGAATAAGTATCAATACAAAAGTTTTCTTATAGAAAAAATAATTAATCACATAGTGAAGACAAAGAAATTAATGCCTTTGTTTTCTAGGTCAAGTTTATTAATTCCGCTTATAATGATTGAATTTAATTATATTATTAAATATAATTTCCATTTCTTTATATATACAAAATTTTTATTTTTATTGTCAATTGGCGTTCTCGTGATAGAAAAAAATTAGACGTTTCAATATTTCCATCAGTATAAAAGTTAATTATATGATTTATAGCTTGAAATTATTATTTCTTTTAATGTGGACATAAAAGTTCTTTTATTAGTTGATTAATTATTTTTACAATTTATTATTTTCGAATAATGACTTACTCGTGACTTTTTGTATTTTTCCTATTTACTAAATTTTATTAATTCTCCTATTTACTAAATTTTATTAATTTTATTAATTTTATTAATTTTATTAATTTTACCAAACGTATTGACAATTAATTTCTTGGACAATTTCAATCATTTATTAAAAACTTAGGAAAAATTCTCGGAGAAAATTAAATTATTTTGAAAGATAATTAAATTTTTCACACAGGAATTCAGTTATTTACAAAAAAAAAACCTTTTGATAAAATTCAATCGAATCAATTTCATAAATATTTAACTTTTCGCTGGAATTCAGTTATTTGATATAGAATTTTAATTAAATTCCGGGGAAAATTAAATTGTTTTTGAACATCAAAATTATTCATAGAAAATTTAATTCTTTTCAACAATTTTATTATAGTTTTTGCAAATAATTACATTTTTTTTAGGAATATTCATTAAATTTCGTAAAAATAATGAATTTTATTTAAAGTAATTTCATTTGAAAATATTTGAAATTTACAACAAATTTTATTAAAAACTTTATTACAATTTTTTTAAATTTTATCTTTATGTTTTATATTTATATTTATTTGAACCAGTTGGAGAAATTTTATTGAAATTATTTTGAATATAGATTGTAATCTATAAAAATAATTGAATTCTATTCGAAGAATTTTATCTCAATTTTTTAAAGGAATTTCATTGAAAATTTTGAAAAAAAATTATTTTTTTAAAAGAATTTCATCAAAATTGTCGAAAATAATTAAATGTTTAGAAAATAATTGGATTTAATTAATATTTTTACAAATAATTGAATTTTTTAAAGAATTTTATCTCAATTTTTTTAAGTAATTTCATTAAAAATTTTGAAAAAAATAATTTTTTAAAAAGAATTTCATCAAATTTGTCGAAAATAATTAAATTTCTTGAAAATAATTGAATTTAATTAATATTTTTAAAAATAATTGAATATTCTATTAAGAAATGTTATTAAAATTGTAATCATTTCGAAAACTAATGTTTAATTAATAATAATAATATTTAATTCATTGACTATGTTTTCAAACAAAATTTCAAAATAAACAAAAATATTATAATCACGTTAGAAAAAAATATAAATACCAATGATTAAATTTTTAATTTACAAATTTCATAATTTTTAAGAAACATATGAAAATTCATATCTTTTTGTTTTATTCATCGAGCTCGTTTTTTATCTCAAGTTTATTACATGAAAAAGAATTATGTAACTTATTACCATTAAATATTGAAATCAATTTCGTTGATCGACAGAGATTTGTGAATATATACGAATATATAAATTGATGAATAAATTTCATATGTAAATTTACTGCTGGGCGTCAGATAAAAAAAAATCTTTTTTTTTGTACCCAATTACAAAAAAATCAGTACAGAAAAAATTGAATTTCATAATTCTTTCTTTTGCGATATTGTAACGGAGTCAAGTTTAGTTTGCAATCAAAAATTAATTGCGTTTGTCATTTTGATATAAAATAAATGAGTTTAAAAAAAAAAATTATTTTTGAATAATAAAATAAATAAGTAAAAAAAATTATTATTAAAATAAATGAGTCACTAAATATAAAATTGAAAATAATTTCCAGCCAAAGGCCAGAAATTATTTTCAATTTTATATTTATTATTTTAATTTATTTAAATTATTCAAAATATTATTTAAATAAAAATATTATTTAATATTTAAAATATATTTTTTAAATTAATTATTAAAACATGTTTCTGTAATATCTATGATCAAAGGCCAGAAATTATTTTAAATAATTTAAATAAATAAGAAAAATAAATATAAATTTGAAAATAATTTCTGGCTTTTGGTTTTTAATTGTAAGATATAAATCAGAAATTATTTTTAATTTTAGATTTATTTTTTTTTTTAATTATTTTTATTATTTCAATTTTATGTTTAAAAAAAATAATTCAAGTTCTTAAAGATTAAATAAGATAGATATTTTCATTTTGCATTTTTCTTTCTAGAAAAGAATTTTTCGTTCTTTAGGAACTTCAATTTTTTTTTTTTTTTTGAAACATGAAATTGAAAATAATTTCTGACCTTTGGTTCTTAATTGTAAAAATTGAAAATAATTTCTGACCGTTGATTCTTAGTTGTAAGAATTGAAAATAATTTCTGGCCTTTGGTTCACTTACAATTAAGAACCAAAAAAATTTTTTTCATTTTTATGTTTCAAAAAAAAAAAAAAAAAAAATGGAAGGTCCTAAAGAACAAAAAAATTCTTTTCTGGAAAGAAAAGTGCAAAAGGAGAATATTAATGATAAATGTTTTTGTAAATATGGAATTTTATTAGTGTCGCGTGGGTACATACCGGTTATTTGTGCACCGGGCTGAAATTGTTCGGCAGAGGCAATAACAGCATAAGGGTTGGTTGCCAAAGGCTGTGGTTTAGCTTGACCGTGATAAGGCTGATTGGGTCGTGGCTTCACACAAGCGTCTACTGGTGCTCCATCCGGAAATCCCTCAGCAAACGTTAACGAGGCGACAATAGTCGACAGCAAAATTGCTAACTGTTTTCCACTACCCATCTCTCTCAATTTAACCCTTTGCCTTTTCTCTGTAAAGCCAATTCTCATTAAAGTTCCTTCCCGAAAACCTAACAAAAATTTATTTTTTTATTTAGAATTTTGTTTTTTATTTAAAATTTATTTTTTTTAAACTTCATTTTTTTATTTAATCTTCATTTTTTTATTTAAACATTATTTTTTATTTAAACTTTATTACTTTACTCAAACTTTATTTTTTTATTGTAGATTTCTATTTTTATTTAAACTTTATTTCTGTATTCAAACATTATTTTTTTATTCAAAATTTATATTTTTATTTAGAATTATTTTTTTACATAAATTTTATTTCTTTATTCAAACTTTATTATTTTACTGTAGGTTTGTATTTTTATTCAAAATTAATTTTTTTTATTCAAAAATTTATTTTTTTATATAAACTTTATTTATTATTTAAACTTTATTTCTTTACTCCAACTTCATTTCTTTATTCAAAATTTATATTTGAAATTTATTTCTTTATTCAAACTTTATTTTTTTTGTTGCAAATTTATGTATTTTCATTTAAAATTTATTTTTTTATTTAAACATTATTTTTTATTTAAACTTTATTACTTTACTCAAACTTTATTTTTTTATTGTAGATTTCTATTTTTATTTAAACTTTATTTTTTTATTCCAAAATTTATTTTTTTATTTAAAATTATTTTTTTATATAAATTTTATTTCTTTATTCAAACTTTATTATTTTATTGTAGGTTTATATTTTTATTCAAAATAAATTTTTTTATTCCAAAATTTATTTTTTTATGTAAACTTTATTTTTTATTTAAACTTTATTTCTTTATTCCAACTTCATTTTTTTATTCAAGATTTATATTTAAAATTTAATTCTTTGTTCAAACTTTATTTTTTTTGTTGAAAATTTATATTTTTATTCAAAATTAATTTTTTTTATTTAAAAATTTTTTTTTATTTAAACTTTATTTTTTATTTAAACTTTATTTTTTTAATCAAAATTTATATTTAAAATAATTTTAATAATTTAAATTTATTTCTTTATTCAAACTTTATTTTATTTTTTTTTTTTTTTGAAAATTCATATTTTAATTCAAAATTAATTTTTTTATTTAAAATAAAATTTACAACAAAATAGAAACATAACAAAAAAGTTTTCTAATTTAAACAAAACACAATTTTTTACTCATAAATTATTCCACATCAAGAAGCAATTTTCTTAATTTTTTTTTTTTAGGAATAGAAAAATATTTTGAGACAAAGAAAACCTAAAAACTAAGAAATTGAATAAATTATTTATTTTTTTTTTGTAATTTAATAGAAAAAAATTTGTTCAATTTTATTCATTGCGTGAGCACATGAGAGAAAATTATTTTTGTTACCCTCAACTGATTATTCTGGGAACGTGTTCGTAACAGAACAACTTGAAAGAAACTGCAACGACTGTTTTGCCGCTTTGAGTCAAAAGTGGTTGGAATCCCACCTTTTGAATCGTAAATGTGTAATTGTTACTTTCACTTGGATTATTTCGCAGTTGTAATAACCGGATCGCGTAAACCTTACCTTATATTTTTCTTCGTTTTTTTTTTTTTGTTTTTTATTTGTTTCCTACGATTTTTTTTGCAAAAGAACCAAATTACTTAATTTTGTATGCGGAAAAGGAAATTTCATTTTTTTATTCAAGTGTATGACTTCCGCAAATTTTTCAAATTTAAAAAAAAATTTCAAATTTCAAATTTAAATTAATTGAAATTAATGGAATTTAACTGAATTTAATTTAAATTTAATTTAAATTGAAATTAATTGAATTTAATTTAAACTTAAATTTATTGAATTTAATTTAAATTTATTGAATTTAATTTAAATTTATTGAATTTAATTTAAATTTATTGAATTTAATTTAAATTTATTGAATTTAATTGAATTGAATATAAATTAAAATTTTTTTTTGAAAAAAAATGTGAATTTCAAATTATTATTGTTATTATTATTATTGAATTTTTTATTTTTTTTTAATAATATCAAATTTGAAAAGATCGAATTTCTTTTATAGGGGATTTAGATTATTTTTTATGACCTTAGAGATTTTCTACTGAGTGGTTCGCCTTCTGTTGCCGTTTTGTCTTTTTTTATAATTTTTTTCTTTTTAAATATTTTCAATTTTAAAATCAATGCCTTAAAAATTAATAAATTGGATTTTTTGTAAAAAATAATTCTCTTAAAAAATTGCTTTGTTTTTTTAAAAATAATATAGTTCTTAAATAATAGTAATGAAAAATTTTAAAAATAATTCAATTACAAAAAATTTTCTTTTAATTTTTTTTATATACAATCGTGCCTGTTACAAATTATAATCATTAAATATTTAATTAGTGACATTTATTTAATTTTTCATTATTAATTATTATTAATGTATTAAAAAATTAACAAATAAAATTTTTTTAAACAAATTGTATTATTTCATAATTTTTTAAATAACCGTGTCTGTTACAAATTGTAATTAAATATTTAATTATTCACATTTATTTAATTTTTTTATTACTAATTATTATTAATTATTATTATTGTATTAAAAAAATTACAAAATTAAATTTTTATAAACAAATTGTATCGTTTTATAATTTTTGTACCAGTATAATTTAATATATTACAAAGAATTTTAAAAATAGTTGTTTAAATAAATTTTACAGGCAATTTGAAAAATAACTCTATTTTTGAGATTAACTTAATTTTAGAATAATACTTTAATTATTTTATTAATTAATAAAACTATTTTTTTTATTATTAATTATCATTAATTATTATTTTTAATTATTATTAATAACATTTTTATAAACAAATTGTATCATTTTATAATTTTTTAAATAATTCTGTCTGTCACAAATTATAATTAAAAATTTAATTATTGACATTTATTTAATTTTTTTATTACTAATTATTATTATTATTATTATTATTATTATTATTATTATTATTATTATTATTACTATTATTATTATTATTATTATTATTATTATTATTATTATTATTATTATTAATGTATTGAAAAAATGACATTTAATTTTTATTAACAAATTGCATCATTTTATAATTTTTATACAATTTAATTTAATATTTTACTAGGAATTTTGAAAATAATTTTTTAAATAAAGCTTACTGGCAATTTTTGAAAATAATTCTATTTTTGAGATTAACTTAATTTTCAAATGATACTTTAATTATTTTTTAAATAAATAAAACAAAATTTTTTCAAAATTTATAAATAAAAAATATTTTATTATTTTATATCTGACCTGGATTTATATACACATTTCAGAGACATTTATTTTATCACACATGATTAATTATTTCAAATCTGACAAATATTTATTTATAAAAACTATAACTTTGTAGTACATTTTAATTTTGTTCTATTTTATTCAGTTTATATTAATATTAAAAAACATTTACTAAATATTCTAAGAATTATATTAATAATATTGATTATTTAACAATATAAATAAACATTTAAATATTATTAATTATAAATAAATATTTAAATATTGGATATTTCAATGTCAAAAATATTTCTAGTAACTTTAATACACTTCTTTGACCAAATTTAATTTGAAATTCGCGCCTTAGCTTCTAGCCATCTAGCGGCAATAGACAAAAGTTCTACGCCTAAAAACTACGTGACTGTTTTTTTAAGAATGAAAAAAATTAATTTCATTAAACAATTTACCATTATTTTCTTACAATAGCACATTTTTTCTTTGAATTTCTTTTGTCAATTTCGAATTAAATGAAAATGAAAATTGGACAATTTAAATTATTCAAATTATGGTAATTGGTGGAAAATTCAAAATGTCCGACAGGTCACTATTTGATGACTTTGTGAACGCGCACTCGAGAAACAGTTAAGACGCGGTCGCGGACCCCACAGTGTGAGTGTTTTGTGAGTTTATCATTATTGTTTCTTGACATTTGTCAATAATAAAGGCAATATTATCGATGAAAATGAGACACCGAAAAGCTGACGATTAACGTGAACAATAAAGTGTTTAAAAAAGTAAGTGTTTCATTGTTAGAAAAAGCAATATTTTCCTTCATTCACACGCAAACCGCCAAAAATTTTAGGGAGTGACGCCATCTTAAGTGCTGTTGACAACAAGTTTTTTTTTTTTGACATAAACATATTGATGTTTAGAATTAGAATTAATCAAATAAAATGTGTTTTTGTGGAAAATAGTACAGTTTTTTAGTGAATGAAAAATTGTTTGCAAGTTAATTTTATTAACTTTTTGTTTTTCCAGACTTCGTTGTTTTATGTTTTTGTTTTTTCTCAAAAAAAAACTCCCCCCACCCCTTTCAATAGAGAATGTTTTGTCATATTGTTTTAATAGTTTCTATTCAATTTACTGAATTTACACGAATATTAAGATTGAATTATTCTTTCCCAGAAATTTAGAAAGGAAGAAAAATGTTTTACGCACACTTTGTCCTGGCCAAAAAGGGCCCTTTGGCCCGAATTTGGCTCGCTGCACATTGGGACAAAAAATTGACAAAGGCCCATGTTTTCGAAACGAATATTGAAAAATCTGTTGACGGAATTCTTCAGCCAAAGGTAAAAATTAGGAGAATTTTACTTTTTTCCTTTTGTTTTCATTGTTTTTCTGTGTAATGTTTTTCTTTTTTTTATCCTGATGTAATTGTTATTTTTCAACAGGTGAAAATGGCACTGAGAACATCTGGTCACTTGTTACTTGGAGTGGTGCGAATTTATTCGAGAAAGGCGAAATATTTGTTGGCTGATTGTAATGAGGCTTTTGTCAAAATTAAAATGGCATTCAGACCTGGAATGGTCGATTTGCCAGAGGAACATCGTGAGGCTGCTGTCAATGCAATCACACTTCCGGAAGTTTTTCACGATTTTGATACGCCAATGCCGGAATTAAAGTAATTTCTCTCTTTATTAAAATAGAATATATTTATTTTGTCCAAGGAAACTACGAGGACAACAAATTAAATTACATTCAGATAGTATAACAATTGGTATGTTTGCCTAGTGACAAACATCAATACAATAAGCTTATTATAATTAATAGAATGATATACAAAATGATAAAATTCAAAATAAAACATAAAATTCCGAATAGAACAAAGAACAGCTCTATAAAAGAGTTTTTAACGTTTTTAAGAACGAAAGAGTTTTTTTCAAATAAAATTCATCTCTAATTTTCATCTTGCTTAATTTTTAAGAAATCAGTTGTTACTAAGGATTCAATTATCAAAAAATATTAAAATCAAGAAGAAAAGTACCGTCGCATTATTTTTTGCTTTCGTTTTTAAAAACATTGTGAACTTCAGCCTCATTTATATTATCAGTGCTGATGCTTTAATTCGAATCAAAGACAATTTTAAACCTTTTTTAAAATTGATTGAGTTTCCGACGAAGTCTGAAAAACGATCATTTTTAACAACTCTATTGTAAAATACCTAAAAATTGGAAAATTGAGGGTTTAATTTTCTTTTTTTTTTGAAGGGATGTGGATATCGAGGCGCAATTCAGTTTAAATCAATCGAGAGCCGAGGAAATTACGATGAGAGAGGATTATGGAAGTCTGTCGTTAGCTACTCACGATCAAGGATTTGGTGATATGAGTTTCGACGCGGAACCACCGGAATTACTTCGTCATGCGACGAGTATGGAACCCACGCTAGATCAAGTAATTTTTCTTCACTTACACTTGTAAATATTCTAGATTTTCCAAAATGGGATGGAATTGTAAGAAAAATTGACGAATTTTTGCAGGGGCACATGTTGTTCAGCGAGCCAGGAATGGAGCCGAGTTTGGAGCAAAAGGAGAAGGAACCAGTGGCTGGAACGTCGGCAACAGCGCAGCCGATGGATATTGACACTCCAATTCGAGACGATGGTTTCGGTGGTCACTTAGGCCAGGATATTATTTGTAAGATACTTAAACTATGTATTTTTATTCTTTATTTTGTATTTTTACTCTTTCATCATTTTGGTTGAAAAGTATTTTAATATCCAATGCTTAAAATTCAATTCAGAGTTGAGAAATTTTCAATTCAGGTCAGGGAAATAAGGGAAAAGTCATGTTCCTTAAGTTTCGAACGTTCAAATGAACGACAATATTTTTTTCTTCTAATTTGTATTTTTCTTTACAAGAAAAATTATTTTTTATATTAAAACAAATTAATTCTAAACTAAATATTGTTTAATTTCAATTATTTTTCTTTTTTCGATAGTAATTTTCCAAGAAATACTTAAAGTGAACAAAATTTTCGTTCATTTGAACGTTCAAAACTTTAGCCCCATGAAAAGTCAGGGATTTTTATTAAAGTACTGAAGAAAATTAAATTTTTAGAATTCATACACGGAGAAAAATATAAAGTAACTTTTACTACTTTCAGTTTTGTATATTATTATTGGTATCTTTTACTAATTTCGTAGTAATTTTTGCTACGAGAATTGAATTATTTAAATATTTTTGTAAATTTATAAAATAATATAATTTCAAAAATATAATTATATTTATAGACAGTTTTTAAAGAGGGACAAATAAACTTCTTTAAAATATAAACTTTTACAAACTTTCCAATTGTTAAAATTTTCAATTTGTTAAAATTATTATTGTGAATTCAAGTACCTTTTTCTTTAAAAAATTTTAATTACTATTTTTCAAAAAACTATTTTTTAAAACATTCCAAATTAAATTTTTCAAATTTTAATAACTTTTGTAAAATAAATATTTAACTAATTATTGTTCTGTATTTGCTTAAAATTTCAAAATACTTGAAAAATTCGAAGTCCAAGTCTCATAAAATTTAATTAATTTTCACGAAGTTAAAGTCCACAACGTTGATCAACGAAAAAAATTTATTCAATTTATTCCAAAATTATTTTTAATTTAATATTTATTTAGATAACAATTATTATCAGAACATAAACATCAATCTATTTTTACTAAATATTTTTATGGCTATATGGCTGCTTTATTTTTTTAAAACTTAAGTGAATAATTTTTTTCGTTGATAAACGTTGGGGGCTTCAACGTCGTTAATTTTCTTGAATTTTGGAAGAATATTATTCAAAATTGAATTTTTGGAAGCTAACAAATTAAAACACTACACATTTAACACAATTTCCCACACATTTTTTTACACACAGTCTACAAGTTAACTTTCCTTCTTTTTACATATCAATTTAAACTATACAAAACAAAACATTGTAATAACACAACGCTAACTTAAAGTGAGAACATATTTTGTCGATTATTATAATATAATAATAATTTTACTTAAATATTTCAAAATTAATAGAATTTTAGGAATTGCTTTTTCAATTTTCATAAAAAGATGTTCTGAATATTTGAATTTGAAATTTTAGAAACTTTATTAATAAGACAATTCTCCTTTTTAGCGGGTGGATTATTCGAAGGGGGTCTTTTCGATGAAGCGCCGATGGGAGAAGTACCTGTACCTGAAGTTAGTTCGATTGCTGATCAGCAGGAAGCCGTGTCCGCTGCCGCGGTGACTGCGGCGTCAATTCACCAAGACTCGGACGATGACGATATGGGCGATCACTTTGGAGGTGGTGCGCCTTCTCCAATGGGTGGAATGAGGTAAATTGAATTTTCATTTTGCAATCCCTTTTTTTTATCGTATTTGAACTTCTTCTATACTCTTTTTGTTGTATTTCTCCAAAAGTAGCAGTGATGGTTCGAGAGCAGCGACTCCGGCTATGGCGAGTGACGATCTCACGGACAGAGCGAGTGTTGCTAGTCGTCGATTTACTCCCGCGCCGCCTTCAATTGCTGAAGATCATGCAATGGATTCAATTGAGGATATTCCACCACCAGTGCAGGAACAAACGACCTTACTTCATGACGAGGAGGAGAGTTTTGCTCTCGCACCCGTCGACGCCTCTGCACTCAAGGGTAAATTTTGCTTTTCTCTTTTTTAAGATATTCTACATTTCAATTTCTTTTAAATCGAGAAGAAATAATTTTAGGAATTAATCCAGATATTTACCTGGATTATTTTTTTTACAGTATCAATTACAGTTTTTACAGTATCGATGAATTTTAATTTGAAAATTTTCAGGTTTCACGAAAGCGAAACGCAAGCGCAAGTTGATTGTGGACGAAGTGAAAAATATCTCCGGTGAGGAGATGAAGGCACAACTTTCGGATACAAGTGATATTGTGACGACTTTGGACTTGGCGCCACCGACGAAGAGATTAATGCACTGGAAGGAAACCGGAGGTGTTGAGAAGTTGTTTGCCCTCCCAGGAAGACCGATACCCGCCCGAGTGTTGTTCAAGGTTGGCGAAATAGCAAAGTTGTTTGTTTTTTTTTATTTAACAATATTGTAATTTTCTTTTTTTTTTTGGTTTTAGAATTACCAGAGACATTTGACGAGTAAATCCTACGATCACGAGGACTTTGGTAGAATCGGTGGCGAGGAGGACGCAATGCCCTTGGAACAAATGAGAGAAGCCGGCGAACCGGAACTAACGTTCGAGCAGAGCTTCTTGGGAAGACGATCGGGTCGCAAGCGCAAGGCCCCTGCCGACGAAGAGGTTCGTCAATTCTTATTTTTACACAAATGATCCACAATTTCAATTCAATTTCACAATTTCAATTTATCATTTTATCATCAATTATTTGAATTTTATCATCAACTATTTAAATTTTATCATAAATTATTTAAATTTACCATAAATTATTTAATCTAGATGATAAATTCCCTTTTTCTGTTTAAAAAAAATAGTTTTTTCTTTTTTCCTCGCAGTTGAGACAGTCGGATGACTTTGGACAATTGACGATAGGAACTGAGCCAGTGGACGGACCAAGTTTGATGCCTCAAACGCCAATGGCACCAACGCCCATGCCCGCTGAGATTTCAATGCCCCAGGAGCCGTCGATTCCCGATATTTCGGGAATGATGGCGTCTGTTGAGCCATCGGAAATAATGGAACCAGTGCCGGAAGTGCCGGCTTCTCTCAGCTTGGACATTCCGCAAATACCAGCGAGCGACGTCAGTTCACTTCTTGGAACGAGTGATGAACCACAAATTCCACAAGTGGATGACCATTTAGAGCAACCTTCGCAAACGCCACTTCATCCCGGATCAAGTATGGAACATTTGCCCGAAATTCCAATTCCCGAAGCAATTCCAAATCAAATGCAAGAACTGGAGCAATTACAAGATATGTCGCATTTACCCCAAATGGAAAATATGGGTTACGATCAGGTTTGTAGCAAGATAAATGAATTTAAAAAAAAGGAAAAGAATATTTTGTTTCAAATTCAATTTTTTTTTTAGACTCAGCCTCCAGTTTCCTATATGGGATTCGACGAGCATCAACCTCCGGCGCATACACCTGGCGCCATTTCGGAAAGAGGAGGACCCGCGTCGCCTTGGAATCAGGACGATTACGAATTTCCCCCTTCCGTTGGACCGGTAATTTTCTAATAACTTGATTAAAATGGAAATTAACATTATTCAGCTTTTGTTTTATTAATTTCTTTCGTTTCTTTTGTGCAAATTTCCAGCAAGAAGAACAACAAGTGGACGAAACGTACGAGCAGTTTGAGGAACGTGTTCTTAATAAGAGAGCAGCGCATATGTACCATGTAATAAAAAGTAAATTGGACACCAAAGACAGATTAACACTCGCTGAAATGGCATACAAGAATAATCGAAAACAGGTAAGAATTTTCCTCCCTTATTCATTTTTACAGAGTTTCCACGTAATCTGGAAACCTGGAAAACCTCTAAATGTCAGGGAATTTTATAAAAATTGAAAAAAACCTCGAAATGTCAGGGAATTTTGATCGAAATCCTGGAAAATCTATTTTTGAAATCTAATTTTACTGAAATGTTCAAAAACTAATTCAATTTTAAAAGAATTGCAATTACAATTTTTATAAGTAGATGAGCTTGAAAGAATTTTCATTAAAAATTTTGTAAAACTTCAATTTTAAATGAATTTCATTTAAAAAAAATCTAGATTCTTAAAAAACCTAAACTAAAATTCTTCTTAAATTATTTTAAAAAATTTAATATATATTTAATTGATTATTTAAAAATAACGGATTTATAGGACGATTTTTAGTAAAAGCTCTAAAACAAATACATATTATTGGAGAAATTCGATTATTTTCAGAAAAAGTAAAATTCTTTTCAAAAATTCAATTACTCTCTTTATCTTTTATTATTTATTCTTCAAAGAATTAAAATATTTTCACGAAATTTCATTAAAATTCTTTTGTGACAATTTAATTTTTTTTAAAAATAATTTTAATAAAATTCTTCGTGGAAATTTAATTGATTTCAAAATGTTGTCATTAAAATTCCATTATTTTCAATGTTTGCTATTTGAATAAAATTTCGCAAAACAATTCAATTATTTAAACAATAAAACTATTTAAAACTTAAATTTTAATAACATTCGTCTGAAGAATGCAATTATTTTCAAACAGCGATATAATTCATCGCAAAAATCCAATTATGTTGGAAAATTTGCAACAATTCTTGTCAAACTTTCAATTGTCTTTATAAATAATAACATTTTTCTCCGAAATTCAATAATTTTCTCAAATATTAATAATATTCTTGTCAGAATTTCAATTATTTTTAATATCCAATTTTTATCGAATTTCTCAAGAAATGAAATTATTGTTTCTCAATGTTTTGAAAAACATTAAATTATTTAATAAATTATTTATTTTATTAGTGAAAATAATTATAGAATTTTCTAATAAATATTGATTTAGAAATAAATTTGAGTAAAATTTTTCGATTTTAATTGAATATTCACATTCAAAAATATTTATTTACTTGAAAATTCTACGAGAATTCATTTATTTCACTCTAAAAAAAATTTTATTAAATAGTTGAACTTTTTTTAAAATTGAATTTTCTTGAAGAATCAACAAATTTTTTAAATAATAATTGAATTCTTCTGAAACATTTTAATAAATTTTTATTAAGTAATTGCATTTTCGAATTGATAAAAATTTTGTATATTAAAAACTATTGAAATTCTGATAAGAATTTTATTAAAATTTTTGAAAATAATTGAATTTTGAAGAAGAATTTCATTATTTATAAAGATTATTTCAATTTTGACTGGAATTTTTGACAATTTTGAAACACAATTGGATTTTTGTGAAGAATTATGTTAGTTTTTAAAAGAATCGATTTCTTGGGGTTTTCATTAACTTTCTTATTAATAATAAACGTAGTTTTTGAAGACCTGGAAAAATTACGTTTTTTAACTTGAAAAAAAAGTCAGGGAATTTGAAAAGGGTAAAAGCGTGGCAATCCTGTTTTTTCTTTGTTTTTCATTACTATTAATTAATTGTATTAATCTTTTTTCATTCTATTTGCATTGAAAGTTAGTTTTTCGATTTTTTTAAAATATTTCTAATCGACTAGAACTACAATTTTGCCTGATTTCTAGTTTATTATTTAAAATTCATAAAATATTAGAAAATATTTTTAAAAAAAATAATAATTTCTCTTTTTTTACAGGCTGCACAGAAATTCTACACACTTTTAGTCCTAAAGAAATTTCAAGTGTTGGAACTATCGCAAGAATATTCCTACGCGGATATTGTTGTAACCAAAGGACCCAAGTTTGAAAATCCAGCGCT
Source organism: Leptopilina drosophilae (assembly GCA_032873175.1). Taxonomy (NCBI): domain Eukaryota; kingdom Metazoa; phylum Arthropoda; class Insecta; order Hymenoptera; family Figitidae; genus Leptopilina; species Leptopilina drosophilae. The sequence continues at coordinate 6,127,828 of CM065483.1, forward strand.
TTAAAGAGAGAAGTAGAGAAAAAAAACAAAAATAAATATCTTTATTTTTTATCGGAAAAAGAAAAGAAAACCAAACTTATTGCTGAAAAAAAAATAGAAATGGAACTATGCATATTTACTTATTATTTTATTATTATAAAACATAAGCACTGACGGGGATTTAATCACACGTCTCAACTAATATTTCCGTTTATTTTTTCTTGGAAAAAAAATTACTCCCTGAATATATATATATTTTTTCGTTTCTTTAAAAATAAAACACAGTGAAATTAAGCATAAAAAATTATAGAAGAGCAATTTTTTTTTCAAGAAAAAAACTTTGAGAAAATAAAATATGGGAGCACAAAAAAATATGTTTAAAAACATTACCGAAATATTAGTCGTTACTTTGATTTAAATTGTTTATTTCTTTTTACTGGTAAAGAAGAGAGAACCCGTCATTTGTGTCGAGCGAGGAAAATGTTTTCTCGAAACTAAATTATTTAGAATGTTATTATTATCAATAGTAGATCTTGAATATTTATTTCGCAATTCCGGCGAGGATCTCATATTGACGATATTTCATCGGGATTTCACAGTTTAAAAATTAAACGTATCTCGATTATAATTTTTTTTATTTTTGACTTTAATAAATTGAAAAAAAAAATTTTATAAAGAGTAGAAAATTTTTCTATAAAATTTCTTCGTGGAAGAATTTTGTGATAAATACGATAATAAACGTATAATTTTTGAAAGTTTAGGAATTCTTTTTTTTTAGAGAAGAATCTGAACATTTTTCTCGTGAATAGAAAAAGAAAATTTATGTCGCGCTTTTTTTGGCTTTGAACGTGATGTAAAGAAAGTTAATTAAAGTCAATTTCAGGAAAGAAAGAAATAGAGATACGTCTAATTTTATTCACTTTGTACGGAATTTACAAAATGAATTCCTTTCGAAGATGCCTTTGGATTTATACACATAATATAAATATATTAAGAATTAACAAAATATTGAATATATATCACTTCTTTTTATTAACATTATTTTTTTTTTGTCTATTTGAAAATTTTTTCTTCTACGTGTTTCATCTTCTCCCATGGGGTGAATTTTCGATTCTTTTCGACTGCAAATTTAACTCCACAACTTTCTAATAATATGTATATGTCAATTTATGAGAAATTTAGTTGAAATTTAATCGAGTTTAATTTGTAGTCGACAAAATAGAGAATGTGAATGAAAATTTTCCTTATGATGAAGAAAAAAAAATTATTTCTCTATTCAGTTATTAGTTTATGAAAAAAAATTTGATAAAAGTAAAAAAAAATAAATATTTATCGAGTACAAGTAAATTTTAGAGTTTTAACGAATTGTTTACGATTTTCTTTTTAATTTGTCTAACGTCTTTTTTTATGGAATTAAGAAAAAAAAAGGAATTTAAATATATTGTTGGGTGTTTGGAAGTGATACGTATTCTTCTAGTAAAAAAAAAACTCTTTAGTGATAGATACACGATTAATAGTTTGTATAAAATATTACGTTGCATAGAGGCATACTTTATTGGTATTGAGAACTATAATGACTATGCTTGAAGTTTCATATGTATCTAATAGTTTTGTTATAGAAGATAATTTTTAAAAAATCATTAATTGTAATATATTATGAAACATATCGATAAAATCAAGAAAAAAAGATGTTTTGATATTTTCTTTTAAAACCATAATTCCTTAAAATGTATTTTTTCAGAATACAGGGCTCTGATTGTGCGACTTTTTCCACTTTTTTCGACTTTTCTAAGGAAATGTGACTTTTTTTGACATTTTTGTGAAAAGATGTGACTAATCGACTTTTTCGGGATTTTTTTAGTAAAATGCGACTGAAATTTTTAAAATTTTCAGAAAATTAAAGTTAAAGGAAAAAGTTTTAGTAAAAAAAAAATGTTCTGTTAAGTTTATTTACAGATTTCTTTCAAATTTTTCAAAAAAACATCAATAACTTCTTTTTTAAATAAATATTTAATTGTTATTTCTCCATAAGAATTAAAATTGTATTTTAAAAATAGTTGAAATTGTGGAAAGAATTAAAAAAAATTTGAAAATAATTTAATTTCTGCGATGAATTTTCTTATTTTTTAAGATAATTCAATTTTGCAAAGAATTCTATCAGAACTTTTGAAAATAATTAATTTCCGTGATGAATTTTATTATTTATGAAGATAATGATAATTTTGACGAGAAATTTAAAAAAAATTTTGAAAATAATTGAATTTCTGCAAAGAATTTTATTACTTTTAAAAATAAATGAATTTCTAGGATGAATTTTATTGTTTATAAAGATAATTACAAATGTACAGAAATAAATAAATAAATAATTGAAATTGTGAGAAGAATTTTATTAAAATTCTTTGAAAATAATTGAATTACAGAGAAGAGTTTTATTATCTATAAAGATATTTGAATTTTTGAACAGATTTTTATTAAAATTGTTTAAAAGTAATTGAATTTTGATATTTATAAAAATAATTGAAATTTTGAGAATTAAAAAAAAAAATTGGAAATAATTGAATTTCTGCGAATAATTTTTTTTACTTTTGATGAAAATTGAATTTTGTAAAGAATTGTATCAAAACTTTTGAAAATAATTAAATTTCCATGATGAATTTTTTTATTCATGAAAATAATGATAATTAGACGAGAAATTAAAAAAAAATGTGAAAATAATTGAAATTCTGCGGAGAATTTTATTACTTTTGAAAATAATTGAATTTACATGATGAATTTTATTATTTATAAAATTTTGACGAGAAATTTAAAAGAAATTTTTGAATGTAATTAAATTCTTGCCAAGAATTTCATTATTTTTTAAAATAAATGAATTTAAAAAAAAAAATTTATTATTTATAAAGATTATTGAAATTATGACAGGCATTTTATTAAATTTGTTAAAATAATTGAATTTTGGAAAAGAATTTTATTATTTATAAAAATAATTGAAATTTCGAACAGATTTGTTAAAAAAATGTTAAAAATACCTAATTAAAATTTTGCCATGCATTTTATTAAATTTTGTTATATATTATTCCAGATTGTTTGATATTAAATTATGTGTTGGCGAGAAATGTGATTTTTTTACAATTTTGACAATTTCGTGTTTCTTTTTTGGCGATTTTTTCCTAAAATTTCATTCTACTTTTTTCCGACTCTTTCGGAAATTTGATGCGACTTTTCGTGACTTTTGTTGTGAATTCATGAGACTAAAGCGACTTTTCTTTGAGTCTTAAAGACGACCCAAGCCCTGAAAATATTTTCTAGGATCAGGGGAGAGAAAATAATTTTTTTTTAGTTTTTTAGAATAGAAAGCTTTATTTTCGACGATTAAAAAATTAATACATTTTTTTTTATTCTCCAGAAAGCAAAATCGAGTGTGATGATTAATTTATTGATGAGTATAAATTACGTTTTTAAAGTGTCAATTATTCGTGACAGATTCTCGTAATAAAAAAAAAGAAGAATTATCACGTGATTGATAAAAAATAGTAAAGTTTTTTTTTGTGAAATGTAAACGTATGGAATATTTAATAGAACTCAATCCTCTAATTCTCCGGCGGCCATTGCATCTTGATAGGATTTATCTTTCGAACGATCCGGATCGAGTTTGATCATATCGTCAATTCGGAGAATTGTAATTGCCGCCTCGGTGGCAAATTTGAGGGATTTTATTTTCGATATTGCTGGCTCGAATACGCCGGCTTTTTTGTTATCCCTCACGGTGCCTTCCACTAAATCGAGTCCGATCCTAAAAAAGGAAATTTTTCAATACAATCATTTTTTCATTGCCAATACATTACAAAAATAATGGTAATTGATTATTTTAGATTTATTATTTTAGATTTATTGCTTTTGCGAACCATTTAAGATGAGCGTGATCGACTTTCGTCTGACTGGAATTGTGATAAGCTCGTAATTTTGCGACGAGATCGGTCGCGTCCTGTGCTGCGTTCACTGACAATGTTTTTGGAATAACGAGCAATGAACGAGCGAATTCGGCAATCGCGAGCTGCTCCCTTGAACTCTGAAATAAAAGCGCAGAAATCATTAAACTCTACTTGTTCCAAAAGAGAAATTTTCGAATACTTAATTACAAATTAAAAATATTTAATATTTAATTACAAATTAAAAATATTTAATATTTAATTACAAATTAAAAATATTTAATATTTAATTACAAATTAAAAATATTTAATATTTAATTGCGAATATTTAAGTATAAAATTTTATAATTATAAAAATGAAAAATTACCAAAGAAGTGGCAAAGTTTTCCAAATAGATGGAGAGTGCAGCTTCGACGCAACCACCGCCGGCGACGACGTTCTTGCTTTCCATGACGCGTTTAACGACACACAAGGCATCGTGAACTGATCTCTCCATTTCGTCGCAATAGAAATCATTTGGCCCTCGCAAAATAATGGAAGCCGCTGTTCTTGCTTTCGGTCTGAAATTTAACGAAATTTAATTTTCTTTTTCCCTGACGAGCGATAAAATTGTTATTTTACATTGGGAAAATATTTAAAATTGTTATTTTATAATGGGAAAATATTTAAAATTGTTATTTTATATTGGGAAAATATTTAAAATTGGAAATATTGTTCCTTCAACTAATTACCCTTTAATGAGAATGAGTTCGTCGTCGCAGACCAATTCCTGAATGACTTCGGCAGCTTCGCCAAGGGAACTTGCTTCGAATGTCTCCTCGCCCTCCATGTTTGTCAGTGATGTCAAAAATTGCGCGCCAGTTGCTTTTGCAATTCGCTTCATGTCGGCCTTCTTGCAACGTCGCACTGCCATTGCGCCAGCCTCGACGAAATACTATCCGAAAACAATAAATTAATTAATAGAAAGAAATTTATCAGTGTAAAAATTACCCAGTTTTTAATAATTTTAGTTTTCGAATATCAAATCAAAAATTAAAAAACATAATTAAAAATTAAAAAACATGATTAAACATTAAAAAACATAATTAAAAATTAGAAAACATAATTAAAAATTAGAAAACATAATTAAAAATTATAAAAACATTAAATTTAAGATTAAAAAAACATTGAATTAAAAATGAAAAACAATTAAATTAAAAATTAGTCCCTGCAATCGTAAAATAAGAATTAATTTCCGGATTTACTTTAAGGCAGAGATCATCAATTCCACCGCTCAAGAGAACAACATTAGCGCCGGCGTTGATAATTTTATGAACACGCTCCTTGGTGATGTCGAGTTCACGCTGACGAACGGCCTCCAATTTTTCAGGATCAGTGATGAGGACCTCGACGCCCATTTTCATTTTAGCCTTTTGAAAACCAAAGTCCAAGCAGGCAATTTTTGCGTTCACAATTTTCTTCGGCATTGCTTGCGAAGCGACTGTGCAATTAAGCGCGTAACCATTCACGAAAAGTGATTCTCGAACACTTTTTCCATGTGCCTTCAATACATTCACGGCTTTTATCGGATAAATATGTCCACCTTTGCCATCGTTTATTTTCACCGCATTCGCAGCGTCCACAACCATATTGCCAAAGAAGTTCGCATCTCTATTGTATCGACGAGTTAAGAAAAGTAAATTGGAATATTTTTCCTTAAAAAAAAAAACTATGGAAAATAATAACTCGATAACTTTCTTACAACAGGGCTCAGATCGTCTTTAAGACTAAAAAAAAAGTCGCTTTAGTCGCATAAATTCACAACAAAAGTCACATAAAACTTCCGAAAGAGTCGGAAAAAAGTCGAATAAAATGTTAGGAAAGTAACGCCGAAAAGGAAACACGACATTGTCAAAATTGTAACAAAAAATCACATTTCTCGCCAACACATACTTTAACATCAAACAATCTGGAATAATATTTAATAAAATTTAATGAAATGCATGGCAAAATTTTAATTAGGTACTTTTAACATTTTTTAAACAAATCTGTTCGAAATTTCAATTATTTTTATAAATAATAAAATTCTTTTCCAAAATTCAAATATTTAAAAAAAATTTAATAAAATGCCTGTCATAATTTCAATTATCTTTATAAATGATAAAATTTTTCTTTAAAATTCATTTATTTTCAAAAATAATGAAATTCTTCCTCAAAATTCAAATTACTTTTAAACATTTAAAAAAAACTGTTCAAAATTTCAATTATATTTATAAATAATAAATTTCTTCTCTAAAATTCATTTATTTGTTAAAATAATGAAATTCATCGAAAAAATTCAATTACATTCAAATTTTTTTTTAATTCCTCGTCAAAATTTTATAAATAATAAAATTCATCATGGAAATTCAATTATTTTCAAAAGTAATAAAATTCTCCGCAGAATTTCAATTATTTTCAATTTTTTTTAAATTTCTCGTCCAAATTATCATTATCTTCATAAATAAAAAAATTCATCATGGAAATTTCATTATCTTCAAAAGTTCTGATAAAATTCTTTGCAAAATTCATTTATCTTCAAAAGTAAAAACAATTATTCGCAGAAATTCAATTATTTTCAAAAAATTTTTGTTTTAATTCTCAAAATTTCAACTATTTTTAAAAATATCAAAATTCTTCTTCAAAATTCAATTACTTTTAAACAATTTTAAAAAATCTGTTCAAAATTTCAATTATCCTTATAAATAATAAAATTCTTCTCTAAAATTCAATTATTTGCAAAGAATTTTTATAAAATTATTGTCATAATTTTAATTATCTTTAAAAATACAAAAATCCATCCTAGTAATTCAGTTTTTTTTCAAATTCTTTTTTTTATAAAATCTTATAATATAAAAAAATGGTTTTATCACTAGGTCATCTTTAATTATTATAAGACATAAAGACATCGATTGCTCCGAGTCGAAGACTCGTAGTGATCGATTTCTTCATGTTTTATAACAATTTTTTATAAGTACCTTAATTTCAAAAAAGTTTGAATTTGAATCTTTTGAAGAATTTTAATTCTTATGGAGAAATAACAATTAAATATTTATTTAAAAAAGAAGTTATTGATATTTTTTTGAAAAATTTGAGAGAAATCTGTAAATAAACTTAACAGAACATGTTTTTTACTAAAACTTTTTCCTTTAACTTTAATTTTCTGAAAATTTTTAAAATTTGAGTCGCATTTTACTAAAAAAAATCTCGAAAAAATCGAATAGTCGTTTTTTTTACAAAAAAGTCGAAAAAAGTTGCACAATCCGAACCCTGTTACAACGTTTTAATAAAAAATAATAACTTTATGACTTCTTTAGAATGTTTAGAAAATAATAACTCAATTACTTCCTTAGTGTGTTAATAAGAAAATAATAACTCGATTACTTCTTTAGAGTGTTAATAAGAAAATAATAACTCGATTACTTCTTTAGAATGTTAATAAAAAATAACTCGATAACTTCTTCAAAATGTTAATTAAAAATTAAAAAATCGAGAACTTCTCTAAAATGTTAGTAAAAGTTAGTATAATTATTAAATATTTTTTATCATATTTTCATGTTTATCTAAAATACTCAAGAAAGAAAAGGATACGCTCCGATAATTTTGCTGGACATGGAAGTTTTTGCAACGTTTACGAGACAATCTCTGCCAAGCTCGTCAGAACTGATTGTCAAATGTTCCATAATGTACTTACACGCTTCTCTGAAAGAGAAAACAAATGAATATGAAGAATTGTTTAAAAACAAAATTTTACAGCTGCATAAAGAAAAAGTTAAGAACCTACTTGCACGCTAGTCTGTAACCACTGATAACAGACGTGGGGTGGATTTTTTGTTTCACAAGCTCGTCGGCATTTTTCAACAATTCAGCTGCAATAATTACCTGCGTAACAAATTTTTCTTGAAATTAATTTTAATTTAATTTAATTTAATTAATTCTTAAATAAAAAAATGCATTAATTTCAATTAATGGGAAATTTCTCGTCCACATATTTTCAACTATACACTGAAAGAAAATGTATATTAAATTTTGTAAAAGAAAAAATTTGAGGAAAAAGTGCAACCAACCGAAATTTTGATATAAAAAAGACTAGACTTTAAAAAAAAATTATGTGGAATTTAGTAAATTCATATCAATCAAAAATCTTAATATTTAATATAATTGTACTAAAATTCATATAACTTTTTTTTTAAAGTTTAGTATTTTTTATATAAAAATTTTGGATTGTTGAAAACTTTTTCTTCAAACTGTAAAATACTTTTACAAAATTTAATATAAATTTTCTTTCAGTGTATCAATTTAAATTTGATTTAAAATAACGTACGACTGATGTTGTGCCGTCTCCAACTTCCTCGTCTTGAAGTTGAGCCAGTTCGACTAAAACACGAGCAGCCGGATGTTCAACATCCAAAAGACGTAAAATCGTTGCTCCATCATTTGTCACGGTCACGTCCTGAAATTAAATAAATTTAATTCATTTTTCAATTTTTTATTCAATTAAATAAATTTATTTTTAATTTAATTAAATAAATTTCATTCATTTTTCAATTTTTTATTTAATTAAATAAATTACATTCATTTTTTAAATTTTTTATTTAAATAAATAAATTTAATTCATTTTTTACTTTTTTATTTATTTAAATAAATTTAACGTATTTTTTAATTTTTTATTTAATTAAATAAATTTTGTTAAACAAAATTTTCTTTTCACAATTCTCTCTCCCCCCCAAAAAATGTATTCACTCATTTATTAAAATTAATTATCAAACGCAGTTTACCTGGAAAAAACTACAGTAAAATAACACTTTCAAAATTTATTGAACAAAATTCTTGAATAGAAATAATTTTAATTTACTTACCCCAATATCGTCAACCATCATTTTATCGAGACCAACGGGTCCCAAGGAACTCTTGACAATGTTGGAAATTGCAGAACATGCCATGACTATAAATATCAAAAAACATGTTCAATTAACATTATAGTAGATACCTTAACAAAATTGTTTATTTACAACATAAACAAATTGAATTAAAAAATTTTATTTGCTCCAAAAATGATTTTAATTCACCATTAAATAATTAAGCCACAAATACATCTTTTCATCCAAAAAAAATAAGAAAATAAATCCTAAAAGTTAAAAACGAAAACAATTTTTAAGATTTTTAGGATTTTTAGTATTTTTAGAATTTTAAAACATCCAAGACATCGATAGACATCGCAAAGAAAGAGGTTATGATTTCTTACCATTTTGTGTTCTAACCGGAGCTCCGGACTGTCGAACGCCTCCAACTACTAAAGGACTCGCAATTGTTGACATTTTGCCTTACGATTGTTTATTACACTTAATAATTACGTTTTTAATAATAAAAAGAGTAATTGATGAAATCCTTACAGAGCCGCGTGTATGAACGAAACAGTCACAAAAGGCTTGAAATAATAACAATTGAAGATCACGCCTTAAAGAAGTTTCTTCTCCATGTGGGCACCTCTCTCTCTCATTGGTTCATTTTTCCAACAGTTTCAAATTCCATTCGCTACACTTCTGGACAATTTTCAATCCCACCAATCACAAGCTTCGTTTCTTTCGAAAATTCCAAACGAAATACATTTTGCTAATAAATTTTCGGAAAATTAACTTTTTTCCTCATTATTTAAACAATTTGAACTTTTAATTACGCGGGGGAATTATTCTTTTTGTTTTTATAAATTTGAAATTATTTACAAATTTAATTTTACCACACAGAGCGATCGTCGAATCGAAAGTGAGTCAATTCTTCATTTTGTGACCATATTTGGTCAAGTTTGTGGTATTTTTATCCAAAAGGAGTAACTTTCTTTTTTATTAAAAATCATAATCTCTACTCTGGGTTGGTTAAAATGATATTTATGATATTTACCGAAAATTTGTGAAATAGATTCAAATTGTAGAAGTTAATTCTTAATTTAGTCAATTTTCAAAAATGTTTTTAATTTTTAATTTAAAAATTTGTCTTTTTTTCTATTCAGTCTAATTTTCTTTTAATTTTAGTTTATTTTATTTTTTGTGAGAATTTATATTATAAACATTTTATATGATAAATAGAAAGAATAAAAGAAAGTGTCAGCAAGAAAAATTTTATTCTTTTATTTCACTAGGTTTTTCAAACAATTCCTTAATAGAGGCTCGTTTTGTCTTCTTTTCTACCTCTATTCGAAAGATACTGTAGTATTTTAAAATATTTTCTGAAAGAAAAATATATACAACATTGTTAATTGATAGTTTAAACGAATATAAATATTTATTATATTTATTTTTATTATTATTAACTTTTTTCCAGCTGGTATTTTTTCTGATTTGTCATAAAAACTTAATTTTATCATTTCCCTGTTCTTCCCTGATTTTCAGAAAAACATTTCACTTTGATCCTGACTCTAAAGAATATTTTAATTTACTCTTAAAATTATTAAACACTCAACAACTAATTTAAATACAATTGGAATAAAATTTTTTTCAAATTTTTACTTTTACAAAATTGTTCATTAACAGTAAGGAAAAATTTAGATTTTCCCAACATTTTCGGTTGTAAACATTTTCGAAATGCAATTATTTCTAAAAATTCATCATATAATAGTTCTATTTAATTATTATTCAAAACTTTAACTAAAATTCGATTTTAAACCAATTTTTATTTGAAAATTTTAGAAAAAAATTGAATCATTTTTATTTTTTAATGAAAATTTGTACATGGAATTAAATTTCTATGAAATGATTACTTTTGAAAATTAAATATTTTGAATTATAGAAATTGTTCAAAAGACTAAGTTCTTCAAAACTAATTAAATTCATTCAAGATTAAAATTTCAAATTCGAACCTTTGGGAAATTTATTTATTTACGAAAATTGTAAACGGAACTCTTTTAAAATTCAATTTTTTTAAATATTTTGGTAAAATGATCAGTGAAATAATTTCCGAGTAATAATTTTATGAGAATTCTTAAAAAAATTAAGTTACTTAAAAAGAAATTATTTTGTTGTTATTAAATAAAATATTTTACATACCTACAACTTTTTTATCTAAATTATACTGTTCGGCTATATTATCAGCCGTATAAGTTTGCCTATTTTCCGCATTCTTTGAGAGGAAAGTTTGTAAATATTCTAACGAACATTTTCCTTCCTTTAGATTATTAACGTAATAATAATTAAAATCTTCGAATTCAAACGTTTTTCTAGACGTTGGTAAAGGTTTTAGTGGATCTTCTTCAATTCTTGAATCCGGCTACAAAAAAAATAGGATTTCAATACGTTTCACAATATTCGAGAGAAGAAAAATTTTTAATTCTAGATAAATTGAAAAAAATCCAAACCTTTGTAACTGGATCCGTAGATTTTACATAAATGTCCTTCAAATGTTTATCCAATGTTGCATCTTTTATTTTTTGTTTCTCCATAAATTCCGGATCAACTGAAAATTGAAAGCAAAATTTCGTCTGATATTTTACCTGATTCTTTTCCGGAGTTTTTAAATTTTAAAATCACTTTATCAACTCACTGCTTTTCGATACTTCAATTTGCCTCAAAGTTGCTTCATATTGAGGAGCTGGAATTGGTTTTTCCTTAGAAATAAATTTATGCGCTCGCTTTTCAATATTTACATTTCGAATTGGTCGAGTTGCATTCGAAACAACTATTCTTATTGCATTTCCCATTTCGATTAACTAACAAAACTAATTATTTTACCTGAAAAATTAATTTTTCCTTATTTTTCTAAAATATTCATATTCAATAATTTTTAGTGTAAATAATATGAAAGTTACTTTATCAAATATACTGTCTATAAACAATAAACTTTTTGGCACATTTTGAAATCGGTTGTTTGCATCTTTTTTGACATAAAAATTAAAAAATGTAATTGAAATAAATATTTCTCTAAGAAAAAATAGTGTGGCGAATTAAAAAAATTAATAAACAATTTGAAACGAATTGTTAATTCATTTAAGATTTTTAAGTGAAAACTGACTGCTTATAGGTTAAGTACGAATAATATATACATATATAGATATCTTATATATACTTACACGTTGAAAGATTCCACATGACCTCTGAGAAAACTTCTTCCTCCTCTTTGCGAATAAAAAAAAACCAACCGCATGCGTTTTAAACTGATATAAAAAATCCTAAATGGAATGTCGGGTTCCTAAACCCACTTTATTCAGACCAAATGCAAATGCACTTTTCTGCAAGTGAATGCAATTTTCCATTTTCATGAAAATGCATTCCAGAGTGACCGATAATGCAGAGTAGTGTCAGGAAAACTGTCGATAAAATAAACAGTGACAATAACAATATTTAAATACCAATTTTCAAAAAGCGTTACATTCCTTCCTAGACTTCTTTTCACGAACCGTAAAAAATTGAAAATATTCCCAACTATCCCAACAATCGTCTACCTTACCTAAATTATCCCTTCAACTTGAAATTAACCTAAAAAAATTTGTCTAATTAAAAATAATCCTTCACCATTTGAATTTACCGCCATTTTTCATCTTTTCGATTCAAACAAAATATTTTTGTTTTTCACCAAATTTTGACAATAATTAATGACAAAAAATCGTTAAATTACTGATTAATGTGATTGCAAAATCTAATTGAATGAATTTTGTGAAAAATTCCACACTTTGCAATTCGGTGGGGACCGTAAATTACGAAAAAGAGTGTCAAGTCGGCACTTCAAAATGGCTGCCAGTTACTTAGTAATTTACGGCTGTATGTTTCTTTGTTGTCGCTCGTGCAATCGTGACCGGGAATCTGCAATTGGATTATTTGAAATAATCAGAAAATAGTGATTTTATCATTTAGTGAAGATCTCTTTGGTGAAAGTGGGAACTTGATAAAAAAGTGAGAAGGGAATATGCTCGCTATCCATACACTGGCATCACCGTTGCTTTCTTGGATCAAGAAATTCCTGGACGGAAAATCCAGCTGCACCCCCAAGAATTTATTGGATTATCCTAGTTTATAATTGTTAATGGGCAAAAAGTCATTTTACACATCTGTCTAGTAACAAGGTTAGAATTTATCATTGTTGCCTCATGAAAATCTGCACAAGGTTGCAGAAAAAGTGTGTCTCTCTATCTCTCTCTCTTTCTCTCTCTCTCTCTCTCAAATTTTCTGTGCTCAAAAAAAGCTGTTGTTTTTACCATCCTTTTTCTTTCATCAAAAAAAAATATTCTTTTTGGATAATAAATTTTTAATAATAAATTAATTAAATGAGAAAAAGGGAAGTTTTAGTGAAATGATAATTATGTGTCTTGGAAATATTGCAGTTTCTTCAATCCAGAATGTCATCCACCACTTTCGTGTCGTGTCAGTGACTTTTAAATTATTTTCTACTGATTGTGCCTTGAAATATTTTATCAACCTTGTGGGATATTTGTTTTGAAAAGTATCCTTTCAATACTTGAGGAGAATAAAAGAAAAATTGTGACAAGAATGCACTGATACTGGAAACACTGGTCGTCCTAAAATTCTGAAGGTATTGTCTCTTTGTGATTAATTGAAAATATTAAAAACACTTGACACTTTTTTTTATTTTTGTGTTTTTGGTTGAATCAGAGTTGCCATAGGTCAGGGAAAAGTCAGGAATTTTTTTTTTATTAAAGTACTGGGAAAGAAATTAAACTTTTAGAATTTATAAGAAAATTTAGAATTTTGGTGTCTTTTTTTGTTTTTTTTTCTCATAAAATATAAAAATTATCACGAATTAAATACAAAAGCTTTAGTATTTTTTTATATTTCTAATTTTCGTAAAATTGAATTGTAAACAAATGGATTTGAAAATTCTCAAGGAACTTTTCCAAAATTAATTGAATTCTTGCTGGAAAATTTTATTACATTTTTATAAATTATTCAAATTAAGTGACAAATTTTACTATGTATGAAAATAATTCAATTCATCGAATGTTATTAATTTTTATAACTAATTGAAATCCTGTGAGAATTTTATTATTTATTAAAATAATTGAATTCTAGCACAGAAGTTTTTATTAAAATTTTTGTAAATTAATCGTTTTTGAAAAATTTTATGTAAATTTAAATTATTATGAAACGGGAAGATACGAATTCAATTAGAACTTTAATTTTAATAATTGAATTATTGAATTAATATAAAAATATATTGTTTAATAAAAAAATACCAATTTTTCACAAATGGGATTATTCAATTTATTTGAATTTAAATAAACGTATTTTTTTTAACAGAAAGACTATTTAAATATTTTAAGAATGTTAATGTTTGACAATTAATAAAAGAATGTGTCGCAATTCGCTAAAGAAATTGCGCACACCAATTATGTTTTTAAAGTAAGAATTAATTGCAAAAAAAAGAATGTTAATATCAACAATTTACAATGTATAAAAAAAGAAAATAATTCACCCAATTAATATTCTTAGGAAAAAAAATAGAAAATTGAAAACATTCGCTTCCTATTATATTTTAATAGTCCGAATTATTGATCTTACTCATCCAGAAAATATGTCGGTCTTACGTGATTATAGAATTTCTTATATATAGATGAAATAGAGCTTTATTTTTTTTCTCTTTACTGATATGATATAAGATTATAAAAAAAGGCTTTCATTACATGTAACTAGAATAGTCATGTAAATTAAGTGAATTAATGTTTATATCTCTATTAAATGAACTGAGAAAACACTATTGTTAACTGATATTTTCATTTCTAGGGATTATCTCTGTTATGTAAACTAGAAAAATCTATAATCATAAATTATATGTATCTGGAATTTTAATGAATAATCAAGATAATTTTATTGAGAAAATTAAATGATCAATTATATTGTTTCTTTAGATTTTCTTTCTAAATTATGCTGCGATTTTGCTTAAGTAATTAATTATAAAGGTTTATTATTTTTCTGTAATTAACAAATTAATGTAAAAAGAAAGATCGTTAAATTAATTAAGCGAAAATGGGGAAACTAATATTGAATTGATCGGGTGTCTTAGCTTTTCTTTTTTTAAATATTCTTCTTGTTGGTAACGGATTTTGTCTGTATTTTGAAATTTTTTTCTTTTCTTATTGCGAAGAAGTGTATTTTTATTTATTTCTTTCTAAAAAATAATTGCTTTTCTTCTATTTATGATGATTTTTTTGATTTTATGAAATCAAAGTTGAAATTTTGAATTAAATAACCAAGTGTATTTGTTTTCTGTCCTCTAGATTGATTTATGTCGCAGGTGGATTGGAGCTAGGTCCCAGTGGGCCTAGCATGGGCCACTATGAATCCACCTGTGGTCAGCAAGTCGAGCACTCGTGGCTCAGGATACCATCAAAAGGCGTTAGCTGAAATTCGCAATTCCCTGCTGCCGTTTGCAAATATTGGTAAATGTGTTTTCCCTTTTGTCCTGGGAATTCAGAATTTTGTCCAATTTCAATTATTCTGTTGAATATATTTTAAAGAAGTAAAGGAATTCATGATTGAAAATTATTGCAGGTGGAACGGGAGAAGTTGGATCGAGTGCTGCAAGTACCATTTCCACGCTCTCGACAACTAGCGGAGTGAGTTCTGCGTCAGGTCTCAGTGGAATTTCCGGTGCATCTGGTTCGGCGGTTGATAAATCCGATCAACGTCAGGCCTTAGCTCAACTTTTAGCCATGGGCTACTCTGAGGTATTTATTTATTAGAAGAAATTGAAAAATATTGTTCACGGTTGCCGCAGGTCAGAAAAAAGTCAGGAAATTTAATTTAGTAATAGTAATTTATCAATTTAAAGAAATTTAATTATAGATTTTCAATTTAGTACTGCAATTTTCAATTTTGAACTGCAATTTTCAATTTAAACTTTTTTCCTTCAGGATATTGGGATGCGTGCGCTAAAAATAGCAGGTTGGCGTCTCGACTCGGCCATCGAGTTGCTGAAACAAACTCAGGGCGAATCGATGAACGGCCTCGGCAAACTAAACACGAAACTGATAAGAAAGCCGAGTCTCGAGCGCGAACTGAGTCTACAACGTGGAAGTCCAGCTCTCGACAGCGGAGCCGGAAGCTCAAGGTCCGATAGTCCTCGTTTAGCCGAACTGAGTCCACATCCGCAACTCAGTCGGCAATACTCGCCGAGCAGTTTCGTCGAGAGAGAACCACCGCCTCCACCTCCGCCGAGATGCAGCTCCACACCACCGCCGCCGCCTCCACCTCACGCTCCCTACAGTCAGCCCAACGTTCCCACCAACATGCAACAAATGCTCAAGCGGATGTCGCCCGCACCCGTCGTTCCAACTCGACCTCCACCCGCGACGCCCGGCAGTTCCGGCTCAAACTCCAGCTCCATAAATCCACCCCAACGGGGGACAAGTCCCGTCGCCAGCTCGAACGTCACCTCCAACGGACGACAACCCATGATCGTCCAGAACGGCCCTCAAGTTCAACAACAACTCACGCAACAAATCCAAGCCCTCAGTATTTACCAATCAAGCAACAGCAACTCCAGCACTCAAGTCGAACTCCCACCGCCCTATCCAATCGTTCCGCCGTCCTCCTCATCCGGCTCCGTTCAACCGCCCTCCTACAGCGCCTCAATGCAGAACCGACAGAGTCCCACTCAATCGCAACAGGACTACCGGAAGAGCCCCTCGTCGGGCATCTACTCCGGCCCCACATCCGCCGGCTCCCCCAGTCCCATCACCGTCTCCACAGTCTCGCCAACCACCCAGAACTCCATGGCCCGGCCGACGCCCCTCCAAGCCTGGGGCGCCCGTCAAGCAAAAACCCAACCACCAATCATCATGCAGTCCGTAAAAAGCACCCAGGTGCAAAAACCCGTCCTACAAACCGCAATTGCTCCCACATCTCCCCAGCCGATCAGCACCAGCAGTACTCCTCCGCCGCCACCCTCCTACGCCTCCTCCATCCAACAGAAGCAACAACAACAACCTCCCGCCTATCCTCCCATCCTAAACGGAACCTCCTCCAGTTCAATCTGCGTCCCAACCACCGAACCTCCCAGCTACGCCACCACAATGCAAGCCCTCGCCGCCCAGCGCGGCATCCACCATCCCCTTCCACCCCCGCCCTACGGCCTACCCACCGACGACTGCGGCATCTCCACCGAAAGTGTCACCGCTCCCCGAACCTCCCCCGTCGCCAGTCACCCACCCCTCCAACGAAAGTACTCCCCAGCCGAACACCCCGAAACACCACCTCTCCCACCCACCGCCTCCACCTCCGTCACCACCCGCAACAACAACTACCAAGGCGCCGAACCAAAACCCAACAACTACAAAATCAAACACCAATCTCCAATTCCCGAACGCAAACACATGAGCAAAGAAAAAGAAGAGGAACGCCGCGACTGCAAAGTCCGCAACTACTCGCCCCAGGCCTTTAAATTCTTCATGGAGCAACACGTCGAGAACGTTCTCAAATCACACAAACAACGTCTCTATCGTCGCCTTCAACTCGAAACCGAAATGGCAAAAATCGGTCTCAGCGCCGAGGCACAATGTCAAATGCGTAAAATGCTCTCGCAAAAGGAATCCAACTACATCCGTCTGAAACGTGCAAAAATGGATAAATCAATGTTCACGAAAATCAAACCAATTGGCGTCGGTGCATTCGGTGAAGTGACACTCGTCCGAAAATTGGATACAAATCAATTTTACGCGATGAAAACATTACGAAAGGCGGACGTTTTGAATCGTAATCAAGTGGCGCACGTGAAAGCCGAACGGGATATTTTAGCCGAGGCTGATAATGAATGGGTCGTGAAACTCTATTATTCCTTTCAGGATAAGGATAATCTTTATTTTGTTATGGACTATATACCGGGTGGTGATCTCATGTCATTGTTGATTAAATTTGGTATATTTAAGGAATCATTGGCTAGGTTCTATATTGCCGAATTGACGTGTGCAGTTGAGAGCGTACATAAAATGGGCTTCATTCATCGTGACATTAAACCTGATAATATACTTATTGATCGTGATGGACATATTAAATTGACGGATTTTGGCCTGTGCACGGGCTTCCGTTGGACGCACAATTCGAAATATTATCAACAAAACGGTGAGTTTTGGAATGCGTTTGAAATTCATTTGCTTATACGGACAGAAAAGTTAGAACAAAAAAATCAAAACGAAAATTGTTTCACTTTTGACTTTTTGTTAAAAAACTTTTTGAACTTATTAATTATATTAAACAAAAAAAGGCCAAAGAAATTAAAAAGATAATGAAAAAATTTAAAATTTAAATGGTTGTCTTGAATGAAATTGTCTTCTCTTAAATTCGAATGGGGAAAAAAGGCCAAAGAAATTAAAAAGCCAATGAAAAAATTGGAAATTTAAAATGTTGTCTTGAATGAAATTGTCTTCTTCTAATTTCTCATTTCTATTATTATTTACCTATTTCTATCATTATTAAATTAAATTACTCGAAGTAATTAAATAATTCTTTTGAATTTTCGTAAAATCTTTCAAAAAAATTTAATAAAATTCTTCGCCGGATATGAATTATAATTAATTTTTAATTTGATTTTTAAGGAATTCCTCGTGATTTAATTGGAATATTTAAATTAATTAATTAATGGAATATTTAAATTTATCGATGAATTCGATTGGAATTATATTGAAGTAGATAATTTAATTATTGGGAAAGAATTTTATCAAAATTTGTTGAAAATAATAAGCTTTGTAGAATAATTGAATTTTTTTTTCAAAAATTTGTTTATCTATGATAATTCAAATAATTTTATTATTTATGTAAAAAGTTAAAAATTTTGCGATTTTAAAACAAGTTAAAGTCCACAACGTTGAACAATGAAAACAAATTATTCACTTAGTAAATTAATTAAAAATGACGCAGCAAAATTGAGGGAAAAAAATATTTAGAAACAAAGTTGATGTTTATATTTTGATAATAATTATTTTACAATCAAACATTAAATTAAAAATAATACTCGGATGCATTAAATAAATTTTTTTTGTTGATAAACTTTGTGGATTTTAACAGCAACATGTTAAATTTCCATTTTATTTATAGTGTAAAAAGTAAAAGCGTGAATAATTTAATAATGATTTTAAATATTTTAATGAAATTCCTAGAAAGAAATTAATTTTTTTTAAATTTTGATAACATTTGTTCATAGGAATTGAATTATTTTCAAAAAAAATAATAAAAATCATGGCGAGAAGTCAATTATTTTTAATATAATTTTAATTAAATTACTCGGAGTGATTGAATAATTCTTTTGAATTTTCGCAAAATCTTTCAAAAAAAGTTTAATAAAATTCTTCATTGGAAATAAATTATAATTATTTTTAATTCAATTTTAAAGAATTCCTCGTAATTTAATTGGAATCTTTAAATAATTCGATTAATTCGATTGGAATTATATTGAAGTAGATAATTTAATTTTTGGAAATAATTTTATCAAAATTTGTTGAAAATTATAAGCTTTGTAGAATAATTGAATTTTTTTTAGAAATTTTTTTTTCTACATGACAATTTAATTTTTGTGAATAATTTCATTATTTATGTAAATAATAAAAATTTTTCGATTTTAAACCAAGTTGAACAACAACAACAACAACGTTGAACAACGAAAATAAATTATTCACTTAGTAAATTAATTAAAAATGACGCAGCAAAATTGAGGGAAAAAAATATTTAGAAACAAAGTTGATGTTTATATTTTGATAATAATTATTTTACAATCAAACATTAAATTAAAAATAATACTCGGATGCATTAAATAAATTTTTTTGTTGATAAACAAATAAACATTGAATATTGTAAAAGATTTAAATCTGGAAAAATATAATGGAAATTTCAACTTTATTTAAGTTTTAATTTTCAAGTGTCTTAACTTTCAATCAATTCTAATTTTTTTAAATTTATATAAGTAAATAAATAAATTAAATATAAGTAATAAGATATGAAATCTCGTGGTTTTATTTAAAAAAAATTTGACAGAATTAAATAAATGAAATAAATTTCAAATGATGAAATATTTTGAAACTTTTTTTATTTTTCACACTCTGAGAAATTATTGAATATCCTTTTTGTGAAAAATTGCAGCATCAGTAATTTTTCAAAAATTTGTTTTTTTAATGTTAAATGGAAGTAAATAGATGTAAATTTGAAAATGTAAATGAAAAATTTATTTCTGAGAATTAATGGAGCGGAATTTTATTTCAGGACATGGAAAGCAGGATTCGATGGACCCGGCCGAAGATTGGAATAACGAGTGTCGATGCATTCAATCGAAGCCACTCGAGAGACGAAGGCACAGGGAACATCAACGATGTTTGGCACATTCTTTGGTCGGTACACCGAATTACATTGCGCCGGAAGTTTTACAACGCACTGGTTACACGCAATTATGCGATTGGTGGAGTGTTGGCGTTATTTTGTACGAAATGCTGGTCGGCTCTCCACCTTTCCTGGCCAATACACCCGCCGAAACACAGTACAAGGTAAATATTTCGAAAAAATTCCATTTTAGAGAAAATTTTCACATTCAACAATTTTTCCGAAGAAAATAGAGAAAATAATTCGTAATAAAATTAATAATCTCTTTCTTCAAAGAAAAATTATAATTATAATTCGAGGAGAAATAGTAAATAAATTTTTAATATGAAAAACTTTTTGTTTGATTATGTTTTAAATAAATTTTAAATATGAAAAACTTTTTCTTTGATTAGGTTTTAAATAAATGTTAAATATGAGAAACTTTTTTGTTTCATTAGGTGATTAATTGGGAGACGACGCTACATATTCCGAAACAAGCGAATTTATCGCCAGAAGGTATGGATTTAATATTAAAACTTTGCGTTGGCGCCGATCGTCGACTTGGCAAAAATGCCGACGAAGTGAAAAGTCATCCATTTTTCTCGAGTATTGACTTTGAAAAGGGATTGCGACGTCAAGTTGCGCCTCATATACCAAGAATACAATATCCAACAGATACGAGCAATTTTGATCCTGTTGATCCTGAGAAATTGCGCAATTCCGAATCATCGGAATCAAATCAATCCGATGAGCATTTGGATAATGGAAAACCATTTCATGGATTCTTTGAATTTACATTTAGACGATTTTTTGACGATGGCGGCGGTCCAGCGTACGCTAATCGAATCAGTTTAGATGACAATGATAATCAGGGTCCTGTTTACGTATGACATTAGGCTTTTTAAGCGAACCACGTAAAGCATCTCGAGAATTTTTTTTTTTAATTTATTCAACGCGAGAATTTTTTTCTGAAACATTTTTTTTTCTGATTCCTCACTAGATATTTGTCATCACTGTGAGGATATTGCCATAATTTTTATTTCCCTTCTTTTTAAAAAAAAAGAATTGTTGCCATTTTTATAGCAAATTTGTCAAATTTATTTAGTTTAATTTAAAGTTTGAGTGTCTTGCGTACTGTTCGCTTAAATATGAGAATAATGTAGAAATTGTGAGAAGTTATAAAGAAATGTCGATCAATGCTTAAATTTTGATAAAGAGAAGAAACTATTTTGACGAAAGAAGAAACGCATAATTCGGGATGCATAAATTTTATTACCAAACAATTTTTTATCGCAGAGTTCACAGAATTCTTTAGCTTTTATTTCGTTCCTTTTTTTTTAGTATTTATAAAAGAAAAAATGAAATTCCCAGTATAGGCGTATGACGCAGAATTATCGCTTTTCGAAAACAAAAATTCTTTCTTTTTTGTAGATAATGTATTTTAGATAAACGATATTTCAAAAATATTGTTTAAAAAAAAGAAAAGAAGAATTGATATTTTCCTATAAATATTCAGGAAATAGGTGAAAATAATTATTTTTCGATGGAGGTGGATTTTTTCCATTACTCAACTTATTTAGAAATGGAAAATTATTTTCGGGTTGAAAACTTGAAACAAAAAGAGAAACATATAAAATCGATGGCTGAAAAAATTTTTAGAAATATTTTGCTTGCCATTTTCATTTTTTAATTGAATCGAATTGGCTTTTATAATTAAAAAAGAAATATATATATTTTTCAGCAAGTACTGTGATATTGCAGATAAATAGTTTAATGCGGCTAAATAATCATATCGGTTTCTATTTAACGTTTTCTTTTTTATATCGAAAAAAACGATATATCTATGTATTTAGGTAATTAATAACTATATATATAAATTTCTCTTCTCTATAAAATGTGTTCTAAAAATATAATTTCATAATACTAATTATAACGTGCAACATTACGAATAAAACGATTTCAATTAAATCGTTATTTCTGACACGTGAAATGCAATTTTTTTTTTTTGCATTTTTTCCCCAACGTGTCAATAAAAACATTTCGAACAAATATAGGAAATTATTTAGTGAAAGAAAGAAAACGAATAATTAAAAAATAACTAATGAATAAAATGTAATTAAATTTAAAATTAACGAAAAGGAAATGAAAAATAAAAAAGGAAAGATGAAAAAGGCAAACGAATGGAAGAAAAGTGTCTAGACTTATTTAAGAGAATTGGAGATACTCGCGAGATAAGATATTAATATTTATTTTAGTCATTTAGAATTGTAGCATCGACTCGTGTTGTGAAGAGGTACTTGGACGAATTACTTTAAATAATTATTGATTTCGCTGATAACAGTGCCTATTAATAATTTTTAATCGAGTGTGAAAATAATTTTCATATCGTTGAAAATAATCTACAATATCCCTTTTTAGACTGCCGTTTTTTTAATATAAAAACAAAAAAGGAAAAAAAAGTTTTTCGACCCTCGAGTGCCTTCGATAGTCAAAAAAAAGTGAAAGAACGACAAAAAAAAACAATTTACGATCGACAATAGCGAAGATGATACATAATAATGATAATAACGATGATGATTGATAATTATAATCGTGAAAATAATAACAATTATAATAATTATAATAATAATAAAAAGAAACGATCATTACAATTGATTGCATAAATTTTCTCTACTTTTTAATTATGCGATGAACTGATTTCAATTTCAGGGAATTTTAATCTGAATTTTGAAAAATAATGAAAAATTTTTATTTAATAACATTTTTACAAAAATTGGAGTGAACAGTAAATTTTTTGTATTGTAATTTTATGTTTTATTTCCTATTTATATATTTTTTTCGTAATTTTTAATAATTTAATTCTTTCAAAAAATTTGAATTTAGATGAATGAATCTTACAGAATATATGAAATTTAAATTATAAAAGTTAAGTTTAATGTGAAACTTAAATTAAAAGTTAAATTTAATGTTAAAAATGAAATTAAAAGTTAAATTTAATGTAAAAATTAAATTTAAAGTTAAAATTAAATTAAAATAATAAAATTTAAACTTAATTAAAAAGTAGAGAGAAAATTGATTACACATGCAGTCTAATGAATGACAATAGAAAATAAAAGAGAATCAATCACTTCGATGTATGTACTATGTACAGAGTAAGATGTTCAACTATATATAAAATATTTTAGATAAAAAAAACTATTAAAACTGTTCATCTAAACAGGAATTCGGGGGGGAAGAGGGGGGTGTATGTGTGCGTGTGTATTTGCGTGGGTGTGAAAAAAACGCTATTTTTAAATATCATACTCCTACGAATTTTACTGATAACATAAACACTAATTTCATTGTCAACTTAAAATGAGGATAGGAAAAGAATCACTAATATTATGATTTTAATTTTTAAGATAATAATAATATAATTAAAAAGAAATACACACCTAATTTAACAAATTTATCTGCGTAAAGATTAATAGGTAGACAAAATTAATCGGTATATCTAAAAAAAAAAAAAATATTATTTGAAAAGAATGCTTTAAAAAAAGAAAATAATAATTAGATCTCGCCTTTGTATATAGATATATTTCTGTCACTTTTATAAATGAACGAAATCTCAATTCGACAGGTTTTTTTATAGTATTTATTTATTTATATATATCATTCTTTAAATTTTTCAATTTTTTTTTGCAAAAAAAAAGTTTCTTTCGAAAAAATAAATATTTTTTCCTTGCAAAATAATTTTTCTATTTGAATTTTGGCGAATATTATAGTGAATTTCTCGAATGCTAGTCAGCACTACATTTTTTGTTATTTGCAAGGGAAAAATGTTTTTTTTTTTCAGTAAAGAAAATTTTTTTTATTCTATATTTCTGCATTTATGTGACATGAAAAGGATAAAAAATAATACGTTAAAAACGTTTATCAATGATAATTATTATTACAATTTGCGGTTTGTATTGAATTTTTCTGATTTTGCATTTGCTTTCTTTCGATTCTTAGATATTTTAAGTTTAAACGACTAAAAACAAGTGTACATAGAATATTTATTTCTTTTTGTCGTTTTTAAAATAATAATTGATAATGCCTAAAAATTACTATCGAGAAGAAGGAAAATTTTTGAGATTATGAACGGAAAGACAATTTTTTTTCTGCGGTGAGCTTTTTTTTTAAATAACTTGGTTGCAAAATAGAGACGAATTTAGTCTTTTTATATATGTTTCAGTAAACATGACTAATAGATTTTTAAATATATGTTATATAAATATATATATATATGTAGAAAATATACAGAATTTGTATAATTTTTCGAAAGGGGGGAAAAACCGGTTTTTATTTTAGAAGAAATGGCAAAATAGTTTTGTGAACTGAGTACGTGGGTGAAAATTTAATTTATTAAGTGCTAATTTTAATTCATTGTTTGTTGATAAGTGATAATGAGGATGATGGCAAAGATAAATTTTGTTGATAATGGTGAAGATGATGATGATGATGATAATGATGAGGATGATGATGATGGTCATATGATGATGATGAGAATGATGTCGATGATGATAATGTTGACGATAATAATTGCGATGACGATAATGATGTTGATGATAATGACGATTAAAATAATTACATTCAGCTCAGTTTAGAAAGTAAAGAATCTTTGCGAATACAGAGAGATGCACTTCCGCTTATTATTGAGCATCAAAGCTAATTAATTCAATTATCATATAATTATTAATTATTTCTAATAATAATAATAATTTCGACCCTTGCCTTGAATATATTCTTTTAATGCTGTAGAGATCTGTTTTTTTTTCTCTTATTTTTTTCGCTATAAATATATATTATAGTATATATATTATATATAATCCGTAATTTACGAAAATTAAATTCGACCCACGTGTACATTTTGTAATATCTCTCATATATTTTCTCTCTTTGTAATTAAAACTATATACTGAAATGGTAAAAAAATCTAGCCTGACGTACATTTAGTTTTTATAAACTACTACTATTATTATTATTATTTTATTATTATTATATATTATATATGGAACATATGTAAATATTTTTTTCTGGATAAGTGTTCTAAATTAAAAAGTATGTTCAACGCTTATGCGCTGTGTATTCATTTTTAATTTTTCTCTATTTAATACTTTTTTTCGAAAAAAAAATGCTGGATAAAATTAAATTTTTAGAATTCATAAAAAAAATTTTTTTTAATTCGAATTTTTTTGTACTTTTAACTGACAATTTTGTAGAATTGAATTTTTTTTTAATGTTCAATTGAATAATTTTTTGGAAACCTATTTCAAGTTTTTATTTTCTGAATAATTAATTTAAAAATTTCCGAATAATATAGAATTTTCCGTAAAATTGAACTGTAAATAAACGGATTTGAAAATTCCCGAGGAATTTTTACAAAAATTATTAAAAATAATATTGTTAATTGATAAATGATTTCTTTTGAAGAATTTTAATAAAATTTTCGAAGAATTTACTTAAAATTGTATTAAAAATAATTAAAATTCTATTCTTTTGGAGAATTTTAATAAAATTTTCGTAAATAATTACATTTTTCGAAGAATTCACTTAAAATTGTATATTAAAAATAATTAAAATTCAATGAAGAATTTTATGATTTTATAAAAATAGTAAAATTCTTGCAATTAATTGCGAATGGAAATAAAATCGATTTTCAAAGTTTTTTAATTTGTTAAAATAGTTTTATATTTTGCTTTTTCCTTATTAGAGAAGAAAAAAAATAGATTTCAAACTTCGCGCTGTGATTGAATGCGCAGAAATATTGTTGATCCGCAGTCTTGAATGATTTTATCCTAAAATTCTTATAGTGTTTCGAAACGAAAATAAATTCTTTTCGATCGTCGTCGTCTCTTTTTTTCGGAGATAGATTTTCCAAAAAGAAGAAGAATTCTAATGTTTAGAATTTAGAAAAATTAAATTTCTTTTTAAATCGAAATAAAAAAGGTAGAAATATTTTTTATATCTTTCAATTTTATTGATATTTTTGTGTTTGAAGAAATAGAGAAACGAGGGAAAAGTTGATTTCCCATTGGAAAAAAATAAATTTTGCTACTTTTTTGGGGTGTGGTCTCGAATAGGACACAGATTCTTCAAAGTGAGAAGCAGGGTGAGAAGGGTGAATGTGAAATGAATTTCCAGTGCATCCGGAGTTGATCAATAAAAGGTCCAATACAACTTCATTCAAAAAGAAAACATCTCTCATCTCTCTCTTTCTCTTTATCGAGTGACTCGACAACAACCATGAAAATTAACAGAGAAATCTTAAATATCGTGATTTTAAGCTGTGGATTTGTTTCTCTTTCTGAAATTCAATCATTGGTGAGAAATTTCTATTTTTTTCAATTATGAAACACTTTTTTACGACTCGTTTTTTGTTCCAAAATATTGATCATTTTAAATTTATTTTATAATTTATTTTTAAATTTGAAATTTATAATTAAAATTTTTTTTTTGCAGATTTACAATTCGGTGTTTATATTCGGGCCAAGATCGTATTTAATTTTTCACGTTTCTCTCGCTCTGTGCATTTTATTGGCACCATCCTATGTGACTTTGGCAGGAACGAGAATTTCAATTTTCACCAGTTACACATGTCATACGATTTTCATCATTAGTTTCATTTATTTCACAAAAAGTGATAATTCCAAATCATTACTAATATCGTCGGCATTTCTTGGTTTGGGAACGGCACTTGCATTTGTTGCGCAAGGCAAATTTTTGGTTGAAAATAAAAGACCGGAAGCAATTCATAAATATATCATCAATTTTTGGTTCTCCATTGAAGTATTCCGAATACTTCTAAGCAAAATACGATATGATGTTGAATTAAAATTGAATAATGCGGAAAGTAATTTTGAAAACATTGCCAATGGAGTTAATGTGTTTATTGTGATTTTTAGTTTCAGTCTCTTTATTTTCATACAAGAGAAAACGACCAATGATTATATATCGGGTGGCGTCGAATGTATTCCGAATGAGAAATTTGTTACAAATAATGAAGAACAAGAAGTGCAGCAGCAACAACAGCAACAGCAGCGCAATAGAGGACCAATTTTTCATCTTTGGAATCCGTTGAAAAATATTTTTCTACTTACAATTAGTTGGAAAATGGTGGCAATTTATTTTATTGCCACATTCGCTGGATTATTGTCAAGTGCAGAAAATGTTATTTATAATGTTGATGATGTTGATAATGTTGTTTCTTCTGAAATGACATTGATAATTGGAAAAATATGCGGTCTTTTATTTTACAGTATTTGCATTTACAAGAAGGCAAGTTCATTGAATATTACATACGTGGGATATGTGATTCTATTTATTTTCGTCTCGATAAATTCAGCTGCGAACGATGTGCAATTATCCAGCAAAAGCGAGTTATTGGTGAGAATATTTACTTTTTTATTTTATTCTCTAATTATACTGAATTACAAATTTATTTTCGTGGGAAAAATGGAAAATAATTCCCAAGGAAAAATTTCACGTAATTGATAGAATTTCAATTAATTAGTTACCTAATTAAACGATTCATTAATAATTAATAATTAATAATTAATAATTAATAATGTTATTAATTCTTTAAATAATTGAATTCTTTTGAGAAATCTCATTGAAATAGTAGATTAAAAATAATATTTGAATTCCAGCGTAGAATTGAATAATTTTGAGAAATGTAATTGAACTCTTGCCAAAAATTGTTGTAAATAATTACAAAATAATAAATAAAATGTCTTTTTTTGCAGGACACAAACAATGAAATCAAGGAGACCTTTACAAATTTCATAAACTATTTATGGACCAATAGATTTATTATGGAAGAATTTTCAATTGGATTTGCAAATATTTGCTTTCGTACACAAATTTATTATCTTGTTGGAATATTATTTCCAAAAACTTGTACATCAGCTTTTAGTCTCGTTGGATTATTGTATTATTTCAGTCATCTATTTGGACAAATTTCCTGTCTTAATTCGTGGTTTTATTTCTTTCACGATTCAAGGAAAGTTTTACTAATGTTTGGCATGTTTGCATTAATTGCCATTGCAATTCTTCAATATTTCTTTGTTGAAACACTGCCAATTAATACAGAGAAAAAGGAGAAAATTTTGAAAAATGAAAATTCGAAACTAAAAATTGTCAAAGCAACGAAAATTATTTCACCTGAAATTAAAATGGTCTATGACGCTGGATTTAATAATAATAATACCAATAATAATAATAACAATAACAATAAGGAACAATTGACAAGCGTTAAAGTTGAAAATACGAAAGAAAATGTAGAAGAAACTTTAAATCTGTAAATTAATTAATTTTTAAAAATTTTTAATGAACATTTTTTATTTTTTTACTTTTTTATATAATTTTATATTTTTATTAGTGACTGAAGATAAAAAAAAGACTTCAATTTCAATTTTAGTAAAAAAAAAACAACAGAAAACCAGTTCTTTTCGGAATAATAGTGAAAAAATGTCTCTTATTTTTATTACATTTTGAATTTACAAATGTACAAAAATGTTGTCTTCGAACTGAAAAATCTTCCAATGTTTATAATTTCATAGAAAAATTGCCATTTATCGTCAACAATTTCAATTGAAAACAACAAAAAAAAAGTAAATAAAATTCAGAGAGACTAAATGATTAAAAAGAACTATGGTATTTTAAATTTGATGCTCAATAGTTTTTCAGAATATATTTTTCAAAAATAATTTTATATTAGATACAATTGCAATTTTGAGAGCGATGTTTATTGTAAAAATTAAATACAACTTTTAGTTTTTGATTATACACTGTATACAATACAATATTATAGCAAAAATTTGCATAAAAAAATTAATTAAACAGTGCATGTGAATGTTAAATGTAAACAATCAATAATGTATCAATAAGGAAAATACATTCATGTTCTGAATATTATAGGAAAATTTGTAAATTTTTATAATTAATAATTTTCGTATTTTGAATTTTAATTACGAAAATAATTCAATTTTATTTAAAATTTGAATTTCAGGGAAGAATTTTTTATTTTTCAAGCAGGAAATTGAATTTTTTATAAAAATTTTATTATTGAAAATAATTGAATTACTATAAAAAAAATTATTGTTAATTAAAAGCATTAATTATATTTTAAATTAGTTTATTTTAAATTTAAAAGTTAAAATTTAAAAGATTTAAAATTTTTAAACTTTAAAATTTGAAATTTAAATTTTAAATTGACGCGAGATATTTAATTTTTTTTAAAGAAAATTATTGAATTAAATTTTTTTTTGAAAATTAGACATTTTTAAAGATATTTCATTTTGATATTCATTTTTATTGAAAATAATAATTCAACTTTTTATAAGAATTTAAAAATTTTGGAAAGTAATTTAATTTTTTCGGTTCATTTTTTTAAAAAAATGTTTAAAAACTATGAAATTCTGGAGAAGAATTTTATTATTCGTAAAAAATAGTTGTTTTTTAATGTTTCTGTGAATTATGCAATTTTTAAAAAAATTTGAAAAATAATAAATTTTTAAGATATTTAATTAAATTTGTATTTAAAGTACTTGAATTCTTATATGAGTATTTTTCAGAGTAATTATATATTTTTTACATACTCAACTTTTACTTATTTTCATCTTTTTCTTAAATTGAAATTTTTTTGGAAAAATTTTAAATTTCAAAAAACTTCCCGCGTCTGACGTAAGAGGGCGAATTCACAGCGCATGCGCCGTTCGGTTCAAGCACCTAGTCAAGAGTCTATCCACAACTGTCATTTACTATTTCCTTCGGTAATTTACAAGTGAAAATTCTGACAATTAGTCAACAATAATTAAAAAAAAGATGAAATCAACTAGTGAGAATTAGAAAAAACTTATCAACATAAAATTAGTGAATTTGACTTCGTTTTCAATGAGTGACGCCGCAGCCATGTTTGTTTTAGTTTTCGGGGGGATGAAAAGTGAACGCGAGTGTGTGTCGTTTTAAATCAAAAAGTTTTCCTGGTTTATCAGGGTATTGTACTTTATGGAAGGCTGACATTATCACCGCTGAACTCTCAGTGATGGTGAGTAATTTAATGAATTATATTAATTCTGTCATTATCATCATTCATCGTGTTTTCGGCGGGAATTTTTGGGTTTTCAGGGTCGTTGGGATGCCGCCGCCGCCACCGCACTTTCAAACTTTCGATCGATTACAAAGCGGTCTCTCGCCGGAGACCGCCAAACCTAATCGACCTAATTTTTGCCCCCTCTTCTTTTTATTTAATTGAATATATTAATTTTTAAAAATTAATTATCATTGTTTTTGTGTAATAATTATGTGACATAATTTTTGTTTTCATAATTCATTATAGCAATTGTTCTCTGTCTCTATGTCTCTTTCGTTCGTCTTTCTCTCTCTCTCTCTCGTAAAAACGTTCGCACAGCGGCTTGGAGGCATCGTAAAACAAATCGATATATACACACTCATAAACCAACACAAACAAATGATTTCTCGCGGTGTTGTTGTGTATACAACAATCGTGGAAAACTGATACGCCCCTTTTTTTACTCTTAAAAAGATCAAAATTATTTTCCCGCGCAAATTTTTTCATTTTTTTCTCGAAATTTTGTTTTTATTTTGATTCTATACAATGTAGGCGTGTTTTTTTCGGTGGGTAACGTTTCTCTTCGTTTATAAACGTCAAAATTTTGAATTTCTATTTTTTTTTATTCAATTTTTTTTCTATTTATGTAATATATTTTTTTTGTTCCGTTTTGGACACTGAAAAGTTAACACCTAGTTTGCAATTTATTTTCTTTATTTGTACATTTTTGGAATAAAAAAAAATATTGTTTGTATTGACAAAAAATGTAATAATTCATAATTCAGGAAATATTTTTATTCGATATATTTTAGTGGTGTTTATTTTTGGAGTTTTCTGTATCGTATTCACCTTACTCATGTGTAATGGTTATTTGCTAAAGATAGAATGCCACTGACTCGATTTTCTTGCTTACTGGACTGGTCATATTCTCTCTATTTCGAATTTTTAACCATTTTTAAGCAAACTGGCATTTTTTTCAACACTTTCGTTTCATGAGAAAAATTTGAAAGACATGGAAAATAATGAAATAGAAGATGGAAATTTAGGATTTATTTTTTATTTATTTATGCAGGGGAAATATACCTAGGAATAAAATTTTTTATTTTTATTTGGAATTTTGAAAAAAATTTAATTGGCGAATTTTCTTTTTCAGGAAATATAAGAGAAGTATTGAAATGTGGTTAAGAAGTGAGCATGTGAGTCGAAGGCTGCGGGGCCGTTTGGGCACCAATAGTGTGCAGGGAGCAAAGGTTTCTGGAAGACGAGTTCAATCGGGAACTGTGAGAAAAGTACCGGCTATCAATAATAGTAGTCAGCGTGTTAATACTTCAAGTAGATGCGGTAGATTATCACGTTGGAGGCGACGTTCACCAAATTTTCTCAAGGAGGTGCGAAGGATTTTTCTCAGATTTCTAGAAAAACTATTCAGGGCTCGAAGCAATGAAAGTATTTAAAAATACGGACTTTACGGACCAAAAGTTAAAAATTACGGACCATTTACGGACTAACTGACAAAAATAGAATGAGGCCGAATCAAATATAAGAGAACATTTTACTTAAAACTAGAAATTCAATTTTTTATAACCATAAAAAGTTTACAGTAATTAAAATCATTATCAATTTAATTATTATTTTTCAGAATTTTTAACTAAAATTCTTCTTTATATCGATTATTTTAAATAATTTTCGAAAAAGTTCTTTGAGAATTTTCAAATTCATTTCTTTAGAATATTTAATTTGACGAAATTTCAATTATTAGTTAAATTCTTTTATGAAAAAAATATTAGAAAATAGAAACTAAAAATAGTATTAAAAAAACTGAAATAAGCTTTTTCAAAAACATTAATTATAAAGTTCAATTTTTATTAGAATATTCTACCAGAATTCAATTACTTAAATAAAAATAAAACGCAATTTAATAATTTATTGAAGAATTGAACGTTTCTTAAAATTCAATTCCCATAAAAAATTGTTATCAACAAATTAGCAAATACTTGAATTCTATTAACGAATTTTAATAAAATTTTTAAGAATAATTACATTTTTAGAGAAATTCGATTAAAATTGTACTAAAAATAATTGAAATTCTCCATTGAATTTTATTATTTATGAAAATAATTGAATTCTTGCGAAGAATTTTATTAAAATTTTCAAAAATAATTGAATTCTTGTAAAAAATTAACGGGAATTCAATTATTTTAAAAAATATTAATAAAATTCTTCGCATAAATTAAAAATAACAAAATTCTTAGCAGATCTTTAATTACTTTCAGAAATTTAAATAAAATTTTTCGCAAGAGTTTAAATATTTTCGTAAAATAATGAAAATCTTTGCAAGGAATCAATTATTTTCAATAGTCTTAATAAAATTCTTCGCAAGAATTCAATTATTTTAAAAAATATTAGAATTGTAGCAGAAATTTAGACATTTTAAAAAGTTTTAATACAACTTTTTTTGTTAGAAATTCAATTATTTTTAAGACAATTTGAAAAAAAATTCCCAAATTCAATTATTTTTTTCTAATCTAAGATTTTAACTGAAATCTATTTTTAAATCAATGTTTACGAGAAAATTCTACCAGAATTCAATTATTTAAATACAAAAATAAATAATTTATTCAATAATTGAACGTTTCTTGGCATTTAATTTCTATTAAAAATTTATCAACAAATTTTTAAGCAATTAAATTCTTTGGACGAATTTTAATAAAATTTTTAAGAATTTTTTCGAGGAATTGGATTAAAATTCTATTAAAAATAATTTAATTCATAAAAAGAATTTTATTATTTACGAAAATAATTGAATCCCGGTTAAATTTTATTAATTATAAAAATAGTTGAATGATTACGAAGAAATTTATTTAAAAAAATGTGTTATTAATGAAATTCTTGTGATATTTTTATTATTTCTTGCAAATAATTCAAAGTTTTTGTAGAATTTTATTAAATTTTTTTAAAAATAATTAAATTCTTTTGGTAAATTTTATAAAAAATAGTAGATATTGAACAATATTTAATTTTTGCGAAGAATTTTATTACTTTTGAAAATAATTCAAATTTTGCAATGCATTTTATTACAAGTTTTGAAAATAACTGAATTTTATTACTTTAGAAAATAATTGAATTCGTGTGATAAATATTGTTAATTATGAAAATAATTTAATTTTTTAAAATGAATTTTAATAAAATTTTTGAAAATAATTGAATTTTGTTGAAGAATTTTGCTATTTATTTATACAGATAATTGAAATGTTGACGTTTTTTTAATTTTTTTTTTAAATATATTAATTTCAGACAGGAATTTTAATATTTCTAAAAATAATTGAAATTTTAACGAGAATTTAAAAAATTTGTTGATCATAATTGAATTTTGAATTTAGAAATATGTTTTGAAAATTCTTTATGTTTAGGAAAAAAATTAAAATTTTGTCTGTAAATCAGGGAAAAAGGGAATTATTCTAATGTGGCAACTCTGATTTTGTTCGACGGACAACTTAATTCAAAAATTAATTTCAAGACGAAAAGTTCATAGAAGTTATAATTAATTATTGTCTTTTGTCTTTTTCTATACTCATTGTCCTTTTTTTAACAGGCTTGTAAGGAAAACGTTTTACATTTCGCTAAAGCCGCACCAATAAGACGTGAGCGAGGGCCACGTCGTCGAAAATGCATCAAAAGGTCAATGGTCACTTCAACGCCC
The DNA here is from genome assembly GCA_032873175.1 of Leptopilina drosophilae. Classification (NCBI taxonomy): domain Eukaryota; kingdom Metazoa; phylum Arthropoda; class Insecta; order Hymenoptera; family Figitidae; genus Leptopilina; species Leptopilina drosophilae. Next base: position 6,161,828 of record CM065483.1, read on the forward strand.
TTACATCGTTCTGCACCTAAAGATGTAACCATCGTGAGTTTCTTTGAATTTAATTTCCCCCTAATTTTCCTCCTTTTGAATCGAAATTATTTAATTAATGGAATGTTTCAGCCTTCAAAGTCAGCAAAAGTATCAAAACCTGCCGACGAATCGAAGGAAAATTGGAGCTTATCAACACTATCAGTTTATCCAACACCATTAAGTGTTACAGAATCAGTGAATTCAGCCGCTTCTCAGGATATAAAAATTTCTTCCAACGGTCTATCATTGACCGAACTAATGCCGTCACCAACCGAAGGACCACATCCCGATCTCTCGTATCTTCTTGACGAAGAGGGAAATAGAACGAATGGTAAAGAAGAAAAATTTGTAATTTACATTTTTGCGTGACAGGAAAATTATTATTATTTAATCATTAATTATTATTAAATTATTATTATTAAATTATTATTTTAAATAATAAATCATCTTTTCCTTTTACAGACATTCTTTCGTTACATTATTCAGCATGTTCAACAAACGAAACTTCCGAGGAGTATTACAGTGTAATGCATTCGTCTTCAATTTACAATAATCGTTCATCTTTCTCCAACGAAAGATACTATCCAAATTCCAAGTTTTCCTTTATCAATAATAATGAGAGCAATAATGGCGAAAAGCAAGTTGAAAGTAGTGAGTCTTCTAAATATGAGTCTACCATGTATTCGAGCTCAAAATATAGCAGTGTACAAAGTATCTATTCAGTTAGTACGAATCACACGTCTGAGACAAATTGCGATGAGAGATACAGTAGCGAGGAAATTGAGGGTGAATATAATGATGTGAAATACATTGAAGTTGGCGGTGAGGAAATTGTCGAGAGTTGCGATGTCGATACAATGGTGACACACGTTCAAGACGATTGGGAGCCATTTGATCCTTATGTATTCATTAAGCATTTACCGCCACTCACGCCGGCAATGCGCGCACGATGTCCAGCACTTCCGCTCAAAACACGAAGTAGTCCGGAATTCAGTTTAGTTCTGGACTTGGTAAATTTTTCAAAACATTTTCTTTCTTGATTTTTTTTTCTTTCTTTTCTTTCTTTTCTTGACGAGAATTTTTACTAATTTGATATTTTAATCTTCTGTTTTTTTAGGATGAAACTCTCGTTCACTGCAGTTTGCAGGAACTCACCGACGCCGCATTCCGCTTTCCAGTTGTATTTCAAGACGTCACTTATACGGTTTTCGTGCGAACACGACCATTTTTTCGTCAATTTCTAGAACACGTTTCATCGCTCTACGAGGTGATTTTATTTACAGCGAGTAAACGAGTCTACGCTAATAAATTAATGAATCTCCTCGATCCGACAAGGAAATTAATAAAATATCGCCTATTTCGAGAGCACTGCGTGTGCGTCAATGGTAACTACATAAAGGATTTGTCAATTCTCGGAAGAGACTTATCCAAAACTGTGATCATCGATAATAGTCCACAAGCCTTTGGCTATCAAGTAAATACTTCCATACAATTCTTCTTTATAGTTTTAAGAAATAAAGAAATGTCGATCTTTATTAAATTATCTTAAAAAACCAAAAAAAAAAAATTATCATCGTTTTACTAAAAACAAACTTAAATTACAGTTGGAAAATGGAATCCCGATTGAAAGTTGGTTCGCCGATCGTTCTGATAATGAACTAATGAAACTTTTGCCGTTCTTAGAAAATCTAGTTCATTGGGTAAGTTTGTTTTCGAATTTTCGAAAATTTCAGTTATGAGTTTTTTGATTTATAGAAAAAATTTTCTTTTAGGGTGGAGACGTACGACCGCACATTAGAGATCAATTTCGTCTTTTCAGTTTTCTACCACCGGATTAACTTTAAAGTGAAATTTATTTCTTTAAAGAAAATAATTAAATCCGCCACAACTGAGAAGAGGAGAACCTATCAATTTTCAAGCAATTGTCGGTCATTGGTAAAGTAGAATTAAGCATAGAATTATTCTCCACTCCGAGGATTATAAATATTTCTTTCTAAAAGCATTCTTTCGTTTTCCTGAGTTTGCTGAGAAAGGAAAAATTAAATATTATTCTCCCCCCCCCAAGGCTTTTAGCAAGAAATATTTCGTACGCTTTGATCGCAATATTAAGAAAGAAAAAAATGTTACATGCTAGAGGTGAGCTTCCAAAGGAAATAACGTTTTTTTTTTAAAGTTCCATGACTCAAGTTCTTCACCCTGAGACAAACTGGTTTTTGTTTCTCAGGTTACTCTCGAAATATTGTTTTTTTTTATCATGAAAAGAAAAATAGAGAATTATTTATAATTCCTTGAGAAAAGCACCTCCGTGAAAATAGTAAAAATATCATTAAATTTAAAAATAAATTTACGTAAATTGACTAATTGTCAATATTGAATATACAGAGCGAAATGTTCTTTAAAGCTTCCGAAATAAGCAACGTATACAATATGTTTTTTTTTTAAGTACATTTTTAAAAGCTTTTTTTTATATTTAGAAATATTAAGCATTTTATAGAAAGACATTTTTTCTGCTTAGTAGTCTCGTTAAGAATACGATAAAAAAAAAGATTAATTTTAGCAAAAAGTCACAAATTTTTAAATAGAAGACACTGTTATATCTATATTAAACTTTTATTATATTTTAATTTTTAATCATTCATTCAATTATTCGATTATGCGATTTCGCAGATACAAAATCAGTATTAAAAATATTTGCAAAAGAAGTAAAAATAGTCAAAATGTTTTATTTCCAGGTTGAATTGAATAATTTTTTAAAAAAATTGATTTAATTTAAAAAGAATATTTTATTTTTTAATTTTGTATTGTTAAGAAAAGATCTGTGAGTGTCAATTAAATTATTTACTTACTCTTATGAATTTTAAAAAAGTATTCTTGTCAAGTTAACACTTTCCGTGTTTCATTAATTTTTATAATTAAATGCACAAATTCGAGTAAACAGAGAGCGAATGACAAATTTAATTTCAATTTTATAAAATTGAATGTTAATCAATTTCGATGAATTCTCATTAGAAATAGAATAGAAGAAAAATTGAAATGTCGATGAATGAGGAAAAAAAATCGGAATAAGCGCAAAATGTAATTTTTTCACAAATATCACGCGCAAATTAATTCTCTCTATCTCTTTGTTTGTACGTCAAATGCCGTCACGCACAAATTTGTGCTCTCTTGAGAATTCCGTTTATAAAAAAAAATTATCTCTATAATCAAAATATAGATAAAGAGAAGTAGTATTTAGGATAATTTACATTTTTTCCAAAAAGTTTATAGAAGAAAGGGAAATAATTTCAATAACAAAAGCTTTTCATTCTGAAAAAAATAGGTCCAATTTTAGATAAATAAATTTTTATCCCCCCCGCATTTTTTCTCTAAAAAATAAAAATAGATAATGAAATATTTATAAAATATAATGGATTCTATATATTATATAGTCTCAAAAAATAAGAGAAACAGACAAGAAATATGCCATACACTATAAACAGTTATACATAAAAAAAATACATATATAAATAGTAATAACTTCAAAATAAAGATAAACAAAAAGAATGCAAAATACCTGCTTAAGTAAAAATATTCATCTGAAGATAAATCTGAAGATAAAATTTGAGAAAATTCAGATAAATATTTTTTCTTTCCTATATATGTAAAAGGTGTAAAATTGCTTAAATCATAGATAGAAGTTCATAATCACAAAAAAAACAACAAATAGTTATAGTAAAATTTGTACAAAATTCGATAGACAAATTCATTGACGACTATACATTAAAAAGATAAGAATATTGAATAAAATTCAAAATTGTTTCCGGTCAATGATAAAACTTGTCTTCGAAAATTAAAAGAATTTCTGCATTTTGTTATGGTTTTTTTAAAATAATTAATTCAGAGATACAATCAAGAAGTAAAGAATTGTTTTCAAAAAAAGAAAAATTTCACCGCATTTTGGAAATTTAAGAGAAAATTTTCCGTTCCAAAAAACGATGAAACGAAATAATATTGTTTTTTCTTTAATTTATGATTGTTAATCTTAAAGATCAGTAAAATAGAAAAAAAATATCGTTGTAGATGTTACACCTGTTTAGAGCACATTAATTAGAGAATATTTATAAACTTGTCATGTACATACATCGCAGATGTTATAAACTCGTAAATGTAGTTGTAAAAAAAAATTCGAAACTTGCGCTTAAAAAGCAGAAACATATTTGATTTTTTGAAAAAAAATCGAAAAAAAAATGTTAAATGTGAATTTTTCCGTTTTACTTTAATTAACTTTCAATGTTTTTTTGTCAATACACATTATACTTTCTATTTTTTTCTTAAATATTCCTTTGCATTTTATTTTTCATTAACCTTCCAGATGTTAAATTACGAAAAAAAAAACTATTTTCCTCCTACGAATAATACGAAAATAATTTTCTATTTTCGCATTGTTCCTAATTTAGTCTCAAGAAAATTCGAGCTTAATGTAACAATCGAAGGACAGATTTTATAAAAGAGAAAATAAATAAAATCCCTTTCGTGTTTTTCGATTTCGCGTTATTTGCAAAGAGAAAAAGAAATATTTGTAAATATTGTTGAAATTCACGTTATTTTTAATTTTAATAGTAAAGAGAAAAATTTATATTAAGAAAATGTTGGAAAAGAAAGGAAATTTTTTCCCCTATGGAGAAAAAAAAACACGCAAGGGATAATTTTATATTTTGTAATTAAAAGTAATTAGGAAAATAAATTTAAATTTGGAACAATTGAAATGTTCCTCTGAAAATAGTAAAGAAATGTAAATATTTTCAGAGTGGATAGTCTTCCAGAAAAAAGACGAAAAAATAAATATTGAAAAGTATCCTGACATTGAAAAAAATATTTTCAAAAAGAAAAATTTTCTATAGGATAGAATTTGTTTAAAAAAATTTATTTTCTTTTTCACTGATTTTTCAATTTAAAAATTAAAATCTAGACGATATGTTCTTTTCTAAATTAAAAAAAATTCATTTTTTAACACACGATCTTTTTGGAATATGAAAATTCCAAAAATTGCGCGATTTTAAATTCGAAAATCGTGTATTTTCGAATATATCGCCGGTCAGGTTTTGGATTTTAAGAAAATTGGAATAAAACTTTACAAGTTCGAAAAATTGTTACGACTGAGAAAATTGTAAAAGACATAAAAAAAATAAATGTTCGAAATAACAACTGTCTTGTTTATTGTAAATTTTTGGTGTAAAAAAATACTCCCGGTAAATAAAAACTATTTCTCAGATTCTGAGATTAGTTTGAAAGAAAATTCTCTTTCTGCTCAGTTGATAAATTCTTTATTCAAAGAAAGAAAAAAAAATTTTAAATTAAAAATAAATAGTAGAAAGAATACGAAAAGAATTTTTTGTTTGAATCTAAATGAAGATTTCAGACTTTTTTTTCTGTCGATCATGAGCTTTTAGTTGATTGTATCACATGATCTGAGGTAGTAATTGAACAGGTACATTTATTGAGTTGCAGTCGACGGAAAAGTTTCTTTCGAAAAAGTACTATGTACTTAAAACTCGTCCCCAATTTTCTGTTTCAATTTGTTTAATATCATCTATCGCTTGCGAATAAAAAATGCTGAAAAATTTAATTTCAAAATATTATAATAATAATAATATTTATATTTTCAACATGCAGATATAATTTAACAATATATTCTAAATTATACAAAATAAATCAATTTTACTAATTAAATCGATGATGATAATTGAATTCAATTTTTTGAAATTTTCAATTCTAATCTGTCTTGGGCGTAAAATACCTATTTTCGATGCGCTTGCAAAATGCGACAAGAGTCGGATATTTATTAATGATATTCGCCAATAAATTGTCTGGTAACGATGTGGTTATAATTGTAAACATGTGTCCAAAAACCAGGGCGTCCAATTCGTTCGGCCTGAGGAATTAAAAAAAAGACAAGAATTAATAGATTAGTTAATATTTTATATCTGCTTTTTTGTATTAAAAACAACAGGGCTCGAAGTAGGTCCGTAAATAAATTCTAAAAAAGTCCGTAACTTTGCTTCAAGTCCGTAAAAGTCCGCTTTTTTGAAAAAAGTCCGTAAAGTTCGTAATTTCATTCAAAAAGGATGAAAAGTTCGTAAATTGTACGATATAATTTGGAGAATTTTAGAGAAATTACAAATGATTGAAGAAATTCAATTATTCTTAAAAGTAATAAAATTCAACTATTTTCATAATTAATCAAATTTTACCGGAATTCAATTATTTTCGTAAATAATAAAATTCTTTTTAGGAATTCAATTATTTTAATAGAATTTTAATCGAATTCCTTGAAAAAATTCTTAAAAATTTTATTAAAATTCGTGAAAAGAATTTAATTGTTTAAAAATTTGTTGATAAAATTTTTATTCGGAATTGAATTCCAAGAAACATTCAATTATTCAGTAAATTATTTTTTATGCCAAAAATTTTATTAAAATTTATAAAAATAATTGAATTCCTGTTAATTTTTTACAAGAATTCAATTATTTTTATAAATAATAAAATTCAATGCAGACTTTCAATTATTTTTAATACAATTTTAATCGAATTTCTCTAAAAATGTAATTATTCTTAAAAATTTTATTAAAATTCGTTTATAGAATTCAAGTATTTGATAATTTGTTGATAAGAATTTTTTATGGGAGTTGAATTTTAAGAAACGTTCAATTCTTCAATAAATTATTTATTTGCGTTTTATTTTTATTTAAATAATTGAATTCTGGTAGAATATTCTAATAAAAATTGAACTTTATAATTAATGTTTTTGAAAAAGCTTATTTCAGTTTTTTTTAATACTATTTTTAGTTTCTATTTTCTAATATTTTTTTCATAAAAGAATTTAACTAATAATTGAAATTTCGTCAAATTAAATATTCTAAAGAAATGAATTTGAAAATTCTCAAAGAACTTTTTCGAAAATTCTGAAAAATAATCGATGTAAAGAAGAATTTTAGATAAAAATTCTGAAAAATAATAATTAAATTGATAATGATTTTAATTACTGTAAACTTTTTATGGTTATAAAAAATTGAATTTCTAGTTTTAAGTAAAATGTTCTCTTATATTTGATTCGGCCTGATTCTTTTTTTGTCAGTTGGTCCGTAATTTTTAATTTTTGTTCCGTAAAGTCCGTATTTTTAAATACTTTCACTGCTTCGAGCCCTGAAAGAACGAAAACATTCGAAAAATGAAGCCTGACTTTAAAGTATTAAAATCATTGTGCAAATGTTTTCGTTTCATTTTCATAAAGAATTACGTAAAATGATTAAAAAGTAAAGAGTTATTGAAATAAAAATGTTAATTGAAGAAAATATAATTTTTTATAAAGTTAAAAAATTTACATGCAAATGTTTTTTTGCGACAATTTTTAATTCACATATGTCGAGGATTTTGGATTGTGAATGAATAATGATGAATCACGTGGTGTGGATGAGAAAATGGATTCGTCAGAGTAGGAAACTTTCCATGAATCTTCAAAAAAATTGCCAATTACTTCGAATTCGTCACTTGACGATTTTCTTGGGTGGAAATAATTTTCATTTATATGTCGATTGTGCTTCATTATTAATGGATATTGTTTAATTATATTTGCAATGCATTCAATAGTGGGAAGGAATTCAGTATTTGTCAGTGTTTTTACGTGTCCATAAACCAAGGCGTCCAATTCCGTTGGCCTTTAAAGAGAGAATAAAATTATAGACCACAAAAAAAAAGAAAGAGAAATTGAAAAGAAATGGAAAAAATTAATGTGAAAAATACGGAAAAATAATTGTAAGAGAAATAAATATAATAGAAGATAGAAGAAAAGAAAAATGAATAATTATTAATAATTAATGTAAAAAAAAGAATAGAAGATAGGAGAAAAGGAAAATGAATAATTATTAATATAGAAAAGAAGAAAAGAATAATTGAGGTGTAAAGAAAAGGGAAAATTCTTCACCTTTGACCGAAAAAGTATGTTTTACTTTCAAGTCGTTCAGACAGGGCGTCACAGCAATTTTTCACTTCCTCGAGAACTTCCTCGAGTGTTTTATTATACCAGCCCAATACTTTGAGTTTCTTTGTTATTTGCGATTGTTTTTGCCAATTTAGAATGTAATTCAATGGCCATGGATAGACACTGCCGTATCTTGGTTTTGTGATATTGTTCAATGTCATTGGTTCACACCAACAAATATATTGTTCGGCATTCACGAGAACATCATTAACTAATGAAATATAGGCCCTCATGTCTGCTTTGTCGGTTGCCTCCAATTCCTCCGACAGACTCGTGCCCTTTGAATTGATAAAATTTACAATTCCATTGAAATCCGACACGACAAATGCTCCGCATTGTATGAAAGGAACACGTCCCGATGGCGACATATATTCCGCATTTCTCCTTGGCTCAACTTGAAATTCTAAATTGCACATTTTCAAATAAGCCTGCACTGCGAGACAATTTGAATTGTCCGGCAATAAAATTTGCTCCACCTCGTATGGTTGATACATTTTTATCAATTGTGGCCATGGATCTTGGGCTGAAATTAATATTTTCGAAAATAGTACCAAAAAAATGATTCGATACTGAAAAAAATGTTATTTTAGTTTATAAAAAATGTGCTTCTAAAAAACAAATATAAAAGTGAGGTTAGAATAAAATTCCTTATTCAATTTTGGAAATAAAAAGAATCTATATCGAAAAAAATTAAAAAGCGAGGTTATAGTTAATAAAAAATTCACCGCAATTTCAAATTAATTTGTTAATAGTTATAAACTTATTTATAATTTGGAAATAAAAAGAAATAGTTCTGACACTCGGCAAGACCACAAGTCATTTAAGAAGAAGAAGAAGAAGAAATAAAAAGAATCTTTCGAAAAAAATTAAAATGTGAGGTTATCGTTAGAATAAAAATTTACCGCAAATTCAAATTAATTTGTTAATAGTTATAAACTTATTTATAATTTGGAAATGAAAAGAATCCTTCGAAAAAAATTAAAAAGTGAGGTTATCGTTAGAATAAAAATTCACCGCAAATTGAAGTTAAATAAATAATTAACCATTTCGACAGTAAATTTATAAACATTTTTCTATAATTAAAACATGAATATTTATAATTACCACCAAGTTCCATGGAAATTGTTTCTGTTAACAGTACTTTAGGCATTTTTTCGTAAATTTTACAATAAACAAATATAATTGTTTGTTCTTTACAGAAATATAGAAAAATCAAGCCTTGAAATTAAAAATAAACATTTGCTTCTGGTAAATGATAATTTTGTCGAACTTTGTGTCTTAATTGTTATTTACTGTTATATTTCGTTTGTTTACTAATTTGCCGCAATTACATTCTTAATAATTGTTTAACAAACTTTTCTTTCGAATCGGTTTTTACGTTTTAGCAGACGACAAAATGTCAAAAAGTATTTCCAAAAACTTCAGCAAAATTGCGCAGGTGCAAACAAGAACATTGTGATTGGTTACATTTTTTTCGGGAATATTTATAGGAATTTGTAATTTTTGATCGATTTTTACAAAAATAGACTATTTTCTCTACAAAGAATACTGTAAATTTGATCAAAAGAGTTCATTCTGATTATTAAGGTAACATTTAGTTGAATTATGTAAAAATATTTGTGTGACAAATCCTAAAATGCATGCGGCGTTTCAAATATGCGCGCCAATAAGCAGTCAATCAGCGTTGCGCAGTCGCCATTTTGGAATCTGAGTAAGATAGGTTAGGTGCAAAAGGCGACAGAGCACAGAAGATTTTGGAAGATCGAGCAGAATGGAAGCAATCTCAGAACTTCCGTTAAAAAAACAATTCCTTCTAACTGTTTTCTTTAAATAATGAGTAATTTTAATGCTTCTACGTAATAAGGAAGTTAGTTTTGAATAATTAATGTTGAAAAAATAATGACTAGAAACGATGACCAAAAATTTATGGGTAGCAAAAAATTACCACAAAAGAGCGAAAATTCTCCTCCCCAGGTATTGTATGTTTCTTGAAGAATGTTTTTAGCATCGACCTAAGTAATTTAAAATTATTTATTATATTTATAATTATGTTTACCGAATTTTATCGTAATCAACATTCAGGTGTTTTTCGCCAAAAAAACACGAATGTCAAAATGTTTTAGCACTTAAATCAAAGTAATTTTTACAACAGCAAAAAAAGATTGTAAAATTTGCTTTAATACAAAAAATATTTACTAAATAACAATCTTTTTAACAAGAAAAATTTCAAAAACAGCCATTCTAACCTGTTTTTCCAAAGACGAAAACATTTCACTAAAAATTCCGTTTTGAAATAATTTTGTCACACGAAAATTTTGACAAAACATGGTAAAAAATAATACTGAATCTTTTTTTTAAAATTCTATTACAAAAAAAAATTGTAAATTGACGTGAAAAAATTTTGAAAACTTGTTGATTTTACCGCAAACGGAAGTAGAGTGCATAGAGTGTGTTAACTCTGTGACCGGAAGTGACACGTGACGTGCGCAAAAACGAATGCTCTGTGATCAGTGAAAAGCATCGTCTTTTTCTTTCAAAACTCGCCACCATGTCGAAGAGAGGTAGGTTTTACTTATGTGATTTTAATCCATCGAAATCTCGACATTAATAATTCATCCAGTGCAATTGACACCGAATAATACAAGTTTAATAATTACATATTCTTTATTCATAAAGATATTTTATCAGTGTTTAATTAAAGTCGACGAAAAATGAATGTGTTAACTGAGTGTGATTCTTTGCCAGAAATGTTTATCAATAATCAAATAAATTTTTTCTCGATTAAGGTCGTGGAGGTTCCGCAGGAGCCAAATTCAGGATATCCCTTGGTTTACCCGTGGGAGCCGTTATCAATTGTGCAGATAATACAGGTAAAGTTTTGTGTTATTTGTAAAAAAAATGTTTAACAATTCCCCAAAACATAACCTCAAAAATGGAATGACACATTGTTCCCATCTAAATTTTTGATTCTGCATAAGAACTTTAATGATTATTTTTTATTATTTTGAAAGGAAAATTCAATTTTTTCCCTTTTTAATATTCCAAAAAATTTTCTTCGTTTTGTTGACATTTTTTTTTATGTGGATAAACAAATTATTTTAAAGACTTGAAGAATTGAATAAATTTATCTTTTATTTCGTAAAATCGCTAAATTTACATAATTATAATTGTATAATGTACATTTATAGGAAAATTTCAAGTTAACTTGTATTTCTAATTTTTCTATTTTTTAACTTTATTTTCATAAAGTTTAATAGTTTTAATGCTGGTAAATTTGTGCTTTTTATCTTACAGTAATTAAACAAAAAAAATTTGTATAAATTTTAAGATTTTGTTTTATAAAAACAGATAGTTTGAGATAAATATGTTGGTTCTTGAAATAATCATTTGTATTTGAATAATTAAATAAAGGAGTGGAATAGTAATTTTTCCTCTTTTTTTTTAGGTGCAAAGAACCTTTATGTCATCGCAGTTCAAGGAATTAAAGGTCGTTTGAACCGTTTGCCTGCTGCAGGTTCTGGCGATATGATTGTTGCAACTGTCAAAAAAGGAAAGCCTGAACTAAGAAAAAAGGGTAAGGAGAAAAAAACCAATTATTTTAGGAAAATTTACAAAATTTTGTTACAAAAGTTGTTTTTTTGAAATCTTATGAGAATAATTTAATTACAGGGATCACAGATAATCTCCTTTTATACTTAACTCCCTTTTTTATCCTTTGAATTATTAAAATCCCCCAAAAAATCTAACATCATTTTTAATTTTTTAAATTAAAAACAATTGTGATTTGTTAATTTTTTCCTCTTATTTTTAAGAAACAAAAACATTTTTAGTTACGCTTAAAGAAAGAAATTTTATTTTTCCTAAAACGTTTAAATCTTTCTCGATTATTTTTCACTCTTTAAAAACTTAGTTTTTCATAAAAGGTAAAAACTATAAAATAATTTTTACTTCTGAAAAAAAATCCGTATAATTTGGGATACTTGACAAAATGGAATTTTATTTCGAGAAGAAATTTTACTAAATTCAAAAGATATTTTACTAATTTCAAATAAAATTTTATATAATAAAAATATTTGCTCTGGAAATAATGATTTTTAATGTAGAAAAATTTACTATTTTCATTGATCAATATTTTTGTGCAAAAAATTCTTCAAATTTTCCTCGAGCATTACAGTTATTAAAAATTATTCTTAAGTAAATTTTAAGTACTACTTTTAATGTAAAACTTTCCAGTTTTTATAAATGTAGAATTTTCTTTGAACATAGTAAAAGTAATTCTGGAAATAATTTATATTATAAAATTTTACTATTTTTTTCCAAAATAAAAATTAATTTGACTAACTTTTTTCTGAAAAAAAATTATAATAATGGTTAAATTATTAAATGGAGAATTATTATTTCAAATTATTTTAAATGGAGAAGAATTTTCTTAATTCTATATTTGTAATACAAATTTTAAATTAATTTAAGGAAAATGATAAAATTGAATAATTACCTAATAGAAAAAGTTTAACAAAAATAAATAATTTGTTCGTAAAAAGCTGTAGTTGAAAGAAAAAGGAAAAAAAGTGGAACTAAATTTTATACGTTATCCTAATAAATTTTTACCTATTTTCAAGTTTCTCGGTTTTTAAACTAAATCACCTTTTTTTGGAAAATAGAATCCTCCTTTTTTACTTAATATTAAATGTAAAAATCTGTGATCCCTGTAATTCTTTTTATATTTTTTTCTTTATGACAAATATAGAATCTTTTTTTTGTTAGTAGGGAAAAGGGAAAAATAAATTAATAAAAAAATCTGAAGGGAAAAATTGATTGTTGTTTTTTTCTACAGTTATGCCAGCGGTTGTAATTCGGCAACGAAAGCCGTTCCGCAGGAAGGACGGGGTCTTTATATATTTTGAAGACAATGCAGGTGTGATTGTCAATAATAAAGGAGAAATGAAAGGCTCTGCTATTACAGGACCAGTTGCTAAGGAGTGTGCGGATTTGTGGCCAAGAATTGCATCAAATGCCAGCAGTATCTCCTAAAACCTTCTTGTAAATTTATTATCATACATAAAATAAAAAAAACTCTTCTACAAATTCATAAAGGTACTTTATTTAATTTCACAAGTTTATATACTTTCAACATTCATTATTTTGAATGCAAAAAAATTTTCAAAATTCCATAATTTACAAACTTTAATGTATTCATTGAATATATTAATATTTATTTACTTTAAAAGTAACTTTATTCAGAAATCAATTTTAGTAATTATTTTTTAGTTTCATTTCAAATGGTTTTAAAGTATATTTTTATTTTTTAATTACTTTAAAATAATTTGAATAACATTTTTTTAAATAATAAATTTAGAATTTATTGACAAAGAAAAAATAGAAAATTAATTAATAAATAATATTATGAATGGAATTTGAATTTTATTACACAAATTATTAAAATTAATTAATAAAAAACATATAAAATGAAATTTTTATTTTGTAGCCTACATAAATTAATTTATTAATTTTAATTAATTTTTCTATATTAACTCTAAGTTAATTCACTGAAATTCAGTACTGATTTTACATTAAATTTATTTTGTGTCAATTTCTTTGATTTCTAAATTATTATTATTATTACTATTATTCATATTATTGTAATATTATTATTACTCATTTTATTATTCACATAAATTAATATGAAAATATTTTTCAAAATTTAAAGCTAAAATGCTATTTTACCGTTGATAAAATAACAAAAAACGATTTCGTCATTAAAATTTATAATTATTCGACTGTAAATAATTAAGATTAAAAAAAAATAATTATAATTACTCGAAAAAGAAATTGCAAACTTAAAGAAAATTAATATTAAAGTGAAAGAATTTATCAATCATCCGAATCAATCTCAAAATATTTCTTAAGCTCTTAAATTTCATATGTATCGACAGCACAGCCATCCTGAATACAGAAACCTGCTTTTCAGAAAATATTTTTTCGAAATTAATTAATAATTTAAAATTATCAAAGAACTCAGAAAAAATTGGTTAGCATGGTGGGATACGAGCCCACGACCTTTCTATTGCTATTTTCTATTTCTATTTCTATTTCTATTCTTAAGAGCTTAAGAAATATTTTGAGATTGATTCGGATGATTGATAAATTCTTTCACTTTAATATTAGTAATAATTTCCGAATGATAGATTCACTTCCTTAACTATAATTAAAGAAAATTAGTTTAGAAATATAAATTAATTCAATGACTTTTGAATTATGTAGTATAAATTTAATTATTTTCATTATTAATTATTAATTATTTTCAGTTATTTTGAAAAATTAACATTTTTTATGTTACAAAACTAAATTATTGTGAAATAGCGAATAACGAAGTAATTTATATATATATTTTTTGCAATTAATTTAATAATTAGTAGTCCAATCTTAATTATTAGTAATTAAATGTTAATCTTATTATTGTTATTATTTTTATTATTTTTATTATTATTATTAACTTTCAATACATTTTTATTAATATTAATAATTAATTATTTATCAAATTTATTAATTCTATTAATAATAAAATAATGAAAATGGAAAAGTTACTACATAAAGAATTTGAATTTACCGCGCTGCCAACAGCGCCACTCAAAGTGTACTAACTGACAAAATTGTCGGTACAGGTAAGATTCCACGTTTTTTTTTGTTTAATTGTTCTTTCTTTGTTTTATTTCCAGTTATAAACGCGTTATCATTCTTGAAATGTAACTAAACTCAAGTACTTAAAATTCACCAAAGTTAAATGTTTGTTAATTTCTCAAATTTATTCATTCTTTCAATTTAAAATTATAAATTTTTCCTTGTTACAGGAACTTAGCTTTTAATAGTTATCTTCTTTAAATTTCCCAATAATAATGTGAATAATTATAAATTTTCCATTATTATTATATTGATTATTAATAATAATTACTATTTCAAAAAGAAAATAGTTTCTTTTATTTTGTTAATAGTGCGCTGATGATAGCGGCGCTTAAGTAAACTAAATGACAGAATAGTCGGTAACTTATCGACTAGTTTTCATGCACTGTCGGTAATTTTTATTTTTTGGCGGGAACTTTGGCGCCTTTGCTATAGTTAGGCAGCCATTTTGATTTTGTCAGAATTCCCCTGTCAGTGTTTGGGAGTAGATGTGTTTTCTCTGCAATTATTCAAGTTTTTGAGTACAAATAAAATTCCACAACGATTATAATGATTATTTCCGAAGATCTTAGCTTTCAAACGATAATATTGAATTGGATTTGACTATGTATGAATATTGAAATGTGTTGGAAACTTTGTATATAATGACAAAAAATTTGCAGGTTAGATTTTGCGTTTATTTTGTATATTTTTTGACATTTTGCGGATAATGGATCGTTTATTCGAGTAATAATTATTATTGTTAATATTATTGGTATTTTTTTATTATGTTTATTACTATTAATCGATTAATATTTATTGACATTATGTTAATACTAATTATGTTTTATATACATAGTAATTATTGCTTGAAAATTCAATTAGTATTAATAATAATAAATATTATTAATCAGTATTAATAATAATAAATATTATTAATTAGTATTAATAATAATAAATATTATTAATAATAAATATAAACTTCCTATGTTCATTGTTATCAAATAATTATTTATTTATGAAGAAATTTGTAGCGCGCTGAAAATAGCTGCGCTTATAAAAAAATTATAAATGAAAAAAATAGTCGTTAATTTTCGACTCGTTTATTTAAATTTTTAGAAATATTTTTATATATATATTTTTTATATATAATAATATCAGTAATAATATTATTACAACAAAATGAGTAATAATAGTATTATAAAATAATGTAATAATAATATTAATATTAGTAGATATTATAATATAATAATATATTATATTTTTGAAAAATTTTGGTTGGTAAAATTTATCTTATTTGATAAAATGGCTTTTTTTCTAAAGAAAAAGGAAAAGAAAATTGATGAATAAAGAATAAATGAATAAAATTTGTTTATTTGTTGGTATTTTTAGAAGCAATATTTTTTATTTAATTTTTTTTGTAAATTATCGTTCGAATTGAAATAAATTATGACAATAAGGATTTATTTCAACATAGTATAAAATTTCTTGTGTTTGGAAGAGAATAAGCCCCTGTTTTATATCTTCCCTTCGTACTTTTGTGCATTTGTGTTGCATTCACAAAAAGTGGTTCTCTTTTCTCAAGAATTTTTATTGCAAGAATTTTTTTAACATTAAAATTTAAATTGTTTTAAATAACAATAATGTTACGCTGAAGAAAAATTGATTTGATTCAAGTAAATTGATTAATTGACTATTATCTAATACTTATACTTGAATCAAATAATATTTCTTAGAGTCAATTAAATTGTATTTGAATCAATAATTTCAGTACTTGAAGCAAATACCATTTAATTGAGTCAAATAGTATTTAATTAAGTTAAATATTTAATTAATAATAGTCAATTAATCGATTATTTGAATCAAATAAATTTTTTCTTCCGTGTAACTTGTTACATTTGCAAAAAATTGTTTAAAAATCGAAATGGGAGGAATTGTTTATATTTTAAATTCTATTCTTATTTTTCATTATTATTGGCAAATTAATAATCTTTGACATAAATAAACATTCTTTTTAAATAATAAAGTCACAGTTTTTCTGAACCCAGAGAAAAGATAAAACAAAAATTTTTATTTGTTTTAAATGAATTTTATTTGGATTAAGTAAAATTTTATTTGGCTCAAATATATATGTTTTATTTATGTCGAATAAAATTTTTATTTAAAACAAATGAAAAGTTTTGCAACGCAACTTTTATGCTAAATTATTAAAGAATTTTTAAATAGTTTATTAGGTTTTTTTTACATTTATTTATTAAAAAAAAGAGCGATTAGCTATTTTATAAAATTAAATATTATTGTTCATTTAGTACTGAATTTTTTTAGAATCAATTCAGGAACTCGTCGAAAGATGACTCCTCGTGTTCGAAAATACGATCAACCTTAATTTTTATCTCTTTATTCATGCATCCATTTACAAGAATGGAATTCCAGCGGCTTCCAACAATATTCTATTCAAAGATCTTAATCTTGATAATAATCTGGAAGATACCGACGTTAATCCTGCTTTTATATTAAAGCAGGGGGATATCGATCATGTTTCACTTTTTCACTTTTGAGATATTATTCTTATTTCATCAACTCAGTATTTCTATTTAAACAGGAATAAAACTTTTACATCTGGTAAATATTTCTCAAGCAAACTTGTTGACATAAATTGATGTCTTCGGCTTTTCAACTTCATTAGTACAAGTCATTCAAGTGTATTTCTTTTTTTTGCATTTTTTTGCATTTTTTTTTTGAAATTCTAGGATGTACAATTTTCTTTATTGTATACACATTATACGTAAATATATTTATTTCTCGTGTTGAGAAGATGTGGAATTTTTTTTGGAGGAAATAATAATTTTATTATATGCTAAGTAATAATTTTAGTGCACTGAATGATATTTGGTTTGTTACAGGTTTTGAATTGGGAAACTTCAAAAATATTTTAAAAGTAATGGAAAAATATTAAATTTTTAGAACTGCTACAAATAAATTACTATTTTCAAAAGTAATAGAAATAAATTATTTTTAAAAAAATTTTTTTATTAAATGATTTTCAATATTCTACTATTTTCATAAAATTTCCCAAAAGAATTGAATTATTAAACAAAAATTTTGATAATATTAATATTTAATATTATTTTTATAATTATTATATTTAAATATTTAAAAAAAAAGAATAAAATTTCATAGGAAGTCAATTATTTAAAATAGAATTTGCACAAATTTTTTCGAAAAAATCAAATGTTTGATTTTTTTTTTAATTTTTCGCTATATAATTCAATTATTTTCAAAAATAATAAATCATAATTTAAATTAAGCATTATTATTATTAAGCATTATTAAGCATTATTAAGCATAATTTAAATTATTTTTAATACAATTTTAATTGGATGTTTCGAAAAATGTAATTAACAATTTTATTAAAATTCGACGAAAGACTTTAATTTTTAAAAAATTTATTGATAAAATTGTATATTTATAATGGAATATATCGATAAGAATGCGCAGGCACATGTTGAATAGTTGGAAAAAAGCTAAAATAAAGAATAAATGTTTACAAAGAGAAAAAAGTTCCTGAGAAATAATTTTAGGTGTGAATATTTTGAGGTGTTGATTTTTCTTTGAATTCCATCACTTTAAAAGTGGTTTCCTGAAGGTCTTGGTTAGTGCGTGCGGCAATCCATATAGCGGAGGCAATATCAAGTTGTTCTTTACCATGGCATGCAACACACCACAACTGTAGAGAGCATTCATAAGCCATAAATGACACCTATCTCATATATAAAATATACTCGAGAAGCAATTAGCGATTAATTCGAGCGCCAGGGCAATTATTCTCAACCAATTCTTGAAATAATTAATCCCGACGTATAGGATAATAAATGTATCGTGTGTGAGTTATGCGTGCATTGAGAAAAAATTTCCTCTATGAAAATTAAAAGAAATTTTGCTCGTGTTATAAAATTTACTCCTTAATTAAACATCTTGTCCTTTTTTTTTAATTACAGACAAGTTGAACATTTTTTGAACGGACAATGAAACTAGATTTTTGTATGTGTTTAAATATACGTAAAATTCACAATATTAGTATTTATTTTTATATTCGCATATTTATTGTTAAAAACAACAATATAATTCTTAAAAAAATTTTAATAATGTGTTTTTTTATAGTATCAGACAAGCAGGGCTCGGGTCGTGCGACTTTTTCGACTTTTTTCGACTTTTCTAAGGAAATGTGACTTTTTTCGACTTTTTTGTGAAAAGATGCGACTAATCGACTTTTTCGGGATTTTTTTAGTAAAATGCGACTGAAATTTTTTAAATTTTCAGAAAATTAAAGTTAAAGGAAAAAGTTTTAGTAAAAAAAATGTTCTGTTAAGTTTATTTACAGATTTCTTTCAAATTTTTCAAAAAACCATCAATAAGTTCTTTTTTAAATAAATATTTAATTTTTATTTTTCCATAATAATTTAAATTCTTCAAAAGATTTAAATTCAAACCTTTTTGAAATTAAACTACTTATAAAAAATCGATGTCTTCGTGTTTTATAACAATTTTTTAAAAGTAGTTTAATTTCAAAAAGGTTTGAATTTAAATCTTTTGAAGAATTTAAATTATTATGGAAAAATAAAAATTAAATATTTATTTAAAAAAGAACTTATTGATGTTTTTTTGAAAAATTTGAAAGAAATCTGTAAATAAACTTAACAGAACATTTTTTTGACTAAAACTTTTTCCTTTAACTTTAATTTTCTGAAAATTTAAAAAACTTCAGTCGCATTTTACTAAAAAAATCTCGAAAAAGTCGATTAGTCGCATCTTTTCACAAAAAAGTCGCAGCAATCGATGTCTTCGTGTTTTATAATAATTAAAGATGACCGAGTGATAAAATCATTATATTGCACTATAAGATTTTATAAAAAAAAATAATTTGAAAATAATTGAATTTCTAGGATGAATTTTTTTATTTTTAAAGATAATTAAAATGTTGACAATAATTTTATTCAAATTCTTTGCAAATAATTAAATTTCAGAGAAGAATTTTATTATTTATAAAGATAATTGAAATTTTGAACAGGTTTTTTTTTTAAATGTTTAAAAGTAATTGAATTTTGAAGAAGAATTTTGATATTTTTAAAAATAGTTAAAATTGTGGGAAGAATTTAAAAAAAAAATTGAAAATAATCGAATTTCTGCGATGAATTTTCTTATTTTTTAAGATAATTGAATTTTGCAAAGAATTTTATCAGAACGTTTGAAAATAATTAAATTTCCATTACGAACATTATTATTTATGAAGATAATGATAATTTTGACGAGAAATTAAAAAAAATTTGAAAATAATTGAATTTCTGGGAAGAATTTTATTGAACAATTTTGATATTTATAAAGATAATTGAAATTTTGAGAACTTAGAAAAAAAATTAGAAAATAATTGAAATTTTGCAGAGAATTTTGTTACTTTTAAAAATAATTGAATTTTCATGATAAATTTTATTATTTATAAAATTTTGACGAGAAATTTTTAAAAAACTTTTAAATGTAATTGAATTTTTGCAAAGAATTTCGTTATTTTTGCAAATAAATGAATTTCAGAGAAGAATTTTATTATTTATAAGGATAATTGAAATTTTGAACAGATTTTGTTTAAAAATGTTTAAAAGTAATTGAATTTTGGAGGAGAATTTTGATATTTATAAAAATAATTAAAATTTTGAGAATTTGAAAAAAAAATTGAAAATAATTGAATTTCTGCGAATAATTTTTTTTTACTTTTGAAGATAATTGAATTTTGCAAAGAATTTTATCAGAATTTTTGAAAATAATCAAATTTCCGTGATGAGTTTTTTTATTTATGAAGATAATGATAATTTGACGAGAAATTAAAAAAATTTTTTTAAGATAATTGAATTTTGCAAAGAATTTTATGAGAACGTTTGAAAATAATTAAATTTCCATGATGAATTTTATTATTTATGATGATAATGATAATTTGACGAGAAATAAAAAAAAAAATTTTGAAAATAATTGAATTTCAGCGAAGAATTTTATTACTTTTGAAAATAATTGAATTTTCATGATGAATTTTATTATTTATAAAGATAATTGAATTTTTGAACAAATTTTTTATAAAATTTTGACGAGAAATTTTTACAAAAAATTCGATATTTATAAAGATAATTGAAATTTTGAGAATTTAAAAAAAAATTTGAAAATAATTGATATTTTGTGGAGAATTTTATTACTTTTGAAAATAATTGAATTTTCATGATGAATTTTATTATTTATAAAGATAATTACAAATGTACAGAAATAAATAAATAAATAATTGAAATTCTGACAAGAATTTTATTAAAATTCTTATAAAATAATTGAATTACAGAGAAGAATTTTATTATTTATAAAGATTATATTTATAAAGAATGTATTTGAATTTTTGCAAAGAATTTAAATATTTTTGAAAATAAATGAATTTCAGATAAGAATTTTATTTTATTATTTATAAAGATAAATTGTGGAAAAGAATTTTATTATTTATAAAAATAATTGAAATTTGGAACAGATTTTTAAAAAAAATGTTAAAAATACCTAATTAAATTTTTGCCATGCATTTTATTAAATTTTGTTAAATATTATTCCAGATTGTTTAATATTAAAGTATGTGTTGTCGAGAAATGTGATTTTTTTACAATTTTTCCAATTTCGTGTTTCCTTTTTGGCGTTTTTTTCCTAAAATTTCATTCGACTTTTTTCCGATTTTTTCGGAAATTTTATGCGTCTTTTCGTGACTTTTGTTGTGAATTTATGCGACTAAAGCGACTTTTTTTGAGTCTTAAACACGATCCTAGCCCTGGACAAGCAAAATTTATTAAAAAAGACTTTAATAGAGACTAAGCTTTACACAATCCTATAAAGTATAGATTACTTTATTTAAAATTTTAAGTATAGTTTCAATCTCATCCGCCACTTAGCAGACAAGAATAAAAAATTTATTTATTTTCAGACTTATGACAATTTGAAAAAGTATATCGTTTGTGAAAAATTTGCTACCGCAAAAGAATAATATAAGAGAAGCGGAGAAAATAAATGGGATAAATGAGACGATGGGCCTGATCGAGACGCGTTGTGGGAATGAAATCGGATGCAGATCGAAGATAGACGCCTTGAAAGTTATCGACTTCTTCGATATATACATATTTCACTGGAAACTGGATCACGAGGTCGACCGTAGGCGGTCCTTGGATATTCAGGATGACTAAACCACCGATCGATCGTGTCCTGGGTATATATACATATATATATGTACGGTATACACTATATACCTAACCCCGCGAGGATTCTCGTGAATCGCGAACGTCCTTATATTCAATCGTGAGATCAACTCGATCCCTAGGATGTTCCAATGAAAACAGCGAGTAGGACGTCTTTGTTAGGATTCAACGGTTGTAAATCAATTATGCGCTCATCTGATCAAATAATTCGAATATATCGCAATTGTCGAGAGCAAAAAGTGTTTATTATTTTATATAATTAATAATCTCAAGATAATGCGAATAACAAATCGTTAAGAAATTATTGTCATTGACAATATTTTTCTTTTAGTTTATTTACTTTTATTTAAACTATTATTTATTTAAATTTTAATTAATTTTTATTTATTTATTTAAACTACTAGTAAATTGTATATTCTCATCTTTTCGCATAGTTTTCTTGATAAGTATCAAAATTGATACTAAAGTGGATCAAATTGATGCCAAAAAATCTGAATCAATTTTTTATTTGATCCACGTTGTTTGTATATCAATTCGTTGTCATTTGGTACTTTTAAATTAACAGTGCAATTTTTATTTTTCAGATTTGAGTTCATCGTCTAAACAAATTTCTATTTTGGATGAAATATTTCTTGTTGATGAAGAGGATTTGAAAGTTTCCAAAAGTGCAGTTTATAAAGATTTCTCTGAATGTGATGTTGAAAATTTATCAACCGGTGAGTTTTTGATTTGATTCTATATAAAATAGTAGAATTATTAGATTATTTTATAAGTATTTCTAATATTAAGATTTTTGATATTCTGATAGTTTTTGAGGGTCCGGTCTAATTTAATAAATAGTTGCAATTATGAACGAGAAAGTAAAAACTTTTCTTTAAAAATAAACTGCGCCAACTTGTTACATAATTTAACACTTTTTCTCGCGCTTAATTTAAATACGTCCCTAATTTTGAAATTAAAATTTCGTTTTTTGCAATTTTACTATTCTGGGTGTCTACTAACCGGGAAAACCGGAAAATAACCGGGAATTTTTTCTTCAAAATTGAAAAAAGTTTTATTACTTTAATTTATTAGTGAGCGTAATTATAATTTTATTATTTAAAGTGTAAAGTTCATCTTAAAAATATAAATCAACTTTTTGCTTCTAAAAATTATTTTATTCTATTATTATTATTTAATAATTTATAATTATTGAACTTCTCTTAAATTTCTACAATTTCAAATTTCTAAATATTCAATGGGCCTAAAGTTTTGAACGTTCAAATGAATGAAATTTTCTTTCAATTTTTAGTATTTTTGATAATTACCATCGAAAAAAGAAAAATATTGGAAATTAAACAATTATTTAGTTTAGAATTAATTTGTTTTAATTTAAAAAATAATTTTTTTATAAGTAAAATATGAATTAGAAGAATAAAAAAATATTGTTGTTCATTTGAACGTTCGAATAACTTTAGGAACATAATATTCAAATGAATTATATTTATTTATTTCTTAAGCAAATTTAACGTTTATTACTTATTGAGAAAGTAATTATTACTGTTTATTATTTTCACACATTTTTATAAAAAATTCTTCACAAGAATTAAATTATTTTCATAAATAATAGCATTGTTTGGAAGAATTCAATTATTTTTATAAATAGTAAAATTATTTGCAGAAATTCAATTATTATTAATATAACAATTTAATAAATTTGAAAAAGTAAATTTTCAATTATAATTATAAAAAGATAATTTTTAAAAAATTGAAAAAATTATTTTCTAAATTTTCAATGAAAATTATTAAAAAAACATTACGAAAAGATTTAAAGATTTATTTATGTTTGAAATCAAATTTACATTTAAATTTGATGCGAAAAGAAAACCGGGAAAAAATTAAGACATAACCGGGAAAACCTGGGAACTTTGTTTGAATGAAAATAATAGACATCTGGTCAATTTTTATCAACATATATTTATTGTATATTTTTTTAAATGATCAAGAATGAACGAAAAAGCATAATTGTTGATGAAATTCTTTATGGGAATTAAATTTGAAACTTTCAATTATTCAATAAATTATATATGGAGCTAAAGTTTCAAACGTTCAAATGAACGAAATTTTCTTTCATCTTAACTATTTTTGAAAATTACTGTTGATTAAAGAAAAATAATTGAAATTGAAAATATTTAGTTCAGAATTAACTTGGTTTAATCTAAAAAATAATTTTTTTGTAAGTAGAATACAAGTTAGAAGAAGTTAAAAAAGTATCGTTCATTTGAACGTTCGAAACTTTAGGAACATAAATTATTTCACTGAAAAAAATTTAAGGTATAACTTTAGTACTTTTGTAGCAAAACATTTTTATTGTAACTTTTAATATACTTTCTGAATTAATTTTGCTATGTTCGAAGTAAATTTTACATGATTTTTTTACAAATATCTTCTTTGAAGCTAGTAAAATTTACTTTGAACGTAGGAAAATTTACTCTGAAAGTAGGAAAATTTACTCTGAAAGTATAGTAAAAGTAGTAATTTGCAGTTTCAAGTATAAAATGTTTTCTTATTTGACTCAAACTATAGTTATATTTTTGTCAGTAATTTTTCATTTTTGGTCCGTAATGTTTGTATTTTTAAAATAACTTTCACTGCGGTTCAAGTCCTGTAAAAACTACCGCGATCTCTGTCAGTTTGAATTTATATAAAAAAAAAATTGAATAACGTCAATTCAACTTGCAAACAGAATAAAAACTTCTTTTTAACATTTAATGGTTCTTGTCATCGGGATTAAATTTGCAAGATGGTAATTTAAAAATTCTTCAACTTTGTTTGTTATTTCGTCACCGCGCCTCATGTTTATTTCCAAGATTAATTACACCTCAAATGATATTGGAGATCGTCAGCTTCTTATCTTATATATATATATAGAGAGAGTTGAAACCGTTTGACATGGACCAGAATTTGAGAACCAGTTCGTAAAGTTTCGACATCGATATTTTGCTGGAGGAGAAAACCTCTAATTATCCAGATAACGTGTGTACTGTTGTCAGTATTACTTATATATATATGTTTTGATAGGAACTAGGTTGATCTTCTTTCCCCAGGGAGACATTGTATATATAGGTATAGAGGTACTTTTTTCTCAATTTTTTTTTGCTCTATTCGAAATTTCCTTCTTGGGAAAAATGCATTCGCACAAACTCTGGAAAAATTTCACTTGAGAATTTTCGTATTAAACACAGTGTGGTGCCGCAACACTGTTGTTGTAATTTATACCCCCGGGTAGTTAAACACTCATATACGGAATCTGATTACAAATAAGGAATGTCGAACTGAACGTTTGATGTCACGCAGGTAATCGAGTGACAAATAATCGTGTGTATGTGTGGAAATTCATCGATCGAAGTCATGCGAAAGCAAAACTCATGCATCCAAGTGAAATCTGTGTGACAATTTGTCGTTTCTTTCTTTTTTTTTTTGCTTCTTATTTCTTTCTTCATACGTATACATCTTTTTAAACTCGTTTCCTGATTCAAGGGGAATTTTTATGTGATCAAGTATGTATATAACATAAGATCTTATGCAGTTGAATTATCGAGATGTACTAGATTCTTTTGCTACTTTGGTATAATCGACGATCTTAATATACAAAGTTGCAACAGAATTTAAAACACGTGATGGCAAAAAAAGGACAACCTTTGGTTCATCGATTCTTGTTGATTGAATTTTAAAGAAATTGAATTCGTTTATATTTCTGCATTACATGATTACTCTCATTTTATTTTATATATAATAAAATCAAAAAAATCAAAAATAAATAAAAAAATAAATAAATCGATAATGAAATGAAAATCAGGTGGAGAATTTGAAAGGCTACAATGTAACGAAACGTAATTTGTCACGTTTGGTGACACAACAAGTTTTGTTACGTAAATGTGGAATGATCAAAAAAAAATTTTCATGTCTGTTGGGACCAATATTAACCTTAATTTCAGAGTCGGTACAAATTTAGACTTAACTAATTGGAATTAAATTATATATGGCCTTTTTTAAAGCAATTAGTCTAATTGATTAGAGGAGAGTGTGCATATTAATAACATCCACGTCCAATAAGACGGTTTTTCAATATATTTTTGGATATAATTAAAAAATTGTATTATTTTCATGATTTTGTATTGAAAATTTTGTAAAAGAAGTCGAAAATTTCTTTGAATAGTTAGTGAATTACAAAGGTCTTTTTTTAACATATAAACTTGTGATATTTTAAAATCTAATAATATAATAATATATAATATAATAATGTACATTATAACATTAGAGAAAATTTTAATCATAAATTATAGTAATTTTTTCGACCACTTTCTTCTTTGAATATTTAGTAAATTGATCTGAAATTTTGCTCGAAAGTCTAAAATACAATAAAGAAGTGCAATAATGTGCAAAAGTTTTAATATTTTAAAAATTAAATGTTTGAAATTACTTTATAAATTTATCAATTAACACTGTGACTTCTAATCAATTTTTCGCCCTTACTGATTTCAAAATTTTTATTTTGTTTATTAGTATATGGCCAAAATAACAAAATTAAATAACAAAGTAACAAAATTCTTTTTTAGTTTATTGAAATTTATTTTTAACATCTTAAATTTAGATATATTTCAAGTAATTTAGAATATTATAAAATTTTCTGAATTCAAATTATTTTCTGCAATTTTCAACTAAACTTCAGTTTTGAATCAATTAATTTAAATAATTTTCCAAAAGTTCTTCTAGAATTCAATTATTTAAATACAAAAAATGAATTTCTAATAATAAATTGTAACTCTCCATAGTTTTTTATTAATTTTCAATAAAATATGTATAAATTCTTAGAATTAATTTTCTAAAAATATTTTAAAATAATTTTAGAACGATAATGGTTTTTCAATTTTGAAAAATTTCCAAACAATTGAAATTTGGGAAAAAATTGAGACTTAATTTTACGACTTTTCTTACAAATTTTCCGACAATATACCATATTTTTTATTATAAAATGCAACTTATTTCGATTTTTATTAAAATAAAAAGTGTAATAGACAAATCTTTGAAAATTTATTTTTCAATAAGTTTTCTAATTAATTTCTTCAAATATCACAAATAAAAAGATTTGGAATAATTGAAATTCTGTAAAATTTAATTCAAACTAAATCATCTATTCAAGTAATTTATTACAATTTTTCAAAATTAACTTTTAAAGAATTTTAATTGAAAATTTCAGAAATAATATTAAGTTCTCAAAAATTCTAATGAAGACTCTTCAAATATATAAATTCGATAAAAATTAAATTAAAGGAAACATAGGTTTTAAAAATAATATTAAAATTGTTTTGAAAATAGTAATTCTCTGAATTTTACGTTCTGATTATATTTTTAAATTATATTCTTTTCAATATTGTCGAAGATTCAAATTTACACACAAAATAAAAAAATTAAAATTTTTCAGAAACATTTTCAACATTTTGGAGAAAATAATCATATATTCAAAATTTTCAATTAAAATTCTTAAAAAAAAAAATCTTTTTTAAATAATAGAAAAATTCTTCAATTAGTTTCGAAATTATACATTATAATATTTATAAAAAACTAATTCATAGAATTGTTTTATCATAATTTTTTAACATTCAATTATCTTTGGATAAATTAAATTAAAATTTTTTTAAATTTACTATTTTGCAATTTATCAGAAATCATTTATTTATAATTAAAATTCTTGAAAAATTTTGATTAAAATTTCTTTTTTTTTAAACTTTAATTTTTTTTTAAAAGAATTTGTCAAATTTGAATTATTTTTCAAAAGTTTTACTAAATTTAAATTATTTTTAAAACGATTTTACTAAATTTTAATTTTTTGGACATTTTTAAATTGTATTTACTTTTAAAACTTTGTGTATTTTAAAAAATTATTTAGAAATATATTTAAAAAGTTAATTTTACGAATTTCTTTAATAAAATGTTTGATAATAATTCTAGCTTAATTAATATCTTGGAAAAGAAAAATTGACGGTTTAAATTATAATAAAAAATTTGATTTTTTGTATTTAAATAAATTAATTTTCGAAGAAATTGCAAAAAATTGATTAAAAATTCATAAAGATGATTGATAGATTTTTAGTTAAAAATGGTAGAAAATAAAGTTAAAAAAAAGTATTCTTTACGTTTAAGAAAAACAATTTTCAAAGTTTTTTGAATTAAAGAATAAATTATTTCTTGGAACGATATTCTTGATCCAATGAACAAATTATTTTTTTGAATGATATTTTTGATCCAAAGAAAAATTTCTTTAAGACAAAAAGCTAAGAACATATTTAAAGAAATTACTTCTTTGAATCATTTATTTCTTTACCTTAAAAAAAGATTTATTAAATCCAAAGAAACATTTCTTTGAGCCGCAACAAAACAAAATTAAAGAAATATTTTCTTTAGATCAAAGAAACTCTTTTTGACCCTATAACAATGCTCAAATTTCTTTGATTTGAAAAAACATTCTTTGAAACGAAGAAGCTTTTTTCTGGATGGCACTTTAAGAAAATAACTGAAAACACATCTTTCAAACATTTTTTTCTGAATAGTTAAAATTTTGTAAAGTTTAATTGAAAAATAACGAATTTATTTCATTTAAAGAGCAAAAAAAGTCGCTTTAGTCGATTAAAATTAGAAAACAAAGTCGAAAAAGTCGTCCAGTGTTATCACAAAAGTTTATATTAATCAAAACTTGTGTAATTTTGCTAAATAAATATTTAAATATTTATTTCTTTATTCACAGAAAAAAAATTCAACAAATTTTAACTTCTAAAATTTAATAATTTTACAGGAATTTCATTATAAATTTCTTCGCAATATTCAATTATTTTCAAAAATAATAAAATTCTTACAGGTATTTAATTTTTTTGGCAAATAATAAAATTCTTATTAGGAATTCAATTATTTTGTTAAATAATAAAGCTAATTGCAGAATTTCAATTATTTTTAATACAATTTTAAGCGAATTCCTCGAAAAATGTAATTATTCTTAAAAGTTTTGATGAACATTTATCAAAGAAATTTAATTATTTTAATAACCCTTGGAACAATTTATTTATTAGAATTTAAATATTATTTTTAATAATTTTTTGATTAAATTCCTTTAAAGAATAAAATTATTGCATTCAAAATTTTTAATGCAATTCTTTGCGTAAATTATCAATTATCTTTATAAATAATAAAATTCTTCTCTAAAATTGAATTATTTTCAAAAAATTTAATAAATTTCTTGGCAAAATTTCAATTATTTTCAAAAGTTTTCCCTAATTTAATTATTTTTAATATCTATTTTAATAAAATTTTGCAAAAGAATTCAAATTATTTAAAAATTGATTGATACAATTCTTTAAAAGAATTCAATTTTAAGAAACATATGTAATTATTCAACAAATTGTTTTTTTTTTGTATTTAAATAATGAAATTCTCGTAGAATTTTCTCATAAAAATTGATTTAAAAATAGATTTCAGTTAAAATTTTAGATTATAATAAAATAATTAAATTTTGAAAAGGTTTCAGATTCAAATCTTTTAAAATTTGAATTTTTCGTATTTCTAACTAAGTAACAATTCTGTGGAATTAATTTTTTTGAGAAATTTTAATTGCGATTTTTTTTTATATTATTTGAAGTTTCTATTTTCTAATACATATTTAATTGAAAAATTTACAAATAATTGAAAAATTGAATATTGTAAAGAAATGGATTTGAAAATTGTCGAAGAACTTTTTCGAGAATTATTAAAAATAATCGATTTTAAGAAGAATTTTAGTTAAAAATTCTTGAAAATAATAATTCAATTGATGATGATTTTATCACTCTATCTTTAATTATTATAAAACATGAAGACTCGGAGTTATCGATATCTTCATGTTTTTTTTAGTTTTGAAAAAATCTAATTTATAGTTTTAAGTAAAATGTTCTCTTATATATTTTTGTCAGTAATTGGTCCGTAAATGGTCCGTAATTTTTCATTTTTTGTCCGTAAAGTCCGTATTTTTAAATACTTTCACTGGTTCGAGCCCTGTATGTATCACTAATTCCAAAAAGCGTATAGAGAAAATAATTATATTAGTAAAATTAGGTGAGAGTAAATATACAGGGTGGCCACCGACCGGGAAAAAGCCTGGAAATAGCCGGGAATTTTAACAAAAACCGGGAATTTTAACTGCATTCGTTTAGATTCCATTAACTTTGTTAAAGAGAAATTTTTGTATATTTCAAAAAAGCGCGCACTTTTTAAAGTACACACGAAAAGAAATCGAAACAATTGATGCAGAATTAAAAAATTTAACATAAAATGAGACTGCTTCAGAAGAAAATTGTTCAATTTTTGTTTTCAGATTATATTTAAGATTTCATGGTGTATTTATTAAAAATTTATGTTCTGTTTATTTTATGTATTATCTTTAAAAAGCATATTATTGTAAAAAATATTTTAGCAATCGTTATATGTAAAGTACATAAAATTGTTTTATTACATTTTTAAAGATTTAAAAGCAGTATGTTAAATTCCAAAGATTGGCATTAAATATATTTTTAATTCAAATCATTTTTAATTTTAAGTTACTAACCTAGTTTATTACATTTAATACTATAAAATTTAAAACAAACTTAGATCTTTTGAAGAATTTATAACTTTTTTTTTACAAGTTATATATCAAATATACGTGTAAATTTTTCAACAGCTAAAAACAATTCAAATCATCAATAAAACTAATGGATTAATAACTTACAATTTCAATTTTAAGGTACTAAAGAACAACCGGGAAAAAAGTCATTTTCACCTGGAAAACCGGGAATTTTTTTTTTAAGTTTGAGTGGCCACCCTGATATAGTGAAATACGCTAAATTGGAATCAGTGGTTTATGCTTTTGGCTATTTCAGATTTAGAGAAAGGAGGAAAATGGGTGAATGAACTTGACTTAGGTGGATGTATATATATACAAGCAAAAAACCTAATCGTTAATAAAAATCACTATGTTTTTGAGTGCAAAGTGACGACTCTATAATTGGAGAAGGGTTTTTAGTTGTGGGACAATTACCCCTTTGGGAATATAAGAGAGAAAGAAAGAGAGAGAAAGAGAGATTGAAGCTGCAGGAGTGATAGAACTTTATAGTGTTGCTTTTTCAACTCCTGCAATCGCAACCAGTCTTCTGATTATATGGATTCCGCAATGATTTCTGATTATGTTGGTCCCGATCCAAGAAAAGTTGAAATAATACGTCGCGTCTTCTCTTGGCTATGCGGGGACCTACTCTCTCTCTCTCTCTCTCTTGATATTTTGGAGCCGGTTCGTTAGCGGGTTTTGGCGCGAGACACCCTGTCATTATATGCTGGAGCCCATCATCCACCCCTCCTCTCTTTCTCTCTCTCTCCCCTACCATATATCCAATTTTCGTTGCCCCGTTTCTCTTATTCTCTCTATCCGCACACTTTATCTTTTAGCTCTCAAAACGGTTCTCTCTTATATGTACGCTTCTGATTCGTGTATATATAACACACGAAAAAACACCCTTCTTTTTGACTCTCGCGCATCTGTGCGAGCTCTCTCTCTCTCTCTCTCTCTCTACCGCAAAAAGGAAATAAAAATAAAAAGAATGAATTCGATTTCGATTCGATGATCGGAGTGAATCGAAGGTCCTCCTCTCCTATATGGCGGAATGTAGAAACTGGTACTTACGTATTCCAAGGTCTTCTTGTGTGTATATACAACAACACTATCGGAATGAGAAATCTCGACATTATTACCCCCAAGAAGAAGAATCATCATTTGCCCTGGGCCCGTCATATATACACCAAAAAGGGGGGAGGACTTTAAATACACGCGAGTCTCTCTCTCTCACTCTCTTTTGAACGGATCACGAAACGCGATATCACGAGAATACACCATTGGCTTGTAAAAGGAGGGCTTTTATTTTCAATTTTCGCACCGAGATACTTTTCTTGCGATCTCTCATTGCCAGCGAGTGTGTGCGTATATAACTTGGCCGCAAAACTTTTAAGGCCAACCGCTGATTAATCCTGTTTAATAAAGGAACAAGAAAAAGCTAGGCACGTAAAAAAGTTTATACATGATTCGCAAGAAGGGAGAAATTCAATATGGAAGGTCGGCTCAATTGGGTTTGGGGTTTTAATGAATTTTTCAGCTGATGGTCATTCCCGCGCCTTTTTTTTCTTCTTCTTTCTTCATTATAAGACAAAAACAATCCATCGATAATTTTTCAATTAATTGAAAATTGGTTTTTGGTTATTATAATTGCTGTAAAGATTTTTTTTTTATAAAAGTTATATTGTGATTTTTTTCGTTAAATTCTTGAACATGCGCAGGAAGGTTAAAGGCGATTAGAGGTCTGCTAAATTGTTGATAATCCTGTTTACAGGGCTCGAAGTAGGTCCGTAAATCCTGAAAAAAGTCCGTAACTTTGCTTCAAGTCCGTAAAAGTCCGTTTTTTTGAAAAAAGGTCCGTAAAGTCCGTAATTTCATTCAAAAAGAATGAAAAGTTCGTAAATTGTGTACGATATAATTTGGAGAATTTTAGAGAAATTACAAATGATTGCAGAAATTTAATTATTTTTCAAAGTAATAAAACTCTTCGCGAAAATTCAATTATGTTCAAAAAATTTTTTAAATTCTAGTCAAAATTTCAATTACTTTTAGAAGTATTAAAATTCTTCTCCGAAATTCATATATTTTCTAAAAAAAACGTCAACATTTCAATTATCTGTATAAATAAATAGCAAAATTCTTCAACAAAATTCAATTATTTTCAAAAATTTTAATAAAATCCATTGCAAAATTTAAATTATTTTCAAAAGTAATAATATTCATCGCAAAAATTAAATATTGTTCAATATCTACTATTTTTATAAAATTTACTAAAAGAATTTAATTATTTAAAAAAAAATTAATAAAATTCTACAAAACCTTACATTATTTTCAAAAAATAATTAAAATTTCACAAGAATTTCATTATTAACAAATTTTTTTTAATAAATTTCTTCGCAATCATTCAACTATTTTCATAATTGATAAAATTTTACCGAGATTCAATTATTTTCGTAAATAATAAAATTCTTTTTAGGATTTCACTTATTTCTAATAAAATTTTAATCGAATTCCTGGAAAAAATTCCCTAAATTTTTATTGAAATTGGTCCAAAGAATTTAATTGTTTAAAAATTTGTTGATAAATTTTTGAATAGAAATTGAATTCTAAGAAATATTCAATTATTCAATAAATGATTTATTTTTGTATTTAAATAATTGAATTCTAGTAGAATTTTTCCATAAACATTTATTTAAAAATTGATTTCAGTTAAAATCTTAGATTTGAAAAAATAATTGAATCTGGGAAATTTTTTTTAAAATTGTCTTAAAAATAATTGAATTTTAACCAAAAAAAGTTTTATCAAAACTTTTTAAAATGTTTGAATGTCTGCTTAAATTCAAATATTTTTTTAAATAATTAAATTCTTGCGAAGAATTTTATTAAGACTATTGAAAAAAATTATTAAAATTTTACTGGGATTCAATTATTTTCGTAAATAATAAAATTCTTTTTAGGAATTCAATTGTTTTTAATAGAATTTTAATCGAATTCTTCGAAAAAATTCTTAAAAATTTTATTGAAATTCGTTCAAAGAATTTAATTGTTTAAAAATTTGTTGATAAATTTTTTAATAGGAAGAAAATAGAAAATAGATTTCAGTTAAAATCTTAGATTATAAAAAAATAATTGAAATTGGGAAATTTTTTTAAAATTGTCTTAAAAATAATTGAATTTCAACCAAAAAAAGTTTTATCAAAACTTTTTAAAATGTTTGAATGTCTGTTAAAATTCGTATATTTTTGTTATTTTACTAAAGTATTTAAATTCTTACAAAAATTTTTAATAAAATTTCTGAAAGTAATTAATGATCTGCTAAGAATTTTGTTATTTTTAATTTATGCCAAGAATTTTATTAAATTTTTTTTAAATTATCGAATTCCTGTTAATTTTTTACAAGAATTTAATTATTTTTGAAAATTTTAATGAAATTCTTCGCAAGAATTCAATTATTTTCATAAACAATAAAATTCAAAGCAGAATTTAAATTATTTTAAATACAATTTTAATCGAATTTTTAAACAAAATTTTAAACAATTAAATTCTTTGAACGAATTTCAATTAAATGTTTAAGAATTTTTTCGAGGAATTCGATTAAAATTCTATTAAAATTAATTGAATTCCTAAAAAGAATTTTATTATTTACGAAAATAATTGAATCCCGGTAAAATTTTATTAATTACAGGCTTCGCACTCTTCTACTAAAGGCTACTATTTGCTACTTTTTTAATGCGAGGCTACTTTTTGGCTACTTTTTTGAGCCTAATGCTACTAAAAGCTACTTTTCTCAACAAATAGTGTTAAAACTAAAATCGTTAATGAAAAACGACCGCCAATAAGATAATAGGAAATACTTTTACCAACATTTACTCTATTGAATTAAACAAATTTTTTTAAACATTTTTTCAGTTTTTCAAAAAACAATCTTGACTGTTCATAATTATAATTGAAAAATTTGATTAATTCAATTTCATTAAAATTTGTTGATACTAATTGAATTTGTGCAAAGAATTTTACTATTTATAAAAGTAATTGAATCCTTAAAAAGAATGTTATTACATATTTATGAAAATAATTAAATGTTTGCGTAGAATTTTATTAACATTTTTGAAAATAATTGAATTGTAGAGAACAATTTAATTATTTATAAAGATAATTGAAATTTCGGAGAATGTCAAAAAAATGTTAAACATAATTGAATTTCTGCGAAGAATTATGTTACTTTTGAAAATAATTGAATTATTTTTTTAAATAATATTTTTCAAAAATAATACACTACATGCTTAGCTAAAAGAACCAATTATATAAAAAATTTAAAAAACCGAAATTCTTAAAATTCATCTGTTTCCACTTATTTTTCTAGTTTTGCTTCTTTATTTTTGGGTTTTTGAGAACCACTTTACTTTTTTAATTATCTTCATGCTTTGCTAAAAAAACTAATTTTAGAAAAAAATTTTAAAAATCGAAATTCTTAAAATTCATCTGTTTCCACATGTTTTTCTAGTTTTGCTTCTTTATTTTTGGGTTTTTGAGAACCACTTTACTTTTTTAATTATCTACGTGCTTTGCTAAAAAAAAACTAATTTTATAAAAAATTTAAAAAACCGAAATTCTTAAAATTCATCTGTTTCCACTTATTTTTCTAGTTTTGCTTCTTTATTTTTGGGTTTTTGAGAACCACTTTACTTTTTTAATTATCTACGTGCTTTGCTAAAAAAAACTAATTTTATAAAAAATTTAAAAAACCGAAATTCTTAAAATTCATCTGTTTCCACTTATTTTTCTAGTTTTGCTTCTTTATTTTTGGGTTTTTGAGAACCACTTTACTTTTTTAATTATCTACGTGCTTTGCTAAAAAAAAACTAATTTTATAAAAAATTTAAAAAACCGAAATTCTTAAAATTCATCTGTTTCCACTTATTTTTCTAGTTTTGCTTCTTTATTTTTGGGTTTTTGAGAACCACTTTACTTTTTTAATTATCTACGTGCTTTGCTAAAAAAAAACTAATTTTATAAAAAATTTAAAAAACCGAAATTCTTAAAATTCATCTGTTTCCACTTATTTTTCTAGTTTTGCTTCTTTATTTTTGGGTTTTTGAGAACCACTTTACTTTTTTAATTATCTACGTGCTTTGCTAAAAAAAACTAATTTTATAAAAAATTTAAAAAACCGAAATTCTTAAAATTCATCTGTTTCCACTTATTTTTCTAGTTTTGCTTCTTTATTTTTGGGTTTTTGAGAACCACTTTACTTTTTTAATTATCTACGTGCTTTGCTAAAAAAAAACTAATTTTATAAAAAATTTAAAAAACCGAAATTCTTAAAATTCATCTGTTTCCACATGTTTTTCTAGTTTTGCTTCTTTATTTTTGGGTTTTTGAGAACCACTTTACTTTTTTAATTATCTACGTGCTTTGCTAAAAAAAAACTAATTTTTAAAAAAATTTAAAAAACCGAAATTCTTAAAATTCATCTGTTTCCACATGTTTTTCTAGTTTTGCTTCTTTATTTTTGGGTTTTTGAGAACCACTTTACTTTTTTAATTATCTTCATGCTTTGCTAAAAAAACTAATTTTAGAAAAAAATTTTTAAAATCGAAATTCTTAAAATTCATCTGTTTCCACATGTTTTTCTAGTTTTGCTTCTTTATTTTTGGGTTTTTGAGAACCACTTTACTTTTTTAATTATCTACGTGCTTTGCTAAAAAAAAACTAATTTTTAAAAAAATTTAAAAAACCGAAATTCTTAAAATTCATCTGTTTCCACATGTTTTTCTAGTTTTGCTTCTTTATTTTTGGGTTTTTGAGAACCACTTTACTTTTTTAATTATCTACATGCTTTGCCAAAAAAAACTAATTTTATAAAAAATTTAAAAAACCGAAATTCTTAAAATTCATCTGTTTCCACATGTTTTTCTAGTTTTGCTTCTTTATTTTTGGGTTTTTGAGAACCACTTTACTTTTTTAATTATCTTCATGCTTTGCTAAAAAAACTAATTTTAGAAAAAAATTTAAAAAACCGAAATTCTTAAAATTCATCTGTTTCCACATGTTTTTCTAGTTTTGCTTCTTTTTTTTTGGGTTTTTGAGAACCACTTTACTTTTTTAATTATCTACGTGCTTTGCTAAAAAAAACTAATTTTATAAAAAATTTAAAAAATCGAAATTCTTAAAATTCATCTGTTTCCACATGTTTTTCTAGTTTTGCTTCTTTATTTTTGGGTTTTTGAGAACCACTTTACTTTTTTAATTATCTTCATGCTTTGCTAAAAAAACTAATTTTAGAAAAAAATTTTAAAAATCGAAATTCTTAAAATTCATCTGTTTCCACATGTTTTTCTAGTTTTGCTTCTTTATTTTTGGGTTTTTGAGAACCACTTTACTTTTTAAATTATCTACATGCTTTGCTAAAAAAAAACTAATTTTATAAAAAATTTTAAAAACCGAAATTCTTAAAATTCATCTGTTTCCACTTATTTTTCTAGTTTTGCTTCTTTATTTTTGGGTTTTTGAGAACCACTTTACTTTTTTAATTATCTACGTGCTTTGCTAAAAAAAACTAATTTTATAAAAAATTTAAAAAACCGAAATTCTTAAAATTCATCTGTTTCCACTTATTTTTCTAGTTTTGCTTCTTTATTTTTGGGTTTTTTAGAACCACTTTACTTTTTTAATTATCTTCATGCTTTGCTAAAAAAACTAATTTTAGAAAAAAATTTAAAAAACCGAAATTCTTAAAATTCATCTGTTTCCACATGTTTTTCTAGTTTTGCTTCTTTATTTTTGGGTTTTTGAGAACCACTTTACTTTTTTAATTATCTTCATGCTTTGCTAAAAAAACTAATTTTAGAAAAAAATTTAAAAAACCGAAATTCTTAAAATTCATCTGTTTCCACATGTTTTTCTAGTTTTGCTTCTTTATTTTTGGGTTTTTGAGAACCACTTTACTTTTTTAATTATCTTCATGCTTTGCTAAAAAAACTAATTTTAGAAAAAAATTTAAAAAACCGAAATTCTTAAAATTCATCTGTTTCCACTTATTTTTCTAGTTTTGCTTCTTTATTTTTGGGTTTTTGAGAACCACTTTACTTTTTTAATTATCTACATGCTTTGCTAAAAAAAACTAATTTTATAAAAAATTTAAAAAATCGAAATTCTTAAAATTCATCTGTTTCCACATGTTTTTCTAGTTTTGCTTCTTTATTTTTGGGTTTTTGAGAACCACTTTACTTTTTTAATTATCTACATGCTTTGCTAAAAAAAACTAATTTTATAAAAAATTTAAAAAACCGAAATTCTTAAAATTCATCTGTTTCCACATGTTTTTCTAGTTTTGCTTCTTTATTTTTGGGTTTTTGAGAACCACTTTACTTTTTTAATTATCTACGTGCTTTGCTAAAAAAAACTAATTTTATAAAAAATTTAAAAAACCGAAATTCTTAAAATTCATCTGTTTCCACTTATTTTTCTAGTTTTGCTTCTTTATTTTTGGGTTTTTGAGAACCACTTTACTTTTTTAATTATCTTCATGCTTTGCTAAAAAAACTAATTTTAGAAAAAAATTTAAAAAACCGAAATTCTTAAAATTCATCTGTTTCCACATGTTTTTCTAGTTTTGCTTCTTTATTTTTGGGTTTTTGAGAACCACTTTACTTTTTTAATTATCTACATGCTTTGCCAAAAAAAACTAATTTTATAAAAAATTTAAAAAACCGAAATTCTTAAAATTCATCTGTTTCCACATGTTTTTCTAGTTTTGCTTCTTTATTTTTGGGTTTTTGAGAACCACTTTACTTTTTTAATTATCTTCATGCTTTGCTAAAAAAACTAATTTTAGAAAAAAATTTAAAAAACCGAAATTCTTAAAATTCATCTGTTTCCACTTATTTTTCTAGTTTTGCTTCTTTATTTTTGGGTTTTTGAGAACCACTTTACTTTTTTAATTATCTACATGCTTTGCTAAAAAAAACTAATTTTATAAAAAATTTAAAAAATCGAAATTCTTAAAATTCATCTGTTTCCACATGTTTTTCTAGTTTTGCTTCTTTATTTTTGGGTTTTTGAGAACCACTTTACTTTTTTAATTATCTTCATGCTTTGCTAAAAAAACTAATTTTAGAAAAAAATTTTAAAAATCGAAATTCTTAAAATTCATCTGTTTCCACATGTTTTTCTAGTTTTGCTTCTTTATTTTTGGGTTTTTGAGAACCACTTTACTTTTTAAATTATCTACATGCTTTGCTAAAAAAAAACTAATTTTATAAAAAATTTTAAAAACCGAAATTCTTAAAATTCATCTGTTTCCACATGTTTTTCTAGTTTTGCTTCTTTATTTTTGGGTTTTTGAGAACCACTTTACTTTTTTAATTATCTACATGCTTTCCTAAAAAAAATAATTTTATAAAAACCCGCCACTGCAGTGCGAGTACAACTCGCACTTGTCCAATTTTTTTTTACTATTTTCTCTTTTTTATTTTTGGCTTTACTATTCGTTTTTTTTACTATTTTTGTCTTTAGTGTTCTTTTTTTAAAAAAGTTTTTAATGAAATTCTTTAATTCTTTTTTTTGTCATCGCGGCTACTATTTCCTACTTTTTTTTGTCATCAAGGCTACTTTTTTCTACTTTTTTTAAACTCATAATGGAGTTCGAAGCCTGTAATTATGAAAATAGTTGAATGATTGCGAAGAAATTTATTTAAAAAATTTGTTATTACTAAAATTATTGGGAAATGTTTATTATTTTTTGAAAATAATTAAAAGTTTTTGCAGAATTTTATTAATTTTTAATTATTCTTAAAAAGTTTATTAAAATTCGTTAATAGAATTCAAGTATTTGATAATTTGTTGATATCAATTTTTTATGGGAATTGAATTTTAAAAAACATTCAATTCTTGAATAAATTATTTTTTATTATTTATTATTATTATTATTATTTATTTAAATAATTGAATTCGAGTAGAATATTCTAATAAAAATTGAATTTTATATCATAAAAATGAATTTAAGTTAAAATTTTAGAAAATCATTGAATATTAAAAGGAATATATAGCGTAAATTTTTAAAAATAATTGAATTTTGTAATTAATTTTTTTGAAAAAGTTTAATTGAGTTTTTTTAATACTATTTTCAGTTTCTATTTTCTAATTCTTATTTAATAAAAGAATTTAACTAATAATTGAAATTTCGTAAAATTAAATATTGTAAAGAAATGAATTTCTGAAATATAATAAATGAATTGATAATGATTTTAATTATCATAAATTATTTTTATTAACAATTAATATTAATTATTATAAAACATGAAGAAATCAATAACTTCATGTTATATAGTTATAAAAAATTGACTTTCTAGTTTTAAGTAAAATGTTCTCTTATATTTGATTCGGCCTGATTCTATTTTTGTCAGTTGGTCCGTAATTTTTAATTTTTGGTTCGTAAAGTCAGTATTTTTAAATACTTTTACTGCTTTGAGCCATGTGTTTATTTTCCTTAATTTAAAAAAAAAGTGTATGTATAGAAACAAAAACCAATTGTTCAGTTTCCTAGAAGTGGAAACTCCTTATTGACTTAGGAAAACTTGGGAATTACTTTGCAACTGCGAAACTTGATAACACCTCTTTATTTTATTTTTTTTAAATTCTTGCTTCCAACTGT
Source organism: Leptopilina drosophilae (assembly GCA_032873175.1). Classification (NCBI taxonomy): domain Eukaryota; kingdom Metazoa; phylum Arthropoda; class Insecta; order Hymenoptera; family Figitidae; genus Leptopilina; species Leptopilina drosophilae. The sequence goes on from CM065483.1 coordinate 6,202,087, forward strand.
TCATGAAATTATTATATTTTCCATAAAATAGAAAGAGGAGGTTTGGTTACGATCGACTGGAGTTCTTGGAGATTATTGAAAAAGGTTGCAGAGGTGAATATTCTCGGATATAAAGGAAACGAAAATCTTTAGCTTTGTGATTAGGGTTTCCGGTCATAGTGAGGAATAACAACATTGAGATTTGTGTGTATATATATTTACTACTACTAACTATATTTCTAAGGATTTTAAATGTTTCGTTGTACTTTTGTTATTGCTGAAGAATGAGCTTTAGGCTCTGGAAGCAAATGCTGGAAGGTCGCACTCTTCATATAATAACTGGACAAAAATGAAAATACGAGCAAAGACTTGAGACGCCTCGAGGCCATAGGGACGAAAGTCCTAAAACAAAAACAATCTGCTTCAGTGGATATTGTTTCTTGCGGTCAAGCCTTGGGTCAAGACTACGCGTTTGCGGTTTTCCCTTCCTCTCTATATCGCTTTAATAACAATACACCCCCGCACAATTATCAGACTTATAAAGGAGAATAATTAAATATGAAAGAGAGTTGAGAATTATAATTGCCGCAAAAGCCAATATCGTATATTTCTCAAGAAAAATCTCTTCTTTAACCTCAAAATTTTGTAAATGTTATTTCCGGTGAATGAAGAAATTAGAAGTATTTAAATATTTATTTAGCAAAATGATACAATTTTTGATTAATTTGATTTTTTGCGATAACACTGAATTAAATAAACGACTTTTTTTCTATTTTTAATCGACTAATGATGAATTTGATTCGAACACTGTATATCAGAATGGGTTCGAATTTATGAATTTAGACAACAGTTTTGAAATTTATTATTATTATTTTATTTTTTATTTATTATTTATACATAAGATTGAATATATATAAAAAAGGGTGCGGTTTAAAAAAAATCACAGAGTTCGTGTATTTGCGTCTGACGAAAAAAGTTATTTTCCTCTGTGCGGTGAAGGCAAATCTCAACAGTCAGCGAGCGACCAATTCCGTTCTCGTCATTAAGCGAAATGATTGTCATTCGCTCTGTGAGAGACCACCTACACAATTTCAAAACTTTACAGATCATGGAAACCTTTTGTATAAAGAAAGAATCCTTTCCACTTTCCAGGAACCTTCTTGAAGTGGAGGTTTCGTCGATTGGCTTCCGGCGACCTTTCTTTTATTCCAGACCGCGCCGATTCCTTTCAGAGAAAAATAAAAAATAAAAATAAAAAAAAAAAGAACTCCGCGCCTCAAACACTGATTGCTAAAAAACATAGTAATTCTTCTTTGCGCCAGGAAAAGAAAGATATCGAATGCCAGAGGCCCTTAGTACTTTGTGGTTCCTCGCGCTCTAAAAGTTTCAAGTTTGTTTCGAAGAAAGGAAAGTGCGACTGCAATGAGTACCGAGAGAAAGAAAGAGAGAGAGAGAGAGGGGGGTTATTATATTCGTCGCAGGTAGAACTTGTGAAACTGAGATAAATTTTTCTCTCAGCTTCTTATCCCTTTTTGCAAAAAATATAATGATCTTATAATAATCAGTAAAGGATAAATTTTTGGCTTTGTTTAGAGTATTTAGGACTTGTTGGTAAATACTTCCAATGACCATATTATAACCCCCCCGAAGGAACTATTAGATTAAATTCGTGGAGTAGTGTTTTCTAAAACAGATCAGGTATAAATCCTAATTGTAATTTTTTCGTCATTTTGAGGTCATTTTTCGTCATTTTTTTTTTTTTTTTTGAGGAAAAAAACGATTGTTTCAATAGCACCAATGCTATACATGAAAAACAAACTTTATCTGAAACAGCGATTACTTTTGCTGAAATAGCGAAAATATTCGTTGCAATAACTAAAAATTTCGCTAATATAGTGAATTTTATAGTTGTCTTTATAGTTGTCCAGGTGAAGATTTTTTTTTGGGGATTCAATTCAATTTTTCATAGCAATAACTTCTGTATTTAATTCCAGATATGAATTAAGTATTGAATTAAAGTAAAAAACGGAATTTGATCCATAGGTTCTCAATGGTATTTTTTCAACCACTTTTTTTTCTCTTTAAATATTTTGCAAATTCAGCTGAAATTTGGCTACAAAGTTTAAAATATCTTAAAAAAAGGGCAGTGATGTGCAAAAGTTTTAATATTTTAAAAATTAATTGTTAAAAATTACTTTAAATTTATCAGTCATCGCACGGTCACTTCTATAATCAATTTCTCGTCCTTACCGATTTTAAAGTGTTTTATTATAATTTATTTTCGAATTATTTTATTTATTTATTTTATTATTATAATTTTTTACATCACTGACATTCTTTATTATATTTTAGAATTTTTTTTATAAAATTTTAGCTCAATTTATTAAATATTTTATATTTAAAGAGAATAGTGATGGAAAAATTATAAAAGCTTCAAGTTTTTCTATTTCTTCGAATAATTTCTGTTTAAATAACTTAATTCTTGAGGAACTGTCATAAAAATTATTATATACTTATAAATTATTTAATGAACAATTTTACTTAAATATTTCAAAATTAATTGAATTGTAAAAAAGTTGCTTTTACAATTTTCATAAATAAACGAACTTCAAAAGGTTTTGAAACTTAAAATTTTCGCAAATTTCAATTTGGAATTTATTTAATAAAAAATTGTAAACAAATCGGATTTTTGAAAAATTTTTATTTATTCTGAAATTTTTTCGCAGTAATAATTCAATTATTTTTATAAATATTAAAAATTTTTATAGAAATACAAATATTTTCATGAATAATAAAACTTATTGGGGAATTTTTTTAGTTTTATTTCATTAACTTGTAAAAATTATGGATTATTAGAAAAAAATTTATTTGAAAAATTTAAAAGAATGAATTTTTCTTATTTCTTAGCTATGATTCAATTATTTTCATAAATAATACAATTTTTGTTTGTTTTTTTCTTAATCAAAATAATTTGCGAATAATATTGAATTTTATGAATTTTACTATTTTTTAAAATGATTGAATTTTTCCGAAAGATTTATTAAAATTTTAGAATATAACTGAATTTTTAAAGAAATTTTACTATTTATAAAAATAATTGAATTGGTTCAAAAAATTTATTAAAAGTTTAAAAAAATTCAATTTTTTCGTGAAATTTTATTGAAATTAATTCAATTTCTGCAAACATTTTACTATTTTAAAAAATAATTGAATTTTTGCAAAAAATTTACTATTTAAAAAAATAATTGAATTCTATCACAAGACGTATTAAAATTTATAATTAAAAAAAGAATTTTATTTTGTAATATTACTTTTTGAATGATTTTTGCATAAATTCAATTCTTTTTAACAAAATTCCACCAAAGAATTCGATTATTTTTTGAAATTTTGTTGAATTGTATCCAATTGAATTGAATTGAATTTATTGAAATGAATTGTATCGAAAGACGTATTAAAATTTATAATTAAAAAAATTTTATTTTGTAATTATATTTTTTGAATGATTTTTGCATAAATTCAATTTTTTTCAACAAAATTTCACCAAAGAATTAAATTATTTTCTGAAATTTTGTTGAATTGTATTGAATTGAATTGTATCGAAAGACGTATTAAAATTTATAATTAAAAAAAATTTATTTTGTAATTATACTTTTTGAATGATTTTTGTATAAATTCAATTCTTTTCAACAAAATTTCACCAAAGAATTCAATTATTTTCTGAAATTTATTTTGTAATTATACTTTTTGAATGATTTTTGTATAAATTAAATTCTTTTCAACAAAATTTCACCAAAGAATTCAATTATTTTCTGAAATTTTGTTGAAGATAATTTAATTTATGCAAAAAATCATTCAGAAAGTAATATAAAAAAGTAAAAAAAATTTTTATTACATTTTTTTATAGTGTTTATTTTCTAAATAATTGATTAAAGAATTTCCGAATGATGAAATTTTCGTTAAATTGAATTGTAAACAAATGGTTTTAAAAATTCTCAAAGAACTTTTGCAAAAATTATTGAAAATACTTGATAATTGATAAATGATTTCTTTTGAAGAATTTCAATAACATTTTTCCAAAACGATTACATTTTGCGAAGAATTTACCTAAAATTGTATTTAAAAATAATTGCATTCCTGTGAAGAATTTTATTATTTTTAGGAAATTGAAATTCTGTCAAGAATTTCAATTTATTCAATTAATTTTATTTTTTAGAAAAATAATTGAATTCTTGAATCGAATTTTATTTTAATTTTTATTTAAGTAATTGAAATCCTGTGAAGAATTTTATTATTTATTGAAATAAAGGAATTCTCGCAAACGAATTTAATTACATTTTTTTAATAATTGAATTCATGTTTACATTTTTTTTTCTTGTAAAAATAATTGAATTTCTGCATAAAATTTTATTAAAATGTTTGTAAATAATTCAACTTTTTGGACAAATTTTTAGAAAATCCTAATTTCTGTGGAATAATAATAAATTTAATAATCATTAAATAATTGTTTAAAAAAGAAGTTATTGATGTTTTTGAATAATTTTCCAATTGAAAAAATTCATTAATAAATGTAATAGAACATTTTTTCGAACATCTAATCATTTTTAGAGTGAATCAGAATATTATTTAGGGGCAGGGAAAAAGTCAAAATTTTTTCTGGAAATCAGGGAAAAGTCAGGGAAAAAAATTAAAATAATGTTATGCGACAATTTCCTGTACAAAGTTACTTGATTATAATTATTTGAAAAGAACTATACTATTTATGACAATATTTTTGTTTCTTTATAATTTTGTCCACTTACATATTTTAAAGAGTACTTAATTATTCATAAGAGATTCTCGTGTTGAAATGGAGCTTGTGATTATATATATATATATATATATATATATATATATATAGTCATGAGAAGAGTTGAAAAAGTGCCAAGTGACGAGCGAATCGGATTATCCGATGTCCTTGTGTCAATAATATCGTAAATGCTTCTTGAATTAAGCGAACTTTATCGCCGATGAGTAATGAAAGAAAGTCTTTATTTTTTGAGGGGGTGGGGAATAATTATATTCCATTTTTTTTCAAAGTTTTTCTTTTCCTGAATAGTATTAAACAATTTAACATTATTTCGATCGAGGGCGACTTGTTTTCTTGAAAGAAATAATTTTTATTTTCCTCTTAAGACTTGCGCTGTTGAGCGCGGCTTTTATTTCTTATATTCTTTTAAACTCATTTTGAAATTTAATATATAATAATCGGTAAATTATAACGGTAAAATAAAAAAAGGGTAATTTATATAGATTTCTGACTTTTTCTTATGTGTATTCTGTTGAAGGTTAAAATTCCCAGGGAATTTAAATATAAACATATATATATTTATAAGGGTAGAAGATAACCTATAAATAGTGATCGATTTTAATGATGTTTAATTGCTTGTATTGATGAGTGAAAATTGGAAAAAATAAATTTTTTTAACTTGTATTTCGCAATTAAATAAGAAGAATTATGCTGCGCTGTGAAAATGTTAATTGTATTAGTTGCTATATTCGGTTAAGTGTGTCAAAAGTATTGTTTTCCAAGATGGGAAAGAATCTTCCCTCCTAAGGTGACAGATTCTTGTGCTCTTAACATTCACCTGCCTTAATCCTAACCCGCTGAGAGATATTTCCATAAATTTGCTTTGTTCGCTTAATATATATTTCCGATCCTCGTGTTTAATCTAGTGGAAAAATTGTTGCTTCTGGTTATTTTTGTTTTCTTCCTTTCTGAAAATGCAAACTGTGTTTGAAAACAGATGTTTGTTTTGTTTCAGTATTTTGGTTTTTATAAAGTTTCTTATGTTTTCTTTTAGACTTTTTTATACTTCTTTATACTTTTTTAATATTTTTTCATAGTTCTTTATACTTCATTATACTTCTTTACACGTTTTTATACTTTTTTATACTTCTTTATACTTCTTCATACTTTTCTATACTTCCTTATACTTCTTTATATTTTTTCACAGTTCTTTATACTTTTTTATACTTCTTAATACTTTTTTTTATATTTTTTCATAGTTCTTTATACTTCTTTATACTTTTTTATACTTTTTTTACACTTTTTTAATACTTCTTTACACTTTTAAAATACTTTTTTAATACTTCTTCATACTTTTTATACTTTTTTATACTTCTTTATATTTTTTCATAGTTCGTTATACTTTTTTATACTTCTATATACTTTTCTATACTTCCCTATACTCCTTTATATTTTTTCACACTTCTTTATACTTCTTTACACTTTTTAAATACGTTTTTATACTTCTTTATACTTTTTTATACTTCTTTATACTTTTCTATACTTCCCTATACTTCTTTATATTTTTTCACAGTTCTTTATACTTCTTTACACTTGTTTATACTTCTTTATACTTTTTTATATTTTTCATAGTTCTTTATACTTCTTTATACTTTTTTTTAATATTTTTTCATAGTTCTTTATACTTCTTTATACTTTTTTTTATATTTTTTCATAGTTCTTTATACTTCTTTATACTTTTTTTTATACTTCTTTATACATTTTTATACTTCTTTACAATTTTTTTAATACTTTTTAAAATATTTTTTATAGTTTTTTATACTTCTTTATACTTCTTTACACTTTTTTAATACTTTTTTATACTTCTTTATACTTTTTTATATTTTTTTATAGTTCTTTATACTTCTTTATACTTTATGCTCTTCAAGTAATTTTTCTTCTGTTTCAAACGTTAAAAATTTAAAAAAAACTTTGGTTCACTGATTACGAACATGAAATCTGATTCGCAAAATTCAAAATGGTAGAAGATTTCTTAAAAATTCACAGCCCTTCAAAATTAGTTTGAAGTTAGTGAATTAAATTTAATTTTAATTTACTAATTTAAACTTACTAATTAGTAAGTTGAAAAATGCGTTGAATCACGTTTGAGCTGTGACTATACTTAAAGATTTCGCTCTTATTTTCCTTCTTGGAATTAAAAAATGAATTATTGCAATGTTTGGAAAATAATAATTGTAAATAAAATCAGTTGCACTTGTTATACTTTAGTTTAAAACCTATAACACACGTTAAAGAATTTTTTTTTTGTTCATGGCACCTGCAAAGATTATTAGAGGGGCCCAGGTTGGACGACTGATGCTTCGGCAAACAATACCGGCGATGATGTACGGTCCAAGTATATTGTCTGCGGCGAGTTAGTAGTTGGCGGTAGATTTATCTGCGTCTACTTTTATAGATACAGCCAGATAGAATAGAACCAAGAAAGAGAGAGAGAGAGAGAGAGAGAAAGAGAGAAAATTCCGGGTCCTCGACCCTCCAGAATCTTTCAAAGATATACGATGGTTAGCAAGTGTTTTTCTTTTTTTCCTTTTTGACTATATAAACCTGATGCTCGAGGAAACTGTGTTTAATTTCCACTAAATTCTCCTTCAAACTACTTAAGAGCTAATTTATTTTGGTTCAGATTGCGGAGATCTACATGAATCTGCTATCAAAGTTTTACGACTCTTTTCCTACTTTTTTCTTCTTCTTGTTTGTATTTAAATGTATATACAAAAAATACAAGTTTATACGTATGGTATACGGAATTTCGGTCTGCGACAAAAATTTCTTACGGTACATTTTTATCGATATCAATATATCACTTTGTCAGACGAATTTTCCCTAAAATACTCGTAAAAAAGACGAATGCTGTGAATAATCTCTACCTGTCGGGGTTTTTTTTTTGAAAATTAAGGAGAGAAAATTTAGTGATAGGGAAATTAGATAAAAGAAAACAAAATTCTATCGAAAATGAATGGCATTACTGCTTTGTTACATAATGTTTTTAGTAGTAAACTTTATATTTAAATCTTATTTTATAAAGGAATTTTTTTTATAAAGAAATTTTTTTTCAGTTTAATTAACTAATTTATATTTCATACTCTTTAAATAGTGTTGATTATTCCCTTAATGCCCCTAGAAAGAAAGGAAGAAATAATAACACGTTTTTTGTTCAAAAATTTCCTCTGATTATGAATTCGCGGTTTGTTTTTTAAAATTCAAAATGGCCGAGCCAATATGGCGGACACTTTTCTAAAATTCACTGAATTAACTTGAAAGTTGGTACTCGGATGTTTTTGGATACGCTGATAACGAATTCGAGGTCAGTTTTTCAAAATTCAAAATGGCCGATTCAATATGGCGGATGACTTTTTAAATATCTATAATGCAAAATATTTTTTAATACTTCTTTATTTATTTATGGTGCATAAATAAATACTTCTTTATTTATGGTGCACTTAAAATTTATTGATAATAAATGTTTCTTTATAAATTTAAAGATTTATTTTGATCTAACTTTCTTGATAATAAATATTGTCTTTTCTGATTTCAGATAAAATGGAGTTTCAAAATAGTGATTGTCTCGGTAACAAAATTCTTTGTCTTTTGGATAAAAAAAAAAGTTTCACAAAAAAGAGTTATTTTCATCTCGTCGATTTCTCAAGAAGAAGAGTTGCGGCTTCAAATGAATAAACACAAGGTTAGAAGTTATTTTTTCCATTTTAATTTCGAACTCGTTGAAACGAATTTTACAACTGAAAATTTGAACTGTTTCCTATTTTTATTAAACCTGGTATAAAAATTTTTAAAATTAACATTTTGCCCCATATTCAAAATGACAATATGATGACAATTTGAATAGTATAATTTTAAATGCATTAAAAAGAAATAAATTTGTAAAATACTTTAACTTTTTTTTCGATTTTGAATATTCGAGAAGAGCATAAAAGATAGGAATTTAGACGATTTGATTTATATTGAATTTTTATTAAATTTTTTCCCTATACTTGGGATTGTTTGTAAATTATACCAAGCTCTCGCAATTGTTTTCGAGGAAGAGATTTATTGTCCTTGAAAATATCAATCTTTTGGTGAGAAAGATATTTTATGGTTTCATATTAGCACTATCATTTGAGACCTTTATATAGAAGAACTTTACCTGGAAATGGTGTCATCGACTTAATATATATACGTGAAAGAGGTGCCTGTCAACGACCTGAATTTTTTTTCACGCATTTCATTTATTATAAAGAAGTTCAGTTCTCGTTTTTCCGGGAAAATGATCAATTTCAAAAGCATCGAACACTGTATATAGAGAGAGAAAAATAATAATATTTATTTTAAGGTTCGGCTGACTAATAATGTAGTTGTACTACTGAGATTATATAATTATTACTACTGTTAACAATAATATTATTAGTATTATAAATATTATTAAATATTATAAAATATTATATAATATCAATAATAATGATAATAATAATAATAATAATAATAGTAATAATAATAATAATATAATAATATAATAATATAATAATATAATAACAAAAATATTTTATATATATTATATATATTTAATAATAATGATAATAATAATAAGAATAATAATAATAATAGTAATAATAATAATAATATAATAATATAATAATTTAATAACAAAAATATTTTGAAAATATGTCTTCATTTTTAAGTTTTAAATTTTGTTTGTATGAAAAGATTCAAATTTTTAAAATCAGTAATAAAATTGAAAGTTGAGTGAAACAAAATACCGAAATCATAATTTATAGATTCCAAATTCAAATTATAATATATTTTTCCCTTTTATAATCATTTTTCCGGAATCAATTTTTTACGGTCTTAATAAATCATTTTTAGAAAACTTTTTTAATATCAAAAAATTTTCAATGTTCAAAGAAAATGAAATTTTATTTAGAAATTACTCTTTGAAGTAAAAATCAAATCAAATACATAAATAAAACATTTTAAAATCTTGTAAATTATTTTTTGATTCCTCACACAATATATATTGCTACAAAAAAAATTTGAATTTGAAAAAGAAATAAACTGCGTTCATTTGAATATTCAGAACTTGAAAAAAAATCTATAATATGCATAAAGATTATAGGTTTTTTTAATGCTTTTAATTATTTCTAAAGTTTAATTTACTCTATCGAAACAAATAACAATTTAATAAATAATGTATTAGTTTAATTTTAAGTATATTAGTTCTTTTTTTTAATAATCTTATATACGCGGTTACTTGTAAAATTGAAACGGAATTTTTTTTAAAAATACTTCATCGTGTGAGATTCAATAAAAAATGTAAATTTTATACACATATAGGTTGGGTATTAAACGAGTATTTCATAACAAATGGAATATTTTTGATTTTTAATTTTCACGCAGTTTTCGCAACCGTTTATTACAGTGACGACTTCTGAAAGCCTTTATTTCAGGTAGTCCAGTGAAATCGTAAAACTTTTATGTGTTTCACTTTAAGGAGATAAATTCTTGTCAATGCTTTCAAAAAAAAAAAAAACATTGTTCAGTAACTTTAAAATCGAACTATAACTATTAGAAAGATTCTTGATTTTTTTTATTGAAATCTACTAAAAATTATGACTTTGGTATTTTATTTCATTTAACATTTAATTTTATTGATGATTTAAAAAATTTTATTCCTTATTTGTTACTGGGTATAAAATTTCAAAAATTAGAAGACATATTTTCAAAATATATTTAGTATTATTATTGTTATTGTTGTTATTATTATTATTATTATTATTATTATTATTATTATTATTATTATTATTGTTATTATTATTATTATTATTATTATTATTATTATTATTGATATTATTATATTAATTATTAACCCCTTAACTGCCATGGCAAAAATTTTGGCTGTCAAATCTTAGTCAGTTAAGGAGTTAATAGAAAATAATATTAATTTTATAATTTCAGTAGTACAAGTAAATTATTTGTCAGACGTGTATTAATATAAAAATTAATTAGTTATTGATTAATTAACAAATTAATTAAATAATCCTGTAATTCGATATTCAAATTTAAAAAATGGATAAAGCATTTTACACATTTATTGATATTATAATTCTTATAAATAATTTATAATTTTATATACTTAATTTTTACTCTCTCTAAATTTAAAATATACAATATAATAATATAAAAGTATATAATAATAAATATACAAAAATTTTACTAATAAATAGTAATTTCTAATAATTTATTAGTAAATTTTACTAATTTGAAAGCAAAAAGCCAGCCACTGATTCAAATTAGTAAACATTTTTACTATTTTAAATTTAGAGAGTTGTTATAAATTTTTTTTTTATTCTCTTAATTGATTGGTAGAAAGGGTTAAAATTTGTTGGAAATAAATCATTGTTCTAAATGTTCTTCGCTTATAAAAGAGATAGAAATCGTTGAAATTCAAGGTCGAAATTTTTATCTTTATGTTTTCCAAATATTAGTTCATTTCTGTTTACTGCTGTAAAATATTTTTACTCTCCAAGAGTGGTTTTATGACAGTCGCAAACATCTTTGACGCTAATGCCTGTTTACCCTCGAAATAGTTTTAAATCTATTTCTTCGAAATACATCGCTCACTAATTTTTTCGTTATACATAAATTTCTATTATTTTTCCATTAATTTCCTTAAGTTCTTCTTTTTGTTCCCAGTTTCTTTAGGATTTTTTTCTTCTTCAAAACAAACAGTTTCGATTGTACTTTGAGGAAAGGCTTTAAAAAAAAACTATTGCGTCGTGTTTTTCTTCCATAGCTTGGTTATTCATCCATAGATTTTTTTATTCTCTATATTTTCTAAATTAGAGTTTTTTGGTTAATCTTGAAATTTTAAAACTTAAAATTAAACTAAAAACTTAAAACTTAAACTTAACTTAAACTTAAACTTAAACTTAAATTTTTGAACCTCTAACTAAAAGATTTAACTTTATTAAATTGTAATACTTAATTTAGATGTTTTTTATAATTCAAATACGTCTGTGAAATGTTTTATGCAAGACATTTCGTGCCCATCGGGTAATTAATTATTACTTGGTGAATTAGCGAAATTCTCTTGTCTCATTTGGAGATTTATGCTTATTTATCTCTGCGATTAGATGTCATCATTCTTTAATACAATTAGAAATTATGTTCATTTTTTAATTTTTCGATGCTTCGAACTTTTTTGCCAATTCATGATTATTATGATGTCGGATATTAATTTCAATTGTTCTGGAATGGAAAATAAAATATATTATTAAAAGAGAAAAACATTGTGCGCAAAAATAATTAATCCAGTTCGTGCAGAATTGAAACATGTCAATCAACTAGAAGAAAAAATGAGTTTTAGTTAAATTATAATTCATTGTTTTGATTACGCATTCAAATTTTAGACAATGGTTAGTAATTGGATTTCAATTTCTTTAAATTTAATATAATCGATTGAAAAATACTAGACCTACATTTAAACTTAATTGTATAGTACATTTTTCCCAAAATACGATTTCCCAGAGGATATTTTTTCCAAAATCAGATTTTCCCAAATTAATACATATTTTTGCAAGTATTTAGTTCCATTGACTAATTTTAATTAAATTTTTACGAATAATTTCCATTTTTTCCGAAATTGAAAAAAAATTGTACGTGTATTAAAAGTATAATTGAAATTCTGACAAGAATTGAATTAAAATTTTTGAAAATAAATTAATTTCGGAGAAAAATATTATATTATTTATAAAGATAATTAAAATTTTGACAAAATTCTTTACAGGAATTAAATTATTTTCATAAATAATATCATTCTTTCGAAGGATTTCAATTATTTTTGTAAATAATAAAATTCTTTGCAGAAACTTAATTATACATTCTATTGAAAATAATTTACTTCTTTTGAGGAATTTTATTTAAATTTTTCTAAATAATCAATGGAAGTTAGTCATCGTATAATTATAATTTTATTTTTTTAAATTTATTTGCAATACATTCTATTATTTTCTTAAATCGTAAAACTTGGACAAAATTAAATTACTTTTAGGAATTTTATTAAAAATCATTGTAAAAGTTCAATTATTTCTATAAATAACAAAAATTTATTTATATTCACGAAAAGAATTCAATTATTTTCAAAAATTTTTCTTAATTCAATAATTTTGTATGTCTAATATTTTAATAAAATCTCCAAAAAGTAATTTAAAAACAATTTTGACAAAATTCTACACAAATATTCAATTATTTTCTAAAACAATGAAAATTTCATATAGAAATTGAATTATTAAAAATAGTTTATTTAAATTTTTTTTTAAATCAATTATTTGAACCTTCTTTCATAAAATTCTCACAATAATTTAATTAGTTTCATTAATAATAAAACTCATTACAGAAATGGAATTATGTTTTTTCAATTTTAATCAAATTCCTCGAAAAATGGAATTATTTTTAAAAATTTGATTAAATTTTGTCTAAAGAATTCAAATATTTCCATTATTTTCCTAAATAGTAAAATTTCAACAAAATTAAATTACTTTTAGGAATTTTATTAAAATTCATTGTACAAGTTCAATTATTTCTATAAATAACAAAAAATCATTTACATTCACCACAAGAATTCAATTATTTTAAAAAAATTTTCTTAATTCAATAATTTTGTATGTCTACTATTTTAATAAAATTTCTAAAAAGTATTCAATTATTTACAAACAATTTTGACAAAATTCTACACAAACATTAAATTATTTTCTAAAAGAATGAAAATTATTAATTATTAATTATTAATTATTAATTGTTAAAAATAGTTTAGTTAAAGTTTTTTTTTAAATAAATTATTTAAACCTTTTTTTTAAATTCTAGCAATAATTCAATTACATTTATAAATAATAAAACTGATTACAAAAATGGAATTATGTTTAATTCGATTTTAATCAAATTCATCGAAAAATGCAATCATTTTAAAAAATTTGATTAAATTTTGTCTAAAAAGGTCAATTACTTTAATTATTTTTATAAATATCAAAATTTTTCCGATTTACTAAATTCTTTTGAATATTATTTTTGAAAAATATTCTTCACAAGAATTCAATTATTTTCATAAATTTCCATAAAATTAAAAAAAACAATTCAATTATTTTCAAAAGTAATAAAATTTTCCGCAGAAATTCAATTATGTTTAAAATTTTTTTGAAATTCTCAAAAATTTCAATTATCTTTATAAATAACTAAATTATTCTCGAAAAATCAATTATTTTCAAAAATTTTAATAAAATTCTTCGCAAACATTTAATTATTTTCATAAATATGTAAGAACATTCATTGGAGGGATTCAATTAGTTTTATAAATAGTAAAATTCTTTGCAGAAATTCAATTAGTATCAATAAATTTTAATGAAATTGAATTAATCGAATTTTCCATTATAATTATGATCAGACAAGATGTTTTTTGGAAAATTGAAAAAATTCTTTGTTTAATTCAATTATTTTCCAAATCGTAGATTTATGTTCGAATTGAAATAAATTTAAATTTGATGAGAAAATAAAAGCGGTAAAAATTGGGATAAAGTCGGGAAAAACGGGGAATTTAAAGGTTAAACACAATTTATAATCGGTCACTATTGATAGAGTAAAATATCGGTAAAATTATTTCCTCTTATCTTCTTGGCGGTCGATTTTCATTAACGATTTTAGTTTTTAACACTGTTTTTAAATGGAATTGTAAAAACTAAAAATCTAAATTTGACTATTTGTTATCAGAAAAGTAGCTTTTAGTAGTATTAGGCCCAAAAAAGTAGTTAAAAATTAGCTTCGTATCAAAAAAGTAGCAAATAGTAGCGTTTAGTAGAAGAGTGCGAAGCCTGCTATTAATTCAGAATAATTAATACTAAAATTGGTAAAAATAATTTAACTGAAAAGTGATGACTAAAAACTATTGAAATATTATTAACATATTGCTGACAGATTGTCGAGACTACTGAAAGATTTTCAACAAGCCTAAATTGCATGCTTACTGAAAGATTACTGCTGGCTACATTATGTGCTTATTGTAATCTCCCATTGTAAGCACAATGTAACCTAACAAACTATACACATAACCTTACAAGCACCACTCACACATTAATATCAAGTGCTGTTTAGGGTCCTATTTAAGTATTTCTTCTATGAATAAAAGAAAAATTGCGAGCGATAAATTCAAAAGTTTCCGGGCATGAAGTTACGTAGAAGTAAAGGGAGTGTCGGCGGTAAGTCAGTTCATCGCATACCTTACTCTCAGGTAGGTAGGTAGGTAGGTAGGAAGGTAGGAAGGTAGGCAAGCAAGCAAGCGAGCAGGCACTTTAGTATAGTGTACTCTAGCTGCTCGCTGCCGCGGAGAGTTGAGTCGAATGTCGAGGTTCGTGAGCGAGTGAGAGCCAGCGAGCAAACGGGCCCAGCGATCCCCTCTCCAAGATGGCCGCCGTTGGGTCCAGTGGTTACCCTGATCGAGCCGAGCAAAAGCAGCAACTCGCTTAAAGTCAGGGGAAGGGAAGAGCTAGCAGGTGCCGCCATGTCAGTGCATGCCTAACCTCGAAGCCGCGCGGAATAGACGCTGGGCCTTACGTCGCGTTAAAATCACCTCGTGTACTGTTATACTCGTATTCAATGCAGAAAAAAAGCAATTTCGAATTAAATAACGTGATGTTCGACTAGAGAATTAGTGGCCCCATTGCACAAATCAAGTGGATTAAAGTGAATTATCTTGAAAATTGATATATTTTGGTATTAAGGTGTGCACAGTGTGTTTCAGCGAGGCACCGGTTAAGCGCGGGTTTATTGCGTTAGGTGATGTGAGATTCCGTCGATACTGTTCAGGTTTTTCATCCCTGTTGTGTGTGCTCGCTCGCTGTGTGGATCGCGTCTAAAGAGAAGGCCACAAGATCTTCTTGGAGAAGACCAGTGTCAGTTTACTCTCTCTCTCTCTCTTGCTTCTTTTTCTGCCTCGAGACCAAGAGGAAAACGCTCTGATTGAAATTATTCCAGCATAAAATCCATGTTGTTTTGAAAGAAGTCGCACGTGAAGGCTGAGGCATCCAAAGAAAGATAGAGAGAGAGAGAAAGAGAGAGAGGTCATCGCACGTCTCTGCTGGAATGATCACGATGAGCTGTGTATTACACTCACTATGATCAGACACCACGTGTGGATACTTACGCATACATCTTTCTTGCATCCTTGATTAAATTTTGACTTGCTGGATTTATATTTTTGTAAGGTGTTTTGTGATATGTGGTGTTTGTGAGTGTATATGGTGTGATGATTGAAGATTTATTAAAACTGTGAAGTGATTTTACGCGGTTTTTGTCGAATGGAGATGAAAAGATCAAGATAGTAGACAAGGAGGGAAAAAGTGGCGGTGACCCAGGATGCGGGTCTTGCTGCTGATTCTCGTCCTGGGAGTGACGCAATTCCCGGGTATGAGAACTGAACGCGTGCAATATCTTGAGGTCTCGGAAAATGCAGCGCCGGGAACGAGAGTTGGATATATCGATGCGGATTTAATTGTTCCAGTGCCTGGCTCGGCGGTTGACGCTGATTTAATTGTGGATCATGGAACTGGGGAGATAAAGACACGAGTTCCTCTTGATAGGGAAACTAGACCATCGTACAGTCTCGTCGCTCTGCCTCAGAATGTGAGGGTAATCATCAAAGTACTGGATGAAAATGATAATGCACCGACGTTCCCTGCCGAGCATGTGGACGTGGAATTCCCGGAGAATTCACCACGCGACGCTAAACGTGCCCTACCACCGGCGAAGGATCCCGATTTGGGTCAATATTCAACGCAACGCTATGAAATTGTCTCGGGAAATTATGGCGACATGTTTCGACTCTCGCAACACAGGGGTCGCGATGGGGTTTTGTATTTGGATTTGCAGAATTCTGGTTCTTTGGATCGTGAGGCGCGTTCCTGGTATCATCTCGTGATAGAGGCCTTGGATGGTGGGGCACCACCTTTAAGATCCCGACTCCATGTCAATGTCACTGTGCAAGATGTCAATGACAATCCGCCGATCTTCAATCAGACTAGGTACACGGCGAGTGTACCGGAGAATGCAACCGTCGGCACGCCGATTCTCATGGTGAACGCTACCGACTTGGACGCCGGTGACAATTGCAGAATCGAGTACTCCATCAATCGTCGTCAATCCGACCGCGAGGAGATGTTCCGAGTGGATCCGGAAACGGGTATGGTTTATGTGAACAAACCACTGGACTTTGAATCAAAGGAGCGACACGAACTTGTAATCGTCGCTAGGGATCGCGGTGCACAGCCCCTCGAGGCAAGTACCTTCGTGTCAGTCCATGTCACCGATGTGAATGACAATCAGCCGGCGATCACGGTGATTTTCCTGTCGGACGACGCAACGCCCAAGATCAGCGAGAGTGCACAACCCGGTGAATTCGTTGCGAGAATCTCGGTCAGCGATCCTGACTCGAGAACTGAATACTCGAATGCCACGGTGACACTGTCCGGTGGCGACGGACACTTTGGATTGACGACACGTGACAACATTATCTATTTGGTTGTCGTCGAGCGACCACTTGATCGTGAAGAGAAGCCGGTTTATGATCTTTTAGTGGAAGCAACTGACGCCGGTACGCCACCCCTCAGGGCATTAAGGACCTTTCGACTTTTAGTGACGGACGTGAATGATAATGCGCCGAAATTCCTTCAGGAGAGATACGACGCCCATTTACTTGAGGCTTCGGAGCCGGGAACATCGGTATTGCGTGTGAGTGCTACGGATTTGGATGAGGGGGCGAATTCAGTTATAAAATATAGTTTATTGAATACAACGTGGTTCACGATTGATGAGAATTCGGGTTTGATCAGTACCGTGACTCACGTGGACTGTGAGGCTGATCCGGCGCCTATTCTTGTTGTTGTTGCTACCGACTCGGGTCGTCCACCTCTTAGTAGTAGTGCTACCGTTCGTGTGACAGTGCATGATCTTAATGACAACGAACCCATCTTCGAGAAGCCATTGTACAACGCCACGGTGCCCGAGGATCTACCGGTTGGACGCTGCTTTCTCAAGGTAAACGGCTCTCGAACGACTACTATTACGTGAATTCTTTGTTTATATGTATTAGGCTAGTGTTGTTGGCGAAAAAAATCCCTATCTTTCTCTCTCTTCTATGTGGAATTTGCACAACGTCTTTTACTAAAATAAGTGTACACCTAAAAGTACAGCTAAAAGTACACCTAAAAGTACCTAAAAGTCTTTTAATTTGAATCATGGAAAAAAACACTGTACCTTCACATATATTATAAATATTTAATGTTTTAATACCTAGTAGGCTAGACTGTATGAGGCTAGTCTGCAATAATTTTAAAAACTATGAAAAGTAGAAGATAATACAACGATTCATTTTAATTAAACTTCTAGTTTATGTTATTTTTTGAGAAAATGACATTTGAGGTAATTTTTTTATTTCCTTTAAGGTCATTCTTCTTTCTTTAATTTACCAAAATGAAAAGTGCACTCTAAAAATTAAGTCTCATTTCAAGCCTAATTTTGACTAAAACTTACATTAGCCAAACATTGACTAAATTTTAAGAAAACTGATTTTAAGACATAAACTGAAACCTTCTATTTTACAACTTCTTAACGATTTACCACTACTTGGATACTTTTTTTACTTTTTTTTTAGTTTTCTTAAAAATTTTAGTGAAATAATTCTTTGAAATCATTCAATTATTTAACAAATTTTTAAACCACGGTAAATCGTTAGGTATTAAAATAACACTAAAAAAGGATTAAAATAATCCAATTTAGTGTTATTTTAATCCATTTTGGTGTTATTTTAATACCTAACGATTTACCGTGACACTATGCGTTCAAATAGTTGAATTATTTTCATGAATAATAAAATTTTGATAGGATTTCATAATTATTTAAAATACAATTTTCATAAGATATTAGTGATAATAATCGATTATTTCAAAAGATTTTTTACAAAAATCTTCGTAAGGATTCAATTATTTCTTTATGTAACTAATTCAGTTCTTCAAGGGGATTCAATAATTTTTTTTAATTTTGAACAGAATTCGTTCAAATAGGTCAATTATTTTCATAAATAATAAAATTTTCATAGGTTTTAATTATATAACGAACAATTCTCATAAAATTTTTGTGATAAAAATCGATTATTTCTAAAGACTTTTTACTAAATTCTTTGTTAGAATTCCGTTATTTTTTTATAAATAAATCAATTCTTCAGAGAGATTCAATTATTTTTCTAAATTTTAAACATCATTCGTTCAAATGGTTTAATTATTTTCATAAATAAAAAAATTATGACAGTATTTCATAATTATTTAAAGTACAATGCTCATAAGATTTTGGTGATAAAAATAAATTATTTCAAAAGATTTTTTACAAAACTCTTCGTAAGAATTCAATTATTATTTGTTATAAATAATTCAATTCTTCAGAAAGATTCAATTATTTTTCTAAATTTTGAACATCATTCGTTCAAATAGTTCAATTATTTTCATGAATAATAAAATTTTGATAGGATTTCATAATTATTTAAAATACAATTTTCATAAGATTTTGGTGATAAAAATCAATTATTTTAGAAGATTTTTTACAAAACTCTTCGTAAGAATTCAATTATTATTTTTTATAAATAATTCAATTCTTCATAAGGATGCAATTATTTTTCTAAATTTCGAACGGAATTCGTTGAAATAGTTCAATTATTTTTATAAATAATAAAATTTTCAGAAGATTTCAAATTATTTAAAATACAATTTTCATAAAATTTTTGTGATAAAAATCGATTGTTTCAAAAGAATTTTTAAAAAACTCTTCGTAAGAATTCAATTATTATTTTTTATAAATGATTCAGTTCTTTAACGGTATTTAATTATTTTTTTAAATTTTAATAATATTCGTTACAATAATTCAATTATTTTCATAAATTATAAAATTTTTCTCAAGGATTCAATTATTTATGAAAATTTTAATAAAATTCGTTAGGAGAAGGTAATTATTTGTATAAATATAATAAAAACTTATCTTTGGATTTGAATTCTTTTAAAACAATTTTTAAAGAATGCCTAAAAAAAGTAGCAAATAATCCTAATAATTTTATTAAAACTCTTTGAAAGAATTAAAATATTTTTTGAAAAAATATTGATATTAATTTGTTTATTAGAGTTTAATAATTGTTCTCAATACATTATTAATGAAATTTCTTGAAAGAATTTAATTTAATTTTAAAAACTGTAATGAAATTCTTCGTAGGAATTTAATTATTTTCAAAAAATGTTTCATAAAATTCATCGTAGAAATTTAATCTTCAAACATTTTTTTCAATGAATTTTTCCAAGGGAATTCAATTATTTATAAAAAAAATGTAATAAAAATTGTCACAAGAATGAAATTTTATTCAAAAATCATGAATTTCTCATAAAGAAATTTAATTATTTAATTCATTTATTTTAAATTAATTTAAATTATTTAAAATTTATTTAAAATTATTTAAAATTTATTTTAAATTTATTTAAAATTTATTTTTAAATTAATTCTTTAAAAAATGCAACTATTTATGAAAATTTTACTAAATTTCTTTTAAAAAATGGATTTATTTGAAATTATATTCAATTATTCCAAAAAAAAAATGATCTATTTTCCCATCTAAATGATTGAATTTTTTATTTATTCAGTTTTTCAAGTTTTTAGAAATAATAAAATTTTTAAAAGATGTTTGAATTGAATTTTTGAATTATCTAAAAATTTCATTGAAAAATGTCTGAAACTAAATTTGTGATATGAAAATTCTTAACTAATTTCTAAATCCTTTCTATATTAAAAAAAATTTGTTTATATTATGCGTATACTTGTTATATTGCAAAATTACTGAATTCAATGGAAGAAGAAATAACAGTTTATAATGACTTATTATTACCCGCGTGAAATTGAAAAATAACTGCTGTTGGAAATTAAAGTAGCAAAATAACAAAGAAAAAAAAAATAAAAATTGTGCGATGATGATGATTAAATTACATTTTAAAAGTGTAATGGAAAAATTCCAGAATATCTTAATGGTCAGGGATATAATAAACACTTTAATTTAAATTCTAAACTCAAAACGTATTAATAGATGTGCCAGAAGGAAATTACAAGCTTATGCATTCAAATTGCTTTACATATTTCAATTATTGTGGAATATTTTTATTTTTGATGAAACTCTATATAATATAAATTTATTAGCTCACTTCGTTGGTTTTGGTTAATATGCGTTAAATATTAATTTCTTTCATGAGCGCTCGAAAATTCCATTCATTCAATATGTTTCATTATTCAAATGTGTAGAGAGAATTCTTTCGTAGATTCGCCATTATTTACAACGTATTTCTTGGTAATTGAAATAGGAAATAAAAATTAAATATATAAACACACTAAAAAACCGCAGAATTTTGGTTGAGGTTTTTTTTCCGACAAATATTCCCCTCTGACTGTTTAGAATAAGAGATCGAAAATAATTCATTATACGGTTATAATATTCTCTTCTACTTTTAGAATAATAATCAGATGGTTAAAATAGAATAACTTAAGAATTGGTTTACATTCTTCGGGGTTTTTAATTCGACTAGATTTTTCGAAGAAGGAAAATTTTTCCATTTTGTAATGTGCGCGCAGTTGACTCTAAAAATAAATTGAACTAATTAATAGAGATATTTTTAATATCAATGGATAAAATTATTTTATTTTCTGCTTCTTGAAATGTATTCCAGTTTCAGTTGGAATTCTCTTAATAGACATTTCATTAATTCCGCTATAAGAAGGACATAATCATTAATAACAAATAACTAGGTTTCAGATGTTCAACTCTGGAATTTTATGCTCAAGAATTACGTTAATAAAAGACATTCTTTTTCCGGTTGATGATATTCCTCGATGCAAGGAAGTTGTATTTTATATGAATAATTCTTTTTTCTTTTAGAATCTTGAAGGAAAAGATATTTTACAAATTGCCAGTTTAAAAAAAAATAAATAAACCCCTTCCTTATTAATTTATTCAGGTTTCCTTTTTAATAATTTATGTATTTTATTTTTTGAACGAGAATTTATGGATTATAGTAATGATATATATAAAAGCACAATTATTTTAATTAATGATCAAAAAAGTAATTGCAAAACATGAGGTTTAATAAAATGAAACATGAATTTAAGTTTTAGTTCAAATTTTGAAATTACAGTTCAGTTACATGTTTTGAAAAAAATTTGTTTTGAACTTGTATATTAGTTTTAAATTCCATTCGTGGCGTGTGGGACACTAATCGGTGACTCATATGTCATGCGGAGTGTCAAAATATTTGAATATCTAAAACTCATTCACGAATCTGTGGTAAAATTTTAAGTATATGAGATTCAATGTTGTCAGAATGACACAATCAATTATTGTTTCTGTGTTTTTTTTTTCTTTAGGATTAGAATTTATTTCAAAAGATTAATAGGAAGTCATTTTTAGTGCAACTTCCTTGTGAAATCGGTGACTTTCATCTCTAAAAACAAACCCATCGAATAATTATTAAAAAAGAATCTTTAACTTCAAACACTGAAAGTCGACGTTGAGTTCAGGGTTAAATAGGGGTTAAAGTTATCGAGTGCAGGTTTTTAGGTTATGTTTACTCTTCAATTTTACTCTAGCAAAACGCTCTTAATTTGAAAGTGTCAATTAGCGACGAAGTGATACCGAAAATTTGAATCAATACCAATGTGAATCAAATTGATACCAAAAATTTAAATTCATACTAATGTGAATTAAATTGATACAAAAAATTTGAATCAATTTAGGGTTTGATCTACATTTTTTGTATCAATTCGATTCACAAAAAATTTGAATCAATTTAGGCTTTGATCTACATTTTTTGTATCATTTCGATTCACATTGGTATTGCTTCAAAGTTTTTGTATCAATTTGATTCACATTGGTATTGATTCAAAGTTTTGGTTTCAATTTGATTCACATTGGAATTGATTCAAAGTTTTGGTATAAATTTGATTCACATTGGTATTGATTTAGTTTTTTGGTATCAATTATTTGATTTATATTGGCATTGATTCAAATTTTTGGTATCAGTTTGATTCACATTGGTATTGATTCAAAATTTTTGGTATCAATTTGATTCCCATTGGTATTGATTCAAATTTTTGGTATCAATTTAAGACACATTGGTATCAAATTTGATACTTTGAAGAAAATTGTAAAAGTGTTGAAATAAATTGTCTTTGGTTGGAAAGAATTCTTTAGGATGCAATTTTAAATTTGAAGAGGTGTGTGAATGAGAAAGTATATGGAATGAAATGAAAATGAATTCTAACTCTCGAGTGATACGTCTTCAAGTTAACAAGTATCGTTTGATACTTTGTGGCATGTTATATAAGTATACACAAGAGTGAATGTCCAGGTCGAAAGTCTCTATATATGCGAGAGGTTCCTCTTCGGCGAAGTGACACGATAGCACGAATCCAAAGTCAAAGAGCGAGTTCACAGATAGTGGAGTCCGGTCGCGGGACCCAAGATCCAAGAAGTCGATAGTCCTTTCTTGGAGGAGGATGGCACATCGTAGTAAAAAGCTCGTCCCTGCCATTATCGTTGACGTTGACAGGTCTTCGTTAAACTTGGATTGCTCTCTTATTTTCTATCTTTCTTTATTTTACTTGCTTTTCAGTCTATATTATTCACTCTCGCTCATGATGTATACAACATATGCGTCTGTTTCTCTCTCTTTCTATTCTTTATTTCTTCTTTTTTCATCTCTATCCCTCTTTTTATATCTCTACTTCTTTCTCTGTCTCTCTCTCATACTTTTCTCTCTTCTTTTTTTCCATCATCCTTTCTCCAGATTTCGTTCATTGTATTTTATATATAGTAAAAAGAAATCGAGAGTAAATTGAGCTTCGGCATCAAGTTCATTCTGGAGATTTTTGTGTTTTTTCTTCATCGCTAAATGCAATAGTTCCTTTTCCTTCTTTCTTTCGTTTCTTATCCAGAATGCGACTGAAATTCTTTAGTTTTTATTTTCTGGAATGATTACGAAAGGCAATTTTGAATAATATAGTCGTTAGGGTGTTTATATTTATCGGAATTTCCGAATTTCGTGTCATATTGAAGGAAAGTGTTTCTAAAGTTTATAATAGTCGCGGTCGTTAAGACACTGTCAGTCGTTATCTAATAGGTACTGAGGTTCGATCCCAATGGAGGTTAAGTAAATGATGAGTTTCATATTTGAAAATTACTATTTAAAAAATTACTATTATATTATAAAATAAGAAAACTGAGTTTTTGCTGCTACAAAATTCAACATTAAAATATATCTATATAATAAAAATCGTTTTAAATAATTTAAATTTTGCAAAAAATCAATTGAAAATAATTAATTTTCTTCAAGTATTTTGTTACAATTTTTGAAAATGAACTTCTGAACAGTTTTAAATCAAAAATTTTTGAAAATTATTGAATTATCAAAAATTGTAATGAAAAACCCTTAAATGTAAATTTAATAATGAAAAATTAGTTTAAAATTTTTTAATATTCGATATTATTTTGAGTATTTCTGAAAAAAAAGAAATTTCACAATTATTTTTAACATTTTTAAGAATAAAAATCATGTTTAAAAATTTTAATTAAAATTCCTGAAGAAATTAATTATTTTTTGCTTCCTCATAATGATTTTTAATTATGAGACAATTCTTTTAAAATATTTAATTATTTTCTGAAAAATTACATTGAAACATTTTTAAAAAATTTCGAAAAATTATTGAAAATAATTCATTTAGAGATTAAGTTCTAAATTGTAGAAAATAATTGAATTCAAGAAGGTAATTTTTAATTTTCTACAATTTACGATTTAATCTCGAAATGAATTATTTTCACTAATTTTTCGAAAGTTTTTAAAAATGTTTTAATGTAATTTTTCAGAAAATAAATATTTTAAAAGAATTGTTTCATAATTAAAAAAAAATAATTAATTTCTTCTAGAATTTTAATTAAAATTTTTAAACATGATTTAAAAATTAATTAAAAAATTTTTTTTTGAATTTTAAATTAAATTAATTAAATTAAAAAAAAAAAATTTTTTTAAATTATTTAAAAAATCGAATAATTATTGAAAATAATTCATTTAGAGATTAAGTTGTAAATTGTAGAAAGTAATAGAATTCAAGAAGGTAATTCTTAATTTTTTTTTAAATTCAAGAAGTTGTGATTTTCCGAAAATATTAAAATTTATACATTTTACCCAGTTTTCGTAAACATTGATATATTTTTCTGTAAAAAGAAAATTTGTCAGGGAAAATAATTTTAATGTCAAAGTAAATTGTCGGGAAAATTTTTATTTTGAAACTATTGTGACCACCCTAAAAAATAACTGATCTTCAGTAACAACTGATTGAAAAATTAGTTATAAATTTTGACTAATTGAATCAGTTAGAAAAAAAATCGATTATAATATGAGTTATTTTTAATTGACAATCAGTTAAGCTTTTTAATTTTTTGCTTTTAAGTTACTTATTTTTAATTGATTCAAATTTACACCCAGAGAGAATTATTATTTAAACCAAATATATTTTATTTGACTTAAATCAACGTATATTTGTCTCAGAAGCAACTAGACTTTTTATTTGTTTTAAATAAAATTTATGTTTGATATAAATAAAACATATATTTGAGTTAAATAAAATTTTATTTAAACTAAATAAAATTTATTTGAAACAAATAAAAAGTCTAGTTGGTTCTGAGATAAATATACAATTTCTCTGGGTGTAGAGAGTAGATTAAAAAATTCAATATGGCGGATCCAATATGGCGGGGACTTTTCAAAAATATTTCGAATCAATGAGATATCAAAAGTAACACAATGAAAACTCATAATTATGCGGTTAGTTTATTTTATTGATTATTGAGCCTCTTTTAAAACCCCACCAGGACAATATTGCAGATCGTATTTTGCACCTATCGTAAATTTTCTCATTGTTACATATATTTATATGCGGAATGAAATTTGAATCAGAAATTCTCACCTTAGGCTAGTGGTTAACTATCATCCTCTGTTTTTGCCAGAGAGAACGAAAGAGAGAAAGAGAGACTTGCACATGAAGATTATCCAATCGGTTATTGAGATTTCGGAAGCTGATTGGTTACAGAGAGAGATGAATTTTAAGCTGATGGTATTGGCGCTTGAAATGTTTAACAGTGGCTAAAGAGGATTGATCGTATGAGAAATATGAAGAGAAGGAGAGACAGGTTCTTCTTTTGCAGTTGCGGGGTTATTTTTGTTTTTTTTTTTTTGCTTTTTTGTTTTTTTTTTTTTTTTTTGTAACCCTTCTCTATATCTTGAGCTTTAACCCTCTCGTGAACATTTGCTTCGCAAAAGGCAGATGGACACACGGGAGAATAAATGAGTGCATTTTTCAAAGCAGAAGGCGCGCACAAACTACACTGATTCATTTTGTGCTTTCTTTTCAAAAGTTTGAATGCAGAATGGAATGTTAATGGAACGCAATATTTTATTTATAATTCTACATACGAAATTATATCTTGTTCGATAATTATTTATTTCCTATATATTATCATATAATTATACTTCTGGTTCCTTTTCTTTTTTGTCACACCCACAAATTGTTTTTTTTTTCTTTTTTGACGAGAAAAAAGAATACCTCTGTGCTCCACCCTCTTTGGTTATTTTTTTTCTTTTCGTGAATCTATTATTCATGTATGTGTGTTCTGAAGATTTATGTCTTTTTAATATTTGGCTTTCTTTCGGATTTTATTTGTAAATTATTGTTTTTTGAATTGTTAGTTTTGAAAAGTAGTTTTAGTTATTAGGTTTTTTGGCGTTTAGATTCTTTTTTGGTTTTTTATGTAATGGTTAGTATTTTTAAGGTTCGTATTTTTAAAGTTAGTATTTTTAATGTTCGTATTTTTAGGGTTAGTATTTTTAAAGTTAGTATTTTAAGGTTAGTATTTTTAAGGTTAGTATTTTTAAAGTTAGTATTTTTAATGTTCGTATTTTTAGGGTTAGTATTTTTAAAGTTAGTATTTTAAGGTTAGTATTTTTAAGGTTCGTATTTTTAAAGTTAGTACTTTTAAAGTTAGTACTTTTAAGTCATATTTAGTATTTTTAAGTAGTATTTAGTTTTTTTGAAATTTATTTTTTTGCTCTTCATTGTCATTTGTTTTTTTATTTATTTGCTTCGTTCTCTCTTTTTTTTTTTTGATCCTCTTGCATCCTTTTTTTCATCCTTCTTCTTCTGTATTCTTTTTTCTCTCTCCTTTCCCTCTCTTGCTCGGTTGCTTCTTGGCCTCGACCTCCTCCTCTCACAAGTCAAATCTACGGCCACGTCTCGCCTGTGGAAACGGGTTCTGAAAGTTGGACTCTGCATGAAATCTGTATTACTCCTTCTCTGAAAATCGCTTCTCAAAGGAGAGGTGAGGAGGTTCCTCACCCAATGGAATGACGTTTGAAAAATCGCTCGGCTTTAAAATGGGTAATTATTGTTGCTCGGATTGTGTTGTAATTTTCGGGCAAAGTGCGCTTGTTAATTCTGGTTTTGTAAATAAAAATCCTGGATTAAAGGGTTAATTTCCTTTGGTTGGATTTTGGATATTTAAAAATTTTTTAAATTTTTCGTAATTTTTGAGAAGAGTGTATGTAGGAGTATTTATGCATATCTTGGAATAATTTATCTATATAAGAGGAGAGTGTACTATGAAAAAGGGAAATTTTCTCCTCGTAAAAGTGTAGAAGCGAATTTGAAGCAAGTTGCTTGTGGTAAAAAGTTTTTTTTTAAAGTGTACTACCACTTTTGCATTCTTCTTCTTCTTCTTCTTCTAAGTTTTAAATGAAGGAAGGATGTATTTTTACTTGCTGAAACGGATAGGGCAATTTGCGGCCTCATCGCCTATATGTAATTGTCCAGATGAGCAGGTGAAGTTGAGGATGTGTACACTGTGGAGAAAATTGAGCTTTTGCATAGAAATGGCACTAAATTGGTAACAAAATTGGCACTCATTGGTACCCTAGAGGTTAGATTTGTGTATGAAAGAAGAAATGTTGCATCGGAGAATTTCAAAGTGTCGATGATTGTAATATAATCACGTGCGGCATTATATAGATACTTTGTATATGTGTATAAGCTTTTCGAGTGGCAACGCCCGCAAAACAATTGTTTTGCCGTTTATGATGGCGCGACATACAAACTCTTCTGTTTTTCAATCCTACGCACCGCCAGGTCACATTCTCAAGTGTGGAAACGTGAATAAGACGACGTGTGCATTCACGTGCATTGCGGCGGTGCATGCCG
Source organism: Leptopilina drosophilae (assembly GCA_032873175.1). Classification (NCBI taxonomy): domain Eukaryota; kingdom Metazoa; phylum Arthropoda; class Insecta; order Hymenoptera; family Figitidae; genus Leptopilina; species Leptopilina drosophilae. Next base: position 6,230,264 of record CM065483.1, read on the forward strand.
AGCAAAAACCAACAACTCGGTTGTTGTATATATATATATATATATATATATGTTGTACGTGACGTGGATTGTCCCCTAGAGATTCTGGAAATGTTTACGCGATTCCTCCTCTTTTCTTTTGCATACTTTCCCACCAACCTTGGCCACCAATTTTACGTTTGAAATCATAAAAACACTTTTCTTCTTGGAAATCCTTTTTAAGAGTTTTGTGTCTCTAGTGTATCTAAAATAGTATTAGTGCATACAGCCTTGGGTGCATTAGAAATTGTGTAACATATCGAACAATATGGTATTGTGCATTAACATCCACATGTAAAGCACATGTGAAACAATGTCCTATTGTACAATACAATGTATGTGGAATTTTGCAATAAAATTTATCTCAAACAATACGGAATTACAAACCCTAAAATGTTGAGCACCTGAAAATTTATGCTTCATTCAAAGACAAATATTCCACACGCACCAAAAATGGATGTACATTAGAATATTACACCAAATTCTTGTATTGTAGAAGAATTTTTTTGTATTTTATTATAGTTTGAATGGAGGCAAAAATGGAGGCAAAAAAGTGATTAGACTAAAGAGATGAAATCTTTTAAGTATCCTAAAAGTGTGACCATTAGGATGATAATTTTTCCTCTGATTTCGATGAATATTGTTGGAAATTTTTGGGTTTGTGAATATTTCTATTATCTATGTGTGTAGAGAATGGGAGAAAATCCGTTTTCTACTGGATCGTTTACAACACAACTCACGTGACATGACGTACCGTGCGAAAAGACAGAACATCAAGACACCAAAGAACGTTGCGTTTTACTATCCCATTTCAGGATCTTATACATATAGTCATCCCTCTGGTTTGCCCCTTCTTTGAAACGTTCCTCACTATAAAACACATTGCCCCATAATAGATTCACAAAGCCATCGTATATAATAGTGCACCTCTATTCCGCATCACAGTGGAATAAACATGAAATTCCATGCTACAAACATATCAATCCTCTCTGCTATACCCTTTCTAGAACCGTTACCTTTTCTTATATATAAATAAGTGGGAGAGAAAATATTTCGCCTGCGAATAGTGGATTATTTTCTCTTCTTGAAATTGGAAAAGCAAAGCATTATGGGTAGAATTAAATTTTCACAGAATTGGAATTTAGGGGAATTGTTGAGGCCAAAGTCCGGTGGGGTTTTTAAAAAAGGAAACAGTCAATGTGCTTTGGGAAAATTTTGACAAATTCCAATGTCCAAGGGAAGCGTTTTTGTTGATTAATCAATTGAATGTTTACGCGCGCGAGATTTACAAGTTTGATAAAAGTTGATAGCAGTAATTTTGCAAAGAGGAGTAGCGCCTTATTCATTAGTTAGGAAAACGATGCCTTTAAACGACTATTATAGTACACATTTCGCAGTGTTGTTGTGCTTTTGGTGTCTTCTAATATCGTAAAAATGATAATGATTCCTGGATAATAAATGGCAAACTATTTTCTTGGAAGGTGTCCTCTCGCCTAACCACATATAATTTAGCCTATCGCGCGTATCTCATCTCTCGCAGTTGCACATTGCTGGCGAGCTCCCGCGTCCTCATTTTCCTTCTCTTCTTTGTGTGTGTGTGTATATATATATTGTTCGAAACGGCGGTCGATCTTCCGCGAGCGGCGGACAAGAAACCAGGGAAAAATGTCCATACCTGTGGTAGGGACTGTGTGCACCAGGTTTTAAGAGGATGCGGGAACAAGAACGAATGGCGCGCATCTATACACTAGTATTTTCAAAGGCCTCGGAGTTCACGATGCATAACGCCGTTGTGAAGAACTGCTCGTAAAATTTCTGCCAAGCATAAGTAGACGAGTCACCGAAAGAGGGGGAATCATGGCTCTTACCCTCGATCTTCTGCTTCTGCTAGAAATTACATGATTACGTGCCCGTAAAATTACAAGGCTTTTTCAATTAACACATTTCCTTCGTTGGATTTATTTTTCCTCTATTCTTTCTGATGATGGGATTCAAAAGCTGCTTTAATTTTTTGAAAAGAATCAGTTTCTTAGGGTCAGTTTGATCAACAGCTTCTTTTCATCAAGACAACACTGTCTTTGCTGTGGCAAAACTTTGGCTAAAGTGTGTTACGTCAGAAGGTCAGAAGTTTGTTAGGTTCAAACCTAATTTGAAAATCTGGTAATGATCCCTAGCTGAAATCAAAAACTAGAGGACCTTAAAATCTTCACCTAGAGGTTTTGCCAGGGTTTTTGATTTCAGCTAGGGATCATTACCAGAATTTTAAATTAGGTTTGAACCTAGGGGACATTAAAATCTTTAGCCAGATAAAGATTTTAATGTCCCCTAGGTTCAAACCATTTTAAAATTCTGGTAATGATCCCTAGCTGAAATCAAAAACCCTGGCAAAACTTCTGGATGAAGATTATTAAAATCTTCATCCAGAAGTTTTGCCAGGGTTTTTGATTCTCAATAATGTCCTCTAGGTTCAAACCTATTTTAAAATTCTGGTAATGATCCCTAGCTGAAATGAAAAACCCTGGCAAAACTTCTGGGTGAAGATTTTAATGTCCTCTATGTTCAAACCTAATTTAAAAATCTGGCAATGATCCCTAGCTAAAATCAAAATGAAGTTATTCTAAATCTGCATTTAAGTAAGTGAGGTTAATACATCCTTTTCTAATCCAATTAACTATTCGAAAATCCGCCTACGATATTATAGAAGGAGGAAAAAAAAACAGTTTCCCCTGAAGGATTAATGCCTCACTGAACAGAATTTATCGTGAATGGAGAAAACCTGCATCTTGGCATAGATCTAAAACTGATGATTCTCTAATCGCAAAGGAAAGGAGAGAGAGATTATCGTTTTAGGTTGATTTAAGTGAAACTGTTTTGTCGGGGGTTATCTAAAAGGTATACACAACCAGAAATTGAACACATGCACGACAACTAGCTGGAGGGCAAAATAGGCCTGCACTTTACTATATGCACTTTCCCAATAAGAGTCCTTTCCGCATGTGTATTGGAAAGTCGATTCTCACACGCACGTTTGTCTCGTCACCAATTTTCTCATGTGTTGGTCAGGGAACCTGACTAGCCAACACCAATTCATATATTGTAAACTTTCTCTCGACGCCTCGAGTCAATGTATATGAACAGTTCACGCACACCTCTCTCTCTCTCTCTCTCTTTCTTTTCTTCTCTCTCAACTAACTTCATTAAGTCACCAGAATGGAGCATCTCTTGGAAACATTTTGCAGATTACAGACAAGGCATTAATGTCGTCCACGACCCAATTCGCCTGTGAAAATAGAAAACGAGAGAAAATTCTGCGCAATTAAGGATAAAATGTGCTTTGTTAGGTTGTATAAACGAGTCTATTATCAAACTTCCCATGAGACGCGTCGTGACGAAAAAAAAGCAATTATTATGGACAAAGAAAGTTCTTCCTTAGTAGTGCCAAGGTTGTCGAGACAACAACAATTTCCACGATCCTAGGTTTAGGAACATTTTATTTATTTCGCCGAGTCATAACATTAGTCTTAACTCTGATCTAATAAATTTCAGTTCCATTTAATTAACTTGTAAACTTTTAATTGTGCAATAAATTTTAATTTTCATTTAATTAACCGATAAATTTACATTTCTTTAATTCGCAAATAAATTGACTCGAATGGGGGAAAATTATGGGTGAGAATATATATATAGAAAACCAGAGAGGAAAATGAAGACACAAGGAAGTAGGCGAGAGACGTAAAAGGCTCACATGATCGTGTAATTGTAGATATTGTCTGGGAAAAAAAAATTTTTTTTTTCTAGAAGACCATTAAAGTAGAATCTTATCTGAATCCATTCATTCTCAATAATGTTATCGAACACACGTATTCTTAACATACTCTACTAAATTATGTTAACAAAAGTTAAACAATATACGCTAACACCTGCATTATTGGGCCATATTTGAAATTTTAGTCGTTCAGGGCAACTTTCACTCAAGTGTGTGTGTGTGTGTGTTGGGATACGGAACTCACTTTGCAAAAGTGAGCAAGGAAGTGAGGCGAAAAATCAATTTTTCACAAAATTACACGCGGTTAACCCACGTCCCAGTTGGACGATTAAGAACGTGGTCGCTGCTCTCACTCTCATGTTGAGAAGGAGAAAGGACCCAAAAGTCGTTTTCGCAATGAGGCATGGAAGCGAGCTGTAAACTTTGCCCTGGGACGCATTGCTCTTTCGAATGATGATGATGATGATGAATCCACTTGAGTGGTAATAAAAATTTCTTTCAACTTCGTTTCGATAGGACTTCTGGCTGAAGAACTAATTTTTGTTGCAGACGGAATTTTTTGTTCTGTTAATCCTGTTCTGATAGTTGTCGACGCTCCTTGTAGGCTTCTTTTCTAATTTTTTCTAACAAACATTGGATGACACTAATCTAATCATTTTCTAACTAACGTTAGATTACTTTACACGTCAATTTTTATAACCATTTTCAAAAATGGATTTTTTCGTTGGATTCATCGTTAGATTCATCGTTAGATTTATCGTTAGATTCATCGTTAGATTCATCGTTAGATGACACTAATCTAACGTTAGTCAGAAAATGGTTTTAAAAATTTACGTGTAAAAGAACATGTAACCTATTTTGGGGTGCATTTCAATACAACGAATAAACGAGTTTTTTTGTTGTTTTTTACAGCGTCGTTTCCTATATACCGAGAAAAGAATGTTTGAACAAAAACAACCGGCTGACGCAGCAAGAATGGCAAGTTAAAATAGAGACGGCAATAACGAATGGGATAAGTCTTTTTGTAGCGACGCCATAATTGATTTGCTACCGTAGCGAAATCTATAAGAGACCCCTTTTTTCTCCAATTACTTTTCAAGTCCACCATTTGTGTTAGCGAACACAGCAGCAAGTTTAGCCTCGATACATTTCATAATTCATAGGAATATCAAAAAATAAACCCAAACCGTTCTTGTTTCACTATGTGATAATTTTTAAGTTTTGGATCAGTTGGGTTGAAATTTGCCCGACATTGTTCAGAACAACTCGAAACTATTCGAATCTATTCGAAACTATTCAAAACTATTCAAATCTACTCGAAACTATTCAAATCTACTCAAAACTACTCGAAACTATTCAAATATACTCGAAGCTACTCGAAACTATTAAAAAATAGTCGAAAATAGTGAAAATCAGCCGAAACCAATGTTAAAAATCATCATCATACTATTGTTGTTTTGAAAATTTTAATCTAAGGGCAAAAAGAAATGGAAGGAGGAATGTGTTAATGTATAGAAGTTCGCGGATGACGTAATATACGCGTTCAGCTAATGGATTCTTTGCCCTGGGGCCCATTCGTTTTTTCGTCGCGTCATCCTCTATATGTGGAATTTGATTAATTACGAGCGTACAAAACCGGGGACCGTAATTACTTTCCAATAGGGATTTGAGGTTGCTCTTGCTATCGGTATTCTTACGTTAGGAAATTCCAACTCTGATGGTTGTATAGATGAACTGAATATTACTCCTAATATAGAATTAGAAATATATGAACAATTTTTTTTCTACCACCGCAGAAATATGCAATCTTTAATTAGAGAAACCCATACAGAGTCATCACTAGAGTTTAATTGATATTGGAGAAATGATATCAGGGCCACTCCTCAAGTCACCAATCAACTTGATTCCGAAATCTAATGGAAGATCTTATTAGCTGTTTGGAAAAAAAATGTTTTAATATCAACTTTGTGGTAGATGTGTGTAAAAATTAGGTACAAGTATTTTTAAGCTCTGTTCTGCTAATGATGTCAAATTGAGAGGAAAAAAGGAATTAAAAGTGTTGCTTTGCAAACATTAGCTGTTGTGCTAGGTTATCTATGCTGTATATTAGTGAAAAAACTTACAATTGAGGTAAAACTTGATGAATCTGACTTAGTGACATCTTAAAATGTCACATCTTAAAATGCTGCCTGTATGGGATAGTAGACGCGAAAGAAGGACAGGAATGATTGGAAAGTTGGTCCAGAAGTATTGGATTTCCTTTCGTTGTAATGTTTTTTCTCCTAAAAATAGGAGCTTATGATAATTATCCTTCTTGATTTGGTATAAAGTTTCGATGAGATATCGAGTGCAACCTATTTCTGATATGTCTAACTCAGCATGCTACTTCACTAATGGAGTATATAATTATCGGGAATCGAGTAATTCCAGTATTTTCCAGCAATTAACGAAGTGTACGACTCCAATTTCGCCCGTGTCTCTGTTTAGTGTGTTCGAACGCGTAAAAGTCGCTGATGAATCCATATTCGGCTGATCGTAAATTTCGCTAAATGGTATTTATCATATAGAAAATCATTGGTTTTCTAATGCTGACAACTCTTTTCGAATGGAACATCCGAATTAGCTACTTTTTACTCTATTCTTAAGAGGTTTCTTTTTTGAAGAGATGACAAAGGTTTTCGGGAAAGAAGAAAAGTTCTTTTAGAGGAATTATAATTCGACAGTAGGGGGAAAAAAAGGGGCGACTGAAGCAGGTGGTGCAGTGACCTTTACTCCGGACGTCCTAGTGTTCTGGACTTGCATAACTACTCTGGTTCATCTGTCGGTGCGATGCTGTAATACTTTTGAATGCTGAGAGAGAAAGAGAGGAGGGTAAAAAAAACGAAAGAAAGACGGCGAACGGGTATCGGGCTAACGCAGCAGGTGGTTGGTTGGTTGGTTGGGTCAAATGCCTTCCCTGGAATCGGTTCAGTGTATGTTTGTTGCACGTCATAGTGTCTGTCGTAGGCGCGGTTCACGCATTGACTATATATAGGTGTTGCGTCTCTATATGTATTGATGTCAATGTGTACGTTTGTCCTTATGATATTATTATGTCGTGCGAAGACGCTTATATATAAAAGTTTCGTATACACGTGTATCGCTAATATGGTACATCGATACCCTTTATATTTACCAACACACGTCAATTGAGTCACGTGCTTTCCTCTTCTTTCGCTGATTGCCTTTTTTGGAGCAAACGTTTTCATTGATGGCTCACTGACAGTCTCGTCCAGTATCCAATGATTAATCTCGTTATAATCCTTCAGCAGATCGCTTATAATGCTCTTTGGATGTCATTTCAACCAGTGCTCGATAAACATCGTCATCAACATTATCAGCTTTGACGTTGTTATTGTCACCATCGGCATCATTAGCATTTGCATTATTGTCAACTTCATTACCATCTTGATCATTGTCGTCAGCATTATCATCTTGATCATTGTCATCTTCAGTACCATCTGCATCATTATTATCATCATTACCATCTTCATTATCATTAAAATTCTTATCATTATTATTTTTATCAGTAGCATCTTCATCAGTAGCATCTTCTTCAGTAGCATCTTCTTCAGTAGCATCTTTTTCAGTAGCATCTTGTTCAGTAGCATCTTTTTCAGTAGCATCTTGTTCAGTAGCATCTTTTTCAGTAGCATCTTCTTTAGTAGCATCTTCAACAGTAGCATCTTCATCATTATCTTCCTTATCATTGCCATCTTTAACATTATCATCATTATCATTACCATCTACATTATCATTAAAATTCTTATCATTATTAATTTCATCATTATTATCTTCATCAGTAGCATCTTCATCAGTAGCATCTTTTTCAGTAGCATATTGTTCAGTAGCATCTTTTTCAGTAGCATCTTTTTCAGTAGCATCTTTTTCAGTAGCATCTTCTTTAGTAGCATCTTCAACAGTGGCATCTTCATCATTATCATCCTTATCATTGCCATCTTTAACATTATCATCCTTATCATTATCATCTTCATCATTACCATCTACATTATCATTAAAATTCTTATCATTATTAATTTTATCATTATTGTCTTTTTCAGTAGCATCTTCTTTAGTAGCATTTTCTTCAGTAGCATCTTTTTCAGTAGCATATTTTTCATTAGCATCTTTTTCAGTAGCATCTTCTTCAGTAGCATCTTTTTCAGTAGCATCTTTAATATTAACATCCTTATCATTATCATCTTCATTATTGTCATCTACATTATAATCACTACCATCCCAATCATCATGCATTTTTAGGCGAATCAATAGTTAAAATTCCTTGAACTTTTATTTCTTTTTTATTGTGATAGCAATGTTTTCGATTGCACTGGACTAGAATCGAAAGAGTGGGAAGTAAATTAAAGATTTTCCAAGGTTCGTGCGGGTGTTTCTCGTTAACTTCTTGCCTCGTTACATCCTTTGTTCGGAGCACAGACCCCGAGCATAACGATGAAACCTTTTCGCAAGATGATGAAGAAAGTGAGTGAGTGAGAGAGAGAGGTGTTGACGAAGGGCAAAGAGAGGACGAACGGATAGTTTACGACCCAAAGTTAACTCTAGAGAGACTCCAACCACCTGTCGCCTGGTGTCTTGTATCCCTGGAGATATCGTAACTCTGATCCTTAGCGACCAAACATGTAGGTGTTGTTGTTGTTGTTCCTACTCCCCACGTGGAGCATTCTGAGTTAATTATTCTCACTTCATTCTTATTAATTAAAGAGTATTTTTAAGTAGTATTTCTTTTATTTTTTCCCCTTTCTTCAAGAAACAAACTTCTTCAAGAAACAAACTTCTTCAAGAAACAAACTTCTTCAAAAAAAAACTTCTTCAAGAAACAAACTTCTCATGTCTAGAATTTTAGTCAAGTGAATAAGAATTTTTAGCTTGAAATTATAGGAACGTAATATTTCAGGTTACTGTACCGCACTATAAGGATAATGTGTGGTAACGGATAATAAATTCTGTTTTAAAAGTAAGATTACGAGTGACTTATCCTGTTTTTCTTTGTAAATTGAATAACTTTTTACACTCGTTGATAGGGCAATGAATTAAATTCAATTCCTGCTAATGTTCTCCACCTGTATATAGAGTTTGATGTAACTGTCTAATGATTCTTGAATACCTAGTTCGTTTTAGGCCATCAGCACTCTCACGTAAATATATATGTAGTGAAACACTTTACTGCAATTTTGTTACTTGATCGTTAGTTTCCCAGTGTCTCTCGGTGCACACTTGCTTTCCCAAGCTGTCTCATAATTACGTCTATATAGATATAGTCTAAGGATTTTTCACCTCTCAAAATACTCACACATTGCTTTCAAGTTTTCTGAACGTGTTTTTTTTTTATTCTTGAAATTTTTCTTCGGCGGAGAAAGTATTGAGATTGTTTTAAATAATCGATCGTGAGGTGTGGAAATGGTGGTAATAGTTTGAAAAATAAAAATTTTTATATTTCGACCATTTTAAAAAGCTAACAAACATCGTTTTTCTAAAGATAATATCAAATTGAGAGTTTTGGCTCGTTTTTTGTCTCAATTTGGTATCCTTGGAAAAAATGTGTAACTCGCCCTTTGTATTTTAGACTTTCGAGTAGAATTTCTCAAAATTGCTCGAAGAAAAAGCAAAATTTACAAAATTTACAATATTTACAAAATATTTCAAAAGAAAAATGTTCAAAAAAATTACCAACAAGAACCTGATAATCATATTCTGTTGACAATATTTTCAGGCCTCGGATATTATGAATTTTACGATTTTTTTTCAAATAATGCGACTTTTATCGGCTTTTATTTAAAAAATTGCGACTTTTTAGACTTTGCTTCCACATTTTGCGACAATATAACCATATTTGAAGTATAAAATGCAACTTATTTTGATTTTTATCAATATGAAAAGTATAATACTAAAAAAAGTATAAATAAAAGTATAATAATATTCTTGAAAATTTGATTTTGAATAAGTTTTCTAATTAGTTTTCTAATTAAATTTTTCAAATATTACAATTAAAAAAGATTTTGAATAATTGAAATTCTGTAAAATTTAATTAAAACCAAAGCATCTGTTCAAGTATTTTATAAAAATTTTTCAAAATTAACCGTTAAAAGAATTTTAATTTAAAATTTTAGAAATAATGTCAAATTCTCAAAAATTCTAATGAATAATCAAGTGTAAGTTGAATAAAAATTAAAATTAATGAAAAATAAGTTTTTAAAGTAATATTAAAATAGTTTTGAAAAAAGCAATTCTTCTCTGAATTATTACGTTCTAATTTTTTTTTAAATTCTATTATTTTCAATATTTCCGAAAAATCAAATTTACACAGAAAATTAAAATTTTTCAGAATTATTTTCAATATTTTTGTGACAATAATCATATTCGAAATTTTCTATTAATGTCATTCGAAAAAAATTTTTTTTAAAATACAAAACTTCTTCAATTATTTTTACAGAAAACTAATTCTTGGAAATGTTTTTTCGTAATTTTTTAAGATTCAATTACCTTGGAATGAAGTAAATTAAAAAATTTTATTTTAGAATTGTTTTGCAATCATTTATAATTAAAATTCTTGGAAAAATTTGATTAATGTTTTTTCTTATTTTTAAAAAGTCAATTAATTTAAAAAGAATTTGTCAAGGTTTGAATTATTTTTCAAATTAGTAAATTTAAATTATTTTTAAAAAAAGTTTTACTAAATTTCAATTTTTTGGGACATTTTTTAATTACGTATTCAATTGTTAAAAAACTTTTTGTATTTAAAAAAATTATTTAGAAAAATTTTTAAATGTTATTTTACGTATTTCTTTATTAAAAATTTTTGTTTAATTGAAACTAATTCGTAAGCTTAGTTACAATATTTAGAAAATATTTACTGCTTTAATTCAAAAATACTTTTTGTTTAAATAATTATGTTTAATTCAAAAACATTTTTTGTTTTGGTTTAAACAAAAATGATGTTTAAAAAGTTTATGTTTGAATCAAACTTAAAAGTTGACTATACAGATAATTTAAAATCAACTAGAAATTATGTTTGAATTAAATGTATTATTTTCATAAATGAACCAAAAATATGCTTGAATTAAACTTAAATTTGTTTCACTGTATAGCAAAGATATTTTATGTTTTATTTAAACAAAATATGTTTGAATAAAATAAATCGTTTTCACAGTGTAATTTGTTTGCTACATTGCAAAAAAAAATATTTGACACCTAACTCTTCAGGAAATCAGTCTGAATTTTTCCCACCTCGAATGTAAAGTATTAACAAATTGAGATTGAAAATATTATACATTATGGCGGCATAATTTCCATTTGCCTCGCAGAAGCTGTTTTCTGTTGTCTCATTTCTTGTTGGGCAATAATAAAACTCGAGTGATTCAGAAACGGACAAAAGAAATGTGATTAAAGGACTCTTGTGGCCATGAAAAACATATTTTGTATTGAATTGTCAGTGTGTTTATGTGTATTTAAATACACATATATATATGAATAATAAGGAATTTCGCTTGAACACTTGGGATGTATTGAAAAAGATTGAATCAAGAGTATACACTCTGTAATGTAAATGAGTAGCGTATATATATACAATGCAAGAGGGGTTATTGAAGATTGCACTCGAATGTCGTGATAGGCCGTGAATGAATCAATGAATATATTTATGTTTATATACACGTATATATATATATATATACAAAATCCCTCGAACTTGATGTGCGCAAACTTTTGAACGAATGAATCCCACGTGTTTTATGTTTTATATACAGTGTAACATGCAGAATCGTGTATAAAGTCTTAAAGCATTTGTGCGTGTATACGCGAGCGAGCTCGCGGGCACGTTCCAAGAGAGAAAGAGAGAGAGAGTCTCTCTACCTAACCATTCTGTTAAAGTGTAACCGATGGTCTTCGAATGGAATGCGTGTTCTCCTCTGGCACGTGCTGACCAACAGAAAATATATTGCGCCTGCAATTTTGTCCTTCCGAGGTGTTACTGCCTCGCGCGCGACCTCAATCATTCTCAATCTCCTTCTTTAAAAGCTCCAAATTCCGCGCTTGTAATTTATTTCTCATTCGAATCGTTAACAAATCATTTTAATCTTTGGTTTCTTGGGTTTCTTAGGTCTCTTAGGTCTCTTAGGTTCCTTAAATCTCTTAGATCTTTTAGGTTCCTTAGGTCTGTTAGGTTTCTTAGGTCCCTTAGGTTCCTTAGGTCTGTTAGGTTTCTCAGCTCTCTTAGATCTCTTAGGTTTTATTTTCAAACGCTTAGCGTCAAGTTTAATTTTCTCAGGTCTCTTAGGCCTCTTAGATCTCTTAGATCTCTTCGGTTTTATCTTCAAACGCTTAGCGTCAAGTTTAATTTTCTCAGGTCTTTTAGATCTCTTAGGTCTCTTAAGTCTTTTAGGTTTTATCTTCAAACGCTTAGCGTGAAGTTTAATTGTCTCAGGTCTCTTAGGTCTCTTAGATCTCTTGGGTCTCTTAGAACTGTTTGGTCTCTTAGGTATCTAAGGTCTCTTAGGTCTCTTAAGTTCCTTAAATCTCTTAATCTCTTGGGATCTCTTGGGTTCCCTTTTCTCTTAGATCTCTTAGGTCTCTTAAGTCTCTTAGGTTTTATCTTCAAACGCTTAGCGTCAAGTTTAATTTTCTCAGGTCTCTTAGGCCTCTTAGATCTCTTAGATCTCTTCGGTTTTATCTTCAAACGCTTAGCGTCAAGTTTAATTTTCTCAGATCTTTTAGATCTCTTAGGTCTCTTAAGTCTTTTAGGTTTTATCTTCAAACGCTTAGCGTGAAGTTTAATTGTCTCAGGTCTCTTAGGTCTCTTAGATCTCTTGGGTCTCTTAGAACTGTTTGGTCTCTTAGGTATCTAAGGTCTCTTAGGTCTCTTAAGTTCCTTAAATCTCTTAATCTCTTGGGATCTCTTGGGTTCCCTTTTCTCTTAGATCTTTTAGGTCTCTTAAGTCTCTTAGGTTTTATCTTCAAACGCTTAGCGTCAAGTTTAATTTTCTCAGGTCTCTTAGATCTCTTACGTTTCTCAGGTTCCTTAGGTCTCTTAGGTCTCTACATGTTAGGTCTCTTAGATCTCTTAGGTTCCTTAAATCTCTTAAGTTCCTTAGGTCTCTAAGGCTTCTTAGGACTCTTAGGTTTTATCTTTAAACGCTTAGCGTCAAGTTTAATTTTCTCAGGTCTCTTAGGCCTCTTTGATTTCTTAGATCTCTTAGATTTTATCTTCAAACGCTTAGCGTCAAGTTTAATTTTCTCAGGTCTCTTAGATCTCTTACGTCTCTTAGAACTCTGAGGTTTCTTAGGTCTCTTAGGTTTTATCTTCAAACGCTTAGCGTTAAGTTTAATTTTCTCAGGTCTCTTAGATCTCTTAGATCTCTTAGGTCTCTTAAAACTCTTAGGTCTCTTAGATCTCTTAGGTCTCTTCGGTACCTTAGGTTCCTTAAATCTCTTAGGTTCCTTAGGTCTGTTAGATTTCTTAGGTCTCTTAGGTTTTATCTTCAAACATTTAGCGTCAAAATTATATTTCTCAGATCTCTTAGGTCTCTTAGATCTCTTAGGTCTCTTACGTTTCTTAGGTTCCTTAGGTCTCTTAGGTTTTATCCCCAAACGCTTAACGTCACGTTTAATTTTTCTCCCGATGTCCGCAATATCACTATTTCTATTCTCTCCATAGAGAAAATTTTCGACGCTGAGTTGTATTTTTCTGTCATGAGAGAAATTTTAAGCAAAATGCGAGGGGAAATTTTCTTTTTCCACATGTAAATATTGTCTGTTTCCGGTGGTTTTTTTATTCTGTAAACGAATCTGCATATTTACTATTGCAAACAGCGGAAAGTGGTGGGCAATTTTTTTCATTTCGGAAAGCTGTTGGTGTAACAGTAATCATAAGAGCGAAAGTGCGTGGGCATAGGTAACGAGTATGTTGTAAAGGTGCTTTTTTTAACTAGAGACCCGCATTCATTTTAACCATTGAGAAATTGATTGCAAATTCCGGGATTTTATCCACTGACAGTCAATTTCCTAGTGTTAGCGTCAACGACAAAAGAAATGTGTTTTTTTTATGTTCTTCAGACTTTACGTCGACATTAAGTGTGAAACAATTGATTTTATCGCATATTTTCGACGTGAACAATTTTTTTTTTTATCATGTTTTGTTTAAAGTTAGCGTCGCAACGGTAAAAAAGAGTTTTTATCATGATTTATTTAAAATTAATTAATTTTATATTCATTAATTAAAAAATAAAATAATTTTCGACGCTAAATTCGAAAAAAATCGGTTGTCATGAATAAAGATGAAAATTGGAGATTTCTTTCAATTTTGTATTTTTACCAGATTTTAAATGTTTGGAGTCAAATACTAAACTTGAGGACAGAATTCGAAACGAGAGCCCCCCTTGTCTTATTTATGATTCCTTCCAACAGGTTCGTTCGTATTCTTCACGTCTTCAAGGTCTTCACTATTCTAATTTTTTTTTCTCCCCCTCCAGCATTGTGACAATTTTCCCCACGTTTTTATTTTCTAAAGGTTTCTTTTTTTTACGACACTTCTCTCACATTTTTTTCTCTTCACTTTTGTTGACGATCTTCTTTCCGCACCTTATCCACATTTAAACGGATTTGCTTTTCTTGTTATTTTGGAATTTTACTTTTTGGAAATAATTTTTTTTTTCTTGAGTATTTTTCTGTTGGAAAAAAGTGTGTAAAATAGGTACAAGGATTTTTTACATTAAAATACTTTTTATCAGTTGTATTTAAAAAAAAACCTTTTTTTATTGCTGTGTTTTTACTTTTAAAACACTTTTTTTAACGTTAAAAACATTCAATTATTGTCATAAATAATAGAATTTTCATTGGAACTCTATGATTTAAAACACAATATTCATAAAGTTTTTGTCAAAAATCAAATATTTATAAAGATTTCTATAGAATTTTTCGCAAAAAATTCGATTATTTTTTATAAATAGTAAGATTTTTCTGAGATTCAATTATTTTAAAAAATTTCAATACAATTCATAATATGAAGTCAATTATTTTCATAAATAATAAAATTTATCGGTTTTTTTTTGCTTTTTTCGATCATTTATAATACAATTTTAACTAAATTCCTAGAAAAATGCAATTATTCATAAAAATTTTATTACAACTCTACGAAATAATTGAATTATTCATAAAAATTTTATTAAAATTCTTTGAAATAATTCAATTATTTAAAAAAATTGTAATAAAATTCTTTGTAGAAATTTATTTAATTCAAAAAGTTTTCGTAATATTTTTAATGTTTCTTATTGTAATAAAATTTTCCAAAAGAATTCGATTATTTACCGATTTTGTTTTGTAAATTTCTCTGCAAATATTCAATTATTATCATAAAAAATAAATTTTCCACAGAAATTCAATTATTTAAAGCTCAATTTTCTTAAAATTTTTCTAAAAAATCAATTGTTTATAAAGATTTTTATAAAATTTTCCCTTAAGGATTCAATTATTTTTAACACAATTTTAATGAAAATCGTTCAATTATTTACAAAAATAATAACATTTTCACTGTAATTTAATTGTTTAAATTAATTTCAATTATTTTTAATACAATTTTAAAGAAATTCTTTGGAAAATGTAATTATTTTTTATAAGTTTGTAAAAATATTTAAAAGGAATTCAATTACCTGAAAAAGTTTTCATAAAATTTTTTTTTCAGAAATATTCAGTAATTGAATAAATTATTCATTTTTCTATTTAAATAATTGATTTCTCCTGGAAATTTAGAAGGAGAATTGATTTTAAATTGAATTTCGCAGTTGAAATTTTAGGTAATAAATAAATATCACAAGTATTTTTGTATTAATTTTTAGAAAACATTTAATTTCAGAAAAACTGTAAAATTGTAATGTGTAAAAATTTCAATTGTTATAAAACTGTAATAATATTAAGATTTTAATATTCATATGGAATTATTAAAGTTTTTATTAGTTTTATATAAAAAAATTTTTCAAAATTATTGAATTTTGGATGAATTAGTTTTAATTTTTAAAAATAGTTAAATTTTACAAATGCTTTCCATTAAAAAGCATTTTAAGTATTTTAATTCGTGTTGAAAAGTGAATAGATATTTAATTTTTTCTTTTTTAAATTATTTTATTTTTTCATGTAATTTTATTTGAAAATTAGAAAAAATTGGATAATTTAGAAATTATGGAACAATTGAGTCGTTTTCAGTTTTTCGATAGTTAATTTTTATTGTACTATATTTTCCAAGTCTTAGAGCTACACTGAAAAAAAATTTATTTGATTCAAATAACCGATTATTTGTCTATAATCAAATAAATATTTACTTGAATCAAATAATTTTTATTTGAATCAATTAATTAGTATTTGCTTCAAATACTAAAATATTTGCTTCAAATACTAAAATATTTGATTCAAATATTTGAAATAAATTTGAATTTTGGTCATTTGAAATAAATAAGTTTTTTTCAGTGTACTTTATTGATATTTTTTTTTTAAATATTTTTCATTATTTTATTTTTTCATTATCGAGTACGAAACCTGTTTTATTTGAAAAACACTTTTTATCAGTTGTGTTTTTATTAGAAAAACATTTTGTCTTTGAAAAACATTCTCTTCTATCGGTTTGTGTGTGTGTTTTTTTTTATTTTAAAAACACTTTTTATCAGTATTGTATTTTTATGTTTAATTTTCAACGTAGAAGGGTAATATTGTTTTAGAGGAAATTGTATATAATAAAGGGAAATTCCCTTGAAGTGAGATTCAGTGATTGAGAGAAGATGGAAAGAATTTCAAAGAATCTGTTTATCGTTTATCCTGTGCAATCTGTTATAAAAGATGTTTCTGAATTCCTCTAGTGAATAGTCCCTTTTCTAAGAAAACTTTGAAAACAGTTGCGAACAAAACGACAGGTTACCTCTTGTCTCCCACGAGTCATTTGGTCGAAAATTACTCTACCATCAGGCTCTTCCTTCCCGTGATGTTTCTCGGAAAGTTATTCTTTTTATTTTTCATTCTTCCTTTTTTTTAAATATTTTTTTCTCTCTTCCCTTCTTTCAATATATATATATATATATATATATATAGTCTCGAATAGTTTTTGAGAAGTGATTGCACAAAATTTCAGCTAAGGTCGAACTGCTGATTGGCTGATTACAGGGAAATAATGAGGGACTTGATTTCTTGTTGTGTGGGAAATGAAGCAAGTTCATATAATGGTTAATGAAGTTCAAGTTCCTTTCGTGGCATCATTTCTTTACACACACACAGAGAGAGAGAGAGAGAGAGACAGAGACAACACCGCACAATTAGATCCTATCATTTGTCGTTATGAACGTCATTATAAAACGAATGGTATTTAATGGAAAGAAAAATAATTTCTCTTGATTATATTGACCAGTGTGTATGTACAATTCTCATTAAGATCAATTTACTAATTAGAGAAAATATAGCTTTTATTTATTTTCTTCTTCTTTTTTTTTCAAAGATTTATGAAATGAATAACAAAAGGCGATACGTGAAACGTATGTCATGCTTTGGAACGTGGAAATGATACGCTCGACTACACTTCTGTCAGGTGCGACCGACTTTATTAGACAACCTTCTCCAGTACTGGTTGCAAAAAAAAGTGAATAAAAAAATTAGCCATAAAACCTCCCAGGCTGAAACATGATATACAAACGGGTTCGATATTCCAGTTTGTGCTTTTTCCTTTGTTAGTGTTTCAATATTATAAATATATAATTCTATATTGGTGTTGTTTGAATATTATTATCAGATTATATCCAGGATCATTGAACAAAAGAACATTGACAATAACATTGAAATTTTCATCACTCAGTGCATTGTTTCCTCTATCAACACGCTTATTATGATTCCACGTTGGGTTATAATAATCAATTCTATAGTTTGACGTGCGGGGTTATTGACTCTTTCCCCCTTGTTAATTACCATTCTCTTTCCAACGAATTACTTTCAAGTCATCAAATGATTGATGTTATAATCAACTATTAAAATTCATCTCGAACTTGGAGTATTTAGGGAAATGGTTCATTAAGACGATCTAAAAAATTTTATTTTTGTGGCTTGTTTACCTCCATTATTATTACTGTTTTTATTGTTACTATTATTATCATTACTGTTTTTATTGTTACTATTATTATTATTACTGTTTTTATTGTTACTATTATTATCATTACTGTTTTTACTATTATTATTATTATTACAGTTTTTTTATCATTAACTTCTTTAATCCTTCAATTGCTTTAATAAATAAACTTCTTTTTAGAAATTCAATTTTTTTTCATAAATCATAAAACTCATTGCAGAGTTTCAATTATTTGTAACAAAATTTTAACAGAATTCTATGTCAAAATTTTAGTTACTATATTTATAAATACTAATATAATATTTTTCTCCGAAATTAATTTATTTTCAAAAATTTGAATTCCATTCTTGTCAGAATTTCAATTACTTTAAATACACGTACAATTTTTTTTTTAATTTCTCGAAAAATGGAAATTATTCTTAAAAATTTCATTAAAATTTGTCAATGGTACTAAATTTGGTATTAATTTGGTATTAATTTGGTACTAAATTTTTGAGAAAAAAATATTTTTGGGAAAAATGTCCTTTGGAAATCACAATTGTTTGGGAAACTTGATTTTGGGAAAAATATCCTCTAGGAAATCGTATTTTGGGAAAAATATACTACAATCACTTCGAGCGGTCTTTTTTAACAAATTAAACTGTCTGGTTTTCCTAGGGCAAGAAATAGTTAATATTGTATTTTTTTAAAAAAGAAAAAAGTTTCCCGGGACAAGAAATAGTTACACTGAAAAAAAAATTTAATTGATTCAAATAACTGATTAATTCTCTCTAAATCTGAATTAGTAGAATTCTACTAAGAATTAGTAAAATTTTACTAATTTTTAGTAGTTTTCATGAACGACTTTTCATCTTTTTAATTAGTAGAATATTAATAATTTTTAGTAAAATTCTACTAATGTTTTAGTAGAATTCTACTAATTGAAAGTCACTTTTTCACTAAATGAATAAGTAAAACTGTTTTATCGACTATTAATAAAACAGTTCTACTAATTGTTAGTAGAATTCTACTAATCAATTAGTAACGCTCTACTAACAATTAGTAAAATTTTACTAATTGTTAGTAGAATTATTACTAAATCATTTAGTGGACGACTTTTTTCACCATTTCATTAGTAACTTTCTACTAATTCAGATTTAGAGAGTTGACTATTATCAATTAAATATTTACTTGAATCAAGTAATATTTATTAGAGTCAGTTAAATGGTATTTGCTTCAAATACTGAAGTTATTGATTCAAATACCATTTAATTGACTGCAATAAATATTATTTGATTCAAGTAAAAATTAATTGATAATAGTCAATTTAAATACCATTTAATTGACTCCAATAAATATTATTTGATTCAAGTAAATATTTAATTGATAATAGTCAATTAATCGGTTATTCGAATCAATTACATTTTTTTCAGTGTAATATTGTATTTTTTTAAAATTAATTAATTAATTAATTTCCCGGGGCAAGAAATAGTTAATATTGTATTTTTTAGGTCCCTGAAAAGTTAGTATCGTCGCTTAGAGTCAAAAAAAATTTATTAGAAACCTCATCTAATTTATTTGTTATTCATCGCTAAATTTTATTAGGAAACACCGTTTTTTTTTCTTTGCTACCAGCATAAACATTTTTTTTCTCTCACCGCGTAGGAAATTTTTGTTTATTACGTCGGAACTACATGAGAGGAATATAAAAGTGAGTGAGTGAAACCCTCTAGGAATAACAAATACGTATATAGCATATATATATTATGGGGGAGTATATAAAAGCATTGCGGCAGGTATAACATTTTACAGGATGCAAACAATGATGAACAATGCTGGTCGCGAGTGTTTTGAAGCTCGATGTCAAAAGAAAGGTACCATATTCTTTTTCGAATGATCCTCTCTTGGAGGCGCTTCAATTTTTTTTTTTTATTCTTCTCTTTCTCAAGTGGAACTCGAGCGAAACTAGTGGAGAGTTTGCCTCGTTGAAACTCTCGGGATTTAGGTTTCCTAGGGGGCCCCTTTTTGAAAGCTTGCCCCCTAGGAGGGGGGGGACCAAGGAAACTGGTCAGTGGCACGAGGGTAAAGGGTTGAGGGGTACGGGGAAGAGAGAAAGAGAGAGAGAGAGCCCCAAAAAGAGTGAGACGAACGGCATTCCATGAGACCTGTATTAATTATACCAGACCTCGCGATCCTGCGCGAGAAAGTGAGAGAGAGATAGAGATTTTTATTTTTCTCTTTCTTTTACTACTTGTTTCGCTTCTCTCTCTCTCTCTCTCTCTCTCTTTTTCTCATCACCTCTATCCTTGTTTTAACCTCTCTCTCTCTCTCTTCTTCATTTTTTTCTGCTATGCGAAAGTCATAGGCGGGTGCGGAATGATATACCGAGCAAGATAGAGAATGAGGGAAAATTAATTTGAATCAACCGCTTCACAGGATAAACGCAGATAACGACGAAATGTTTATTTCTCTGGCATGTTTATGTGTGTCGCTCACTCCTGTTTATGTATCATTTTTTTTAGACGATCCAATCTTTTGGAATCTTGATTTTACGTTTCAGGAAAAAAAACAACAGTTTTCTCACTTTTTCTCGTAATTTGATATTAATTTTTTTTTGTAAAATGTGGCTTAACATTCGTGGAATTGGATGTGGTTTATAAGGTCGTTTGTCTTTTTTTTCAAGAAGTTACATTAGTAATTTAGTGGATGTTGAGATTTTAGGCCGAGTCTACAATGGGGGCCTTTATTTGCGGCGAGTAAAGATAAAAATATCTATTGTAGACGTAGCCTTAGCGGGAAGATTAGTAATATTAAGATTTTAGGCCGAGTCTACAATAGACAAACTGTAAAAAACAAATCAAAACAAACTACAAACTGTAAAGAAAGGCAACTTTTTAAGAAGAAAAATTTCTAAACTCTGTAAGAAGTCGAGCATCTAATTTATATGACGTTTTATATAGCAAATAATAATTGTCATTCTGCAATAAAAGGGCCATGAAAAATTTCATTCGCAGTAAAATAAATTGCCCCGCAAGGGAAGACTCATTACTCTCACTGTATTATCATACTTATAGCGGACATTATTATACTCAAGTTGCTCATAACAAATTTCAATAATAAACTTTTATAACCAACCAAAAGCAATTTTGTCAACTGATTGAAGCTTTCTTTTTTGGAAAAAAAGAAGAAGAAGAAGAAGAGAAAATAAATTCTCTTTTCTTTTCAGTTTGTTTTTTTTTTTTTTTTTTAATATACGACCTCTTTGATACTTGGTGTATTATTTACTTGATGCAATTTCTTTTAGTGGTGCGGGTACAGTGGCAGAATATTTTCAGAGGGTGATAATTTATTTGTTTCGTTTTGGTAATGAAGTTAGTAGTCGATTTAGATAAAATCGACTTTTGATTTGTACTCATACTTGACTTCGATTCTGGTTTGAACTCCCGCCGTCCTGGAGCCGAACCGTAAAACTCTTTCTTTCTCTCCTTCTTCTCTTTCTCTCAGCACCATCGGCACCATCTCACAGTGAATGAAGATTCCTCTCGTTCGCACATACCGGGTGTCACTTTTCATTCTCGCACCGAGCCATCTTTCTCTCTCTCGCTCTGTTTTATCTCTCTCTCTCTCTCTCTCTCTCTCTTTTTCCCCTCTACTTTCTCATTTTTTTCGCCCTCCTCGCGTATTTAAAGACTCGACTTTTTTAAATTGAGAGGTAAAGCTTGAAAAATTAGAAAATTATGAAAATTAAGTCGATTGTTAGTGCTTTTAAAACAGGTTCTCTTTGGCTCTGATTTTTGTTTTTCAAATTTTCTTCTTCTCGTTTTTTTTTCTTTATTTTACATAATAAAAGCAACGTTATTTCGGATTTCTAATTTATGGACTGTACACGCGGTTTAAAACAAACATTTTTAACAACTTTCAACTCCCTTCGTCATCGGTTTTTCTCTCTTCTCATCGCTTATTTACTTAATTATTTTTTTTCTCTCTCTCGACATTGAGAGTTATTAAAAATTTTTGATTTATTATCATGCTGGGATTAGGTGGAGACTTTTTCATTTTTTCAAGTATATTTTTTTTTTATTTTTATTATTTCATTATGAGGGAGAAAATTATTTGTTTTAATCACTATTTTTTGGATGTACTCCAATTATTTTAGATTATTTGAATTATTTTTATTAACCTATATTCTATGAATTTGAACTTGTAAAAATTTTTTCATGGTTTGAATACAGTTTTTTTTTTGGAAGTATCAAATTGATACTAAATTGGATCAAATTGATGCTTAAAATCTGGATCAATTTTTTATTTGATCCATATTTTTGGTATTCGTTGCCATTTGATACTTTTAAGTTAACAGTGATTAATTGACTTTTTGCTTCTGAATTAGTAAATTTTACTAGTAAATGGTAACTTTCAGAAATTTATTAATTCGAACGTTGGTGAAATTCACAACGTTTATAGTCAACGATTTTAGAAAAAAAAATTTTTTGTGAAAATTGTTATAAATTTTTGTAAAGAAAATGGTACGATTAATTTTTTTAATAATGATTTACAAAAGAAAATATTTGTGAACAAAAAATATTATTTTTATTAGTAGGAAAATAATTTTTTTCTTTCAATCGTTGATCATAAACGTTGCAAACTTCACCGACGTTAATTCGAAAGCAAAAACTGTAGTTAGAAATTAGTGTCACCCAGAGAAATGGTACACTGAAAAAAAAATTTATTTGATTCAAATAACCGATTATTTGTCTATAATCAAATAATTATTTACTTGAATCAAATAAATATTTACTTGAATCAAATAATTTTTATTTGAATCAAATAAATTGTATTTGAATCAATTATTTCAGTATTTGAAGCAAATACTAATTAATTGATTCAAATAAAAATTATTTGATTCAAGTAAATATTTATTTGATTATAGACAAATAATCGGTTATTTGAATCAAATAAATTTTTTTTTCAGTGTATATTTGTCTCAGAACCAACTATAGACTTTTTATTTGTTTAAAATTAATTTAATTTGGTTTAGATAAAATTTCTCTCTAAATTTGAATCAGTTAAAAATAACTGATTTAAATGCAAAAAGTCAGTCACTAATTCAAGTAGTAATATTTTTACTGACAATTAGTTAAAAATAACTGATTGTCAGTTAAAAATAACTGATGTTTCAGAGAATTTTTTTTTGACTGATTCAATTAGTCAAGTTTAACTAATTTTTCAGTTATTTATACTGTAAATCAGTTATTTTTTTAACTGAAAATCAGTTGTTTCTAACTAATTCAGAAGCAAAAAGTCAGTCACTGATTGTCAGTTAAAACCATGATTTTTAACTGATTCAAATTAAGAGAGTTTATTTAATTCGAATATATGTTTTATTTATGTCAAATATAAATTTTATTTGAAACAAATAAAAAGTCTAGTTGGTTCTATGAGACAAATATACGTTTATTTAAGTCAAATAAAATATATATTTGGTTTAAGTAATATTTTTCTTTGCGTGTATAGAAATTACTAAGAAGTAAAATTTAGTAAATCAAAAGCAAAACGTCAGTCACTGATTCAAATTAAACGGTTTTACGAATTCAAAATAAAAATCTTAAACTTTAAATAAATATTTTTTGGCGGTTTTAAAAACTGTTGTAGGTAATTTGATTAAAGTTAAAAGAAAATATTTTTGCTTATTTATATACCAAAGTTTAGGGGTTCATATTTTAAAATTCACTTTTTTTTTATATGAGTTGAAGGCCTGAGAGATGTCTTTTAAGGAGGGGGGGGGGGGGGTGGTGTAAAAAAAAAGAAAACTCAAAGAGTAAATTATTTTAGTGGTGCAATTTGGTTTACACGGACGCTGGCGAGATGTTGGAAAGATCAAAACCAGTACCGATTTTCGTGACACGACACGGTCTCGTTGTTGTAACTTGAAGGAATTTTAAATGCAAAAAAGGGGAGAAGGAGAGTCTCAAGATAAAGAAGGATGAGTGCTCTTTGGCCGTGACATGACGGAGCTTTAGTGGTGCAATTCCACTAGACTACCGTCGCTCGGCAGTCCAGTTCAAGTCCTCTGCCTTACATTCTGCGTGTCTCGAGTGTCTGGAGTTGGACTCACTATATATACTCATCCTACACGAACATCTCTTTCTTTCTTTCTTTCTTTCTCTCTCTCTCTCTCTCTCTTTCTCTCTTATATACCAAACTACAGTCCTAGAGGTAATTTACTTTCTGTCCTTTTTTCTTTTCTATCCAGTCGAGCTTCTCGCTCTCTCTCTCTCTCTCTCTCTCTCTCTCTCTCTCTCTCTCTCTCTCTCTCTCTCTCTCTCTCTCTCTCTCTCTCTCTCTCTCTCTCTCTCTCTCTCTCTCTCTCTCTCTCTCTCTCTCTTTCTCTCTGTTTCTTTCTTCTGTTTCGGTCTTCTATAGTCCACTCATACCTATATATATTCCTTTGCCGCCGATTCATAACGATCTCAGGCCAACTTGCTTATTTTTATCTTGTGTAGCTTCAATTTTTATTTTTTCTTCTTTCTTAACTTCAATTTTTATCTTGTTCAACTTGTAATTTGATTTTACACTGTTGAAACTTGAAGTTATTTTTTTTAATTCGATTAAATTGGAGGGTTTCGATTCGAGAAAGAGAGAGAAAAAGGAATGGTTAATTTTTTATTGTTTTTTTTTTATTTTACGTGATGTAATGAGAAAGATTTTTTAGCTTCAAGTTAAATTTACTTTGTTTTAAGTGACGTTTAGTGCAATTATGTAGTAAAATTCACTGTACGTTGAGTAATTTTTACAATACTTTGAGTAATTTTTACTGTACGTTAAGGAATAGTTACCATACTCTAAGTAATGTTTTCTATGCAGTAAGGAATAGTTACAATACTTTAAGTAATGTTTACTATACAATAAGGAATAGTTACAATACTTTAAGTAAAGTTTACTATACACCTTAAGTTATATTTACAATACTAAAGATTTTTTAGCTTCAAGTTAAATTTACTTTGTTTTAAGTGACGTTTACTGCAATTATGTAGTAAACGTCACTGTACGTTGAGTAATTTTTACAATACTTTAAGTAATTTTTACTGTACGTTAAGGAATAGTTACCATACTCTAAGTAATGTTTACTATGCAGTAAGGAATAGTTACAATACTTTAAGTAAAGTTTACTATACATTGCACTGAAAAAAATTTATTTGATTCAAATAACCGATTAATTGACTATTATCAATTAAATATTTAATTGAATCAAATAATATTTATTAGAGTCAATTAAATTGTATTTGAACCAATGATTTCAAAATTCGAATCAAGTACCATTTAATTGACTTGAATAAATATTATTTGATTCAATTAAATATTTAATTATTAATAGTCAATTAATCGGTTACTTGAATCAAATAATTTTTTTTCCCAGTGTAAGTAAGTTTTACAATACTTTAAGTAATGTTTACTATACATTAAGGAATAGTTACAATACTTTAAGTAATGTTTACTATACATTAAGGAATAGTTGCAATATTTTAAGTAAAGTTTACTATACGCATTAAGTAAGTTTTCTTAAGTTTACTATACGATAAGTAATATTTACAATGCTTTAAGTAAGATTTACTATGCGTTATATAATAGTTACAATACTTTATGTAAAATTTACTATTCGTTAAGTAATCATTACAATAATTTAAGTAAAATTTACAGAACGTTAAATAAAATTTACAGGACGTTAAGTAATATTTACAATACTTTAAGGAACGTTTACTATAGGTTATTTGTTAGAAACCTTTCGTATATTTACTTGAATCAAATAATTTTTATTTAAGTCAATTAGATGGCATTTGCTTTAAACATCGAAAATTGTTGGTTCAAACAAAATTTATTAACTGATTTAACTATAAAAATTATTTGATTCAAGTAATTATTTCCTTGATAATAGACAAATAATCGACTACTATTTGAATCGAATAATTTTTTCTTCTCACTGCAAAGAAAATAAACGTGCGAAATGATAGAAATCACTGTAGAGAAATAAATTAAAATATAAAATGAAGTTTTAGCGATTTCAACACGATATATAAATGCTATGGAAAGAATAAAAATAAAAAATATGCAGCGATGAATAGTAAAAGTGCTACACACTAAAGAAGTGTAAAAATGCTAATTAAAGGAAGGAATATTTGTAAGGGTATTATAATGAAGACGTTTATACAAGAAAGGTTGCTGAAGATTTTAGAGCGACTTATGAATTTCTTTCTTTCTTTCTTTTTTTTTTTTGTCTAGTCCACTTATATTATCTCCTTCATCTTTATACACTATATTTGTACCAGTCATTGCCTCATTTTTCCAAATTAAGATTTTTCCCAAGATTAGAGGATTATGCACTAGTAATACTATATATATATATGTGGTCGAAGGCAGGAAACAAAGAATACAACTGTTTTTTTGCTTTTGGTTCGTTTTCTTTTATGAAAATCCGCTTGCCATTTGTTCTTGAGCATTCACCCTCTATTGTGCGTATAATATGTGTGTTACTATATATATGCAGGCATTTTTCCAAGAGTCATTTCCCTCTTTTTTCGAAATTATACCTTTTTCTTCTTTTTTTTGAAGTTATCATTAAAAGCAGGAAGTGGGTTCTTTGACATTTTTTTTAAAGAGATGGGAAAAAATAGGTAGTCCCGGTAATTAAAATTTGGTTCTAGGAGGAAGTGGTTTAATTTTGATTTGGTTGTAAGAACGAAAGGTGGTTGTAAAAAAAATACACTAGCATTAAATTATTTATTATTATTATTTTTAGGTTTATTATTTTTAGTTTTATTATTTGGATTATTTTGATTATTTTTATTATTTTGTATTATTTTGTATTATTTTTATTATTTTTATTATTTTTATTATTTTTAGTTTTATTATTTTTATCATTTTGATTATTTTTACTAGTTTTAGTTTTATTATTTTTATTATTTTCATTATTTTCATTATTTTTATTATTTCTATTAATTTTTTATTTTCACTTTATAATGAAATTAGTTGATTGTTTATTTTTTTGTATTTTAAATTAAAATAGGGACAGGGAATAGGGATCTTCCTAATTACGAGGATGTAAGTCGGAGGAATACTCATTTACATGAAGGTCCTCGCATCTGCATAAAAGGGATGGCCCATCAAAATATAACTGCGACGAGACACATGTGGAGGGAATGGGGTTCGTGTTTGCGCTCGCGACAACGTCGTGTCTTTTCTTGCTGTAGATGTCACGACCTTTTGTTTCGAATGAGACTTAGAGGACCACCTGAGTGGCTCTCGTGAAGCAAAAGCTATTTTTCCCTCTCTAATTGCGTTGGATTTGCTGAAAAATTAAGTTTCGCGCACTTGTTGATTAAAATTTTATACTTTGAAAATTTTTTTTTCCTGTAAAACCACAATTTTGGCTCAAAAGTGACAAATTACAACGAAATGTTACCGAAACATGTGGATCGAATCATAAAAATCTAATTTTAAGGCGTCAATTTGATTTGATTTATAGTATCAATTTGATAGTTTCGAGAAAAATGGGCATTCTCTCTTCTTCTTTTTGTAAAAAAATGCGCATTTTTTCGAAAATATCAAATTGATACTGTAAAGTAGTTCAAATTGATACTGTAAAGTAGATCAAATTGACGCCTTAGGACACCTGGAAATTAGGAAAAAGAAGAGACAGAGCACATTTTTCTCGAAAATATCAAATTGATACGAAGTTCAAGTCCACAACGTTTTTAAAAACGAAAAATAATTTTTTTAAAATTAAATTCATCTCTAATTATCTTGTGTCTTAACTTTTAAGAAATTAATTGTTACTAAGGATACAGTTATTAAAGAAGAAGATGATTTAGAATCGAAAATAAAAATTACCGTACCTTTTGTTTTCGTTTTTAAAAACGTTGTGGACTTCAGCCTCTTAAATTGATACTAAAGTGGATAAAATTGACGCCTTAAAATTAGGATTAATTGACGCCTTAAAATTAGGATTAATTTACGCCTTAAAATTAGGACTAATTCACGATTCGAATGTGCAAAAATGTGCAGTAAATGTAACAAGTTTTAAACTCTTGAAAGTATGATTTTACGTCTTGAAATAGTTTTAAGTTTTGAAAATGCCCCCGCAGTAATTGGTGCACTCGCCTATTAGCCTCTTTTTGCTAGGGATTTTTTTGTATTTTTCAAGCTACTTTCAGCTATTTTTTTTCTATCGACTAAGAAGGCGAAAATTGCATTCGTCTAGAAATTTTGTTTGGAAAAAAATTCTCGAAAAGATGTTTTTGCACGCGTGGTATTAGCGTTGCGTGAGAGTTGGGTTTGAAGAAAATACACTCTTGATACTGAGTAGCCACGCGAGCGCTTCGGGCTGGTTTCGTTTTCTTTCTGTTCTTATATATATATAGCACATTGCCTTTACCTTTACTTTTATTCTGCACTTCTAGACTATATCTGCATCTATATAAGTTTACTATATGGTCTCATGATTCTTTCACTCCCTCGCTTCTTCGTAAATGACCTTGCGCTCCTATATATTCGAAACAAAATTCCATTGCCGTGCTTTTGAATCTTATTTTCTAAACATGCAGTCGATTTTTAACTACTTGCATTCAAAAAACTTTTGACATTCTAAATCACTGTTATTATCAGAGTCATCGTTTTGGGTTTATTTGTTTATTTGTCGAAGTGGATGAAAATTATTTGTCAGTGGTGTTCAACTGACTATCGAAATTTTAATTTTCTGATTACTCGCGTCACGGTAAATCGTTAGGTATTAAAATAACACCAAAAAGGATTAAAATAATTCAATTTAGTGTTATTTTAATCCATTTTGGTGTTATTTTAATACCTAACGATTTACCGTGGTTGTATCATGTGATTCATTAATTTGAAAATTGAAACAAAAGAATTGTTCATTGTTTTGCCAACACAAAAAAATTGCAATCAAAATGAGTCAGAAAAGTGACTCCATTATGAGCTGCAATAAAAATGAGTCCAATTTTTTTTCTCTGAATATGTTGGAAAAGCTTTTTTTCTTATAGAGAATCATAGAAGAGAAATGATTTTTGTTTACACTTTTAGCAATGTCGTCATTATTATTTTCCAAAAAATCTTTTGTTTATTGAGAAAAAAAAATCTTTGGAACATTTTCCACAATAACCTGCACACAGACTGGGATGATGATGATGATCATCATTCAAATTTTCTCATTTTGTTTTATCATTGAATTTTACTCGCTGGTAATTTTGAAATAGAGACGAGGAACAAGAAAAGAGAGTGTAGTGAGTAACGCAGAAGAGAAGATGCAAAGCCTTTGTGAGAAATCGAAAAACAAATTAGGCCGTGCAGCCAGTCATGCCGGGACGATTTATCAAAAATTAATTATCCATTAGGCCCGAGATCTGGTAGAAAAGTGCAGCTTTGTTGCCGCATAATGAACGTGCTAGTGCATCGTCCCAGGTATATAGACGCGAGAAGACGAGAGAAAAAGAAATAAGAGTGACGCTGTAAGGGGGGGGGGAAGGAGAGGGTGCACGAAAAGAAGATCCTTTCGGGGGGGAAAGCAAAAAATCTTCCACGCCTCCGAACATCCTACAGCAGAGGAATCACCGACAGGATCCTTGCGAGAGAAGTTCTCGAGATCCTTTTTCTTATATATATATATATACATTCTATTTCTTCGACGTCTCTCATATCCCTTTTCTCATTGTCAGCCGTTGGCAATAATGTCCATAAATTGTAATTCAGTAGCTGAAATCTCATTTAATGGGATCTCGACGAAAAATCTTTCTTTACTCTTGAAAAATGTTTCTTGATGAAAATTTCGTTCGATTGTTATGGGTAACACCTTTTCTTAATAGGATAACATATCTTTTCTGTTGCGATAAGATTATTTCTTTAGGCTTATGTGTTATTAATCTATTTAATACTGTTCAACAAGTTTTCTTTCAATATAGTTGATGATAAAACGACAGCTCATTTGTCTCTTTGGGGAAAAAATGAATCTCCTGAGCGCAGCGGTGGATTTTTTTTTCAATTTTCTTTTTTCTTTTCAAAAATAGGTATATCACTGACAAATTTCGACGGCTTTCCTCTTTGGAGGCTTTCAATAACTTTTTTTTTCTTTATTATTAACTTTCGTTAATGTAGGGAAATTTATTTTTTTATGTTCATCAAATTCTTGGACTGTATAGGGGGAAAAGTAAAATTAATGATGAAATCCCTCTGGGGATGTGGAAAGGAGAGTCGGAAATTTTTTTCTTTTGAATTATTAGAGGTGAGTTTATATTCTGTTGAAATGGGATTGATGATAAAATAGGTTTGCTGTATGGATTTGGGAAATCGGGGAAAAGGCAAGGAATTTTATTAAAGTGGTGGGAAAAATTGATTTTTTAGAATTTGTGATAAAATTTCTAATTTTTGGGAGTGTTTTGTTTGCCTTATGAGCTTTGAAATTGACACCGAATTCTAATAAAAAAGGTTAAATTTTTTCTTTATTTTTCCATTTATTTTCAATCATTTCTTTTTGAAGAACCTTATTCAATTATTATTTTTAAAAATAATAAAAATTTTTACTCATGGATGATAGTATATTATTGAAAATTTTATTCAAATTCGTAAAAAATTTAATTCTTAAAAAATTTGTTAATAAAATTTCTAATGAGACTTTAATTTTGAAAATCATTCAATTATTTAATAGATTTTTTTTAGTATTTAAATGATTGGCACCGAAGATTTAAATTTTTTAATAATTGAATTTTTTATGAATTTTAATAAAATTTTCAATAATATATACAGTCATCCATCAGTAAAAAATTTTACTATTTTGAAAAATAATGAATTAAGTTCTTAAATAAGTTGAATTAAGTTCTTCAAAAAGAAATGATTGATAATAATTGAAATAAAGAAAAAATTTAACCTTTTTTATTAGACTTCGGTGTCAAAATCTCGTAGAATTTTCTAAACAAAATTAAATTAAAAATAAATATCATCTAAAATTTTATATAATTGAACTTTAAAATATTTAATTATAATTCATATTTGAATATTAAAAGCGTATATTTTAAGAAATAATTGAATTTTGAAAAGGTTTCAAATTAAAATCTTTGACAAATCTGAATTTTTCAAAATTTTTGACTACCAATTCTGTAGAATTAATTTTTTTGCAGCTGAATTAAGTTTTTTTAAATTATTTCAAGCCTTTATTTTCAAAATAATTAATTAAAGAATTTATGAATAATAGAATTTTCATAAAGTTTATTTCTAAACAAATAGATATAAAAATTCTCAACTAACTTTTGCAACAATTATTTAAAATAATTGATATTTTTTGAATAATTTAAATACAATTTTTGAACATAATTCATTTTTCGAATAATTTACTTATTGTTTTAAAAATATTATTGAAACCCTGTGAAAAATTTTATAGTTTTGGAAAATAATAATATTCTTGCAACAAAGTTTTATTACATTTTTTTTAAATAATTGAAATTCTGTGAAGGATTTTACTATTTATAAAAATAATTCAATTCTAGTATCGAATTTTATTCTTTTTTTTTAAATAATTTAAATCTTGTGAAAAAATTGTATCATTTATTAAAATAATAGAATTCTTTTGAGAAATTTTATGAAAATAGTAAATTTTAAAAATATTTGAAATTAATTATTAATTTTTCAAGGAATTCACTTGAAATTGTATTTAAAATTTAAAAATACTTCCTCAGTATGAGGAAGCAATAATTGAAATCCTATGAAAAATTATATTATTTTATGAAAATAATTGAATTCTTACATCAGGATTTTTTGTTAAACTTTTTTAAATAATTGAATTCAAGTTAAAAAATTTTATCACTTGTAAAAATAATTAAATTCTTTCATGGAATTTTATTATATTTTTTGTAAATAATTTAATTTTTTTAACAAAATTGTATGGAAATTTAAATTATTATAAAATATTTTTTCTGTATTTAATCATTTTTGCAGTGAATCAGAATATTTTGTAGTGTCAGCAAAAAAAAAATCGAAATTTTGTCTGGGATTCAGGAAGAAGTCAGGGTATACTCTCTAAATTTGAATTAGGTAAAATGTTTACTAATTTGAATTAGTGACTGAATTTTTTCTTTTGAATTAGTCAAATTTACTAATAAATAGTAATTTCTACTGATTTAATAGTCAAATTTACTAATAAATAGTATAATTTCTACTAATTTATTAGTCAAATTTACTAATAAATAGTAATTTCTACTAATTTATTAGTTAAATTTACTAATTCAAAAGCAAAAAGTCAGTCACTAATTCAAATTAGTAAGCATTTTTACTAATTCAAATTTAGAGGGTAACAAAATTAATTTTATGTAACAACGCTGTTAAATATTGCAATAAAATATGAAAAATTACACTATATATAATAATTAGTAACAAAAAATTTTTCTTTTATATGCAATAAATATATTTTTATTCTCATATAATAATTTTAAAAAAAGCCCTTTGAACCACTTGCTGGGTCAGTATATTAAAATATAATTATTATTCAATACAGGGATGAAGAGAAATATTATATATACACATACACACATATATAGTATATAAATATAATAATAAAAAAAATTATATATATGTTTTTCTTGCACACATATATAAGAGAAGTATATAATTGAAGAACGAAGTGTACTGTGAACCTGTCCTTAGTTATAAATAAGGCTCGGAGGTCAGAGTGAGAGTCAGGTTTATGAGATAAATACCGTAAGTTATGCCAAAGGGGGGGCTAATTCTACGATTTAACGTGATCTGCTAAAGTGTCCCCAACACCTCTTGTTACTGGGGTGTCAAGAAGGGTCGCCATTTTAAGAGAGAGAGAGAGAGAGAGAGAGAAAACCATTCAGGCATTTGTGTACGCATACTTTCAACATGCGAATGTTGCACTCTTGCTGGGATTTTTTTTTCAACCTTAACCTCGAGGTCGTCGGGCACCGATCACTCCCCAGACGAGGGTTTATGGGAACACTTCATATGTTGTGAAAAAAAAAATCAACTTTTATTCATATATACCTGAAATCATCTTGCTTTTTTGATTGATGGTTCAAAAATTTCATCTACTTTTGATTTTTATTGTTTTATAAACTTGGCTATATGCTTTTTGTATTCTTGTTAGGAATTTTGTTGTTATTTTCTTTTGTATGAATATATTTCGTCTTATTTTGAGGTTAGATTTTTATTGGTAAAATATTTTGTGTAGAATATTTTTTTTGTATAAATGTGACGCTCTCCCGAAGAAAGATACCTAAGAAGCAAATGAATTATAGGTTAGGGTCGTTTTAGACTTCTCTTGATTAAAAGTTTATTTTTAATTATTTGAATTTGAAACCAATTTTTAGTGAATATTTTGGATATAAAGAAGACTTGAAGATCAATAATTTTTCATTAATAATTGATGTTCTCTCTGTATTTTTACTTGAAAAATTAGAAACATAACCTCAAATTTTTTGCTTCTTAGGCACCTTTCTTCGGAGCGTGACTCAAATATGTTTGGTCTTTTATTTTGAGGTTAGATTTTTATTGGTTAAATATTTTTTTGTATAAATATGTTTGGTCTTTTATTTTGAGGTTAGATTTTTATTGGTAAAAAATAAAGAGAATAAAGAATAAAATAAATAAAACAAATGATGTTTTAGTAAACATTTTATTGTATGTTTTTTTGATGTTTTAGTAAATTTTATTCATTTTATTTTTTTATTTTCTTTTTTTGGGTTTATTTTTATTGTATAGAATATTTTTTTATAATGAATTGTAAAGAATTTTAATGAATTGTAAAGAATTGTGTAGAATATGGTGGAAATTGTTTAAATGGTCGAATATTTTTCTTATTGGCATTTTATTGTATTTTATTGTAGTGGTGTATTATCTTGAATGGATTGACTATATTAGTAATGGTATTGATTTACTTTATGACTTTCAATAAATCGTGAAATGGGATTTTATTGGTTTGAAAATAATTCGAATATTGTTGATCGTAACATGTTGTCTATATACACATGTATGCTTTGTATGTATTGTAAATTACGGAATGAATACATAGGTTATAGATGTTTTTATGAGAATTTAACTGACAAAAATATAAAGTCTTTATGGTACGTTTACAATGATGACTTTGTAGCTATCAGTTTCACACTCTCGCTGTATATATTACCGCGAGGAAACTTGACATTATCTTATCCGGATTATTAAATTGTGGATGTGCATCATATGATGGGCCGGGTCTCTTCCGCATTGCCACTACACCTACTTATGCAAATTAATAGTTCACTAAACACTGTCACAATGATTTGTAAATATTACTAATCCATATGCGCACGTATCATAAAATTTATACATATACGCACATAGAATATAAATTTACAAGTAATATTCCATTAGAGAGGTTTTGCTTTTCTTCTTCATTCTTATTACTTCTTCATTTTCTTCGTTTCTTCATGCTTTGGAAAAAGTAACTATTTCACTTTGGTTGCATTTTTAATCTTTAAACTTGATGTTTTAGTAAATTTTATCCATTTTATTTATTTTATTTGGTTGAATTTTTAATCTTTAATCTTGATGTTTTAGTAAATTTTATTCATTTTATTTATTTTATTTGGTTGAATTTTTAATCTTTAATCTTGATGTTTTAGTAAATTTTATTCATTTTATTTATTTTATTTGTTTTATTTATTTTAATTTATTTTATTTTTTGTTTGTTTCTTTTTTTGGGGGGGGGGAAGACAAAAAAAAGAAGTGTTTCTGTTGTACAGGAAACTAAGTCTCGTAAATTACTCATTAACTCTGTGTGGAGGGATTTTTTATGATTCCCTTGAAAAATAAAAGGAGAAAGAAAAGCGCAGATGAGCGACGAGAGACAGAGGATGAGAAGATCTGATGGTCTCAGCTTCTTGTACGAAAGAGTTGGTCTTCTTATTTTCTTCTTCTTCTTCTGCTTCTTTTTCTTTTTATCTTTCTTTTTACTTGTACGAAAATTTAATTAGACTCGCGAAAGGGGTTTAGCTGTAGAAATTACTTCTACGAGAGGCTTTTTTTGTGGTACACCTGTAATTAAAAGTCGCCAGGGCTACGATAGGTACAATGTGAGGCAATATTATATATTAAAATGCAATTTTTAATACAATAATGAATATGATAATAAATATTGTAATTCCAGTAATGAATATGGTACTAATAATTAAAATAATAATAATAATAATAATAACAACCAGTTATAAATATAAGAATAGTAATAATAATAATAACAACCAGTTATAAATATAAGAATAGTAATAATAATAATAATAATAATAACCCATTATAAATATAATTATGAATAATAATTTAAAGCGAAAATAATTCCCAGCCGCGAAGAATCGAACTCCGTTCCACAGTGTTGCGAAACCAGGCGTGTTGTCCCTAAGCCATTTCACATGACTCTTAAAAAATTATTATTCTACAATATAATGAACATTATATTATAATTATTATGTTACAGTATATTATAATTATTGTACTATAGTATATTAAAGTTTTTATAGTAATTTTATAATAAATATACTACTATAACAATTATAATATAGTATAGCAAACATAACCTATTAATTAATCTTTTACGTCCGGGGAACAATTTTTAATCATCCGAATGTCTTCGATTTATTAACCATATAATTTATTGTAATTCTATTTATTGTAATAGAAAAAAATGAAGGAAAGGAAAAATTTTCTCTCAATGCAACTTTCTCTTTTTGATAGATCCGCATTTTGCGTACCTATAAATATTATTTTTGAAAATCAGATTTATTGACTAGATAAAGAGTTTTTTAAGGACACTGATATAAAGTGCGTGATGGTTATATATATATATATATATATATATATATATATATATATATATATGAATATGGACGATGTATATTATAACCAATCTAGGCCTTGTGTCGATCTCCTGCTGAGAGATTATAAATAAATTTTATAAATAAATTTCGTCGGCCTCCCGTTAAGCTTTCAAGTGCGAGGTACACGCGTATATAGGTATGGTTCGAATAGCGAGAAATAGTTGCAGTGTAACGATAAGGTGCGATAAAAGGGTATATTAACCTTGGTGGAAAAACGATCTTCCAGTATTGCTTTCCGTTACACGTTTAACATTATTCTATGCTATTCTGTATATTTTTTCTTGTTAACAAGATTATATATATATATAGAGCTTTTTTTCATGGACAAATTATTACAGTTAGATTATATAAATTTTTTTTTTCTAAATTGCAGTCAATGCACATATATGTAACTGAAGTATGCGGATAGCTGATCCAAGTGCTTCAAGTGCATACATGTTTTTACTGATAAGAAAATGGATAATTCTATTTTAGTTTTTTTTGTTTTTAATTATTATACTTATTAATGCTCATTATGCTTGTTGATTGTTATTATTATTATTATTATTATTATTATTATATATTCTTAAAAGATAACTGTATCGATGTTAAAATACTTTAAATGAAGTTTTATATATATTTTAAGTAATGTTTACTATACGTTAAATAAAATTTGCTTTACGTTAAGTAATCATTACAATACTCTATATAAAATTTACTATACGTTTAGTAATCATTACAATACTTTAAGTAAAGTTTACCATACGTTTTTTAAATAGTGAGTGTTGTGCTTCTCAAGAGAAATTTTTATTCAACATTCACACCACATGGAGGGGGAAATCAAAATCTGCTTCAAAATGTTAAGGTTGTAATAATTTTATTATGTCACAATTTTTTATAAATAACAGAAAAGTAACTTTTTTTTGAAAATTTGTTTGCCTGGCAAAAATATTAAAAAACTTTTTAAAAATCAAGGAAAAATTCTCTGAATTCTCTTTTTTTTTGTTATAAAAAAATTTTTTTAGTTTTAAAATTATGTCTTTAGTTATGAAAATAAAATCCTTTAGCAAATTGCAATTTCAATAGTGATTAAAAGAA
This sequence comes from Leptopilina drosophilae, assembly GCA_032873175.1. NCBI lineage: Eukaryota > Metazoa > Arthropoda > Insecta > Hymenoptera > Figitidae > Leptopilina > Leptopilina drosophilae. Next base: position 6,267,165 of record CM065483.1, read on the forward strand.
AAGTTTTGCTAATTAAAAAAATATTTTCCATTATAATAAATAATAATTACAATTGATAGTATACAATTATTAATAATTAAAAAAGATAAATTGTAGTAAATAAAATGTAAATTATAATGGAAATATTATTTTTAATAAGTTTGAGAATAAAAATAAAAACGGGTTAATTATTTTCTGAGAAATTTTTCAAGATTAAAAAGTATATTATCCCTTCCCAATGTCGCAAACCAATCAACGATTACGCGCTCCCATTGTGGGCGTGGCTACCGTGCAAATAATAATTCATTATTATATGATAATAATTATAATATACCGGGTGTTCAACAAGTACAAAGAACCGAATTATTTTTTAATTCTCAATTTTTCTTTGTCACACAGTCATCTAAAGTTTACTGCAGGGCAAAGAAAAATTGAGTTTGAATAATTAAGGTTATTAAATTTAAATTAAATGAAAAATAATTATAAAATGATTAAAAAAACATTAAAAAAACATTGAAAAATAATTAAAAAATAAAATTATTAAATAATATTAAAAAGCGTTACAGCTTAAATATAAAAAATTGTTTTATTCCTTTTTTGACAATTTTCTGTCCTCTTTTTTCTTTTGAACATTTTTGATCGTTTTCACACTTGTTGAACACCCGGTTAATAAATTTTACAAATATTTTTAGTTATTTTTTGGTTAAAATTTGATGTTTTGAAATGATCCAGAAGCTAAAAGTCAGTCATTGACTGTTAGTTAAGACTATGATTTTTAACTGATTCAAATTTAGAGAGTAAATAAATTTAAATGTATAAATATATTTATATGTATAATATGTTAATATTAAATATTGTTAATATTAAATATTATTAATATTATAAATATTATAAATATTATAAATATTATAAATATTATAAATATTATAAATATTACAAATATTACAAATATTATAAATATTATAAATATTATAAATATTATAAATATTATAAATATTATAAATATTACAAATATTACAAATATTATAAATATTATGAATATTATCGTGTAATACTTAACTGTAAATAAATTGTAATAATTATTTGAACCTTTGAGTACCTATTGGACTAAAAAAATTCAACCCGACGAAGTTTGATTGACTTAAAAAAATTCTATGCATTTGAATTTAGGGTGTGTTCATATATGCATATTTTTAATATTTGTGCATCGTCATTGAACTTGTTCCACAGAGAATGATATGAAAAATTTTCCATATTATATTCTTGATGTCGTAATTATACATTTTTTTCCGAATCATTTTTCAAATAATTTCCTTTTTCACAATTTTATTTATATACACTAGTAATCTTAACATTAAAAAAAAAGAGTAACATAAAAAATCGGTAGCTAGATATGGATTTTTTTTCTTCCATAGATATAATGTATAAAATATATTAATGGTACATATATAGTTTTTAATATGCGAGCACCATGCGTGTGCCGCACTATTATATATGCATCTCTGATATTTTAATTATATCTTGACCCCTATAAAATTTTCCTCTACGGTTAAATTGACATTATACACACACGGACATTATTTAAAATGTTTTAGAATCTTTGTAAACTTATAGTTATTATGAGACTCGATATTTAAAATATGCATACTTATTGCATACGAAATGTCCATTAATTATATAACGTATATGCTCCTCTTATGGTGTTTATGTATATGTATAATCTTATAGAAGTTATTAAAAAAATATTTAAATTAAATATATCTATCGCAATTCACAACAATTTCTTTAGTTTTAAAAATAATTTTTTCAAAATTTTATTTTAAGAATTCAGGTATATTTGTATTATATATATAAGGATGGCACTTCCTTATTGGTTTGCATGGTCACTTTAATACTCGTAAAGAGGAAAATGTAGCAAACGGGGAAGATTTTAGAATCGATAAAGTAATCGATGATGTCTGGTGGTCAGCAGTGTATATATATATATATATATATATATATATATATATATATATATATATATATATATGTACGTTCTTGATATGCTGCGAGGCTAAAATTCACAACATGGAATCTCAATTGGTTTCGGAGAGAGACTTTTATAATCCTTGAGAAGAATTTGCGATATTTTAAATTAAAATATATCGATTATTGCTCGATTTTTATGGGGATGATATGGTTTTCTTTGAAGAAGTGTAGGGGGAGGGAAAATTATGAACTTAATAGGTACATTTGTATTTTTTTATTTTCTTCTTTTTGGTCGCTTCATATAATGGAAACATATACACGCAAGTTTGGCAAAATACGTTTGTAGACATTATTTATTTTCGTGATGTGGGCATTCCTCGTTTTTTTATCGAAGGAGAAGGTGATATTTTCAGAGAGCGAGTGAGAGAGAGAGAGAGAGAAGTCTTAAACGTGCCGGTTAACGAAGAGCCCTTTAGAGATCGGCAAGAATTTTAAGTTGGAAATCTTGTCGCGCCTCCTCCTTTACCGCTTCAGGAATACCGATGACGGTGTCACTTCGTTTTGATAGTAGCGAATCTAATTCGATTTCAAAGAGATTCGAAGGAGATGGCCTTGATAAAAAAAAGACAACTTTTTGGCGGGGGGGTTTTTTTTTTTTTTTTTTTTTTTTTTTGGGAGAAAGAAACGAAAAAAGAAAGTATTAAAGAAAGGTATTTTTTTATGATATTGAAATGAAAATGTATTAATTGATTGTAGTGTTAATGTAATAATCGTAAATTAGATGAAATTGGAGAAAATGGATTATTTAAAAGAGTGAAGGCATTGATTAAAATTGCTTTACAGTATTTGTGATTGATATATAACTGTAATAAAATACATCCGGAATGAAATAATGTTACTATAAAGGTGTAAAATATTTTTCCGACAAGTACAATTTTTGCGCTTTAATAGTTTCGAAGCGAACTTGTTTTAACGGTATGAAATAAAGATTATATGAGCTGGAACGTCGATTGGATGATCATTTTACTGATCTGTGAGAATTTCTAACGGTTAATGTGTGTGTGTGTATATATAGTTTACTTGGATCGCGAACAATAAATATTTGCCCGAGACTTTATCAGACCGACGCTTTTGGTTCGGATAGTGCATCATCGGGACGATCCAGTATTTTCTGCGAGCAGAATGCCATCATAGTGCGTTAAATCAAGTGATTTACAGGCTTTGCACTCTTCTACTAAAAGCTATTATTTGCTACTTTTTAACTACTTTTTTGTGACTAATGCTACTAAAAGCTACTTTTCTGAACAAATAGTCAAATTTAGATTTTTAGTTTTCACATTTTCACTTGAAAACAGTGTTAAAAACTCAAATCGTTAATGAAAAACGACCGCCAATAAGATAATAGGAAATAATTTTATCGATATTTACTCTATCAATAGTGACTGATTATAAATTGTGTTTAACCTTTAAATTCCCCGTTTTTCCCGGCTTTATCCCAATTTTTACCGCTTTTATTTTCTCATCAAATTTTAATTTATTTCAATTCGAACATAAATCTACAATTTGGAAAATAATTGAATTAAACAAAGATTTTTTTCAATTTTCCAAAAAACATCTTGTCTGTTCACAATTATAATGGAAAATTCGATTAATTCAATTTCATTAAAATTTATTGATACTAATTGAATTACTGCAAAGAATTTTACTATTTATAAAAGTAATTGAATCCTTTCTATGAATGTTATTACATATTTATGAAAATAATTAAATGTTTGCGAAGAATTTTATTAAAATTTTTGAAAATAATTGAATTGTAGAGAACAATTTAATTATTTATAAAGATAATTGAAATTACGGAGAATTTCAAAAAATTTTAAACATAATTGAATTTCTGCAGAGAATTTGATTACGTTTGAAAATAATTGAATTGTTTTTTTTTTAAATTTTATGGAAATTTATGAAAATAATTGAATTCTTGTGAAGAATATTTTTCAAAAATAATATTCAAAAGAATTTAGTAAATCGGAAAAATTTTGATATTTATAAAAATAATTGAAGTAATTGAATTCTTTAGACAAAATTTAATGAATTTTTTTAAATAGTTGCATTTTTTGATAATTGCGAATTCTTACGAAGTATATTTAAAAAAATTTTTTTTAATAATTGACTATGTTCGAAAAATATTAGGAAAATTCTCATTTAAATAATTTAATTCCTGTGAAAAATTTTTTATTTATGAAAATAATTGAATTCTGCCACTAATTTACAATAATAATTGAAATTTTGACATTTTCATAACAATGTTTCGAAAATAATTGACTTTTTCAATAAATTTTATTAATATTCCTGAAAATAATTGAATTCTGCTATTCATTTACAATAATAATTAAAATTTTGACAATTTCTTAAACATTTTTTAAAAATAATTGAATTTCTGCGGAGAATTTAATTTCCTTTGAAAATAATTGAATTATTTTTTTTTAATTTTATGGAAATTTATGAAAATAATTGAATTCTTGTGGAGAATATTTTTCAAAAATAAAATTCAAAAGAGTTTAGTAAATTGGAAAAATTTTGATATTTATAAAAATAATTGAAGTAATTGAACTTTTTAGACAAACTTTAATCACATTTTTAAAAATAATTGCATTTTTTGACGAATTTGATTAAAATCGAATTAAACATAATTCCGTTTCTGTAATGAGTTTTATTATTTATGAAAGTAATTAAATTAATTGCGAGAATTTTATAAAAAAAAGATTCAAATATATGATTTTTTTAAAAACCAATTTTAAATAAACTATTTTTAATAATTCAATTCCTATGAAATTTTTATTCTTTTAGAAAATAATTGAATATTTGTGTATAATTTTGTCAAAATTGTTTTTAAATAATTGAATACTTTTTGGAAATTTTATTAAAATAGTAGACATACGACTCATTGAATTAAGAAATATTTTTGTAAATAATTGAATTCTTGTGGTGAATATAAATGAATTTTTGTTATTTAGAGAAATAATTGGAACTTTCACAATGAATTTTAATAAAATTCCTAAAAGTAATTTAATTTTGTCGAAATTTTACTATTTAAGAAAATAATTGAATGTTTTGCGAATAAATTTTGAAAAATAAAATTATAATTATACGATGACTAACTTTCATTGATTATTTAGAAAAATTTAAATAAAATTCTTTAAAAGAAGCAAATTATTTTCAATAGAATGTACAGAAATTTCAATTAATACATCAAAAATGTCCAATTATTTGTTTATAAAAATTCAATTATCTTGAATTAACAGAATTAAAAAAATCTTATTTTTCAAAATTTTCAAAAAACTGCGAAACTTCAATTTTATTAAAAAATTTGTGTATTTTTTTAAAATTAACTAGTAAAAATTTTAATTAATAATCTTCGCACTAAGAAACGTCAGTACCTTAGAGTATGACTCCTTATAAAATTTAATTATTTATCAATTATTAAATTAAAATACTTTGAATATTCAATTTTAAAAAAGTTTTTAATGAAATTCTGTAATTCTTTTTTTTGTCACCGAGGTTACTATTTCCTACTTTTTTTTGTCATCGACCTTACTTTTTCCTACTTTTTTTAAATTCATAATAGAGTGCGAAGCCTGGATTTACACACCTCAACTCTTATAGTTATTCTTGATATTCTTTAAATATTCCTGACTCACGGGAAATTAAAAAATAAATAATTTTTAGCGAGGTTAGAAGAATGGAAAATAAAATTCATGAGCTTTTAGAGATTTTACTAAAATATAAAGAGCTGATGGAATCAGGTTTCGAGTATGAATATATTGTGCTAGGAAACAACTCTATAAAGACCCTAACTGTCGGGATAAATGCTGGAAAAATTTTCAAATCGTTAACTGTGCTAAATACTGATGATCCTGAATCAAGAGTTGTTGGACGGAGAAAAAAAATTGCGAATACGATCTATAATGCTGGTACCTACATGGTTATACTGTAAATCGAGTCACCTACTACTCTTCATGGCATTGGGGGCTCCTGAGACTGTAAATATCATTTAACCATGCGCGCACCAATACACACTTACACACCGTGATCATTTACTGTCAGCAATTATTGCTCCAAGGGATTATTTGCTGAAAGATTGATTGCTGATAAATTTTTATCACTTGAATAAATATCGCGCACGAGAGAATGAGTCCTTTTCTGTATTTGAAAGAAAATTGAAGAATAAATTGTTATTTTTCTCTCATCTGATGCTCATCAAAAAGAAAGACAAGGAAAAAAAAGGGTCGCTCTCTCTCTCTCTCTCTCTCTCTCTCTCTCTCTCTCTTGAGAAAAAGTAGTCAATTGACGTATAAAACACTGTACATTTTGCAAATTGCTACAAAACACGAGAGTCGCTCGTAAACTAACTTCGTAATGTTGAGAGGTTGTGTAATATTACATGGAACCCACCCGCATCTCTTTGAAAGTGATTAAGAATCTATTTACTTCCTCTACATAAACTTTCGTGAATAATAGTAATTCACGTAGAATCTTGTTTGGAAAAAATCTATTTTCCCGGGCTTAACTACATGTTCACTAAGTTGAGAGAAAAATCTGCGCGACTTTAGCTTTTTAATTTTCTTAATTCACTTTAAAGTCTTCATAGCTGGAAAGTTTTCCAAATCTCGCGAGGAATGTGAATTTTCTTCAAAAATCGGTCTGATAAACTGAAATGCACGCTTTGCATATTTCAGAAAATATGAAAAATATTTTTGTTTCATCTAACTGTTGTAAATTACCTTCTGCAACTGTTATATAATAGCTGACATGTTGTAAAGAAATGGTTATTTCACGCAATAAAATTTGTTATTTCAAACGGAATTAATGTCAACCGTTATAAATTCCACTTCTAGTAATAAAAATATCATTGCAAATTAAGTGTCTATGTTTCAATGTTTTTTTTTCTCCATTGTAATTTCTTGATCGAAAAGATAAAACAAAATGGTCCATTGTTCAAAAGGAAGAAGGAAAATTAAATGCCTTTTTTTTAAATAATTTACAAAAACCTTAAATGTAGCAAGAGAATGAAAACTTTTCGAAACTTTCCGTAAAAACAATTGTGGTATTTTAGTTCTAGATTAAAAATTAAAAATGAATAAAATAAATTAAAAGAAAAATTAAAAGATAAATTAAAATTTAAAATTAAATAAATTAAATAAAAGGAGAAGTGAGGGAATGGTTAATAAAAGTTGCACATTGCTCAAGAGGAAAAAGAGTTGTTGCTACTGCATTTGAAGATAAGTTAATTATGTAAATTGAAATTACAAGTGAAGTTGGGGTATGTGTTGGGTGAATTTAAACTACTTGAGTTTATAAGTTTTTAGCTATCTGATGCCAAAACTAGTTTTGTGTAGGTTCATATAATACTGCATGGAGTTCATACTCTGTTGCCAAGTTGATTTTTATTTTATCTTCATTTAATGAAAACAAGGCTAACCTCACACTCGAATGTGACAGCGATTGCAACCTTGTACCAAAGACTACTGCCCACAATATGAGTCCGTTGATCCCTGTCGTTCCACATTAGCCAGGCTTATCTCAGAAGACGCATACAAACCTTTTATATATGTATATTTATATATACATTCTCCAATTCACGATGTTTCCCTAGCGTGCAGAGAAAGCTGCTTGTTTTCTTGATAAAAATGATTTTATGATAAAAATAATTATATGTATAAATATATAAGTGTATAAATATATAGTTGTACAAATATATAGTTGTACAAATATATAGTTGTACAAATATATAAATGTATAAATATATAAATGTATAAATATATAAATGCATATGTATATATATAAATGTTTGTGTTTTTTAACAAAATGTTATTCAGTAATCATGTCGTTTTGTTGCTTTATCCTGTTATTCACGCACTTCCACTTGTGTGATAGGTTTATACAATCATGATGCTTGTCCAAGATATAGTAGCATTTCGTTCCAGGAGATTTAGGTCGATAGATTTGTATTAAAGTTTTGCAATGAAAAATCAAATTGTGGAATGTCTCTCTAAGAGATGTATATTTATATATATATATATACACATGTGTGTGTCCACCTACGCAAAATTGCAATGTTGACGGTACCATATGTCTCATGATGACGCCTTGCACACTGTGTGGAGAAAAGTGAATTGCCTCTATATATTAAACTCGTTTTGTCATCACACTTTTATGATTAAATTGGATCGTACAATTATTTTTCTTCACACTCTTAAATTAATTTATCAGTGTTTAAAAATCATTCATTACATATATTATGATGTTAAAAAATTTCATTAAGAAAATTTCATTAAGAAAATTTTATTAAGAAAATTTTATTAAGAAAATTTGATTAAGATAATTTCATTAAGAAAATAAGAAAAGTGGCTAATAAGGTTACAGTGAAAAGTTGCTATCCCCTAGGGTAATAATATGTAGTTTATTTACCTTTAACAGGTCAATTCACAGGTCAATAAAATGACTATTATTAACCTAGAGGTAATAGTCAGTATATTATTAACCTAGGGTAATAATCAGTATATTATTAACCTAGGGTAATAATCAGTATATTATTAACCTAGGGTAATAATCAGTTTATTATTAACCTAGGGTAATAATCAGTACTTCATCGACCTGTGAGCAAGGTCAATAAAGCGACCATTATTACCCTAGAGTAATAATATATACACTTTATTGACCCGTGTGCAAGGTTAATAAAGAGCCTATTATTGCCCTAGGGTAATAATAAGGACTCATACCAGCTAAGTGGGGAATTTAGTTAAATTATTCTGAACTAAATTCCCCACTTATCTGGTAAATAAAAAAATAATATATCTAAGAGTGGCTTAGATGTATTATTTTTTTTGTATAAATTATATGCTTACAACTTAAATAATTTTTTTTAAAAATGTAAAAAAATTAAATGAATAAAATTAAATTGATATTAATTTAATAAGATTAAATTGATCAAATAAAATTAAATTGAATAAAATATTTAATGTTCTAAGAGACATGTATAAGTATATTTTAAAAGAATAAAATTAAAAAAAAAACTTGAAAAAAAGATAAACTTGAAAAAAAATTGAAACACGTATATATGTATAATCAATAAAGAAATAAAGCAATTTGATAATGTTTAAAAGATTAGAAAAATAATTGAGTGAAATTTTGATTGGCGTATAATATGATTTAACCGATTAGACGAATGTTTTTTTTTTTTTTTTTGCTGTTGTCAATTAAAAAATTTTTCGTTAACTTGAGAAATGTTGACAACTGCACTTACCTGTTCCCCTGTATGGATTTAATAAATCTTAACACTGTGAATTTTTTTTTTCTTGTTTCAGGTAAGTCGACTAGCGATATTAAATGGAAAACCTGTTGCGTTTATACATCCAACTCTGCGAGTATATAGCATTTGCACTGATTATCTTCCATTAAATCAAAGATGACAGCGGTATTTTTTCTACATATTTCTCCTAGAGAGAAATAAGAGAGGTATTTTTTTACGTTTGACTTTTATATATTTTGAAATATTAGAAATTTTCTTAGGTGGAAAATTGAAAATGTTGTATATTTTGATCATTAGGGGAATTTAAAAATTTTTTTTATTTATTTATTTTTTGAAGTAATTATGAATCTCGTCGCACTTTTTAAAAATTCAAAATGGCGGATCCAATATGGCGGACGAGGAAATTAAAAATTGATTGAATTCGCTTGAAACTTGCTGTTCGGGGGTTTTTGGGGTCGATGATTATGAATCTGACGTCGGTTTTTAAGAATCCAAAATGGCGGATCGAATATGAAGGCCTCGGATGTTATGACTTTTTTTACTTTTTTCGACTATTTTCAAATAATGCGACTTTTATCGACTTTTATTAAGAAATTGAGACTTTTTCGACTTTTCTTCCAAATTTTCCGATAATATAACATATTTTTATTATGAAAAGCAACTTATTTCGATTTTTATTAGTATAAAAAGTTTACAAATCATTGAAAATTTATTTTCCAGTAAGTTTTGTAATTAAATTTTTCAAATATTACAGTTAAAAAGATTTGGAATAATTGAAATTCTGTAAAATCTAATTCAAACTAAATCATCTATTCAAGCAATTTATAACAATTTTTCAAAATTAACTTTTAAAGATTTTTAATTAAAAATTTCAGAAATAATATTGAATTCTCAAAAATTCTACTGAAAACTCTTCAAATGTATAAATTCAATCAAAATAAAAATAAAGGAAAAATAGGTTTTAAAAATAATATTAAAATAGTTTTGAAAAAAGTAATTCTCTGAATTATGTTGTATTTTTTTAAAATTCTATTATTTTCAATATTGTGGGAAATTTAAATTTACACACAAAATATAAAATTCAAATTTTTCGGAATTATTTTCAACATTTTGGAGAAAATAATGATATATTCAAAATTTTCAATTAAAATTCTTCAAAAAAAAAAAAAATCTTTTTTTAATTATACAAAAATTCTTCAATTATTTTCGAAATGGTACATTATAATATTTATAAAAAACTAATTCTTAGAATTGTTTTCTTGTAATTTTTTAACATTCGACTACCTTCAAATTAAGTAAATTAAAATTTTTAAAGATTTTTTATTTTAAAATTTTTCAGAAATCGTTTACAATTAAATTTCTTGGACAAATTTTATTAAGTTTTTTAAAATTTTTAAAAACTCAATTATTTTTAAAAGAATTAGTCAAATTTGAATTATTTTTCAAAAGTTTTACTAAATTTAAATTATTTTTCAAAAGTTTTACTAAGTTTAAATTATTTTTTAAAAGTTTTACTAAATTTAAATTATTTTTAAAACGATTTTACTAAATTTCAATTTTTTTTCCACATTTTCAAATTGTATTTAATTACAAAACTTTGTGTATTTTAAAAAATTATTTAGAAATATATTTAAAACATTAATTTTACGAATTTCTTTATTAAAAGGTTTGATAATATTCTAGCTTAATTAATATATCTTGGAAAAGAAAAATCGACGGTTTAAATTATTATAAAAAATTTGACTTTTTTTATTTAAATAATTAAATTTTCGAAGAAATTGCAAAAAAATGATTAAAAACTCATAAAGATGATTTAGAGATTTTTTAGTTAAAAATGGTAGAAAATAATTGAATTTTTGGAAGGGTTATAGTTTTAATTTTTAGATGTTATTAAATTTTAGAAGTTGAAATTTGTTGAATTTTATTTCCCCTGAATAAAGAAGTAAGGAGTATTTAAATATTTATCTAGCAAAATTACACAAGTTTTGATAACACTGAACGACTTTTTCGACTTTTTTTTTCTATTTTTAATCGACTAAAGCGACTTTTTTTGCTCTTTAAAGTCGATCCGAGGCCTGAATATTACGAATCTGACGTTGGTTTTCAAAATTCCAAAATGGCGGATCCAATATGGCGGACTACGAAATAAAAAATTGATCGAATTCGCTTGAAACTTGTTACTCGGTGGTTTTTGGGGTCGCTGATTACGAATCTGACGTCGGTTTTTAAGAATCCAAAATGGCGGATCTAATATGGCGGACGAGGAAAATAAAAATTGATCGAATTCGCTTGAAACTTGTTACTCGGGGTTTTTGGGGTCGCTGATTACGAATCTGACGTCGGTTTTTAAAAATCCAAAATGGCGGATCCAATATGGCTGACTACGAAATTAAAAATTGATCGAATTCGCTTGAAACTTGTTACTCGGTGGTTTTTGGGGTCGCTGATTACGAATTTGATGTCGTTTTTTAAAAATTCAAAATGGCGAATGAAAAAAAGTAAAAATTAACCATATAATAAGGATGTTAATATTAATAATATTACTATTTATAAAAATTAGTAGAATAATAAAGTAATAATAGTGAGAGTAATAAAAATAATAATTATGATATATAAGAATAATAATAATAATGAATTTAGCAGCCTTAGAGTGAAAATATTTATCGGGTTGAACGCGAAATGCGAGAAATGCGGGAAGGTTTTTAATGTGAGATCGATGGTTAGTTTGCGAGAGAGACGATGAAAAAGAAGATGAGAGTGGTTCGTCATGCGCTCGTGGACCTTATGGTGGGTTTGCTCTGCGTGTAACTGGTACCTATACCAGGATAAATTCACATAAATTGATATCGCGTCAGTGGCTCTTGAGAATGTGTCTGTGTGTGTGTGTGTTTTTGTGTTCGTATGTGCACTCACTTGACGATTGCACGCATACGCGTGACCGCATAAAAATCTAGGCACCTATCGGATATCCCTTCCTTCTTTTCTCTTTCTCCCGCACATTCTCGACCTTGAGGGTTGTAACAAGTTGTAACAGACCGCTGTGAAGACCAAGAGAGGGAACGGCATCTCTCTTTGGCTGCCTCTTGGATTGTAACTCTATAAAAGCTTAATTGTTTCTCATTTTACGGTTCAATCTCGACATCTCTCTCTCTCTCTCTCTTTCTCTCTCTGTCTTTCCTCACATGTTTTCCTTGTATAAACCTTATAGCTTCACTCTCTATTTCTATCTCGGTTTCTTCTTCTATCTTTCTTGCTTCCCCCTTTATATCCGCCATAGACGAACGAGAAATCAATGCTCTCGCTCGCTGTGTGCCTTTTCCTATCCACGCATTTGAGTCACTCAATTATTTCTTTTCCTTTCGTTGATATCACTTTTTATATTGTTAGAGAGAACTCGTATCACAATGTAGTCATTTTTCCAATTATTGGACGTTTTTGTGTTTATTCGGATGTTTTTATTGTTGATTCAGCTATGGTCACAATTTACAAAATCATGGCGAGTGTAAAAAATATTTAAAAACAGGATAATTGGGGTTTAAAATATTGTTATGATTAAAATCTTCTGTTATAGTTTCTATTATAGTTCTATTATATTTTCTATTATAGTTTTTCTTATAGTTATTATGGTTTTATAATAACTAACTAGTTTTATAACTATAACTTATTATAACGTCGAAAACACTGAAAAAAAATTTATTTGATTCAAATAACCGATTATTTGTCTATCAAATAAATATTTACTTGAATCAAATAATTTTTATTTGAATCAGTTAAATTTTGTTTGAACCAACATTTTTCGATGTTCAAAGCAAATACCATCTAATTGACTTAAATAAAAATTATTTGATTCAAGTAAATATTTATTTGATTATAGACAAATAATCGGTTATTTGAATCAAATAAATTTTTTTTCAGTGTAGTTTTCTAGTTTTTTGCCATTGTTTCAAATTTAGCAATAAGAAAAAAATCAAAGTGGTGATAACAGATGTTTCGTGTTATACAAAAAGACAATATTTTTCTCAAAAGCAGAAAGAAATATATATATTACAATTTGAATTTATCGTTTAACGAAATTTCCTAACGAGGAAATTATCAGGGTACAGGTAAAAAGGCTTAACCCAACATTTATTTCAATTGGACAGACGTGCGTTTTTATTTGACTTGTCGAATTATATTGCTAATGTCAAGACTCATCCAAAATTTACGAGTGGTAACAACAAAATCTAATAAATTTCTATACGATAAAGGTAATATATTCAATATTTATTCGATGTTGAACTATCAATCATTATTAACACCTACACTTTACAGAGTTCGTATAAAAATGTCTGTGTGCGTGTGTGTTTATATAGAAAATGTTTGTACTTAATTCAATAAAACTCTCCCGTGGTCCTTATAAATATTATCTCCTCTCTTCTTAACTCTCAAGGCATCACACACGTTTTTTATGAATCACACATGTTAGACACATTCTTCAGAGTTTGCAACCTTTACATTTATATTTTCTACTCCTTTTTTTTCTTCTGATTAATCACGAGTGGGAAAAAATTTGTCTTTCGCATTTTCCAGCTGGAGAATGACGAGAAGTTTTCTATAAACTCTTTCTTTTTTTTAGATTATGAATCTGAGACTAGTTTTTCGGGGCGCATGATTATTCTCCAAATTTCATTTTTCTAATTTTAAAGGTATTTTAAAAACTTTGAAATTTTTATCAACGAAACTTTATTTCGTTCAATTTTCAGATTTCGAAATTACATTCAATGTAATTTTTAATTTATCGAATTAATCTTTATCCTAATATTTAAATTGTCGAATTATTTTTTAATGTAATTTTTAATATGTCGAAAAATTCAAATATTTGAAAATTTCATTGCTTATTTTAGCGCAAATGAAATTTCTGTGACTTGCATTGTGGGTTAAAAAGTAGTTGGCCTGCGTTTAAAAAATTGTATCAAATGAAATTTCGGACAAATTGAATTTATGTTAAATGTTTTATTCGAATAAATGAAAATAAATAAATAAATAAAAAATAAGTAAATAAACAAAATTTCTCTAAATTAAAATTTGTAACAAATGACATTTCGTAAATTTAAAGGTTATGCACCTGTAACATAATATTTTGAAGGTTGGAAATTATTTCAAATGGCAATTCGGAAGACTATAATAATTATGAAAAATAGTCATTCGGAAAAACAAAATTTATGTCAAAGAACTTTTCGAAATATTAAAAATTACTCTCTAAATCTGAATTAGTGCGGATTCGTTTACCAATTTGAATTAGTAACATTTTTTTACTAATTTTTAGTATTTTTTTACTAATTGCTAGTAGAAAATTATTAATTTAATTAGTAGACCGTACACTGAAAAAAATTTATTTGATTCAAATAACCGATTATTTGACTATTATCAAATAAATATTTACTTGAATCAAATAATTTTTATTTGAATCAAATATTTCAATATTTTGAAACAAATTGTATTTGAATAAAATATTTCAATATTTCGAAATAAATTGTATTTGAATCAAATATTTCAATATTTGAAGCAAATACTATATTTAATTAATTCAAATAAAAATTATTTGATTCAAGTAAATATTTATTTGATAACAGTCAAATAATCAGTTATTTGAATCAAATAAATTTTTTTTTGTGTATTTTTTACTATTTTAAATTAGTAAATTTTCTACTAATAATTAGTAAAAAAAACTATTAAAAATTTAGTAAAAACAGTTACTAATTCAATTAGTAAACGAATCCGCACTATTTCATTAGTAGAAAACTACTAATTCAGATTTAGAGTATATTAAAAAATAATTCGACTATTCAAATATTAGGATAAAGATATTAATTCGATAAATTAAAAATTATATTCAATGTAATTTCGAAATCTGAAAATTATGCGAAATGAAGTTTCGTTGATAAGAATTTTGATGTTTTAAAAATTAGGAAATTGAAATTTGGGGAATAATCATGAGCTCACTGTATTCTTGAAAGTATCGAATTGATACTAAAGAGGATCAAATTGATGCCAAAAATCTAGATCAATTTTTTATTTGATCTACGTTTTTGGCATTAATTCGTTGCCATTTGATACTTTTAAGTTAACAGTGCTCCTAGTTTTTTAAAATTCGGATTTAATCTTATCAGTTTTCTTAAGTGTAACAAATTGATACGCAATTGGTTCGAAATCATCAACTGGGATCAAATTATATTTTAATTTACTCTTTGATTTTGATACTTTTGATTTGATACTTTTTTGATTCGATACTTTTGATTTTGATACTTTTTTCGATTTGATACTTTTGATTTGACACTTTTTTGATTTGATACTTTTGATTTTGATACTTTTTTGATTTGATACTTTTGATTTTGATACTTTTTTGATTTGATACTTTTGATTTGACACTTTTTTGATTTGATACTTTTGATTTTGATACTTTTTTGATTTGATACTTTTGATTTGATACTTTTTTCGATTTGATACTTTTTTTGATTTGATACTTTTCAGTTTTACGTGATGCACTTAATTACTTTTTTGATTTGATACTTTTTCGGTTTTAAGTGATGCAGCGAATGACAAAATGAAAAAATCCGTCTTTGATACTTATTAGCAGAGGATTTTTGGGAGTTTTTCGGCTGGAGAAAGGGTAAAAATAAGGATTCATTTAGAAAATGATGTGTTGTGAATAGAGTTGGCGAAGGTCGTGAATGAGAGGGTCGACAAACTCGCTCCTTTTCTCTCTCTCTCTCTTTATATTCTTCCTGGATTTTGACCGTAGGCACACGCGCGCCTCATCTACATTTCTTTATATGCGAAAGGTTTTATCTCTGGTTTATTTTGAGTGCTCGTAAATAATCAACGAAATATAATGGATGGTATTTCTGAAAGGGTTCCTCGATGATTATTCTTTTGACCTTCGTATATATATATATATATATTTCTTTTTTTACAAGATCCTAGAATTCTTCATTTCCTATATATTTTTATACGTACCATTTACACCAGAATAGCGATATTATTATAGGTGTTTTTACAAAATTATGGATCGTTAAGAGATTTTATGGTCTTGTGTTGGTATAAGATATTGTTCTTTTTTTTGTTTCTGGAATTTTCTTTCAGTTTACTTTTAGTTTTCTTTTAGTTTAATTTCAGTTTACTTTTAGCTTTCTTTTAGTTTTCTTTTAGTTTTCTTTTAGTTTAATTTCACTTTACTTTTAGTTTTCTTTTAGTTTTCTTTTAGATTTCTTTTAGTCTTCTTTTAGTTTTCTTGTATAAATGACAGAATGGCTTTTTTTGGAGGCCTTTTGTCTCAATTCTAAAAGGTGTTTAAAAATGGATTTGGATATTTTTCGTCTCCTTTAATTCGAAGAGTGCGACGACGCGGCTTATCGAACTGTGTGTCGGGTTTTATGCGAACGATGCCATGGCAAGATCATCGTAAAACCGAAGTCGTCGATACGGGTCTTGAATGTGATTTTTTTGTGCTTTTGCCCCGGTGGATTTTTTTTTTTTTTTTTTTTTTTGAGCGAAAGGGTGACGCTCTTGTGATGATGCCGCTATTTTTAAGGATGTAATCTTTATACGCAGGATCAATTGGTTCAGGGAAAAGTTTGTCTGGAAGGAAAAAGGGGATTGAGATTTGTAAATAGGTATTAAGTTCCGCGACAAGTCACCTGACACCAAACCAAACTCTATACGAAGCGGAAAAAGAAAAGTTACAACTTGCTCGAAACGTGTTATATATATTTGCCAATGTGGATTATAAAATTCTTATGAAAACATTTTTCTAAATTTTTACCATAAGACCTTGTTTTTTTTTTAATTTTAATTTACTTTTTTGAATGGTAAAACTAAAAAAAAATCGGTATTGGTATAATTGAACAGTGTAAAAACCCTAAAGAAGTGGAAGCTTATGTATGAAAAAAAAATTCTGATGATGTATCAAGGATCTCTTATAAACTCTTGTATGGGATCATTGTTGGTTGGTAATCATTTTCGTCATCATCGCACTCCTCGTCTTCTCCTTCTTCTCGGAAGCGATCCCGTGCCCGGTGAGGTAATTGCAGTGATTATATGCTTTGCACCCCTCGTCGCTTTCATCCAAACTTGGCGTGTCTTTCTCAAATTCAAAAACTCATTTCGTCCCGTAAACTGACCGAGTGCAACCGATATTTCTTTTTTTTCTGGGTATTTCCCCCCACCGCTCTTTCTTAACTCTACCAGTCGCTTATTCTCTCTCTCTGTATTTCTTGACTTTGCCCCATTTTTCTTACAGTTTATACACATTTCTTCTCTCAAGAACTGGTAATGATTTTTTTATTGCATCCGAACAGATGGACTGCATGAAAAGTGCGAAACATGCAATGGGATTTTAAAATCAAAGAAACGGATGATTGGGAATTTTTTTCTTCTTCTCGAAACGGTTTTTATGTATCACTTTTATTTTATTATATCCAATATTATTCGGTGGTGTGTTTATATAGATGTATAGTGCATTATTTGTATAGTGTATTTCGAAAAATTCCTACGCGGAATTTTACAATTTTTTGTAGAAAAAAAAACAGTATTTTTCTGCCCATGGTTCGACATATACTTTGCACATAGTTTGGAAATTTGAAAATAAATTTTTCCTTCATGAAAAATGGGCTTCATGGGCTCGAACTTAGGTCCGGAAATTCCGTAAATATTCGTAAATTTGCTTCAAATCTGCGTAAAAAGGGAGTTTTAAAAAAAATAGGTCCATAAAGTCCGCAATTTTGTAGAAAACGGACGAAATGCTCGTAAATTGTATACGAGATGTGGAAAATTTCGGAGAAATTCAATTAGTTTCAAAATTAATAAAATTTTTCTTAGAAATTCAATTATGTTCAAAATTTCTTTAACAATTCTTGTCAAAACTCAATTATGTTCAAAATTTCTTTAACATGTTCAAAATTTCTTTAACAATTCTCGTCAAAATTCAATTATGTTCAAAATTTCTTTAACAATTCTCGTCTAAATTTCAATTATTTTCAGAAATAAAATACTTCTTTGAAATTCAATTAGTTTCGAAAACTTTTAATGCAATTATTTTTCTTGACAAAATTTGAATTATTTTCAACAATTTTCCTACACTCAATGATTTTGAATATTTTTCAATATAATCATATTTTCTAAAAGAATTCAGTTAGAAAAAAATGTTAATATAATTCTACACAAAAACTCAGTTATTTTTATAAAATAATACAAATTTTACATAAATTCAATTTGTTATAAATTTTTAACAATTTTTATTAGAAATTCTTTCTCTATAATTCAATTATGTTCGTAAATAATACAATTTTTTCGAAGATTCAATTATTATTTACGTAAATTAAATTCTTTTTAGGAATTCAATTATTTTTGTAAATAATAAAACTAAAAGCTGACTTTCAATTAAGTTGATAATAGAATTTTAATGGATTTTTTTCGAAAAGTGTAATTATTCTTAAAATTTTTAGTAAAATTCGTCGACAGAATTTAATTATTTAAAAATTTGTTGATAAATTTCTTTATGAGATTTCAATAATTCAATTATGTTTCTTACTCAAGTAATTGAATTTTCGTTTTTAAAAAAAAAAATTAAAAATTTTGTTCTTTTTAATTTGAAAATTTTTAATTTTCGTTTAATAAAAAAAATGAATTAAAAATGATTTTCAGTTACAATTTCAAATAGTAATTGAATATTTAAAATATTGTAGCGTGAATTTTTAGAATAAACTGAATTTTCAAAAAGTTTCATATTAAAATCTTTGCAAATTTTAATTTTTCCTACTTTTAACTAAAATTTGGTGGCAGTATTAATCTTGTTGAAAAAGTTTATTTCGATTTTACTTGAATTCATTTTTTTAAAGTTATTTTATTTTCTAATATATTTTCAAGTGAAGAACTTTCGAATAATTGAAATTTCAGATAGAATTGAGTTGTAGACAAATGAGTTTGACAATTAATAAAAACTGAATTCATGAAAATTCACCAAAAGAATTTAATAATTATTTTTTAATACATTTTTATAGCATTTTTTCGTAGGAATTCAATTATTTTTAGTAATTTTAATAAAATGCTTTGTAAAAATTCAATTAATTTTCTAAAAATTCAAAAATTCCTTTTCCTTGAATAAATTATTTATTTTTTTATTCAAATCTGTATTAAAATCTTTGAAAATTTTAATTTTTCATACTTTTAATTACAATTTGATTAAATAATAAATTTTGTTGAAAAAGTTTATTTCGATTCTACTTGAAATGATTTTTTTGTAGTTTTTATTTTCTAATATATATTTAATTGAAGAATTTTCAAATAATTGAAATTTCACATAAAAAATGTAGTTCTAAACAAATAACTTGGAAAATTAATAAAAATTGAATTGATTAAAATTCTTAACATGAAATTAATAATTATTTTTTAATACATCTTTAATGTAATTTTTCATAGGAATTCAAGTGTTTTCAGTAATTTTAATAAAATTCTTTATAAAAATTTGAGTAATTTTCAAAAAATTGAAAATATTTGTTAACTTGTAAATTTTAATTAAAATTTGACGAAAGAAGACATGTTGTTGAAGAAATTTATTTAAGTTCTACTTGAAAATTCTTTGTAAAAATTTAATTAATATTCAAAAAAATTGAAAATATTTTTTAACTTGAATAAATTGTTTGTTATTTTTTAATTCAAATGATTGAATTCTCCAAAATGCGCCATTTTCAACTGGAATTCATTTTTAAATCGATTTTCATGAAAACATTGATTTGGAAATGAACTTTAGTCTATAATTCATTTTAAAATGAATTTTTGTTAGTATAATTGAATATTAAAAGTAAGCTTTACATTGGATAATTAATTGAGTTTTGAAATTATAATTTTTTGAAAAGTTTAATTGTTGATTATTTTTTTCTATTTAATTCTTTGCCCATAGGTTGAGAAA
Organism: Leptopilina drosophilae; assembly: GCA_032873175.1. Classification (NCBI taxonomy): domain Eukaryota; kingdom Metazoa; phylum Arthropoda; class Insecta; order Hymenoptera; family Figitidae; genus Leptopilina; species Leptopilina drosophilae. The sequence goes on from CM065483.1 coordinate 6,287,363, forward strand.
TTTGGAAGTATTACAGTTTTCCTTCTTCTCTTGGTTCGCGATACTTTGCAAAAATAGTTTTTCATCTTCATCATCTTTCTCATCCTTTTACCGCATGGTTCCTATTTTTTTTGGCACGGTAGAATTTTTCGAGAATGAAATAATCTTTTTTTTTTGTTTACATGATCATTTTGTTCTAGTTTTTAGGTTCGCTACATGTACACTGAAAAAAAAAATTTATTTGATTCAAATAACCGATTATCTGTCTATAATCAAATAAATATTTACTTGAATCAAATAATTTTTATTTGTCTATAATCAAATAAATATTTACTTCAATTAAATAATTTTTATTTGAATCAAATAAATTGAATTTGATTCAAATAAATTGTATTTGAATAAAATATTTCAGTATTTGAAGCAAATACTATTTAATTGATTCAAATAAAACTTATTTGATTCAAGTAAATATTTATTTGATTATAGACAAATAATCGGTTATTTGAATCAAATAAATTTTTTTTTCATTGTATATTCAAGTTGCAGTTTTTAGGCAAATATTCAGCTGTAAGCGAATTTACAACAGATGATCATAATGGTAGAATTTTGGACCAAATTATCCGCATATGAAATGTCACTTCCGACATGGGATTTAAAGATATACTTTCGCCAAAATGATATTCGTGTTATAATTTTTTTTCTGGTGTTACGTTTGAACGTTATATACATTTTCAGAAATGAAATCTCTGAAACGTGTTTGTGTGTGTGTGTTGTTTCGTTTTCTGATTTAATAAAGCATCTGTCCAGGATGGAGAGAAAATTGAAAGGCACATCTTTAGGTTTTAGGCGATCGCCTACGTTGCAAAATGTTTCACGCAGGACTTTTTAACGAGCAGCCAAGCAAATTGAATCTGGTCCTGAATCAGAGATCTCCCCCCCCCCTCTCTCTCTTTTTCTCTTTCTCTCTTTTGCTGACACGATGCTCCCGTGATTTCGTGAGAGGGTAGCTTGATCGGCGCGGCGGTGCGGCAATGCGAAGGCGTGTGTATGTACACATATTATAAACGTATGGAGAAATATATATATATATATATATATATATATATATATATATATATAAAAGAAAGCCACGAGATCAGAACTCGTAAGCCCCGCAGTGTGTCCGTCAGTCCGGCTATATATCACGTGTAAACAACTCGGGTATTAGCATATCTGTATCTGTCCGGTGGTTGTCCTGCCAACTCTCTACCGGGGTGAACGCCTCCACCTTTATAACCCTCTCGAAAACTCTTGCTGGTCCTTTCTTTTTTCCTTTTTTTTATTTTTTGCTCCTTTTGCCCCAACTCTCGTCGCTCTCCTCACCTTCCATTACTTTTCTCATTCTTTGGTGGACCAACGTTGGTCCATCTCTGATTCCTGTCCGCAAGGCAGGAAGATGGACCGGGGAGATTTGCCGAAACGAACGACGATGACAAACAGAGTCGCTGAGGAACAATTTCGCTTAACTCACTTTTTCTCGGAACAAGTCGGAACAAGTTGGAAGAAGTTTCGTAAATTTCCCTAAGTTTCATAAATTTTAATCAAGGACCATGCTGGATTTTACATTAATTTTGGCTCCCAGTCAATTTTACCGTAACTTTGGGATTTTACTGTTTTTACTATTCTAAATACAGTGAGAAAAAAAATTATTTTATTCAAACAAATTTTGTTTAAATCAAACTTAAAATATCTTTGCCATACACAGTCAAAAATATTTAAGTTCAATTCAAACATATTTTCTGGTTTAGTTTAAGAGATTATTTATTGAAATCAAACGTAAATTGTGGTTGATTTTAAATTATATCTGTAGTTAACTTTTAAGTTTGATTCGAACATAAAATTTTTAAAGGTATAATTTTTGTTTAAACCAAAACAGAAGTAATGTTTGAATTAAATATAATTGTTCAAACAAATAATACTTTTGAATCAATACAGAAGATATTTTCTCTATATCCCATTAATGCCCAACTCGTAAACATTTTTTGGTCATTTTCAAGGTACGTAATTATAAATAAAAACTCGTCCGCCATATTAGATCCGCCATTTTTAATTTTTGAAAATAAAGTGTATATTCGTAATCAGCGACCCCAAAAACCCCTGAGTAACAAGTTTCAAGTGAATTTGATCAATTTTAAAATAATAAGTCCGCCATATTAATTCCGCCATTTTGAATTTTGAAAATCTGATATCAGATTCGTAGTCAGCGACCCTGAATACCCCCGAGTAACAAGTTTCAAGTGAATTGGATGAATTTTTTTAAAACTTGTCCGCCATATTAAATCCGCCATTTTGAATGTTTAAAAATAAAGTTTATAATCGTAAACAGCAACCCAGAAAACACCCGAGTAACAAGTTTCAAGTGAATTCGATGATTTTTTGTAAAACTCGTCCGCCATATTAAATCCGCCATTTTGAATGTTTAAAAATAAAGTTTATAATCGTAAACAGCGACCCTGAAAACCCCCGAGTAACAAGTTTCAAATAACTTAGATAAATTTTTGTAAAACTCGTCCGCCATTTTTATTTTTTGAAAATGAACTGCATATTCGTAATCAGCGACACCAAAAATCCCTGAGTAACAAGTTTCAAGTGAATTTGATCAATTTTAAATAAATAAGTCCGCCATATTAATTCCGATATTTTGAATTTTGAAAATCTGATATCAGATTCGTAGTCAGCGACCCCGAAAACCCCCGAGTGACAAAGTTTCAAATAACTTCGATGAATTTTTGTAAAACTCGTCCGCCATATTAAATCTGCCATTTTGAATTTTTGAAAATAAAGTTTATATTCGTAATCAGCGACTCCAAAAACTCCCGAGTTAAAAAAATTTAGGCGAATCTATTGACTTTTGGACATTTTGACCAATGTTGCCAAAAAAAATTTCAAATTATACTTTAGATTTGACGCCATATTGGTCCGCCATCTTGAAATTTTAAATTCTACTTTACGTTTCTTGAAAGTGTATAATTTTTATGCACCGATGGTTGAAAATATAAATTTTATTCTTACACTTTTTCGAGGTCAAAAAAAAAATGTCAAACTCGAAAAAATGAATTTCTTTTTTGTGTTTCATGACATTAAAACCGCCATATTTAATTTTGGTTTTCAACTAATTTTATTTCTTTTATTCAGCTAAGAAGTAAAAAACTATTTAATAGTAATGTTTTAGCTTAAAACTTTGGAGAAAATTGAGTGATTTTTTTGGTTTTATACAAAAAATATTTTTCGATGCTGAGCATCGATGCCAACTTCCTTTTCTAAATAATAACTCTGAAATCCAAAGTTACAAGAGAAATCCACCAGAAGCCAAAATTTCTTAACTTTCTTAACTTTGATATATTAAATTTTTTCTTAACTTTCATAAAGTTCCCGAATTTAAGAAAAAAGGGAAATTAATTAAATATTTCGTTGCGTATTACACGGTTTTTGGGAATAATTTCTTTTCTTCCTCCTCTTTTTCTTCTTCTGTATGAGCGGTTTGAAGAAAATTTGAAGGCGTTCATGAAGATGAGAGAGATTGAACTTTTCACTTTATGGAAGTTCCACGAAGTCGCGATTGATTTCGGGCCTCTAACGAAGAGGAGGGGAAAAGGGGCGCAGAGGCGAAATTATGATCGGGTGTTGAGAGAGAGAGAGAAAAAGAGAGAAGGTCCATCGTAATAGCGGTCGAATCATTTTGACTGGGTATTTTTCGAAATGACTGGGCTTCGTGGTGCAATGGAATGCTATGCTTGCAATTCAGCGGCAGCCAAGCTCCGAATTGCCTGCAGATGCATCAGTCGTGCAATGGTGGAGGAAGGATTGAAAAGGGGAGAAATATATTGGCATTAAGAGAAATGTCTCAAGAAGAAGACTGTCTAAGACTGTTTAAGAAATAAGAAAACTTTTCTGCTAAAAAAAAAAATTTTTCTGTCTAAAAATAACTTTTTATTCTACTCTAAGAATAGTATTTTTGCAGCAAAAAAGAAGTGAGAGAAAAGAAATAATTAAAATAGTTGAGAAAAGGAAGAATTTTTTTTTTTGGGTCTTTCAAACAACTTGAGCTGAAGAGATCATAAAATTATTCCACACACTGAGAAAAATGAATAGTTGTGACTAATGAAGTAGCTAAGTTTACTAATAAAGTAGCTAGTTTACTAATAAAATAGCTAAGTTTACTAATAAAATAGCTAAGTTTACTAATAAAATAGCTAAGTTTACTAATAATATAGCTAGGTTTGCTAATGAAATAGCTAAATTTACTAATATAATAGCTATGTTTACTAATAAAATAGCTATGTTTACTAATAAAATAGCTACTCTTTAAATTTGAATTAGTAAAAGTGTTTATTAATTGTAATTAGTGACTGATTTTTTGCTTTTGAATCAGTAAAATTTACTAATAAACAGTCATTTTTGCTGATTAATAAATAAATATATTAATAAATTAGTGAAAATGACAATTTATTAGTAAAATTTACTAATTCAAAAGCAAAAAGTCCGTCACTAATTCAAATTAGTAACAATTATTAATAATCCTAATTTAGAGTGTAATATATTTTATTAGAGAGAGTATTAATTAATTTATTTATAAATTAGTAAAAATGACTATTTGTCAGTAAATTTTACTAATTCAGAAGCAAACAGTCAGTCACTAATTCGAATTCGTAACAATTTTTACTAATTCTAATTTAGAGTGTAATATATTTTATTAGAGAGAGTATTAACTTATTTATTTATAAATTAGTAAAATGACTAATTAGTAAATGACTATTTACTATTTACTATTGTCAGTAAATTTTACTAATTCAAAAGCAAACAGTCAGTCACTAATTCAAATTAGTAACAATTTTTACTAATTCAAATTTAGAGATTAAGTTTGCTAATAAAATAGCTAAGTTTAATAGTAAAACTGTAATAACACCAGCCAATAAATTATCAGCAGTAGTTTACTAAATAATTTGTGGAAAAAATGGCTTACCACACAACTATTCTTTTCTCTCAGTGTAAGGATCTTTTTTTACTCTTTAATTCCTGTTTTTTTTTAATCCAATTATATTTTGTTTCTGCTCCTCGTTCTTTAGTACCCCCCCCCCCCCCTCTCTCACTCTCTCTCTCTCTCTCTCTCTCTCTCTGTCTCTAAATTTCATACACTTATAACATCATTGGCTTTTTCACATTTTTCTTCATCCATATGTCCGTCTAGCACGCAAATGCAAACCTCTTTGATTTTCGTGGTTGCAAAATACGTCAAGTTTCGAAAATATCCCTCTCATTTACGTTAAAAGTGATTTGCCCGAGGCATAAACTGTTGGGACTCGTCGATTTGCGAACGCGCATCACTAAAAGCGTTCCTCCTGCTCTCACACATCGTAATCAGACGCGCATTGCCTCTCACATCACAAAACCTACAAAAAAAAGAAAGAAAAAAAATAGCCGCAACTTTATTATCCATTTTTTACCCCCCTCTTCTAAATACCGAAAAATTTGGGCTTTGCTCATCTTCTTAGATATAAGCGTTTGACCACCTAAGAGAGGAAGGGGAAATAAAATTTTAAAAAGTTAGAAAATGTACTTTATTTGACTTAAATAAACGTTTATTTGTTTCAGAATCAACTGGACTTTTTATTTGATTGAAGTAAAATTTTTATTCGGCATAAATAAAACATGTATTTGAGTGAAAAAAAATTTTATTTAAATCAAATAAGATTTGAGTCAAATAAAATTTTATTTAATTCAAATAAGATTTGAGTCAAGTAAAATTTTATTTAAATCAAATAACATTTATTTGAGTCGAATAAGATTTTATTTAAATGAAATGACATTTATTTGAGTCAAATAAAGTTTTATTTAAAACAAATGAAATTTATTTGAGTCAAATAAAATTTGATTTAAATGAAGCAACATTTATTTGAGTCAAAGAAAATTTTATTTAAATCAATTAACTATTATTTGAGTCGAATAAGATTCTATTTAAATGAAAATAACATTTATTTGAGTCAAATAAAATTTTATTTCAAACTAATGAAATTTATTTGAGTAAAATAAAATTTTATTTAAATCAAATAAAATTTATTTGAGTCAAATAAAAAGTCTAGTTGTTTCTGAGACAAATATACAAACCTTCTACGTGTAGAAGTCTATAAATTACATTAGGAAAACAAAATTGTTTGTCAGGGAAATTAAGAAAATTGAAAATATTTACAATTTATTTTCAAGAATTGAAATAAAATACCAATCACATTTTTTAAGTATAAAATTAAAACTATTTCAATGTTTGTATAGTGCGAAAAATAATAATATTTTATGATAATCATAATTTATGATAATCATAATTTATCAAACATGTCAATGATAAAAATCGTTTAAAATAAATAATTGAAATTTTGTAAAATTTCATTGAAATTAATTAATTAATTAATTTTATTTTTTTATTTGTTAATTTTTTTGGTTACAAATATTTTTATACAATTTTACAAAAAAAACAACTTTTAGAGAGTTTCAATTTAAAATTTGCAAAATAATTGAATTATCAATAATTTTTATGAATAATCTTGAAAAATGTAAATTTAATAATGAAAATTAATAAAAATTGGCCTCTAATTTCTTAAAATTCAACATTTGCAGTATTTTCAATTAAATTCATTTTGATAAAAATGAGCATGATCAAATTTTTTTAATTAACGTTGATTAAAAAATTTATTTTTTTAAATTTTACAAAAATTCTTTTAAGAAATTCAATTATTTTCGAAAAATTACATTAAAATATTTTTAAAAACTGACATTTATAACTAAAATTCTTCAAAAGTTTCATTATTTTTATTCATATTTTTTGAAAAATTTAATATTATCTTTCAAAAATTATTTTAAAAAATTGTTTAAAAATTAATTGTAAGAAAAATTTAATTAAATTTTTGGAAAATATTATATTTTAATAATTTATGAAAAAAATAAGGACAGGTTTCAATTATTATAAACAAATTGAATTTTTGTATTCGAATAATTGATGAAGTTTAGTAGAAATAATTGTAGAAAATAATTTAATTCAGAATGGGTTGTAGTTGTAATTTTTTTAAATTTATTAAAATTCATAAATTTTACTCATTTTCCGTAAACTTTCATATTTTCCTGCAAAGAAAATTTTGTCAGAAAAAATGATATTAATGTCAGTAAATTATCGAGGAAATAATAAATTAAGAAATAAAAGATTAAAAAAAATTAAAAATAAATTCTATTTGTCAATGACAGATTTTAATTAAAAATATGAAATGGAAAATTTAAAAGTTTTAAAAAATGTAGGGAAAATTTTTCTTTTTTAGAAAATAAATGGAAAAATTTTACTTAAAAATAGTGTAACAGTTTTTTTTTTTCTTTAATTATAGAATTATTCGAAAAGGCCAATAACTTTTTTTTTTAATAAATATTTTATTATCATTATTTTTCCATAGAAATTAAGATTTTCAAAAATTTCAAATTCAAACCTATTTGAAATGAAACTATAAGTAATTGTTATAAAACATGAAGAAACCAATCACTTCGAGAGTGAAATATTTTATATTATGAGAAAATTATTGCTATGTAACTTGTTTAAAATTATTTTCATCATCACGGTAAATCGTTAGGTATTAAAATAACACACTGAAAAAAAAATTTATTTGAATCAAATAAAAATTATTTGATCCAAATAAATCATTTATTTGGTTATAATCCAATAAATGTGTATTTGAACCAAATACATATTTATTTGACCTAAATATTTGATTTTATCGCATCAAATAACTATTTATTTGAATCAAATACAAATTATTCAATTCAAATAAATGGACTATTTCAAACTAATAAATAATTAATTGAATCAATTATTTAAAATATTCAAATCAAATAAATGGAATATTTGAAACTAATAAATAATTATTTGAATCAATTACCAAAGTTCTTTCATTTTATATTTAATAAAATTTTTTTTTTAATATTTCGTATTTTTTTAATTCATTAATATATTATTATATTATATGTATATATTATATAATATATATTAACTGATTTTTTAACAGACTTTTAACATTATTTATAAACATGTTCACACAGTTTTTATTCACAACACAACACACAATTTTATTATTTTATATAACGCTTAAAACGAAGAATGAAAAATATTCGCTCGCATGTGGCATCGAACTCACGTCCCCCCGCCCTTAACGCTGACCGCAAGCCTATAAACGCACCTATTTAAGCCACACAGCCACTGAGACTTGGTGAGAACTCGGGCTGATCTACTTTATGAATGCCAATGTCGTATATTCTGTATCCAAATAACACATTTATTTGTCGAAATATTTTTTATTTGTATTAAATAAATGAAATATTTAAGTGAAATAAATAAATGAACAGTTTCAAGTATTTCATTATTTTCGTTTCAAATAATTATTTAATTGATTGAAATATTTTTTTATTTCTCTTGATAAAATAGTGTATTTTCTTTGAATAATGAATTATTCGGATTAAATAATTAAGTTTATTAGAATCAATAAATTAAATTTATTGTGTCAAATAATTTTTATTTGCATCAAATATACGAAGTATTTGAATGAAATAAATAAAAGATTAGTTTCAAGTAACTCACTATTAGTATTAAATAAATTCATTTATTCAATTCAAATAATTATTTAATTGAATCAAATACGATTTATTTGGTTCAAATAAGTGTGATTCAAATAATTCAAGTTATTTGAATCAAATACATATTTTTTTGATCCAACTAAAAAGTATTTGAATCAATTAAATATTTTTCAAATAATTTGAATTATTTGAATCAAATAAATTTTTTTTTCAGTGCACCAAAAAGGAATAAAATAATCCAATTTAGTGTTATTTTAATCCATTTTGGTGTTATTTTAATACCTAACGATTTACCGTGATTTCTATTCAATTATTATTTTCTAGAATTTTTGAATTTTGTTTTACAAAAAATAATGGAATTATCAGAAAAATATTTCTATTTCCAAAAACTTGATTTCGTCATGGGAATCGAATACCCAGAAACTGTAGTGTTATTTCAGAAAGAAAAATAGGAACAAAGGTAGTAAAACTAACGCAATAAAATAAAAGTCGAAATGATTGCGTATACATCTATCTATATGTTCTTTTTTTTTTATTATTTTTGCCTGAAGGATGATATTTCCTTTGTCCTGGGCACCTACACCACGATTATCATCTATTCCCAATTCCCTCTGCGACCTATGTAATTTTCGACCGTGTCATTTTGTAAAAAAAAGGAAAACAATTCTCGAGTACCGGTCAAAAATTTATCTTTCACTATGGTTATTCTTCCTTCTTTACTGCTCCTTTTTGAGTAAGCACGTCTTTGTTTTTTTTTCTCCTTTTCCCTTTATTATAGGGAAGCACACACAAAAATCTCTTGCGTGTCTCTCCGATTCCGAAAGTGAGACGGCACCAGTGATTTGGGGGAATATTCGGAGCATTGCATTGCTACGCGAAGATCTTATTTCCTCGGGGCTAGACGCCTTTCTGATAATTCTCGTGGTTTATTCTTCCTCTTTCCTTCTTTTTTTTTGGTAGAGAACAACCAATACTGTTTCTTTTAGATGCTTTTTGTTGTTTTTCATTTTTTTTTTTTTTTTTTTTTTTTTTTTTTTTTTTATAATTTTTTTGTTTCGTCCATTTTGGTGTCTAGGCGTTTTGAAGGGGCGCTAATGCCAGTAGGCACTAATACAAGTATATAAATATATCAGGAACGTGGGCGTTTGTATTTTTATTTTTTAAAAAGCCGCCACGATATTTGGTAATTGTATAGAGGGACTCAAAGGATATGTATAACGACATTTCCAAGCACGCAAACGTTGAATTTTTTCCTACTGCTCTATATAACCATGATCCATGATTTCTGATTTGCATAAATTTTTGAAATTTCTGCCCAGAATGTCTACTAATTTTTTTTTTTTTTTTTGCCCCAAAAAGATATTAATTAACGATGTTTAAAATTGTTTTGTGTTAAGAAATAGAAAAGAATTTTTTTTCCGCAAATAAATTAGTGTGTAAAATATCGATAGCGAAAAGCTTTTAACTGATGAAAGGGAAATTTTGAGAATACTAATGCTCTTCATGAATAATGAAAGTTAATTTACCTAACGAGATTTCAGAGGATGATGTCAATGGAAACGATGAGAAAATGGCGAAATTTGAATTTTTAACAAGCGCGTTAAAAGTTGGGTTCGTATGAACGCATTTTTATTATATATCAATGTGGGTATAAGTTTTGTATACACACCTTTAAATATGAATACAGTGCGAAAGGAGTCGAAAACGTTCACACTGTTTCGAACTTGTCGCTTATATACGATTATTAAGAATGACGGAAATATTTTCGATGGATTTTATATGTATAATAGGGATCGAAACGTCACAACATCGATCGAGCGAAAAGAAAGAACCTGCGGTACATTGACCATAGTAGTGACGTATTCGAAACGTATAGAGAATACCTCACAGAACGAGATGCGAGGCGCGAATTTAAATCACAACGTGTTATGCCGAAACCATCATTTGCCGTCTACGCTTTCACGCACACTGGATAAACCGACTTTTTTGCTAATATGCTCCAAAAAAATGTGGATTTTTTTATTTATTTATACTTTAAATTTATTTATTTAAGTGGAGAATGGAACAATTACCTTAAGATTAGGTTTCTGCAGTTTTTCCTCCTTTTTCGTCTTCTTTTTCTCGTTTTTAGAGTCCTTTAGATTTAAAAGGCACGTTTTCGGCTAAATTTCGCATTAAAATTGAAATAATTTTTTCATGTTTTTTGCCGAACTGGCTTAGTTGAGCTGTTAACTGAGTGCCTCAACTATTTTTTATTCGAAGTGGGTAAAAAAATTTAGCAGATTCCTGAATTACCGACAGTGGTAATTTTGTTTTTTATTGGCACAACTGTCGGTTAAATTCTAAATCTTGTGTTTTATCAGTTTTCGCACTACTCGAGTCAAAATTTAGACCCTCTTTAGACCTTTTCAAAAACCTTTTTTTTAACCTTTTTTTTAACCTGAAAACAATGGGAAGAAACCTTTTTCCAATATTTAGAGGGTGGAAAGAAGATTTAAAATTATTTAAATTTCTCTTTTCTAACAATTTTAATAAATAAGAAATAAATTAATAGTGTTGCAAAGTTGTTTTCAAAAAATTCGAAAGTAATGAGAAGTCATTTGAAAAATTTTATTATCAAACATTTTTTTAAATGATTGAATTTTTTCGCGAGCAAATTTAATTTAAATTCTATTGAAAATGATAGTTAAATTCTCGCAAAAATATTATTATTATTATTATTATTATTATTATTATTATTATTATTATTATTATTATTATTATTAGTATTATTATTATTTATAAAAATAATCAAACTCTTCCAAAGAATGTTATTAAAATTATTAAAAATAATTTAATTCTTCCAAAGAATGTTTTTAAAAATAATTGAAAATAATTTAATTCTTAACAAGAATTTTGTTAAGATGTTTTTTAAATAATTGAATTCTTAATAAGAATTTTATTAAAAAATGTTATTATCAATAATTGAATTATTAACATGAATTTTATTAAACTCTTTATTAAAATTTAATTCTTCCAAAGAATGTTTTTAAAATTATTAAAAATAATTTAATTCTTAACAAGAATTTTGTTAAAATGTTTTTTAAATAATTGAATTTTTAACAAGAATTTTATTAAAAAATTTTCTAAATAATTGAATTATTAAGATGAATTTTATTAAAAATTCTTTAAAAAACTTTAATTCTTCCAAAGAATGTTTTTAAAATTATTAAAAATAATTTAGTTCTTAACAAGAATTTTAATTTATTTCGAAAATAATTTAATTTCGGCGATAAATTGTACTTATGTTTATAAAAATAATTAAATTTTTTTAAAAAATATTTTATTAAAATATTTTATTAAAAATTTTTCTAAATAATTGACTTCTTAACAAGAATTTTATTAAAAATTATTTAAAATAATTTAATCTTTTCGTGATATTTTACTTTAAAATTATTTTGAAAATAATTAAATGTCGGCGATGAATTGTACTTATAATGTTTATAAAAATAATTAAATTCTTTTAAAGAATATATTTTACTAAAATTTTTGAAATAAAAAATTTTTAATCCTTATCAAGAATTTTATTAAAAACTTTTTTAAATACTTTAATTCATGCCAAAACGAATATAGTTAGTAAATAATTTTTTTTTCATTTTTGAATCTTAAATTATTCAAAAATTTATGTTTATGTTTAAAAAAAGAAAATTTTTTTAATTTCCAAACTGGAACAGTATCATTTCCTGTATAATAATAATTACTGTACAGAAAATGTTACTCTTCCATTTATTATTTTGAAAATTAATTATAAGAATGTAAAGAACAAAACTTATAATTTATTTTTTAAAAAAGGTTTTTAGTTTATAGTATTTAAATGTTTATAAATATTTTTCTTATTACATTTCTTGAAATTCTCCAAATATCGCAGATTTTCTTCAATTTTCTTCAATTTTCTTAAGATTTGATGAAAAATATTTTAATTTATCAGTTTTGCAGGTTTTTTTTGTTCAAAAGACTATTTTTAAGAGTAAATGAGACCTAAACGAGGGTAAAAAAGAGGTTTTCTGAGAACTAAAAAAGAAGTTGACGTTTTGACTCAGAAAATAATGTCAATGTCACAATTTTTCTAAGGATATCAAATTGGGACAAAAAGGGAAATTTTTTTTCCTTCGCAAAATTTTTGATTCCTTTTTCTTTTCTTAATTTTTTTTTTTAAATTACCGACAGTTGTAGTTTCACTTGTTATTGGCACAACAGTCGAAAAATTAATTCCTTTTTATTTAAAAATTTCAATTTTTTAATAGTTTAAAGAAAATTTTATTTTCTTATTATTTTTTTTATTTTATTTTTTTATTTTTATTTTGTTTTTTCTTATTTTTATTTTGTTTTCTTATTTTTATTTTGTTTTTTTTTATTTTAATTTTTGCTTTTTTTAATCTTTTAATTGAAAAGCAAAATAGGTATATTTCAATTTTTAACTTTTTATTTTGACTGTTTTTTGTATTATATATGCATTGAAGAAATGTTTGGAAACTTTTTTTTTTGAATCATGAAAAGAATTTATGTTTTTTATACAATTCTATTATGAAGTGTCGAAATTTCACAGTCCATGATTAGAATTATGATTAATTGAAAACATTCTCTTGTGCTACACGCTACACCTACGGTATTAAAAACATTCATGATTCTAAACACATATCGAGCGTTTATATTCTTTCATCTCAGGTAATACAATTTCATCGGGGTCATTCAACCTTGTCACGCATAGAAATGTAGTCTTTTTTTAAACATAAATCTCCGCGACTATATTTTTTTCCAATAGGAAAAAAAAATCCTGAAGAGGAATTTGTATTTTGTTTAATTTTTTTTTTTTTTTTTGCTTGCAAATATTTGAAATTTGTGACAAAAGGCGTTTTTAAGGCGCGTGTGCCTTGAATGCATGAGTGCATGTAAGGTTTACAGTGTGCAGGCGACTTAGCGCCAGTGACACCAAGTGCTGTGTACAAACAAACTACGCTTATTTGTTTGCGAAAATAAACGAGACCTGACAAAACTCTTCCTCGTTCTTTTCCACCCTTTTTCTTTTTCGGTCTCTTTTTTTTGCATTTATTTTTCTTGTTTTTTCTCTCTTTTCTTTTCTCTTCTTTTCTTTTCTTTTCTTTTTTGGCGAAATTCTTTTTTCGCTAATTTTCTGTTTCTTGTTTTTTCCACACATATTCCGCGCTGTTTCTTTTCTGTCAGCGGAATAAACTCGAGGCGAGAGAAAGAAAGAAAGATAAAAGTTTTAAGTTAGCGAGGCAGTGCAAGAAAGAAACAAATGATACGGTTGGATTCAGGCACTCTCACGACGAAGAGAAATAGGTTCGTGCGCAATTCTTTTGCCCCCCCTTTGGAATTCACTTATTCGCCGAATGCATAATTAAAAGTCAGCTTGAAGCGATTCGTACAATGTGTATAGTGTGTATGTATATATACAAAGTGCGCGTATAAAATCTTCCAAAGTTCAAAGTCGGTTTCGGGAATTCTTCTTTTTGTTCATTTTTTTATATTATGTAATTTTTGTAATTTTCATAAATTTTCTGTTATGAATTTTTATTCGTATGTAGTTTTACGCCTTTTTTCGAAACGAATACGAAATAAAGGTGAAGAGACGGAAATTGTAGTTTATTTGAAAATAAATCTTTTACCAATGGTAGATTGGAAAATTTTTCTTTAAATTATGAAGATAATTAGGAGAATCTGCAATATTTGGAGAATTTGAAGAAATATTGTAAAAACTTAAAGATTTTTTTTTTCGAAAATTTTACGCTAAAACTGTAAATATCAAGTAGGAATGAAAATATTTATACAAATTTAAATAATATAAACAAACCATTTTAAAAAAAAGTATTTAAAAATATTTAAAAAAATTTTAAATATTAAAAAAAAATTTTTAATATTTAAAAATATTTAAAAATATTTAAAAAAATTTTAAATATTAAAAAAAAATTTTTAATATTTAAAAATATTTAAAAATATTTAGAAAAATAAATTATAATGTTTCTTGTTTACATTCTTATGATTATAGTAATAAATAAAATAATTATTAATTACTATACAAGTAATTGTTTCTCTTCCATTTATTATTTTGCAAATTAAAAAATTTTTCTCATTTCAAATATAAACATCAATTTCATTTGATGAAAATATTTTATTGTAAAAATTTTTAATATACTAACAAAATTGTTTAATAATTAAGTTCAATGGGAAATTTTATTAAAAAAGTAGAATATTGTAATTTTTTCAAACCGTTGAATTAGGAAAAATTTTTTGAAAATAATTGAAAATTAAACGCAAATTTTATTAAATGCATTGAAAATAATAGAATGTTATTAATATTTTATTTTTTAATTATTTTCGAAAATGATTTTTAATTTCTGTGAAAAAGTTTATTAATTTTAAAAGTAATCGAATTCTCAGGATGAACATTATTATTTATGAAAATAATTTAATTGTTCCGAAGAATTTTATAAAAAAAATGTCAAACAATAGAATTTTTTTCGAAAAAAATATACAAATTCTATTTTTAATAATTAAGTTTATGTGTAATTTTTATATTTTTTTGGAAATAATTTTTTGAAAATAATTGAATTTTTATCTGAAATATAAAAACTTTTCTTTAACTATTCAATTTTATTGGTAAATTTCATTAAAATTGTAAAATATTAAAATTCATTGAATTAAGAAAAGATTTTGAAAATAATTGAAATTTTGCATTGAATTGTATTAAAATTTTCCAAAATAATTGATTTTTTGCGAACAATTTTATTATTTTTTAAAATAATGGAATTTTGTAATTAATTTTTTAAAAAATCTTGAAAATAATTGAATTTTGGCGAAGAATTTTGATATTTATAAAGATAATTGAATTAAGAAAATTGAATTTTGAAAATATTTGAAATTTTTCTATGAATTTTATAAAAAATTTTCGACAATAATTGATCTTTTAGGAAAAATTTTATTAATTTAAAAAAAATGGATTTTGCAATTATTTTTTAAAAAATTCTTGAAAATATTTGAATTTTGGTGAAAAATTTTGATATTCATAAAGATAATTGAATTGAGAAAAGATTTTGAAAATAATTGAAATTTCGCTTTGGATTTTGTAAAAAATTTTCGACAATAATTGATTTTTTGCGAAAAATTTTATTAATTTTAAAAATAATTGAATTTTGCAATGATTTTTTTAAAAATTCTTGAAAATAATTGAATTTTGCCGAAGAATTTTGAAATTTATAAAGATAATTGAATTAAGAAAAGATTTTGAAAATATTTGAAATTTTGCTAAGAATTTTGTAAAAATTTTTATTAATCTTAAAAATAATTGAATTTAGCATGGATTTTTTAAAACTTCTTGAAAGTAATTGAATTTTGAGCGAAGAATTTTGATATTTATAAAGATAATTGATTTATCTTTCTATACATAATTATCTTAATAAATATCATAATTCAATTAATTAAAAAAAATAAAAATTTCACAGAAATTCAATTATTTAAACTAGAATTTGTATAAATTAAAGAAAATTAACTAAAACATTTTTTTTATAAAATTCTTCACAATAATTCAATTATTTTTATAAATAACAAAATTCATTGAAAAAGTCCAATAATTTTGTACAGGTTTCAAATTGGAATCTTTGTAAATATAAATTTTTCATACTTTTAATTAAAAAATGTTTGAAACTAATTTTTATTTAAAAGGCTTTAATCAAAATTTTTTAAAATTATTTCAAGTTTTTTTTTTTTAAATGTATATTCAGTTGAAAAATTTCCCAATAATCGAAACTTCACGTAAAATTGAATCGTAAACAAATGGATTTTAAAATTCTTAAGAAAAACTTTTTGCAAAATTCCTATTTGATTTACAAAAGAATTTTATTTCAAAATTGTAGAAAATAATAATTAAAGAGAAATAACGGAAATAATTTTGAAGGAGTTAGAAGTTTTGAAGAATTTGAATTTCTACTAAAGGATAAATTAATAATGATTAAATATTTATTTATAATGAAGTCAGTGGTTTTTGAATAATTTTACTCTTAAGAAGTTCATAACTGTAATAGAACATTTTTTTTTAAAGTTAGTATTTAGTATTTTTTATTTATTAATTTTTACAGTGAATCAAAACTTTCTTTAGGATCAGAAAAGAAGTCGAAATTTAGTCCGGAAATCAGGGAAAACAAAATTTAATTTTTTTTCTTGCCATTCTTTAACCGTACATATAAATTCGCTTATCAACAATACTTTGCAATATTTTTTAATATAAAACATTAAGTTGCACACGATAATGAAATGTTGAAAATTTTTCTGTAAACTTTGTCCACATTGGTAAAATTGTTGAAAACACATGTCTATAAATATGATTGTAAAGAAGAGAGACCAGAAGTGACGAGGGGAAAAATAAGAAAAAGAAAACAAGAGATCTATTCAGTAAAAAACAATAAATGTCAAGAAAAGACAAATATACTCATTGAGCGGAGGATAATAAATTATTCATCGCGAAAGACTGACAGCTAACGCAAGCTATCGAGTACATCACTATCTTGTTCTGTAAATGCAATGGTGGCGCGCAATTTCTAAAGATGTTGCCAAACAGCTTTACTAGTCATCGCCTTCCCTATTTGGATTTTTGATTTATTTCCAATTTTAAAGCACACGAGAATTTTTTTTTCTTCTCCTTTGTTTATATATTTCAAGTCGTGTAGAAAAAAAAATTTTTTTTTGACCAGGGGGGAAGAATTTTTAGTTTCGCTCCTAACAAACATGGCGGTCTTTTCGATCAGCTGATAGTCTCTCTCTCTCTCTCTCACCTCGAATATTGAACAGCGAATAGAATTTCGATAGAATAAAATTTAAGAACAGTGTAAATAAATATAATTTAAATAGAATTGAAAAAATGTAGAATTGAAAAAATAACGTGAATTGAATAAAATTGAATTGAATAAATTCA
The DNA here is from genome assembly GCA_032873175.1 of Leptopilina drosophilae. Taxonomy (NCBI): domain Eukaryota; kingdom Metazoa; phylum Arthropoda; class Insecta; order Hymenoptera; family Figitidae; genus Leptopilina; species Leptopilina drosophilae. Next base: position 6,304,947 of record CM065483.1, read on the forward strand.
AGTATATTCCAAATTCGTTTTCACTTGGTAAATAAATACGAGAGAGAAAAAGAGGAAAAAGAAATAAAATAACAGGGGTGTATATATGATCGCACTTTGGCGAATGTCTCGAGAGCTTCTAGTCATAGAATGTGTGCGACGTCGTCCCCAAAGGCTGAAAATGGTCCTTAACGTGCTCTTAAGTTAGCCTGTCTTCATCTCTTCCCCTCTCGCTCCTCCATTCACGCATCACACTATTTGCCTTCTCTCTTTCGCCCTTGCTCGTGAAGAGTTATGCACCTCAGGTGCATAGGGTTCTGGGTAAACCGGAATGCAGATAACTACAGACTACGCGTCTCATGCTTTCGTTTGTACTATTTTTCGATCGGACATTGCCATTTATATACCGGCCTGCCGACTTTCAAGAAAAATTCACTTTCTACACCTCAAAAGAACCCTTAATCCATTTTCTTCTTTTTTTTCCGTTTCCTTCTTTAAAATAAAAAGCAATGGACTAAATACCAACTATTTCAACTTTTAAATTCCTTAAGAAATGGAAACGAAAAAATAAATTTCAGAAATATTGCATTGAACATAAAAATCCGAATTTTCTGTTCGTTATTAACATCTATTAATAATAATAATTAATAATAATAATAATAATAATAATTTCTAGATAAATTTTAAAAAAAGTTGATTGGAGAAATTGATGAAAAAATTTGCGAAGAAAATTATAAATAGATGAAAAAATTGATGAAATAATTGATGAAATAATTGATGAAATAATTAATGAAAAAATTGACGAAGAAATTGATGAAAAATTTTGTGAAGGCGATAAGAAATAGAGGAAAAAATTGATAAAAAAATTTGCGAATAAAATTATAAATAGATGAAAAAAATTGATGAAGAAATTGCTAAAAAAATTTGTGAAGAAAATAAGAAATAGAGGGAAAAATTGATGAAGAAATTGATGAAAAAATTTGTGAAGAAAATAAGAAAAAGAGATAAAAATTGATGAAAAAATTGATGATGATATTGATGAAAAATTTGATGAAGATATTGATGAAAAAATTTGCGAATAAAATTATAAATAGATGAAAAAAATTGATAAAGAAATTGCTAAAAAATTGATGAAGAAATTGCTAAAAAAATTTGTGAAGAAAATAAGAAATAGAGGGAAAAATTGATGAAGAAATTGATGAAAAAATTTGTGAAGAAAATAAGAAAAAGAGATAAAAATTGATGAAAAAATTGATGATGATATTGATGAAAAATTTGATGAAGATATTGATGAAAAAATTTGCGAATAAAATTATAAATAGATGAAAAAAATTGCTGAAAAAATTGATGAAAAAATTTGTGAAGAAAATAAGAAATAGAGGGAAAAATTGATGAAATAATTGATGAAAAAATTGATGAAGAAATTGATGAAAAAATTTGCGAAGAAAATAAGAAAAAGAGGAAAAAATTGATGAAATAATTGATGAAATAATTGATGAAATAATTGATGAAATAATTGATGAAAAAATTGATGATGATATTGATGAAAAATTTGATGAAGAAATTGATGAAAAAATAGTTGTTTTTTTTTTGGAAATATTGGATTTTGACTATAGTCTAATCGCTGTGGTGAAGAAAATTCCCTTAGGCGCAAGAAGATAAACTCGTCGTTTATATGCTGCAACACGTATAGTTAAACAGAAGAAAGAAAGAGTTGCGCCTCGTTACAGGATATAATAATCATAACACTTGGAAAATTTTGCTCGACATTCCTGAACTCTCGTTAACGCCTGTATATAGTCACGCTGGGTGAAAAGCTAACCTAAGCTTCCTACTATCTTTTTAAACTTATGGTAAAATCACCTTCCGCTCTTATATACCTCCCAGAGTTAACAAACCATGTCAGAGCGACGATTAATAAAAAATTCACGGCGATAAATAAACGAGTTGAAAAAATAGCCGACTATACCAAATAAAAAAAATACTTTAAACCCTTAAAAATATTGAAAAACATTTTAAACAATTTTGAAGGAATAAAAAATACTTTAAATAAATAAATAAATAAAAATACTATAATAATAAATAAAAAAATTAATAAATTTAAAATAATAAAAATACTATAATAATAAATAAAAAAATTAATAAATTTAAAATAATAAAAATACTATAATAATAAATAAAAAAATTAATAAATTTAAAATAATAAAAATACTATAGTAATAAATAAAAAAATTAATAAATTTAAAATAATAAAAATACTATAATAATAAATAAAAAAATTAATAAATTTAAAATAATAAAAATACTATAGTAATAAATAAAAAAATTAATAAATTTAAAATAATAAAAATACTTTAAACCCTCAAAAACATTTTTCTTCTTCTTCTTCTTCTCATTTGTATTTTACATTAAAAAAAATTATTTTTTAGATTAAAACAAATTAATTCGAAACTGAATATTTTGAATTTATTTTTCTTTTTTTCGTTAGTAATTTTCAAAAATACTTGAGGTGAATAAAAATTTCGTTCATTTGAACGTTCGAATAATCAAAAATCTTTAAACTATAGTCACAAAAATTTCTTTTAAATTATAAAATTTTTTCTCAAAAATATGATAAATTAAATTTCACAAACATTTTAACCAATTTCAAAAGAAATTAATATTGTTGCGCGTTTGAAATTTGAATCTGTTTTTACAGTTTGAAGTCAGTTTTTGTTTGTTTCTCAACTTTTTTAAAATAAATTTTCTTTTTTCAATATTTCGAATTTTAAAATTAATGGACTGAAAATTTATATGAAATATTATTTTAAATAATATTGACTTTATTTCGAGAAGATTTAATTAGAATTGTATTGGAAATAATAATAAATGAATAATAATTATTAAAATTTTTGTTTACTAATTGAATTCTTTATAAGGAAACTTTTATTAAATTAGTTGAATATCAAAAATCATTGAATTGGGAGAAATTTTTAAAAATAATTGAAATTTTGCAAGGCATTTTATTAATATTTTTGGAAAATAATTGCATTCTTGTGTTAAATATTATTATTTATGAAAATTAATAAAAAATCTAGGATTTCTGAAAAAATTTTAATTTTGTTTCGAAAGTAATTGACTTGAATTCTTTTGGGAAATTTTATTAAAATCGTAAAATATTAAAAATCAGTGAAGTAAGAAAATTTTTCGAAAATAATTAAAATTTAAGCATGAATTTTATTAAAATTTTTGGAAAATAATTGAATTGTTGTCATGAATACTATTTATTTATGAAAATAATAGAATTTTGCAATGAAAATTTTTACAAATTCCTGAAAATAATTAAATATTGTCAAAGAATTTTTCTATTTATTTCTAAAGCGAATCGAAAACTTGCCGACAATTTTTTTAATAGATTATTTTTGAAAATAATTGAATTTGTGGGATGAATTTTGTTAATTTTGAAAATAAATCAATTCTCGTGTTGAATATTGTTATTTATGAAAATAATTTAATTCTGCCATGAATTTTATTAAAATTATAGAAAATAATTGAATTTTGCAAAGTATTTTATTAAAATTCCTTAATATAATTGAATTTGGCAGTGAATTTTATTAAAATTCCTTAAAATAATTGAATTTGGCAGTGAATTTTATTAAAATTCCTTAAAATAATTGAATTTGGCAGTGAATTATATTGTTTTTTAAAATAAGTGAATTTTTGTGTTGAATATTGTTATTTATGAAAATAATTGAATTCTGCAATGAATTTTATTAAAATTCCTTAAAATAATTGAATTTTTATGAAGAATTTTGATTAGTTTTGAAAATAATTGAATTTTGCAATGAATTTCATTAGAATTTCTGAAAATAATTAAAAATGTAAATAAAATTTATTAAAATTCCTGAAAATTATTTGAATTTTATGCAAAGAATTTTATTAATTTTTCAAATAATTGAATTATTGTGATAAATATTGTTATTTTTGAAAATAATTGAATTCTGCAATGAATTTTATTAAAATTCTAGAAAATAATTGAATTTTGCAAAAATTTTCATTAATATTCTTTAAAACAATTGAGTTTGGCAGTGAATTTTTTTGAAATTCCTGAAAGTAATTGAATTTTTACGAAGAATGTTATTAATTTTAAATATAATTAAATTCTTGCTAAAAACATTGTTATTTATAAAAATAATTAGATTTTGCAATGAATCATTACAATTCCTGAAAATAATTGAAATTGTCAACAAAATTTATTACAATTTCTGAAAATAATTGAATTCTGCAATGAATTTTATTAAAATTCTAGAAAATAATTGAATTTTGCAAAAAATTTTATTAAAATTCCGTAAAATAATTGAATTTTAGACAAAGAATTATATTATTATTAAAAATAAGTGAATTCTTGTGTTGAATATTGTTGTTTATGAAAATAATTGAATTCTGCAATGAATTTTATTAAAATTTCTGTAAATAATTGAATTTTTACGAATAATTTTATTAATTTTGAAAATAATTAAATTCTTGTGAAAAATATTGTTATTTATAAAAGGAATTGATTTTTGCAATGGATTTCATTACAATTTTTGAAAATAATTGAAATTGACAATGAAATTTTTTAAAAATTCTGGAAAATAATTGATTTTTTACGAAGATTTTTATTAATTTTGAAAATAATTGAATTCTTGTTTTAAATATTGTTATTTATGAAAATCATTGAGTTTGGCAATGAATTTTAGTTAAATTCTTGAAAATAATTAAAGTTTCACGAAGAATTTTGCTATATATTAAGATAATTGAAATGTTGACAAGAAATTTTTTAAAAAATTTCGAAAATAATTGAATTTTTGAATAGAATTTTAATATTTATCAAGATGATTGATTTTTTTAAAGAATTGTTTGTTAGAATTTTTGAAATTAAAAACGGTTTTAATAGAATTGAAATTAAAATATTGAAAAAAATTCCTAATTAAAGATAGATAAATATAATATTTCTTTAATAACAGGATTATGTTATTAAAGAAAAATTATTCTCAGAAATTGAAATTTTGTTTTTCGTATTCATGGTAATTTTTTGATAAGGCAAACAAAACGGCAAAAAATCATTATTTTCTCATAAATACTGCTGGATTTTGTTATCACTGCGTTTGGACCACAAGTTTCGCTCGTTAGCAAAAATACTTTGCCATATGCATAATGGTAAACCGTGCGCTTAAAAATTAACCCTTTTTTCGCCCATATTTCGCCACTTGATCTCATTAAATAAATAAATAATTAAATTCTTTGCCCTTTTGTTTAAAAGCAAAATACTTCCATTTTTCCACAACGGAGAATTAAAATTGATTGTTGTGATTGAAAATGGAAAGAAAAATGTAGATGGTATAATAATCTGAATGGCATTCTGTTTGGGCCGCCTGCGACGGCTGGTCGCAATTATCGATACGATCGCGTCGCGTTGTGGAGTCCCTTCTCGTTTAAACGACGACAGAGAGGAACGGGGTCGATATCGTCCCCAGAAAATCACGACACTCAACGTCCCTAAACCTTTCGAGTGTATAACAAACATGTGCTGACTTTTCGGGTCCACAATCCAATTTGAAATACGGGAATGAGACAACCGATCTTTCTCTTTCTCTCTCTCTCTCTCTTTCTTCACAGGGCCTATTCTTTATACAAGTCCCGAAAAGTAAATCTGATTCTAATGTCATTCGTATTCGTTTGGCGTTACACGGACGTTGGTGAGGATTTACGTTGATTTGCTGGTCCCTCTCTCTCTCTCTCTCTCTCTCTTTCTATCCGAAAAGAAACGGGTTTCCGGTGAGAGAGAAAGAGAGAGAGAGAGTAAAAATTCTCTCCGCCCGCGAGAGAAATGTCTTTTCCGGACCGGTTTTATATTTATACGAAAGAGAGACATGTTCGTAAACGTATTGCTTACATGGTTTGTTTATCGAGAAGCGATGCACTAGGGGTCACGGATCTCCAAGGACTTCTCTCGCCTGTCAAGACATTAAGATGGATGGTAGAGACGAGTCATTATCGCACTCCTAATGGCTACCCTCCCCTTCAGTTCTTTTACGCCTCTTCTGACGTAATCCCATTATATACCCACGATTCTAGTATTCATTGGGAGGAATTTGTTTTATCAAGAAGTGGGATTTTTTTAACTGCCATCAGATAATTGCTAATGGTTTTTGATAATAATTCAACTGATTAGTATGCATAGAAAAATTGTCACATAGTTTCACTAAAAAGAAGAGGAATGTGAGACCTACTAAATCTTATAACAGAGACTTTTTTCTTTTTCTTTTTTTTTTTTTTTGGTAACATAAATAAAACTGTCCCATGTATCAAAGACGAAAGTATGTTGACATTCGACATGCAAATGACATTCGAGCTTGAAATTTATTGTACCCAAGGAAACATTGTCGTTAGTTAATTATTAATATATCCCTCTAATGGCTCTCTAAATACCAAATGTATTTTGATTTTAGAAATTTCTGATGCTAAAGTTCTGTTTGATGATATTTTTTTAGAATTATACTTCTACAGGCTTTGCAACTCTTTTTGTTTCACAAAGATTTTTTGTTATTTTTGTTATTTATGAAAATAATTAAATTCTTCCGAAGAATATTATTATTTATGAAAATAATTAAATTTTCCAATGAATTTTATTAAAATTCCTGAAAATAATTGAATTTGGCAATGAATTTTATCAAAATTCCTAAAAATAATTGAAATTTTAAGAAGAATTTTATTAATTTTGAAAATAATTGAATTCTGCAATGAATTTTATTTAAATTGCTGAAAATAATTGAATTCTGCAATGAATTTTTTTAGAATTCTAGAAAATAATTGAGTTTGGCAATGAATTTTAGTTAAATTCTTAAAAATAATTGAAGATTCACGAAGAATTTTGCTATTTATTAAGATAATTGAAATGTTTAAAATAATTGAATTCTTATGAAAAATATTGTTATTTATGAAAATTCCTTAAAATAATTGAAATTGACATTGAAATTGATTAAAATTCCTGAAAATAATTGAATTTTATGCAAAGAATTTTATAAATTTTTAAAATAATTGAATTCTTGTGTTAAATATGGTTATTTTTGAAAATAATTGAATTCTGCAATGAATTTCATTAGAATTCCTTAAAATAATTGAAATTGTCAATAAAATTTATTAACATTCCTGAAAATTCCTGAAAATAATTGAATTTAACAATGAATTTTATTAAAATTCCTGAAAATAATTGCATTCTTATGTTGAATGCTATTATTTATGAAAATAATTGAATATTTGTCTGGAAGATTGTCAAAATTTTCGTCTAATAATTAAATTCATTTAAGAAATTTTGTTAAAATCATAAAATATTAGAAATCAGTGAAGTAAGAAAAATTTTCGTAAATAATTGAAATTTTGACATAAATTTAATATTCAAAATTTTTAAAAATAATTGAATTTTGCAATGAATTTCATTACAATTCCTAAAAATAATTGAAATTGTCAATAAAATTTAATAAAATTCCTGAAAATAATTAATTTTTGCGAAGAATTTTATTAAAATTTCTAAAAATAATTGAATTTTCACAAAGAATTTTATTCGTTTTGACAATAATTAAATTCTGTTGAAAAATTTTTGTTGTTTTTAATAATAATTGAATTTTGCAATGAATTTCATTACAATTTCTGAAAATAATTGATTTTTTACGAAGAATTTTATTAACTTTGAAAATAATTGAATTCTTGTAAAAAATATTATTATTTATAAAAGTAATTGAATTTTGCAATAAATTTTATTAAAATTCCTTAAAATATTTGAATTTTAAGAAGAATTTTATTAATTTTAAAAATAAATATAAATTCTTCTGATGGATTTGATTATTTATGAAAATAATTGAATTTTGCAATAAATTTTATTAAAATTCCTTGGAATAATTGAATTTAACAATTAATTTTTTTTAAATTCCTAAAAATAATCAAATTTTTACGAAGGATTTTATTAATTTTGAAAAAAGTGTATTCTTGTTAAAAAAATTGTTTTTTTATAAAAATAATTGAATTATGCAAAAATTTTTATTAAAATTCTTTAAAATAATTGAATTTGTCAATGAAATTTATTTAAACTTCCTTAAAATAATTGAAATTGTCAATAAAATTTATTAAAATTCCTGAAAATTATTTGAATTTTATGCAAAGAATTTTATTAATTTTTCAAATAATTGAATTCTTGTGATAAATATTGTTATTTTTGAAAATAATTGAATTTTATTAAAATTCTAGTGAATAATTGAATTTTGCAAAAAAGTTTATTAAAATTCTTTAAAACAATTGAATTTGGCAGTGAATTTTTTTAAAATTCCTGAAAGTAATTGAATTTTTACGAAGAATATTATTAATTTTAAAAATAATTAAATTCTTGCTAAAAACATTGTTATTTATAAAAGTAATTAAATTTTGCAATGAATCATTACAATTCCTGGAAATAATTGAAATTGTCAATAAAATTTATTAAAATTTCTGAAAATAATTGAATTCTGCCATGAAATTTATTAAAATTCTAAAAAATAATTGAATTTTGCAAAGAATTTGATTAAAATTCCTTAAAATAATTTAATTCGGCAATGAATTTTATTGAAATTCCTGAAAATAATTTTAAAACAAAAATTTTTTTATTTTTAATAAATTTCTGATGCTAAAGTTCTGTTTGATGATATTCTTTCAGAATTATATTTCTGCAGGCTTCGTACTCCTCTTCTTTTACAAACTTTTTTCTCATCTACTTACTTTTAAAGAGAATACAAAATTTTTTTTCTTTCAAGACTATAAAAAAATGATAAAACTATAAAGTGAACAAAGAATTGAGAAAAAAAATTGATTTGCGGATATGCAAGGACGAATAAAGAAGGAAAACGGATACGAAGAGAGGAGAGAATGAACAACTGTGGGGTCTTTGGTGCCCCCCTGCGGTGAGAAGCTATCGCGGTTACATGCATTTTTCTCGAGTAATAACTTGTAACGCCTAGAAAGAGAAAGGAGAGATAAATATGAAAGAAAGAAAAGAGACACGATTGATAGATCGTCTAACATTCGGTTTTCCCTGTAAAAGGCTCTCTCACGTATATCTCCTTATGCGCATGCAATTTGCTTTCAGCGCCAAGACACTGCTATTCACCAGAGTTAATAGCGATCTATGAAGAAGGGCTCACCGATTGATTTCAAGAATTTCCATCAGAAATATTTTCTCAATTTCCGCCGCGCTATTAATTTTCACCAACATTTTTCTTCTTCATTAGAAAATTTTAATTTTTAATTATATATAAAAAAATATAAAAAAATAAAAAATTACAAAAAAATAAATATAATATAAATAATAATATGCAAATATAATAATAATATATATAATATATATTAAATATAATATGCAAATAATTATAATGCAAATAATTACAATACAAATTATTATAATACAAATAATTATAATACAAATAATTATAATAGAAATAATTATAACAGAAATAATTATAATAAAAATAATTATAACAGAAATAATTATAATACACATAATTATTATACACATAATTATAAAACGAATTATTACAATACAAATTATAATAATACAAATAATTACAATTGTAGACAAAGGGAAAAAAATCGAAGTGAAGGAATCAGCTGATCGGAAAGACGGCGGCCATGTTGTCAGGGAGGAGTCTTGGTGTAATTTCCTCCTGGGGTTTCAAAAAAAAAAAATTCTTTTTTCCTCTTTTAATTGTCCTGGTAATAATTTAGCAATTAAAGTGTTTATCGAATTCGGATCGGCAAGCGCTCGTTAAAATGGCGCGACAATAATCTTACCTCTATACACCAACCGGTCAAGTATATAACGATTACGAATGAGCGGAACGAAGATATTTCGGGGTGAGGCGACAAAATATCCGTGGAACGTGTTGGTAAAAACGCGTCGACTCCCTTCGCAACGATTGCTTCTGCAGCGCTTTTATGAACTCGCCTCGAATTTCTCACACTCTTTCATAAGCAGAAATATTCGGCAATTTTTGAAAATTTTTGGGGCAATTAAAAGAAACTTTTTGTTTGCTATTCAACATTTTTTTCTTTTTCTAAAAAAATACTTTTTTTTACTAAATTTGTCATCTTTATTGGTAAAATAAATTTTTTCTAATCGTAGAAATCTTTTTTTATTAAAGAAATCTTCTCTGATGGAGGAAATCTTTTCTTATTAAAGAAATCTTTTCTGCTGGAAGAAATATTTTCTTATTAAAGAAATTTTTTCTGCTGGAAGAAATCTTTTTTGATGGAAAAAATCTTTTCTAATGGAAGAATTCTTTTATCGGTATGAAGATAATTTTATCAAAACTAAAGCATAAAAAATGAGTGATGAAAGAAAATAATAATAAATAATAATAAATAATGATAATAATAATAATAAATAATAATAAATAATAATAAATAATGATAATAATAATAATAAATAATAATAAATAATAATAAATAATAAATAATAATAAATAATAATAATAATAATAATAATAATAATAATAATTCAGCAAATAAGAAAAATTGTAGAGAATAAAAAGAGAATTACATTCGTAAAGAGTAAAATTAGAACTAGAGAAGAGTAGAGAGCGAGTTGATTGTAATTGCACCAGTTTTTCTTGCAGTGCAAGATGGGCTTTGTGTAAACACGAACTTGCTCTAATTAAAAGAGATCAAAACATAGTCCTTGCACTAGAGAAGAAAAGAGAGAAAATAAAAGAGTGGGGAGAGAGTTGCAAACTACCCACCCAACCTTTTCCTACCTAGGGAACATGACAGACACGTTTGGTTGGCATACATTAATAAGCACACACACCCCCCCACTCTTTCTCAACTTCTCGAAACTTTAGATTACATTCGGACATAAGATAGATGCAAGCACTACTAATTGCATCAGCATACTCGTTTGCTATATCAAACACTGTGCACCTGACTATGGCAAAATTGCTAAAAATCTACCATTTTCTTCGAAAATTCTTCCATTATGATCAAAACTTCAAACTTCGTTATAATAAATACAATAATAAATTAAAAAAAAATAGCTACACTGAAAAAAAAATTTATTTGATTCAAATAATCGATTATTTGACTATTATCAAATAAATATTTACTTGAATCAAATAATTTTTATTTGAATCAAATAATTTTTATTTGAATCAATTAAATAATACTTGCTTCAAATACTGAAATATTTGATTCAAATACAATTTATTTGATTCAAATAAAAATTATTTGATTTTAAATAAAAATTATTTGATTCAAATAAAAATTATTTGATACAAATAAATATTTATTTGATTATAGACAAATAATCGGTTATTTGAATCAAATAAATTTTTTTTTCAGTGAATATTTTTTAAAAGTGACTGGTGTAACTTTTGAAAAGTTTTACTATAACTTTTTAGAAACGAATTATAAAAATAGTTTAGCGAAAAATAAAATTTGAAATCTCAAATCGAGGTCAATAATTGAGATTCTAGTTAAATTGCCTTGAGGTGAGCAATTACAGATGAGGCGTTTCATATAAATCTTGGTGTGTTTTTTTTTATAACAAGATGAAAAGGCGTGTGTCGCGCATGGTTGCGGACACGAAACAACGCACACAAGTAATTTTTTTTTTCTAATCATGAAATCAAACACACTCGAGCAGCTAAATAGTCTTCTATATTACAAACGCGGTTTTGACGATCCACCTATATAGCGGCAAAAAGGAAACGAGTAAAGTCTTTTTAAAAGCTGGAGGCGCGAGGCACATCTCTTGTACCGCACGGACAATTTAGCGCGATTACGTTATGCGATTCTAAGTGGCTCCCTCAAGCGAAGGATTGTTTCTCGCCGCTCAACAATGAGCACAACCGCACACACAGTTTAACGTTAGCAGCTTCTCAACATTTTCCACTTTAGTTATTTTTCATTCCTTTTTTTTCGAATATATACTTTGATAGTTCTATTAACATCAAATCTATATTTCAAAAACTTACTTTTTTTTTAAAGTTTAAAAGCGATTTTCTCACTTTAAAAAAAAATCATTTTCATTTATAGAAGGCAGAAATGAATGCTTGACTTGCGTTGTGACTATATTTTTCTTGGTTTGATACCTGCGACATTTATTCGTCGTTAAAGAGGATTTATCGTTGTCTCAGGCGCGTTCTCTCGCACGTCCCTCTAAGTCTTTTCTTTACGCCGCGCATTCGTACCCACATCCAAAGAGAGAAAGAGAGAGCCCCTCGGCATATGCTCTCACGTATATATAATTGCTGTAAATTTCAAGCGTCGCATTTTATCTTGAATATTAATTGAATCGGGGCTCGACTCCGCCGCCAAAGGTTTTTGCTTCTGTCTGCGCGTAATATCCTACTGCGCTCGATGACAGAAAGAATGAGATGCGCCATCCAATTTATGCACCTTTATGTGAAACAATAAACGCAATTTTTCTCTTTCTTCTAAAATTACATGCGCGGAAAAAATAATACATTTTTTTTTCTTTTTATCATTATTATAACGATAACCCAAACAAACCAGATATTAGGGGATGTTTTTACGACTTCTTTTCTGCAATAATGGTCAAATTAACTTTTGGTTTCTCCTCTGTAAACATTTTGTTGCGGTAAGTGTGCGTACTTTAGTATATTACCTCTTGGCTCGTAACAACAAAACTTTTAAAGTTCCAAGAGATATAAAAATTGCGACCAACCAATAAATCAAGCTCTATCACTTGAACATTTCATGTGGTTGCTGCTCCGCTCTTCATCATTGGCTAACCGCATTTTCGTCATTATATTTGAATTCGAAGATTTAAAAATAGGAGCAAGAAACTATATATTGCCACAGGTCAGGGAATTGAGAAAAAAGTCAGTTAAAAGTGCTGGAAAGGACAAACTTTTTACAACTCGTAAGAAATACTTGAATTTTTCTTTTTACGACATTGAACAAGGTATTGAAATTAGCACGAATTCTAAACATTTAATTTTTTTAATTCCTACCAACGACTTACAAGTTTGTAAAATTAAAAAAAAATCCTCAAAATACTATAAAGAAGCGTAAAATCTTGAACGAAGAAGTAAATTTAAAACATCCTCAAAATTCTACAAAGAAGCGAAAAATCTTGAACGAAGGAGCAAATTTACCTGCGGCGATAATCAGTCTTCTTGAATCTCCCCGTAAAGTTTGTGTCAATAAGAGATCGAAATAATTCCAATTCCCGGAGAAAGGTACATTGGAATGCAACAACAACGGAACAAGTGAGGGGGTTGAATTTATTATCGAGCATGTTAACAAAGACACTCGCGATGACTGTGCGATCCTCGAGACACGGTAGAGGCGTTTCTATGTTGTTACGTTACTGTATAAATTAATTCCAACGAATAACGCGTGCTTTCCATTGAATAGAGAAATTATAAATAAAAATTCCACTGTTCAATTTTTTTTTGAATAATTTATAACCGTTCCAAGAATATCAAAATGGAGACAAAAAAAAATCGTATTCTTGCATTGAAAATCCAATATGACGGAAGAATTTTATGCAAAATCACTTTAAAAATCATTACACGGATTCCGTTATTTTGAATTTTGGAAATCTAACACCGGATTCGTCATCAGCGACCCCAAAAATCCCCGAGTAGCGAGTTTCAACTGTAAATTCCATCAAATCTTCCAAACTCGTCCGCCATTTTGGATCCATTTTGTATTTTTGAAATCTGACTTCAGATTCGTAATCAGCGACCCCAAAAACCCCCGAGTAGCGAGTTTCAAGCGAATATAAATAGTTTTCAATTTCGTCATCCGCCATATTGGATCCGCCATTTTGAATTTTTGGAAACTGACGTCGAATTCGTAATTAGCGACCCCAAAAACCCCTGAGTAACAAAATTTAGACAAATTTAACAATATTTTCGTAGTATTTTCCCGAGTAACGAATTTCAAGCGAATCCAAGTAGTTTTCAATTTCGTCATCCGCCATATTGGATCCGCCATTTTGAATTTTTGGAAACTGACATCGAATTCGTAATTAGCGACTCTAGAAACTTCTGAGTAACAAAATTTAGCCAAATTTAATAATATTTCGGTATTTTGAAATATAGTGACCCAAGCTTCAGTTATTTTTAAACTAATTTTTAGTAGAAATAAACTTTTAAGAAACGTAAAATGGAATTAAACATTTCAAGATGGAGGAACAAACTTGGCGTCAAATATGAAGTAAAATTTGAAACATTTGGTCACTATATTAAAAAAATACCAAAATGTTATTGAATTCGCCTAAATTTCGCTACTCAGGAGTTTTTGGGATAGACAGTTAAAAATGTAATGTTAGTTTTCAAAAATTTAAAATGGCGGACCTAATATGGCGTCAAATATGAAGTAAAATTTGAAACTTTTGGTTATTTTATTCAAAAAATATTAAATTTTTATTGAATTCCCCTAAATTTTGCTACTCGGGGGTTTTTGGCTTAGAAAATTGAGAGTTTAATGTTAGTTTTCAAAAATTCAAAATGGCGGACCAAATATGGCGTCAAATATGAATTAAAATTTTAATCTTTTGGTTATTTTATTCAAAAAATATCAAATTTTTATTGAATTCCCCTAAATTTTGCTACTCTGGGGTTTTTGGGTTAGAAAATTGAGAATTTAATGTTAGTTATCAAAAATTCAAAATGTCGGACCTAATATGGCGTCAAATATGAATTAGAATTTTAATTTTTTGGTCTCTGTATTCAAAATATCAAAATTTTATTGTATTCGGCTAAATTTCGTTACTTGGGGGTTTTCGGGGTCGCTAACTGCGAATTCGATGTTAGTTTCCAAAAATTCAAAATGGCGGACCTAATATGGCGTCAAATATGAACAAAATTTGAAACTTTTGGATACTATATTTAAAAAAAAATACCAAAATTTTGTTGAATTCGCTTAAATTTTGTTACTCGGGGCTTCTTGGGGTCGCTAATTACGAGTTCAATGTTACTTTTCAAAAATTTTCAATTAAAAACACGAAAATTGAAATTAAAAAAAAGCCCTCGACGAGTTTTGAATTTTTGGAAAATACCCAGTGATATATCCCGAATGACAAGAATTTTCGCAGGTAGAGCATAACACTTGAGGGTTTAAAATTGGTTCCAGTGAACTGTGTGCGAGATTTACGACGAAATTCGAAAAAAAGAAATTTATTTAATGCCGAGTAGAAAAAGAAAATTGCACGTATACAAATCGTTTCCAATCGTTCGCTCGCTCTTCTTTTTCAATGCAATGTTGTAAGTGGCGCAAAAGTTCTTGGACTGGCCTAATAAAGAAGATTGTCGATTGTATCAACTGGTGAGACATAGTGGACTGACAATTTCACCGGATGGCCCAGCCGCGCAGAGTTCACCAGGCATGTAACGAACTGACAAAGATTCAAGTTTTCGATACTGTACGTTTTGGTAAATGCACCAGGCGAGAGTCTCTCTCTCTGGACACAACGAAGTCTCAGTGTCTCGTTATATTCATTGGACAAAGATGAAGACGACGAGGACGACGAGGCATCTGTTCAGCCGAAATCTTCAACGAGGAGGAGGACTCTTTGACTCCAAATAGAAACCGTTAGCGTTGAGATACCATCGCTCGTCTCTCTCTCTTTTTCATCTTCTTTCTCTCTTCTTATCTTCTCTCTTTTTTCTCTCCTTATTTTTGTTTTTTGTTTGTTTTTTTTTTGGTTTGTTAATCTTGAAGTGTTTTGAAAAGAGGTTCGAAAATTGTTACGGAATGTTTCTAATTGTTAGGAGAAGATTCAAATCGTTAGGAAAAGATTCAAATCGTTAGAGAAAGTTTCAAAACGTTGCAGAAAAATTCAAATTGTTCTGAAAAGTTACAGAAAATTTTAGAACGTTGCAGAAAGTTTCGAATCGTTACAGAAAGTTTCAAAAAGTTTTAAAACGCGACAAAAAGTTTCATAACATTCCTTAAAGTTTTAAAACGTTCCAAAAAGTTTTAAAACGTTCCGGAAAGTTCCCAAACGTTGCAGAAAATTTCAAATTCTTATAAAAAGTTACACAAAGTTTCAAAACGTTACAGAATGTTTCAAATCGTTATAGATAGTTACCAAACGATGCAGAACGTTTCAAAACGCTACAGAAAGTTTCAAATCGTTAGAGAAAGATTCAAAACGTTTTAAAATGTTATAGAAAGTTTCAAAACGTTTCAGAAAATTTGAAAACGTTACAAAAAGTTTGAAAACGTTACAAAAAGCTTCAATACGTTACTGAATGTTTTAAATCGTTACATAAAGTTTCAAAAATTTTCAAACGTTACAAAAAATTTCAAAACGTTCCTCAAAGTTTTAAAAAGTTACAAAATGTTTCAAAACGTTCCAGAAAGTTTCAAATTCTTATAAAAAGTTACACAAACTTTCAAAACGTTACAGAATGTTTCAAATCGTTCCAGAAAGTTTCCAAACGATGCAAAAAGTTTCAAATTCTTATAAAAAGTTACACAAAAGTTTCAAAACGTTACAGAATGTTTTAAATCGTTATAGAAAGTTTGCAAACGTTCCAGAAAGTTTCGAAACGTTACAGAAAGTTTCAAATCGTTAGAGAAAGTTTCAAATCGTTAGAGAAAGTTTCAAAAAGTTTTAAAATGTTAAAGAAAGTTTCAAAACGTTTCAGAAAGCTTGAAAACGTTACAAAAATCTTCAGTACGTAACAGAATGTTTCAAATCGTTACAGAATGTTTCCAAACGATTCAGAGAGTTTCAAAACGCTACAGAAAGTTTCAAATCGTCAGAGAAAGTTTCTAAAAGTTTCAAAACGTTATAGAAAGTTTCAAAACGCAACAGAAAGTTTCAGAACGTTACAGAAAGTTTTAAAACGTTTCAAAAAGTTTCAAAACTTTACAGAATGTTTCAAGAAGATGTATCGAATCCCTGAATCTTGACGAGGACTTGAATTTTCAAATGGAAAATCATCCAATTTTCGTATTAGGCGAAAGATGACACAAACGAGGCACCGGTATTTTGCCCGTCAGCAATATTCGCATGTAAACGCAGTAAATAGTCGTAAGAGGTTGGCAATAATAGTGTGGCCAGAAGAACGCTCGTGCGCCCAGTAGGTGTAGAAGAAACGCATTCCTATATAAAACATTCTATAGGTTCTCAGATAATTATCTCTCTGCGTCCGAGAGCTTGGCAGACGCCTCTCTTTCCCTGGTGTCTGGCGTGTCCCTCCGCTGAGAGACGGTAAATGCAAAATTTTCACTTTAAAGGAATTTCTGTTTATTATCCTCCAATTATGCCACTATTTTCGAAATTCCCTGCTCTCTTCGTCCCCGTATTGTACGAAGATTTCTGAAAATTTAGGACTTTTATTTTCTCCTCATTGGTGCTGCGTCTGAATCTGAATTAGCGCTGATTCGTTTACCAATTTGAATTAGTAACATTTTTTTTACTAATTTTTAGTAGTTTTTTTACTAATTGCTAGTAGAAAATTATGAATTCAATTAGTAGACTGTATTTTTTACTATTTCAAATTAGTAAATTTTCTACTAATATTTAGTAAATTTTCTACTAATTTTTAGTAGTTTTTTACTAATTGCTAGTAGAAAATTACTAAATCAATTAGTTGAACGTATTTTTTACTATTTCAAATTATTAAATTTTCTACTAATAATTAGTAAATTTTCTACTAATTTTTAGTAGTTTTTAACTAATTGCTAGTAGAAAATTACTAATTCAATTAGTTTAAGGTATTTTTTACTATTTCAAATTAGTGAATTTTCTACTAATAATTTATAAAAAACTACTAAAAATTAGTCAAAACAGTTACTAATTTAATTGGTAAACGAGTCCGCACTATTTTATTAGTAGAAAATTACTAATTAAGATTTAGAGAATGGAAAATTGAAACAAATTATTTTCTGTTCATTGGTGAAAATTTAAATCAGAAATTATTTTCTGTCCATTGCTGGAAAATTAAAACAGAAATTATTATCTGTTCATTGGTAAAGTATTTAGAAAAGTGATTTCCAAAGTGGAAAAAGAAAACAGTGACAAATTGTAGCTAATTCTAGTGAAAATTTTACAATTTGATTTAAATGTTGGAATGTTTTTTGGATTTGGATGTCCATACTAGAATTGTAGACTTAATTATTAAGAATCGAGGCTTCATTGGAACCTTAAGATCGGCATATGGCAATTCGGGTGGTCTTGGAGAGAGAAAAAGAGAGGGAGAGAGAGAGAGAGAGAATTCTCTTCTCTTTTTCTCTCGGTGTGCTCGTGTCGTGTCCTTCGCTATCCTGAACCTCCACGCAAAACCCATCCCTCCCCCTCCCCTCTCCACTTACAACCGTATCAGCGGCGACCGTGCGCTGCCGATGCTCTCGCCGCGTAGCTCGTTTAATGTCAAAAACATTGCGATTTTATCACCCCTTTCAATTAACTTAACAATATGCCAGATACACAACAAGAGATAGGCAATAGTTTTACATTCAAAAGCGCTGCAACTCATGGCAGGCGAATGATTACTCAAGTGAAAGTTTTGTCCATTTTAATATATGTGAAAACAAACTCTGGAGCGAGAGCGCATTTGGAATGACGACGCGCGTTCTTTTCAACAATTGGACTTTTTTTTTTATTTTGTTTGGTCCACAATTCCAATTGTAATGTCACTGTTTGTGGTTATTTGACTTTTTTTGCGGTTATTTTTTGCCCTTTGGGAGACTTTAGGATTCTTTAGGATTCTTTAGGATTTTCTTTTAGGATTAAAAAGAAATTGAATTATATTAATCATAGGATTGTCATTTGGTTATAGATGATGGTTTTTTTTTTTTTTTTTTTTTTTTTTTTGAGAAAATGGGGAATAAAGATGATGAATGCGATAGTGCGTTAGGAGTGCATATGCGTGAATCAAGTCGCACGAAGAAGTGTATAACGTTACGTGGAGTTAATAAACCCAGGGGTCGAGTCCTGGAACACGTCTCTCTCTCTCTTTTCTTATTTCTCTTGGGTTTATCTCCTCCGCCGCACTACCGCCCCGTGCTCTCATCTACGGAGTCTGACCACAGACCTCATCTTCCTTTCCCTCTTTCCTATCAAGCCCTCTTTTTCTTTTCTGTGGAGAAAAAGAGAGAAAAAGAGAGAAAAAAGAGAGAAAAAAAGAAAAAAGAGAGAAAAAAAGAGAAAAAAGAGAGAAAAAAGAAAAAAGTGGAAAAAAGAGAGAAAAAGAGAAAAAAGAGAGAAACAGGGAGAAAAAGCGAAAAAAGAGAGAAAAAAAGGAGAAAAAGAAAGAAAAAAGAGAGAGAAAGGAAGAAAAAAGATAGAAAGGAGGAAAAAGAGAGAAAGGAGGAAAAATACTCCTTTTTCTCCCTTATGAGCGCCCTTCATACGCGCTATGAAAAGAGTAATTTTTCTCTCCCATGTTTTCCATGATGATCAGGGGGGGGGGGGAAGGAAAAATATTTTTATATATTGCATGAGGTCAGTCGTTAATGAAACATTTCCTGTTTCATTGGCCTTTCATTCATCAACGCGGTGCGATTACTCATATATATGCCGCGGCGCTATAAGCGCACAATTGCATTGAACTCGAAGTTGATGCTCATCGCTTCAAATGGCAGTCATTCTAATACCGTTTTAATTAACGCATTTGTTGTTTGGAATTCTGTCCAAGTAGCTAATAATTGATGATTACTGATTACAATCTAATGTAACAATGTCGGTAACTGTTGGTAAGTGCCGGTAACTAATTCCTGTAATAGTTCTGCAAAAGTTTTATAAAAATAATGGTAAAGAATAATGGCTAAAGACCCATAAAATAAAACAAAAATTAAACATAAAAACTTGAGAAAAAAACTTAATAAAACTTAAAGTAAAAAAAAATTAAAAATTAAAAAAAAATAAATAAAAAAAATTTAAAAAAAAATAAATAAATAAAAACTTATGGAAATTATGAAATTGCCGCAGGGTAAGGGAATTCGGAAAAAGTAGAATTTCTCCGAGAAAAGTCAAGGGTTTTTATAGAAATTAATGGCAAAGCAATTAAATTAAAAATTAAATGTTTGAAATTTATTAATTTTGGATTTTTTTTCTGTTTCAGGTATGTATTTTTTGGGTAATTTGACTGAGAGTTATCTGGGAAATTATTGTGAGTATAAAAAAAGTATTAAAAAAACTAGAAAATTACTAAATTAGATTATTAAATTAAATATAATAATAATAAAAATAATAATAATAATAATAATATTAATAATAATTTTAATTATTAATTATTAAATTATTAAATTTATTAGGAATTCCAAACGACAACCTTCAATTTTTCTATTTTTGCGAGAATAATTGTATTTTGAAAAATTCTTTCACAAAATGCAATTATTTTTATAAATAATATTATTCATCAGAAGAGTTCAATTATTTTTAAAATTACTAAAGTTCTTCACTGAAATCCAAATATTTTCGAAAATTTTATTAAAATTTATGGCAAAATTTTAATTATTTTCGAAAAATTTATTAAAATTCATGGCAAAATTTCCATTATTTTCAAAAATTTGTCTGAACTTAATGATTTTTAATAAATAAAATTTCCCTCAGAATTTAATTACTAAATAAAAATTATGATAAAATTCTACACAAATAATCAATTATTTTTCCAAAAACTAAAAAATTCCACAGGGATCCAATTAATAAAAATTGCATTTGCATAAATTTTTTCGAATAAAATCGATTGTTTGAAACTTTTTTTATTATAAAACTCTTCGCAATAATTCAATTACTTTCAGAAATAATAATATTCATCCGAAGAATTAAATTATTTTCAAAGATAATAAAATTCTTCATTGATATTCAATTATTTTCAAAAAAAATTCGTGGTAAAAATTTTCAAAATTCGTGGTAAAATTTCAATTATTTTCAAAAAATTTTCTTAATTCAATGACTTTCAATACTCTCCAATTTTAATAAAATTTTGCTAAAGAATTAAATTATTAAACAAAAAATTTAATAATACTCCAAACAAATATTCATAATTATTTTCCAATAAATTTAAATTTTACAGGAATTCAATTATTTAAACTATATAATTTGTATAATTTTTTTTTTAAATATTCAATTGTTTGGTTTTTTTTTAAATTCTTCGCAATCATTCAATTATTTTCGTAAATAATAAAGCTCTTTGCAGAATTTTAATTATTTTGAATGAAATTTCAATCAAATTCCTTGAAAGACTTAATTTTTTATGTATTCAATAAAATTTTTAACTTGTATTTAAATAATTTGAATTCTCGTAGAATTTTCTAATAATTGCATTTAAAGTTTTAAAGAATAGTTGAATTTTGGAAAATTTAGCGATAATTGCAATTTTTTGAAATAATATTGAATTTGGTAAAGGTATCAAATATCTTTGAAATTTTGAATTTTTCATACTTTAAATTAAAAATTCTATAGTAGTTAATTTACTTCATAAAGCTTAATCGAAATTTTTTAAAATTATTTCAATTTTTAATTTTTTAACATGATTTGTAGAAGAATATTTATAAATGGTAGAAAACGCTGACAAAAGAGACTGAATTGAAATCTTGAAAATAATTTTTAGTCCGTTTCTTCCTATTTTGCAATGAGATTCTAGTCATTGAATTTAAAACGGTTTAAATTTGAATATTGTGAAGAATTTTAATTTCTACGAAACTGTGACTACTTTTTAGAGTAAATTTTGCTACGTTCGTAGCAACATTTATTCATTTTTTACGAATATATTTTTTGAACGTAGCAAAATTTACTCAAAAAGTATAGTCAAAGTTGTAACAGAAGTATTTTATTATAAAGGTAGTAAAAGTCTTCTCCACACTGAAAAAAAAATTTATTTGATTCAAATAACCGGTTATTTGTCTATAATCAAATAAATATTTACTTGAATCAAATAATTTTTATTTGGATCAATTAATTAGTATTTGCTTCAAATACTGAAATATTTGATTTAAATACTGAAATATTTGATTCAAATACAATTTATTTGATTCAAGTAAATATTTATTTGATTATAGACAAATAATCGGTTATTTGAATCAAATAAATTTTTTTTTCAGTGCATTTGTTAAGGAAATTTGCAAATAAATGTAATAGAAATTTTCGTTTAGTATTTTAGTATCTCATCATTTTTAGAGAGAATCAGACTTTATTTTTTAAAGGCAGCGAAAAAGTTAACACTTTGTCTGTAAATCAGAAAAAAGTCAGAGTCGGTACACCCAGAGAAATGATTTATTTGAATTAAATAAAATTTATTTGAAACAAATAAAAAAGGATATTTGTCACAGAACCAACTAAACTTTTATTTAGCTCAAATAATATTTTTTATTTGAATTAATATATTTCGTTTAAATATCCATTTTTATTTGAATGAAAAGTATTTTATATTTTCTTTAAATATATTTTATCTTTAGAGCAAGTAAAAAACACTTTTCATTTTAATAAATCCTGTAAGCATTCTGAAATATTAAAATTCACTTATAACCTTCAAATAAATTTAACAATCACAATCACTAATGAAACTCTTAATATTCATTAAAATAAATGTTTATTTTTATAAGAATATTTGTTAAATAAACTCAGATCTTCTCAGGCATTTTACTTTACATTTCAACTTCATATGCAAAAGTCCACTGTCATATTTTTCTCACAAATTCTCAAATAAGACACTAAAATGTAAATGAAATCACATTCAAGTCTGTTACTTTGTACTAATTTAAATTTTCACTTAAAAAGAAAAATTCTGTACTTAAAATAATGAAAGTTGTTAACTATTCATAATGAATGAATCTTTTATACTTATACGCGTTAAACTGTTAAAAGCAAAACATCTCATTGTTTTACTATAGTAATGCAATATGCGCAGGCGTCTACTTATAAGTCAAACAAACATTTATTTGAATCAAATATATTTTTTATTTGCTACAAATATACTTCTTCCTAAATTGCAAATGTATTTCTTTATTTTAGATTACTAAGTACATTTAATTGAAATAAATATTAGTTTATTTATTTTGAATAAAATATTTATTTCCAACAAATAATTTTTTTTAAATATACACTTTTAGTTAAAATAAATAACTTTTTTCTCTGGGTGTAAGTGTTGGTAAATGATTTTTGTAATTTTTTTCTATTTTCGAATTTACTTTCTGAATTAGTCTATAGCCAGGATAGAAAGTGTTTAGCTATAACGTCAAAGTTATTGGAATTTGTATTGTTCGGAAAAATATAACTTCTTTTATCTCAAAGACGCCGGAATGTCTAAGGACGGTAGAGTGCGAGTCTCCGTACATAAAATCTCCTAGTTAGAAATAAAACACCTATGAATATACATTGGCAACGCTAATGATTTACATACGGCGTGTATATACATAAACACACTTACAAACACAAAAACACTCACATACTTTGTGTGTATATTCACATTGCGTGTCTTATTCTACACCTGTTGCGTGTGTTGCATTTATGCAATAGAACCCGAGTATACATATACTACATTTTCCATTGACACTTTCATCTCTGATTGCTCTTTGTTAGAAAGAATCGTAGGAGACATAACTCGTAAATCAATGCACGGTGTTATACAGTTCCATATGTATATTTATGAAATATAACCTATTACTGCGAGAGATATTAAAAGCAGGTAATCTCTAAGCAAAATGTATAATATCTAGTTGGCCTTATCCTTGTAGGACTAATACGTCGCGCACACACATATGTATATGGAAAATTGTCATGTTTTATCAATATAACACACAACGAAACGGATATGTACCGTTGTCAAGTCTTGTTTTAATGCCTGTCGCGGGGAAACGAGTTTTAAAAACATTTTTTTTTTGTTTCTTAACTGGACATACCAAACTTGACGTGTATGCAACAATATTTTATAAAACCCGTGTTGAAATTGGCATAAACTCTCTTCTCGCCTTGGTGGACACGAACATTTACTCAATTGTAACCTGACACGTTTAATGAAGCTCGGCTATATCTAATCTCGAATAAAAAGAAAGCAAATAAATAAATGTGTTTTGTTTGTTTTGAAAACAAATTACATATGTAGATGCAATAAGCTACTTGACTTGAGATAAATTATTTACAGATACAATAGAATATGGTTAATGTTCGTAGACTATAAATGTTTTTAATTTTTTGTCGTCATTCGAAGTTTACTGCTTTCTTTAGGTTTTGCATCATTATTAGCATCATTATTAGCATCATTATTAGCATCATTATTATCATTATTATTATCATTGTTATTATCATTGTTATTATCATTGTTATTATCACTATTATTATCACTAGCAAAATTATCCGGGAATGTTGTGCTACGATGTTTATTGTAAACAATTTAAAATCATTTTAATTTAAGTAATTTTTAAAGAAATACTTATTATGACACATAAATGAAAAACTAATTAGAATTAAATTTTCAAAATATATTATATTTTTAAACTTTAAAGTATATAAAAAAAAGTTTAACAAATTTCGATACTAATTTCAAATTTGGCATCAGATTTTCAAAATTGAAAATAATTAAACTTTCTTGTACGAGGTACATTGAATTTCACAAAAATTGTTATCTCACACCTAAATTAAAAAAAAACTTCATTACGAAAATTTTAATTATTCTAAAGAATAGAGAAGGTAAAAAAATTATTAGCTATATATAGGTATTTAACTTTCCGAACAAAGAATATAAACAATATTTTTTAGTGAATTTCCACTACTTTTAATTCGCTAATATTGAAAAAAATCAATTTCATTTAACAAAGTTTTATTCAATTTATTTTTCCCAATAATTCAATTACTTTTAATAATTATAAAATTTTTCATGTAAATTACATTTTTTCAAAAAATTTTTTCATTAAATTCTAAGCATGAATTTAATTATTTTCATAATCGTAAAATTCAGTTACTTTCACAAATAAAGTTTTTGACAAGAATTCAATTATTTAAACTAATAAAATTTTCATAACATTTAAAAATTCATTATTTAAGACAATGTTTATAAAATTCTTATGAAGATTTCAATTCCTTTCAAAAAGAATAAAATTTTCAACAGAAATCCAATTCTTTTTAAACATTTTAATAAACTTTTCCGCAATAATACAATTATTTTCAAAAATTTAATAAAATTATTCGAAAGTTTAAATATAAAATTGTTTGTTTTAAATATAATTTTAATACAGTTTTTTTTAAATAATAAAAAAATTAGTCCCGAAAATTCAATTATTTTGAGGTATTTCAAAAAAATTCTTTTCAAAATTCAATTATTTTCATAAATAACAATATTCATCACAATAATTCAATTATTATTAAAAGTAATAAATTTCTTGGAAATGACATTATTTTAAAAAATTCTAATAAATCGTTTGCAAGAATTCAATTATTTTAAACAAAATTTAATAAAATTTCCCACCGACATTCATTTATTGCCAAATTTTTTATTAGAATTCTTTGTAAAATTTAATTATCTTTAAAAACTCTGCACATTTCAATTATTTTCAATATCTACTATTTTTATATAAAATAACCAATTCTAGAAGAAAATTCAATTATTTTCATCAATTTTAATAAAATTCGCTACAAGAATTTAATCATTTACTAAATTAATAAAATTCTTTGAAAGAAATAAATTATTTTTATAAATAATAAAATTCTTCCTAAGAATTCAATTATTTTCCAAATTTAAAAAAAAAATTCTTCTCAAGAATTCAATTATTTTTATAAAAATAGAAAAATATTCCAAAAAAATTTAACTATTTTCTTAAATTATGAAATTCTTCAAAAAAAGTCCATTTTTCCTAAAATTGACTTTCCAAATTGTTTTAAAAATTCTTTCCAAAAATTCAATTATTTTTCAATTTAAAAAAAAAATTCTTCGCAAGAATTCAATTATTTTTATAAAAATAGAAAAATATTTCAAAAAATTTAACTATTTTTATAAATTATGAAATTCTTCAAAGTAATTTAATTTTTCTTAAAATTTATAAAATTCTTCAGAAAATTTCAATTATTTTCAAAATTTTTTTAAAAATTCTTCGCAAGAATTTTATTATTTAAATAAATAATAAAATATTTCAAGAAAACTCAATTGTTTCCATAAATAACAAAATTTGCCTAAAGAAATCAATTATTTTTGTAAATAATAAAATTCTTCTGAACAATTAAATTATTTTTATAAATAAATAACATTTTTCATTGAAAATTCAATTATTTTCAAATATTTTTTTAAAATTCTTCGCAAGAATTAAATTATTTCAAATTGTTTCATGAATAATAAAAATTGTAGCATAAATTCAATTTATTAGCAGGATAAGAAAAAAGTAAATATTTTTGATGAAAATTAGGAAAAAATCAGGATAACCGATTATTTGTCTATAATCAAATAAATATTTACTTGAATCAAATAATTTTTATTTGAATCAATTAATTAGTATTTGCTTCAAATACTGAAATATTTGATTCAAATACAATTTATTTGATTCAAATAAAAATTATTTGATTCAAGTAAATATTTATTTGGTTATAGAGAAATAATCGGTTATTTGAATCAAATAAATTTTTTTTTCAGTGTAACTTCAATCTGCGGACAGAATGAATGAACGAAATACTACGAAGATTATTATAGTTAATTGTTATTATCATTATTATTATCATTAGTATTTTTATTTTTTCAACGATTATTATTATATTTACTTGAAAGTATAATTGTTTTTTTTTGTCGGACATAAATTTGATTCTCAATTTTCGAAACTAATAACGTGTATAAAGAATCCCTTGAACAGTAGGCGTATACACATAATAGATTTTCGTTTCTGATATATACAATATGTTTTGCAAAGTCCACATATATTTGGGCTTAGCTATAAATCAGGATAATGACTTATTTATAGTCAGTATCGTGCATTCTATTTCTTACACACTTGTTCGTCCACTGCTTTTTACATATTTCTATTCACCTTTTTAATTTAAGACCGCATAATTCTCTTGAGATCTTTGTCCCTATATAGAATCTTGATAATCCAGCGAGACAAAATTCTATTTTGAAACAAGCATTCGGGACAAAAAAAATGTTTTGGTAGCACTTTTGCTATGATATTAAATCAAGAATTTGATCAGGTCGCATCACTATATCTCTATTTGTATAAATATAGGTATTTCTAAAATTTATAAAATTATTTTTCTTATTGCTTTTCAATTGAAATGTCTTTAAAAAGACTTTTTTTAATAATGATGATGATGATTATGATGATGACAATTTTGTGAACTGTTTGATATAAATCGAAATCTGTTTAGTTTAGGTTGGTCTGAATTTGTGAAAGGTTTTTGATAAACAATGGAGAGAGAGTCTTGTGACAGCTTGTGGAGGAGGTTCAAGGTGAGTCTTCTTAGGAGATGTGCAAATTCTTTCGAGTCACCTCGGTCAAGTAATTTACCAAGTGTATGAGGCACTTACATACAATACACTCTCGAGACTTATTCTATGACCTGAGTTGAGGTTAGCCGCATTGTTCACGCATATAAACCGCACGCCTCAAGGAGGCAATGTAAATCGAAGTTATAAGGTAGAAGACATTCTTTCCCCTTTTAAATTCAATTAACCTTTCAAGTTGTGGGATATAATTATTTTCTAGAATCAAATCTCAATTCGACGCCAAATGTTTGTTCCCAAGTTTCTTACCATTCCACATTTTTGCATCTTTTTTTACCCATTATTCCATCATTTGTAATACTGTTTTTGGACCCATTTGTAACCCTAACTTTGAAGCCATTTGTAACCCTATTTTTGAACCCATTTGTAACCCTATTTTTGGTCCCATTCACAGTTTTCTTGAAAGTATCAAATCGATGACAAAAATCTGAATCAATTTTCTATTTGATTCACGTTTTTCGTATTAATTCATCGCTATTTGATACTTTTAAGTTGACAGTGTTTGTAACCCAATTTTATATCCATTTGTAACCCATTTTTTTCCATTTTTAACCCATTTTTTACCCATTTGTGACCCTATTTTTGGTCCCATTCACAGTTTTCTTGAAAGTATCAAATCGATGACAAAAATCTGAATCAATTTTCTATTTGATTCACGTTTTTCGTATTAATTCGTCGCTATTTGATACTTTTAAGTTGACAGTGTTTGTAACCCAATTTTATATCCATTTGTAACCCATTTTTTTCCATTTTTAACCCATTTTTTACCCATTTGTAACCCTATTTTTGAACCTATTTGTATCGCAATTATAGGACCGATCTGTAACACTACTTTTACCGCATTTTTCGGCTTGTTTTCGACTCCAATTTTCATTCTATTTAGACCTGGCTTTTCCTTAAAATACTCTTCTATTCAAAGGACCAGAAAAAGATTGAATTGGTTCGAGATATTTTGTATAAAAACCCTATTTTATGATTCTAGACATTCCAGAATTTTCATTTTCAGCATCTTTGAGACTGCTCTTAAAAATCCCTTTGGCATGAGTAAAAATCTAATGTGTTGTTGTTTTTTTTTTTATAGAAAATTTTGCCCGGCTCTTTAACATTCCACACATAATCGGCACTGTAGTTTGAAAACATTGTTAAAGAGAGTTTGAACCACCGGGTGAAGTAAGTAACCATGAGAGTTCAGAAGAAAGGAACCTTACGCAGCCTCCTGCGAAGTAATATGCTCTCCCTGCATGAGGTCTTCCTCCTTTCTTTTTTTCACTACTAGCCTCTCCTTCGGCTCCTCTCTCTCACTTCTTTTTTTTACACATCTTCTCTCTCTTTCTCTCTCTTCATGTCTTGGCTCAGTTCTCTACGCTTATCGAACTTTCGACCCAACCCGAAATTTCACTTCCATTTCTGCAGGCTATGATTAAGGGGAATTTTAATTTCTGTTAATATGTTGAAGACACTTATCCAAGAGAGAAAAAGAGAGTGAGAGAGAGAGAGAGAGAGTGAGTAAATGCGAGAGATGAGGTCATTCAACTGATGTATGATAGGCACTTTGAGTACGTCGATCTTTCTTCATTATAACTACAGGCACAGTTGGCTTGTAATGTTATATTCTCTCGATGCTTTCGAGTTTCGAACATATCTGAATTGGTATCTATTCCCTTGGAGCAGTTGAACCGAGGATACAGTTGTATTATTAGGTTTTTTGCTTTAGTTTTACAATTGATATTAACGGAAATTAGTGAAGCACAAAATTCTATAGGCATGCTTTGAATAAAAGGGAATTTTTGCATATTTTAGAATTATTGGAATTAGTCCCGGTAAATATATAGTACAAGGACGAGTAAACATAGTTACCGTAAATAAATAAACTTATTTTTAAATTTCTTTTTTCTTTAATTAGAATATTCAGGATACTACGTCGTGTACCAGAAGACTAAATAGGAAATAACAACCTTATTATAATTTTCGTTGTTAGGAATATTAAAATCTGTTAATAAAATTAATAAAAAAAGTATTTGTGAATATGTTAAGCGGTATTGTTCTTGTTTTTTTTCAACTGCTTTCACGCCGTTACTGCAAGATTTGAAGATACGCGAAATTACTATGTAACCAATAATTTATGGAACTCAAGTATGCTTAAGGAGACGTAGGATAGGCATGTAACTGCAATCGCACATCATTCGTGAACATAAGGGATACACGTTACCTAACCTACCCACCAAATTGAACTATAGGAATAAAACAACGTTGGGAGGAGCATGAAATAGTATCTGTCAGCGTGTAGGCCAAAGTTGATGGCATATTGTCGTATTATGTTGGAAATAATTTGTCTCCTTTTCTCCCCGAACACCCACACAAACTTCTTTTAATTCCGAATTTTCTTCTTTTATTGTCTTCGAATCGATCAGTTGAAAAATTCCTCTTGATTTACAGTTTTTATTCTTTGCCTATAAGGTCGTAAGTTAGGGTACCATTTGGGTTACCATTTAGGGAACCATTTAGAGAATCATATAGGGTACCATTTAGGGAAGCATTTAGGGTACCACTTAGGGCATCATTTAGGGTACCATTTAGGCTACCACTTAGGGTACCACTTACGGTACCATTTAGGGAAGCATTTAGGCTACCACTTAGGGTACCACTTACGGTACCATTTAGGTTACCATTTAGGGTACCACTTAGGGTACCATTTAGAGTACCACTTAGGGCATCATTTAGGGTACCATTTAGGGAAGCATTTAGGCTACCACTTACGGTACCATGTAGGGTACCATTTAGGCTACCACTTTGGGTACCACTTAGGCTACCATTTAGGGTACCATTTAGGGTACCATTTAGGCTACCATTTAGAAAACAAAATCCACCTGCGATTTTTACTTTCTTTTATTAAAAAAAGTCACTAATTTGTTAACGGTTCACATAAAAGAAGAAGAATTAAAAAAAAACAGAATGGTAATATAGCAATTTTGATGATAAGTGGCTATTTGAATTCTGTGCAGTCCCGCAGAGAGAGACGAGCGCGACATTGTCGTCAATGAGGACCTCCTAGTATGCTCGCACCGTCTCTAGAAGTCATCTATCATTATATACCTTGGAAGCTATTTAAACATCGCGATGAATTCTTATGACCATCTTGGTTGTGGCGATGCGTACGTGCCAACACCTATTCCAGGAAAGATGTATACATACAAAATTTTCCAACCAGCAAATAACTAATATCTAATATTATTTACTTGTTTCATATATATATTCTCCATGCAGGATGCGCGAGAGTTCATAAATCGTTGGATAAATTCCGTTAAATGGTGCGCGATTATTATTCAATTAAATGTCTGAATATTTCATAAAATAGGCGGTTATTTAATTATCGTTAGTTAATCAGCATTCCTTATTCGTATTTGTATAAATACACACATACACACATGGGCAGGAAAGTTTATTTTATTAAACTTTCTCTCTATGCGTATGCGCATTGACAGTTTTAAAATTTGTACCCTGAGTTATTGCTTTACGGGTAAAGATCCTAAAGAGTGGATTAGAGATTTTCGAAAAAGGAGTAACTTTTTTCAATGTTTATTAACCTTTTGTTCCAATGTTTATTAACTTTTTGTTCCAATGTTTATTAACTTTTTGTTCCAATGCTTATTAATTTTTTGATTTTCTTTGTTTCAGGTATGTTTCTTTTTGGATGTTAAATTTTTTCGATGGGATTAAACTGAAAGGTTGTGCTGTGAGTATAAAAATTGGTTAATACTATTCAAAATTGATACAATCACAGTTTTCCTAAAAGTATCAAATTGATACTCTATTAGATCATAATTGTGATCTATTGATATCAAATTGTGATTTTATCCAGTTTTTTTTGTATCAATTCGTTATGCAATTTGATACTTTTTAGTTAAGAATGAAGTCCAGGATATTAGGGAATATGGTTGCGACTTCTGATGGGAAAAATTTTTTTTTTTCCATTGGTTTAAATGACAAGATTGATTCCTAAATGGACCAGAAAAAAATTGTGTGGGTCTATAGAGGAAAAATGACGTAAATTTTATACAGAGAGAGAGAGAGAGAGAGAGAGAGAGAGAGAGAGAGAGAGAGAGAGAGAGAGAGAGAGAGAGAGAGAGAGAATGAAATTATGACAATATGAAATAAATTGCTCTGCCCACCGGAACACATAAGTCGCGAGATGAAAAGATGTTTTATTCGAGACGACATGCCTCACGTTTGAGAAATGACAACACGATCGCTGACACTTCTCTCCCGCTATGTCCACCTTTCTTCCCCTCGCATCTTTTCGATATGTGCCACATATAACATCTCCCTCATATGCTCTCGGCACAAGGTGTATATATATATATATATATATATTCTCGCGCTCTTAGACATATTGGCCCCGAAGCTTATTACCAACTATAGGAAAGGTGTTCCTTGAGGTGAGCCAGGCCACTTACCGGGATTGTTTAGCAGCGTTTACGCATCGATTGCTGACAGGGGGGTCGCTCCCCGGTACGCATTATGTATATACACCACTTATACATATGCAACTTCTCCAATGCATATTTTAAACTTCGTGGTAACTTCGCGAATTGAAATTGTGACGACAACTTTTTTTGGATTTTAATCGATACTCAAAAAACAAAATTGTAAAAATTAACTCATTGATAACTATTCTTCATTCCAAAATAACCTAAACGATATCTTTTAGGTTCTTTTGGAATTTCCTTTTTGGAACATGAAAAAAATTAATAATAACAACAATAATAATAACAACAATAATAATAACAATAATAATAATAATAATAATAATAGTAGTAGTAATAATAATAGTAATAATAATAATAATAATAATAATAATAATAATAATAATAATAATAATAGTAGTAATAATAATAGTAATAATAATAATAATAATAATAATAATAATAATAATAATAATAATAATAACAACATTATTAATGATAATAATATTCATCGTTTAGAATGAAAAAGACCCGATCCCAACTGTCAACTATGTGCAATGAATTGTAACCAAAAGGTGTGATCTCATTCTAAGGTAAAGCAGCAAATGAAAGGGAGAATAAGTTACGTGATGAAAGAGACAACAGTTGAGGATCGTCTGGTGCTGAAATTTCAGCCCAAACTTTGCTCTCACCGCAAAAAAGACGCAACCCGCGTGTCCACCCGCTTGCAACGTGAGATAAAGATGGTAAGGACAGGAGCGTCGGTAGAGGGCAAAAGGGTGAAAAAAAAGGAATCGCAAGAAAGAATGAAAGGCATAAGGAAGAAGAGCAGTAGTTGAAGGAAGCTGGTTGGTGGGATGAGAGAGAGAGAAAGAGAGAGAGAGAGAGCAAAAAAAAGAAAGAAAGTAGGAAGGACCAGGCACACAACCTAAATGCGGGCCAAGGCGCGGGCGGCCGTTGATATCGAATTTATCAGGTATCAGGTTGCAACCGTTCATGCTTCGTCTTTAAGCACGCATTCTCGACCGCACCGCGGGCATTTTGCCGCGCCAACGCGTTCCATCTCGATCGAAAGGGGGGTTTCCCCTTCGATATATTCGCCGCGAGACTTCGATTCGATTTGACCTGGCTCCAATGACAAGTTGAGCTCACAACTCAACGCTTCCAATTCACCAAACCGTCCATCATCAAGGCGTCGATCCATGTCACTGAAAATCTCCTCTGTTCTCCTCCTCCCTCTCTAACCCAGAAGAAATCAAATCCCCCCCCCCCAAAATTATACTATTTCCCCGAAAAAAAAATTTTAGCAAAAATAAATATTTGGCCTCAAAGAATATTCTTTGGGGGACTAATATTCTTTGAGGCCTAATATTTACAGGCTTCGCATTCCATTATGAGATTAAAAAAAGTAGGAAAAAG
Organism: Leptopilina drosophilae; assembly: GCA_032873175.1. NCBI lineage: Eukaryota > Metazoa > Arthropoda > Insecta > Hymenoptera > Figitidae > Leptopilina > Leptopilina drosophilae. Next base: position 6,338,254 of record CM065483.1, read on the forward strand.
TAGCATCGATGATAAAAAAAGTAGGAACTAGTAGCCTCGGTGACAAAGAGAAGAATTAAAGAATTTCATTAAAAACTTTTTGAAAATCGAATTTTTAGAGTATTTTAATTTAATAATTGATGAATAATTAGATTTTATAAGGAGTCATATTCTAATGTACTCACGTTTCTTAGTAGGAAGATTGATAATTAAAATTTTTATTCGTTAATTTAAAAAAAATATACTCTTCAAAATTTTTTAATAAAATTGAATTTTCGCAGTTTTTTTGAAAAATAAGATTTTTTAATTCTGTTATTTCAAGGTAATTGAATTTTTATGAACAAATAATTAAAAATTTTTGATTTAATTAAAGTTTCTGTACATTCTATTGAGAATAATTTACTTCCTTTATAGAATTTTATTTTTTTTCTAAATAAGCAATGGAAGTTAGTCGTCGTATAATTATAATTTTATTTTTTAAAATTTATTCGCAACACTTTGAATTATTTTCTTAAATAGTAAAACTTGGACAGAATTAAATTACTTTTAGGAATTTTATTAAAATTGATTATAAAAGTTCAATTACTTCCATAAATGACAAAAATTTATTTATATTCACCACAAGAATTCAATTATTTTCAAAAAATTTTCTTAATTCAATAATTTGTATGTCTAGTATTTTAATAAAATTTCCAAAAAGTATTCAATTATTTAAAAACAATTTTGAGAAAATTCTACACAAATATTCAATTATTTTCTAAAAGAATGAAAATTTCATAGGAATTGAATTATTAAAAATAGTTTATTTAAAATTGGTTTTTAAAAAAATCATATATTTGAATCCTTTTTTTATAAAATTCTCGCAATTAATTTAATTACTTTCATAAATAATAAAACTCATTATAGAAACGGAATTATGTTTAATACGATTTTAATCAACTTCGTCGAAAAAGGCAATTATTTTTAAAAAATTTAAATAAATTTTGTCTAAAGAATTCAATTACTTCAATTATTTTTATAAATAGCGAACTTTTTCCGATTTACTAAATTCTTTTGAATATTATTTTTGAAAAATATTCTTCACAAGAATTTAATTATTTTCACAAATTTCCATAAAATTTAAAAAAAACAATTCAATTATTTTCAAAAGTAATAAAATTTTCCGCAGAAAATCAATTATGTTTAAAATTTTTTTGAAATTCTCCGAAAATTCAATTATCTTTATAAATAATTAAATTGGTCTCTGCAATTCAATTATTTTTAAAAAATTTAATAAAATTTATTGTAAAAGTTCAGTTATTTCTATAAATAACAAAAATTCATTTATATTCACCACAAGAATTCAATTATTTTCAAAAATTTTCCTTAATTCAATAATTTGTATGTCTACTATTTGAATAAAATTTCCAAAAAGTAATTTAAAAACAATTTTGACAAAATTTTACACAAATATTCAATTACTTTCTAAAAGAATGAAAATTTCATAGGAATTGTATTATTAAAAATAGTTTATTTAAAATTGTTTTTAAAAACATAGTTTATTTAAAATTGTTTTTAAAAAAATCAATTATTTGAATCTTTTTTTTTTATAAAATTCTCGCAATAATTCAATTACTTTCATAAATAATAAAACTCATTACAGAAACGGAATTATGTTTAATACGATTTTAATCAAATTCGTCGAAAAAGGCAATTATTTTTAAAAAATTTAAATAAATTTTGTCTAAAAAGTTCAATTACTTCAATTATTTTTAAAAATAGCAAAATTTTTCTGATTTACTAAATTCTTTTGAATATTCTTTAAGAAAAATATTCTTCACAAGAATTAAATTATTTTCATAAATTTCCATAAAATTTATAAAAAAAATTCAATTATTTTCAAAAGTAATAAAATTCTCCGCAGAAATTCAATTATGTTTAAAATATTTTTGAAATTTTCCGAAATTTCAATTATCTTTATAAATAATTAAATTGTTCTCTACAATTCAATTATTTTCAAAAATTTGAATAAAATTCTTCGCATTCATTTAATTATTTTCATAAATATGCAATAACATTCATTGGAAGGATTCAATTACTTTTGTAAATAGTAAAATTCTTTGCAAAAATTCAATTAGTATCAATAAATTTTAATGAAATTGAATTAATCAAATTTTCCATTTTATAATTATGAAGGGACAAGATGTTTTTTGGAAAATTGAAAAAATTCTTTGTTTAATTCGATTATTTTCCAAATTGTAGATTTATGTTAGAAATGAAGTAAATTAAAATTTGATGAGAAAATAAAAGCGGTAAAAATTGGGACAAAGCCGGGAAAAACAGGGAATTTAAGGGTTAAACACAATTTATAATCAGTCACTATCGATAGAGTAAATGTCGGTAAAATTTTTTCCTATTATCTTATTGGCGGTCGTTTTTCATTAACGATTTTGGTTTTTAACACTGTTTTTAAATGGAAATGTGAAAACTAAAAATCTAAATTTGACTATTTGTTCAGAAAAGTAGCTTTTAGTAGCACTAGGTTCAAAAAAGTAGTTAAAAAGTAACCTCGTATCAAAAAAGTAGCAAATAGTAGCTTTTAGTAGAAGAGTGCGAAGCCTGTATTTATTTGAAATGAAAACACAATATTTAAAAGAAATGCATATAAAAAAAGTAATCGCAGGTTTTTTTGGTTTGAGAAAACAGTAAGTAAAGAAGTTTTTTCGCTGCAGGGAATAAATAACGAGTGTTAGTGGCATTGTATAACCGTATGGCCATGGCACCACTGCCTATCGGTAAACAATGTATCATTCCTCTTAGCATTTAGCTGGTGAGCGAATATCAAGATCGTCCGTCCCGGTAAATAATCAGATACGAGGTGGTGGTGCCCGAAAATCCTGCGGCTTCAGGGTCCGCGAAATTGAACGAATGCAGCATACCTACATCCGCGTTCTGCTTTCTTACACACCAATGCACTCAAAATCATACATATGCATAAGGATCTCCTGACGATAAGCATAAGCGAACACACATAAATGTGTCTTTAATTATAAATAACAGGCTCACAAATTTACCTTATAATTTACGGAATCAAGTTACGAAAAAAATTACGTTTCAATTCTTCACATTGTGAGGATAAAAATTAATTTTTTCTCGGTTTTGAATTTCATATTAAGAAAGTGTTTGCATTTTCGAAAGAGTTTATTTGATAATTTTAATGTTTAAACTCGGTTTTAAAATTATTGCACTCAATGTTTCTTTTTTTACACTCGCTTTTTCTAGAATGTGATAAATTAAATTAATTTTCACAAAAAAAAACTGTTTTAATGAAATAAAAACGTCGGTGATCAAGGATTGGATTTTTTTTTGACTGATTCGTATTTAGAGAGTGCCTGATATTTTTTTATCACACGGTTGAAATATCTAGCAAATTATGCTTAACGACGAAAATTCTACTGAGAAAAAAAATTGAATTGATTGAAGTAATTAATTAATGTGAAGTCAATCGGTTATTTGAATCAAATCAATTTTTTTTACTTTAAAGATTGCTGAAATAGCGAAAGTGTTGGTTGAAATATCAAAAGTACTCGTTGCTATAACTAAAAACTTCGCTAATGCAGTTTAAATTTGTAGTTGTTTCGGGTGAACATTTTTTTTCGTGTACAAATCATCATCGTTTAGATGATGAATGTCGCGGTCAACATTTTTTTTTTTCAAGGAAAAGTTACAAATGCAACTTTTCGATGTCGATTACTATCAACTTCCATTATGTAGTCGTGAATCGTGGTCTGGTGGCGCAAATCTCATGAAGGGTTGAGGAGGTCGAGCAGCTAGACAGATGTTGATTAGGTGAAGCCTCCGGCAACTTTTCTCTCCTTTTGAGACGTTTTTTTTTGTCTATTTGGTCTATTTTTCAGACTTTCCTACTCTTTTTCTCCTTCTCTCTTTTTCTCCTTCTCTCTTTTTCTTTCTCTCTTTTGCTCTGTCTTCCCTCTGGCCTTTTTGAGGCGAACCTTTTGCCAGCGCTTGCCGTTAGCCTTGCTGAGTCGCTTCTGTTTTCAGACTCGGAGCACGCGATCCTCGTTCGCAATGCACCACCACTACAAGCATTCAACTTTTCAAGCATATATACACCAACTCATAACTGTATCACCATGAACGTATCTCGTCGGCATTGTGACCAATTTTGCTCGACGCACACACGAAATTATTTTCTCCACTGCAGCACACAACCCATTGGGGCCTTCCTTCATTCCTGACAAGACGACGGATTTCCAACGCCAAAGGGCACATATTAAAGTCTGCAAAATTAAAGCACAAAACTTTAATTTGCAAAAGTGTTTTCAACTCTTCAGCTGTCGTTATTCTTCCCCCTCAAAACAATTTTTTTTCTTTCACAAAAGTAAGTTAGAATGCAGTAGTCGATCTTATGATAATGTCATTATGTTTCCGAAACAGTTCAATTTTCATGTTTAGAAAAAGGTAAATATTTTATCTGCTAAACTTCAAGGATAACGTGAGGATAACCTGAGAATAACCTGATTATAACCTGATTATAACCTGATTATAACCTGATAATAACCTAAAAATAACCTAAAAATAACCTAAAAATAACCTAAAAATAACCTGATAATAACCTGATTACAACCTAATTATAACCTGATAATAACCTGATTATAACCTGATAATAACCTGATTATAACCTGATAATAACCTAAAAATAACCTAAAAATAACTTAAAAATAACCTGATAATAACCTAAAAATGACCTGAAAATAAAATCTGTTTTTAAAACCGAAATCTTTAAACCTCAGAGATGGAACGATAAATAAGTAATTAGTATACGCAATAAATAAGAAGTGAGCACTTAATTTAGATTGTATCAAAAATTGTCTATATAATTCGGGAAAAAAAATCTCGCAAAGACTAAGTAATATTTGGTGTTTTTTGGGGAGTTTCAGAAGCTTGGAGATTTTATTTCTTATGGTGTAATAATGAGCGTGATTTCATTGACGATAACGACGGCGTCTAATTTCTTCGACGGACTCGTTAACGGTCTTAAATTGCAATTTTCAGGATGGTTGGGTTTAAAATATTTTCTTGTTTTTTTTTCTTTCTTTTTTTTTTTTTTGCTTTTTTCTTTTTTGTTGCTTTTTTATTCACTCTTGTTGCGCTTACATTAAAGCAGAGAGGGACTTTTTTACGACGAAGAGAAGGGCTTTTACGAGGAGTGAAAGAACCGTGCGCGTCATGTGGAACATTTCAGATATCATATCATCTCGTATGACGAAAGTTAGGCACCAGAATCCTTTTACGAGCAAAACTCTCCTCGCAAACAGAAAAGAGAGTACGAGGAATTAGAATATATGCACTTCTTGCGTTGGCAAAAAAAAAAAAAAGAAATGAAGCGATTCGTATGCATTCAACGTTGATGTTGTAAAACTCGACACTGTATAAAGACACAACGTGTGCAGAAGTAAAATTTACCTACATTCCTCCTGGAGTACGTGTTTCAATTTTTAGTATATAAATTATAATTATATTTTTATGATTATATAGTGAAAGTATGACTTTGAATGGGGCATTCCATGGCAAGTCGGAAATCTTTTTGCTTTTGGGTGTCAAATTTTGTTTTAAGAGCGTTCAAATATTTTTTTTCCATTCAGTGCTCGTTGAAAAGAGCTACCATGATTTAAAAAAAAATTTTCGTAAAGCGATTTAAGAGATAGATTTTTGAAAAAGTACATTTTTTCTCAAATGCACGGTAAATCGTTAGGTATTAAAATAACACCAAAATGGATTAAAATAACACTAAATTGGATTATTTTAATCCTTTTTGTTGTTATTTTAATACCTAACGATTTACCGTGTGCTTATAAAAAGGAAAAAGTCAAAAGTTTTTGACAAAAGTCAAAAATTGATCAAACTGGTCGTTCTTGTAAAGAAAAAGTTTTTTTCACACGTAGTTTATAGTAAAAATATGAAAACCAATTTTTTTTCAAAGTATAATTTACGATAAGATTTTTAAATTTTGAAAATAAACATACGTTTTTAAAAATGTATGTATAGGCCTCGGATATTATGACTTTTTCGACTTTTTTCAACTATTTTCAAATAATGCGACTACTATCGACTTTTAAAAAAAAATTGAGACTTTTTCGACTTTTCTTCCAAATTTTTCGACAATATAACATATTTTTATTATAAAATGCAACTTATTTCGATTGTTATTAGTATAAAAAGTTTACAAGTCATTGAAAATTTATTTTCCAGTAAGTTTTGTAATTAAATTTTTCAAATATTACAATTAAAAATATTTGGAATAATTGAAAATCTGTAAAATTTAATTCAAACTAAATTATATGTTCAAGCAATTTATTACAATTTTTCAAAATCAACTTTTAAAGAATTTTAATTGAAAATTTCAGAAATAATATTGAATACTCAAAAATTCTAATGAAGACTCTTCAAATGTATAAATTAATTAAAAATGAAAATAAATGAAAAATTAGATTTAAAAATAATATTAAAATAGTTTTGAAAAAAGTAATTCTCTGAATTATTGGGTTGTAATTTTTTTCAAATTCTATTATTTTCAGTATTGTCGAAAATTCAAATTCACAGACAAAATATAAAATTCAAATTTTTCAGAATTATTTTCAACATTTTGGAGAAAATAATCATATATTCAAAATTTTCAATTAAAATTCTTCAAAAAAAAAAATCTTTTTTAAATAATACAATTCTTCAATTATTTTCGAAATAGTACATTATAATATTTATAAAGAACTAATTCTTAGAATTGTTTTTTGTAATTTTTTAAAATTCGACTACCTTCAAATAAAGTAATTTTAAATTTTTTAAGATTTTTTATTTTATAATTTTTCAGAAATCATTTACAGTTAAATTTCTTGGAAAAATTTGATTGAATTTTTTTATATTTTTAAAAACTTAATTATTTTTAAAAGAATTTATGAAATTTGAATTATTTTTCAAAAGTTTGACTAAATTTAAATTATTTTTGAAAAGTTTTACTAAGTTTAAATTATTTTTAAAAAGTTTCACTAAATTTAAAATATTTTTGAAAAGTTTTACTAAGTTTAAATTATTTTTAAAAAGTTTTACTAAATTTAAAATATTTTTGAAAAGTTTTACTAAATTTTAATTATTTTTCAAGTTTTACTAAATTTAAATTATTTTTGAAAAGTTTTACTAAGTTTAAATTATTTTTGAAAAGTTTTACTAAGTTCAAATTATTTTTAAAAAGTTTTACTAAATTTAAATTATTTCTAAAATTTTTTTACTAAATTTCAATTTTTTTGACATTTTTAAATTGTTTTTAATTATAAAACTTTGGGAATTTTAAAAAATTATTTAGAAATATATTTAAAAAGTTAATTTTAAAAATTTATTTATTAAAATGTTTGATAATAATTCTAGCTTAATTAATATCTTGGAAAAGAAAAATTGACAGTTTAAATTATTATAAAAAATTTGATTTCTTGTATTTAAATAATTAAATTTTCGAAGAAATTGCAAAAAAATGATTAAAAATTCATAAAGATGAATTAGAAATTTTTAGTTAAAAATGGTAGAAAATAATTGAATTTTTGGAAGGGTTGTATTTTTAATTTAGAAAAAAAGAAGTTAGAAAACAGACAAAAAAGAAAAAAAAAGTTAAGATTTGTTGAATTTTATTTCCCGTGAATAAAGAAATAAGAAGTATGTAAATATTTATTTAGCAAAATTACACATGTTTTGACTAATATGAATTTTTGTGACAACGCTGAACGACTTTTTCGACTTTTTTTTTCTATTTTCAATCGACTAAAGCGACTTTCCTAGCTCTTTAAAGTCGATCCGAGGCCTGTATGTATCGATCATTTTTTTAAAGAATTTTTTTTTAAGAAACTAGCACTAAATTAAAAATTTTTAAGCCTTGTCTGATTGATCCCATCGTTTGCCTACAAGCAGACAAAGCTTAAAAATGGTTAATTCAGTGCTAGTTTCTTAGAAAAAATTCTGAACAAAAATTATCGATACACATATTGTTAAAATGGAAATTTTATTAAAAAATTTTTAAATCTTATCGCAAATTATTTTGAAAAAAAATTGTTTTTCTAATTTTTGTTATAAACTACGTGTGAAAAAAATTTTTCTTTACAAGAACGATCATTTTGATCAATTTTTGACTTTTGTCAAAAACTTTTGACTTTTTCCTTTTTATAAGCATTTGAGAAAAAATGTACTTTTTCAAAAACCTATTTCTTAAATCCCTTTATGGAATTTTTTTTAAAAATCATGGTAGCTTGTTTCAACAAGCACTGAATGGAGAAAAAATATTTGAACAAAATTTGAAATGCAAAAGCAAAATAATTGCCGATTTGGCATGAAATGCCCCATATAGTGAATGATAAATTTTGTATAGTAAATAAATTTTGTATAGTAAATAAGTTTATATAGTAAATAACTTCATATAGTAAATAACTATATGTAGTGAATGTATAACTATATATAATGTATACACAACTATACGTATTTATAAATATCTATAAACTTATATAAATATATAGAAACACTTGAATACTCCAGTATCAACTTGAAAATAGTTTCAAAACAGGATTTTCAAGTGTAAAAATAATTTTTATCGTGGGAAATGACAGTCAAAACCTGTTTTATGATTTACTTACTGGCAAAGTCTTTTTTTAATTGGTCCAACGTGATTAAAAGTCCTTAAAACGGGCTATAAAAGTGCTATATAAGTAGAAACACTTAAGTATATATATATATATATATATATATATATATATATATATATATATATATATATAAATACCTAAAAGTGTAGAAACTTAAAATTTTTAATTACCCATCACTCTAGTAACAAAAAATAAGAGTTCCATTTAAATACGTTAAATTCCTTTTAAATTAGGCGTTAAGATTTAATAACGGCTCTTTTCTTTCTTTCTTTTTTTTTTTTGTTGTTGTGCTTCAGAAGCAATTTGAATTTCGCGCCATAGTGACGCGTCTTGTAATTCGTTTCTTCCCCTGCTTTTATAATGAATAAATGACTCAGTGTTTGTGTTCGAAAGTGGTTTATTTTTTTAAAAGGCTAATTCATTTTTTACGCCTGGATTTTAATACCGCAAGCATGTATATATATATGCTACTTTGAAACATTATTCCTTTTCACGAAAGTAAAGAATTTTAAAAAGAATTTTTTGTTTTTATTTTAACATTCATTTTATGTTCCAAAAATTCTAAAATCCAAAGTGATTGGAATTAAAAGTTTTTTTAATATATAAATATCCTGCAAGTTTGCTGCGAATTTTTTTTTTTCATTCTAAAGTTAACATTTTTATTTTTTCAAACTTATAAGAGTGCTTGTAAAACTGATATAAATGTTGAAAATGATTCTCAAAAAACAAAATTACTCACTCTCGGTTATATTGAAACTGGAGGAGACTTGATTTGAAAAACCCCATCAGCGGAAGTGGGCAGTATAAAAGGTCATTATGGCGGGACGTTTGATGAAAGCGGGGAATCTTTAATAACGTGCCATAAATTATGGGGAAAAAAAACTTTTCTTAAAAAAAAAAGTGCGCATTAATTGTCCGGTTGTTATTATTATTAAGCACGAAGATACCTTCCAAAAACCACTGGGACACTATTTAGACCAATATTTTCTATATATATATATACTTTTCTACCATTCTTGATGATGATGATGATTTTTCGCCGCCTTTTTATTATATTTTACATTTCAGTAAGAGTATGATACCGAGAGTGAAATTAATGGTTACGAATTTCGTATGACAGTTCCAAGAAACTAGAATGAAAGGGGAATGAAAATAATTTTTTTTTAACAAGAAATAGATTTATAAATATCGTTGTGATATTAAAATTATTTCATTTTGCTTATTAACGGGAATTTTCTGTATAAATTTTATCGATTTGGTGCGGGTGAAAGGATCGCAATTGTGGTTTCGTTATGAGATTTTGCTATAAGTCTAAAATTACATTTTGTAACATTTTCGAGCGAAAATGGAATCAAATTGCAAAATACTTGTTGATATTCAGTTTATACACTCGTGCGCGAGATCATTAATGATTCTTGGAAATTGTTTTCAATTTTCCTATTTCTTGGTATTAATCCGATTGTGGAATTAAATGCGGGAATTTTTCCTCATTAATTTTCGAAATTGTTTTGGATAAGATGTTTTTTTTTGTTTTTTTTTTTTTGGTAGAATTTAGAAGTTCAGGGAAAGTGTACCAATTACTGCGGCACTACAGCCATGAAAGAAATACTAAAAAAAGAAATTTAATAATATTTAAATAATATTCAAAAGTGTTTTGCAATATTTGAAGACAATTAAAGTATTTGAAAATATTTTAAAACAATTAAACTACTTGAAAATATTTTAAAACAGTTAAAATATTTAATAATATTTAAAAAAATATTTAAAAATGTTTTAAAATATTTAAAAAAATATTCAAAAATGTTTTAAAATATTCAAAAAGAAGTAAACTATTTTAAAATACTTTAAAACAATTAAACTACTTGAAAATATTTTAAAACAATTAAAGTATTTAATAATATTTTAAAAAATATTTAAAAATGTTTTAAAATATTTAAAAAACAAGTAAATTATTTTAAAATACTTTAAAACAATTAAACTACTTGAAAATATTTTAAAACAATTGAAATATTTAATAATATTTAAAAAAATATTCAAAAATGTTTTAAAATATTTAAAAAACAAGTAAATTATTTGAAAATACTTTAAAACAATTAAACTACTTGAAAATATTTTAAAACAATTGAAATATTTAATAATATTTAAAAAAATATTTTAAAATGTTTTAAAATATTTTAAAAAATATTCAAAAATGTTTTAATATATCTAAAAAGAAGTAAACAATTTGAAAATATTTTAAAATAATTAAAATATTTAATAATATTTAAAAAAATATTCAAAAATGTTTTAAAATATTTAAAAAACAAGTAAACTATTTGAAAATATTTTGAAACAATTAAACTATTTGAAAATATTTTAAAACAATTAAAATAATTAAAAATATTAAGAATATTTAAAAACATTTAAAAACCTTTAGAATATTAAATAAATACTCCAAATATTAAAAATATATTTAAAAATAATGTTTTTACACCATTCGGAAACATATAATTATATTTTCTTAATTTCTTGATTAAGAATTTATTATTTCGACAAAAGCGCACTATATAAAGAAGGGGCACCCGCAGTAATTGATGCGCACTTATCCTAACAGCAATAATTCCTCTTATTTTATTTATTTCATTCTTTTTTTTTTCTATTTGCGAAAATAATCAAATGAATGCGGTATATACGTGAATAGTGCGCACAGTGTAATAAAGTAAATTAAAGTTTATTCGCGTGATCAGTAGGTGCGCGCAATAAATACGTGTAAACGTTTTGAAAACTTGTAAAATTAATCAGGAATTTTTTTTTCTTTTTGTCGAGAGAGAAAGAGAGAGAGAGTATATATATAAAAGGTGATTCTCAATTGCACGCGAAGTTGTATAACAATAAGGGGAAAAAATCGGCGCGAAACTGAGAGACAGGAAGGAGGGCAAAACGATCGTTAAGTAGAGGAAATTGCATCGAATGATCCCAGCTTTAGTACTTATATAGTAGAATATTGCCAGGTCCATTCGATTTCTATTAGCAATAAAATTGTCGGTAACTTCTTGTATATCAAACGGTTTCAATTTTCTGTGCATTTCTCTCTCTCTCTCTCTCTCTCTCTCTCTCTCTCTCTCTCTCTCTTTTCTCTCTTTTAATACCTTCAGACTTCACAGAGAGTACTTTTTTGTATGTTGTCACCTTTTTCCCCTTCTTGGGGGGGAATGTTTAAAAATTCTCTTCATATTAAAGTTATTTTCTATAAAAATTATTTTCTAAAAAATTATTTTCTAATTGAAAATCGTAAGAGATTTGAATATTAATGGCACTGTTCACGGTTTATCCTTTTTTACCCCATTTTTTTAACAAAACTGTGACGTCTGTTTTATCTACAGTCGGCAAAACAGATGGAACCGTTTGAATCAGTAATAATTTCACTTATTTTGCAGCGACTTAGGACTGAATTTAAGTGGCAAATTTTTTTAAACTGTGACATCTGTTTTATCTACAGTTGGTAAAACAGATGGAACTGTTTGGATCATTAAGGCGGTGTCAAAGTCGATTGGATTTTTGCATTGAGCTTCAATAGGAAAATCACATCGACTTTGACATCCCCTTAATGATTTCAATGTTTTCCAGTGACTTACGAGTGAATTTAAGTGAAAATTTCAAACTGTGACATCTGTTTTATCTACAGTCGGTAAACCAGATTCAAATGTTTGGATCAGAAATGATTTCACTGGTTTTCAGCGACTTGGGACTGTATTTAAGTGGCAAATTTTTTTGGTTTCGTATATTTTATGTCGTCTCTGACTTTTTTTTTGTTTTTTCCCCCTTTTTTGAGAGGGTACAGTTTGGGGGTAAATTGACAATATTGGTAAGTGTTTCTAGATAGAATATTGAGAAAAATTCGAGCAAATGTGGAGGATCTGATCCGGCAACACTGTTTGGAATCACTTCTTCTGTTTCCTCTTTCTCCCCCATGTTGGTTTCTTTTTTCTTCTTATATATCGAGGCAAAAGCGAGAAAGGTAGCTTGGGTTTGGTTGTGGCCGGTGGAAACGACGGTGATGCTCTTTTGCTAGTCTTTTCGCCCCTTCGTCTTCGTCCTCGTCCTCGTCGTCTTTTCCTTGTCGTTTGGCGATGCGTACACGCACTCGTGCAATTCCACGTGTGTCCTGTTGGACTCGATCGACTCCTCTCTCTCTCTCTCTCTCTCTCTCGTTTTCTCTGTGATGGTGATATTTACGGTCCGATAGAATCAGCTCGTAAGACGTCGACGTTGTTTGAAAGAAGAAGAAGCTAAAGGGAAGAGCCTGGCGGAGGAAAGAGAAAGAGAAGAAAAAAGAGAGGAAGAGAGAAAGAGAGGACCGGCTTCACAGGTCCGAACCGTGTGTGTGCTCTGCGCTTTTTTTGCGACTTCAATTTGAATTGAAAAAGGCTGTGGACATGAGGACAATAGGTTGTGCCGCCACCGCTTTACTCTCCTTCTCTCTTTTCAAACTTGTATCCCTTTCCCTCTACTTTTCACCATTCGCTCGGACGTTGAAGTTAAATTGTTTTAAAACGCCCGTGAATTTCTCTTCTTTTTTTCCCATAAAATCGATAAACTGTCATTATGAATTTTTTTCAACTAATATTTTCTTTCCTAAGTAGGCAGAAAAAAAGAAACATGAATCGCGACGAAAGGGACTTAGAAGCAAAAAATTTTAGGTTATGTCGGTTACGCTTCAAGTGAAAATGCACAAGTATAAACTAAAAAAATACTGGAAGTGTAAATAAAAAACGTAAACAGAGGTAGTAAGCAAAACAGTAAACAAAATGGTAAACAAAATGGTAAACAAAAATAGTAAACAAAAGTAGCACATAAAAATAGTAAACAGAGGTAGTAAACAAAACAGTAAACAAAATGGTAAACAAGATAGTAAATATAAATTGTAAACAAAAGCAGTACATAAGAATAGTAAACAGAAGTAGCAAACAAAACAGTAAACAAAACAGTGGACAAAAAAAGTAAACAAAACAGTGGACAAAAAAAGTAAACAAAAGTAGTACATAAAAATAGTAAACAAGATAGTAAACAAAAATTGTAAACAAAAGCAGTACATAGGAATAGTAAACAGAAGTAGCAAACAATACAGTAAATAAAACAGTAAACAAAACAGTAAACAGAAGTAGCAAACAAAACAGTAAACAAAACAGTAAACAAAACAATAAATAAAAACAGTAAATAAAAACAATAAACAAAAGTAGTAAATAAAAGTAGTAAACAAAAGAGTAAAGAAAACAGTACACAAAACAGTAAACAAAAGTGGTAAATAAAAGTAGTAAACAAAATAGTAAACAAACTAGTAAACAAAGTTTAGTAAGCAAAAGAAGTACATAAAAATAGTAAACAGAAGTAGCAAACAGAATAGTAAACAACAGTAAACAAAGCAGTAAATAGAAAAATAGAAAACAGAAGTAGCTAACAGAACAGTACACAAAGCGCAGTAAATAAAAATAGTAAATAGATGTTGTAAATAAAAATAGTAAATAGAAGTAGTAAATAAAAATAGTAAATGGAAGTTATAAATAAAAACAAAAAACAGAAAGTAAACAGAAATGAACTCTTTTCGAAAATTTTGAAATTTTCTTGTTAGTTCTTCGATCCTCTATTTTGTTACAAAGCTGCAGTGTTTGTGAAATAAAAAGAGGGTAAAAAGAGCTGCAAGGATACAATCGTACCTTTAGCTCTTTTTCGGGATGTTGAATCAGATATTACGTATGCATGGCTGAAACGAAACCAGAGGGACTTCTTCTTTTGCTTTTCTTCCTTCATTCCCCCTTTTCTCTATCACAACTACTCAAAATATATACAGAGCGATTCTCTCTTAAAGACCAAAGTCGGCGAGAATTCCAGATTATTTACGTTTTCAGATATATGATTTCGATATATAACTGAAAACTATGGAAAAAAATTCAAAAATTTTATTTTTCTGAGAATAGCATTTGATATTTTTCTAAGAATAGCATTTGATATTTTTCTAAGAATAGCATTTGATATTTTTCTAAGAATAGCATTTGATATTTTTCTAAGAATAGCAATTGATATTGTTCTAAGAATAGCAATTGATATTTTTCTAATAGCAATTGATATTTTTCTAAGAATAGCATTTGATATTTTTCTAAAAAAAAACATTTGATATTTTTCTAAGAATAGCATTTGATATTTTTCTAAGAATATCATTTGATATTTTTCTAAGAATATCATTTGTTATTTTTCTAAGAATAGCATTTGATATTTTTCTAAGAATAGCATTTGATATTTTTCTAAGAATAGCAATTGATATTGTTCTAAGAATAGCAATTGATATTGTTCTAAAAATATCATTTTATATTTTCCTAAGAATAGCAATTGATATTTTTCTAACAATAGCAATTGATATTTTTCTAATAGCAATTGATATTTTTCTAAGAATAGCATTTGATATTTTTCTAAGAATAGCATTTGATATTTTTCTAAAAAAAAACATTTGATATTTTTCTAAGAATAGCATTTGATATTTTTCTAAGAATATCATTTGATATTTTTCTAAGAATATCATTTGTTATTTTTCTAAGAATAGCATTTGATATTTTTCTAAGAATAGCATTTGATATTTTTCTAAGAATAGCAATTGATATTGTTCTAAGAATAGCAATTGATGTTGTTCTAAAAATATCATTTTATATTTTCCTAAGAATAGCAATTGATATTTTTCTAACAATAGCAATTGATATTTTTCTAATAGCAATTGATATTTTTCTAAGAATAGCATTTGATATTTTTCTAAAAAAAAACATTTGATATTTTTCTAAGAATAGCATTTGATATTTTTCTAAGAATATCATTTGATATTTTTCTAAGAATATCATTTGTTATTTTTCTAAGAATAGCATTTGATATTTTTCTAAGAATAGCATTTGATATTTTTCTAAGAATAGCAATTGATATTGTTCTAAGAATAGCAATTGATATTGTTCTAAAAATATCATTTTATATTTTCCTAAGAATAGCAATTGATATTTTTCTAACAATAGCAATTGATATTTTTCTAATAGCAATTGATATTTTTCTAAGAATAGCATTTGATATTTTTCTAAAAAAAAAAAACATTTGATATTTTTCTAAGAATAGCATTTGAGACTGAAATCATGTAAAACAGTAAAAGTAATAACGAGTTTAAAAGAGTTTGGTAACCATTAGCAAACTATTTAAGAATTAATCCAAATAATTACAGTTAGTGCTCTTTTCTAAGATACAATAAAAAATATACACTTCTTTGAATAACTATGCTTGAATTTTTACAAATACTATTTGAATTATCACTTTTTTCATATTGAATACCTCCTTTTTCACTTTTTAATCTGAGAAATACCCTTTTCCGATTTCTTATATCACCAAAAGCATTGGATATCTACGATCAAGATATCTCTTTGGTTTATAAATTATTCCCTCTCGTTTCCTTCGTGACTAATTAACCTTACATTGAATGTGCTACACTTGCGTTATCTCACTTTCAAATCGTCCTAAAGTAGTTTTAATCTTGAATTTTTATTCACTTATTTTTTGTTCTTGCTGTTGTTGTTGTTTTTGTGTCTTTATATATTTTATGAAAGTTTATAAGGAAAATTGGAATTAATTAGAGAAAAATGACACCTGTTGCGTTGCGCTTAAGTAATTTCTCAAGTTAAATGGTAGTTGGAGGTAAATTATGTTTTTAATTATAAAGTTAGTTGATGCGAAGCCCAAACTGACACAGTTTTCCGGCCTGAAATCGACATTTGTAACATCTTTAATTAAACAGGTGTGTACACGCCAAACCCTTTTCGTGTTTTAATGAAATTTCTCATTTTGAATTACAATGTTGCAAAACTGATTTTAATTAATACTTGGTGGTAATAAAGAGTCGACTTTTAACCTCCCTATCGGGAGAAGGGAGGGGGGAGTCGAATCTGAAGGAACTGTATATTTATACTTTTTATACGTCAATCTATAAATGTTTGGTAATCAGTATACTCTGTTGAAAAAATACTCTGTTGAAAGTTGAAACCGATTTTAAATATAAAAGATCTTTTGGTTGTTTTAATGTCCTTTTTTTTTGCTTGAGAAACAGAATTTGTGGTGGCGAATTTACGAAAATCAAAATGGCGGAACCAATATGGCGACAATTCAGGCTTTGCACTCATTTTTTCCTTTTCACATTATGTTTAATGAAGAAGAAGTATAGGAACCAAGAAAGTATATACTTTTAGTATTCGGAGTCAAGTGTCGCAAGTGAGTCCTAATTGGAATGAATTTTTTTTTTTTATTTTTCTCTGCCCGGGTTCGATTCTTCTTCAATCACGGTTTAAGTTTAATGGCTAAGGGATTCCAGAGGGCGATAGGAGCGCGATCGACAATCGCAGTTTGAATGTATTCATACGAAAGGACGCTGTGGTGCAAATGAGAGGGAGGGGGGGGGAGAGAGAGACAGAGAGCAAGGACAGGGAGTAACCATTATTTTCGGCCAAGTTCGGGGTTTGAAAGGTATAGTGTATACCTTTTGGGCTCGCGATCGCGGCGCGGCACAACGACAGTAAATACTTTAAGGCGGTGCCGCGACGAGGAGAGATTTCTTGGTTTCAACGAGAGACAGATACTTTCCTGATGGTATAAGGAAGGAGGCGAATGAGAGAAGTTTGAAAAAAATAAGAAAGAAAGAAAAAGAGAGGGGGACAAACTCTGCCGTTTTGCATTTGTTTTAGCGATCTCCGCGTCGCGTTCCAATGTTCGCCCTTTGAGCTGTCTTCTTCTCTACCCTATATCCTCTACTCTTGGGTTTTTGGGAAGGCCCTTTTCAAAAGAGTCGAGAGAAAGAGAGAGAGAGAGAGAGAAAGAGCAAAATGTGGACAGCCGACGCGACGGTCCCTAAATTACCGCGTGTATAGTCGACTGGCGACTACTATTGGCGGGGAACAGTCTCAAGACGAAGAGTAATGCATTCGGGCTTCCGTGTGTGCTCTCGTTAATTGATAAGTGATATCTTGAATCTTGGGACAGTTCGTTGGCATTGGTTTCTGAACAGAAGGTGGAATCAGAACTTGCCTTTCTGACGAGGCTCATCCTCTCTTTGTTATATACCTTCACGAAAACACTCTTCTCGTTTGAACCGTTTGTCCCTCTTTCTCTTTATTTCTATTTCTCTCTCTTTCACAAAACCAATGCTCGTGAGGAACAAGACTCCGATTCGACTGTCCTTTGGATTTTTACCTTCCTTTTTTTGCTGTCTTTCTTGCTTTCCTTCTTATACTTCTACTTTTGGGCCTTCGATTTCTTTCTCCCTTGGTTTTTTTCGATCTCGCCGAGCAACAGACTTATAAGGCAATTCCTCGCGTTCCATGTGAAAAAAATCCTTGGCGCAAGGGTCACTACTACTCACTGAATCGAATTGGTATTTGCCTCTTGTGTGCAAAATTATTTTTTAACTTTACTGGTCGAAAACAGTTTTTGCTCCTTCTATTCTATCTAGAGAAGACGGAAATCCTTTTCCTCTATTTGCTACTTTTTTTATACGAGGCTACTTTTTGGCTACTTTTTTGAGTCTAATGCTACTGAAAGCTACTTTTCTGATAACAAATAGTCAAATTTTGATTTTTAGTTTTCACATTTCCATTTAAAAACAGTGTTAAAAACTAAAATCGTTAATGACAATCGACCGCCAATGAGATAAGAGGAAATAATTTTACCGATATTTACTCTATCAATAGTGACTGATTATAAATTGTGTTTAACCTTTAAATTCCCCGTTTTTCCCGGCTTTGTCGAACATAAATCTACAAATTGGAAAATAATTGAATTAAACAAAGAATTTTTTCAATTTTCCAAAAAACATTTTGTCTGTTCATAATTATAGTGGAAAATTTTATTAATTCCATTTTATTAAAATTTATTGATACTAATTAAATTTCTGCAAAGAATTTTACTATTTACAAAAGTAATTGAATCCTTCCAATGAATGTTATTAGATATTTATGAAAATAATTAAATGTTTGCGAAGAATTTTATTAAAATTTTTGAAAATAATTGAATTGTAGAGAATAATTTAATTATTTATAAAGATAATTGAAATTTCGGAGAATTTTAAAAAAAATTTAAACATAGTTGAATTTCTGCATAGAACTTTATTACTTTTGAAAATAAATTGAATTGTTTTTTTTAATTTTATGGAAATTTATGAAAATAATTGAATTCTTGTGAAGAATATTTTTTGAAAACAATATTCAAAAGAATTTAGTAAATCAGAAAATTTTTGCTATTTATAAAGATAATTGAAGTAATTGAATTCTTTAGACAAAATTTAATCAAATTTTTAAAAATAATTGTATTTTTCGACGAATTTGATTAAAATTGTATTAAACATAATTCCGTTTCTGTAATGAGTTTAATTATTTATGAAAGTAATTGAATTATTGCCAGGATCTTATAAAAAAGATTCAAATATATGATTTTTTTAAAAAGCAATTTAAATTAACTATTTTTAATAACTTAATTCCTATAAAATTTTCATTCTTTTAGAAAATAATTAAAAATTTCTGTAGAATTTTGTCGAAATTGTTTTGAAATAATTGAATACTTTTTGAAAATTTTATTAAAATAGTAGACATACAAATTATTAAATTAAAAAAACTGTTTGAAAATAATTGAATTCTTCTGGTGAATATAAGTGAATTTTTGTTATTTAGAGAAGTAATGGAACTTTTGCAAGGAATTTTGATAAAATTCTTAAAAATAATTTAACTTTGTTGAAATTTTACTATTTACGAAGATAATTAAATAAATATTCGAATTGTTTAGACAAAATTTAATCAAATTTTTGAAAATAATTGCAATTTTCGACAAATTTGTTTAAAATTGTATTAAACATAATTCCATTTCTGTAATGAGCTTTATTATCTATGAAAGTATTTGAATTATTGCTAGAATTTTATAAAAAGGTTCAAATAATTGATTTAAAAAAAAAATTTTTAGATTAACTATTTTTAATAATTCAATTCCTATGAAATTTTCATTCTTTTAGAAAATAATTGAATATTTGTGTAGAATTTTGTCAAAATTGTTTTAAAATAATTTAATACTTTTTGAAATTTTTTTTTTAAATAGTAGACAGACAAATTATTGAATTAAAAAAACTGTTTGAAAATAATTGAATTCTTGTAGTGAATATAAATGAATTTTTGTTATTTATAGAAATAATTGAACTTTTACAATGAATTTTATTAAAATTGTTAAAAATAATTGAATTGCAGAGACCAATTTAATTATTTATAAAGATAATTGAATTTTCGGAGAATTTCAAAAAAATTTAAACATAATTGAATTTCTGCGGAGAATTTGATTACTTTTGAAAATAATTAAATTGTTTTTTTTAATTTTTTGGAAATTTATGAAAATCATTCAATTCCTATAAAATTTTCATTCTTTTAGAAAATAATTGAATATTTGTGTAGAATTTTGTCAAAATTGTTTTTAAATTACTTTTTGGAAATTTTATTCAAATAGTAGACATACAAATTATTGAATTAAGAAAAATTTTTGAAAATAATTGAATTCTTGTGGTGAATATAAATGAATATGTTATTTATAGAAATAATTGAACTTTTCCAATGAATTTAAATAAAATTTATAAAAGTTATTTTATTTAGTCCAAGTACTATTTATGAAAATAATTGAATGTGATGCGAATAAATTTTGAAAAATAAAATTATAATTATACGACGACTAACTTCCATTGATTATTTAGAAAAATTTAAATAAAATTTTTTCAAAGAAGTAAATTATTTTTATTAGAATGTACAGAAATTTTAATTACATCAAAATATTTTAATTATTTGTTTATAAAAATTCAATTATCTTGAAATGACAGAATTAAAAAATCTTATCTTTCAAAATCTGAAAAAAACTGCGAAAATTTAATTTTATTAAAAAATTTGAAGTGTGTATTTTTTAAATTAACTAATAAAAATTTTAACTATTAATCTTCGCACTAAGAAACGTGAGTACATTAGAATGTGATTCCTTATAAAATTTAATTATTTATCAATTATTAAATTAAAATACTTTGAAAATTCGATTTTAAAAAAGAAGAAAATTTTGGCTCGTTTCGGCTAGTTTTGAAACAAAGGTTTTTAAAAAAAATGTTTTTTGAAATTCAGAACGTGCATTCAGGGAATATGTCAAAACGAAGAATTATTCTCGGACGAAATTTACATGAGCAATGAGAACAAATATTTGGTAGAGAATACAACTTAAGAGGAATGTCAAATAGTTTTATTTTATCTATATATGTATGTTCATCGGCGTTTTTTCGGTCTCGAACCAAAGTTTTAGAGAAATAAAATATATTCTCATGTTTACGAAGCGAAAGTCATTTTTCGGTTTACGATTGTCAACTTTGACTCAATGGTGGTTTTTTTTTTACTTCTGAGTCAAAAAGCCGACTCTTTCGGTTTATTTAATGGCACATGTACGGAATATGTAATCGACAATATTCGGAACACTATGGTTATTTTAAGAAGACTAGTAAATTTATTTATTTTTTTTTTAATTTTTTCCTCTTTATATTTATTAAAATAGTTTATTTAAATTAATTTATTCAAATAGACTTACAAAAACCAGGGGAAAATTCCTGTCTAATAAGAACAGAAAAAGCTTTGCTTTATGTACTAGGAAAAATGTTTTGGAAAAAATTACCCTTGAGTTACCAGAGTACTCGCTTTCATATTTGTTTTTTCATATTTATTTTTTGTAGCAAATTTTTTTTTTGGCGCAAATGATTATCGTTGCCATATACATAAATATTAGACGTATCAAAACTGTTTATGACACACACACACAGAGAGAGAAGAGGAAAATCGCTTCCTGATTTTCAAGCAACTTGTTGAATCACCTGTCCGGCAAATTTACCTTGTCAGGAAGAGGAAATTTACGACTGGATTATTTTCAGCAAGTTCTTCAGCTCTAAAGGTTGTTTATATACTCGAATCGTGTAAAAACATATATAGAAGATAGTTTTTGAAGTCGAAGTTTTTTCGGATAACAATTATTTTAGGGGACAAAAAATTTATGACGCCTGGAGAAAAAAGAGGTAAATTGGTAGAGTTTCAGGTGGCTGATAAATACAAGGAAATAAAAAACTAATAATAAAACAGAGAAAACTCTGGGAAAATTCAGGGAAAGAATAATTGGTCAGGAAAATTAGGGAAAAATCAGGGATTTTACGGGTGAAAATTAAGAAATTAAAAAAACAAATTTTTGTCACTGTAAACAAATAGTTTGTTAATATTTCCCACTTTTTCTCTGTTTCCACGCGGGAATGGAACTTACGTAAGCTCCATTATTAATTCAAATGGCAGATTCATTAAAAACAATTCGTAGGTGTTTGAAAAAATTGTAAGAAGAAAGATGGGAGAAAAAAATTAAAAAGTGTGAAAATTTGAAATATTTCACGATCTCCATTAGCAACTGTTTCCGAATTTATAAAACGATGCGGTAGCAAAATAGTCTCGTATATAGTAAGTCATCAAGGCCCCATATTAATCGGCCCGCCTGCTGCGACGGAATTCGTATAAAAGAGATAATAAAGAATCGAACTAAAGTCACAGTAGTAATTCCAACGACAGATTAAGTTTCAAAAATACATTTCCAAATATTGAATTGCCCTATTGGTTATTTTCACACTATTCATTCCGAAAATCGAAAATTAAATACCAATCCCAATGAGAATTTGCATTAATTCCCTGTTTATTTATGATTTATATTTGCTATTCACCCTTCTTTAATTTTTCTTTTTTTATTTTTTTACAAGTGTTTTTTTATTTCATTTTTTATTTCATTTTTTACTTCATTCTTTATTTCATTCTTTATTTCATTCTTTATTTCTTTTTTTAGTTCATTCTGTATTTCATTTTTTATTTCATTTTTTATTTCATTCTTTATTTCATTCTTTATTTACACTGGAAAAAATTTTTTTGATTCAAATAACCGATTATTTGTCTATAATCAAATAAATATTTACTTGAATCAAATAATTTTTATTTGAATCAAATAAATTGTATTTGAAGCAAATACTAATTAATTGATTCAAATAAAAATTATTTGATTCAAGTAAATATTTATTTGATTATTGACAAATAATCGGTTATTTGAATCAAATAAATTTTTTTTTCAGTGTAATTCTTTATTTAATTCTTTTTTTTATTTAGTCTTTGATTATTATAATTCCCTCTTTATTTTTAATTCACCCTTCATTCTTCTAATTGCCTCTTCATTTTTCTAATTGCCTCTTCATTTTTTCTTTGCCCTTCATTTCTTGAAATTCCCTCTTTATTTTTAATTTATCACGATTTGATAATAAAATACCGATTTAATTCCCTAATAAAATGGCAATTTTCCCCACATAAGGGGGAATTATGATTTATAATTTGAAATTTAATCGGCAATAATCGAAAAGTTCATAAAAAGAGATGTTATAAGCGAAGACGTGAAAATGCCCTCTTTACGCAAAATCGTGTCAAAAGTGTGTTTCAACGGTACTTTAATATTTGCATTCTATATGCACAGAAAGGATATATAATAAAGAGGGAGGGTAAAAAGAAAAAATGGGAAAGAAAATAGCCAACAGTCGAGTAAATCTATTCAAGTTCATATTAAACGTTTGGGTTATGGTACTCGAATGATGTTTAGATCTTTTTCCCTTTTTTGAAATAACCTACAGGTGCACTTGGGGAAACGGACACACTCCCAACACGCAAGGATCAAGTCAGTTCACAAATTACAGTAATCATAAGAGACTAGAAATACTCTCCGAACTGTTATTAAACTTATCGCAATCATCCCAACAACACTATCCATATACATATATATATTGAAAACATTTTCAGAAAATATTTGTAATACAAATGGGTGGATTGATGTCAAAGATAAATTTTTTTCTTTTTTTTTGGTTTCTTTTTCTAATATCGCACAGGTGGAAAACTTTGTGTTTGAAAAAAAGTTAATAATAAATGCTCATTAAGCAAATTTGATAATAATCTAAATGGTCCACACCTAGTTTAAATGTAATTTAAAATTTTCCGCTATATGTGTGTATATGCATATATAAAAGAGCTAGATCCAATTTCTCTCTTGATAAATTATAAAACGAGAGATCAGTTTGATTTTATCTTGAATACCGATTTCACGAGTAATCGAGTAAATAGCATTGCGACACTACAGTTCGATTTACCGTTCATGTGAATTCTTTGCGCCGATATAAATATACTCTCTGCTTTCCCTGCGCGCGCAATATTTGTGTCTAAACATAAATTTAGCAGAAAACTCAATGACTCTATCTTATTATTTATTTTAGAGTTGTTGAATTTATCTAATATATTAGCAGGTTTTTAATAGTCCACCATTTTGGATCAGCCATTTTTGATTTCGAAATTCGAAAAACATTCTTTTCAGAAATTCAATTATTTGCAAAAATTTAAAAAAAATTCTAATCAAAATCAGAATTATTTTTATAAATTTTGAGCAAAATTCAATTATTTTCGTAAATAATAATATTCTATGCGAGAATTCAATTATTTTCAAAAATTAATAGACTTCTTCGCAGAAATTCAATTATTTAAAAAAGATTTTTATTGAAACTTCAATTGTCTTTATAAATTAATAGCAAAATTTAATTATTTTCGTAAATAACAATATTCTTCACGTGAATTCAATTTTTTTTAAATTAATTAAAAATTCTTCTTAGAAATTCAATTATTTTTATAAATAATTATATTCATCACAAAAATTCAATTATTTTCAAATTTAATATAACTTATCGCAGAAATTCAATTATTTGAAAAAGATTTTTATCAAAACTTCAATTATCTTTATAAATTACTAACAAAGTTCAATTATTTTCGTAAATAAGAATATTCTTCATGAGAATTCAATTATTTTCAAAATTAATAAAAATTCTTCTTAGAAATTCAATTATTTTTAAAAAATTGTCTTAAAAAATTCAATTATCTTATTATAAATGAATAGGAAATTATTTCAATTATTTTTACAAATAATAATATTCATCAGGAGAGTTCAATTATTTCCAAAATTAATAAAAATTCTTCTTGGAAATTCAATTATTTTTATAAATAATTATATTCATCACGAAAATTCAATTATTTTCAAAATTAATAGAACCTATCGCAGAAATTCAATTATTTGAAAAAGATTTTTATCAAAACTTCAATTATCTTTATAAATTAATAACAAAATTAAATTATTTTCGTAAATAACAATATTCTTCACGAGAATTTAATTATTTTCAAAATTAATTAAAATTCTTCTTAGAAATTCAATTATTTTTAAAAAATTGTCATAAAAAATTCAATTATCTTATTATAAATGAGTAGGAAATTATTTCAATTATTTTTACAAATAATAATATTCATCAGGAGAGTTCAATTAATTTTCAAAATTAATAAAAATTCTTCTTAGAAATTCAATTATTTTCAAAGTTAATAGAATTCTTCACCGAAATCCAAATATTTATAAAAAAATTGTCATCAAAATTTCAATTAAATTTATAAATGAATAGCAAAATTCAATTACTTTCAATTATATTAAAAAATGATAGAATTCTTCGCAAAAACTCAATTATTTTAAAAAAACTCTCATCAAAATTTCAATTTTGTTTAGAAATGAATAGGAAAATTCAATTATTTTCATAAATAATATACCATTCATTACGAGAATTCAATTATTTTTAAAATTAATAAAAATTCTTCGCACAATTTTCATAAATAATATAAATATTCACCCCACGACAGGTTAATTCTTTTCAAAATTAATATAGAATTATTCTCAGAAATTCAATTATTTATCAAAAATTGTTCAAATTTCATTTATCATTAGAAATGAATAGCAAAATTTAAATTATTTTTTAGGATTCAAATTCAAATATTTTCAAAAATGTTGAAAAAAAATTGTGTCAACATTTTATTTATCTTTATAAATAGCAAAATTATTCGCAGAAATTGAATTATGTTTAGGAATTTTTATAAAATTCATTGTAAAAATTCAATTATTTTCATAAATAATAATAATAATATTTATTACAAGAATTTAATTATTTTTAAAGTTAACAAAATTCTTCGTAATAAATCAATTATTTTTTTCTAATACAATTTTAATCCAAATTCCTTAGAAAATATTATTATTCTTAAAAATTTCATTAAAATTCGTCGAAAGAAGTTAATTATTTAAAAATTTGTTGATATAATAAAATTATGGGTAAGAATTAAATTTTAACAAACCTTTAATTATTCAATAAATTATCTATGCTTATATTTAATAGTTGAATTCCCGTAGAATTTTCTAATACAAATTGTTTTAAAAATTAATTTCAGTTAAAGTTTCATATAATAACTGAATTTTCATGAAATTACTAACAATTACAATTTTGATTAGAACTAATTGAATTTTGTAAAGGTTTCAAAATATCAAAATATTTCAAAATATTTGTGTCTAAATATAAATTTAGCAGAAAACTAAATGACTATCTTATTATTTATTTTCTACTCATTGAATTTCTCAAATACAACCAGTTTTAGAATAGTTCATCATTTTGGATCCGCCATTTTGAATTTTGAAATTCGAAAGAAAGTCTCTTTGAAAAATTTCGAAATACAACAAAGTTACTGTTTTCTTAAAAATATCGAATTGATACAAAATTAGAAACAAAAAATGTGGAGGAAATAAAAATTGAGCCAAATTTTTGGCTTTTTGTCAGTTTTTTTTTTAATGTAAACGTTGCATTACACAAGCGATATTACGTTTCGACAAAGAAATTGACAAAATTCCACACGATTTCCATCGATAACGATAGTCGTTAGCAACAGTAGACTAGTTTGGAAAGAAATTAAAAAACTGCAGTAGCAGCCACTGAATAGAAGGTAGAGAAAAAAAGAAAGAAAAAAAAGTGGAAAGAATGAGAGATCAAGAAGAGAAGAGGGGAGAACCCTCTCTTAGAATAGATAGGAATCAGAAATTTGTTCAGGAGCATTAGGTGAAGAAGTAGAAGGCGGTTCCAAAAAAGGGGTAACATTCCCACAAACGGAATTTGTGAATTTCTTTCAAGGACACACTTTTCTCGAATTTATTTTCTCGTTGCAAAAATAAATTCCCGATCAGTACATTGAGATGAGTTGAAATCAAATTTAATTAAAATTAATCCTAATAGTTTAAAAAAAATACAAAATGGAATTTTATATTCTGTAACAATAATTTTGTTGAAAATCTTGCTCCCGCGAATCTCGATTCTTCGGAGGATTTAAGCGTACACCATCAGGCCGGATGTTTGACCGTGCAACAATAGAGAGTGATAAATGTACGCGTCAACTTTGGGTGAACCCGTCTTCTTTCCAGTGAGAAGAAGAAGTTCTAGAGTTCTACTCTTGGGAGAGAGAGAGGGGCAGAGGGACTGCTATCTCCATCTTGAAATGGGATACGCGCGCGCCCTTCTCATGGGATTCTAAAGCAAACTTAGAGCGAGAGATACATTTCATTTTTGACCAAAGGTCCCTTAAAAATATTATTTTCAAGTGCAAGGGAATTTTTTTTTTAAGTTCCCGGCACAAAAATCAAATGAAAAATCGAAAATCGAATAAAAAATTGAATCAATAATCGAAATCAGAAATAGAATCAAATATTGAATCAAAGATCAAGACAAAAATCAATTTAAAAATCGAGTCAAAATAAATTTAAAAAATCGTATCGAAAATCAAGTCAAAAATTGAATAAAAAATCAAGACAAAAATCAAATCAAAAATTGAATCAAAGATCGAGACAAAAATTAAATCAAATAAAAAATCAAGTCAAAAATGAATTTAAACCGTCGAATCGAAAATCAAGTAAAAATTGAATAAAAAATCAAGACAAATCGAAGAATCAAAAATGAAAATTAGGTCAAAACTCAAGTCAAAATTCGATTAAAACATGAAATCGAAAATCAAGTCAAAATTCGATTCAAAAATGAAATAAAAAAACCAGCAAAAAATCAATTTAGAAAATCGAATCGAAAATCAAGTCAAAAATTAATTTAAAACATCGAATCGAAAATCAAGTCAATAATTGAATAAAAAATCAAGACAAAAACTAAATAAAACATGAATTATTTAATAAATCGAAAATTCAAAAATTAATTGGAAAATCAAGTCAAAACTCAAGTCAAAATTCGATTCAAAAATGAAATCGAAAATCCAGCCAAAAATGAATCGAAAAGCAAGTCAAAAATTAAATAAAAAATCAATGCAAAATTTAATTAAAAATTGATATACAAAATCGAATCGAAAATCAAGTCAATAATTGAATAAAAAATCAAGACAAAAACTAAATAAAACATGAATTATTTAATAAATCGAAAATTCAAAAATTAATTGGAAAATCAAGTCAAAACTCAAGTCAAAATTCGATTCAAAAATGAAATCGAAAATCCAGCCAAAAATCAATGTAAAAAATCGAATCAAAAATCAAATCAAAAATCAATTTAAAAAATCAAATCGAAAAGCAAGTCAAAAATTGAATAAAAAATCAAGGCAAAATTTAATTAAAAATCGATTTACAAAATCGAATTGAAAATCAATCCATAATTACTTAAAAAATAAAGACAAAAATTAAATAAAAAATCAATTATTTAAAAAATTAAAAATTTAAAACTCAAGTTAAAACTCAAGTTAAAATTCGAGTCCAAAAATAATTTTAAAACCAAGTCAAATATCATTTTTAAAAATCTAATTAAAAAATCAAGTTAAAAATCAATAAAATAAAAAATCAATTCAAAATAAATGGAATAAAAAAAACTATGGTTATGTGAAAAACTAATCAAGTCAATGAAAATTAAAAAAAAAAAATTAAAACTAAAATTATGCAGGAATTCCATTAACATAGGAAATAGAATTAAAATCACTTGATCGACACGCAACAAGGAGCACGCGTGAATGCGCTCGTTGCATATACTATATGCTAGCGCATAATATTAATAAGTTGTTAACGCTGATCGTCGCTTATACTCATAAAATGAGCCGCTTATAACGCATAAGTGCGTAGAAAATCAAACCTAAATTCCATCGCGCATGGAACAAAACGAGACACACCCGTTTGCAACTAAACAGACAATTGTTTTTTTTTTAAAAACAATATTCAAATTTAAACTCTCAAAATTTTAATAACCATTTAAAATATTATTGTAAAACGCAAAAAAATGGAAATTATTTTTATTATTTCTATTCAATTATTATTTTCCAGAATTAGACATGTTTTTTAACAAAATAATTGAATTGCATATAGGAAAGTTTTTTATTACTTATGAAAATACTAGAATTTGATGCTGAGAAATTTATACAAAAAAAAAATTGTAAATAAATTCCTGTAAACTTTTAATTATTTATAAAAAATAATTCAAACGTTAGCCTACAATTTTATCAAAATTTTTCTAAATGATAAAAATTTAACAAAAGTTCAAAAAAATTGTGCATTTATTAGAAAATTTTCCTAAAAAATTCAATTATTATCTAAAACCTTAAGTGAAATTAATTTTTAAATCAATTTTTATTAGAAAATTCTACGAGAATTCAAATATAAACATTGATATTTATTGAATAATTACATATTTTTTTAAAAATTGAATTCTTATACATAATTTTATCTACAAATTTTTAAATTATTAAATTTTTTCTACAATTTTTAATAAAAAAATTTTTAAGAACTATTTGCCAAAGAATTCGGATTAAAAAGTTTAAATAATTATGGCATTCTGCAATAAGTTTTATTATATATATTTAAAAATAATTGAATTACTGCGAAGAATTTTGCAAAATAGTTTCAAACAATTGATTTTTTGTAGAAAAATGTATTGCAAATTTTAATTTCAATAATTGAATGTCTGTGAAATATTTAATGCTTTTTAAAAAATATAATTAAATATATTCGTGTTAAATTTAATAGAAATTTTCGAAAATAAGAATTAAATGTTTGCGTAAAATTTTATAGAATTTTTTATTTTTAAATAATGAAGTAATCAAATTTTTTGCAATTGAATTCTTTTAGGAATGTTTTCACTGTTAACTTAAAAGCATCAAATGGCAACGAATTGATACCAAAAATTTGTATCAAATAAAAAATTAATCCAGATTTTTGGCATCAATTTGATCCACTTTGGTATCAATTTGATACTTTTAAGAAAAACTGTGTTGTATTAAAAATAATTGAAATTATTCTACATATTCTAGATTCTTTTTTTTTTTTTTTTTTAATATATTTGTGATGCGATCCGAAGAAAGGAAACTTGAGGAGCAAATAATTTTAAGGTTATGTTAGCTTTACTTTTTTTTGTTTTTGAAAGTTTCTTTTTACTAATTGCAAATTAAAATTAGTCTTTTTGTGAAATATTTCAGTTGTAGTGAAGACTGAAACATTAATAATTTATATTAACTTGATCCTTTTTTTGTATTTTTGTTTAAAAAATAGTAAACATAACCTAATTTTTGCCTCTAAGGTTTCTTTCTTCAGACAGCGTCACATTTTTAATTTTTTTTTTAGAGAAAATTCGTATGAAAACGTTGAAAATGTTTTTTTAAACTTTAAACCGTATATTTTTGCATAAATAAATGACAAACGATCAGTAACGATCTGAATTTACGGATCGTTCATAAACTATAAACGTTACCAATTTCTTATTATACTTTTTGGACCCGCTCTCCTATATTGATAACGTAGTGTATGAACGACCCTTTAGTTTCTATATCGATGATTATTTTTATACGCTAAGAGAGAGAAAAGAAGGGTGGGGGGGAGGTCGAAGGGTACAAACGAAGAAGAAGGACAACGACTTCTCTCATTCTCTGCCGGTTGTCTCCTTCGTTTTACCAAAGGAAAGATCTTCTAGGCACGACTGCGGGATAATTACCAGGATGAGGTCACGGGCATTGCATTAATTCGGTATTCGTAACAGCGCGACTCGTGGTCAGTTGAAGACAGGAACTAAGAAAGAGAAAAAGAGAAAAAGAGAGAGAAAATGAAAAAAAAGAAGAGTTAAAAGTAGCGTCAGAATGACAGAGATGGAAAAGGACAACAAGAGCATCGGTATTAATTACACAGCCCACTCTTCGTTGTCTCGCTAGGGCCACCTACGGTTATTCGCTTTGCATAATATGTATATACGCTCTTATAAACGTTATATGGTTAAAGAAAAGGTCTCGAGGAAAGAAGAAGAAGAAGAAGAAGAAGAAAAAGTCTCTTAAACGAGAAGAAAACAGGTAACGAGTTCCATTACCACTCACAGGAACCGGAATCTCTTCTCTGCTCTCTACCCTCTTTCTCAATATCCTTTCGCCCTCTCCTTCTTCTTCTGCAAATTTCCATGGTTTTTTTCTCTGTTTATTTTGGGGAATCTCTCTTTTTCTTTCCTTGTTTCACTATCTTTTCTTTTCTCGCTCTCTTTTTCCTTCTTACTCTTTCCTTTCTTTCTCTCACTCTTGTTTTCTTCCTTTCTCTCACTTTTCCTTCTTTCTCTCACTTTTCTTTCTTTCTGTCTCTTTTAGTCATTTCTCTCTGTATTTTTCTCTCTTTCTCTCTTTTTTCCTCTTTTTTCTTTCTTTCTCTCTCTTTTCTTTCTTTCTGTCTCTTTTATTCATTTCTCTCTGCATTTTTCTCTCTTTTCTCTTTCTTTCTCCCTCTTTCTATCTTTAACTTTCTTTCTTTTTCTTGCTTTCCTTATCTTTTCTTTTTTTATTTCTCTCTCTATTTCTTTCTTTCTCTCTCTCTCTCTCTCTCTCTCTCTTTTTTTTTTCTTTTTCTCTCTTCTTTTCTTTCCCTATTTCTCTTTTTTTCTTCCTTTCTCTTTTTTTTCATTCTTTTTTCTCTCTCTCTCTCTCTCTTTTTATTCTTTCTCTCTTCTCTTTTCATTCCCTCGTCCCTTCTTTTTTCTTTCTTCCTCCCTCTTCTTTCTCTCTTCTCCTTTTCTCTATTCTTTTCTCTCCCTATTTCTCTCTTTTTCTTCGCTTCTCTCTTTTTTCTTTGCTTCTCTCTCTTTTATTCATTTGTCTCTATGTATTCCTCTTTCTTTCTCTCTTTCTCTCTCTCTTTTCTTTTTTCTCTCTTTTATTCATTTGTCTCTGTATTTTTCTTTCTTTCTCTCTTTCTCTCTCTTTTCATTCTTTATCTCTCTTTTCTTTCTTTCTCTCCCTTTTCTTTCTTTCTCCCTCTTTTCTTTTTTTCTCTCCCTTTTCTTTCTTTCTCCCTCTTTTCTTTCTCTCTCTCTCTTGTGTTTCCTTTTTCTCTATTTCTTTCTTTCTCTTTTTTAATTTTTTTCTTTCTTTTCTTTCTTTCTTTCCTTTTTCTTTCTTTTCCCCACTTTTCTTTATTTCTCTCTCTCTCTCTTGTTTTCTTTCTTTCTCTCTTTTTTATTTCTTTTTGCACTTTTCTTTCTTTTTCTTTCACTCTTTTTCTTCCTTTCTTTATCTTTTCTTTTTTTATTTCTCTCACTCTTGTTTTCTTTCTTTCTCAATTTTTTCTTTCTTTTTCTTTCTCTCTTTTTCTTGCTTTCTTTATCTTTTCTTTTTTTATTTCTCTCACTCTTGTTTTCTTCCTTTCTCTCTTTTTCCTTCTTTCTCACTTTTTTCTTTCTTTTTCTTTCTCTCTTTTTCTTGCTTTCTTTATCTTTTCTTTCTCTCTCTCTCTCTCTCTCTCTCTCTCTCTCTCTCTCTCTCTCTCTCTCTCTCTCTCTCTCTCTCTCTTTTGTTTTCTTTCTTTCTCTCTTTTTTATTTCTTTTTGCACTTTTCTTTCTTTTTCTTTCACTCTTTTTCTTCCTTTCTTTATCTTTTCTTTTTTTATTTCTCTCTCTTTTTCTTTCTTTGTCTCTCTCTTCTCCTTTTCTTTCTCTCTTTTCTTTTCACACCCTATTTCTCTCTTTTTCTTTCTTTCTCTCTCTCTTTTCTTTCTTTCTCTCTTCTTTTTTCTTTCCCTCTTCCCTTCTTTTCTCTTTCTTTCTCCCTCTTCTTTCTTTCTCTCTTCTCTTTTCTTTTCTCTCCCTATTTCTCTCTTTTTCTTCCTTTCTCTTTTCTTTCTTTTTCTTTCTCTCTCTTCTCTTTTTTTCTCTTCCTATTTCTCTCTTTTTCTTCCTTTCTCTACCTTTTTTTCTTTTTTTTCTCTTTCTTTCATTCTCTCTCTCTCTTCTCTCTTTTTTCTTTCTTCCTTCCTTTTTATTTCTCTTTCTCTCCCTCTTCTTTCTTTCTATCTTTCTCTCCCCCCCTGGCGGGCAAGAGCCTGATTATTTAGGCAGAGAATGTTTAATCGAAGCATTGTATCGGCAGGCCCTGAGCTGGTGCCTCTCTCTCTCTCTTTTTCTCTCTTTCTGTCTCTCTGTTTCTCGTCCTTGCTATGTGTGTTTGTCGGAGGAGACACTACTACTCCACCTCCAACTTTTACCCTCCTTCGCCTCCGTCTTTATATTTATTCGTTTATTTGCTGGTGGCTGATACCTCATTACCGCGACAGATTCACCGATAAGCGCACCGTTCTCGGAAACACACAATGCGCCCCTCCTTTGGAACGCGCACCCAGAGCAAGTTGCAAGCGCAACCGCGCATCCGCCCTTGTATCTCCCTCCCCCTCTCTCTTTCTCTCTGTTCTCCTTTTTTTCCATCCTCTGCCACGTCGTTCATTTCCCTTTTGGCTACCAAAAAAGTATTTCAACTTTCTCTCCGATAACTTTCGATCGCTAATCTCATTTGCAATCTACAGCGAAAGTCGGGGGAAAAAAATACGAATTAGTAGTTTTCATTATACCCTGAGGCTTTTGATTAATAATCACGATGATAATGATAATAATTTGTTTGCACTTATTTAACTTTGGAAAAAAAAGCTTTTAAAAAATTTTGTAATAGATTTGCAGTAAATTTGAGAAAAAATTATTTTCGAAACATGTGAAGTAAATTTGAAAACAATTCTTTTGAAAATATTTGAAATTAATTTGAGAAAAAATTCTTTTGAAAACATTTGAAATTAATTTTTGTAAACATTTAAAATTAATTTGAGAAAAAAGTGTATTTCTTTTTTATAGTTAGAAAAGGTTCTTACATTTAATTTGAATTATGACGAAAAAGAAAATAATTAACGTGAATATTCGTGGTGAATTCGCATTAATTAATTGTGTATGAGCTTCTAGTGTAGTCACCTAAAAATGTTATTGAGGAATATTTACTTTTCGAACGCTTATGTTGAGTTAGCAACACTAGCGCTCCAAGCGAGAAAAAACCTGCAACTCAGGTGAGCGTTTTGTGAAAATGCCACCATTTTCGAATAACAGAACCAAAAGTGCAATTTTTTTTCGTTATAATTTTCTCGTTTGTACATTATTATTCAATATTGACAAATAAATGTAAATTTCATAGAACTATTATATTTTTTTTAAATAAAATATTTCTTGTTTTATCAGAATTTTTTTAAAAAACAAAAATTTAATCAAATTTTTATGACTATAATTGTAATATAATGTATTTTCTTTTTGTTTCAGGTGAGTTAAACAACATACGCTTTCTGACGAGTTTATATTTCGTAAGTAAAAAAATATTAAAATATAAGTGTTTTCGCTCGCAAAAAAGGTAACAAACGAACGAATTTTAAGTTGTGTTTGTCTTAAATTTCTTCTTAAAATTCTTCTTCGAAATTCAATTACTTTCCAAAAAAAATTTAATACGATTCTTCGCAAGATATGATTTCCAAAATTTTTCTTCTATTAAATGATTTTCAATATTTATTAATTTTAAATTTTTAATAAAATTTTCTAAAAGAATTAATTAATTAATTTAAGAAACGTTTGATAAAATTCCACGCAAACGTTTAATTATATTTTCTTAAAATAATGAAAATTTTACAAAAATTTAATTATTTACAAATTTTTTCTGGAATTTCTTTGCAAATGTTCAATTACTTTTATAAATAATTAATTTTGTATTAATTTTTTTTATAAATTTCATAAATAATTATAAAATAATTAAAATTATTAAAAAAAGTAATTAGTTAATTAATTTACAGGGATTAAATTATTAACGTAAATACTAAAATTCTTTCTTGAAAATAATTCATTTACTTTGATAAATAATGAAATTTATTTAAAGAAATATAGAAGAACATTCTTTAAAAACTTGAAAATTTAAATCTTCTTTAAATTTATTTCCAATAATTTTAATTATATTCATAAAAAATAAAAAAATATACAAACATATTAATTTTCTTAAAAATTTTATTAAAAATTCAAAGAAATTCAATTATTTAAAAATTAACGAAAAATTTTATAGAGTTTGTGTTTTCTAAAGTATAGAATTGCCTTTTTTAAAATTATTTCAATTTTTTTTTTCTAAATAATTATAATTAAATTATTTCCGAAAAATTGAATTGTAGACAAATGTGTTTGAAAATTCTCAAGAGATATTTGTAAATAATATCGAAAGTAATTGATAATATTGATTTCTTTTGAAGAATTTAAATAAAATTTTTTTAAAAATTACATTTTTTGGAAGAATTTATTTAAAAATTGTATTAAAAATGATTAAACTCTTGTGGAAAAATTTATTGTTTATTAAAATAATTCAATTCTTGCAAGAAATTATTGTTACGATTTTGTAAATAATTAAAAATTATTAGAAGAATAATTTTACCTGGAAAGAATTTTACTATTTAGGGAAATAGTTGAATTCCCACACAACGAATTTTATTGCATTTTTTTTTAAATAATTGAATTCATGTAAATAAATTTTTATTTTTTTGTAAAAAAATTATAGAATTCCTGCACAGAATATTATCAAATTTTTGGTAAATAATTTAATTTTTCGAAGAATTTGATTGAAAATAATTACAACCCTGATAGGAATTTTATTATTTAGGAAATAATAAAAATCAAATTTTATTTTAAATATTTTTTAATAATTGTCATCCCGTGAGGAATTTTGACATTTATGAAAGTAATTGAATTTTTGAAATCGAATTTTATTAAAAAAATTTAAATAATTGAAGTTCTCTAAAAAATTTTATTTAATAACACGGTAAATCGTTAGGTATTAAAGTAATACCAAAATGGATTAAAATAACACTAAATCGGATTATTGTAATCCTTTTTGGTGTTATTTTAATACCTAACGATTTACCGTGAAAATAATTAAATTCTTGATCTAAATTTTAATGATTAAAATAGTTAAATTCTTGATCTAAATTTTATTTATTAAAATAATTAAATTCTTGATCTAAATTTTAATTATTAAAATAATTAAATTCTTGATCTAAATTTTCTTTATTAAAATAATTAAATTCTTGATCCAAATTTTATTTAATAAAAATAATTAAATTCTTGATCCAAATTTTATTTAATAAAATAATTAAATTCTGGATCTAAATTTTATTTATTAAAAATAATTAAATTCTTGATCCAAATTTTAAAATAGTAAAAATATTGTTGTGCCCAACAAGAAGAATTTTCCCACAGAGATAAATTTTGACGTGTTTTTGTTTTGCGTGGTGTGTAATTAAATAAATGAAAAAGTCTGATGAACTATTTGACTGAAAGAGCGAGAGAGAGAGAAAGGATCTTGGGAAAGGGCGTTACCACCGCACGAATCCTTTAAAAAAAAAAAAAAAAAAAAAAACCAGGGGGACCAAAAAGGAGACGAGGGAGAAAAATCAGATGGAAGAGCCTCTCTCGGAATGACCTTTCGCCTGGCCTCGGACGCTTGGGCTCAACAACGCGACTTTTTAAAACAGCGTTTGGTATGGCACCGTGACGGTTATGGTCGCAACGAGAAGCCGCTCCCGGATATATTTAATTAGTCCTTCGGTACTACCGTGACTCGTCCACATGTCCAAGAAAACCAGTCCCTTACCTGACTTCGATTCGTAACAATACATTGAAATCAACTACTATAAACTTTCCCAAGGTCTCAATTTTTTTTACCGATCTTAATCTTGGAAAAAACGTTAAATTATCCACTTCTTCTAATTAAGTCAATTTTTATGCTTCGAAAATGAATGAAACAAATATGGGAAATTTCCAATCGAGTGTAGAAAGTTTTTAATCGAATTAGAAAATTTTCGATCAAATTAAAAATTTTTCAACCAAATTAGAAAATTTCCAACCAAATTAGAAAATTTTCAACCAAATTGGAAAATTTCCAACCAAATTAGAAATTTTTCAACCAAATTGGAAAATTTCCAACCAAAGTAGAAAATTTCCAACCAAATTAGAAAATTTCCAACCAAATTAGAAAATTTCGAACCAAATTAGAAAATTTCCAACCAAATTAGAAAATTTCGAGCCAAATTAAAAAATTAACAAACCATCAAATTAGGGAAAAGTATCTTTAATTTTAATATTCGATTTTTATTCCTTTGAGAATTATGTTAATGAAGTGAGATATTTTACTCTCGAAAGGGTAGTTGTAAGTAAAATGTGCTGCACGATGTTATCGGAAATGTGTCTTGGCTACCCTTTTTCGACATGATAACGACGAAGGCAGGCAGGCAGGAAGGCAGGCGCGGAAGATATAATGGAGAAGCGGTTTGAGCGCTTATTTACTACTGGCGACTTTCGAAGCTAATATCCCACGGCAACATCGAGCGGCGACGAAAAGAAAAAGCAGCCAATAATAAAGCCCGAAAGCATGCGCCGTGTTCGGGGCCCCAATTACAACAGTTTTCGCACTGCGAGATTTATACGCGGAAACCCCATTGCGGTGTTCCGAGTGAGCCGGCCTTTTAATTAGTGTCACCCAAACCTTCGATTACTTCCTCTCCTCTTTGGCAAAAAAAATATATATATTAACTCTCAATATCGTACCCCCCCCCCAAAAAAAAGATAATCAAAAAAATCGCAAAAAGGATAATAAAATAAAGGATAATGAAAAAAAATACTCAAAGAAAGAATAATCAAAAAAGGATAACCAAGAAAATAATCAAAACAGAAGAATCAAAAAAAGGATAGTCAAGAAAATAATCAAAACACAAGAATCAAAAACAGGATAATAAAAAAATAATCAAAATAATGAATCAAAAAAAGGATAATCAAAAAAATAATCAACATAAGGAATCAAAAAATAATAAAAAAATAAAAAAATGAATAATCAAAAAAATAATCATAAAATAATCATTAAAAGGATAATCAAAAAAATAATTAAAGTAAGGAATTAAAAAAATCAATATAAGGAATCAAAAAAAAAATAATAATCAAAAAAAGAATAATGAAAAGATAATAAAAAATAATCATGAATAGGATAATCAAAAAAATAATCAAAACAGAATAATCAAAAAAATAATCAAAATAAAGAATCAGAAAAAAATAATAAAAAAAGGAATAATCAAAAAAATAATAAAAAAAAAAAATTATCAAGAAAATAATAAAAAAAAATAATAATAAATAATAATAAAAAAAATTATTAAAATAAAAAAAGCAAAAAATGGATAATAAAAAAATTAATAAAAAAAGGATCATAAATAGGATAATCAAAAAAATAATAAAAAAAAGACAATCAAAAAAATAATTAAAATAAGGAATAAAAAAAAATTAAAATAAGGAATAAAAAAAAATTAAAATAAGGAATAAAAAAAAATAATTAAAATATGGAATAAAAAAATCAAAAAAAGAATAATAAAAAGATAATAAAAAAATAATCAAGTATAGGATAATCAAAAAAATAATCAAAACAGAAGAATCAAAATAAGGAATAAAAAAAATAATAAAAGAAATAAAAAAAGGAATAATAAAAAAAATAATAAAAAAATAATCAAGAAAAGGATAATAAAAAAATAATAAAAAATGGATCATCAAAAAAATAATCAAAATAAAGAAGCAAAAAATGGATAATAAAAAAATTAATAAAAAAAGGATCATAAATAGGATAATAAAAAAAATAATAAAAAAAGGATAATCAAAAAAATAATTAAAATAAGGAATAAAAAAAATTAAAATAAGGAATAAAAAAAAATAATTAAAATAAGGAATAAAAAAATCAAAAAAAGAATAATAAAAAGATAATAAAAAAATAATCAAGAGTAGGATAATAAAAAATGGATCATCAAAAAAATAATTAAAATAAGGAATAAAAAAATATCAAAATAAGGAATAAAAAAAAATAATCCAAAAAAGAATAATAAAAAAAATAATATAAAATAATAAAAAAATAATGAGAACAGAATAATCAAAATAAGGAATCAAAAAAAAAATAAATAAAAGAAAAGAATAATAAAAAAATAAAAAAAGGAATAATAAAAAAAATAATCATGAAAAGGATAATTAAAAAAATAATCAAAATAAATAATCAAAATCCAAAATGACGAAAAGAGTAAACTCTCGAGAACCATTTTTCCATACGATTGAAACGGTAATTTTTTCCCCACCTATCTTTATTGTAGTTATTATCACATTATAAGACACACATCTATTTCTCAACTATAGTTAATAGACGTTTTAGAATTTTTCATATTTAATAAACTGTGTTTAGATTGTTTCCTGTCCTTCGAGCAGACACGGCAATTTGATTCAAAATGTAGGATGGTAGAGCAAAAAAAAAAAAAAAATTGTAGCAAAATGCGTGATGTGGTCGTAAAGAGAGTTAACATGCATTTAATAATGCGTGTGCCAATAAACGCTATGCGTCTATCCGCCTATCCATCTATACACACATACACAACCACAGCCGTTGAACCAATGAAGAACGGTTAATAGCTACAAGTAGCACTTATCTTTCCTTCCCGATCGGGAACGAAGCGTAATGATAAAAGAAGCATACTGTGCATAGAGTTTATGTATACCCGTATTTGCTTTTATAAAACCATATTAATAAAAATTCTATATTCTATTTCTTTTTTTAGTTTTAAGGAATTTTGAAAAAACGAAGAAAAAAAATTGAAGAATGGCAAATTCTTATATTTTCAGCATTTTAATTCAACTGGCAATTTCTTACTTCATTTTTTAAATAAAATTGTCAATTATTAAAAATAATGTAATTTAAAAATTTTAAATTGAAATTTTTGTTGAAAACAGTAAAAAATAATTCAATTTTGTGAAAAAATACAAATAATTTATTGCAGAAATTTAATTTGATTCTATTTTTTTTTAATTTTAAAGAATTTTGAAAAAAACGAAAAAAAAATCAAAAATAGGAACTCCTTCAAAATTATTTTCAGCATTTTAATTCAACTAGCAAGAATTCTAAACTTTTTACTTCATTTTTTAAATAAAATTATCAACCTTAAAAATAATTCAATTATCAATTTTAAATTCAAATTTTTGTTGAGAACACTAAAAAATAATTCCATTTTTGGAAAAATTGCAAATAATTTATTGCAGAAATTCCATTCGATTCTATTTCTTTTTTTAATTTTAAGGAATTTTGAGAAAAAACGAAAAAAAATTCAAAATGGGAACTCCTTCAAAATTATTTTTACCATTTTAATTTAACTATTGCAACTTTTTACTTCATTTTGTAAATAAAATTATCAATTTCGAAAACAATATAGTTTAAAATTTTTAAATTGAAATTTATTGTTGAAAACACTGAAATCATTCAATTTTGTGAAAAATTGCAAATAATAAGATAGCAGAAATTCTATTTCTTTCAAAAATAATAAAATTCTTCTCATAAAATTCAATTATGTTTAAAATTGAAAAAAAAAATTTCTCATCAAAATCCCAATTATGTCTGTAATCAACAATATTTTTCCTTAAAGTTTTCAATTATTTTCAAAAACGACAATTCTTGTCATTAATTTCATTTGAAGTTTTATGATAATAATTGAATTTTTCATAATTTGCTAATAATTGCAATTTTTAGGAATAATTTAATTTTGTAGAGGCTAGAAATAAAAATTGATTATTTTTTTTTAAATTTAATAAAATTCTACTCAAATATTTCATTATTTTTCAAAAGTAAAAACAATTTTCTAGAAATTCAATTATTTACAAAATTAAAAAAAGAATTTCTTCTCAATAATTACATTATTTTTATCAATATCTTCATGTTTTGTAGCAAAATACTTTTTATAAGTTGTTTAATTTCAAGGAGGTTTGAATTTGCGAAATTTTTGAATGTCTTCATTGCTGTTGGAAAAATAATAAGAATTAAATATTTATTTATAAAAAAGAAATTATTGATGTTTTTGAATAATTTTACAATTAAAAAAATTCGTTAAAAATGTAACAAAACGTATTTTTTTTCTTTATTTTCTAAAAATTGAATCATTTTCAATAAAGAAGTATTTTTAAATAAACTTCATCTTGAAATTAATTATTTTTTTACTAATTTTTGAAAAAGTTCTTTTCGAGAAGTTTCAAATTTATTTCCTTTGCTATTCATTTTTACGTTAAATTTCGATTATTCGGAAATTCATCAGTAAATAAACAATGAAACAAAAATTCCTCAAAAATATACGAGGAACAATTATTAAAAAAAAAACTTTCTCAAAAATATACGAGAAATAATTATTAAAAAAAAAAAATTTCTCAAAAATATACGAGGAATAATCATTAAAAAAAAAATTTCTCAAAAATATACGGAGAATAATCATTAAAAAAAAATCCTCAAAAATATACGAGGAACAATTATTCAAAGAAAAAAAAATTTCTCAAAAATATATGAGGAATAATCATTAAAAAAAAATCCTCAAAAATATACGAGGAACAATTATTAAAAAAAAAAATTTCTCAAAAATATACGAGGAAAAATCATTAAAAAAAAATCCTCAAAAATTTACGAGGAACAATCATTATTACCCGCACAAAATACAATTCAAAAAATTGTACATATAAGTAAAATTCACGTAAACATAAAACAACAAGTTTCCGACAATCCAACATGTATGAATTTTCAACTTTTTCCGACACATTAATCTGTAATTTGACGCGACTTTTGTGCATTTCAAAAGATTAAGATTCTGATAAACAGAGAAGGAGAGAGAGAGAGAGAGAGATAGATAGAGAGAGAAAAAAAGAGATGGAGGGAACAAAACAAGCAAACGAAAAAAAAATGAGAAATTGAATAGCTGGGATATTCAAATTCTATTCTTTTGAGATAATGAGTTAAGGAAGGAGATTTGTATACACAGAGGAGGGGGGAGGGATAGAAGAAGAGAAGACAAAGAGAAACTTAAGGGAGAGGGCGAAAGGAGGAGAAGGAGGAGGAGGAGGAGGTTACAAGACAGAAGCGATGTGTACACGTATGGTTAGCTGCACTGTTGCGCGGTCGCTGATCTCGAAGCCACTCCAACTCCTAATTAGCATACAATTTCTGTCACTGGCGAAGGCAGAAAAGCCGGGGCACTAAATAGTGTCACGGAAACGCTTCTTCACCGCGAAGACGAAAGGCATTGCCATACAGCAACCCCCTTGTGCGATGCAAAAATGAAAAAAAAAAATCCTTCATACGACTTGTTATTACAAGAATTTTTTATTTTTCATAATGATTATAAGGACGATTCTAACCATACTTGAAACTATTCAACTATATGCTGTATGCTATAAGGGACAAATTGCACACAAATGCATTTACATATCTCACTGCGTGCGTTTACGAGAGTCAGAAGCTCTTTCTTTTTTTCTTTCAACAATCCAAGGTTAATGCTTGAAACTTGAAAGTAACTTTTAGTCGCGCACTTTATCTAGAATCATAAACCTTACAATCCTTCTTCTCTCTCAGGCCGATTAAGTAATTGCTTTTATTTGCCCGCTAAATAAGCATTTTTTTCCAAATTCCAAATTCTTATTCTCAATGAGGGGAATTTAATCTTCAGCCATTATAGATAAAGCGCATTTATCCATCTGCAAAGTTACCACAGGTCAGGAACAAGAACTTAAAAATTAAAAAATTAAATTAATTGTTTTTAGTCCACAACGTTTCCGAAAACGAAAAATCGAAAAAGAATTTTCAAAAAATTAAATTCATCTCTGTGTCTTAATTTTTACGAAATCAATTGTCACTAAGGATGCAATTATTGTAAAAAAAAGAACATGATTTAGGATCAAAAATAAAAATACCGTACCATTGGTTTTTGTTTTCGTTTTTAAAAACGTGGACTTTAGCCTTCAGGGTTCTTGGGCGAGAAAATTAAATGTTTCCTCCAATCCTGATCTGTTTTAATAATTAATAGTTTTCTTAAAAGCATCAAATATGCACACTAAAGATATGCAGAGAAAAAAAAGAACTCATTTTTGTAGCAACTGTGAGTTTGGTGTCAAAAAATGTTTCGTTAACGGATTCTTTTTGATATCATTATTTATCATCGTAGACCTAGCGTAGAAGAGCATGACTCGAACTAGGTCCGTAAATCCCGTAAAAGTCCGTAACTTTGCTTGAAGTCCGTAAAAGTCCGTTTTTTTTTGAAAAAAGGTCCGTAAAGTCCGTAATTCGGTTGAAAAAGATCCGTAAAGTACGTAAATTATACAATATAATTTGGATAATTTTAGAGAAATTCCAAATGATTGAAGGAATTCAATTATTTTCAAAAGTAATAAAATTCTTCGCAAAAATTCAATTATGTTCAACAATTTTTTTAAAATTCTCGTCAAAATTTCAATTATCTTTAGAAATAATTAAATTCTTCTTCGAAATATCAATTATTTTAAAAAATTTTAATAAAATACTTGGGAAAATTTCAATTATTTTCAAAATTTTTCCTCAATTCAATGATTTTAAATAGGTTTCTATACTATTCTAATAAAATTCTCCAAAAGAATTTTTTTTTATAAATTTCTTCGCAATATTCAATTATTTTCATAAATAATAAATTAATAATGTTAATAATAATAATATTAATAATAATAATATTAATAATAATAATAATATTAATAATAATAATATTAATAATAATAATAATAATATTAATAATAATATTAATAATATTAATTGAATATTGCGAAGAAATTTATAAAAAAAAAATTCTTTTGGAAAATTTTATTAGAATAGTATAGAAACCTATTTAAAATCATTGAATTGAGGAAAAATTTTGAAAATAATTGAAATTTTCCCAAGTATTTTATTAAAATTTTTTTAAATAATTGATGTTTCGAAGAAGAATTTAATTATTTCTAAAGATAATTGAAATTTTGACGAGAATTTTAAAAAATTTTTGAACATAAATTGAACATAATTTTTACAGGTATTTAATTTTTTTGG
This sequence comes from Leptopilina drosophilae, assembly GCA_032873175.1. Lineage (NCBI taxonomy): Eukaryota > Metazoa > Arthropoda > Insecta > Hymenoptera > Figitidae > Leptopilina > Leptopilina drosophilae. Next base: position 6,382,122 of record CM065483.1, read on the forward strand.
CAAATAATAAAATTCTTACTAGGAATTTAATTATTTTGATGAATAATAAAGTTCACCGAAAAAAAATATTCTTGTTTTAAGAGGATTCCTCTTATTTCGATGCATATTTTCCTTTTGTATATTGACCAAAAAACGTACTCTTATTTTAAGAGGATTATTCTCCACTCAAGAGTAATTCCTCTTAAAAGTAGAGGAATAGTCTCCAATGAAGAGTAATATTCTTAAATTAAGAATAAAATGTAAGAGGATTTTAGAAGAGGAATTGTCCTCTTAAAACAAGAATATTTTTTTTTCGGTGTTAATTGCAGAATTTCAATTATTTTTAATCCAATTTTAATCGAATTCCTCGAAAAATGTAATTATTCTTAAAAAATGTTATTGAAATTTATCAAAGAATTGTTTTATTAAACCTTTGCTACAATTTATTTATTAGAATTTAAATATTGTTTCTAATAAATTTTTGATTAAATTTCTTTAAAGAATAAAATTATTGCATTCAAAATTTTTAATGCAATTCTTTGCGTAAATTATCAATTATCTTTATAAATAATAAAATTCTTCTCTAAAATTGAATTATTTTCAAAAAATTTAATAAATTTCTTGGCAAAATTTCAATTATTTTCAAAAATTTTTCCTAATTTATCTATTTTTAATATCTATTTTAATAAAATTTTGCAAAAGAATTCAAATTATTTGAAAATTGGTTGATACAATTCTTTAAAAGAATTCAATTTTAAGAAACATATGTAATTATTCAACAAATTGTTTTTTTTTGTATTTAAATAATGAAATTCTCGTAGAATTTTCTCATAAAAATTGATTTAAAAATAGATTTCAGTTAAAATTTTAGATTATAATTGAATATTAAAAATATTAGAGCGTAAAGTTTTAGAAATAATTAAATTTTGAAATGGTTTCAGATTCAAATCTTTTAAAATTTGAATTTTTCGTATTTTTTACTAAGTAACAATTCTGTGGAATTAATTGTTTTGAGAAATTTTAATTGGGAATTTTTTTTATATTATTTGAAGTTTTTATTTTCTAATAAATATTTAATTGAAGAATTTACAAATAATTGAAAAATTGAATATTGTAAAGAAATGGATTTGAAAATTGTCGAAGAACTTTTACGAAAATTATTAAAAATAATCGATTTTAAGAAGAATTTTAGTTAAAAATTCTTGAAAATAATAATTCAATTGATGATGATTCTATCACTCTATCTTTAATTAGTATAAAACATGAAGACTCGGAGTTATCGATATCTTCATGTTTTTTTTAGTTATGAAAAAGTCTAATTTATAGTTTTAAGTAAAATGTTCTCTTATATATTTTTGTCAGTAATTGATCCGTAAATAGTCCGTAATTTTTCATTTTTGGTCCGTAAAGTCCGTATTTTTAAATACTTTCACTGGTTCGAGCCCTGGAAGTGGAATAAAGGGTCATTTTTTCCAAACTTATCCAGAAGATAGAAAAAATTGTTTTCTCTTCCCTTTTTTTCGCGAGTATAAACGATTTTTTTAAAATTTTGATTACGATGTTGGGTTCCAAGGGGAGAAATAAGAGAGTCAATTATATTAGAGGGAATAGTTCACGCCCGTGTTGTAAACTTAGGAGAGATAGGCGAAGAAAGAAGAGTCTCAAGGACGTTTCTGGGCGTGGAAGAATCGTTACCCACACAGTGTTATAATGTACATGGTCAGAGGGAGAAGATGCACATGCACCAACTGGTTGAGTCTGTTTTGGTCGCATCTTCTTCTTCTTCGTCTTCGTCTTCCTTCTTTATAATACTTTCCCTTTTGGTATCCCCGCGTCTTCGTTTTTGGCTTGGCTCTTCGGGCCATTTATTTTTTCCGCCGAACCACCTTCGGGGCTATCCAAATGACGGCCTGACGGGCGTGGAGGTACTGCCTATTGTTTTAACAGGTTCGCTTAAATTGAAGCCCCAAGCCATTTCAGGAGAGAGAAAGAGAGAGAGAGAGAGAGAGAGAATGCTAAGCGCAAAGTCGTAAGCAGTTACTTCAACTTCTTTTAAATTCAACTTTTAAACCTATCCCGTACCCCTACCCAGGAACACTCTTCTTGTTGTTTAAGATTTATACGTGTTTTTCCCAAAGACCCTTATCTCTTTTTTACGACACTTGCGGAATTGGCGGTAACGAATGTAAAAGACGATTCTAACGATGCTGACGATGCTAAAGATTCTAATGATGCTAAAGATTCTAATGATGCTAACGATTCTAATGATGCTAACGATTCTAATGATGCTAAGGATGCTAAAAATTCTAATGATGCTAACAATGCTAAAGATTCTAATGATGCTAAAGATTCTAACGATGCTAAAGATTCTAATGATGCTAAAGATTCTAATGATGCTAACGATGTTGACGATTTTAATGATGCTAACGATGCTAAAGATTCTAATGATGCTAACGATGTTGACGATTTTAATGATGCTAACGATGCTAAAGATTCTAATGATGCTAACGATTCTAATGATGCTAACGATGTTAAAGATTCTAATGATGCTAATGATGTTAACGATTCTAACGATGCTAACGATTCTGATTCTAACGATTCGGACCACTTGGGTAAAATTTGATTCTTTTGTCACTTTTAAAAATTAGATTTGCTTCGGAATCAATCGTACATTGGAATAGCTGCGGAGATATAATTTCTGAATTTGAAGATTCAACTAGCGAAGGTGGTTCAGGTATATGGAGGTTCCTCGAAAATGATGACGGTGCATGACTCTCCTTTGGTCTCGTTGATGATGCCCAGCCTCCTGTTTCTGATGCTTCTCGGGTTCCCTCTCAAGGACCCTCCTGAGGATAATTACATAGTAGCTTGGTTGGATGCAATCGCGCGGCGCGGGGCAAAGAATACTATATAGAGATGGTCTCCTCAACGGAAAGTAATGGCTAATCGGTTTTGGTCAAAAACTGGCGACACACTGCCGCCGTTAACATTAGTCACCCTTTTTCTTCTTTTTTTTCAAATTTTGTGGTTTACAACATCCCGACACATTACAGTTGCCTGTGATGTATTATTAGAATGAAATCGCATCTTCGAAATTGCCTTTTTGTCCTTCCTATATTTCTCTCTATTTGTGACGTAATAAGAGCGCCTCCAAGGGATCCTGCGCTAATTCGATCTATAGATATATAAACTCTGCTAACGAGCACACTGTCCTCGTATACACGATTCAAACCGAATGGTATCTTAAGTATCTACTCGCTACGTGATACCACTGCGAAAGCGTGGATCGATATCTCTTCAAAACCAATTAGAAAAGAAAAAAAAACATTTTCCCCCACATTTGTGTTGAATAATTAATATTCTTTTCAGCAAAAATGAGAAGTGCTTTACGTTTTTTTTTAAATGAATTTTGCGTTAAGCTTCGCACTCTTCTATACTAAAAGCTACCATTTGCTATTTTTTTGATACGAGGCTACTTTTTGGCTACTTTTTTTAGCCTAATGCTATACTAAAAGCTACACTGAAAAAAAAATTTATTTGATTCAAATAACCGATTATTTGTCTATAATCAAATAAATATTAACTTGAATCAAATAAATTGTATTTGAATCAAATATTTCAGTATTTGAAGCAAATACCTAATTAATTGATTCAAATAAAAATTATTTGATTCAAGTAAATATTTATTTGATTATAGACAAATAATCGGTTATTTGAATCAAATAAATTTTTTTTCAGTGTACTTTTCTGAACAAATAGTCAAATTTCGATTTTTAGTTTTCACATTTCCATTTAAAAACAGTGTTAAAAACTAAAATCGTTAATGAAAAACGACCGCCAATAAAATAATAGAAAATAATTTTACAGATATTTACTCTATCAATAGTGACTGATTATAAATTGTGTTTCACCTTGAAATTTCCCGTTTTTCCCGGCATTGTCCCAATTTTTACCGCTTTTATTTTCTCATCAAATTTAAATTTACTTCATTTCGAACATAAATCTACAATTTGGAAAATAATTGAATTAAAGAAAGAATTTTTTCAATTTTCCAAAAAACATCTTGTCTCTTCATAATTATAATGGAAAATTTTATTAATTCAATTTAATTAAAATTTATTCATACTAATTGAACTTCTGCAAAGAATTTTACTATTTACAAAAGTAATTGAATCCTTCCAATAAATGTTATTACATATTTATGAAAATAATTAAATGTTTGCGAAGAATTTTATTAAAATTTTTGAAAATAATTGAATTGTAGAGAACAATTTAATTATTTATAAAGATAATTCAAATTTCGGAGAATATCAAACAAATTTTTAACATAATTCAAATTCTGCGGAGAATTTTATTACTTTTGAAAATAATTGAATTGTTTTTTTTTAATTTCATGGAAATTTATGAAAATAATTTTTTTATTTATAGAAATAATTGAACTTTTACAATGAATTTTAATAAAATTCCTAAAAGTAATTTAATTTTGTCGAAATTTTACAATTTAAGAAAATAATTGAAATATTTGAATTCTTTAGACAAAATTTACTCTAATTTTTTAAAATAATTGCATTTTCTACGAATTTGATTGAAATCGTATTAAATATAATTCCGTTGCGAGGATTTTATAAAAAAGGTTCAAATAATTGATTTTAAATAAAATAAATTTTAATAAACTATTTTTAATAATTGAATTCTTATAATATTTTCATTCTTTTAGAAAATAATTGAATATTTCTGTAGAATTTTGTCGAAATTGTTTTTAAATAATTAAATACTTTTTAGAAATTTTATAAAAATAGTAGACATACAAATAATTGAATTGAGAAAAATTTTTGAAAATAATTGAATTCTTGTGGTGAATATAAATGAATTTTTGTCATTTATAGAAATAATTGAACCTTTACCAGGAATTTTATTAAAAATTTTTAAAATAATTGAATTGTAGAGCACAATTTAATTATTTATAAAGATAATTGAAACTTCGGAGAATTTCAAAAAAAAATTTTAAATAATTGAATTTTTAGGGAGAATTTTATTTCTTTTGAAAATAATTAAATTGTTTTTTTTTTTAATTTTATGGAAATTTATGAAAATAATTAAATTCTTGTGAAGAATATTTTTCAAAAATAATATTCAAAAGAATTCAGTAAATCGGAAAAATTTTGCTATTTATAAAAATAATTGAAGTAATTGAATTCTTTAGACAAAATTCAATCAAATTTCTAGAAATAATTGCATTTTTCGACGAATTTGTTTAAAATTGAATTAAACATAATTACATTTCTGTAATGAGTTGTATTATTTATAAAAGAAATGTTTGCAAAGAAGTTTATTAAAACTTTTGAAAATAATTGAATATTATAAAAAAAAGTTCAAATAATAGATTTTTAATAAAAAAAAGTTCAAATAATAGATTTTTTTTAAAAAAAAGTTCAAATAATAGATTTTTTTTAAAAACAATTTTAAATAAACTATTTTTAATAATTCAATTCCTATGAAATTTTCATTCTCTTAGAAAAAAATTGAATATTTGTGTAGAAGTTTGTCAAAATTGTTTGTAAATAATTGAATACTTTTTGGAAATTATATTAAAATAGTAGACATACAAATTATTGAATTAAGAAAAAAATTTTGAAAATAATTGAATTCTTATGGTGAATATTAATGAATTTTTGTTATTTATAGGAATAATTGAACTTTTACCATTAATTTTATTAAAATTCCTAAAAGTAATTTAATTTTGACGAAATTTTACTATTTATGAAAATAATTGAATACGTTGCGAATAAATTTTAGAAAATAAAAGTATAATTATACGATGACTAACTTCCATTGATTTTTTAGAAAAATTTAAATAAAATTCTTTAAAAGAAGTAAATTTTTTTCAATAGAATGTACATTCAATGTAGAATGTAAAATATCAATTACATCAAAAATTTTCAATTATTTGTTTATAAAAATTCAATTATCTTGAAATGACAGAATTAAAAAATCTTATCTTTCAAAATTTGAAAAAAACTGCGAAAATCTAATTTTATTAAAAAATTTGAAGTGTTTTCTTTTAAATTAACTAATAAAAATTTGAATTATTAATCTTGGCACTAAGAAACGTGAGTACATTAGAATGTGACTCCTTATAAAATTTAATTCTTTATCAATTATTAAATTAAAATACTTTGAAAATTCGATTTTAAAAAAGTTTTTAATGAAATTCTTTAATTCTTCTCTTTGTCACCGAGGCAAATTTTTTCTACTTTTTTTTGTTATCGAGGCTACTTTTTCCTACTTTTTTCAAACTCATAATGGAGTGCGAAGCCTTCGTTACATATACACACAAAATTTTGGTACAAATGTTGGTGTAAATGTTAGTATTTTTAAAATGTTGTATATGGTGTGTATGTTATTCGAACACAAAATAATGGAAAACGATGTGTAAATTTGGCATTCAAGTTAAATGGAATAAAAGAAAGAGAAGCACGGCACACTACACCACCCGTGGTTTGACTTTACATGTGCACTGGACTTTGAAAGGAAGGGAATATGGTGGCAAAGAAGTATCGGAACTGTGGACGGGAGTATATAAACGCATTTGTGCGAATCCCTCGCGCACACGAGTCTATAATCTATATGCAAGAAAGTGCGTGTGCAACGCGGTATACAACATCGGGCATACATAATTAATATTTAAACGAGGAACATCGAAGGAAGCTTCGCCTAACTATATACATACAGCTATACTGTACATATGCGAAAAGGGAGGGAATAAGCGTTCAGGAAAGAGAAGAGTCACAAAATGGTGGCAAAGAATGAATATAAAGAAATGAAATGCGACATGCTTTTGGGCCGTAGTTTGAAAATATTAAAATAATAATAATAATAATAATAATAATTTGAATTCTTCAAAATTTACTATTTTTACCATGTTCAAAGAGGATTGGATCATGGTCAACTGCGGAAAATTGTTACTCTCTAAATCTGAACTAGTAGTAGTTTATATCCAATGAAAATTTACTCTCTAAATCTGAATTAGTAGAATTCTACTAAGAATTAGTAAAATTTTACTAATTTTTAGTAGTTTTCATGAACGACTTTTCACCTTTTTAATTAGTAGAATATTACTAATTTTTAGTAAAATTCTACTAATTTTTTAGTAGAATTCTACTAATTGAAAGTCACTTTTTCACTAAATGAATTAGTGAAACTGTTTTATCGACTATTAATAAAACAGTTCTACCAATTGTTAATCGAATTCTACTAATCAATTAGTAACGTTTTACTAACAATTAGTAAAATTTTACTAATTGTTAGTAGAATTATTACTAAATCATTTAGTGGACGACTTTTCACCATTTCATTAGTAACTTTCTACTAATTCAGATTTAGAGAGTAGCGACAAAAATAGTCTTCACTCTGAAAATATATATTTTAACTGTGGTCGAAAACTACTGCTACTAAAAAAATATTTCAAAAGGACAAAAAATTTACCAATGTACGAGATTTATGCGCAGATAATGATGAAAACTTTTCCGATTAGTTGCAATTATCAGAAAAAGATTTCCTTAATTTTCCTCCAATCCCAAGACGGGAAGAAAAAATCCATATATATATATATATAAATATGAATTGAGATATTCTCAGCTAGCGGATATTAAAAATATACGTGAAATCAAATGATAAATAAAAATGACAAAGAAAAAAAAATGATAATAATTTACGGAAATATATCAATGAAGCGGTAACGGGATCAGATCGTGGTACATTCGAAGATCGGTGTAAGCGAATGAAAAATCGAGCGTATCATTCAGAATACATAGAGAGAGAGAGAGATAGAGGGAGAGAGAGATAGAGGGAGAGAGAGAGAGGGGGGAGGGAGGGTGGTTGTATATATACGTATAATATTCGCAAAGTGCGTCCATACACCATCCGTTATTGAAAAAAGAGGAATGCCATCGGATGCGCGAACCATTGGGAGGTAAGACGAAGGTGAGGCTCGCTGAGTGAGCGAGCAGGGCTCTCGAAAAAGTGCTCTTTGTCGGTGTCGTCCTTTAAATCCGTTTAAAGGGACCACCGACCGGTCGGTCTGATTAATAGTCCTCGAATGGCGGGGTCGGGCTCGATGACAGATCGAGAATGCTTCGGGGACAGGCGGCAAAAATTCCAAGTTCACACTCACCTCCGTGAGAGAAGGAGACACACCGAGCTATTCCAAAATTCATTCGATGGTAATTTAATAATAAAAATATATGTGTATCATTTTTTGGAATAAAAAGGGTCCCTGTAGGGTTCTTTGACGAAAAATTCGTCAGAAAGCATTCGAATAGGGGAATAATTTTGTTGTTAACCCTCTTGAGGATGTTTGAAGAGTTTATCGAAAAGAGTTTAGTTACACGGTAAATCGTTAGATATTAAAATAACACCAAAATGGATTAAAATAACACTAAATTGGATTATTTTAATCCTTTTTGGTGTTAATTTAATACCTAACGATTTACCGTGTAAAAGAGTTTATCGAAAAGAGTTTATTTAAAAGGGTTTATGGAAAAGAGTTTATTTAAAAGGGTTTATCGAAAAGAGTTTATTTAAAAGGGTTTATCGAAAAGAGTTTATTTAAAAGGGTTTATCGAAAAGAGTTTATTTAAAAGAGTTTATCTAGAAGAGTTTTTCTAGAAGAGTTCATTTAGAAGAGTTTATCTAAAAGAGTTTATTTGCAGGAGTAAATAATTTAACACTGGAAATCAATTAGAGAGATGAAATTTGCGAGAGAATGATCGCTGGAAAGTTTCGAGTATGGCCTTCCGTCGTTCGTTTGCAATGATTTACGGCCACGGTGGCAATTTCGTTTCGCTCTGACGCTCGCTTACCGCATTAGTCCCACTCACACACCTCGATCTTGACTAATGTGCGACGGCCATAGTTTTCTTTTTCTCTCTCACTCTCTCTCTAAAATCCACTTTTCTTTATTTACCCTCACTGCTAATCCCTTACCACAAATTTTATTCCATCAATCACAAAGATTTTAAACTCAATCCTTTCTTTCCTTTAATTACCAAACAATTGAAATTATTGTCTCTTCCCTCCAGTTGTTTTCAAAATCAAAGAATATTTTCTAATCTGCCCTTTTTTCTCTCATAGAAGATTTCTTTTAAAAAACTATTGTTCGCCTGATGTGAATAACACTTGATAGCATTGCAAGTATTGCAGAAGTGGCGTGTCGGTTTCTTTTGACCCTCATAGTAGAGGAACTCCAATAGACTCCTTGCGAACATCTCTCTCTCTCTTTCTCTTTCTAGGCGCATTTTCTCAGAAAATCTTGACGCAGAGGTTTCACAGCAAATTACGGCGGAAGTAATTTGAGTCGTGGTCACTGGTCTGAGTAACGGGCAAAATAATAGTTGTACATTGAAAATATCCTTCCATCCATAGAATCAGAATTCAGATATATGTGCCGTGTGAATAGCAGTAGCAAGAGGATTAGATGCACCCCGAAAAAAAACACAACTCAATGCAGATGGATCTTGATAAAAAAAAAATGATGGTCATTCTAAGAAGGTATACTAGTGTCCACGAAAAGGATACACCAAAAAAAAAAAATAATAAAGCAGGGGAAAAAATCCCTATTGCGGCGCGACGGTCGGTCTTCCCGAGCCTGTAATTTTGGAACCTATAATAGCGATCCGCCGTTTCACAATTAGACCCCAACTTCTTCAAAGTTCATACAACCGAAAGCGAAATGAATTTCTTGAATTGATATTTGATGTTTTGAATGGTTTAATGTTTATTTCGTCATTTTTACATTCTCCTTTCGTCTACATTTCCATCTTTTACCCTAACTTTTCCATCTTTTACCCGAACTTTTCCATCTTTTACCCAAACTTTTCTATCTTTTACCCGAACTTTTCCATCTTTTACCCAAACTTTTCCATCTTTTACACAAACTTTTCCGTCTTTTACCCAAACTTTTCATGTAAAATGATATCGCAGACCAGAAAAGTCCTTATCCACATCTATCATATATGCAGGCTTCCCACTCTTCTACTAAAAGCTACTAATTGCTATACTTTAAAAAAAAAAAAAAACTATAGCTACTTTTTGGCTACTTTTTGAGCCTAATGCTACTAAAAGGTACTTTTCTGATTTTTAGTTTTCACATTTCCATTTAAAAAACAGTGTTAAGAACTAAAATCGTTAATGAAAAACGACCGCCAATAAGATAATAGAAAATAATTTTACCGACATTCACTGCATCAATAGCGACTGATTATAAATTGTGTTTAACCTTCAAAATTCCCCATTTTTCCCGGCTTTGTCCCAATTTTTACCGCTTTTATTTTTTCATCAAAAATCAAAATTGAATTTCTGCAAAGAATTTTACTATTTATTAAAGTAATTGAATCCTTCCAATGAATGTTATTACATATTTATGAAAATAATTAAATGTTTGCGAAGAATTTTATTAAAATTTTTAAAAATAATTGAATTGTAGAGAACAATTTAATTATTTGTAAAGATAATTGAAATTTCGGAGAATTTAATTGAAATTTCGGAGAATTTCAAAAAAATTTTAAACATAATTGAATTTCTGCGGAGAAATTTATTACTTTTGAAAATAATTAAATTGTTTTTTTTTAATTTTATAGAAATTTATGAAAACAAATATTGAATTCTTGTGAAGAACATTTTTCAGAAATAATATATTTCTTTAGACAAAATTTAATCAAATTTTTAAAAATAATTGCATTTTTCGACGAATTTGATTAAAATCGTATTAAACATAATTCCATTTGTGTAATGAGTTTTATTATTTATAAAGCAATTGAATTATTGCGAGGATTTTATAAAAAAAAGGTTCAAATAATTGATTTTTTTTAAATTTTAAATAAATTATTTTTAATAATTCAATTTCTATGAAATTTTTATTCTTTTAGAAAATAATTGAATATTTGAGTAGAATTTTGTCAAAATTTGTTTTAAATAATTGAATACTTTTTGGAAATTTTATTAAAATAGTAGACATACAAATGTATTGAATTAAGAAAAATTTTTAAAAATAATTGAATTCTTGTGTTGAATATAAATGAATTTTTGTTTGTTTATAGAAATAATTGAACTTTTACAATGAATTTTATTAAACATTTTAAAAATAATTGAATTTTCGAGAACAATTTTGTTATTTATAAAGATAATTGAAATTTCGGAGAATTTCGAAAAAAATTTTAAACATTATTGAATTTCTGTGAAGAATTTTATTACTTTTGAAAATAATTGAATTGTTTTTTTTAATTGTAAGGAAATTTATGAAAATAATTGAATTCTTGTAAAGAATATTTTTCAAAAATAATATTCAAAAGAATGTAGTAAATCGCAAAAATTTTGCTATTTATGAAAATAATTGAAGTTCCTAATTGAATTCTTTAGACAAAATTTAATCAAATTTTAAAAAATAATTGCATTTTTCGACGAAATTGATTAAAATCATATTAAACATAATTCCATTTCTGTAATGAGTTTTATTATTTATGAAAGTAATTTAATAATTTCTAGGATTTTATAAAAAAAAGTTGAAATAATGGATTTTTTTAAAAACAACTTTAAATAAACTATTTTTAATAATTGAATTCCTATGAAATTTTCAGTCTTTTAGAAAATAATTGAATATTTCTGTAGAATTTTGTCAAAATTGTTTTTAAATGATTGAATATTTTTTGGAAATTTATTTCAAATAGTAGACATACAAATTATTGAATCAAGAAAAATTTTTAAAAATAATTGAATTCTCGTGGTGAATATAAATGAATTTTGTTATTTATAGAAATAATTGAAATTTTACAATGAATTTTAATAAAATTCCTAAAAGTAATTTAATTTTGTCGAAATTTTACTATTTAAGAAAATAATTGAATGTGTTGCGAATAAATTTTCAAAAACAAAATTATAATTATACGACATCTAACTTTCATTGATTATTTAGAAAAATTTAAATAAAGTTCTTTAAAAAAAGTAAATTATTTACAATAGAATGTACAGAAATTTTAATTACATCAAAAATTTTCAATTATTTGTTTATAAAAATCAAATTATCTTGAAATAACAGATATAAAAAATCTAATTTTTGAAGTGTGTAATTTTTTTTAAATTACCTAATAAAAATTTTAATTATCAATCTTCGCACTAAGAAACGTGAGTACATAAGAATGTGACTTCTTATAAATTTCAATTATTTATCAATTATTAAATTAAAATACTTTGAAAATTCGATTTTAAAAAAGTTTTTATTAAAATTCTTTAATTCTTTTTTTTTGTCACCGAGGAGGCTACTATTTCCTACTTTTTTCATCATCGAGGCTACTTTTTCCTACTTTTTTTAAACTCCTAATGGAATGCGAAGCCTGTATATATGATTGGAATAATTTATTTTCGTCTAATATTAATTACCTCCTTTTTTTCAGAGTCAATTAACAATTTTTCTTGATGCTCATAAGTAGGACTTATTTTTTCATTGAAAGTCTTCTTGAATCCAGATAACGAGTCAAGGGATCGCAATTGCAATTTGGGCCGTGACAAAAATCAACCAGTTAAGACTCTTTCTGGTTTGAAAAAGCTATTAACCGATATCCATCTGGGGTCACTCCTTTCTTAATGTCTTACGAAGAGTACGTGCTACCTGCATCCAATCGGCCACACCACTCCCTCTATATACTCCCTGTGCAAAAGTCCCTCTGCTAAAATTCACATCGCTCTCCGTCCATTTCATTCTCGGACCCAATAATTCTTTCTCCCATTTCCCTTCACTGGTGCAATGTATATAAAGTTCCTTTTGGACGATTTTCAGGGCCCCCCCCTTTTCAGAATGGTCCGCGCGCAAAAACATCCTTAGGCGCTAAAAAGATTTGCAATAATTCATCCTCACGCTTGCTCCCACCACAGGGAGTAGTATACATTATTGGCACCTTGATTAAATTTTTCAATAAAACGCACTGTTTCCAATTTTTCGAAAATCTGAAATTCCCTAGTAATCAAGAAACTAAAAGTAAAAAAAAGGTTTTAATTATTCTCTAAGTTATTACTTTGTTTCAATGGATCGAAATCTAAGAAAGAACCTTTCCTTTTTATAAACTTATTAATGTATGTGTTTTTAGAAATGACGAAGTGTTTTTTTAATATTCGGTACGACGACAAATTTTGACTGAATACGAGAATGTTTAGCCGGTGGCAATTGACGCTAAAAACTTTTTTTTATGGACACAGAAGGGGCATTGTGCTTTACAATGGAGTTTGAGTTTTGAAAAAGACCCCATGATTCGGCCGTGTCAACAGACCATTGTGGTTTTGCGAGTGCCGCCGGCGATGAACTGGCCAACACCGATAGAAATGAGAAACCGAATCGCGTCATTCGATACCACCAAAAGGTTGTCCTTTTATCTCGAAATTAGCCAGAAGTACACAGTACTTCCGACGTTTACATTCCAGCACAAAAAAGAGTCATTTCTCAAAAGACTGGATTATGCAAATAAAAAATTTTTTCTCTTTATTTCTTCCTGCAAAAAACGAATATATTTTCTCTCTCCAGAAGTAATCGCAGTTTTCTTCAAAACCTGACGTGATGGTCAATTTTCGACAATTGAATCATGTTCAGCGGGTAAAAATACCTTGAAAATCACTCCCATATTGAAAATAGTGAAAATCAACATTTTTTTTGGGGCTACCCCCACTTTTTTCGAAAAAAAGTCAAAATTTCTAATTTTTGACATGGGAGTCGTTTTCAATGTATATTTACCCGCTGAATACGATCCAGTTTTCTAAAATATGGTAAAATTTTGGGCTTTTGAGAAAAGTACGATCAGAGGGGGAAAAAATGTGATTACAGAAAAAAAAATTGTAATTACTGGGCAAAAAGGAGTAATTAGCGGTGATGGTTTTTCAATCCAAGATAACTAATTGCATTAGAGTTGAGTCACTCCTTTTCGTATTAGAAATTAATTAGAAGTCGAAGAAGTAATTAACGATCACTCCAAGTGTACGTTATTGGCTTTATAGATTATAGATGTGGATTAGTCGGATCTCATTTGTCTCAAGTAAAAAATACGGGAATTATTTTACAACATTCTTTTTGTATAATCTAATGTAAAAAAAAAATTTTTTTAAAAAAAGCTGCTTTTATACATGATAAACTGAACGAAAAATTTAATGTCGAAAATTATCTACCCGTGGGCCAAGCATGTTTAATGACGCGTTTAGTGCTCGACCTGCCCGCTATAAGGCGCCACAATATTCCCTTGACTGATCTCCTTCTCTCTCTCTCTCTCTAGTAACAAAAAAAGAAGGAAAAAAAAGAGAGGATAATAAAATAACGAAAAAGGCCTTGGCGGTTTAATGAGCGCCTAATTTTCAAGAGAAAAATGCGGTTTTATGTATACCCTCGGCAATTTCTTTCCTCTCTCGTTCCCTTTCGCTATTGGTCTCTTCCCTTTCTTTAATGCCTCATTCTAGAACTTTCCATCTTTCTCACTCTCTAACGGGTTTCCGGCCAATGGATTTTTCAAAGACGGGTTTATATATATAAACGTATTGAGAGAGACGAGGCGTTGGGGGAAAAAAAAAATCTGCCTAAATAGCGACAAACAACCCTTTACCACATTTACTTGGGGCTTAAAATTTCTCTCATCTCATCACATTATCGACAATATCGTTTCCAATATAAACTGCCAAACTTTCTTAACAACCGTAATTTTGAAAATGTATTTCTGAATTTTCACGTTTAGAATATGAAAAAGGGAATTGGATCGTTTTTCAGTTACTGTCAAAAAGCAACTGTCGAACCGTGGACAATGACGAAAAAATATCAAAAAGCATCAAAATTTATATATTTCTTTGTGAAAAGCTTTTGGAATTTTTTTAATGAATTTTTTTTACATGACAGGACTCAAGTACGGGTATAAAATGAGAGTACTTTGACGTAGATTAATAAAGTTTAACTGTATGTAAATTTTAAATTCAAATTAAGTTTTAAATTTTGCAAAAAATCATGGCTGATGGCAAAAATATGAAAAAAGCCTCCAAATTTGTGATCAAAATTTATAAATTTCCTTATGAAGATGAATAGGGATTAATTTTTTTTTTAAATTACAGAACTCATGTGTAAAAAAGTTTTGACCAAAGTTTATGATAACCAAGTTTTGAACGTTCAAAATGAACGAAATTTTTTTTTGACTGGATATATTTTTATAAATTACTAATCACAGACAAATTTAAAAACTGAAATATTTATGTTTAGAAAGTAAGTAATTAATTTTTTGAATAGTAACACAAAAAAAAAATTGTAATAAAAATTTAATTTGTAGAAGAACTAAAAAATTTGGTTCATTTGAACGTTCAGAACTTTAGGGTCTTCAAAGTTTCGCAAAGAATATCTCAAGGCTTGACTACTTTGCCCAAATGTCATTGGTACTAGTTTGGCATTTTTCCGTTTGCACATCTTCTTAAAGAACTTTTTTTCAAATTCGAACTGAAAAGTTCCTTAAGAAGATGTGATACACACGTGACGTCATTTTGTTGCACATTTTGTCCTCGAAAGTCGATAAGAGCAGGCGTAGGTGCTGTTCATGTATTGCAATCAAAAAAAAAAAATTCTATATATATATATATACATAACAAGAACCCACGAGAGAAAACCGGATATTGTGTGTGAGTAGCGCGCGCGTAAGTATATATATATATATATATGCGAAAAACGTCAAGTGACTTGGATCGAAGTACTTCGTGATACATACAGGATTCCCTTCTACCGTTTCCATGCTCGTTTAGATTTTATCAGTGTCTCTCAAACATCGCTGTCGTGGCTTCCAAGTGCGAAGTCCCATGCAAAAATTTATCCATGAAATGCCAGATTCATCTGTCTTTGGGATCTAAACATTTCTCGTATATGTAGACGTGTATGCATATGGAAAATGGGGACGAGAAGCTTTTCTTCTTTTCTTTTTGGAAAAATAAAAAGAAAATTGCCTACAAAATGATAGCAGTCGACGCGTACTTGAAGGATTATATTTTTTGTAATCAAATATAGAAAAAGTCAGATGTTTTTCATTAAAATGAAATATATGATCCGACATTTTGAATTTTTTTATTCTAATCCTGTTTTTCTAATCATCAATCGTAAAAACCCCAGAGTTCAAATTTTCGGCTATTTTTATTAAAATTCGACTTTAGTCCGCCATATTTGATCCGCCATTTTGAATTTTTAAATTCCGACCCCACATTTCGCAGTCATCGATCCCAAAAACCCCAAACTACAAATTTTCGGCTATTTTTACTAAAATTTGCCTCTAGTCTGCCATATTTGATCCGCCATTTTGATTTTTTTCAATTCCAATCCTATTTTTGCAATCGCCGAACCTAAAAAGTTCCTGAGGGTAAATTTTTTTCTTTCATTATTAATATTAATGTTATTTTCTATCGCATTCGATTCGCTTTTTCGAATTTTGAACTTCTAATCCAATATTTGCAATCGTCGACTCCTAATACGCCGGAAGTGATATTTTTTAGCCATTTTATTTAATTAATTATTATTAATTATTATTATTTCATTAATTTTATTTAATTAATATTTCAGTTTTTTCCCTCCATTTTGAACTATAAATTTCTGATCCTGATGTATTTGCAGGTCCGAAATTTTTTCCTACTCTATTATATAATCGTATTAATTTAATTATCCGAAGATTCAGTAATTAGTTGATGAAAATTAATTACAAGGAAAAAAGATACAAAAATACGTTTATGAATTTTTTTTTTAGAATACAATTTCCATCGAAGAATGAAGCAATAAAAAGTTGAGAGACTCACATTATAGTGTTTATATCGCGATAAAGTAAACGGATGCAAAGTGCACTTAAATTTTCTAAAAAGGATGTAGTTAATAATTATGAATTTCCTGTTTAATAGTTCGTCATGTTTGTTAAGAAGGGCTAATTGGTAATGCGTAACTAGTAGCATGAAATATGGACATGTCCTTAAGGCACAATGACCAGCGAAGTTCATTCATGTTGTTTTACTGTCTTTCTTTCTAAGTCTTTCTTTCTTTCTCTCTCTCTCTCTTTCTCTTTCTCTTTCTCTATCTCTTTCTCTTTTCCTCTTTTTCTTTCTCTCCTTATAGAATACATATATACAAGAATATGTCTTCAGAAAAGAATTTATGCTCCTTGAAGAGAAAACAAAAGAATGGAATTAAAAAAAGGAAAAGTTGCAAGTATTTTGCCACACTCAAATGATGATGCTCTTGCTAATAATAATCCTTACCAAGCCATTATTATTATCACGAAGATATGAACAATCAGAAAGGCAATATTTCACCATAAACATATTGTCTCTTTGAATTATCGTTGCAGAATCGTTTTTCTCTATTTTCTACACTGCTTCCTTTCTATTCACTCCGATTTATTTATATCTATGCTTGTAAAATTTGAATTTAATTTTTTTTCGTTCATTCCTTCTCTTTTCGGGATTTTTTCCCCTTTTTCAATTAGTAGAAATTTTTTATTCGAAATTAAAACTGTTTTTCCTCTTTTTTCAATTAGTAGAAAAAATTTTCCCAAATTAAAACTGATTTCCCCCTTTTTCCATCAGTAAAAAAAAATTTCCGAAATTAAAACTGATTTTCTCCTTTTTCAATTAGTAGAAAAAATTTTTCCAAATTAAAACTGATTTTCCCCCTTTTTTAATTAGTAAAACTAAATTTCCGAAATTAAAACTGATTTTCCCCTTTTTTCAATTAGTAAAAAAAATTTCAGAAATTAAAACTGATTTTCCCCTTTTCAATTAGTAAAAAAAATTTCAGAAATTAAAACTGATTTTCCCCTTTCCAATTAGTAAAAAACATTTCAGAAATTAAAACTGATTTTCCCCTTTTTTAATTAGTAAAGAAAAATTTTCCGAAATTAAAACTAATTTTCCCCTTTTTTCAATTAGTAAAAAAATTTTCAGAAATTAAAACTGATTTTCCCCTTTTTCAATTAGTAAAGAAAAATTTTTCCGAAATTAAAACTGATTTCGGTATTAAAATCCGAACTAAATTATACGATTTAGTAGCAAAACGATGTTTAGCACCTATCTTATTACAGTGAAATATCTAATTTCTCTATATATTTTTTTCTACCTTTTTTAAAAATCTTTTTTCTATATTTTAATCGAAACAATTCTAGAGGCAAAATTTCAATTCAATCTAAAGGAGTTTTTCTAATTACACCAGAAAAGTGGAGGGAAAGTGTGTTACTGGAAACAAAGAGTTAATTTCTAATTGAACGTGGGAGGATTCACTGAGTTTAGGATCAAAATTTTGCGGATGTAATTAAAATTAACGTCCCATTGAAAATATAAGGGATTCAGAGAAACTTTCTAAAGTGACCTTTTCTCAACGAACGGCAAATCAGTGTAAAGTTTTGAATTTTTTCCAAAGATTCACTTTAAATTCGTAAACAGCGATCGAAAAAAATTGTCAAGATTTAGAACGAATTCCATGGGTTTTAAAAGAAGTTTTTCAGCCATATTGGATCCGCCATTTTGATTTTTGAAAAATTGACACTAATTCGTAATTAGTGACCCCAGGCAACCGTGATTGGGAAAATTTGACCCAAAAATCGATTTTGAAAAATATTTGAATAATTTTTTCTTTATTTTTAAATTAGTAAAAAAAAAAATTATAGACAAAAGAAAAGATTTTGTTGTTGGTGAGGATTATTAGGAATTCTATTAGGAAAGTACTTGGGCGTTCACTATTGTTGGAAAAGCAAATACAATTCGTTGATATTTGTAGGTACATTGAGAATTTAAATGGCTTTGTGCGCGCATCGAATTATATTTCTATGGTCAATTCATATCCATGTCTTCTCAAGTTGACCCAGCCTTTCTATTCTTATGGATTATTGTTTCCTACGGACTCGACTTCTTTTGCCTTTTCTAATACGCACCAAAGTGTAAATTGCACTCCTTTATTGTTGCCAAGAAGCTGATTCATAGAGATGTGAAATTTACATTAAGCGTGTAAAAATTTCACTGAAACTGGAAAGATATCCAAGTCATATATTTTCGATTCATTCAAGTCATAGATTTTTGAAAACCAAAGAAAAAAAAATAATTACTTGATTATAACATTTTGAGAGGATTGCTGACAAAACGTAAAATAGTGAATGATTTTATAGTTCGATTTTTTCTTCTTGTTTTTTTTTGTTTATTTTTTGCTGTATGTAAATGCTGAAAAATACATTTTATAGTTCGATTTTTTTTTTTTTGCTATATGTGAAAATTTCACAAGTGAAACTTGCACGCGCAGTGACCGCACACACGTTATAATGGATGCAATGGATTCCCAAGTAAACAAGAGTTTTCTCGTTCGCTGAACCTTTCACCTTCTTTCATATACTTGGCGACTGATAATAATAAATGTCTGCAGGTTGGCACGATGCCGTAGATAGATACGTGTGTGCGAATATCTATTTCGCCATCGGAAATAAATATACAAACTATAAAATATAACTACATGTCGTTTTATACAGAAAAATATCCATGTCTTATATAATATTAAATGTTAAATATCCATGTTAATGAAAAATTTACAAAAAGAGGCAAATACGGCAATAGAAAGACGTGTCTTTTGTCAAAATGTTGTAAATTTCAATCAGCACGTTTGTTTGAATTTTTTCCACTCGTTATATGCATACAATTAAATTGTATACAACAATAATGTTATAAGGGAACTTTAGTAGATATTTCATTCTTGCGAGTGTAAATTTTAATGCTAATCCATTGCGCAACATTTAGTTTTTACCCACAAGTCAATTTTCACGCCACTGTTGTGCGATTATTGGCAATTTAACACTGTGATAAAGAAAAGAAATTCCGCCAATTTTCTCACGCGCGACGTCGATATAAACGGTTTTTTTTATTGTTAAAAAAAAAGAAAACAAAAAGTGAATAGAGAAGAGGCTTTTAACCATGGCCCTTAATGGGTTTATAACGGGAAACAGAAAATGGGTCTGAAATGAAGAAGAAGAAGAAGAAGCTATTCTATTACACTTTTAATCTAATCGGGATTTATTTCACCATATAAGAATTTGTTATTAGAAAATGTAAAAATTGTTAGTACTAAACGGGAAAAATAGCGTCTCTCACAAGCGCTGAATTTTTTATTACCAAACGGAAAAAATCCCCTTTCTCACAAGCGCAGACTTTTCTATCAGCAAAAACAAAAAAACCCCTTTCTCACAAGCGCAGAAATTGTTATTGATGTTCCTAAAGTTTCGAACGTTTAAATGAACGACAATATTTTTTTATTCTTCTAATTAACATTTTATTTACAAAAAAAATATTTTTCTCATAAAAACAAATTAATTCTAAACTAAATATTGTTTAATTTTAATTATTTTTCTTTTTTCGATAGTAATTTTCAAAAACAAATAAAGTAAAAACAATTTCGATCATTTAAAGGTTCAAAACTTCATTTCGAACATAAATCTACAATTTGAAAATAATTGAATTAAACAAAGAATTTTTTCAATTTTCCAAAAATTTATAAAATTTATAAAAGTCTGCTCATAATTATAATGGAAAATTTAAATAATTCAATTTCATTAAAATTTATTGATACTAATTGAATTTCTGCAAAGAATTTTACTATTTATAAAAGTAATTGAATCCTTCCAATGAATGCTATTACATATTTATGAAAATAATTAAATGTTTGGGAAGAATTTTATTAATATTTTTGAAAATAATTGAATTGTAGAGAATAATTTAATTATTTATAAAGATAATTGAAATTCCGGAGAATTTAAAAAAAATTTAAACATAATTGAATTTCTGCGGAGAATTTTATAACGATTGAAAATAATTGAATTGTTTTTTTTAAATTGTACGGAAGTTTATGAAAATAATTTTGTTATTTATAGAAATAATTGAACTTTTACAATGAATTTTAATAAAATTCCTAAAAGTAATTTAATTTTGTCGAAATTTTACTATTTAAGAAAATAATTGAAATATTCGAATTCTTTAGATAAAATTTACTCAAATTTTTAAAAATAATTGCATTTTTCTACGAATTTGATTAAAATCGTATTAAATATAATTCCGTTGCGAGGATTTTATAAAAAAGGTTAAAATAATTGATTTAAAAAAAAGAAATTTAAATAAACTATTTTTAATAATTCAATTTCTATGAAATTTTTATTCTTTTAGAAAATAATTAAATATTTGTGTAGAATTTTGTCAAAATTGTTTTTGAATAATTGAATAGTTTTTGGAAATTTTATTAAAATAGTAGACATACAAATTATTGAATTAAGAAACAGTTTTGAAAATAATCGAATTCTTCTCGTAAATATAAATGAATGTTTGTTATTTATAGAAATAATTGAACTTTTACAATGAATTTTATTAAAATTTTGCAAAATAATTGAATTGTAGAGAACAATTAAATTATTTATAAAAATAATTGAAATTTCACAGAATTTCAAAAAAATTTTAAACATAATTCAATTTCTGTGGAGAATTTTATTACTTTTGAAAATAATTGAATTGTTTTTTTTAATTGTAAGAAAATTTATGAAAATAATTCAATTCTTGTAAATAATATTTTTCAAAAATAATATTCAAAAGAATTTAGTAAATCGCAAAAATTTTGCTATTTATAAAAATAATTGAAGTACCTAATTGAATTATTTAGACAAAATTTAATCAAATTTTTTAAAATAATTGCATTTTTTGATAAATTTGATTAAAATCGTATTAAACATAATTCCATTTCTATAATGAGTTTTATTATTTATGAAAGTAATTGAATTATTTCTAGGATTTTATAAAAAAAGTTCAAATAATTGACTTTTTTAAAAACAATTTTAAGCAAACTGTTTTTAATTCAATTTCTATAAGTTTTCATTTTTTTAGAAAATAATTGAATATTTGTGTAGAATTTTGTCAAAATTGTTTTTAAATTACTTTTTGGAAATTTTATTAAAATAGTAGACATACAAATTATTGATTTAAGAAAATTTTTTGAAAATAATTGAATTCTTGTGGTGAATATAAATGAATTTTTGTTATTTATAGGAATAATTGAACTTTTACCAGGAATTTTATTAAAATTCCTAAATGTAATTTAATTTTGTCGAAATTTTACTATTTAAGAAAATAATTGAATGTGTTGCGAATAAATTTTCAAAAACAAAATTATAATTATACGACATCTAACTTTCATTGATTATTTAGAAAAATTATAATAAATCTTTAAAAGTAGTAAATTATTTTTAATAGAATGTACAGAAATTTCAATTACATCAAAAATTTTCAATCATTTGTTTATAAAAATTCAATTATCTTGAAATGACAGAATTAAAAAATCTTATCTTTCAAAATTAAAAAAAAACTGCGAAAATTTCATTTTATTTAAAAAATTTGAAGTGTGTATTTTTTAAATTAACTAATAAAAATTTTAATTATTAATCTTCGCACTAGGAAACTTTTCTCACAAGCGCTGAATTTTCTATTAGCAAACAAAATGGCGAATGCTGAAAGTAACAAATTCTCCGCTTGTGAGAAAGCGGAAGTGGTTCATTCATCTATAACAAGTCGCATATTAAAATTTGTTCTACTATCAATCAAAAATTTCAAGCGTTGTGTGTAAATATAGAGTCTTGTTTATTGCACACACAGCGTGAAATAATCTCACCCCATCAAGCATACGGAGGATGAGTTCGCAATGATTAAAATATCTCTTTGACTTTACGTTATAATTATTGCAAGATCCATCCAACTTGAGATGAATTGAGAAAGGAATTCTTCACTTTGGCGAGGAGGCTAGGAAACGCATATACATATATATATATATATATATATATGTTCGACATGGAATTAGCCATTTTCTCGGTTGCAGAGAAAAGGAGAATGATGATGAAAGAGGAAAATATAAGAACTTTGAGAGAGAAAAAAAAGAAGGTTGAGTGTGTGTTAGGGATGAAGGGGGGAGAGTTTGAGAGGATGCTACTTAGATTCTCGTATATTTATATGTATACACGTAAGTGTATGTGTGTGTATACAGTTCTGCATCCCAAGAGCATCGGCTCATTAATCTCTTGCAGTAATTGCGACCATATTCCAAGGGAGAGCGTGGTAAGCTACTTTATCCGCACTTTTTCATTCTCATCCTCTCTGCCTACTCTATATCGTTTCTTTATTCTTTATCCTTTTTCTTATATACTTCCTTCCTCCTCGTGTTTCTTATCTCTTCTTCCCTGTTTTTTTTCTTTTACTCCGCGCGTCTTCTTATTTCGATTTTTTTTTTGCTTTTTATTGCCTTGCACCAATTTCTCGATGTTATTTCGATTTTTCATTATCGCAAAGTTTACATCTTCTTTTTTATATTGCTTGTTAATTGGTTGTGAGATTAATTGAAACTATTGTGGATGTGCCTTAAATCTCTGGATTTACGTGTTTAATTTTAATTTAATGAATTAAAAAAATTTTTTTTTAATTTTTACTTTAGTTTTCCGTATTTTTTTTTGTATTAATTTTAGAGTAAGTGGAACTATTGTAGATGTGCCTTAAGTAGTGTTTCGAGTTCGACTTTAATAATTTATTAATAAAAGCGTGGCTGCCATAAGTCTGGGAAAGTAGAATTGATCAATTCTAATAAATGGAATTTAGAACTCTAAAAATAATTACCATGATTTGAAATAATCTTTTGATCAGTTATTCAATTTAAAAAAAGTTTGACTATTTTGATAATCGCACAATTTCTATCGAAAAAAAATAGTTATTAAATTTATGTATGTGCAAAATGTTGCTTCACAACACTTTTAATTCGTTTTTTGTCTGAATTTCAATATCATTAGAAAAACTGTGTAAATATAGTATATATAATACGGAGAACACACCGCAAAACGAACGCTTGCATAATTTATATATCACATGCCAATGATCTCATTCTTTTTTATCCATTTTTGGTCGTTTCATTTTTCCGCATTTAATTTTCTTTTACGGATTCTTGAGAAATTAGATTTCTGCACGGATCGCTGAATGTAAATTTCAAATGCATTATATAATCACTCTTCTAAAATGCCACCTTTTCTTCATTCCTTAATCACACAAGTGTTAGTTATATAGTTAGTTATATACTTGATACAGATACACGAAGTCATGCTTTTAAAAGTAACTATATACTATTTATTTATATAAGAAATTGAATCTGAATAACGGATATGTTATTAGCATGCAAACATGCTATTTAAATATGAACTAACACGGCATTTCTATTTCTATAAAGAAGTTAAGAAATGAAACGAAAAAAATCTCTTTCTACAATGTGGAATTTTCTCCTTCGAAAAATAATCCCACCGCTGTCACCAAACTATTGAAAAAGGAATTTTTCTTAATAGTTTAGTGACAGCGGTGGGATTATTTTTTCTTTTCTAAATTAAAAATGAAATTCCCACCGCTGTCACCAAACTATTAAAAAATTCTTTTTTTAAACTATTAAGAAAGGAATTTTTTTAATAGTTTAGTGACAGCGGTGGGATTATTTTTTATTTTCTAAATTAAAAATGAAATTCCCACCGCTGTTATCAAACTATTAAAAAATTCCTTTTTTAATAGTTTGGTGACAGCGGTGGGATTATTTTTTATTTTCTAAATTAAAAATGAAATTCAAAATTAATTTTCGTTGAAAGTATAAAAAACTGAAAACTACTGTTTACAGTAAAAAAACAGGGGGAGATAATTATCGAATACCCCCCTCCACTTTGCTATAGAGATATAAGAAATTTTTTTCATTCTTTAAGACACTCTCGATTATCTAACATTGCGGAGAAATTTCATCGCTCGTAAAATTTGATGTCTTCTAATTACAAGGACGCCTTTGAATAAATTACATGCTTCACTGATTGACGATCTGTCCACGAGATTTAATCAAATTAATTTACAGCGATGAACTCGAAAAAATTGTCCATATACGCATTTGAGTTCAAGAAATTTTTCTCTACATTTGAAGCAAAAAAGAAATTTTTTACTTTACAATTCGCAAATTTCTTTTTTATTCTAGACATTATTGTTCGTTTGGTGGCAGCGGTGGGATAGTTTTAATTTTCTGAATTCAATTCAAAATTGTCGGGCAAAAATCGTCTTCATCTTCATCATTTGGTGGCAGCGGTGGGATAGTTTTAATTTTCTGAATGAAATCCAAAATTGTCGGACAAAAATCATCTTCATTTTCATCATTTGGTGACAGCGGTGGGATAATTTTAATTTTCTGAATTCAATTCAAAATTGTCGGACAAAAATCTTCATCAGTGTCTAGTAAACAAAAAATTTGTATAAAAATTCGATAAAATGCGTCACAATTCACAATGGTAAATTCCTTTGTTGATTCCGCAAATGGAATTTTTTTAAAAGAAATATTTTTTTTTCAGAGATTATTTATATACATATAGTGTGACATTGGATGAAAGTATAATCAGAACATTATGGGTGCATAAAATAAATATTTTTTTTCTGGTATTCCTGTGTAATAATTTTTTTTCTAGGGGTCAACAACTCGCGGGATTTAATCTTTCATGATCGAGGCGTGCAACGATATTCTGTCTTGGGCATGATAATAAAATCAAGGATTTAGAGCTGTGGAATTCGCAGATATTCTCTTCTTTCGATCACTCGACATTCCGGTCTCGATAGCGGACCTTTTCTACCTGTATAATAAACCGTCATCGCTGATGCGATGAATGGTTGTATTAATTAAAAATTAATAGACGATAATAATGATGATGATGATGATAGTTGGGAAAAAAAGGAAAGAAAATAAAAGACTCTGAACGTTATGATCAATTCAAAATTGAAACTAAACTGCATTGGAATTTTCATCGACAACTGATTAAAAATGATAATTTATCGATGGGGAATTTTTTGCCATAATGGACAAAAACGAGTTAATTTAGTTTCAATTTTTTTTTACATCATCTTGTCAAATTATAGAATTTTAATCTTGACGAGTGCGTTTTTTTGCTTATTGTTAGAATACTAAATTTTAGAAACAAGACTCGACAATATTTTCCCCAAAAGACAAAGTGGAGTTTTCTGGGAAAAAAAGGAATGTCGATGAAAGGAGATTATAATATTAAAAATGACGTGTAATTATTAATCCTGACGTGTGCACTTTTTTTGTGAAAAAGAAGGAAAGATTTCTTTTAAAATTACATTTCGTCGCGCATTTATGAAATCATTCTCTTTCTTCTTTCGAGCGAAAGAGAAAACTCTTATTCATTTTTTTTTCAAAAGATGCGTTAGTTTTGAAAAACCGGTCGTGATGCACTAGACAGAAAACCTGGTCAAATTTATAATATCACATTTTACTACCTGCTCTGTTTTCCCAACGAATGCTTTTGAATCGACTAAAAATTTTTTTTCTTCCACATATCATACTTTACAAGTAATAAAATTTATTTAAACTAAAAATTATTTTGACGAAATAATTAAAGTGTTGTAAAAAGTTATTTTAAGAGGGAGGAAAAATTGAGAAGATACGAAAAAGCCCCAGGGGGAAGATAAGAGATTGCGAATGTTTTTTTTTTTTTAAAGTTACATGTTTTAGCATCTGGATTTTACTTTTTGTTTAGTAATTTAGTGACAGGTTTTTCGAGAAATTTTAATTTCAATTCTGTTGAAATTAGTTTCAATTTTTAAAATTTTAACACAATTCACTGAAAAAGATTTAATTATCTTAATAAATATTAAAATCATTTTCGGAAATTCAATTATTTTCGAAAGATTAGAAAATAAATTCTCGACATTTCAATTATTTTTATAAATATCAAAATTCTTCGTTGGAATTCAATTATATTCAGAAATTTTTATAAAATTCATTCAAAATTCAATTATTTTCATAAATAATAGTATTCATCTCAAGAATTCAATTCTTTTTCTCAATTTAATAAAATTCTCTACAGAGACTCAATTATTTTCAAAAAATAAAAAAAAATAGACAAAAAAATAAAAATTAAATATTTTCCAATTGTTTGGAACTTTTTTGCAAAATTCTCCGCCATAATTTCAATTATTTTTAATACAATTTTAATTGTATTCCTAAAAAATCTAATTATTCTTAAAAATTTTATTAAACTTCGTGGAAAGAATTCAATTATATTAAAAAAATCTGAAAAAAATTCTAGTCAACATTTCAATTATGTTTAAAAAAAATTCTTTGAAAATTTATTGATATTATTTGAAAAATTTAAATTTCAATTCTGTTCAAAGTAACATTCAATTTCCAAAAATTATTTTCAGAAATTCAATTATTTTCAAAAGTTTAGAAAATAAATTCTCGTCGACATTTCAATTATTTTTATAAAGAATGAATTCAATTATTTAATTTTTTTATTAAATTATGTTTAAAACTTCAATTTTAAAAGAAACATGTAATTATTTAATAAATTTATTAAATTTCATAGCAAAAATTTAATTATTATTTATTTAATTATTTATTAAATAATAAATATATTTATTATTTATTAAATTAAATATAAATAATATAAATATTATATTATTTAATTATTAAAATTTAATTATTAACATTTTTTTTAAATTCTCCTTAAAATGTCAATTATTTTTATAAATAATAAAATTCTTCTTCTAAACTCAATTATTTAACAAAAATTTTAATAAAATTCTTTTTAAAATTATAATTATTTTTATAAATAATAAAATTCATCATAAAAAATGAATTATTTTCAAAAGTTCTGATAAAATTTTTTGCAAAATTCAATTATCTTCGAAAGTAAGAAAATTCTTTACAAAAAATTCAATTATCTTTGTGAATAATAAAATTCATTTATTTGCAAAGTGTTTTTAAGAAATTCTTCTCTGAAATTCAATTATTTTCAAAACTAATAAAATTCTTCGCAGAAATTCAATTATTTTCAAAATTTTTTTTTAAATTTCTCCTTAGTATTTGTAATATCTTCATAAAGAATAAAAATTCATCATAAAAAATGAATTATTTTCAAAAGTTCTGATACAATGTTTTGCAAAATTCAATTATCTTGAAAAGTAAGAAAATTCATCACAGCAATTGATTTATTTTCAAAAAATTTTTTTAAATTCTCTAACAAAATTTTAATTATTTTTGTAAATATCAATATTTTTCTGCAAAATTCAATTAATTACTAAAGTTTTATAAATTTTTTCCCTATAATTAAATTATTTTCATTAGAAATTGATGAAATTTTTTTTATAAAGTCTTATAATATAAAATAATGAGTTTATCACTCGGTCATGTTTTCTAACAATTTTTTATAAGTTGTTTAATTACAAAAAGGCTTGAATTTGAATGTTTTGAAGAATTTTAATTTCTATGGAAAAATAATAATTAAATATTTATTTCTATGGAAAAATAATAATTAAATGTTTATTTCTATGGAAAAATAATAATTAAATATTTATTTCTATGGGAAAATAATAATTAAATGTTTATTTCTATGGAAAAATAATAATTAAATATTTATTTCTATGGAAAAATAATAATTAAATATTTATTTATAAAAGAAGTTATTGATGTTTGCGAAAAATTTGTAAATAAATGTAACAATAAATTTTTTTGACTCAAACTTTTTCCTTTAAATTAAAAAATTTTTTTAAATTTCATTCGTATTTTAGTAAAAAAAAAAATTTCGAAAAAGTCGATTAGTCGCATTTTTTCTTAAAGAAGTCTCGAAAAAAGATACATTTACTTAGAAAAGTCGAAAAAAGTCGAAAAAGTCGCACATTTCGAGTTCTGCGTTTATTTTACGTTTTAGGCGAAGTAAAAAAAAAGGTTTTAAAAAAAGGGTTTCTTTTTAGGAAGGGGTAATAAAAGTACTTGCGTCAAGTCGAAAGACCCAGGGGCCGTGAAGAAAGGCAAGATCGGAAGCTGTGCGCCCCCGGCCGACAAAATGATCAAAAGGCAAATTTCATACATTATTTTCACTTTAATGCTACCGTATCGCAATTTATGAGTGAGCCGGGATTTATGCGAGCGCCAAGCCCCCCCTCCTCTCTTTATTTCCTTCTTCAAAAACAGCAAGGGGGCTCCCAAACAACGCATCTTTCTTGACACACGATTATTATACCTTGTGTTCCCCCAAAAAAAAAAAAAAAAAACAAATACAAATTCCAAATGTACGGTACAAACATTCGTGAAAAAAGAAGAATCTTCTATATTAAAATGTTGTCTTATATGTATAAAAGCAGGACCGTGAAGTAGGTTAGGTAATCACGATTCCGCCCCCGGGCGAATGGGGTCGCGTCGGTGAGTACGCGCGATCAGCTGATCGACCTTGGATGAACAAGACATTGCGCAGTTACCTTATGTAAACATAACCTCTTATTATATATTTGCTTCTCCACCTCGACCATCAAAGTATCGTATATTGTGTACCGTTATTTCACTACACCATATAGCCCTACAATATTATTTTGTTTTTTTCTTTTTTTTTCTTATTTTTGCTTCAACCTCGAGATCGAAGATAATGCGTGAAACTGCGTCTCTCACTGCGAGGAGGCGACATACACGTTATATTGAGCTGAAAAAATATACATCTTTTTTTGTCGAGGAAACAAAAGAACTTTTTTTTTGTGCTTCGAAAAAAAATAAATTTGATCTACAGTTTAGATGGAAGAAAAATTTTATATTGAAAGAAAAAAAATTTAAATTGAAAGAAAAATTAAAATATCGATGACTACACACTATAAATGTAGGTACTGTTAACTGGATTCATTGCTATCTCGGCATGATTTGAAAATGCAGTCTCATGTCTGTTGAGATCTGACACGAGATGTCAATAAGGGTCGGACTTTAATTTCCATGGATCATTTCGTTGACGAGAACGCGAACTGTTCGACTATGTTTGCTTCATTATACATTTATACATGAAACGATATAAAAGCATTGCGGTTATATAGATTTCTGAGAAATGCTCGTCGGCACCGTAAACAAGGAATTTGATATCCGTAATATTCCGCATCCTCTTGCACGTATTCTCGCATCTTTCCCTCTGCACACGCAATTCTCAAGGACAAGGAGAAATAATTGGAAGTTGCAATCGAGAGATAAAGAGAGAGAAAAAGAGAAAAATCAAAACGGGAAGAAGGGGAAAAAAGAAGTTCACCGTAAACCGGAAGACTGGTATATACGGATAAAATGACTAAACGTAACGTAAAAATTAATACTAAAGTCGAAATCTTTAGACTTATGGCAAGTGCACAATGGTTTTCAATTAATTGTTCCGGAATACTAAAGATAGACGTACGGAATACTACAGATGGATTTACGGAATACAAAAGATAGACATACGGAATACTAAAAATAGGCATACGGAATACTAAAGATGGATATACGGAATACTAAAGATAGACATGCGGAATACTAAAGATGGACATACGGAATACTACGGACGTAAGATTTAGTTACGTAAACACGTAGATTTAAGGCAAATCTACAAAAATTCCTACTAATCCGACAAGAATACTAAAGACGGATTTGGGGAATACTAAAGTTGTTCATAAAATTATTATTAATAATTTTTAAAAAGTACTTCTTGAGAATTGACAAATCTATAAAAATAAAATAATAAAATTGAGATAATAATAATAATAATAATAATAATATCACGTAGATTTAAGGCACATCTACAAATTTTTTTTGTTTTGTTAAAGAAATATATTCCTTTTAAAATTTAAATTCAAATAATTTAAATAATTCAAATAATCAAAATTTAAATCTCGATTATTAGGAAATCCTTTAATTTTCATACATTTCAAAGATTATTTTCGAACTAATCATAAAAAATTTCAATAAAGCTTTTTGAAGAAAAAAATTTGTAGCACAGGATTTTATATTAAATTATTGTAAGAAAATTTTCATGTATTCCAAAGATTATTTTCGTAAAAAATTATGCAACATCTATTTTTAATAATTGACTTCCTGTTAATAACTTTTTTGCTAAATAATTGAATATTCGTGTATAGAATATTAGCAAAATTTTATTTTAATAATTGAATTCTGATGGAAAATTTTATTATAATAGTAGAATATACTAAAAATTATTGAAATAAGAAAAAGTTTAAAAAATAAATAAAATTTTGTCATGAATTTTATTTTTAAAAAAATGTATTGAAAACAATTTAATTTTATTTTTTTATTTTTCAATTATTTCGAAGTTTTGTACATAATTTAACAAAAAAAAATTTAATAATTGAATTCTTTCGACGAATTTTAATATTTTTAAGAATAATTATATAGTTTACAAGGAATTCAATTAAAATTGTATTAAAAATAATTGAAATTCTGAAATGAATTTTATTATTTTTGAAAATAATTGAACTATTGGGGAGAATTTTGCAAAAAAGTTTCAAACAATTGATATTTTATTTTAATTTTTTTGACGACTATTTTTTTTTTTAGATTTTTTGAAAATAATTGAGTCTCTGTAAAGAATTTTATTAATTTAAAAAATAATTGAATTCTTGTGATGAATTTTCTTGAAATTGTTGAAAATAATTGAATTTTTTGAAGAATTTTCCTATTCAATTATAAAGATAATTGAAATTTTGGCAATTTTTTTCGATCTTTCGAATATAATTTAATTTTTGCCAAGATTTTTATTAATTCTTGAGAATAATTGAATTCTTCTGATAAATATTGTTATTAATGAAAATAATTGAATTTGGCAATGAATTTTATAAAAATTCCTAATTATAATTGATTTTCAACGAAGAATTTTGATATTTATAAAAATAATTGAAATATTGACAAGAATTTATTTTCTAAAATTTTGAAAATAATTGAATTTTAGTGAAGAATTTTAAAATTTATAGAAATAATTCAAATGTTGACGAAAATTTTTTATTTTAATTTAAAAAAAAAATAGAATTTCTGTGAGGAATTTTATTAATTTTGAAAATAATTGTATTCTTGTGATGAATATTGTTATTTATGAAAATAGTTGAATTTTGCAGTGAAATTTGTAATAAATAATTCCTGAATGTAATTGAATTTCATCGAAAAATTTTGATATTTCTTAGATAATTGAAATGTTGAAGACCAATTTTTTTTGTTTTTCTAAAATAATTTAATTTCTGTAAAGAATTTTATTAATTTTGAGAATAATTGAATTCTTGTGATGAATATTGTCATTTATGACAATAATTGAATTTTACAAAGAATTTTATGAAAATTTTCCGAAAAAAATTGAATTTTGTTAAACAATTTTGCTATTTGTAAAAATAATTGAAATGTTGTCAGGAATTAATTTTCTTAACTTTTGAAAATAATTGAATTTCTGTAAAGAATTTTATTAATTTTGAAAATAATTGAATTTCTGTGAAGAAGTTTTATTAATTTTGAAAATAATTGAATTCTTCTAATGAATTAAGTTATTTATAAAAATAGTTGAATTTTTTGAGAAGAATTTTATAAAATCCCTGAATATAATTGAATGTTTGTAAAAAATTTTAATATAAAAATAATCAAAATGTTGACAAGAATTTTTTTTAACATTTCTAAATATTTGATTTTTTGAAAAAAATTTCGATCTTACTGTATCAGAAATAGAAAAATTTATCTTTCTTTTTTTAAATTCATTGTAACTTCTCCCTGCGCCATTTTGAATTCTATTAAATCGTACATCAAAATTCTTAATTAGCGTTGAAATGTATTTTAATGTTTTTTTTTTTAAATTTTTTTTAAAAATTCCTCCTAATTAAAAAAAAATGGAAAAAAATGAAATATTTGAAATGAGAGGCGGAAGGATGCATTGGAAAGGGTGAGGAGAAGAATGAAGAATGTCACTGGTTCCGTTGAACGTGATACACTGCGAATGCGTGACAAATAAGTGCCCGCCCGCGGCGTACTCAACGGGAATTTGCATTTGTACGCAATACTATGATATCCCTTTTCCCCTCCCACCAGTATTTACCCTTTATAAAGTCCATACCCATACATTTATCTACACACGACCTTTTATTTTTCCCTTTCTCCTATCACTTTTGTTGTTGTTGTTAATTTATTACTAAATTCAATCGAACGTGAATTCAACCGCAAAATTTCGAATTTTAGCAAATTTAATTTTTTAATTCTAATTTAATTTTTAAATTTTAATATAATTTTTATGCTTTTATTTTATTTTGAAATTTTAATTTAATTTTGAAATTTTAATTTAATTTTGAAATTTTAAGTTAATTTTGGAATTTTAATTTAATTTTGAAATTTTAATTTAATTTTGAAATTTTAAGTTAATTTTGGAATTTTAATTTAATTTTGAAATTTTAATTTAATTTTGAAATTTTAAGTTAATTTTGGAATTTTAATTTAATTTTGAAATTTTAATTTAATTTTGAAATTTTAATTTAATTTTTAAATTTTAATTTAATTTTGAAATTTTAATTTAATTTCCACTAAATTGGTAATTGTTACTAATTCAAAAGCAAAAAGTCAGGCGCTGAACGACTTTTTACTATAATTCTTAAAATAATATTGATTCGAATTTACCCCTCGGTGGTATTTAATAATTATTATAATTATAATTATTAAAAAATTAAAACTAAAATTCATTAAAATTTAAATTTAAAATTCAGTGAACTGAAATCTAAAAAAAAAATTAAAAATTTATTCTAATGTTTGCTTTCTTTTCTGTTACAGGTGAGTTTTCCGCAAATATGTCCAGATACGATTTTATCGTTAAATAGTAAGTTAAATATGGTTTAATAGTATTGCATCGTTTTATTTAAACTTTTATGTTTAATTTGTCCTTTTTTATTCTGTTTTTGTTTTTTTTTGTTTTTTTTTGTTTTTATTTTTTTTTTTAACCAAAAATGACACTCTCGACAAATAAATATAGACTCTTATCGCCACGTGGACTCGGACGTTCAATAAAATAATCCACGAATCGAATCACCGTATTCGAGTCATAAATCGGCGCGTCTCGTTTATTACGTCCTTAAAAAAAAATCTTTCCGAAGACAGTCCAACGAATTCGCAGAAGAGATTTTAAATTATCCGAAAGTACGAAGGTTTGAAAAGATAACCATTGGGAGATTGCCTAAAAATTAAGTCCTCTCTCTCTCTCTCTCTCTCTCTCTCTTTTTTTTTTCTCTCTGTCGATGATTCAGAAAAAAAGAAGAATTTAACTAGCCCAATGTGTGTAAAAAAATCAATTTTTTTCACACCATTTAAAAGCTTGGGGAAAAAAAAGAGAATTTATTCGATATAGAAATGTCACTATATGATGCTATATTTCTTTCTTTCTTCTTTTTTTTTCTTTCGTTTCGCAAACATATCTTTCGAACCTTATAGAAGAAGAAATGGAGACCTTTTCGGGATCAAGCATGCTGATATTTTTTTTTTTCACGCTTGTTTGCTTAATATTAGGCGACGTAGGTACGATTATTCGAGTTCAACATTTGGAACCGAAAATATCGTCTAATGTTAATATTCTACCTGCGGGCGAATTTGAAAATAAATACAGGTTCTATTCCCGGAAATTTAAGTTGTTCTTTGGTTGGACACTGCACTTGTAAATTCCGTTGTTGATTTTTTTTTCGTCCTGATATGATTTCTAATAGGGATTCAAGAAGTTATGGTAAAATAGATTCTGGCAGTGTTTAGATTTGGTATTTTAGTATTTTGGTATTTTAGTATTTTAGTATTTTAGCACTTTAGTATTTTAGTATTTTAGTATTTTAGTATTTTAGTATTTTAGTATTCTAGTATTTTAGTACTTTAGTACTTTAGTATTTTAGCATTTTAGCATTTTAGTATTTTAGTATTTTAGTATTTTAGTATTTTATCAATTTTTCGCTCAACGGTTGCAATAATGATTATAAAATTAATTTGACGCTTGTGACGAAAAGTAAGTCTACTCCCTGACTAGTCCCATTTAGCACCTGGAATTCCAAAGATAATGTCAAAGTGCCAAGAAAATATTTCAATTCTTTTACTTATCCCCCAAGAGGTCGCTGGTTTAACGACTATCAGTCTATCCTATCGGCTTCTGAATGCTTTCGCAGAAATCGACGCTTCTGAATAAATCAATCCTCTATCGGATGTATATTCCATTTCGTTTCTTCTTTTCTTTCAGAAAGTTATTTTTTTCTAACTTACCACGGAAGTTTAAGTCATTCTAAAAAAATTCTCTCCTCTTCAAAAAAAAAAGAAAAAAAATTGCTCTCCTCTTAAAAAAAAAAAAAAAAATGCTCTCTTAAAAAAAAAAAAAAATGCTCTCTTCAAAAAAAAAAAAAAAAAATGCTCTCTTCAAAAAAAAAAAAAAAAATGTTCTCCTCTTAAAAAAATGCTCTCCTCTCAAAAAAATGTGTTCTATAATCCCTATCTTGAAATCTTTACTCAACTTTCCCGCTAAATGCAATAAAAAAACTCAAAAAAAAAAACCGACTGTAAAATTTTCAATTCCGATTCCAAGATTCCGGAGAGGGTTCTTATTTACTAAAGGCTTTTTTTTCGTGTGGGAGGTCTGACTAGGGTGTCGTAAAATGAAGGAATTCTTCATTTTACTGGATTCGAAAAGTCAAGAGTCTGTATATCGAGAAGAAAAAAAAAAAGACTTATCGCTCAGTGACTCGTAAAACGATTTTTATGACACGAAACTTTGTTACCGATCTTTGCTTTTAACTAATGCTAAT
The DNA here is from genome assembly GCA_032873175.1 of Leptopilina drosophilae. Classification (NCBI taxonomy): domain Eukaryota; kingdom Metazoa; phylum Arthropoda; class Insecta; order Hymenoptera; family Figitidae; genus Leptopilina; species Leptopilina drosophilae. The sequence continues at coordinate 6,417,798 of CM065483.1, forward strand.
CAGTTCATAAAAAAGGGGAGATAAATTGATCCAGAAATCTTTAAATATAGACAATGTTTTCTACTTAAATTAACTTTTTTTTATTGTTATGAAAATACCGTGATTTTGGTCAAAGGAAAAAAAAATTGACGTTTTTAGGAAATGAAATCGATGCTGAGAATCGATCACGAAGAGTAAAGATTGTTCTATCGAAGTGGTTGTTGTCATAACCTAAATAAGTACTCGACTCGACTGTTTATTGAAGCTCCAGAGGCCAAAAGGCAATGTCAATTTGATGATTGCTGGAAAAAGGGAAGTTTAGAACGTGGTCACTGTAGTCACGTTTGAAAGGCGGTCTCGCTGACCTCAGGTAGACTGAATAGACAAGCACACTCACGTGTACACATACTGACTGTCGTTGGGGCTCGACAAGACGACGCCTCGGCGAAGAAAAAAAAAAAAGAAAGAAACTTTCAAGGGACATTTGTTTACTGAATTCAAGCTACGTTTCAAATATTTGCGCTTTTAACTCTCCCACTCTTGGAGTTTTACAGATGACTTTTTTTTACCCGAATTTGGAATTTTTTCAATTCTACACATTAGATTCATGGTCATATTGAAAAAAAAATCTTCTTTTTTTGAAGAAGAGAGCATTTTTTTAAGAGAAGAACATTTTTTTTTTTTTTTTCTTGAAGAGGAGAGCATTTTTTTTTCTTTGAAGAGGAGAGCATTTTTTATTGTTTATAATTTGCAATTGTTTACCAATAATTGTTTAAACAAAGTAAGAAGAGAAGGAATTTTTAAAAACTGTTCTTGCCAATCGATTCTGTGTAAAAAAATAAGAATGTTTTGTATAGGTCGTTTTCTTCTCCAAGTTGTATTTTGTTTATAACAATTGTTATAAACAAATTATGCTGGATAAAAGGTGTTTTATTCCAAGCTTGAAAAAATGGATTTGAAGTAAAATTAACAATTCGATTTGTAGGCAAATTAAAAAATATCTCTGCTCTTTTTGATTATATTTTTCAATTGTTTATTAACAATTTTGTTTATAACAATTGTTATAAACAAATTATGCTGGATGAAAGGTGTTTTATTCCAAGCTTAAACAGATGGATTTTAAGTAAAATTCACAATTCGATTAATAGGCAAATTAAAAAATATCTCTGCTCTTTTTGATTATATTTTTCAATTGTTTATCAACAATTTTGTTTATAACAATTGTTATAAACAAATTATGCTGGATAAAAGGTGTTTTATTCCAAGCTTGAACGGATGGATTTTCAGTGAAATTAACAATTCGAATCATAGGCAAATTAAAAACTACATCTGCTCTTTTTGTTTATATTTTTCAATTGTTTATCAACAATTGCTTAATGAAAGTAATAAAACTTTAGCAATTTTTCAAAACTGTCAATGCCAATCAATTTTGTAGTGAAAAATTAAGAAAGTTTTGTAAAGACTATTTATTTATCCAAGTCGTTTTAATTTTAAATTGTTTAACAACAATTGTTCAAACAAAGTAATAAAAATCCAGCATTTTTAAAATAATGTTAATGCAATTGACACTATGTAAAAAATTAAAAAGCTTTCTGTAGTTCATTTTTTCATCCAAGACGTATTTTTGTATATACAATTGTTATAAATAAAGTATGCTGGACAAAAGGTGTTTCATTCCAAACATAAACAAATGGATTTGAAGTAAAATTAACAATTGGATTCATATAGACAAATTATGAAAAATACACCTGCCTTTTTGTACAATTTTAAAATAAATAAAATAAATAAATAATAAATAATAAATAATTTTTAAAAATAAATTAATGTAATTTAGCAATTTTTAATAATTTATTATATAATTTGTTTAAAGCAGTTGTATAAATAAAATTCAACTTGGAGAAAGAAATGACTCGTCCTTTCTCCAACTTGTAGTTTATTTCTAAAATTATTATAAACAAATTGTACAATATATTATTAAAAAATAGCTAAATTATATTAATTTGTTTAAACAATCGTTGAGAAACAATTGAAAATTGTAAACTAAAAAGCAGGTGTATTTTTTTAATTTGTCTATGAATCCAATTGTTAATTTTACTTAAAATAAATTTGTTTATACTTCGGATAAATCGCCTTTTATCCAGCATAATTTGTTTATAATAATTTTATAAACAAACTACGATCCATACGCGAAATTATTTTGTAATTTTTTACATAGAATACAATAGCGATAACAGTTTTCAAAAATCTTTGAAGTTTTATTAATTTATTTAAACAATTATTGTTAAACAATTGGAAATTAAAAACAAATAACAAAGGTATACTTTTTTTGTGAATTTGCCTATGAATCCAATTGTTAATTTTTAGTTAAAATCAATTTTTTTACACTGAGGGTGAAACGCCCTTTATCCAACATAATTTGTTTATAACAATTTTATAAACAAAATACGACATGGAGAAAAATATGACCTATAGGTCAAAATTTTGAAAACAAAACTTTTTTTATTTTTCCCATAGAATCGATTGGCGCTAACAGTTTTAAAAAATTTTAATTTACATTAATTTGTTTAAACAGTTATTGTTAAACAATTGAAAATTAAAAACAAATAACAATGATATACTTTTTTGTGAATTCGCCTATGGATTCAATTGTTAATTTTACTTAACATCAATTTTTTTACGCTTGGGGTGAAACGCCCTTTATGCAGCATAATTTGTTTATAACAATTTTATAAACAAAATACGACATGGAGAAAAATATGACCTATAGGTCAAAATTTTGAAAACAAAACTTTTTTTATTTTTCCCATAGAATCGATTGGCGCTAACAGTTTTAAAAAATTTTAATTTACATTAATTTGTTTAAACAGTTATTGTTAAACAATTGAAAATTAAAAACAAATAACAATGATATACTTTTTTGTGAATTCGCCTATGGATTCAATTGTTAATTTTACTTAACATCAATTTTTTTACGCTTGGGGTGAAACGCCCTTTATGCAGCATAATTTGTTTATAACAATTTTATAAACAAAATACGACATGGAGAAAAATATGACCTATAGGTCAAAATTTTGAAAACAAAACTTTTTTTATTTTTCCCATAGAATCGATTGGCGCTAACAGTTTTAAAAAAATTTTAATTTACATTAATTTGTTTAAACAGTTATTGTTAAACAATTGGAAATTTAAAAAAAACATCTGTTTTGTTGGACAATGTTTTTAAAAGATTTGGCTGGAAACTTTTTTCTTCCTAAGCTAAAATCTTTTTGCCAACAGGTAGAATTTTGCGAATTTTCCCACCGCAACGCAGTCGAAATTTAAAGCTAGTAAAAAAATTTCGCCTTTATTAAAAAATTTCCCCTGGTCATTGAACCTGCTTTTGTCAATTTTAAACATGTGTATTAAGTATACAAAAAAAACTGCTGAGATCATTCTTATTCATTAAGACCTTCAGATTCGTGACAAAAAAAAACTGTTACTTATATATTTCTAGAATGATGTTCGATAATAATTCATTGAGAATAAGTGCGTGCCATGGAAACATTTCATTCTGCACTTTCGCTACTTCTTTTTTTTCAAAAAGAAATCTTTCTCCTTTTCGACTGTAATTACAACATGAATAGAGAACGGTGGTCCATTAAAAGGAAAAAAATGGCTGATTTCTCTCTCTCTCTCTCTCTCTCCTTTTCTCAAATGGTCGATTGCCGAAACCAAATTGAATGACCGAACAATAACTTTAATTCCACGTACAACTAATTATAGGCGTATGGAACAGGTACCGATTATACCGATTTGTCAGTGACGAAACTGGCTATTATCGGTTTGGGAGTAAGAGTCAGGATCGATGGCTTTTGAAAAAGAGAGAGATATGTAGAAACCAAATCAGAAGAGAGAGAGAGAGAGAGATAGAGATGATTATTTTGAGAGAATCTTTTCAACAAAACCGATTCTCCATAGATTTCGCAATTTTCAGATGATGATAGCAATTTTTTTTGTGATCACTGAAACAATTTCAAATTTCCGTTTTACGGGATCAGAACAATTGAAATCGGAGGTGAAAAAAATTCACCGTTATAGTAAACGATATATGCATAACCGATAAATATTTTTTTTTGCTGTTTGCTTTTTTTACAAAAGGATTTTTTTTACAAAAGGTTTTGTTTTTTTTTGGTTCTCTCATATGTTATATATGTAGCGTCGTTCTTCTTGCGGTTACACGATGCTTCCATCATTCCCTTCCTTCGAGAATGACGAGGAGCCACGCCTGCCCCTCCCGCGATCCTATCTGGTCCCTTCTGATTCCCCTCACTTCGTACCGTCCCCTCGTTTAATTATCTCAGCGTTGATTGGTAGCAAGGAATTTCACGTCGGGTAATTTTGATCCCTTCTCACCGCCCTCGGGTGCCCCCTTTTCCCCTCCTACAGTTACTGAAGTTGCAATATACACGCGGTATATCAAGTCTGCACTAAGCACCCGTACTTAACTTGCTCTCTAGAATCTTTAAATAAAAAAAAAAATTACTTCTTGTATTCAATATAATACCCGTGTGTATGTGTGTGTGCTGATGGAAAAAACATTACATGAACAGCATCATCATTTTTTGGCTAATTTCCCATTATACGAGAGATTAAGTTTCGAATTAAGGGGTTTTTTTATTTTTCCAGTGGATTTGGTGGTATTTTTTCGTGGGACATCTTCTAGGGCATCTGCTACAACATCTAGGACTCAAGTGAGAGATCAGGTGAATTACGATTTGAAATTTGGAAGTCAATGTCTTTTTTCCAATGTTTGGCAAAGTTTTGATGATTGTTAAGATTTGATGAATTCTGTAGGACACCTTTTAGGACTCAAGTTATAGATGAATTACGATTTGAATTTTGATGGCCAATGGCTTTTTTCCAATATTTGTTAAAGTTTTGATGAATTGCTTTAACGATTGTCAAGAATTGATGAATTCTGTAGGACATCTTCTACAACATCTAGGACTTAAGTGAGAGATGAATTACGATTTGAATTTTGGTAGCCAAAGTCTTTTTTTCAATATTTGGCAAAGTTTTGATGAACTGTTTTGATGATTGTCAAAATTTGATGCATTCTGTAGGACACCTTCTAGGATATCTTTTAGGACTCAAGTTATAGATGAATTACAATTTAAATTTTGGTAGCCAATGTCTTTTTTCCAATATTTGTCAAAGTTTTAATGAACTGTTTTGATGATTGTCAAGATTTGATGAATTTTGTAGGACACCTTCTAGGACTCAAGTTATATATGAATTACGATTTGATTTTTGATGGCCAATGGCTTTTTTTCAATATTTGTTAAAGTTTTGATGAATTGTTTTAACGATTGTCAAGAATTGATGAATTCTGTAGGACATCTTCTACAACATCTAGGACTCAAGAGAAAGATGAATTACGATTTGAAATTTGGTAGCCAAAGTCTTTTTTACAATATTTGGCAAAGTTTTGATGAACTGTTTTGATGATTGTCATGTTTTGATGAATTCTGTAGGACATCTTCTACAACATCTAGGACTCAAGTAAGATATGAATTACAATTTGAAATTTGGTAGCCAATGTCTTTTTGCCAACATTTGGCAAAGTTTTGATGAACTGTTTTGATGATTGTCAAGATTTGATTAATTCCGTAGGACACCTTCTAGGATATCTTCTAGGACTCGAGTTATAAATGAATTACGATTTGAAATTTGGTAGCCAAAGTCATTGTTTCAATATTTGGCAAAGTTTTGATGATTGTCAAGATTTGATGAATTCTGTAGGACATCTTCTACAACATCTAGGACTCAAGTAAGATATGAATTACAATTTGAAATTTGGTAGCCAATGTCTTTTTGCCAACATTTGGCAAAGTTTTGATGAACTGTTTTGATGATTGTCAAGATTTGATTAATTCCGTAGGACACCTTCTAGGATATCTTCTAGGACTCGAGTTATAAATGAATTACGATTTGAAATTTGGTAGCCAAAGTCATTGTTTCAATATTTGGCAAAGTTTTGATGATTGTCAAGATTTGATGAATTCTGTAGGACATCTTCTACAACATCTAGGACTCAAGTAAGATATGAATTACAATTTGAAATTTGGTACCCAATGTCTTTTTTCCAATATTTGGCAAAGTTTTGATGAATCGTTTTGATGGTTGTCAAGATTTGATGAATTCTGTAGGACACCTTCTAGAACACCTTTTAGGACTCAAGTGAGAGTTGAATTACGATTTGAAATTTGGTAGCCAACGTCTTTTTTCCAAACATTTGTCAAGTTCCTTCTGCAAGATTTGATGAACATCGTTTTAATTTTTTTATTACACTAAAGATTTCTTCATACCAAGTTTGATGAAACAGAAAAATTGCCTTTAGGATTAATACAGCAATCCTGCCCTACGATTAATTCACGCACGACTGATCTTGTTCTTTCTGGTTATGCTTATTAACCACATCCATCCAGGTACATTTTTTTCTCATCTTCTATAATTCTAATTTCTTAATTACGATTGAAATCTTATTACCAGTAAAGTGGATTCAACTATTTCCGCCAGGTTTATCTCTCTTCGTTGTGCTATAAATTTTGAAAAATCCGAGATAGTGGAATACAACAGGAAATGTAGAGGGCGAGGCCGAGATCATCCATTAAATGCCAACTCCATAAGTTCTCTACAGTTAATAATGAGGCGATATAATAATTAATAATACCGTCTCTCTCTCTCTCTCTGCTAGGTGAATTTTTTTTTCATTCAGGAAGTTATGAAAGAGAAGAGAGCAGCCATATTCTCATATATGAAACATATTCCGATCATTCTAAATAACGCTCCATTCAATAATGACCGTCAGACTGCATTGCGATCGGAAAACGTGCAACGAACCGATAAATACATATTTAATGGTGTGTCGAGTAGCGATGAAACGTCACTCTTTTATTTGCCAGATAATTACTGCCCTCTAGCTTATCGTTTCTTTTGAGGAATTTTTATCATTTTTTCTAAAATAAATTCTCTCTTTAATAAAATAGAATAATAAAATAGAATAATTAAATAGAATAATAAAATAGAATAACAAAATAGAATAATTAAATAGAATAATAAAATAGAATAATAAAATAGAATAATTAAATAGAATAATTAAATAGAATAATAAAATAGAATAATAAAATAGAATAATAAAAAAATACTCCTTAGATAAATTAGAAACACTGGAAATTTTTAAAACACCCGAAGAAACCAGTTTTAGTTGTTTTTTTTTCCAAGCGGAAATTGTATCACCTAATAATTTCTTTAGACAACGATAAAGATCATCAAGTTTCTGACAAATGGACACGTTTGTCGTCGACCTCAGCAAGGTCATTTAAGACCGTGAATAGAGACCCTGTATCCTCATAGCATGAAGGATTGAACTTCAGGAATATGGTGTGTTGGGAAGCACAAATCAGCACTTCCTTAATGGCGCCTTTTGCTTGAGATTGAGAACCATCAGTGCTACAACTGGCAATTACATGTCATAAATCACAATTTCGACATTATTGTTTAATTACAAGGAAAATCGATTCTTTTAATATTGATTGCAACCTCTCAGGATACATAAAAATCTCTCTCTTATATATAAACTATTTATAACCGAACGGTTGAAAAAATAAAATAAGCCTTGAAAAAAGAATCAAAACAGTAGTATCGTATGTCATGGGTATTTTTCAATTTACTGCTCTACTATGCGGTATTTAAATATTCCAAAGTGGAAAAGTGAACCAAAAAGTCCAAACGGTTGCAAATAATTCAAACCTTTTGCTGGTACTTAAAATATGTTCGGGTTACGATTGAACTTTTTCAACTTGTCACTTGTTTTAGAAGCCTAACAGATACAATCGATTTTCAACTTTTTTAGTTTGTGATGATCTAAATTATTTTCCCCAACTTGGAATTGAACATATCAACAAATTATTCCCAAGAAACTTGTTTGTTTGGCGGGGGGAAATATCAATTTTCTATTTATATTCTTTATGTTAGAATCAGTAGAACCATTTTCATTTTGCTTTCCCTACTATCTTGATACTTGTCACATTATCCTAGACTGTAATTTTCTCTCTGAGACTTGATTAATCTTCTCAACTATCAGTATACACGGGTACATTGAGCACTTGTTTTGGATCATATAATAAACTCCCATGAGGAATTGTAGCATCACATGATTGCTACACAAATTTTCATGTTCAGAGTGTAGAAAAAGGCTTTTATAAAAACGCTTTAAAAACCTTCTACAGTCGCCTCATATATGAACACATCAGGAAGTATGCGCGGCTACTTTAATTTTATCAACCTTTTTCTGAACCGGATCACTTTTTCTTGTGTTTATAAATAATTATCTAAAATACCCATTGGAATTACTTCTATTTGAGGAAGTAATGCAAACAATCTTGTAAATTGAAAACATTGTTCTATCCAGGAAAATTGGAGCGATACTCTTCTATTTTTAAAAGAAGTTAATTTTTACATACTTTAGGTGACATTTCAATCATGTCTAGTTTAATTGTAATAATTAATTGTAATTTAATTGTAATTTAATTGTAATTAATTGTAATACAAACGTATTGTAAACGGTACTCCGTTTGTTTTGTTTTTAGAAAATAATAGCTTGAAAATTAAATTTCTCAAAGGAATCAACTCGGTTTTCTCATCTCTAACCAAAACATTGTTGTTGTTGTTAGTTGTAGGAGTAGAAACCCTAAACACTAGGTTATTAACATAATACCAGACATTAGCACCCTACAGCACTTGTGAGAAAAGGATGAAACTAAAACTAACACCATAGTTGAAAATAAGAATCAAGAGAGCAGGTTTCAACAAGCAAAGTGCTCGTGCTGTAAATTAATAGGAATGGATCGAAAATTTTCTCCAAAGCTCTTTTCCTTTGCCAAAGAAGGGAATTTGTATTACTCTATATGTATCTAGTAAACTTGGATCGAAGTGTATCTCCTCTGGATATAAGCAGCTAACACTGAAACACACTTCTAGTCCAATAGAGATGCGTACCAGTAGATATGCCTGTTATGTTCCTATAATAGATGCAATAGGTGTAGAAACGAAGAGAAATAACGATGAGACCGTGAAAAGTGAGAGAGATGCTTATATCTAACCCCATAAATTCACCTCGCGATAGTTTACGACCCAAGCACCGCCCCGTGTCATTATCCGTATGGATATAGGGAACCGTATGGTATACAAGAAAATGTGCCGATTCTCGCAAATTTCCCAAGGTGATGAGAGAGACGAGATTCTAAGTTCTAAAGTCACTCAATTTCCTGTTATATTCCATTTTTTCCTAACATTGTCATTAATTAATGTGGGAAGGTTTTCGTTTTATAAAAGTGATCGCGTTTTCCGCTCGAGAAAGTAGTATAATAGAGAAGAGTGTTTACAGAATCTGGAATCTACAAATCTGATGATATACTATTCCGGTGATAATATGGTGGCACGCACCCATAGGGTTTGGTTTTGAAAAAGGTTAACCTTAAAACCAAACCCAATGGGGTTATCATACCGATAATGAAACAATCCCGAAGGTCTTCGATTTTCCAAAGAAACTGAATAGTTTTTCGACTACAATAATAGAATAATTATTCTAAAATATTTGTACTACAATTACTATGAAGATGCATACTTTCAGAATCTAAATACGAACCTAAATAGACAAATTAGAAACATGGGGACTTTTGGTGTTTATTCCAGAAACTGATGGTCAAAAGCAAAATCATCCCCATCATGAGTTGCGTCAACTATTCAGTGGACAGTTTACAGAGATTGTTTCGCGTCCGCTTGAGACGTTGCCATTTGCTTTTTATCAACAACTTGTTACTAGGACAATTTGTCTCTTGCGGCGAAAGGGAAATAGCAAGAAGATATAGAGCTCTGAAGGGAATTAAGAGATTCCATCTGAAGGTGCGCACAATAAACGAGTAATGATGGGTTTCGAGCTGTATCCAAATAGGCGACTCTATAATGTAGAGTCGATTATTTGATATAATAGGCGACTCTACAATATACAGTCAACTATTTGATATAATAGGCGACTCTATAATATATAGTCGACTATTTGATAGAGCTCATGTCCTTTGCAGAACATGTACACGAGAAATGGAAGAAATTTTCGGTGCAAAGGAATATTTTTGTGTATATGATGAATCTGCGCGTTTAAATCTGTGGTAAAAGGGCGCGCTGGTTTTGCTTATAACGTAATAGCATTTTAATCAATAAAATAAGAAAAGATAGCCATAGCCTGCCCTTCGAGACTGCAATAATTACAACAGAGAATTATGAGCGACCATACTTGATTGGATCTGTAAAGCATCTCTCTTTCTCTCCCTCCTTGTGTATCCATACCGTGTGTTTCTCCTCGCTTCTCCACAATCTTCCTTCGCGAAACAACTACCAGTTTCTCATCTTCAGTTCGCCCCTCTCGCCTCACGCATAAGAATCCGAAACATCGATTTTTGCTGCTAAAAGCAGTTCAATGCATCAGCATCATGCATCAATCAACTATCATTCATCAATTCCGCATTTTATTTTTCCGCATTTTTCCGCATTTCATTCGCCATATAGGTTTAGCAGTATAAAGATAAGTTTCCTTTCGCTGACAAATTCTGTTCTTTTCCCCGAGTTTCCCTGACCTGTGATAATCTTGATTTTAGATGTAGACCAAACATAAAGTATGATGAAGTGGAATGCTTCTATTTTTGGTGAATGAAGAACATGGGGAATTTTTCGTTTTGATTTTGACTTTGATTTTTTGACGTTTTTGATTTTTTTCGTTTAGACAATGTTGACAGTGGAATTGGAACTTAGTGGAGGAAAAAAAATAATGGTCTTGAAGAATCTGAGGAAGGAGGAATGTTCGCGAAAGGAGAAATACCGTGAACATTGAAGAGACTGGCAAGGTCCAACGTTATTAGCTGGATTGGATCGCGGCTTCCATGGCGTATCTCGGCTCCCACCGTATTATTACGCGCAAAATGGCTCATTATTATCATTACTATTTCATATTTTCTTCGCTCGCTCGAAACCACGAAAAAGCAAAAAGAAGGTGAAATTAATATAAATAAAAGCCCCGAACAGAACGAAGGGGGCAGGAGTTGGATGGCTGCTTTCATACCACAAGGATGATAGGCTGCTGATGGACCTTTGGGTTTACTGACAAATATAGAACTCCAAGCTGGTCTCCAGGAGATGTAGTGGTTGTATCAGCAATAGGAGATACAACTACGACTACTGATACTACTATTTCTGTAGTAGTATTAGTAGTTGTAGTTGTATTAACAGTTGTAGTTGTATTAATAGTTGTAGTTGTATTAATAGTTGTAGTAACATTAGCATTAGTAATAGAAATAGTGGTAATTGTAATAACCTAATTGTAATAGTAATTGTAATAAGTGGTAGTGGTTGTAGTTGTTGTAGAAGTTGTTGCAGTAGTTGTTTTAGTAGCAGAAGTAGTTGTTATTGTTGCTGTTTTGTAGTTGTTGTTGTCTGAGTGTTAGTAGTGGTTTGTTGTCGTAAAGAAGGGATCCTCCGGAGCAAAGACGAAGGGGCCGGTATTAACAATAATTATTGGTTCGAGCCTCTCCGAACCGTTCGCGATCTTTCGAATCTCAAGATCACAAGTGAGATCAATTATGTCTGTCTGATTAACTTGGGACCTTCCATCGGGCTGCACATGATGGCCAGGACACATGGTTCTTACTCAACTTTTAGCAGTGTTAGTGCACATATAAAGTTGGTAAGTCGTTTCATCTTCCAATATATACGGCAAAGGCATATCCAAGCTTATTATGTGGAGCAATCGGCTGCCGTTATTCGCCGCCTTATCGTCTTCTCGTCATTTAAGGCCGAACGTGGGTAAATTCTTCCCTGAAAGTAATAATGTACTGTCCCACGTTTTACAGGAAGGCACTTTTTTTTCAAGGAAAACAAAAATTAAGAAAGAAGAACCCTTTTGAAACCAAACATGATTTTCAATTTAAAATCTTGTTCCGAAAATTTCGCAACAATTGGCATTGAAAAATCGGGCTTCGCACTCTTCTAGTAAAAGCTACTATTTGCTACTATTTGTTACTTTTTGGCTACTTTTCTGAACAAATAGTCAAATTTAGATTTTTAGTTTTCACATTTCCATTTAAAAACAGTGTTTAAAAACTAAAATCGTTAATGAAAAACGACCGCCAAATAATAGGAAATAATTTTACCGATATTTACTCAATCAATAGTGACTGATTATAAATTGTGTTTAACCTTTAAATTCCCCGTTTTCCCGGCTTTGTCCCAATTTTTACCGCTTTTAATTTCTCATCAAATTTTAATTTATTTCATTTCGAACATAAATCTACAATTTGGAAAATAATTGAATTAAACAAAGAATTTTTTCAATTTTCCAAAAAACATTTTGTCTCTTCATAATTATAATGGAAAATTTGATTAATTCAATTTCATTAAAATTTATTGATACTAATTGAATTTCTGCAAAGAATTTTACTATTTATAAAAGTAATTGAATCCTTCCAATGAATGTTATTACATATTTAGGAAAATAATTAAATGTTTGCGAAGAATTTTATTAAAATTTTTGAAAATAATTGAATTGTAGAGAACAATTTAATTATTTGTAAAGATAATTAAAATTTCGGAGAATTTCAAAAATATTTTAAACATAATTGAATTTCTGCGGAGAATTTTGTTACTTTTGAAAATAATTGAATTGTTCTTTTTTTAATTTTATGGTGAAAATAATTGAATTCTTGTGAAAAATATTCTTCAAAAATAATATTCAAAAGAATTTTGTAAATCGGAAAAATTTTGCTATTTATAATAATAATTGCAATAATTGAATTCTTTAGACAAAATTTAATCAAATTTTTTTAAATAATTGCATTTTTCGACGAATTTGATTAAAATTGTATTAAACAAATTTTTTCGTTTCTGTAATGAGTTTTATTATTTATGAAAGTAATTGAATTATTGCGTGGATTTTATAAAAAAAAGTTCAAATAATTGATTTTTCTTAAACAATTTTAAATAAACAATATTGTATAATTCAATTCTTATGAAATTTTCATTCTTTTAGAAAATAATTAAATATTTGTGTAGAATTTTGTCAAAATTGTTTGTAAATAATTGAATAATTTTTAGAAATTTTATTAAAATAGTAGACATACAAATTATTGAATTAAGAAAATTTTTTGAAAATAATTGAATTCTTGTGGTGAATATAAATGAATTTTTGTTATATGTATAGAAATAATTGAACTTTTACCAGGAATTTTATTAAAATTTTTCAAAATAATTGAATTGTAGAGAACAATTTAATTATTTATAAAGATAATTGAAACTTCGGAGAATTTCAAAAAAAAAATTTAAACATAATTGAATTTTTGGGGAGAATTTTATTTATTTTTGAAAATAATTGAATTGTTTTTTTTTAATTGTTAAGGAAATTTATGAAAATAATTGAATTCTTGTAAAGAATATTTTTCAAAAATAATATTCAAAAGAATTTAGTAAGACGGAAAATTTTGCTATTTATAACAATAATTGAAATAATTGAATTCTTTAGACAAAATTTAATCAAATTTTTTAAAATAATTGCATTTTTCGACGAATTTGATTAAAATTGTATTTAAACATAATTCCATTTCTGTAATGAGTTTTATTATTTATGAAAGTAATTGAATTATTGCGAGGATTTTATAAAAAAAAGTTCAAATAATTGATTTTTTAAAAAAAAATTTTAAATAAACTATTTTTAATAATTCAATTCCTATGAAATTTTCATTCTTTTAGAAAATAATTGAATATTTGTGTAGAATTTTGTCAAAATTGTTTTTAAATAATTGAATACTTATTTGAAATTTTTTTAAAATATTAGACATCCAAATTATTGAATTAAGAAAAATTTTTGAAAATAATTGAATTCCTGTGGTGAATATAAATGAATTTTTGTTATTTATAGAAATAATTGAACTTTTACCAGGAATTTTATTAAAATTCCTAAAAGTAATTAAATTTTGTCCAAGTTTTACTATTTAAGGAAATAATTGAATATATTGCGAATAAATTTTGAAAAATAAAATTATAATTATACGATGACTAACTTCCATAGATTATTTAGAAAAATTTAAATAAAATTCTTTAAAAGAAGTAAATTATTTTCAATAGAATGTACAGAAATTTCAATTACATCAAAAATTTTTTATTACTTCTTTCTAAAAATTCAATTATCTTGAATTCACAGAATTAAAAAATCTTATTTTTTAAAATTTTCAAAAAAACTGCGAAACTTCAATTTTATTAAAAAATTTGTGTATTTTTTTAAAATTAACTAGTAAAAATTTTAATTATTAATCTTCGCACTAAGAAACGTCAGTACCTTAGAGTATGACTCCTTATAAAATTTAATTATTTATCAATTATTAAATTAAAATACTTTGAAAATTCGATTTTAAAAAAGTTTTTAATGAAATTCTTTAATTCTTTTTTTTGTCACCGAGGCTTCTATTTTCTACTTTTTTTATCATCGAGGCTATTTTTTCCTACTTTTTTAAACTCATAATGGAGTGCGAAGCCTGAAAAACTCATTGTCTACATTATAAATTCCGATCCCTTTTAATTAGAATCAAAAATTAAAGTCAAAAGATTAGAAAAACAGCAATTAGGAAAGGTTTAAGGAATGATTGGGAAAATCAAGGAGGTGGGAATTAACAGTATGGAAAAAATTAAGCAGTTGCGTACTACAAAGAACCGAAAGGATCTTTTTCAGATTTTACCCTGAGAAAAAAAGCAATTGCTTGACTCTCTCTCTCTCTCTTTCTCTCTGACATTGATCTTTTTTTACTTCCCCTGGACCCATATGTATTTATCTGTAGGTGGGTAAGTGTGCACGTACCATGAACAACATTACAGGTGCTCTATCTACGGCATAAGAGTGGAATACTACCTCGTAAAACGCCTACCCATCCGCCTCAAACTTCTCCATTCGATAAAATTTATTGTACGTATGTGATGGGGGTTGGGGGAGAAAAGGTCCATGCGGTGGGTCCGTTAAAAAAAACTTTAAGAAGTCATTTCTCCATGCCGTTTTTCCATTAAATTACCGCCCCTAGTAATTAAATTTGGCAATTAATCCTGCTAATATCCAACTGTAATTGGAGGAGAGGCGCGCTTTTCGAGATTTAGCTCTATATCAGTTTACCAAATGCGCAGGTGTGGACGACATATATTGAGCCATTTGGTGCTGAGCATTTTATAACTCGTGGTTATTATTACCATTACAATTATAATTATTGGAATTAATCATCATGATTCGGGTAATTAACTTACTAATGTAATCAACTTTCATATATATATAATATTCTCCAATGCTCTTGAGTTGGAGAATATTTTTTCAATTTATTATTATTACACGGGGGGGGGGGGGGGGAGAATATCGATTCGCATATAAGATGCTAGCTATCGTGAGATCGTTATTCGTTATACGGCTATGTGGCATTGGATGTTTGCAAATAGTGGGACGGAAAAAATTATTTTGGACACTGTCTTTTTTTTCTCAGGGCCAGGGTTTGGATCGATTTTAAAGAGGAAAAAAATTGCTTTATTGTTAAAAAAAAAGAGAAAATGTTAATCGAGTAATATTAATATTATTATATTATTCTTGCACAGTAAAACGTGAGTTGTTAAAATAACACCAGAATGGATTAAAATAATCTGCAACAGTTTAATCCATCTATAATTAAATTAACACCTAAAACGATAAAAATAATTTATTTTGGTGTCATTTTTAACTATGAATGAAATTTTATTTCGAATAAAACACCAAAGTCAACGATTTGTAAAAATTCAACGAATTTAGCTTCTCCAAAGAGAATAGTAATTTAGTTACTAAATTAGTTACCAACTTACTAATTTAGTAACATAGTTATTAAATTCAATTGTGTTTAAAATTTTTTTTAAATTCTCGTCAAAATTTTCAATTCTCTTTATAAATAAGAAAATTCTTCTCTGATATTTAATTATTTTACAAAATTTTAATCAAATTCTTGTCAAAATTTCAATTATTTTCAAAAGTTTTCTAAAATCCAATAATTTTCAATTACTACCATTTCAATTAAATTTTCCAAAAGAATTCCATTATTAAAAAAAATTGAATGCAATTCTAAGCAAAGATTCAATTATTTTCATAAATAATGAAAAATTATATAGGAATTCAATTATTTACAAATTTTTTTATAGGTAAATTTCTTCGCAATAATTTAATTATTTTCGTAAATATTAATATTTCTACAGATATTCAATTATTTTCATAAATAATAAAATTCTTTTAGTATTTAAATTATTTTCATAAATAATAAAACTCATTGCGGAATTTCAATTATTTTTAATGCAATTTTAATCAAATTCCTCGAAATATGTAATTATTCTTAAAAATCTTATTAAAATTCGCCTAAAAATTTTAGATCATACTAAAGTATTAAAAGCTTTACATGGATTTTTAGAAATTATTAAATTTTGAAAAAATTTCAAACTAAAATCATTGAAATTCTTAATTTTTCATATGTATGACAACAAATTTTGTAGAAATAATTTATTTTAAAAGTTTACTATAGGATTTTTATTGAAATTACTTCAAGTTTTTGTGTTTCAATATATATTTAATTGCAGACTTTGTGAATAATTGAAATTTTGTAAAATTGAATTGTAATCGAATAAATTTGAAAATTCTCATAAAACTCATCGCAGCGTTTTAATTATTTTGCATGTAATTATAATTGAATTCCTTGAAAAAAGTAATTATGATCATTCAAGTTTTAATAAAATTCGACAATAGAATTGAATTTAAAAAAAATTTGTTACTAAAATTCATTATGACAATTAAATTTTCTTAAATATTCAATTATTCACTATATTATTTACTTTTGCAGTTAAATAATTATTTTCTAGTAGAAGTTTTGATTAAAAATTGATTAAAAAATGAATTTCAGTTAAAATATTTTTGATTATATTTGAATATTAAGGAAATGTAGAGTGAACTTTTTGGAAATACTTGAATTTTGAAATTAATATTTTTGAAAAAGTTTAATTGATTTTTTTTTAAATATTATGTGTTCATGTTTTATAGCTATCAAAAAATGCAATGAAATAAAATTTCATTGATTGTAAAAAATAACTCCAAAATTGATTATTTTAATATTTTTTCATGTTAATTTAATCTGCAACACTTTTTAATACCTCATGATTTACTGTGTGAGAGATGAAAATTATGCTGAAGAATGGGTATATTTTCTAATTCTTAATCATTATTTTCTAACAATTAAACATTTTAATTTCTTATGAATAAAAAGCGGAAAAATTTTCTACAAGTTTCGATGAGTTGAAAGAAATTTGTTACAGAAAAAATGCACATAGTAAGCAAAATGTATTTGTTAATCATAGTTTTTAGTTTTTAATTTTGTCTAATTTCAAATATTGCTTTACTATAAAATCATAGTTTTTATTTGTGACGCGATCTGAAGAAAGGGACCTTAGAAGCAAATCACTTTAAGGTTATGTTAGAGTTACTTTTTTGTTGATTAAAAGTTTCTTTTTACTTTTTGCAAATTAAAATCAGTGTTTATTAAAAATTTCAGTTATAATGAAAACTTAGACATTAATGATTCACTAAAACAGTTGATCCTTTTTTTTGTATTTCTATTTTAAAAATTGCAAACATAACCTATAATTTTTTGCTTCTAAGGTCCCTTTCTTCATATCGTGTCACATTTTTAACTTTGTCTAATTTCAAATATTGTTTTACTATAAAATCATAGTTTTTATTTTTAACTTTATCTAATTTCAAATATTGTTTTACTATAAAATCATAGTTTTTATTTTTAACTTTGTCTAATTTCAAATATTGTTTTACTATAAATCGTGAACAAGTAGCTGCATATTTACATCAGAGATATTTACGTTAATGTAAATGTTAATAATAACAGAATACTAATTGCAGTCAACGATTTGGAATAAGAATCTTGAATTGCAGTCAGGAACCTCCAGAGCTAAGAATTTTATTTCGCTCTCGAAAAATAAAGATTTTATCGATTAGTAGGTTAGTGTCGCAAGGCGTATAAATACCACAAGGACAAAAAACTTTTTTGATAAATTATTATCAGTGAAAATACCAAAAGATCCCCAAGGCACCTAATTTTTTGATGAGAGAATAAGAGACAAAGAGAGAGAGAGAGAGAGAGAGAGAGAGAGGGAAAGAGGGGGAGGCATCAGAAGATTTTTATGGCGAGGAATGGGATTTGGGTACACTTAGCAGCCATAAAGCGGTCGAGGTGCAAAGAGCCATCGTCGTCGTATCCCTTCCAATGTTGGCTTGTTGGTCCAAGTTGTGTCGGCACCTTTCATCCTTGAGGACCCGCACGAGGAAATTCTGCTTTATAATCCCTCCGTCGCAATACACCAACATTGCTGTGTATGTATATATATATATATATACAACAACTTCTCTTTTCACCGCGGCAGTCGTTTTCCTCTTTTATTTTCTTCGTCTCGCTAATGTGAAATTTTAATTTTTTTTTTTTTTTTTTTTTTTTGGTGTATACGCGAGCGCGCGCGAACGTTATTCTTCTTCGTCTGGAGACGAATAACCTTTTGCTTGTGCGAGTCCATTCGTGATGTTGCAATTTCTAAAATGTATTTTACGATCATGATATCCAGCTGCATTTTCGCGTGTTCTTCAATTATGTGGACGTTGGCCAACTAACGAGTCCTGATACATTGTATAGAATCGTTGCTTTCAAGGTGTGGGATGTTTATTACAGTTTTAGCAAAGATGTGTTGTTATAAAGCCTTTCGGTTGTCGTGCTTTACTATAGCTACTCGGCGAAATATTTTTGTCACAGCTTTTGTTTATTTTTTTATTTTTTTTTTTTTGGTGAATTTGTTGATTAAAATCTCCATTGTTGTGGGGTCTAATCGTGGAATATCTTCTGACTTTAGGGATAGTTTAGTAAAATTTAGTGGTTTAGTAGTATCAGTTTGGCAATTAGTAGTTTTGAAATTTAGAAGTTTGGTAATTTAGTAGTTTGGTAATTTAGTAATTTAGTAGTTTGGTAATTTAGTAGTTTGGTAATTTAGTAATTTAGTAATTTAGTAGTTTGGTAATTTAGTAGTTTGGTATTTGAGTAATTTAGTAGTTTGGTATTTTAGTAATTTAGTAGTTTGGTAATTTAGTAATTTAGTGTTTTAGTAATTTAGTAATTCAAGTATTAATGTTACCTTATTTAATCTCCCAAAATTTCTTATCAGCTTCTAATCTGAATTTCCTTCTTAAAACTATTTGTCTGTAACATTGCTAAATAGTTCCGTTGGGAAATTTTCTGAACAAAGGGAAACTAGTTTTTAACTTATTGCAACTAATTAGCTACATTCGAAAAACGAAGATGCTAATTGTCTGTTTTTTTTCAAATTACTGACAAACTAATAAATAATAGTTTTAATTTGTACGAATTAGCAAATGAGTGCGAAATAACGAACGAAGTGCGGAAGCATTTTAAACTCGAAAGGAAATTCTTTGCTTCAAGTCCGTAAAAGTCCGTTTTTTTTAAAACAAGGTCCGTAAAGTCCAGAATTTCATTCAAAAAGGATGAAAAGTTCGTAACTTGTGTACGATATAATTTGGAGCATTTTAGAGAAATTAATAAAGTTTTGCAGAAATTTAATTATTTTTAAAAGTAATAAAATTCTTCTCAAAAATTCAATTATGTTCCAAACATTTTTTAAATTCTTGTTAAAATTTCAATTATTTTTAGAAATATTAAAATTCCTGTCAGAAATTTGTATATTTAAAAAAAAACTAAAAAAACGCCAACATTTCAATTATCTGTATAAATAAATAGCAAAATTCTTCAATAAAATTCAATTATTTTAATAAATTTTATTAAAATTCATTAAAAAATTTCAATTATTTTCTAAAGTAACAAAATTCAATTATTTTCAAAAATTTTATTAAAATTCATTAAAAAATTTGAATTATTTTCTAAAGTAACAAAATTCAATTATTTTCAAAAATTTTAATAAAACCCATTGCAAAATTTGAATTATTTTCAAAAGTACTAATATTCTTCGCAAAAATTAAATATTGTTCAATATCTACTACTTTTATAAAAGTTACCAAAAGAATTTAATTATTTAAAAATAAAATTTATTAACGTTCAACAAAAACTTTTAATTATTTTCAAAAAATAATTAAAATTTCACAAGAATTTCATTATTAACAAATTTTTTTTTATAAATTTCTTCGCAATCATTCAACTGTTTTTATAATTAATAAAATTTTACCGGGATTTAATTATTTTCGTAAAAAATAAAATTCTTTTTAGGAATTCTATTATTTTTACAAGAATTTTGAACGAACTCCTCGAGAAAATTCTTAAAAATTTTCATAAA
The DNA here is from genome assembly GCA_032873175.1 of Leptopilina drosophilae. Lineage (NCBI taxonomy): Eukaryota > Metazoa > Arthropoda > Insecta > Hymenoptera > Figitidae > Leptopilina > Leptopilina drosophilae. The sequence goes on from CM065483.1 coordinate 6,438,258, forward strand.
ATTCGTCTAAAGAATTTAATTGTTGAAAAATTTTTTGGTAAAATTTTTAGTAGGAATTGAATTCTAAGAGATATTTAATTATTCAATAAATTATTTATTTTTGTATTTAAATAATTTAATTCTGGTAAAATTTTCTCATAAATATTTATTTAAAAACAGATTTCTGTTAAAATCTTAGATTATACAAAAATAATTGAATTTGGGAAATTTTTTTTAAACTATCTTAAAAATAATTGAATTTCTACCAAAAAAAAGTTTTATCAAAATTTTTTAAAACGTTGAATTTCTGCTAAAATTCTAATATTTTTCAAAATAATTGATTTCTTGCGTAGAATTTTATTAAGACTGTTGAAAAAAATTGATTCCATGCAAAGATTTTTATTATTTTACGAAAATATTTAAATTCTTGCGAAAAATTTTATTAAAATTTCTGAAAGTAGTTAAAGATCTGCTAAGAATTTTGTTATTTTTAATTTATGCGAATAATTTTATTAAAATTTTTAAAAATAATTTACTTCCTGTTAATTTTTTACAAGAATTTAATTATTTTTGAAAAATTTAATAAAATTCTTGGAAAGAATTCAATTATTTTCATAAATAATAAAATTCAATGCAGAATTTCAATTATTTTTAATACAATTTTAATCAAATTTCTCGAAAAATGTAATTATTCTTAAAAATCTTATTATAAATCGTTAATAGAATTCAAGTATTTGATAATTTGTTGATAACAATTTTTTATGGGAATTGAATTTTAAGAAACGTTCAATTCTTCAATAAATTATTTAATTTCGTTTTATTTTTATTTAAATAATTGAATTCTAGTAGAATATTCTAATAAAAATTGAATTTTATTTCATAAAAATGAATTTCAGTTAAAATTTTAGATAATCATTGAATATTAAAAGCAATGTACAGTGAATTGAAAAAATACTTGTATTTTGTAACTAATTTTTTTAAAAAAGTTTAATTGTGTTTTTTCAAAAGTATTTTCATTTTCTATTTTCTAATATTTATTTAATGAAAAAATTCAACTAAAAATTGAAATTTTATAAAATTAAATATTGTAAAGAAATGAATTTGAAAATTGTCAAAGAACTTTTTCGAAAATTCCGAAAAATAATCGATATAAAGAAGAATTTTAGATAAAAATTCTGAAAAATAATAATTGAATTGATAATTATTCTAAGTATTTATGTTTTATAGTTATGAAAAATTAAATTTCTAGTTTTAAGTAAAATGTTCTCTTATATTTGATTCTGCCTGATTCTATTTTTGTTAGTTGGTCCGTAATTTTTAATTTTTGGTCCGTAAAGTTTATACTTTTAAATACTTTTCCTGCGTTTCGAGCCCTGTTCTTGGTAATCAGTAATTGAATTCTTGTTAATCAGTAATTGATTTCTTGGTAATCAAGCATAAGAATATTGCTCCATCTCTAAAATAATTTTTCTCTTACGAAATTCAATTTATATCGACTATAAAAAAATTTTTTCTCTCTCCAATCACCAATATTTCAAATTAATACTACACATCCATTAGTCTCGAATTATCGTGTCAGTAAAACTAAGAAATTTCTCTGCAAAATATTACCACATTGATTTTATAATTTTTTAAAAAATATTATTCCAATATGTATACATATTATTCTTTATATTGCAATGCACCCATCAAGTTTTCTTGAATATTAGATTACAATTTTCACACGCACTTGTGATACGATTTAGTGTTACGCAATAGAGAAAAAAATATGCTCGGTGTGCAGTATTGCAAAATAAGCCACGATCAACGATATATCAATTACATTCAAAAGCTGCTTCTAATTAACCCCGGTTACCATTTATTTGAGAAATTCCTTACGTAACAAAATTCACCTATAAAGGCGCAGGGATTGAAAAAAACAGAAAAAAACGAATCTTCTAACTTTTTATTGAAAAAAAAATCGCTGGTCGACTTTCTGAATAAGTTGATAATTCGATATTTGTAGAATGTGAGGGAAAAAGAGGGGAAAAAATTCGACAACTTGTCGAAAAAGTAATGACAGGATGAATTTATATAGTTATAGAAACTTTCCTTTGGCTCTCTATGTCTCTTTCTCACCCAGCGAGTTCACCATGGTATTAAAACTCTCCCAGGCACTGGTTCTAATTAACGTTGACAGTAATTAACATAAATACCAGCGCTTCCTTGGCAAGAATTGCTACTTCGTATCGCGCTGCTCCATGAGCCATGAGAGATCCTTGCCTAAGATTTCCCCTTATCTCTCGATTCCGAGCTAATCGCTCGCTTGTTTCTCGATTTCTCCACCTCCAGGTCATTCCGCCAACTATACGAATATCCGCATTCAAACTTTGCTTTTAGAAACAAAAAAAGAAAATTACAATCTACAATTTCCACCAAAAAAAAGAAAACAGATCTTCCAAAGAATTCGTAATTATAGTCTAATTACCATTTAGCAATCATTTTCAAAAAAAAAAAAAAAAGAAAACAAGCAATTAAAGATCTAATAGATTTGTCCAAATCGACGGTGACAGCGGTGGGATTATTGAACAAATTGATTAAAATCTTCTTTGCGAAAAATAGTAATAGAATCTTCTTTTTCAAACTGAAAGAAACTTTTCCCCCCTGAAAGAAACTTTGCATCTTACCCCTTTTGTTTTTTTGCTGATGATCTTTTGAAACTTTTCATCTCCCTCTAAATAGTTCCGTGTACAAATGAAAGCATGAAGGTAGGTAACATGGCTCATTAGCCTACAGCATCGCTAATGAAAGCTCATTACCCGGGTGTGCACGCCTTTGCGAATCGAGCACGAGAAGAAGTTCCCGGGTGGCTTTTGCGCCCGGGTATATATATACACACATTCAGTATTCGCCATCGCCGCCCCCGCTTCAACTAAGGAATCTCGTTGCACTCACAACGATGGAGAAACTTTATCTACCACATTGGATCTAAGTTGATTGGGTGCGAGCTACAAGGCAGTCTCTCGCACCCAAGAAAAAGAAAAAGAGAGAGAGAGAGAGAGTGAGAGAGTGAGAGATCCTTCTTTACCCTCAATGTCCACACTGACAACGAGAAATCTCTAAAACTCTTCTTATTCTTCTTTATCGATCGTGATTTTAGTCTCTAGTGTCTGGAGAGTGACTCTTTAGTGAATCACGGGAATTCTCCCACATAATAACATTGAACATTACACACGCGTGTCAATATAAACAAGCACAGACTTATTTAGGACAGATATAAACTGATCAAACTAGTTCACATAAGTTTAAACCAGTTTAACTAAGTTTAAACAAGTTTAAATAAGTTTAAACAAAGTTTAAACAAGTTTAAACAAGTTTAAATAAGTTTAAACAAAGTTCAAACAAGTTTAAACAAGTTTAAATAAGTTTAAACAAAGTTCAAACAAGTTTAAATAAGTTAAAACTAAGTTTAAACAAGTTTAAATAAGTTTAACTAAATTTAAATAAGTTTAACTAAGTTTAAATATGTTTAAACAAGTTTAAATAAGTTTAAACAAGTTTAAATAAGTTTAAACAAGTTTAAATAAGTTTAAACAAGTTTAAATAAGTTTAAACAAGTTTAAATTAGGTTTAAACAAATTTAAGTTAGGTTTAAATAAGTTTAAATATGGTTTAAATAAGTTTAAACAAGTTTAAACAAAGTTCAGACCAGTTTATTACTATTATGGACAAGAATTAACTAGTTATAATTGATTAAAGACTAGTAAAAACTTATTTAAACTTGTTATGGACAAGTATTAACCTGTTTAAACAAGTTGCAAACAAGAAAAAACTTACTTAACAAAGTCATCGTCTTCCGCATTTAAGGGGGTTACAATGGTCATAGACAAGTGTGTAAAAACGTATTTAAACTGGTTATGAACAAGCACTGACTTATTTAGACCGGTCATGGAGAAGTAAAAATGTACTTTAACTGGTCCTGAACAAGTTATTATTTGTTTAATCTAGCCAACGATAAGTAAAAATGTACTTAAACTGGTCCTGAACAAGTTATTCATTGTTTAATCTGGTCAAGGATAAGGAAAATATACCTAAACTGGTTATGGACAAGTGCTAACTTGTATAAACTACTTATGAACAAGTTAAAACGTATTTTAACTGGTCCTGGACAAGTACTAATGTGTTTAATCTGTCATAAATAAGTGAAAACGTATTTAAAATTGTCCTAGACAAATAAAGCCGTATATAAACTTGTTCTGGACAAGTATTAACTTGTTTAGTCAGACATGGTTGAGTGAAAAGTTATTTAAAACCAATAATAAATCATTCAAACTAGTTAAAGACAAGTAATAAATTTTTGAACTGCTTCTGGACACGTAAAAACGAACTCAAACTGGTCATAGACAAAATAAATTAAGCTGTTTAAACTAATCTGGATAAGTAGTAAATTGTTTTAACTAATTTGGACAAGTAGTAAATTGTTTAAACTAGTTTGAACAAGTAGGAAATTTTGTTTAACTAGTCTGGACAAGTAGTAAACTGTTTTAACTAGTCTGCACAAGTGGTAAATTGTTTAAACTAGTCTGGACAGGTTGTAAAGTGTTTCAACTAGTCTGGACAGGTTGTAAAGTGTTTAAACTAGTCATGGACAAGTGGTAAATTATTTAAGCCAGTCATAAACAAGTGAAAACGTAATTAAACTTATTCTAGACAAGTACTAACGTTTTTAAACTATCATGAATAAGTAAAAACGCATTTAAAATTGTCATATACAAATAAAATCTTATTTAAACTTGTCATGGACAAGTACTAACTTGTTTAGTCAGTCATGAACATGTGAAAACTTACTTAAAACCAATAATAACTCATTTAAATTTCTTAAGGACAGGCGCTTATTTTTTAGCTGCTCCTGGATAAGTAAAAACGCACATCAACTAGTTATGGACAACTACTAACTTGTTTAAACTAGTCTAGACGAGTGATAAATTGTTTAAACCAGTCATGCACAAGGAAAAACGTAATTAAACTTGTTTTGGACAAATTCTAACTTGTTTCGTCTGTCTTGAGTAGATAAAAACTTATTTAAGTAGTGTTGGACAAGTATTAATTTGTTTAAACTTATTATAATGTATGAATAATTTTTTTCCATAATATAAACAAGTAGAAAATTATATAAAATGGACAGGAATTCTTCTAAACATATTTGTACTTGTTTTTAAGTATTATAAACTAGTTTTTATTCGTTTGTGACTATTCTAAAGGGGTTTCTATTTCTTTGTAAGTGTTCGAAACTATTTAGAACAAGTTGAAAACTTATTTGTAACGGTTCGAGTGTTATTATTCTCGAAAAATTTCGAACTTATTTGTAATCGTTCAGAATAAAATTTTACTTTTCTTTAACTATTCAAAGTAAGATTGTATCCGCCTGAAACTATTCAGAGCTATTTTTAACTATTCTAAACAGGTTTGTATTTCTTTGTAACGGTTCGAAAGTTATTATTTTAGAACAAGTTTGAACTTATTTGCAATCGTTCAGAACAAGATTTTAATTGCTTTTAACAATTCAAAGAAAAATTGTATCCGCTTGAAACTATTCAGAGCAAGTTTGTGCTTGTTTGTGACTAGTCAGAATAAGTTTGTGTTTGTTTGTAACTATTTAGAACGAGTTTGTGCTTGAATTTAACTATTCAGAACAAATTTGTGCTCGTTTTTTCAACTGTTCAGAACAAGTTTGTGCTTGTTTGTGACTATTACAAACATGCATCCGCTTAAATCTATTCAGAACAAGTTTGTGTTTGTTTGTAACTAGTCAGAACAAGTTTGTGTTTGTTTCTAACTGTTTAAAACAAGTTTTGTACTTGTTTTTAACTATTCCGAACAAGTTTGTGCTTGTCTGTGACTATTATTATTACTATTATTAGTTTTATTCAAAACAAATGAAATGTCTAGTTGGTTCTGAGACAAATATACGTTTATTTAAGTCAAATAAATTATATTTGGTTTAAATAATATTTTTCTCTGTGTGCAACTAGTCAGAACAAGTTTGTGTTTATTTCTAACTATTTAGAATGAGTTTGTGCTTGTTTTTAACTATTCAGAACAAGTTTGTGCTTGTTTTTAACTATTGCAAACATGTTAAAACTTGTTAATATTCTTAAAATGTTTATATTAACTCCAATCAAGAGTGTTTTTTGGTTTTAATAATTTTTAACGATTTGATAAATTGGTCATTTGGATCAATATTATTTCCTAGTTTTTCTTTGAATCTAAAGGCATGAAATTTTTGTCAAAATTATTGCGATGGAAGATTTTTAACACGGTGTCATTTTTCAATTTGATATGCTTGGGAAAATTGTGACTCTAATCGTGTTTGTAGATGACAACTTTGAATTGATTTTTTTTTTTTTTTTGAACAACTTTGATTGTTTAGTCTTTCGTTAGTTTAAATATGGATTTTAAGTGTTTTTGCTTTGTTTTCTTTTCTTTTTTCGGATGTTTATTTATTTATTTTTTTTTGAATGCTGGAAAAAACAAAATGTAAACGACTGTTTTCTTTATCAGAATGACTTTTTCATGACAAGTACAAGAGAAGTTTTGCAAAACATATCGTGCCGACGGTCGAAAGAGTAGTAAACTCAGTGGTTTGAGCTTGTGCCCCAACGAGTTTTCTCCTGATAGCGATTGTCGCATACTCTCTCTCTCTCTCTCTCTCTCTCTGTGTCTGGTATGCTGTGTGCACAATCGTATTCCAACATTTATAAACCTTTATATGTATGTATGTATAAAACTCGCTTCATGGTATTATATAAAGTGAAGGCGGGTGGAAAAAAAGGGGTATAAAAGAGGGGCACAGTAGAGTTTATGATTCAAGTTTTGAATATATACACAATCTTGCTTTCGCGTTCACTCCCTGTTTCTCGATTGAAGATATCTCTCGAGCATAAGAGAGAATTTTCATAGTTTGTCTCTCTATATCTTGACAGTGGACCGTGGTAAGCAGTAGCAGAATGAGAAGCGAACTTTATGCTTGTTCTTCCATATAGCCTACTACTATGGTACGCCGATAGAGATTGCCGCCGACGACAGGTTGAATCGTCATAGAAAGGTCGTTTATCATTTTCTTTTCGTTTCAAAAAGAGAGAAAGAGGGAGAAAGAGAGAGAAAAAAAAGAAAAAGGGAGAAAGAGAGAGAGGAAAGAAAAAGAACAGTGGGGGGAGAGGAAGGGAATTATTCTCTATCTCCCTTTCTCGTTTGACTATATTCCTGATGATGCGGAATTCAAAGACGTGCGGGACCGCATACGCACCGCGCGCGCATCGTCGTCGTCGTCGTCATCGAAGATATCGAATGAGAAATAACGTCTCTTACCAAGTTTGCAGTTAAGTAGCTACTTACAATGAAGAATCCGTGTAAAACGTGTACCCAAGATATATACTTTGTTTAAATTGAAGAATTTTATTTCTCTTTCATTTTCATGACATAACAAACGACGTCATTTAATTTAACGATTATATTGAATTTTAAGCATTTTGTAAAAACATTGTTGTTCTTTTTTTTGCTATGACGGACGAAAAAATTAAAAATCGACGTTTTCCTTGGAACTTGTTACTCCGAGGGTTCTCCGAATCGCTGCGTCAAAATTCAAAATGGCGAATCCAAAATGGCGGACGAAAAAATTCGTAAACAGGAGGACTTACTTAAAACTTCGTACTCGAGGGTTTTTGGCGTCGCTGAATTTGAGACAAAATTCCAAATTTTAAGATCGCAGAATTCGAATTTAATGGCAAAATTCAAAATGGAGGACGAAAAAACTAAAAATCAATAGTGATTTATTTTTTACTCGAGGGTTGCAATTTTGAATTTTGCAATTTTTGACATTAGATTGAATTCTGCGACCCTAAAAGCCCCCAAGTAGCAAGTTTCAAGTGAATCTCATTGGTTTCTACTTTTTTCATCCGCCATATTGGATCCGCCATTTTGATTTTTCAATTTTGGGTTCAGATTCGTTATCAGCGACTCTAGAAACCCTTGGATAGAAATCGAATTGATGAAAATAATTTTAACATTAAAGGATTTAAAAATATGAAACTTTTTTGCCGTTTAAATATTTTTCTCGTTCACGGTAAATCGTTAGGTATTAAAATAACACCAAAATGGATTAAAATAACACTAAATTGAATTATTTTAATCCTTTTTGGTGTTATTTTAATACCTAACGATTTACCGTGTTATAGTCATAGTGAAAGAATAAAAATTTTAAGAACAAAAACCATTTTTCCTCTTTGAAAAACTTCATCCACTGCGCTTTCAAAAATTGATTCGAAGTCGAAGGTAAAAAACAGGGTAAAATTTTGAGATTAACTGTTGCAGTTTTGAACACACACAGGCACATAAAGGATTCATTATATATATATTTATTTATTCGCGTTGAGTATGTGTATAAGAAAAATGTAATTTTTTTTAAAATCAAACATACTTTATGAGAAGAGAAACTTGTTTCCAAAGGCATTTCAATGAGCAATTTCAATTCTTTTATATAATCGGAATTTATTTTAAAGGCGACGACAACATATAGCGACACATGCAAATATAACAACAATCGCAATGAGAAACTTAATCGGCATGAGAGCAGTGAACATTGAAACGCGACCCGATTTATGTTCACTACAAGCAATAAATCCCTTATACTACCGCATGAAGAACAATTTTGTTTACTTGGAATTCCATTTCCCCCCACCCCAGCCCATCCCCCTTTCAAAGTAGAACACCCTGAATTCAAATTAAAATATATTCCCACAATTCTATTTTAGAAAAGTAAATATTTTTCGGTTTTACTATTATAATATATCTGTGCGGAAATAAAAAACCTTTAACCGGAGCAGCGATCACTTTCACTAAAACAGCGATAACTTTCGCTAAAATAGCGAAAGTATTCCCCACAGTAATTAAAAAATTCGCTAATATAGTGAAATTTGTTGTTGTTCCAGGTGAAGATTTTTTTCTTGTGTTAGATTGGAAAATGTTTACTTTATCTAAATAGAATTTAGAATTATTAAATTAATAATTAATTAATTAATTTAGAATTATTATTTTTAGAATTTTTTTTTATTTATTTAGAATTTTTAACGTTAAAAATCGAAAAAACTATAATTTTTCCTTTTCGAAATGAAAAAAAAGCGTTTCTGTCTTTTCTTTTTACAAATCAAGTTATTAGTCTCTTCAAAGTTCCATCATCACACGATCATTTTATTTGAAATTATGCTTTTCTGAGAATCATCTTCGAACACTGATCACAAGGATCACCGTCTCTATAGATGAAAATGATAGAGAGAAGATCGAAAATCCAAGAAGAAAGATTATCCTGCGCAGGAATATACATAAAAAAAAAGTCATTGCAATTATAGATATTGAAAGAGGGAAAAGAAAACTTGTCTTTAGTACTTATTCCGAAAAGAATAAAAAAAAACAATTTCAAGTATTTCAACGCACTTATGAAAATATAAATAAAATCCAAATGACACTAATTAATGAAATAATGGCAATTTATATATAGTATATGTGAATCCAAGAAAAGTGTCGAACGTCAAATGTATACCTCCTGTGGATGGTTTCATACACGTGGGCGTTTTATTTACGAGCGAAAAATAACCTTTGTCCCTGTAGAAAACTTTTATTCTATCCTTTTTATTACTTTATAAACAAACACAAATTTATCGCATTAAAAAATTTTTCCCCCTGAAAAAATAGTGAAAAATTAATAATTAATATTCCCAAAAAAAAATGCCAAAATGTCGAATTTTAGTTTCTTTTCTTTAATGACCATGGTTCAACGTTTAAATTTTCTTAATTTAAGCGCGAAAAATAAATCTCGTTCCCTATCCATAAAATAAACAAAAAAAGAACAAACAAATTTACCCACACAACCAATAGTAATCGGATACTTGCCATGTTTCATTCAGTGAAACAGTCCAGAATATTTTTTTCTGTTTTCGATAAAATTAATTGCCTTAAAATTAACAACTCTTCACTTGACTTTTTCAATTCGTTTCCAACTTTTTTTTTCCTTCTTTTGATATTTAAATGTCATTGAATACACATTTACACGTTTAAGGATGAATATAAACTAGTTCAGACTTGTTTGGGAGCGAATAAAAACTAGTTTGGAATTACTTAGGACGAATATAAACTAGTTCAGACCTGTTTGGGACGAATAAAAACTATTTCGGAATTACTTAGGACGAATATAAACTAGTTCAGACTTATTTAGAACGAATTTAAACAAGTTCAGACTTGTTCAGGACGAATATAAACTAATTCGAACAAGTTTAAACAAGTAACAAACCAGTAAAAACTTATTTAATATAATTATGGACAAGAACTAACCAGTTATAATTGGTTAGAGACTAGTAAAAACATATTTAAACTGTTTATGGACAAGAACTAACTTGTTTAAACATGTTATACATAAGTGCTAACTTAAAAGCTGGTCATAGATATGTAAAAACATGCTTAAACTGGTTCTGGGTAAGTACTAACTTGTTTAAACTGGCATGGATTAATAAAAATATTCTTAAACTAGTTTTGGACAAATTAAAACTTGTTTTAACTGGTCGTGGATCAATAAAAAAGTTCCTAAACTGGTTATAGACTAATAAAAACTTATTTAAACTGGTTCTAGACAAGTACTAACTTGTTGAAACTGGCCATGGATCAATAAAATCGTTCTTAAATTGGTTTTGGACAAATTCTAACTTGTTTAAAGTGGTTATGAGCAAGTAGGTTGGCAACAGGTTCGAACTTGTTTAAACAAGTTGCAGACGACTAAAAATACTAAAAACTAAACAAACGCGAACAAATTTGTAGTTGTTTACAAGTTGTAAGAGCTATTTTAGAGTATTTTTACTGATTTCTACTTATTGAGATGTGTTTGAAACAATTAAATTATAACTACATAGACATGATTCTTCAAAGAATGGCAATAAATACTAAACTTAAGTATATATGCTCTTGACCGAGTCGACAGTGAGATCGATTTCAGCTTATTATGGTACGTCAGCTCTTGCATATCATTATTATTAGCCAAGACCTATGCGTGGGGTTTTTACGATTATCGGTTATATAGAAGTATGGCTCGTTGTGGGTGCTTGTAATTTTCTTCTTGCGGTGAAACATCCTGAGTAGAGAGAGGATGAATCTCTTTGAGACAAACTTTGAGATCTATATTTGTGAATATTATTTTCTATATATATACTGAGATATTTTCGTTAGATAATTATGAACGTTGAATAAAGATAGTTGTAACAGAAAGAATAATAAAAAGAATAATAAAAAGAATAATAAAAATAATAACAAAAAGAATAACAAAAATAATAACAAAAATAATAACAGAAATAATAATAAAAATAATAACAAAAAGAATAACAAAAGTAATAACAAAAATAATAATAATAAGAATAACAAAAATAATAACAAAAATAATAACAAAAGTAATAACAAAAATAATAACAAAAGTAATAACAAAAATAATAACAAAAGTAATAACAAAAAATAAAAATAACAATAAAAAAGATTGAAGAATAATTTTATAAGTAATTATATAAATAACACATTTTCGGCTCCTCAATGACAATTTATAATCAAATTACAAGTTTTAAGAAGAAAAAAAAATTATAAATCAAATTTTGATTAAGAAATTTGATATTTATTTTGGAAAAAATATTTACAGAATTTGTTTGTTAAAAACTGTATTATCGAAATAATAATAAAAAATAAATAATTAAAACAATTTTTATTTTATAAAACAATTTTTGGAGACCCCAATTTTTTAAAAATATTTTCAGTTATTTTCAAATAATTTAAATATATTACGATTATTCTTATTCTGACTTTTCAGAAATATTTTTACTTTATTATTTGTTTTGCTTGAGAAATTTATTGAACACTTGATCAGGGTTGTCACGCATTTTTTCCTTGAAAGTTCCTGATTTTTTCAGTTTAAAAAATTGAAATTTTCCAGGTTTTCAAAATAACATTTATTTTTTACCACATTACACTGAAAAAAAAAATTTATTTGATTCAAATAACCGATTATTTGACTATTATCAAATAAATATTTACTTGAATGAAATAATTTTTATTTGAATCAATTAAATAGTATTTGCTTCGAATACCAAAATATTTTATTCAAATACAATTTATTTGATTTAAATAAAAATTATTTGATTCAAGTAAATACTATTTAATTGATAATAGTCAAATAATCGGTTATTTGAATCAAATAAATTTTTTTTCAGTGCAATGATACGTAATAATTGACTTTGTTTGACGATTTTTAATAACATTTTTAAGAAAAAAGAGATTTTTGTAAAAAATTTGTAAATAATAGAATTCATATGAAATTGAGGTAAAATTTTTTTTTAAAAAATTGAATTTTTCCAAAGAATTTTATTAAAAATTTTTTAAATAATTGAATTTTGCCAAAAAATTTGTTAACAATTTTTTAAATAATAATTGATAATTGAAATATTGACGGAAATATTAACAAAAATTTGAATATAATTGAGTTTGCAATCATTTATAATTTTTCCAAAATTCAATTTTATTAGTTTTTTAAGTAAAATTCATCCATAAATCAATTATTATTTTTAATAACGAATGAAACGTTTATTAAAAAAAATATAACAAATTTTATAAGAATTTGGAATTGTGAAAGTTTTACATAAACCTAAATTATCTTTAAAATTTCTAATGAAATTCATTGAAAATTTAAATTTTATAAAATTCCAATCAAATTAAAAACCAAAATTTTACAAAATTTAATTATTTTTTTTTGAATTTTTAAATAAAAAATTATTCCAAAATAATTGATAAAAATCTGTAAAGTTCAATCGTTGGTAAAAAAATAGAAAAAGTTTGAAACAAATAAAATCTTTTCAATGATGAGAAACATTCGGAATTTTCTTACGATTTTTCGAAATTGAATATTGTTTCAGTACTTTTGACAAAATTTTCTGACTTTTTCCCGACTTTCCTGAATATATTTAGAAAAATAGTGATTTTGAGTTAGAATTCTTCTGAGTAATTGAATTTTTCAATGCTAATGAAACAAGTTATAATAATAGGGGATAATTGTATAAATAATAAGGGATAATTATAATATAAATAAAATAAAGAATAATAATAAATAAAAGGTTCCTGAAGTTGGCATCGATGCTCAGCATCGAAAACTATTTTCTATTATTTTTAGTGATAAATTTTTAACTAATTTCACTTCATTCATTCACCTAGAGAGTAAAAACCTTTTTAAGAGTATTTTATTTTTACTTTAAATAAATCTTGGAAAAAATTAAGAAATTTCTTTAGTTTCGCCCAAAAAATAGTTTTCGATGCTGAGCATCGATGCCAACTTCTGGGATCTTAAATAAATATAAATAAATATAAATAAATATAAATAAATATAATTATAATAAAATTAAACAAAAAAGGATGATGATATAAGTAATAACGAATAATTATATAAATGTAATCATAATATTTCTAATAAACAACGACATTTGAAATAATAACACTTGTCATAATTTGTAGCACACGTATCGGATAAAATTAAATAATTTCTCAATCTTAATTCATTATACACGAGTTTGAAAATTGAATTTTAAATTCTCGTATAGCTAGTTATTGATTTTAATGGCTAATAACTTATATATGAGAATTTCAATAAATATATATATGTATATGTACATAACGTTACTCTACAAGTGTAATAATATGTTAATAAGTAGAGTATATCACCTCTCGTTGGTACACATTTAATTAAAACTCTGACACAATGAGCGTCGTATATCCGTTTCTCATATTTAAATTCAATTGCATCAAGTTGAGAAGTTTTAATTAACCAATTTGACTAGTTTGATAAATGAACTTCTATTGATATCAGTGAAAGTTTACACACAGAGAATGAATTTTATGTTATTTTTTTTTTTCTTTATGCCTTAACGCTGTCGACAAACGACTAACAGTGTATATACATATATATATATATTTAAACATATATATGTGTAGAAAATTAATGATCTTGTTTTCCAAGCGCTAATTGGTAACCACGTGCAAATTCTCAACTGCGCGACACGTCCCCCAACGAAACTATGTTTTACATTTAACTTACCTTATAACCATAGTATTTTTATAATAAGCTCCGTGAAATTTATTTCCCCCGCATATATAATAATTATTTTGCGTGAACTCGATTATAATTTTAAAATTAAAAACTTGAGAATTAGGAGCGATAATCTGCCATATATATATGTGGTGTGTTTGCGAGAATGAAAATGAATCCTTTGGAATATTAACCTCTCAGATGGGACACATATTGTGGATATAAAGAACACTCGATATAATTCCGACGAAATAATAATTGCCCGGTGGACATTGCTCTGGTCATTAGCGGGTAAGCAATAATCCAATGTGTCAAGCGTCGTTAATTCAGAAGGTTAAGATTTAATTACCGAGAAATTTTTTTTATGTTTACATCTCGTCTCAATTTTCAGCGTATGGAAAAATTTTTCGATAAAAGTTCAAACCCGTGTGGAAATTGAAGAAAAAGAGTTCAAAAATTGGTAAAGAATGGCGATTTTCTAAATTCGGAAATGAAGAGATATCGAAATTTCAAAATAGAGTATGTATTTTTGGAACGAAAGGAACGAATTATCGAAAAGGAAGTTCGGACCCAAATGGTAAGAAGAGAAGAGGGACATACACCACTTGGGGACTAATTAATGAACGTTGCTTGGATCAATTTACATTTACGAAGGGCATCTACCTGGATAGGTGTATACGGAGCCATATGTACCTGTATCCAAAGGAATAACAACAACAACAACTACAGCAACAACTACAGTAACAACAGCAACAACAACGATGGCCTTCGTGGTTCGCAAAAGGGGGTGTGTTACCTTCGTTAGCGCCTGGGAGACGATCTTGGAGCACGACCTCCGTGGGCAAAGCAATGTCGCCAACCGCGGTATACATTACCGATACCACGTTCAGATCCACGTGGGAAAAAAAAGAAGAAAATTATCCTCGCTACGAAATTCCATTGGTGTACATACACACATGGTACTTGTACGAAAGCAACCGCTTGTGAGAGAGGCGAGGCAGGCGCACCAACTTGTTTCGTAATTTTATTTAATTATGCGGCCAAACTCAAAAGAAAAAGATCCTCCAGAATTCCTCGAGTTTAAATGCAATTCGTCTCTTGTCTCTTCTTTGTGTTGTTGTTGGGGCAAAATTTATTATCCGTTACTTATGAAATAGTAATCAAAAGGATTTGTTAGTTGTCGAAAATAATAAGTGAATTTTTATCAAAAACTTAACGTTTAATAAGAAAAATATTATTATATTATTATTTATTGTCAATAGAAGGTTAGTTTTTTTCATTAACAATCATCCAAAAAAATTTGTTATTGTAGATAAAAGGTTCGTTTTTTTATCGACAAGGACAAAATTTGAAAAGTAATTTTTTTATCGACAATAACAAAAAAAAATTATTATGAATAAAAGAATAGTTTTGTAACGTCTAGAGAAAGAATTCTCGAAACTAAGTGAGGGGTGCGCAGTTGAAAAATACTGTACTTGCGCATGCGAACTGTGATTCTCGGACATGCGCACGTAACGCGTGCGACACCAGCAGATGCGCAGTAGTCAAAAAGTAAATTCGATCGAATAAAACTACCTTTTTAGCTTATAATCAAAAAATTGGATTCACAGAAATTCAATTATTTTCAAAAAATTCATTAAATTCTTCTCTGAAATTCAATTATTTAAAAAAAAATTCATCAAATTCTTCGCTGAAATTCAATTATTTAAAAAAAAAATTCATCAAATTCTTCGCTGAAATTCAATTATTTTCAAAATTCATCAAATTTTTCGCTGAAATTCAATTATTTTCATAAATAACAATATTCATCACAGGAGTTAAATTTACTTCAAAAATTAATAAAATTTTTAGCAGAAATTCAATTATTTTTACAAATAATATAGTGTAGATCAAAAGAATTAAATTATTTTCAAAATTCATAACTGAAATTCAATTATTTTCAGAAAAAGTCATTGCAAAATTCAATTATTTTTAAAATTCATAAAAATTTTCGCAGAAATTCAATTATTTCTGAAAATTCAACAGATTCTTCGCTGAAATTCAATTATTTTCACCAAAATTCATCAAATTCTTCGTTAAAATTCAATTATTTTCATAAATAACAAAATTCATCACAAGAATACAATTATTTTCAAAATTAATAAAATTTTTTTCTGAAATTCAATTATTTTCAGAAAAAGTCATTAAAAATTCAATTATTTTTACAAATAATAGTATTCATCAGAAGAATTCAATTATTTTCAAAATTCCTAAAATTCTTAACTGAAATTCAATTATTTCGAAAAAAATCATTGCGAAATTCAATTATTTTCAGAAAAAGTCATTACAAATTCAATTATTTTTTACAAATAATAGTATTGATGACAAGAATTCAATTATTTTCAAAATTTGTAATATTCTTAATTGAAATTTAATTATTTCGAATAAAAATCATTGCGAAATTCAATTATTTTTAAAATTCTTAAAATTCTTCGCTAAAATTCAATTATTTTCATAAATAATAAAATTCTTAACTGAAATTCAATTATTTTGAAAAAAAATATCATTGCAAAATTCAATTATTTCAGGAACATTAATAAAAATTATTACAAAACTCAAGTATTTTTTATAAATACTACTATTTGATACAAGGATTCAATTATTTTCAAAATAATTGAAAAATAAAATAATAAAATTCAGTTCTTTTTAAAGAAATTTAATTTAAATTGATTGTACAATTTCACTAATTGTCAATAAATTTTCTTAATTCAATAATTTTCAATGTTTTACTTCTTTAGTAAAATTTTCCAAAAGAATTTCAATTAATAATCAAAAATTTTTGTAAAATTCTACACGAATATTAAATTATTTCTCCAAAAAATAAAAATTTTAGAGGAATTCAATTAATAAAAATGCAACTTGCATAAATTTTTTCGAGAAAAATCAATTTTTTGAAACTTTTTTTTATAAAATTTCTCTGAATAATTTAATCAGTTTCATAAAATAAATAGAACTCATTACAGATATTCAATTATTTTTAATACAAATTTAATCGAATTCCTTGGGATGTGTAATTATTCTTAGAATTTTTTGAAAATTCGTCGAAATAATTAAATTTTTTTAAATTTGGTGATAAAATTCTTTACCAGAATTGAATTTCCAGAAAAATTGAATTATTCAATAAATTATCTTTGTTTGTATTTAAATAATTGAATTCTCATAGAATTTGCAATAAAAATTGTTTTCAAAATTAATTTCCACTTTAAAGTTTAAAATAATTGAATTTTCAAAAATTTACTATTTTAATGCAATTTTTAGAAATAATTAGATTTATTGTAAAGGTTTAAAATAAAAAACTTTCGAATATCTGAAGTTTTCCTAAATATTTAATTAAAAATTCCTATTGTGACAAATTTTCTTCAAAAGTCCTAATTGAAATTTTTAAAAAGTTATTTCAGTTTTTTTATATTTTAATGTTTATTCAACTGAAGAATTTTCAAATAATTGGAATTTCACCACAAATTACAAATGGATTTAAAAACTTCCATGAAGAATTTTTTCAATACTTATTAAAATCAATTAATTTAAAGAAGAATTTTATTTAAAAATTATACATAATAATAATTGAATTGAAATAATGAAAATAATTTTGAAGGGGTTAGAGTATTAATAATCTTATAATAAAAAATAACGATTTTATCACTCGGGCATTTTTATTTGTTATAATAAATTATAAAATAAATAATTTATAATTTTTTAAATTATAAAATAAATAATTTATAATTTTTTAAATTATAAAATAAGTAATTTATAATTTTTTAAATTATGAAGTAAATAATTTATAGTTTATAAACTATAAAGCATTATTATAAAACATGAAGAAATTGAGTTTGGAGTGATTCATTTTTTTATGTTTTGCAATTATTTTTTTATCAGTTATTGAATTTCAAAAGTATTCGAATTCGAATATTTTGCAAAAAAAATTTATTTTCTACTAAAGGATAATAATGGATTAAATTTCTTTTTGAATTAAGTCTTTGCTGTTTATTTCTATTAATTTTACAATTTAGAAAAATTGTCAATAAATGTAATAGAACATTTTTTATTGGGTATCTAATTATTTTTAGGAGTAAATCAGAATATTTTCTAGGGTCATACCCTAGAGAATATTCTGATTTATTATTAATATTATTATTATTATTTATTTATTCTGATTTTTTTTTTTTTATTTATTTCCTCTAATTCTCCCAGGGTCAGGAAAAAAGTGAAATTTTTGTCTGGAAATCAGGGAAAGAAAAAATTATATGTGACGCGATTTGAAGAAAGGGACCTTAGAAGCAAATTATTTTAAGGTTATATTAGTGTTACTTTTTTCTTGATTGAAAGTTTCTTTTTACTTATTGCAAATTAAAATCAGTGTTTATTAAATACTTCAGTTGTAATAATGACTTAAACATCAATAATTTACATTGACAGTTGATTCATTTGTTGTATTTTAATAAAAAAAAATGCAAACATAACCTATAATTTTTTGCTTCTAAGGTCCCTTTCTTCAGTAGATGGCGTCACATATTTTTCTGCAAACGCTGATTATTCTTGAAACTGATTCCAACTTATTTTCAACTATATTCTAAACCAAAACGCCTCTTCACATGAACGAATAAAGAAGAATAATTATTGACTACTGTGAATATTAGAGATTATGTATTTATAAAGAAGAGATGCCGAAGGTACCATAATTATCAGCAATTATTTAGAAAGATAAGTGTATTTGGTAAGAGGTAAGAGGCATTTATGAGGCTAGTCTCCTTCGCTTATTTAATTTACTGCTAGTCATATGCAGCGAAAGGGTTCTTTGCGCGACGAGAGAGAGAGAGAGAGAGAGAAAGAGAGAGAGACGCAATTTACTCGACGTTGTTCTTGTGCCGCGACGTGATGCTCCTACCTCTCTATTACAACCTACTGTCTTTGTTAAAGACCTATAAGGTTCTTCCCAAGAGGTGTCAAGGTGAAGTGCCACAGCTTTTAACTTGCGCAGTGTCGGTTAAGAAAAGAAGAAAAAAAAAAAAAAAAAAAAAAAACAGTCATTTTCAACTCACCGACTTCATTCCACTCTTTTACTCAACATCAAGGTCTTAATCAAGTTCAAAGTATTTTATATTTCCCAATAATAATAATAATCCTAGTTGACATTTAATGGCATCAGCAAAAATTTTACCGCCTCTTTCAATATAATTAAGATAATAATAAAATTCCCAATTTCCTGAATAATTCTCTCCTTTTAAACTCGTTAAATCCGCACTTTCATATTGCCAATTGCAAACACCCTGGGGGGAATTCGTGTACCATTCGAATCTAATAAAATATTTGCGAATTTAAATAGAATTTCAACTTTTCCTCAAAACACTAATTAATAATTAATAAAAAAATAATAGAAAACTAATTAATTAATAGAATTCATAGAATTAATAGAAAAAATTAATTGTGACACAATATGAAGAAAGGGACCTTAGAAGCAAAAAGTTATAGGTTATGTTTGCAATTTTTAAAATAAAAATACAAAAAAAGGATCAACTGCTAATGTGAATCATTAATGTCTAAGTTTTCATTATAACTGAAATTTTTAATAAACACTGATTTTAATTTGCAAAAAGTAAAAAGAAACTTTTAATCAACAAAAAAGTTACTCTAACATAACCTTAAAGTGATTTGCTTCTAAGGTCCCTTTCTTCAGATCGCGTCACAATTCGATTTTAATTCGAATTAGAGAAAAATTAATAAAGTTATTAATAAATTAATTAATTAATAAATTAATTAAAATGTAATAAATTAATTAAAATGTAATAATAATAATTAAATATTAAATATAATTAATTTAACAAAAATTAAAATTAATAAATTTTTTCTCTAATTCGAATTAAAGTCGGATTGCTTTTCATTAATTATTTTAAAAATCGAATTACTTTTTTTATTAAATTAATAATTATTTTAAAAATCGAATTCATTTTTTTTTCTATAAACAAGAAACAAAGGGAAAAGTTCAATATTTGTGACAATAAAAATGAAACCGGTTTTTATTGTGATGGGAAAAAGAAAAAATAATACAACCATCTGTTTCTACAGTCTATAATTATATATTCATACTTCATCAGGAATTTTTTCCTTTTTCTTCAGGGGGATAAATTTCTGTTGGGTAGGAAAAAAAAGAAGCACTGATGAGGATAAATATGCAACTTGTTCTCTTGAACTATTAGAAAATAATAGTCATTCTTCGGTAATTAGTAACTCTTTAACAAAATTGAATTATTCATCTTGAGAATGTGTTAAGATAATGTCTCGTGCAATGTCTAATTAGGAAATAAATAAATCTGTAAGGACGAAATTAACTCTTCAAGTGTTGTACTCAAAATTTTCATTTTTTACTCTACACCCTGTAAAGATTTTAAAATTTATATTAATATAAATTATCAATTATTATTATTATTATTTATTTTTATATATTTTATTTATTTAAATTTTCATTAATGAAACGTTTTTGAAAATAAATTAATCAATTTTTAAAGTACGTTCAAAATCATCGAAGTTACAAAGAATTTTATCAAAGAATTTGATAAAAACAAAATTTCTTTGAAAAATTTTATTAAAACTTTAGAAAAATATAATTAAATTCTTTTTTAAGAATTAAAAATTTTTTTTTAAGTAATGAATATTCCTCAATATTTTAATTAAAAAATTATGAAACTAATTGAATTTGATGGACATTTTCTTTTAAATTTTATAATCATTGTGTTTGTTAATAATCGATATTACACATTTAATTACATTTTGGCAAAAATTTTACTATTTAAAACAATCATCGAGTCGTTTCAAAGTATTTTAAAGTCTTTGGAAATAATTAAAATTTTTGGAAATTATAAAAGTATAATTAGAAAAAATTGAATTCTTTCGTAAAATTCCTTTGAAAATAATTTAATTGTTGCAAAGATTTAACAATTTTAAAAAAAATATAATTATTTCATAGGATTTACTAAAATTTTCTTAAATAATTGAAACTTTTTGGAAATATTTTAAAATTTGGAAAAAATTGAATTCATTCCTGAAATTTTATTGAAAATCATTGATTTTTGTAAAGATTTTACTATTTTAAAAAATAATTTAATTGTTTCAAAGAATTTATTAAAAATTTTTTAAATTATTTAAATTTTTTTTTAAATATTTCATAATTCAGAAAAAACTTTAATTCATTAGTGAAACTTTGTTGAAAATAATTAAATTTTTGCAAAATTCTTACTAGTTGAAAGAATAATCAAATCTTTTTGAATAATTTTACTAGTGTTTGAGAATAATTGAAATTTTTTGAAAAAATCTTATAATTACGAACAAAATGGCAATTTTTTAGTGAAATTTTATTGAAAATTATTGGACTTTTGCAAAGATTTTATTATTTTAAAAAATAATTAAATTTACTAAAGTTTTTTTAAATAATTGAAATTTTTCAAAAATAATTTATAATTAGAAAAAAAAATTGACTTTTTTCGTGGAATTTTATTGAAAATAGTTGAATTTTTACAAAGTTTTAAAAAATTAAAAGAAATTTAATTGTTTGAATGGATTTACTAAATTTCTAAATAAATAAATTGTTTTTAAATAATTAAAAGTTTTGGAAATATTTTATTAGAAAATAATTGAATTTTTTCGTGAAATTTTGTTTAAAATAATTCAATTTTTTGCAAAAATAATTCAATTTTTGCAAAAATTTAACAATTTTAAAAAAATTTAATTGTTTCGAAGGATTTACTAAAAATTTTTCAAATAATTGAAATTTTTTGGAAACATTTTAAAATTTCGAAAAAATTGAATTCATTCGTGAAATTTTATTTTGAAAATTATTTAATTTTTGCAAAGATTTTACTTTTTTTAAAATAATTGAATTGTTTGGAAAAATTTACTAAAATTTTACAAAAAGATGAAAATTTTTTAAATTATTTAATAATCAGGAAAAAATTTGAATTCTTCCATTAAAGTGTATTGAAAATAATTGAATATTTGCAAAATTTTTATTTTACTTGAAAAAAATCGAATCATTTCGATGGATTTATTAAATTTGTTACTTTTTATTGAAAGTAAGTAAATAATTAAATAAAATTATTTAATTTTTGCAAAGATTTTACTAATTAAAAATAATTATTTGTTTAATTGAAAATTTGTCTATACTTAAATTTTTATCTTCACATCGTGAATATACATATTAAAACTTCAAAGTACAAACATTTGCCTTTCTGTTATTGTGACAAAACTCGTTTCAAGAGTCAAAATGAAGCTTCTGGGAAAGGAAATAACAATATTCCCTCTTGATAATCAGGAAAATTATGGGTTTAGCTTCATAAACAACATCTTATGATTTTTTACTGCTAATTTTTCTTCTCCTTTAAGATCGTAATTTTCCCTCTTCACCACAAAATTTTATAATAATTCTTACCAAAAGTGAAAATTGCGTAAAAGTACTTTTACTTTCAGATGTGTATAGGATTAGATTACGTTAGATTGAAAAAAATTCATTCTTTTCCCAAGGAATTAGAATTTTTTTTAATGTTAAAATTACATTTAAAATTTAATTCTTTTCCCAAGGGAATTAGAAATTTTTTTTCTGTTAAAATTACATGAAAAAAATTAATTTTTTTTCCTCCAAAGCGAATTAGAAATTTTTATACGTAAAAAAAAGTGTTTCGTGCATTGAAAAGAGAGAATACGATGATGAGGTGAAATTAAGGGTGTCAGCGTCATTTGGTTCGTTTCATTCAGCGTCACTTGGTTTCGGTCATCGTCCTTGTCGTTCATTCGCGTAGATTGCATCTGCGGTTGGACGTAAAACAATCAGCCTGCCATTTTTTTTTTTTTTTTTTTTTTTGGTCGCGTCGTTATTTTATTTTTCTGAGAGAGGTAAATGAGAGAAAGAGAGAAACAACGAGAGGGTTGAAAGGAAGAGAGGAGCTTTTACGGTCGGAGCGCGATTAAAGTTTTTATAATGTTCCAAGTAGTGGAGGCAGAGTAGAAGGTTGTACTCGAAGAGGGTAATAAAGGGAACAGACAAACGAAAGAACAAATCGAAGGTTAATCACGCAGTGAAGTCCTCTTTGTCCTCTATACATACATATTTAAATAAATTCTCGATTTTTTTTCCTCTCCCTGTTTTTTTTTGTCTCTTTTCCGTTATTTATTAATTTTACTGATCAATTTATTTTTTCTTTTAAATTGAATTAAATTTTTTTTCACTTATTTATTAATTTTACTGAACAATAGATTTTTTTGGAATTAAATTGGATTTAATTATTAAATCCAAGTTTTGATTGTTTATCTTCTTTTTAACATTTTTTTCACTTATTTATTAATTTTACTGATCAATTTATTTTTTTTGCAATTAAATCCAATTTTTGATTTATCTTCTTTTAAACATTATTTAAAGGTTAATTAATTATTAATCTCACTGATCAATTTATTTTTCTTGAAATTGAATCCAATTTTTTTCACTCATTTATTAATTTTACTGATCAATTGATTTTTAAAAAAATTAAATCCAAGTTTTGATTTTTGATCTTCTTTTTAACATTTTTTTCACTTATTTATTAATTTTACTGATCAATTTATTTTTTTTGCAATTATATCCAATTTTTTTTCACTTATTTATTAATTTTACTGATCAATTGATTTTTTTAAAAATAAATCCAATTTTTTAAATTTTTTATCTCCTTTTTAGCATTTTTTTAATCTTAATTATTAATTTCACTGATCAATTTATTTTTTTTGAAATTGAATCCAATTTTTTTCACTCACTTGTTAATTTTACTGATCAATTGATTTTTAAAAAAATTAAATCCAAGTTTTGATTTTTTATCTTCTTTTTAACATTTTTTTCACTTATTTATTAATTTTACTGATCAATTTATTTTTTTTTTTTTTGCAATTAAATCCAATTTTTGATTTATCTTCTTTTAAACATTTTTTTAATGTTAATTAATTATTAATCTCATTGATCAATTTATTTTTTTTGAAATTGAATCCAATTTTTGTCACTTATTTATTAATTTTACTTGTCAATTGAGTTTTCGTGGAATTAAATCCAATTTTTGATTTTTTATCTTCTTTTTAACATTTTTTTCACTTATTTATTAATTTTACTGATCAATTTATTTTTTTACAATTAAATCCAATGTTTTATTTATCTTATTTTAAACATTTTTTTAATGTTAATTATTAATCTCATTGATCAACTTATTTTTTTTTTAAATTGAATCCAATTTTTGACACTTATTTATTAATTTTACTGATCAATTTATTTTCTTTGGAATTATATCCAATTTTTTTCACTTATTTATTAATTTTACTGTTCAATTGATTTTTTAAACTTAAATTTAATTTTTTAAATTTTTTATCTACTTTTTAGCATTTTTTAAATCTTAATTATTAATTTCACTGATCAATTTATTATTTTAAATTGAATCCAATTTTTTTCACTTATTTATTAATTTTACTGATCAATGGATTTCGTTGAAATTAAATCCAATTTTCGATTTATCTTCTTTTTAACATTTTTTTAGTGTCAATTATTAATTTCACTGATCAATTTATTTTCTTGAAATTAAATCCAATTTTTGCCATTTTATCTTTTTTTTAACCATTTTCTTAATTTTAAACCTATAATTTAAAAAAAAATGGTAAATTATTAACATTTTATAAGATTGTAAAGAACAGTAAAAGTACTTATAGGAAAAATATTTTAATAATCACTAATAATAAATTTTTCTTTTGTTACAGGTAAGAAGGATAAAAATTCATCATCAAAGTCAGGATTCGACGCTTTTAAGGGCAACAAGCTTTTGTTTGCGAATAATTTCGATAATAGAATATGGAAACAAGAGAAACGAATTCTTTCGACTAAAACTGAGATTTACAAATATGTAAGTAACGAATTCGATATATTATTTTGTCTAGAAGCTTCGACACCGTACGCTCATTTTTTTTACAATATAAAAACCACTTTTTTATTCCCCCCGAACAATATTTTGAGTTCACATAACGTCGAATGTTGATGATTTCATCACTATTTGCCTTTTTTTCAAAGGCGCACGAACTCAACAACTGATCGTGTTCTCCTTCAGCGCGGTATCGTTTATATTCAAAAGGCGACCCAACATGTATATATAGTGCAATAATGTTGATTTAAACACGACACAAACACTCGCATTTCCATTGTTATGTATAACTGACATTTCCATATTAAAAACGCGATTTGAATTTTTTTAAATGGGAAAAAAATTTGCCTTCATCTCATTTTTCTAAGGAATAAACTAAAATTACTCTTCTCTGAAAAAATAATTTAAAATTACTCTTCTTTGAAAGAATAATTTAAAATTACTCTTCTTTGAAAGAATAGTCGAAAATTATTCTTCTTTGCAAGAATAATTGAAAAATACTAATAAAATTTTGTATATTTAGAAAAAAAGTCTTGAAAAAGATAAAAATGTTGTAGGAAAAAGTTTGTTTCCCCTTTTTTTTTTTGCCTCCTAAGAGTTTAATTGCAATACTCGGAAGGAACAATTACACGTGATGGTGAAAACTGGAAGCATTATCGTTTCCGAGGCTAGACAGCTTCTTGTTTATAAAACTGGATTCGAGATCTCGCGATCTCACAAGGCTTTAACACGATTAATGACGACTTATTATCTCAATTAATCGCAACACCTCGAAACAGTGAGAAATGGTACTCGATATTCTTGCATTAGTACCCTTGTAAATCATGTTTTAACGTTCATTAGTGAGAATAAGATCTCTTTAATCGAGGCAAGAAATTTTCTTTTTTAAAAAATACGAGGAATTTACGAAAGAATTCCCCTTGAAGTAAAAATAAAAATAATAAAAATAATAATAAGAATAATAATAAAAATAATAATAATAATGATAATAATAATAATAATAATAATTATAATGATAATAATGATAATGATAATAGAAATAATTTATCGAATGAATGAAATTTAATCACCGTTTCGTTTAGGGCGAGTCGTTAAAGGTTAGCCGCTACTGCGCATGACGGGCATGCGCAGTAACGCGCAGCTAACTCGGACATGCGCACGATACCAACAGGTGCGCGCATAGCTGAAAATAAAACAAAACACTGGTATATAAATGAGAACATAATTATTATTTTCATTAATATTAATTAGAATATATAATTCAGTGTCGCTAGTAAATAATAATCCTTAATTTCCAACAAACAAAAAAAAATGCAAAAATTATCGGTTAGTTTTCACAGCAATATATCATGCAAATGTACTTGCATAATTTTCTCAACTAAATCAGATTTGCAGTAATATATTATGTTAATATATTCCCATTGCGACCTGTATAGACGCGGAAAAAAAGAGACTCACTCGCATGGTAGCAAATGTTTCCTGAAGGGATGCTAAAGAAAAATCGTAAAATCAGATCAATGTGGTGTAGATCCGACGTGGGATGGACGTGTACACGACTAAGTTTAGACTGATATTAAGCAGAAAGATACACGATTCTTCATCTACCATCTCTCTTTCTCTCTAGATGCCTCGCGATATAAATACCCCCGGTGTCTTGTTACATTATAAATTTTTTTATTTTTCTCTAAAATTCCACAATATTCTCTATCTAAATTAGATTTTTAAAAAATTTATCCAATTTTTGTCTCCTTACAAAAATCCCACTCCGGTGTATTGAAATTTATGTGAATTTTTCTTATTTTTTTTTTTTTAATTACTAATTAACGTTGCACGCTCGAGTTTATGCGCGACTCTTTGGTCACGCGATAATCACTGCCAATGCAAAACTAGTCGATTAGTCATTCCAGAATGCAATAAATCTTTGCTTTACACCTGTTTTGCTTCGACACACTCAAACAAATACACAAACAAGTGGGAGGGAGAGAGAGAGACCATTTCTAAATTCCATGTTCCACCTAATTTAAATCCACTGTTTCATCTGTACAACGATTAGCAAATAGTATACATATCGATTCTTACGATCGACGAAGGACGAATTTACATCAAAAAAATGTTTGTGGCACCAAAAAAAAAAAAAATAAAAACTAAGAGATAGAACAACATTTCTTGTCAAGAAATGCAAAAATTTACAACATCTGAGAAAGGAAACGATTAAAACATCTAGAAAGAATATATTACTTCCTTTTGATAGTACAATTTCGGTTTTTTTAATGGATTAGCTAATAGTGACTTGATGAATAGATCGAAATTTATTGAGAATAGTTTCTGGGATAAATGAAAGTATAAATAAAAGTTGGAAATTATAAAGTATAAACGATTTTAGAGAGGTTTTGGAGGCGAGTAGGGACAGTGGAACGTTCTGCGCATGCCTGACATGCGCACTTGGGAAATACGGAACTCGCGCATGCGCACTACTTCGGGACATGCGCAGGACTACTCAACTTTTTTTTCCCTTGAAGTTTTCATTATTATTCGCTCTCAAAGTTGCCACAAATGTTTAATTTTATTTTTCCCTGATTTCCAGACAAAATTTTCACTTTTTCCCTGACCCTAAAGAATATTCTGTTTCACTCTCAAAATTATTAGATAATTAAGAAAAAATGTTCTATTATTTATTTACAAATATAATTAATTGTAAAATTATTCAAAAACATCAGTAACTAAATTTTTAAATAAGTATTTAATTATTAATTTTCCACAGAAATTAAAATTCTTCGGAACATTCAAATTCAAATCTTTTTAAATTGAAGTCGAAGACTCTGAGTGATCGTCTTCTACATGTATTGTAATAATTTAAAATACCATAACATTTTTCAGAATAGTTTAATTATTTACAAAAATCCTAAAAAAATCCTTCGCAAGAATTCAATTATTTTTACAAGCAGAAAAATTTCTCAAAAAAATTAAACTATTTTAAAAAAATGTAATAAAATTCGTGGCAATAATTCAATTACTTTCATAAATAATAATAAACCGATTCTCCGTTAATTCATTTGTAAATCAATTTTTATTGGAAAATTCTTGAAAAATTCAATTATTTAAATTAAAAAATAAATAATTTATTGAATAATAGAACGTTCTTTGTTAAAATTTAATTCTCATAAAGAATTTTGTCAATTAAATTTTTAAATATATGAATTTGATTTGACAAATTTTAATAAAATTTTTAAGAATAATTACATTTTTCGAAGAATTGGATTAAAATATATGTTGTATAAAAAATCATTAAAATTCTGCGATGACTTTTATTACTTATGAAAATAATTTAAATTTTCTTAAAATTTCCATGAAATAATGAAACTTTGGAGAAGAATTTTATTATTTATAAAGTTACTTGGAATTTTAACAAGAATTTTTTTTAATTTTCGAATACAATTGGATTTCTGGAAAGAATTTTATTACATTTTAAAAATAATTTAATTCTTCCAACGAATTTTAATCAAAATTTATAAAAATAACTGTATTTATGTGAAGAATTTTATTCAAGTTTATATAAATAATTGAATTCTTACAAAGAATTTTATTCCAGTTTATAAAAATAATTGAATTTCGATGATTTTAATTTTTGAAAATGATTGAATTTTTGCGAAGAATTTTATTAATTTTGAAATTATAATTTAATTCTTCCAATGAATTTTATTCAAGTTTATATAAATAATTGAATTCTTACAACGAATTTTATTCAAGTTTATAAAAATAATTGAATTTCGTTGAAGAATTTTATTATTCATAAAAATATTTTTGTATAAATGATATTTTTCGAAAAATTTTATTAAATTTTGTATTTTTTATATTGTATTCCTATGAAAAATTTTATTACTTTCTACTTATGTAAAAATAATTAAATTATTTTGAGGAAATTTATTAAAAATTGAATAATTGAATTCTTGTGGAATTTTGTCAAGAATTTTATTGAAACTTTTAAAAATAATTGAATTTTAATGAAGTATTTTATTATTTATAAAAATAATTGTAATTTTGACGAGAATTGTTTCTAAATTTTTCCAACATAATTGAAATTTTGCGAAGAATTTTTGTGACTTTTGAAAATAATTGAATTTCTGTAATCATTTGTAACTTTTCCAAAATCTAATTTTTTTTTAGTATTTTTTACTAAAATTCTTTTATCAATCTAGTATTTGTGAAAATTGTAAAAATTATTTATAAAGTAATTTATAAGTCATAATTTATGATAGTTATTATTAATTTTATTTAATTATTATTTATTTATTATTTATTATTATTATTTATTTATTATTTATTATTATTTATTATTAATTATTAATTTTATGATGTAGTTTTTGAAATTTTAAGTTATTTATAAAGAAATGTGACACGATATGAAGAAAGGGACCTTAGAAGCAAAAAATTATAGGTTATGTTTGCAATTTTTTAAATAAAAATACAAAAAAAAAATCAACTGTTTTAGTGAATCATTAATGTCTAAGTTTTCATTATAACTGCAATTTTTAATAAACACTGATTTTAATTTGCAAAAAGTAAAAAGAAACTTTTAATCAACAAAAAAGTAACTCTAACATAACCTTAAAGTGATTTGCTTCTAAGGTCCCTTTCTTTAGATCGCGTCACAAATTATTGTCAGAAATAGAAAAAAATTGAAGGTTTTGTATTAAAATTTGTGGTAATTTCATTGTTTACGAGGCAAAAAGAAAAAAAATTCATTTTTTCTCACGAAAATTAAAAATTCAATTTTTTCCAGTACTTTTAGTAAAAATGCCAGACTTTCCTGACCAACTATTCGAATTCTTGTGCTTTATCGAAAGCTAACAAAAGAGGGAAGAAATTTTTCATCTTTTGAACTTCTTTTCTATATGGTTTGAGAAATGCCTATTGTGTAGAAGAAAATATAATGGAGGGGGAGGGGGTAAATTAAATATGATATTAAGTTTCTGTATCTCGCCTCTTGAGAGAGGAGATGGTTGTGTTTCTTTTTTTTTCTCCTCTTCTTTTATTTTCCCCTTCTTTTTCGCCCCCTTGTGTCTATCCAGCCGTCCGTTATTAACTTTACACTATCTTGCATTACCATCTTTACGGTGCCGGATCAAGGTGAGGTACATCTTCCAAGTTCTTGGTCTGAGCGATGCGATGTTACTTGTGTACATACATAGTGTGAGCATATGTGTACGCGGTTACTGACAAAACTTACACGGCCCAACTGGCTAAGCGCTCTCTGTCTCTTCTTTGAGTGCAAAAAAAAAAAGAATGAAATGTCTGCCATATTTTTACCCACATTACTTCATTTTTAATCCACCTCTCTCTCTCTCTCTGTACTTTTTTCCCTTTGCCTCCTTCTGACTCCACCTTCTCGCCATTGTGAACATTTTCCCCTCACTCTCACATTGGGCCTAGTAATTATTTTCTGTATCATTTTTTTTTCTGGGGAAACATTTTTTTGTTTCAGTTTACTCGGGTATTATTTTTGATTCGTTAATAAGAAGTGCTGTGTTTGGTAGTTTAGTGAAAATTCAAGGTGCCATTGGTTGTATCGACTGGAAACGAAGGGAAATAGTTCGGGACCTACATTGCCGACTGTAGAAAACTTTTCTTTGTACTTACCGACTTTTTTCTGTTTTTCGTTTCTTTACGATACAGTTGAGTGAGAAATTGAAACGCTATGGATTTTGAATAGAAAAGATTGTAAAAAAACAAAAAAAATACTAAATTGTAGAATTTGAAGCAGTATTTGAGAATGTTTGGAATTTTATTAAAAATTTTGGGGAAAATATTGTGAGACGTTGGTTTGAAAGCAAATGAAGAATATATGCAACATTGTAAGTAATTGTAGCACGACTGGTGGCGAAAAAAAAAGGAAAAAGAGAAGGCGTTGCGGATGATAATGAGATCACGCACAATCGAAAATTGTTGCCAGTTCGATTTCATCGGTTGGATCGTTGGTAATCACATTCTACGAAAAAAAGGTTTATAGTAGCTTTATGGTGAGAGTCAGATGGTAGGCAAAGGCTTAAAGTGTGTGTGTGAGAGAGAGAGAGAGAAATCGAGTGAAGAAAGAGAGAAAGAAAGAAGTGTAAGAGAAGCAAATGTAGCGTGAATTTCTTTCTGGCAGTTTAAATAACTGAGTCCGTCTCGATTATATTTACCGCCTTTGATAGCACTTCACATGTAAAATGTAATGACTTTACTTGAAATATTGTTTCAAAAGAAGGTGTCAAATTAATATCTCGCAAAATTTTCGAAATATTTCTTTTTCCTTCTTTTAAAACGTGTCAAGTTTTATTTTTCGATTTGGATTTTTAAAAAAAAACCCCTCATGAATAAATTAATCATTTTGCGAAAATTAAAATCATTTAGAAAAGAAAATTCGGAAGCAAACAGTAATTTTTTACCGCAGTTGTACATTTTCAAAAATAAAAAATAATTTTTGGAATTTAAATGAATCTTTTGTTCAAATTGAGTTGAGATTAAGAAATACCTTCCGGAGATGAGTGTTTCTTATGCAAATTTCATATCTGAGTGAAAAGAGTTACAGAGTTAATGGAATGTTGAGCTGAGTGGATACAAATGAAGATCGGACAACATTGTAAGTAATTATGTAGCAGCAGTGGCAAAAAAAAGGGAGGAAGAGAAAAGAATAAAAGGCTACCACACCTGTATAATAATGGGAATACGTAAATCGTTTATTATTAACTCTCCCCTGAGTTCAATTTCATTTACGATTTCGATTTATAATCACGTACTGATGTAATGAAGACTTTTGAATGAATTCACCAATGAACGAAATTAACTTCTTTTGATTTTCTTTGCGCGAGAAATATATATCTTTCATCTGATATTGAGTTGCAAAAGCTTTTGCGCAAAGTTCATCCCAAACTTTTGTAATATGAGAGCAAAATGTCTCTTTTTCCAATGGGAAAATTTGTTAATAGTTGAAATAAGAAAAAAAAGTTACAAAAAATTTTATTCTTGATTATTATTATTTTATTAATTTTATTATTATACTTATTGGAAAAAAATTGAACACATTTTAAAAAATTTCTTAGGTGTTTCCCTATTCTTTACAACAATTCAATTATTTTCTCAAATTTTTTGCAATTCAATGATTTTTTATTTTTACTAATTCAATAAAAAATTTCCAAAATGAATTGAATGGTTTTAAAAAAATGTTTATAAAATTCTTCGCAAATATTCATTTATTTTCTTATATTAAAAAAATTTCAAAAAAATTTAATTGTATTTAATTTCAATTAAATAAAATGTTTTCAATAAAAACAGATTTTTCTTATATTTTTCGAAAAAAAATCAATTATTTATGAAGATTTTCATTAAATTCTTCGGAAGAATAAAATTGTTTTAATAAAATTAATAAAATTCTTCTCAGAACTTCAAATATTTTTAAAAATATTAATAATAATCGTTGCAAAAATTCAATTATTCTTATAAATATTGAAACTCATCGCAGGATTTCAATTTTTAAATAAATTCCGCAAAAATGAAACTATTCTTAAAGATTTTAATAAAATTTGAATGAATTCAATTATTTTTAAAAATTTTAATACAATTTTTTTTAATAATTGAATTGCTTTCAATTTTAATAACATTTTTAAAAATTAATTCAATTATTTATATAAATATTGTACAATTTTCAATGAAATTCAATTATTTAAAACACAATTTTCATAAAATTTTATGAAAGAAATCATTTGATTAAAAAAAATAAAATTCATCTCAGGAATTCAATTATTTTAAAAAAATTTTAATAAAATTTGAAAGAATTTAATTATTTTTAAAAATTTTAATGAATTTTTTTGTATTGATTTGAATTGTATTGAATTTTAGTAACATTTTTTTAAACGAATTTAATTATTTATATAAATAATGTAAAATCGTCAATTGAATTCAATTATTTAAAACACAATTTTCATAAAATTTTGTGAAAGAAATCATTTGATTAAAAAAAATAAAATTCTGCTCAGGAAATAAATTATTTTTTTTTAAGTTTTAATATGAATCAGTGAAAGAATTCAATTATTTTGATAAATATTAAAATTCATTCCAAGATTTCCATTATTTTTATTTTTAATAAAATTCCGAGAAAAACGCAACTATTTTTAAAAAATTTAAATAAAATTTAAAGGAATTCAATTATTAAAAATATTTTAATGAAATTGTTTATAATAAATTAATTTTTTTCAATTTTTTGAGATAATTCAATTATTTAAATCACAATTTTCATAAAAATTTTAAAAAATATAATTATTATAATCAAATTTTCCTAAAGAGTGCAATTATTTTATATTATTATTATTATTATTATTATTATTATTATTATTATTATTATTATTAAAAAATTTTAATAAAATTCGTCGAAAAAATTCAATTATTTAAAAAAAATGCGTCGATACAGTTCTTTATAAAAATTCAAATTTAAAAATTTAATTTAAATTTAACACCTATATTTTTAACTATTATGAAGAAAATAATTTAAATATTCAACGAAATTATTTTTTAAAGTAATTTTTTCTAAAGAATTCAATGGTCATAAAATAAAATCCGTCTGCAAATATTTTTTCCCTTTTTGAATTTTTATTTTTCTAAAAAATTTGTCGGTTTTGAAATACGTGCGTAACTTTCTGAAAAATATGTTTTCCAATCCATAAAAAAAGCTGCAAATTATAATTATATTATAATATTATATATATTATTATTTATAATTTTAGAAGCATTTCTTTTTGGAAAAAAATTTTTATTTTTAAGCTGAAGTTGCTAAAAAATATTATTACTCAATTAGTTATGAAAGTAATGATAAATAAATAATTTTACATGTAAATGCAGTTCCTTATTTTTTTAACTAATTTCAGATAAAAAATTTTTATACACAAAAAATAAAAATAACAAAATATTAGAATAAAATTCTGATCTGTTGTAGTTAGCAAGATAAAGAAATGAATTTTCATTAAAAAGAATGGAAGAATATTAATTTCTTTTAGCATTTTCAATGTATGAACAAAAGAGTTTTTTAGCCAAAAAAATACTTTTTAATGATATGAAAATTAATTTTTTTTCATTTAACAATTTTGTTTTATGGATTCAAAAACATATTTTCTACAAAATTATGTCCAAACTAATTTTGTCAAATATTTAAATTATTTTCGGTTTCAAAAAATAATTTTTTTTAAAAAAAATAATTTTTAGAAAGGGGAATTAAGTGGAAAAAATGTTCTTTTCAACACACATACACACAGGTGGTCTCATTTTTGTCCCATTGAATTTTTCTTGAAGCATTTTGAATTAATTTCTACATGAGTGAACATTTTTCACAGTTGAACTTGCAGATGAAACTTCATCCGTAGTTTCGCCTCTTAAAGGTTCTTCTCTCCTTTATCAGGTTTTCGCACTGCAGGAGCGAGAATTATGTTTATACCACAGTGAATATACTTTGTTGCATTTTTATCATGGCACGTCGCTTCTTTTTCCAGGCTTGTGACCACCGCAAAAGATACGTGATGCCATAAGATAAAATAAAGAATGCAAGTGGTCCTAATAGTCTTGGGTGCATTCGTGCATGACGTAATTGTTTCGAATCGCATTATCAAAGAAGAAGAAAAAAAAAGAAAGCGAGAGAGGGGTTTTTATTTTAATTCTTTTCAAAAAAAAAAAAAAATTTCGAATGTCTTCATTAAGTTTATTGTAGTCGGATTTTTAGTTTGGTTTTTAATCTAGAAATTTATTTTCGATTTACCTTATTCGTTATTTTCTATTTTATTTTGTTTTCTTTTCTTTTGTTTTCTCTTGATTTGTTTTGTTTTCTTTTAAATTCTTTTTTTTTTCTTTTGATTTCGTTTGTTTTCTTTTAAATTCTTTTTTTTCTTTTGTTTTCTTTTAAATTCTTTTTTTTTCTTTTGATTTCTTTTGTTTTCTTTTGTTTTCTTTTGATTTCTTTTCTTTTCTTTTGTTTTATTTTTCAAATAAACAATGTTTTTTACATTGCGGATTAAAAACCGTTTTTATGCTAGAAATTCCATACGAATAAATTGACTATTTCCTTATGAAAATATATACTCTAAAGTTAATAATGGATTATTATTTTTCTTTTTCTCCATATTCTATTTAAGTTTTCAAGTATAAATTTGAATTTCTTGTGAAATTTGCGATATTGGTTTTTCTATAGCCGCAACTAATACCAGTCGTGCACTAAAGTGTTTAATTAATTGGTTAATTACTTGGAAAATGAGTCTTATATTCAACGTTTACCGTTTCGTATCTATACCGTCTTCCTTTTTCGTATTGCGATGCAATAAATACTATAAGGAGGGTTTATACACATATTACGGATATAAGCACTGCAACTCATAATTTCCCTTTATAACTGGTATCCATGGCAATTTATATTTTGCAGATTTACTTCTCATATCTTGCATACAAATTAATTTTGTGCTTTGAATGTAAATTAATTAAATTTAATCCCTAGTTTTATCCTTTTTTTTCTTAGAAAAACTCGTATATAGTAGAAATTTAATAAAAAAAAGAAGAAATTGATTCGAGAAATTTTTACGTAATGCAAAAAAAAAAAAAAGAAATTGAAATTTATTCTAAGGCTTTTTTTGTAAATGTATAAATAAAAAATTTGAGATTCTTAAATCATTGTAATGGTCTCGAGTTATCTTTATAACCATACTAAATCTAAATCTTATCATGGCACTTATACAACCGAAAACATTTAATGTTTATGGAATTACGTGAAGCAAACGAACCATTAGTTTTAAAGTATAATTTCTCAAGTTTCTTTCTTTCTTTTTTTATCCTCTAAATTATTGCCCATTGATAATTAAATTGCAATTTAATTATTTAACTCTTTAAACACTAGACTAAAAAAATTTTGCCTTTTGGTAAAAATAATTCAGTTTGTTTTTCTACATTCTACAATGTAATCGATATAATTTACGATTGAGACTACTAATTTTCTAATTTATGATTAATTTTCCCATTCAAAATGTACGCACCAAATATTTACTAAACACAAATGTGTTTAATAAATATTAATTCCGTAAATATATAGTAAATATATTAGTTTTGACGGGCAATTTACATAACTTGTTAATGACAGTTTTTATTGTAATTTAATAATGTATTTTATTTTCTTTTTAAATAAATACACTTATAGCAAAAGGAGGGAAAAACTAGTTTAATGTTTCTGCCTATGTAGAAAACCGGCTTTACTTATATTATATCCAAAGAGTCAGAATGTCTAGATTAATAAAGATACGCGTAATCCGTTACTGTGAGAAAGAGAGAATTATGAAAATACGGAATATAAACAGGAGTAGAGGATGCTGGGATCAGGCAAAAGGTGAAATCCTGGCAGTTTGAGTTTTTAATCTATTTCTCTTACAATTTTCCAAATCCTTTTCTTTTGATGAATTATCAAATAGTGAGATCGACTGTGTATGAGATTACAATCTAAAGCGTATATACTATATAAAGTTGAAAGAAAATTGCCCGCAATTAAAGTAACATATATATATATATATATATATATATAAAGTTGAAGAAAATTGAAGTTTAATTGAAATTCCTCTAAATTGAATAGTACAGTTTTTAATTTTAATTTTTTCTCGTTTTTTTTGCATAGAGATAATAACTACCGTAAAATACTACTGTATATGTAGTAAGTACAATAATAACTATGGTAGGATATTAGAAAGGTTTTAAATTAATTTCTTGTTCAAATGATGAATGATAGAACAATAAAGAAATATGGTCACAGAAATCAGGGTTTTTTATTAAAAATGATGGGAAAAATTAAAATTATCCATTTTTTTCTATTTCTGTGACAATAATTTATTTTCAATAACTTAATCCTATTGCAGAACTGATTGAAAGTTGTTACTTAAAAATTATTTAATGAAGTAGTTTTTTTGAAAATTTTTAATTTCAATTCTGTTGAAATTAGTTTTAATTTGAAAAAAATTTAACGCAATTCTTTGAAAGAATTCATTTATTTTAATGAATATCAAAATTCTTTACATAATTCTTTGAAAGAAGTCAATTATTTGAATGAATATTAAAATTCTTTAAAAGAATTCAATTATTTTAGTGAATATTAAAATTCTTTGAAAGAATTCAATTATTTTGATGAATATCGAAATTATTTTCAGAAAATCAATTATTTTTTAAAATTTTTAAAAGAATTCTCGTCAACGTTTCAATTATTTTTATAAATTTCAAAATTCATCACCGAAATTTAATTATGTTTGAGGAATTTTTATAAAATTCATTGCAAAATTCAGTTATTTTCGTAACTAACAGTATTCACAACGAGAATTGAATTAGTTTCGAAATAAATAAAATTCTTCACAAATATTCAATTATTTGCAAAACATCGAAAAATAATTGTCAACATTTCAATTATCATAATTTATAAATCATTATTTAATAAGTAGGAAAATTACTCAAAAAAATTTAATATTTTCCGAAATGTTAATAAGAATCAATGCGAAATTCAATTATTTTTCAAAAAAATATAAATTTCACAGAAATTTAATTATTAAAAATAGAATTTGCATAATTATTTTAGAAAAAAGTCAATATTGTTTCAAACTTTTTTTGACAAAAAATTTTCGCAATAATTTAATTATTTTCAATAATTATAAAACTCATTGCAGAATTTCCTTAATTTTTAATACAATTTTAATTGAATTCCTTGGAAAATTCAATTATTCCTAAAAATTTCATTAAAATTCGTCGAAAAATTTCAATTATTTAAAATGTTTTTCATAAAATTCTTCGCAATATTTCAATTATTGTCAAACATTTTAATAGAGTTCTTGACAAAATTTCAATTATTTTCATATTTTCAAAAGATTTTTTTTTCACAATTTAATGATTTTCAATATCTATGCTTTTAATAAACTATTACAAAAAAATTCAATTCTTTATAAATAATTTTAATAAAATTCTACGCAAACATGTACTTATTTTCATTGATAAAAAAAATTTTACAGGAATTCAATTATATACAAATTTTTTTTTCAATTTCTTCATAACGATTCAATTATTTTCATCAATAATAATTTTTTTTACAGGGATTCAAATAATTTCAAGAATAATTAAACTTTTTTTACGTTATTCAATTATTCAATTATTATTATTTAATTTTCTTTTAATAATTTAGAAAAATCATGTCAGAATTTAAATGATTTTTTATATAATTTTAATCTAATTACTCGAAAAATGTAATTATTCCTGAAAACATTATTAAAATATAATTTTTTTAAATTTTTTCATTACAATTCTATTAATATTACTTGAACTTTTTTAATATATATTTAATTATTTTAAAAGTTTAACGAAACTTTCGATAGAATTCAATCATCTTGGTTAAAGACATAATTTTTCTCGAAATTCAATTATTTTTACTTATTTTAATAAAATTTTTTGCAAAATTCAATTATTTTCGTAAATAAAAATATTCCTCACAAGAATCAAATTATTTTCAAA
Organism: Leptopilina drosophilae; assembly: GCA_032873175.1. Classification (NCBI taxonomy): domain Eukaryota; kingdom Metazoa; phylum Arthropoda; class Insecta; order Hymenoptera; family Figitidae; genus Leptopilina; species Leptopilina drosophilae. The sequence continues at coordinate 6,476,856 of CM065483.1, forward strand.
ATTCATAAAATTCTTCGCAGAAATTCAATCATTTTCATACAAAAGTTATTACAAAATTCAGTTACTTTAATAAATAATAGTATTTATCACAAGAATTCAATTATTTTTAAAATTCATAAAATTCTTTGCTAAAACAATTATTTTCATAAATAACAATATTCATAACAAGAATTCAATTATTTAAAGTTTTTTAATTTTCATCTTAAATTCAATTATTTTTATATTTAAAATTATATTTTTAAATTTGTAAATGTTTTAACCTTTTTTCAACAATTCTTAATATTTACCATTTTTACAAAGTTTCCTAAAAGAATTCAATGAAAAAAAAGTTATTGAATTCGTCGAAATAATTAAATTATTTAAAAATTTTGCTAATATAATTATGTATTGAAATTCATTTTCAAAAAACTTCATTGACTCCACAAATTTTCTATATTTGTATTTAAATGATTGAGTTCTCATTAAATTTTCCAATAAAAGTTGATTTAAAAATTAATTTCGGTTAAACTTTTAGATAATAATTGAATTTTCGAGAATTGACTAATAATTGCAATGTCTTCGAAATATTTTAATTTTGTAAAGATTTCAAATTAAAATTTTTGAAACTCGGAATTTTTTACGTTTTTAATTAAAAATTCTTTGAAATTAATTTTTTTTTGAAAAAGCTTTATCGAAATTTTTAGAAAATTATTTCATGTTTATTTTCTAATCAAATTGATGCCAAAAATCTGAATTAATTTTTTTTATTCACATTTTTGGTGACAATTTGTTGTCATATGATACTTTTAAGTTAACAGTGTGGAAAAATAAGACTAGAGAGTTAATTAATGATGATTCTGTTTAGGAACAGTTTCACCAATGATTAATTTTGGTGAAATTAGCCCTAACTGTACCATGGGGCATTTTTTAAATTTTACTATAAAGACGCAGTCAGTCGGTCAAAAAAATTTAAATTACCCGATTAGTAATGAATGAAGGAAACATTGTTGTCTTGTTATTTGATTGCGTGACCTTGAACTTGTTGAAGGGGGAATTTTTATCTCGGATATTCGCAGCTCCGTTAGTGCCCTGGGGAAAATTTCTGAAGGATAATGGAGTGACGCAAGGTTAGATAAGCGGATAGGAGCGACAGGGTGGAAAGTTGAAAAGAGCGAGAGCAAGAAACGAGTTTGGAAGGCAACAACATGAAGTGTATATAGCGTAACGCAATGCGGGACCACGTAACTCACGGTTACTGCTTACCTACAGATATAGCAGATATATTGTTGCTACACATGGTTGTGAATATGTTTCTTATATTGTTGGTAGGCTGGTTATGTGTGTATATATAAATATATGTAACATAGGAACGCCAGTGCGCCGAAGGAGGTAGGAGGCCGCAGTGGCTGCTTTACCAAGCCGTACCATATTATTAAGGCGGCCAACCGGTGAACCAGGAGCCAATGGGGACCTCGTCTCATTGCACCAGGAATGCGTTCACTCCTTCTCTCTTCTTTCCTCACCCTCTTCAATACAAACACAAAACCCCCTGATTTCCGGCACGATCGACGTTCATCGAATTCGTACATATATCCCTCCAGGCTGCCACAGCCCATCCTCCAAAATCAACTTGTTTCTCGACTTCCGCTTTTTAAAAGTTATAAAATAAAAGCTTGTTTCGCCATGAAATTAAATCACGTTTATTGATTTATGAAAACACTGCTTCAGAGGAATGCTGAAATGATTAATACATAAGGAAACGTAATCTAACTGGTGTTATGCTCTTGAGCTATTTGAGAATTTTAAATTTCTTGAAACTAAAGAGAAATTGAAATAGCCGTGTCGAATGGAAATTACTGAAGGTAATGAAACGTAATAAATATTCCAAATTCACTGGAATTCCTGTGAAGTAACTGATATCATCCAACGGCGCGATATCATCATCATTAGACAATTGGGATTAAAATTGCTCGAATGATAAATTATAGTGACATGAACATTGGTGGGCAACAATTCTTTAAAAAGAATTTAAGAAGATGTAATTGATCCGAAGAATGAGGGTAAAATCTAAAATGTTATACAGAGCTTCATTAATGTGATTAAAGCTAAAATATGATTATAGGAGTTTGTCTCGTTTTTACGATGGATTCGGAGCCCGGACCTCGTCATTCGTAATCGCACTTTTGACAAGAAGCCGCTAATTCTTCGGTTGGTTACACGCGCTAATCACTGCGACGTTAATTGCCACTTCAGAAAAGAAACTTTCAAGTGGCTCCTTCTCAACTTACTCACGCATACTAAAAACCAAGATTATCCTTTTTATTTCATGTGAACTTAATGGGATCTTTATGTATGTCGCATCCTTAACAAATCTTTCAACGTCGTTCGCCTCGCCGTTTTCTTTTTAACCGAGTAATTCTGCACTTCTTAAAACTAAATTCATATCAATAAACGTTGCGGATTCAGTTTTCTGTAAAGTTCTTATTTCAGGTGAAAGTTATTTCAGGCAAAATTATTATTCTAATAATTTATCCTCATAGGACCCCGCAGGATTCTGTAACATTTTATAGTTCTTGCTATTCTGAATAATACTTTTGAATTCCAAAGTTAGGAAAGAAATCCATTGGGAGCGAAAAATAATCTAAATTCTCCAGGGTCCTTTTCCTCAAATGTATTATAAGGAACTTGATGTTAAATTACGATTTGTAACGAATGTAAACGAAAATGATTTATTAATCTTTGCCGAATTCAAATAATTGAAACATAACGATTTTAACAATCGTTTCCTTATGTATAGTAAATGATAACTATACGAAAGTGATCATCTAGTGACCCCACTACTATATCCAAAGGTGGAGAATGTCCCTGGACAAGTTCAAGCCTCCATTTAACCGGTTAACGACGAAACAAGCAGCACATAACGTAGCGAAATAATCATAAAAATAACGCTGGTAGCAATTCGTGATCTCCCGCAGTGTTCTTAGTTGCGATATAGTAGCGCCCCTTATGCAATCATTTCTTTTTTTCAGATTATTTTTATCCTACCACACTTTTGTCATTGAACTCTCAAAATATTTTCACTTTGTAATACACATTATGTTACCACCAAATCGATTTATTGTACCAAAGAAAAAAAAACTTTCCCCAGTACCTAATTGTTCTAAAATGATGGTAAGTTTGGGAATGGAAAAACTTGGGTCAAAATAAGATGGATTCTTTTCTTCCTCGACATTCTGTGGGAAGTATAAATTCTCGCTTTTCGTATATATGTATCGCGCAGTCGTAACGAGAAGTTTTAGATTCAATTCTACAGAATTTATATAATTATATACAGTCGTGCTTCGCTGGAGCATACATTATTTATTCGCGATATCGAGTTTATTCCAGAGGAATTTTATTTCCCTTACGGATGCAGAAGGGAACTATTTAAGGGAACGAAACATTTGGGTTTTTTTCTTTCTTATATACACACTTTCACTGTCAAGAACAAGATTAGAAAAAAATGTATCGTTTCAAAACGAAACGATACTTTGGACGAAAGTTGATACAGAATGTTTTTATCGACAGGGTGATAGAAAGGTATCGAAATATTAGTACAGGTCAGGGTAATTAAGAAGGGGCTAGATTTGGTTAGCTTAGGTTAAAAGTTAGGTTAGCCTAGCTTAGGTTAAAAATTAGGTTAGCTAAGCTTAGCCTAGGTTAGAGGTTAGCTTAAATTTTGCATGTGAGATCATTGAAAAAAAATCGAGGAAGTAAATCGCCTTGAGTACGTTTCCCCTGAAGCAGCTTTGCTCTTTTCAGCAGCACACCTTCCTCCTCTCGTCGCGCACACTGTTCCCCCGGGAACTTTATGGCTCATGAATGAAACATGGACCTAACCGTATGTCCGCAAGCGGACTTACGTGTTGCAACGGTGGCTTAATGTATGCCGCGATCGCGAAAAATGGCGAACCGATAAATGGAATTAAGGCGGTGGCCCCCTCGTTTTCCATGACACTTTGCTAACGCTGTTAACATAAACACAGAGACCAGAAATTTCAACCAGAAATCCAACCACAATTCTAGCGCCAGTTTACGAAATCGTAATTACAAAACAACTGCCATTTCTATTTCCTTACCTCTTGATGATAAATGCTAATTGATTATCCCCATTGTACTTCTCTCCATTTGCATTATTTGCAATCGCTAAACAAACCAAAAAAAAACTGCTATCGAAAATGGAGAGATGACGATCTTCCCAGGTTCATTAATCTCTCTCTCCCTCCTCTGGGTTAATTAGATTCATAACGGGAATCGTCTTCTGATTTTCCTTGGAACTCGAGATCGTCGATCGCGTAGATGTTTAGATTGACATAAGACTGTTACATCATGAGGATTGAGTAGATGAGCTTTTCTGGTGGTATAGCATCGTGGTCGCAGGTTGTCTCATTTGCATGTGTACACACAAGTATCTCGAGCACGTTTTCCATAGGGTAAGAGTTGGGAAATCCTTTTACAAAACAAGATAGATTTTCCTTCTTTTTCTTTTTTTTTGCAAATCTCCCTTTGTGTCCTCAATTCTCACGACTATGCTTTCTTCAATGAGAAATTATTTTCCTCTTCCTCATTCTAGTCTAGGTTTTCTATTATCTTCGCCCATTCCTCGTTTACTTTCATCTCCCTTTTCTCCTTTAGTTACGGTATCCACTTATTCAATTTGTGTACAATTACAATTCCTGGAATGCTTCTTTCACTGGTGTTTGCTGTTTTTTTCCAGCAGAAAATTGTCGAATCATTTCTATTGTTTTTCGGGTGTTATAGTAGTGAAAATATTCTGAAAATAGGAAAATATGTAGTGAAAATTCAGAACGAAAAATTGGGAAATAAATTCGCACATAAACACGGAAGGAATTCCAGTCGGTGTAACTCGAAACTTGCAACGAACCCGGAGCTGCCCATAGGTTAATCTTCTAGAGATGTTCCGTTATCCGAGGGAAGGAGAGAAAGAGAGAGAAACTATGGGGACGACATCAACGACAACGTTGGTAGCGGTAGATGCAAAATAGCATTGCGGCATCAACACAAGTTGTATTATCGAAACCATGCTCAACTACTTGGAATTATTCACCTCCTACGCGCTTTGAGAACATTGCTAAAGAACCGTTTAATTAACATAAATTATTCTTTCGGTCCAGAATTCTATGCAAGTGTCCAATTATAAAACTCCCTCCATTTCTCTTTGGAAAAACATGGTTCACAAAGTATCGAAGCAAGTAATTTAATTCCTTTTACTAGTTTCCAAGTTTGCATATATTTTGTTTATGGAACTGTTTTTGATAAAAATGTTTCCGCCAGGTAATTTTTAATATAAATTTTCATTGTTACGAAGGATTTTTTTTTAAGGGAAAGGATGATGAGGGGAATGAAAAGAGATGATCCGCGACCGTACACGCTTTTCTCTCACGACTCAAGAAACTCGATCCAATCTGCGCCAAGGGATCTATGTAGAACGTGCAGCTCATTTGTCTACCGCTTTTACGCTAGTTGCATTTCGCAAAGCAACCCTTCTTGCGCCAGGAAACTCGAACTATAAACCGGATTCTTCACTTTGATGCCACATCAGAAGTATATACGAAAAGATAAGACACTAACCTATGAACCTAGTTTGGGATATATTTAGAATTCTTTTTGTATCGTTAGTTAGCTTTTGGTGTACATTTATTAGTATGTGTAATCGAAACGATTTTGCCAAAACAAGAACTAAATTGTCGGGCGAATTATTTCTATTCATTTTTTTCGAATAATGGATTCAAGGATAGGGAGAAAAATGAGTGCTACGACACGATCAAGATAAGTGTCTAGCATTATGTAATTATCGCTAATGATAGGCTACAAGGGTCCTTTCGTATTTCGTGGTACCTAATAGAGCAGAGAATCTCTTCGCCAATTAGATATTATTTTCTATAATCCAAGGCGCATATTAACATACAAAAATTTTTGAATATCATCATTGATATTCCTAGACTTCTATTGTTTTCCAACTTTTGATTCTATCCAATTGAAATCAATTCTCAGGATGTAACTTTCTCCCCATGATGGGAGTTGATTCTTTTGCACCTTTTTGGACTATTCTCCAATTTATTGCCAATGTTTCGGAAGTGATTCATTTCTTATCGTATCTTTGTGCGTTTTCATCTTCCTAAGAATATCAAGGACTTGGTTCATGTAGCATTTTCGTATTATCTGATTTATTTATAATCTGATTCATATATAAGAATAGAATAGCTAGAATAGTTATTCTAACTTAAATTCTCGACATGATGATGATAATTCAAAAAAATGGATGAAATTTTTACACTTTCGAGCAGTTGGATAGGATTGAAAAATCCTTTTGGGATATATGTTACATATATTCCGTTTGGCCTGCGGGTGCTCAGCAATGACATGCTGGCAATCGTGCGAGCTATATGTAACTTCACTGGGACCCCTCGTTTGGAGGCTATATTTTTTTGCCACCCGCAATTATTCGCTTCAAATTACCAAGGGTCTCTGGTGGAAAACGGTTAATGGCACACATCAGCGTGGATAGGCAGAAAAAAAACAAAAGAAGAGGAGACAAAGAAACATTAACTTACTGCTATAAAAAACGATTCAGCAGGAATTTCGCTTCTTTCGTCCATCGACACATTTTTTACCGAAATGAAAACCAAAAAGCATAATTTTCTACCACACGAACAACTGTCATTCACGAAAGCTATATATGGGGAATTATTCCGGAATTCGTTGGCTGTTTTTGAATACGAAAAATTCAAAACAACACAATCGGCACTAAAAACTGGAATTACGTCAGAAATCTATTTCGTTTACGTAAGAGACAGAAATTCCAAAACAAGTGTCTCGATTCTTTTTTTCGGTGAGAAATATTGGTTCTGTTTTATTACCTTTAAATATTCAAATTACAATTCGAAGCAAATTGTAAATGTTCTAAATGTTCTAAATGTTCTAAAAGTATATTAAGAAAAAGAGTATAATATCATCATCATCATTATCATCAACATCTTTTCTGCAAGGTCAAGTTTCTCACAAAAGAATCTCGACTGAAAAATTTGCAGTCAAGAGGGCAATGGTTGAAATCTGTATGCACGTCCTTTGGTTTGTTCTTTACTCTGTTTGCTGCACACAAACACGTAGAGAAAATATATATATATATATATACATGATAGTCAGTAAACGTTAAAAGAAATTTCTTGGCCAACACGGAGGGTCTGCGTATCTGTCTCATGTCGAGAGAGAGACCTCGTGCCATGCGAACGCGTTCCTATCTTGCTATCTTGAAGACGCCATGGGAAGGAGGAAAAACTATTAAATGCACGATACACAAGAGTTTAAAACATCTGCTAAAAAAATATAACTAAAAATTAACGCGATTTACCGTCCAGATAATAATGAATGTCTGAAATTATTATTATATTCTTAATTTGCCTTTGTTCCAAGCAGTAATTTTGGAAAAGTTCAAAAGAAAAAAAGGTTGGAAATATTTTTACAATCTCGTGAAAGTTAAGACGACGCACTGTTATATTAGATCAATTTTTGTTGATTATGTAAATTTTCAAAGGGTTTTAAATTGTTCTTGTTTATTTTGTTATAAACAACAATTTTGTTATTTTATGATTTAGGAAGATTTTTTTTTTTTTTGAATTTGTTGTTAAAAAGACATTTGGATAATGACCAGGCGTGTCTTCAAAGGTGGTTTCAAACTAATGCTATAAAGTTAGTCCGCAACGTTTTTGAAAACGAAAAATAAAGAGTTTTTTTCAAATAAAATTCATTTATTATTTTCATGATCCATAATTATTTAAGAAATAAGTTACTAAGGATTCAGTTATCAAAAAATTATTTACAATCAAGTATAAAAGTAGCATTGCATTATTTTTTTGTTTTCGTTCTTAAAACCGTTGTGGACTTCAGCATCATGTAAAGTTGGACTCGCGATAAATCGTTAGGTATTAAAATAACACCAAAATGGATTAAAATAACACTAAATTGGATTATTTTAATCCTTTTTGGTGTTATTTTAATACCTAACGATTTACCGTGCTTATGAACGTAAAAATAGATAATTATTTAAGAACAAAAATAGATATTTAATAAATAGATAGATATTTATAGCATATTTAAGAAAAGGTAGCATATTTAAGAAAAAGCAACACATTTAAGAAAAATAAGGAGACTAAGAGAAATGAGAAAAATTACGTGCGGATGTTCTTCAGTTGTTTATACACGATTCGTCTGGGGAGAATTTTGGTCTCATATTGGGTGAGAGTTCATCTGGCGAACAAGAACATCATGGAGGTAGAACTTCACTCCAAACTGGACGGGTGCAAAATGTCTTCTTGTAGTTTACGAGACAAGGAAATTAGTTAAAAGTGTAATAATACACAGCGGGAGGCGCTCGGCCCTTTTCTTTGAAAGTCCTCTTGCTTATCCTTTCTGCACACTAGCTTTGGATTTATAATCCATTTTTTTTTACCCACCATCACACTCGTTGTTGACCTCCTGCGTGTATTTCCTCCCACTCTCTGTCTTCTTCTTCTTTCTGAATTAACTTCCATTCAACTCGTAGGACTATTTTTTTTTCTTTTGTATTCCGATATTTTTAAGAGCAAGAAAAGGTGTAAATTTTACTGTTTTTTCTGACTTTTTGAGTAGAAAGGTAAAAAAAAAATTGTAAGTTCTATAGATAAAGTAAATAAGCAGAGTTACCAGAAAAAAATTTAATTTTCTTTTTTCATGATTTTCGCAGAAAATTTTCACTATTTCAAAACCCTGGAGAATATTACGTTACAATATTTGAAGCTAAATATCTTTGAAGAATATTTTGATGTACTCTAAAAATTATTAGGTACTAAAAAAAATATTCTATTACATGTACTTGCCAATTTTTTTTTAATTGTACAATTATTCAAAAACACCAATGACTCAGGAAAAAAACTTCACCAGGAACAAATATAAAATTCACTATATTAGCGAAATTTTTAGTTATTGCAGCGAATACTTTTGCTATTTCAGCGAAAATAATCGCTGTTATCCAGTTAAATGTTTTTTCCACGCTACATTTTGAAATGAAATCATTATCCTTCCGTAGAAATTAAAATTCTTTGCGAAACATTTAAGTTGAAATGATAAAAATGTTCTTGACCAACATAAAGAAATGGATCTGATTTTTAAAACTAATTTCAGTTATAGTTTTTGATAATAATTGAATTTTTTTATTTAAAAATCTTGATTTCTTCATTCTTCATAATAATAATAATAATAATAATAATAATAATAATAATAATAATAATAATAAGAGATGACAGAGTAGTAAAATTATTATTTTATTTTATAAGAATATTATTATTGTAACTCATTCATAATTATTTTGATCATTTTAATTCTTTTATTATATTTTCCACAATTTTTAAATAAAATTCTTCTTTAAGTGAATTATTTTTTATAATTTTCAAAAAAGTTGGTCTTGAGAATTTTCTAATTCATTCGTTTTTAATGCTATTTTACGTGTTTCAGTTTTAAAAATTTTTCAGTTAAATATATGTTAGAAAAGAAAAACGTGAAATAATTTTAAAAAATTTCGATTAATCTTTTTCGAGAGAATTAATTACAATGAATTTTTAATTTAAAATATTGAAAAAATTTTGAGTTTCAAACATTTTAATTTAAAATCTTTACAAAAATTAATTTGCAATAAATTTTATTATAGAATTCAATTATTTATGAAAATTGCAGTCATTAGTAAATTCTCAAAAACTCAATTATTTCTGGAAATTATAATCATTAGTAAATTATTCTCAAAAATTCAATTATTATCTAAAACTTCAACTGAAATTAGCTGATAAATAAATTTTTATTATTACAAAATTTATTTATTTAAATTCATTAAGTTATTAAATTAAACTAAATTATTTATATTTATTTTAATTAAATTAAAATTGCAACTAAAAATAATTGAAATTCTACAATGAGGCTTATTAATTATGAAAATAATTGAATTTTGGCGAAGGAATTTTATAAAAACGTTTCAATTAATTGATTTTTTTGGAAAAAATTTATGAAAATTCTATTTTTATTAATTGAATTTCTGTGAATTTTTTTTAAAAGAAATAATTGAAAATTTACGTAGGATTTTATCAAAATGTTTGTTTAATAATTGAATTTTTTTGGGGAAATTTTTTCTATAAGAGTAAAATATTGAAAAGTCTCGAATTAAGTCAAATTTTTGAAAATAAATGAAATTTTGCTATGAGTTTTGTTAAAATTTTTAAAAATAATTGAATTCTCGTATAGAATAATTGTTTTTTGTGAATTTCTCAAAGAACTTTGTAATTAAAAGTTATTGAAATATTGACAATTTTTTTTAATTTTTCGAAAATAAGTAAATTTTTTGCTATTTCTGAAGATAATTGAAATGATGGCGATAATTTTATTTTATTTTTAAAAATTATTTAATTTCTGTAAAGAATTTTGATTTTTATTGAAATAGTCGAATATTGAAAATTATTAAATTGAAAATATTTTTAAAAAATGAAATTTCGCCACGAATTTTATTAGATTTCTTTGGAAAATATATGAATTCTTGTAATAAGTAACTATTTTTTTGAAAACAATTGAATTATACAAATGAATTCCTAAAAATAATTGAACTTTGCTATTCATTTATAATAGTAATTGAAATTTTGACAATTTTCTTTAGATTTTTTGAAAATAATTGAATATTATTATTTTATTTTTCAATTATTTTGAAATTGATTGAATTCTTGTGACGAATAATATTATTTAGAGAATTTGAATTCTGCAATAAATATTATTAAAATTCATGAAAATAATGGAATTTTCTCATAGAACTTTCCTATTGAAAGCTATTGAAATGTTGACTATTTTTTTAAGATTCTTTTGAAAATAAATAATTTTTCTGTTATTTATAAAGATAATTGAAATGTTGACAATAATTTTTATCTTATTTCTTGAATATAATTTATTTTTTACATTTTTGACCATTGCGAAGAAGAAAATAGTTTCTAACCGGAAAATTAATACATAGTGCTTTCTAAATTTGAATTAGCAGAGATATTTTTTAATTTTAATTAATGACTGACTTTTTGTTTCTGAATTAGTAAATTTTACTAATAAATAGTAATTTCTGTTAAAATAGTAAATCATACTAATAAATATTAATTTCTGTTAAAATAGTAAATTATACTAATAAATAGTAATTTCTATTAAAATAGTAAGTCTTACTAATAAATAGTAATTTCTATTAAAATAGTAAATCATACTAATAAATAGTAATTTCTATTAAAATAGTAAATCATACTAATAAATAGTAATTTCTATTAAAATAGTAAATCATACTAATAAATAGTAATTTCTACGAATTTATTAGTAAAATTTTCTAATTTAATAGCAAAAAATGATTCATTAATTTAAATTATTAAATATTTTTACTATTTAAAATTCTGAGAGTTACTCTAGCTAAATTTTTTGGTCCTAAACTATTTTTACCGTTTGCCATGGACCTATAGTTGACCATAGTCAAAATTAAAAAATTTTAAGGTTCTATAAACTATTTTTGTCTTTGTGAATGCTCAATGGTGAAATTCGTAAAAATTTTCTTGACAAGAAAGAATTTAGAAATGAAATGTTTGATTGAAACAATAAAATAAAAATAAAAACGTTGATTTGAAAATTGACAGCCGCTGACTAAATATTAGCTTCCAATATTGTCTGTTTTGGAAAAAAGAAGGATATTCGCATACGGGTATATAATCTCCTGAAGCGTAATCCAGCTTTAGTCGTACACGATATTTATCGTTGAGCGTAATTGAAACGTTCGTGCAACGCGCGATATCCGATCTAACCCGACGTTTTCTTTCTGTTACAGGTAAGCTGGGATATCTCTCCTCTTCCAGTCCTCCTCTCGTGTCTCTCGACGGCCACGGCAGACTTATCTTTGAATGTGAGTACATACGAGCCACTGTCATCGTGGCAGCTGGATTGCTCCTCGCGAGCCATCCCATTTCCAACTACCCACATATCTCGAAATAGAAACTCTCCTTCTCTCTCTCTTTCTTTCTCCTTCTTGCATTAAATTAGAATTATTAGCCGTCACCAATACTTTTATTTCCCGTCATCATTAAAACAACCTTATTTATTCATTTATATTCCCCCCCAAACAATTAATTTACTTGTTTGTCATTTTTAGAACCCCTAGTTTTTCTTAATTAAGACAAATGTTGGCACTTTCGAAAATTTACATCCCTTTACAGCTCATCTTTTTTTTTTTTTTTTTTGAACTCCAACAAATATATATATATGAAACTTGTTTCTCTTACTTACAAGGATCATTAAAAATGCCTCATCTAAAAATTTCAAAAAAATACTTCCCCGTACTCCATAAAACGGGATTTTTTATCTGCTCCATAAAAGATGATAAGATACTCTTTAAAAAATACTTTAAATCTAATCTATACTGCCGGGGAATAAAAATATTTTTTCCTCTGCAGAAAAAAAAAACAAAAAAATTCGCTCATAAATAAAAGCTAATATCCTTGATCCTTGACTCCATATCTGAACAATAACACAAACCACACCATCAGCTAATAAACTTCGAAAGCGCAGAATAAAAAAAAAAAAAGAAAACACCTCCCAATGGCAATAACGGTCTTGAAATGGTGATTTAATTGCGAATAAGAAAAACAGTTTGTACGCAAAAATAATCAAGAGAAAATTTATTACACCAGGAGGGGAAGAGAGAAAAAAAAATTTCTGTCTTATCTGAAACTGATGCTAATGACAATTTTTGGTGTCAGATTATAGAAGAAAAAAAACAGGTTTGACGTGATGGTTTAAATCTTTCGACAATTAACATAATTACGTCTCACTTGAGTATATTCTTCTGTTTGGTTACATACAGTCCTTAAAAGAATGGAGAATTATTGCCATTTTTTTTTGTAACTCAACTAGAGAGAGTTTTCTGGTCCCTTTGCTCTAGATTTTAATTTTGAACTCTCCGAATTCTTGTTTTTGACGCACTATTAAATATTTGCTCGCCATTATATATGAGTATTTTTATTGCCGCTGTTAACATCGAATAGGACGCGAAACTCGAGTCTTTATGGCGTTATTTATACGAAAAATTCTGCCAGTCTTCCATTGGCCAAACCACCCAACTCCTCGAGAACCATTACTCACAAAGAGAGAACACTTGAGGTGTTACCTTTAGCAAGATAAGTCATCCATCACAACACTCTGCTCCTTTTTTCTCCTTCCTTCATTCGCCATATGTATTTTTATTTTAAACAGTAAACGCAATTATCTGCTTCATCAATACGAAAATCTAATTTTTCAAAAAAGTTTTAGAAATTAAGACTAAAAAACGAATCAAAAATATCCGTTGTTTTGTCTTAATTTTGAAATTTAAAAAAGTGGGGAGTAAAGGTGTGGAAATGGTTTAAAAGTATAATAGAGTAGACGAATTGAATACAAGATATCAGAAAAGAATCATAAAAAAACAGCTTAGAGGGAGATTTATTTAACATAATAATATTGGCCGAAATTTTCGACGTGCGCCCCTCTGGCTGATTTCCTGCTGACACGACGTTAATTGAAAGCTGGACTCTTAACAGCGAGGCATTCGAACAAGAAAACAAGTCTCCATTTTATTTTTTCATTTTTTCGATAAATTAAAAATTAGAAAAATATTAAGAATTTTTAAGGGAAAAGTTATTTCTTGAAGAACATTTTCTTTTTTATACAATACTGTATACTCTCTAGGTTTTTACTAATAAAATAATGCTAAATAAAATAAATATGCTAAATAAAAATGCTAAATAATAATTACCAATTGCACGCTTCGCAATTCATTATGAGTTTAAAAAAAGTAGGAAAAAGTAGCCTCGATGACAAAAAAAAGTAGGAAATAGTAGCCTCCTTGGTGACAAAAAAATAATTAAAGAATTTCATTAAAAACTTTTTTAAAATCGAATTTTCAAAGTATTTTAATTTAATATTTGATAAATAATTAAATTTTATAAGGAGTCATAGTCTAATGTACTCACGTTTCTTAGTGCGAAGATTCATAATTAAAAATTTTATTAGTTAATTTAAAAAAATACACACTTCAAATTTTTTAATAAAATTCAATTTTCGCAGTTTTTTTTTAAATTTTGAAAAATAAGCTTTTTTAATTCTGTTATTTCAAGATAATTGAATTTTTATAAACAAATAATTGAAAATTTTTGATGTAATTAAAATTTCTGTACATTCTATTGAAAATAATTTACTACTTTTAAAGAATTTTATTTAAATTTTTCTAAATAATCAATGAAAGTTAGTCATCGTATAATTATAATTTTATTTTTGTAAATTTATTCGCAACACATTCAATTATTTTCTTAAATAGTAAAACTTGGACAAAATTAAATTACTTTTAGGAATTTTATTAAAATTCATTGTAAAAGTTCAATTATTTCTATAAATAACAAAAATTCATTTATATTCACCACAAGAAATCAATTATTTTTAAAACATTTTCTTAATTCAATAATTTGAATGTCAAATATTTTAATAAAATTTCCAAAAAGTATTCAATTATTTAAAAACGATTTTGACAAAATTTTACATAAATATTCAATTATTTTCTAAAAGAATGAAAATTTATAGGAATTGAATTATTAAAAATAGTTTATTTATAGTTATTAATTAATAAATAGTTTATTTAAAATTTTTTCTAAAAAAATCAATTATTTGAACCTTTTTTTATAAAATCCTCGCAATAATTCAATTACTTTCATAAATAATAAAACTCATTACAGAAACGGAATTATGTTTAATACGATTTTAATCAAATTCGTCCAAAAATGCAATTATTTTTAAAAATTTGATTAAATTTTGACTAAAGAATTCAATTACTTCAATTATTTTTATAAATAGCAAAATTTTTCCGATTTTCTAAATTCTTTTGAATATTATTTTTGAAAAATATTATTTACAAGAATTGAATTATTTTCAAAAATTTTCTTACAATTAAAAAAAACAATTCAATTATTTTCAAAAGTAATAAACTTCTTTGCAGAAATTCAATTATGTTTAAAATTTATTTGAAATTCTCCGAAATTTCAATTATCTTTATAAATAATTAAATTGTTCTCTACAATTCAATTATTTTTAAAAATTTTAATAAAATTTATTGTAAAAGTTCAATTATTTCTATAAATAACAAAAATTTATTTATATTCACCATACGAATTTAATTATTTTCAAAAATTTTTCTTAATTCAATAATTTGTATGTCTACTATTTTAATAAAATTTCCAAAAAGTATTCAATTATTTTAAAACAATTTTGACGAAATTCTAGACAAATATTCAATTATTTTCCAAAAGAATGAAAATTCCATAGGAATTGAATTATTAAAAATAGTTTATTTAAAATTGTTTTTAAAAAAATCAATTATTATTTTTTTTATAAAATCCTCGCAATAATTGAATTATTTTCATAAATAATAAAACTCATTACAGAAACGGAATTAAGTTTAATACAATTTTAATCAAATTCGTTGAAAAATGCAATTATTTTTTAAAATTTAATTAAACTTTGTCTAAAGAATTTAATTACTTCAATTATTTTCTTAAATAGTAAAATTTTTCCGATTTATTAAATTCTTTTGAATATTATTTTTGAAAAATATTCTTTACAAGAATTCAATTATTTTCATAAATTTCCATAAAATTAAAACAAAAACAATTCAATTATTTTCAAAAGTAAGAAAATTCTCCTCAGAAATTCAATTACGTTTAAAAATTTTTTGAAATTCTCCGCAATTTTAATTATCTTTAAATAAATCATTAAATTGTTCTCTAGAATTCAATTATTTTCAAAAATTTTAATAAAATTCTTCGAAAACATTAAATTATTTTCATAAATATGTAATAACATTCATTGGAAGGATTCAATTACTTTTATAAATAGTAAAATTCTTTGCAGGAATTCAATTAGTATCAATAAATTTTAATGAAATTGAATTAATCAAATTTTCCATTATAATTATGAACAGACAAGATGTTTTTTGGAAAATTGAAAAAATTCTTTGTTTATTTCAATTATTTTCCAAATTGTAGATTTAGGTTCAAATTGAAATAAATTAAAATTTGATGAGAAAATAAAAGCGGTAAAAATTGGGACAAAGCCGGGAAAAACGGGGAATTTAAAGGTTAAATACAATTTATAATCAGTCACTATCGATAGAGGAAATATCGGTAAAATTATTTCCTATTATCTTATAGGCGATCGTTTTTCATTAACGATTTTAATTTTTAACACTTTTTAAATGGAAATGTGAAAACTAAAAATCTAAATTTGACTATTTGTTCAGAAAAGTGGCTTTTAGTAGCATTAGGCTCGAAAAAGTAGCTAATACGTAGCCTTATTTTAAAAAAGTAGCAAATAGTATCTTTTAGTAGAAGAGTGCGAAGCCTGAAATTGGAAAAGATGGATGGGAAAAAATTGGAAGATGGAAAAGTCAGGGAAGAAAACGAGAATATTGGTGAGGAGGGAGGAAAAAAAATTACGAGATGGTTAACGGAGGCTGAATGTAGCAGCCTCACGGCTTCACGGTGGTTATTCTCGGTCCCTTTTTTTCTCGTCAGGTTTACGACGAGCCAATGCAAACACGACTGAACACAGCTACCAACTGACCACCTAGCTACTGAGAACACAAGTTATAAGTGACTTTTTGGTAGCTGCCTTTTTCAGCTTACTGGCAATTTTCGTCATTTTTTGCTTTTGCAACATAGACCAGAAGTAAAAATGCTCTCTTACTTTTAGAAAAACTTCACTAAAATTCCTAATAAAGACATGATAAGTTCATCCAGACTTCACCCAGGCAAAAATTTGTTGTTTTCGTTTGGGTGAAGCTTTTCTAAAAATCCAAAATAATGGCACGAGGTCGTTGCCTAGATGATTGTGTCACCCAGGCAAAAGTTTGTTATTCTTATTTGGGAGAAGCATCTCTAATATTCAGAATAAGAATTGCCTAAAAGATTCTGTATCACCTGTGATTTGGATCTGTGATACAGAATCATCTAGCAATTCTTATTATGAATTTTAGAGCTACTTCTCCAAA
This sequence comes from Leptopilina drosophilae, assembly GCA_032873175.1. Taxonomy (NCBI): domain Eukaryota; kingdom Metazoa; phylum Arthropoda; class Insecta; order Hymenoptera; family Figitidae; genus Leptopilina; species Leptopilina drosophilae. The sequence goes on from CM065483.1 coordinate 6,493,996, forward strand.
ATAAAAATAACAAACTTTTACCTGGGTTACACAGAATCATCTAGGCAATGACCTCGTGTCATTATTTTGGAATTTTAGTAAAGCTTTTCCCAAAAATGTATTGTTGTTCAAGTCATCGAGTCTCCCAAAAATTTATTGTTGTTCAAGTCACCAAGTCTCCCAAAAATTTATTGTTGTTCAAGTCACCAAGTCTCCCAAAAATTTATTGTTGTTCAAGTCACCAAGAGTAGTTTCGAAAAAAGCTGACCTACATAGTTCCGTAAGTACTCAAACGATTGTTGGCAAAATGATCCAGAACCTGGGTGAATCCTGGGTGACTCCTGGGTGAATATCGTTTTTAACGAATTTCACATCGTTGAAAGAATTTATTACAAATATCCCTAATTGCCCCGGTGCCTAGTGGAAACATCCGACTATCATTCGAAATTTATAATACAAAATCATTGAAGCGATTGATTATACCATCAGTGCCAATTTCCGCTCTAAAATAAAAAAAACCTAATATCAAAATTAGGTAATTATGTTTTACGGCTAAATAATTGAGAACATCTGCGTGCGTTTCTCTCCCAAGATATCTTATTGTGGAATTAACTCGAAGAAATAAGTCTCAATTCCAAACAGGAGATCGAAATTAAAAATGATAGAGACATTAAGGCCAAATTACAATGTAGAAACAAGTGAAGTACAACTAATGAAAGTGTTAATGTGTGTTTATCAATGAAAGTTTCAAGTAAAAGGTTAGTATCAGTTTACAAATGTCCGGTTCTTTCTCTCTTTTTCTCTCTCTCTCTCTCTCTTTCATGATAATCTCCCCGGGTTTTAAGAGTGACTTGTCGCGTTGTAAGTCGGTTCATTCAGCGGAGCATAACGGATACCAATATTCTGTCGCCAGGAGCACGTATGTGCATTCCCACAGTGCTTTGTGGATTAAAAAAAAATTTTCGAAAAAGATTTTTTCGATAAAACAATTTTTTAAAAAATTTTTGTGTTTATTTGAAAATCTATTTTCTACAAATCTACAATTCGAACACAGTAAATCGTGAGGTATTAAAAATTTACTTTAAAAAGTTGCAGATTAAATTACCACAAAAAATAATTAAATAATCAATTTTGCAGTGTTTTTTTTACAATGAAGGAAATTTTAGTTTTTTAAACTTTTTATATAACTATAAAACATGAAGATATCGATAACTCCGAGTCTTCGACTCGATTTCTTCATATTTTATAATAATTAAAGATGACCAAGTAATAAAATCATTATTTTATATTATAAGAATATTTCTTCAAAATTATTTTCATTATTTCAATTCAATTATTATTTTCAAAAATTACAATTTTACTTTATGTCTATTATTTTTAATAATAATTAATTAATCAATTACACGAAATTTCAATTATTCCTGAATTCTTTAATTAAATGCATATTAGAAAATAAAAACATCAAATTATATAAAAAAACTGCAATTAAACTTTTTCAAAAATATTAATTTCAAAATTCATTTATTTCCAAAAGGTTCACTCTTTGTTTCTTTTAATATTCAATTATAATGTAAAATTTTAACTGCAATTCTTTTTTATGAAATGAAAATCAATTTTTATTTGAAAATTCTACAAGAATTTAAAGATTAAAATACAAAAGTAAATTTATTGAATAATTGACTGTTTCTTAAAATTCAATTCTGATAAAGAATTTTAGTATCAAATTTTTAAATAATTCAATCCTTTTGTCGAATTTTATTAAAACTTGCATGAACATAATTACTTTTTTCAAGGAATTCAATTACAATTGTATTAAGAATAATTGAAACGCTGCGAAGAGTTTTATGAGAATTTTCAAATTTATTCGTTTACAATTCAATTTTACAAAATTTTAGTTATTCGGAAATTCTGGAATTAAATATCTATTGAAAAATAGAACCTTGAAATAATTTCAATAAAAATCCTATTAAACTTTTAAAGCGAATTAATTCTACAGAATTTTTTTTGAAAAATATGAAAAATTAAGAATTTCAATGATTTTAGTTTGAAACTTTTTCAGAATTTAATTATTTTTTTAATACTTAAGTATAATCTATAATTTTAAATGAAATTCATTTTTAAAACCATTTTTATTAGTAAATTCTACGAGAATTCAATTCTTTGAATACAAAAATAAATTATTCATTAATTTCATGTTTCTTGAAATTAAATTTTCATAAAAAATGTAATCAACAAATTTTTTAAATCATTAAATTCTTTGGACTTTTAATAAGAATTTTAATAAGATTTTTAAGAATAATTACATTTTTCGAGGAATTTGATTAAAATTGCTTTGAAAATAATTGAAATTCTGCAATGAGTTTTATTATTTATGAAAATAATTGAATTATCGTGAAGAAATTTATTTAAATTTTTTTTAAATAATTGAATTTCTAAAAGAATTTTATTATTTATGAAAATAATTGAATTATTGCGAAGAATTTTATTATTTATGAAAATAATTGAATTATTGCGAAGAATTTTATTATTTATGAAAATAATTGAATTATTGCGAAGAATTTTATTATTTATGAAAATAATTGAAATATTGCGAAGAAATTTATTATTTATGAAAATAATTGAATTATTGCGAAGAAATTTGTTAAAAAAATTTTAAATAATTGAAATTCTGCAATGAGTTTTATTATTTATGAAAATAATTGAATTATCGTGAAGAAATTTATTTAAAAATTTGTAAATAATTGAATTTCTAAAAGAATTTTATTATTTATGAAAATAATTGAATTTCTATAAGAATTTTATTATTTATGAAAATAATTGAATTTCTATAAGAATTTTATTATTTATAAAAATAATTGAATTATCGCGAAGAAATTTATTTAAAAATTTGTAAATAATTGAATTTCTAAAAGAATTTTATTATTTATGAAAATAATATTGAATTATCGCGAAGAAATTTATTTAAAAATTTGTAAATAATTGAATTTCTAAAAGAATTTTATTATTTATGAAAATAATATTGAATTATTGCAAAGAAATTTATTGAAAAATTTGTAAATAATTGAATTCCTTTAAAAAATTTTATTATTTATGAAAATAATTGAATCCTTGCTTAGAATTGCATTCAATTTTTTTTTTAATAATGGAATTCTTTTGGAAAATTTAATTGAAATTGTAGTAATTGAAAATTATTGGATTTTAGAAAACTTTTGTAAATAATTAAAATTTTGACAAGAATTTGATTAAAATTTTGTAAAATAATTCAATATCAGAGAAGAATTTTATTATTTACAAAGAGAATTGAAATTTTGACGAGAATTTTTCGTAATTTTTGAACACAATTGAATTTAGTAACTGTTACTAACTTTGTTATTAACTAAGTTTGTAACTAACTCACTATTCTCCCTAGAGAAGCTAAATTCGTCGAATTTTTCCACATCGTTGACTTTGTTGTTTTATTTAAAATAAAATTTCATTCATAGTTAAAAATAACAGCCAAATAGATTATTTTAATCCTTCTTGGTCACGATAAATCGTTAGGTATGAAAATAACACCAAAAAGGATTAAAATAATCCAATTTAGTGTTATTTTAATCCATTTTAGTGTTATTTTAATACCTAACGATTTACCGTGGTGTTAAAACTTTTTGGTTTTTTTGGTGTTAATCCTTTTTGGTTTTTTTTGGTGATAATCCTTTTTGGTGAAATTAAACTGTTGCAAATTATTTTAATCCATTCTTGTGTAATTTTAACACCTCACATTGTACTGTGAAAATTTGCCTATATAGTTGAATGTCAAAACATTCGATAATTTTAACCGACGGTGTAAATTTGATCATTAGAAGACGAGGAGATGCTGAGAGTGCAAAACCCCATGCTGCGATTAAAGGTAAAAAATGATTTTCAAGAGTGCGAATACAAGATCGAATGAATAGACGAAAATGTTAAAGAGGATTCCCCCTTCATTTTCTCGTGCACACTTTCAATTGAGGGTTATACCGAGTTGTACTCTCATTGTGAACGCTCGAGCATGTTTACTCGACACGCGTAAAAGGTTCACGCTGAATGTAGCATATATAGGCTTTACACAAAGGCTTTATGCTTGCGACCGGTTAGCAGCCTCTTAATGACTCGTAATCACGAAACGCTGATGTCCCTGGAATTATGTCGCTCCTACCAAAGAGAGAGAGAGAGAGAAAGAGAGAGAAAGAGAGAGAGAGAAAAAAAGAAAAAAATAAATGAAAAATACAGCATAAAATCCTTCTTATAATGTCCCATGTTTATTAATCAAATTTTAATGATAAATTCAAGAGAAATTCAAATTGTTAATAAATTAACAGAGTCTATTTATTTACCAATCTCGTGAATAGGGAGAGGAAGAAGGTATTTCTTTTCTAAAGAATTGTTCTAAAATGGAAATTGAGGATTGTAACAATGTTCGGTAGTTTAAGTATTAGTGTTGTTTTTTTCCTTCATTCGCATTGTTCGTTGCTTCTACTTGTTCTTCCGCTTGGGGTTCCCTATTTGAAACACGGATTTCATCGGTACACTGCTGCTCCATAGTTTGCGTGAAATACCGTTTTAAACTATCCACAATCCAACTTTAACGCGCTTCCTGATAGCAATATTCTCTCGAGAAACAATCTTTGGCAATAAAAACAAGGAGAAACCTCGTTTACAACAATCAGAAATAACGCAGGAATCACAGTATCACAAGTAACACAAGAATCACAACTAACACAAGAATCACAACTAATCCAAGAATCACAACTAACACAACTAATCCAAGAATCACAACTAACACAACTAATCCAAGAATCACAACTAACACAAGAACCACAACTAAAACAAGAATCACAAGTGACACTAGAATCACAAGAATCCCAAGGATCCCAAAAAATCAAAGAATTAGGTTTCTAACAACAGACCAACGGGTTAGAAACCTAATTCTTTGATTTCTTCGGATCCAGAATGTAGTGTCATAATACAATTGTATAAAATGCTAATTAATTTCCCCATTAGAGTAATTCTATTAAAATTGTTATTTCCTTGTAATCAGCATTGGTAGATGGAGGAAAAAAATGTTTTTTCTGCCGTGTCACGCAATATTATTACAGCACGCTACATCGATAGTTGAAAATCCTTTCGCTACGCAACTAGAGAATGATGTTACGAGCATGTAAAAGCACTTTTTGCATTCGCCGATTGACGGCTAGTAGTATCTCAAATAACCGCACCTTGTGTCTGAAGAGAACCTTGCCTGACCTCATTACGAATAGATATATTTATTTCAGGAAACTCGTAACAAACAATTTTTATTTGAATGTCTGTTTGCCAAACTCTCTTCTCTCTATACGTGCCTATGGGGGAAACTTTATGGTCTTTCGATTTATTCGATGACAGTTATGACAATCCTAAGATGTTTCACGACTTGCTGACCGTTGGCTTATGTTGGATGACATTGGTAACAGTTTTATTGCTTAAAAAAGTTTTCGACTTTCAAACTTTACTATCGCGATGATCATGCTTGGAACTATTGTTTTCAAATAGTTTTTGTTTCCTGTATTAATAACAAAAAAAAAAGTGCTCTTGGTAATCTAGACAAAAATTTAATCAATTCATTTTGGAATTGTAGTCGCAAAATCGAAAAATATTTTCTCTAGTATTCTAGAGTAAGTCCCTGGGAGAGTTTTACTCGCCAAGAACGTTGGAGAAAACGAGGAATGCAAGAATGCTTTTTGGTGGAGCACGTATCTTTTCAGCGACCAGTGTCATCTTGTTAGATTGACCTCAACTTTGCGGAATGGTAATTTTTTGAGCTGCTCTGTTTTCAGAAAAAGGGGAAAAAATGTCGAGATAAAAAAAAGGAGAATCGTCAGAAGAATTCCTGGAAGGAATATGTATATACGAAAAATCTTTTTTCGTTGGTCTCTCTCTCTCTCTCTCTCTCTCTCTCTCTCTTTCTCTTTCCCTCGTTCTCCAAGTAAAGGCGGCGAGGTCGAAAAGGCGCGTCCTCTTCTGTTGTCGTCATCGTCATCGTTAAATGCTGTAACGAAGGTTGGAACGTCGCCTTCCTATGGTCCTGCCTGCCGCTGCACACTTGATATATAGCGCGCATAAGAGATGTAGTCAGATCACAGTCCCCTTTTCATGACGCTGCTTCCACTCACCAACAAACACTATATATGTGCATTTCCTACAATAAATCTTCGAAAAACTCAGCAGCTACCGAGTTTGCCAAAAACAGAACCAAAAAAACCAAAAAGGAACCAAAAAATCAAAGTGGAACCAATAAGAAACCAAAAAGGAACCAAAAAACCAAAGTGGAACCAATAGGAACCAAAAAACCAAAGTAGAACCAATAAGAAACCAAAGTGAAACCAAAAAGAATTCAAAGTGGAACCAAAAAGAAACCAAAGAGGAACCAAATATGAACCAAAAAGAAACCAAAGAGGAACCAAATATGAACCAAAAAGCAACCAAAGAGGAACCAAATATGAGCCAAAAAGCAACTAAAAATGATACAAAAAGAAACCTAAGTGGGACCGAAAAGAAACACAAGTGGAACAAAAAAAACCAAGTAAAACTAAAAAGAAATCAAAGAGGAGCCAAAAACAAACCAGAGTGGAATCAAATAGATACTAGAAATAAAATAAACGGAATTAAAAATTGAAACCCATGTGGAATCAGAGAGGAAGTAAAAAAGAAACCAACGAGGAACCAAATATGAATCAAAAAGAAACGAAAAAGAATCCAAAAAGAAACCCCCGTGCGACCATCAAGAAACCCAAGAGGGACCAAAAAGAGACCAAGTAAAACTAAAAAGAAACCAAAGAGAAAAAACCAGAAAGAAACCAATTGGGAAGCAAAAATAAACCAAAGTGGAACCATATAGGAACTAAATGGAACTAAAAAGAAATAAAATAGGAGCCAAAAACAAACAAATGAAAAAAAAATAAGATAGGAACTAAAAAGAAACCAAACAGGAACCAAAAACGAACCAAAGTGGAACTAAATAAGAACCAAGAACATACCAAAGTGTAACTATAGAAGAACCAAGAACAAACAAAAGTGGAGCCAAATAGGAATTAAAAGAAACTAAGAAAAATCTAATAAGTAACCCAAGAGGAATAGAAAAGAACCCAAAAAAAAATCAAAGGGGAACCAAAAGGGATCCAAAAATTAAGATTATTTATCTGTATTTTTCCCATCGAAATAAATCAGTAGTAATTCGGTTGTTGGAAAAAATATTTTCTTCTCCTATATATATGATCTTGGAGCAAAAGAGGAAGGAGGAAATTTTACATTGTTTTTCGTGGGAACGTTATAATGTTTGGATACAATTTATTATCAAGTGGAATTTACGCGTCGCGTCGCGATCCCTGGAACTTGGTTGAGTCGTGGTTTCGACTTGGCTCTCGCGAGTAGCCATGTAAATCCACATAATTAGCGTATGCACCGCGGCACTTTCGCGGACGATCACCTTCCAAGATTGACAGTATCGATATCGAGCTCGTGCTCTCCAGCCCACTATCTCTTGGTTATTTTTTATTTTTTTTGTTTTTTTGTTTCCTTTTTTTATTTTTCTTTTCATTCTCGCAGTATGGTCCGGTCCTTCTCTCCTCCTTTTATTATCTCACCATCTTCAAGTGCGCAAAGATTTCCCTCTCGCTTGATCGAATTAACGGTAGTGTCGTGGCTCTTTACATTAATTACGAGCGAAAGCCACCATCGAAACATTACGTGTGTGTGACTTTCGAAAAATCTGCGATTTTCAAACTCGATTACTCCACTTTTTGGTTGCTTTTTGGTTCATTTATGGTTTCTGTTTGGTTCTTTTATGGTTTCTTTTTGGTTTCTTTATGGTTTTGTTTTGATTTCTTTTTGGTTTCTTTATGATTTTGTTTTGATTTCTTTTTGGTTTATATTTGGTTCCTCTTTGGTTTCTTTTTGGTTCTACTTCAGTTTCTGTTTGGTTTTTTTGGTTCCTTTCTAGTTTCTTGTTGGTTCCTCTTTGGTTCCTTTCGCGTTTTTTGTTTGTTCCTCTTTGGTTTCTTTTTCGTTCCTTTCTAGTTTCTTGTTGGTTCCTCTTTAGCATAACTTTGGTTTTTTTGGTTCCTTTCTAGTTTCTTGTTGGTTCCTCTTTGGTTACTTTCGCGTTTTTTGTTTGTTCCTCTTTGGTTCTTTTCGTTCCTTTCTAGTTTCTTGTTGGTTCCTCTTTGGTTCCTCTTTAGCATATCTTTGGTTTTTTTTGTTCCTTTCTAGTTTCTTGTTGGTTCCTCTTTGGTTACTTTCGCGTTTTTTGTTTGTTCCTCTTTGGTTCTTTTCGTTCCTTTCTAGTTTCTTGTTGGCTCCTCTTTGGTTTCTCTTTAGCATATCTTTGGTTTTTATTGACTCCTTTCTGGTTTCCTTTGGGTTCCTCTTTAATTTCTTTTTCGTTCCTTTCTAGTTCCATGTTGGTTCATCTTTGGTCTCTTTATGATTTCTTTTTGGTTCCTCTTTGGTTCCTCTTTGGCTCCTCTTTAGTTTCTTTTTGGTTTCTCTTTCGGATATTTTTAATTTCTTATTGGCTCCTTTTTGGTTTACATTTAGTTCCTCTATGGTTTATTTTTTGTTCCTTTCTAGTTTCTTGTTAGTTCCTCTTTGGGTTCCTCTTGATTTATCTTTGGTTCTTTTTTGGTTTCTTTTTGGTTTCTTTTTGGTTTCTCTTTGGTTCCTTTTGGGTTTCTTTTTGGTTTCTCTTTGGTTCCTTTTGGGTTTCTTTTTGGTTTCTCTTTGGTTTCTTATATCTTCACTTTCCAACATTGTAATTTTCCCCCTCGAAAGCATCTAGAGAAAAATTATTTTCCGTTTTACGAAGCTCGCAATTACTTTTGCGAAATAATCGTCAGCTGCATTCGCACCTGTGCAGAAGTACGATTTAGATTGTGATTAGATGCAGTATTTTAGCCCACCTTGCGAACTATAGACAAAGATCTCGATGGGACGGAATGACATTTAATTGAAATCCGGGTAATTAATACGTTGTCAAAGAACAAGGGGCAAGTCGGTCTCGAGGCGACACACGGGATCGATGATAAGATCGCCTCGCCTTCTCAGTTTCATACCTCGTAAATTCCCACCTGAGTGCATCACCCTCAAAGTCTCCCACAAAACTTCCAATCTCTTATCAAAGAAAAAAAAAAGAAACACAACAACCCTCATTAAAGTTGCGCCTGGCCAAAATTTCAATCACTATATAATTATCCTAGTATATTATAAATGAAAAATTCCCCCTCTCCTCACCTCAGTTGTAACGTTACATCCGCTAGAGGCGCCACCTTCGCTAAAATCAACTTTTTAATTTTTATCCATTTCATCATTCAACTTGACACTTAATAACAGAAAAAAAAATTCGATAAAAATTACACTGCCAAAAAAAGGGGGCGACAAAAAAAATATGATGTTTGGAGGAATATTCTGAAAAAGGGCAAAAAATTTGTTCCTTATTAAAATAAAAAAGGAATTGGAACATGAAGGACTACATTTCTGGGTGCACGATGGACAGCAGTGACAGGGGGAATGAAGAAAATTAAAGCAATACGACATGTATAATGGTGTTTCGTCAGTATGCCGTGTGGTGACTGTGACAGTGTTCTGGCAACACAACTTGGGTGGAACGAATATCTCCAGTGCGGAAAGAGGCAAGACGTAAGCGCAAGAGAGGCGCAACGTTCTCGAATTCCTCTCACGGCAGATTAAGATCGGGAACCGCGCGCTCTTCTCTTGAGAGAAAGAGAAAAGCTGAAAACGACATGTGCACGTTCTGCCTCCTCAAACTCTTTATACATACTTATATATAAATGTTAAGAACAAGGGGAAACATGAGGAGAAGAAAGATTTCTCTAGAATTCAAAAAGGGTCACATCCTATTTTCAAAAATCTTCCAAAAACACTTTTTTTTTAAATAATTTTTTCGAAATGGTTTTATAACTTTTTCAAATTTCAGGGAATTCAGGGAAATTCTCAAAAAAAAACCCATCAATTTTTTTCATTTCTAATAATTTATTTTAAATAAATTAATTCTATTGGAGAACTGCTACGAACTTATTGCTTATAAATTATTTAATGAAGTGTTTTTTTTAATATTAAAATTTCAATTCTGTTGACATTAGTTTAAATTTTTTAAATTTTAACTCAATTCTTTTAAAGAATTCAACTATTTTAATAAGTATCAAAATTCTTTTGAGAAAATCAATTATTTTCAAAAATTAAAAAAATTCTTTACAGATATTCAATTATTTTTCGAAAGTTAAGAAAATAAATTCTTGGTAACATTTCAATTACTTTTATAAATAGCAAAATTCTTCGACAAAATTCAATTGTATTCAGGAATTTTTATAAAAGTCATTTGCAAAATCCAATTATTTTCATAAATATTAGTATTTATCGCAAGAATTCATTTATTTTGAAAACTAATAAAATTCTTCGCCAAAATTCAATTATATTCAGGAATTTTTATAAAATTCATTTGCAAAATCCAATTATTTTCATAAATAATAGTATTTATCGCAAGAATTCATTTATTTTCAAAACTAATAAAATTCTTCGCCAAAATTCAATTATATTCAAGGAATTTTTATAAAAATGTATTACAAAATTCAATTATTTTCATAAATACCTATTGATTTATCAGAAGAAGTCAATTATTTTCAAAATTAATAAAATTCTTCACAGAAATTCAATTATTTTTAAAAAATCTAAAAATAATTGTCAACATTTCAATTCTCATTATAAATGAATAGCAATAGGAAAATTGTTTAAAAAAATTCAATTATTTTCAAAAAATCTGAAAATAATTGTCAACATTTCAATTCTCATTATAAATTAATAGGAAAATTTGTTTTAAAAAAATCAATTATTTTCAGAAATGCTTATAAAAATCACTGCAAAATTCAATTATTTTTCAAAAAAATACAAATTTCACAGGAATTTAATTATTAAAAATAGAATTTACATTAATAATTTAGAAAAAATTAATTCTTTCAATTTTTTATTAATAAAATTCTTTGCAATAATTCAATTATTTTCAAAAATTTTAACTTCTTGGCAAAATCGAATTATTTTCAGGGATTTTTATAAAAATTCATTACAAAATTAAATTACTTTTATAAATAACTTGGTTCTCAACAATAAATCAATTATTTTCTAAATTAATAAAATTGTTCGCAAAAATTCAATTATTTTCAAAAAATCTTAATAAAAGTCAACATTTCAATTATCGTTATAAATGAATAGCAAAATTTTTGGACAAAATTCAATTATTTTCGAAAATGTTATCAAGAATTATTTGTAAAATTCAATTATTTTCTAAATTAATAAAATTCAATTATTTGTAAAAATTTAAATAAAATTCGTCAACAAAATTCAATTATTCTTAAGAATGTTATTAAAAATTATTTGTAAAATTGAATTATTTTCAAAATTAATAGAATTTAATTATTTTTCAAAATTTTAATAAAATTCGTCAACAAAATTCAATTATTTTCGAAAATATTATTAAAAATTATTTGTTTACTTGAATTATTTTCAAAATTAATAAAATTTAATTATTTTTTCAAAATTTTAATTGATAATTTTAATTTTAATTTTTCAAAAATTGATGTCAAAATTATGCATAAGAATTTCAAGTTTAAAAGACATTCAGTTATTCAATAAATTATTTACATTTGTATTTAAATAATTGATTTCCTCTAGAATTTTCTAATAAAAATTGATTTAAAAATTAATTTCACTTAAAGTTTTCGAAAATTTACTAACAATTTTCATTTTTAGAAATAATTAAATTTCTTAAAGGTTTCAAAATTAAAATCTATGAAAATCTGAATTTTTTCATACTTTTAGTTATAAAAATTCTTTAAAACTAATTTTCTTAAAATTACTTATTAGAAACTTTTGAAAATCATTTCAAGTTTTTATTTTCTAAGGAATATTCAATTGAACAATTTCCTAGATAATCGAAATTTCACGTAATATTGAATTGTAAACAAATAGATAAATAAAAGTCTCAAGAAGAACATTTTCAAATATTATTAAAATGATTAATTGATTTGAAAAAAATTTGAAGTGGTCAGTAATAACATTCTTATAATAAAAAATATTTATAATTTTGTCACTTGGTCATCTTTAATTTAGTTTTAACTTAGAAATTACTTTAACTTTAACTTACTTAATTTTAATAAAAATTTTATCAACTGTTGAATTTTACAGGCTTTGAATTTGAATGTTTTGAAGAATTTGAATTTCTACCGAAGGATAATAATGATTAAATATTCATTTCTTTTATATATTTATATATAAATATTTATCTATTTTATTATAGTCTTTGTGAATAATTTTATAACTCAGAAAATTCGCAAATAAATGTAATAGAAATTTTTTTGAATCTAATCATGTTTAGAGTGAATTAGAATTATCTTGGGAGGGAAAAGAGTCAGTCAGGGAAGGAGTCAAAATTTTATCTGAAAATCAGGGGAAAAAAATTAAATTTTTCCAACAACTCTAAATTTCTTCTTTAATACGAGATTATATCACTTAAGTTATACGTTACTCTTTGGTTAACATTTTCTAATCCGATTTAAAGAAATCAGAATTCAAAGTCACCTGTTATTTTCTTTTATTTTAACGGTTCTTGTTTCCTGACATTGGACACCCATTCAAAATGATATATGTTCCAGTGTCTATAATTCGTATTCGCCTTTATAGGCTTACCCGTGTTATGTAATTTTTCCCACTCGGTCAATTTCTCGGATTAGTTATGAATTTCTACATTAGGATTACTCCTGTTTCACTCGGAATTTCGAAGTGAATGATAAGTGACAGGTTCCTAATGCTTCCCGCTTAAAAATGGAAGTTTTTTCTTCCCATAGTTTGATAGAGTTTGTCCATAGTTGCTCAAATTTTGTCAATGAACTTGAAAAATACTGGAAAACTTTTCGATGTTTTGCCCGACGTTGAAAAATAAAGAAAAATTATTGATTAAAGGCATCAATGACACCCAAGGTTCGGTCTAGGGTAACCCCTTTAAAAAAAAATTTTTTAAATTAATATTTTGAAGAAGTGGATTCTAAAACAAGGAAACGATTGTTTGTTTTTCAATTTTGAATATCTAGTTGAGCAATAATAAATTGTAATCAGAAGTGTATATTAAATTCTCGCGGGTAATATCAAATTATTGTTTTTCAAGGTACATAGGTATCGTTGGGGTGATTATTTGATCAGAATTCCTTGTCAAGTTTTCTTTATTTTTTTTTTTTTTGGTTTGCTAAAAGATGTTCTGTCATCTTCTGCCTCTAATTGGTATTGGTAATAATCAATAGAAACCAGTTATCAAACTAGCCAGTGTCTTTTGTTTTTTGCCTCGACTCATTCCGAGTATAGCTTTGGAAGATGGTTTTTTTTTCATCCTCTTCTTCGTTTGTTCAAAAGACATTGAAAGACGTCCTCTTAGTGTTGAATTCCATCGTGGGATGTGTAGGTATGGATATTGAAAAAAAAAGGGAAGAGGGAATAGATGCAAACGCACCTTTGGTAAGAAAGTTGAGTGCGCAAGGACTTGGACTAATAATCGCGCAGCAGGATATGTAAGCTGATAAAAAGCAATATGAAACCATTTCTAGAAGAGAAAACGCGAAGTTTCCTATAACGAATCCCCTGGATACTGTCGCGCGCGTTCTCATGCGAGGCGAACATTAGTCGATCCTTGGTCATAGGACATTACGACGTGTGTTTCTTGTGTCGCGAGAGAGAATGAGAGAGTGAGAGAGAGAGATTGGAGCGCACATGTACGCGGATACCGATGCAACTTCTTGTGTACATTGAAAACTAACTTGGTTACGCCGAGTCAGTTGGTCATAGATTAAACGATTACTGCTTACATGCCTCATGTATGTGTGTCGGTTCATATAAGAACTTAAGACTACTCTCTCGCGAAGGTAGGTGGATATACGTATTCATCCAGCTAGCATTGAATATCGACCTTGCCTTTTACAAGTTCAAGGTCGGTTGCCTGCGGACTTTTAATAAACACACTGGAATTTTCTTGCCTCATCTTTTCCCAGTTGCGACCATTCCGAAACGAACCGGAAAGACTCATAAGATGCAATTACTCATGGGAGCCGAATCCTGCAACCAAGTCCAGGTGAAGATAAACCATTTTTTTAAAGGACTCTGAAAAGAATTCTGCTTCTTCTTCTTCATCATCTTCTTCTTCTTCTTCTTCTTCATCTGTAACTATTTTAATTCTATTAAATTTGTAGGCCAACTGGAAATTTGCCAGTAAAACCGAAATGTTCCTAATGCAAAAACAGTACAACACAAATAAAACCATTCTTAAGAATAACTATTCCTAAAAATGGTTTTAAAAATGGCTTAAAGTGGTTTAAAAAACCATTTTTAAGAATAACTATTCTTAAAAATGGTTTTAGTTATGTTGAACCATTTTTAAGAATAACCATTCTTATCAATGGTTTTAAAAATTGTTTTAAAAATGGCTTAAAACGGTTTAAAAACCCATTTTTAAGAATAACTATTCTTAAAAATGGTTGTAATCGTGTTAACCCATTTAGAATAACTATTCTTAAAAATGGTTTTAAAAATAGTTTTATAAAATGGCTTAAAATGGTTTAAAAACCCATTTTTAAGAATAACTATTCTTAAAAATGGTTTTAATTATGTTGAACCATTTTTAAGAATAACCATTCTTATCAATGGTTTTAAAAATTGTTTTATAAAATGGCTTAAAATGGTTTAAAACCCCATTTTTAAGAATAACTATTCTTAAAAATGGTTTTAATCGTGTTGAACCATTTTTAAAAACCATTTTTAAAACCATTTTTAAGAATAACTATTCTTAAAAATGGTTGTAATCGTGTTGATCCATTTAGAATAACTATTCTTAACAATGATTTTAAAAATTGATTCAGGCTTCGCACTCTTCTACTAAAAGCTACTATTTGCTACTTTTTTGATACGAGGCTACTTTTTGGCAACTTTTTTGAGCCTAACGCTACTAAAAACTACTTTTCTCAACAAATAGTGATAAAACTAAAATCGTTAATGAAAAATGACCGCCAATAAGATAATAGAGAAAATAATTTTACCAACATTTACTCTATTGAATTAAACAAATTTTTTAAACATTTTTTCAATTTTTCAAAAAACAATCTTGACTGTTCATAATTATAATTGAAAAATTTGATTAATTCAATTTCATTAAAATTTATTGATACTAATTAAATTTGTGCAAAGAATTTTACTATTTATGAAAGTAATTGAATCCTTCAAAAGAATGTTATTACATATTTATAAAAATAATTAAATGTTTGCGTAGAATTATATTAACATTTTTGAAAATAATTGAATTGTAGAGAACAATTTAATTATTTATAAAGATAATTGAAATTTCGGAGAATTTCAAAAAAATGTAAAACGTAATTGAATTTCTGCGAAGAATTATGTTACTTTTGAAAATAATTGAATTATTTTTTTAATTTTATGGAAATTTATGAAAAGAATTGAATTCTTATGAGGAATATTTTTCAAAAATAATATTTAAAAGAATTTAGTAAATCGGAAAAATTTTGGTATTTATGAAAATAATTGAAATAATTGAATTCCTTAGACAAAATTTAAGAATCACTTTACTTTTTTAATTATCTACATGCTTTGCTAAAAAAACTAATTTTATAAAAAATTTAAAAAACCGAAATTCTTAAAATTCATCTGTTTCTACTTGTTTTTCTAGTTTTGCTTCTTTATTTTTGGGTTTTTGAGAACCACTTTACTTTTTTAATTATCTACATGCTTTGCCAAAAAAAACTAATTTTATAAAAAATTTAAAAAACCGAAATTCTTAAAATTCATCTGTTTCTACTTGTTTTTCTAGTTTTGCTTCTTTATTTTTGGGTTTTTGAGAACCACTTTACTTTTTTAATTATCTACATGCTTTGCTAAAAAAACTAATTTTATAAAAAATTTAAAAAACCGAAATTCTTAAAATTCATCTGTTTCTACTTGTTTTTCTAGTTTTGCTTCTTTATTTTTGGGTTTTTGAGAACCACTTTACTTTTTTAATTATCTACATGCTTTGCTAAAAAAAACTAATTTTATAAAAAATTTAAAAAACCGAAATTCTTAAAATTCATCTGTTTCTACTTGTTTTTCTAGTTTTGCTTCTTTATTTTTGGGTTTTTGAGAACCACTTTACTTTTTTAATTATCTACATGCTTTGCTAAAAAAAAAAAATTATTTTATAAAAAAAATTAAAAAATCCAAAATTCTTAAAATTCATCTGTTTGTAATGAAATTCTTTAATTCTTTTTTTTGTCATCGCGACTACTATTTCCTACCTTTTTTTTGTCATCAAGGCTACTTTTTCCTACCTTTTTTAATTCTCATAATGGAGTGCGAAGCCTGAATTGATTTAAAAATGGCTTAAAACGGTCTAAAAACCCATTTTTAAGAATAACTATTCTTAAAAATTGTTGTAATCGTGTTGAACCATTTTGAAAAACCATTTTTAAACCCATTTTTAAAAATAACTATTCTCAAAAATGGTTTCACTTGTGTTATACTGTTTTTTGCATTAGTAGCATTTCGGTTTTCTATATTTAAAAAGAGGGGCGACCCTATCTGTAAAGGACTCTTGTCGTAAACTCGAGCTTAATTACCAATTAGATGCAATGTCGTGACACGCTTTCGAGACCGGTAAATCGGTTAGTATTATGGAACTTCGTTACTAGAAATTGCCAACTCCTTTTATGCAAATGCTCCCCCTGATCCTTTGGCTTTTTCATTAGCCTAACCTCACGTCTACTTTTCTTCCAGTCTTCCAAGAGCAAATAGAAATTATATTAAGTCCCCATTCAGGCTATTCCGATGCTAAATGATTAGTGTCATGCAGAGCTGATAAGTTTGCGCAAAACTATGCAATAATCCCCAAAATTAACGGATTTACTAATTCTGAAGAATTGGTTTTTGTGAAATTGAACATTTAAACAGTGTCGCAAAGAAATAAATAAATTCTAAAACAGCTTCTGAATCAGCTTCTGAAATATATTCCGAATTAGCTTTTGAGTTGGATTCTGAATCAAATTCTGAAGTAGATTATTAATTACCTTTTGAATTAGATTATGAATTAGATTATGAATTAGATACTGAATCAGCTTGTGAATAAGATTTTGAAGTAGCTTTAATGTTAGAGTCGCAATCGGCTTCTTAATTAGCTTTTGAGTTGGATTTTGAAGCAGCATCTGAATCAGTTTCTGGATTAATTAAATTCTGAATTAGTTTTTGAGTTGTATTCGAAATCCTCTTCTGAATTTGCTTCTGAGTTAGATCCTGAAGCAGCTTCTGAATTTACTTTTAAGTTATATTCGCAATCAGCTTTTGAATTAGATCCTGCATTAGTTTTTGACTTATATTCGCAAAAAGCTTCTGAATTAGATGATTCTGAATTAGCTATTAAATATGATTCTGAATCAGCTTTTGAATTATATTTGCAATTAGCTTCTGAATTTAATTCAAAATTAGCTAAAAATTAAAATTCTGAATTAGCATTTTAGTTAGATTCTAAATCAGCTTCTTAATTATATTCTGAATGAGCTTTTAAGTTAGATTTGCAATCAGATTCTGAATCAGCTTCTAAATTATATTCTAGATTAACTTTTAAGTGAAATTCTGAATTAGATTCTGAATCAGCTTGTGAACTCGATTTTAAAGTAGCTTTAAAGTTAGATTTGCAATCAGCTTCTGAATTAACTTTTGAGTTCGATTCTGAAGAAGAATCTGAATCAGCTTCTAAATTCATTAGACTCTGAATTAGCTATTAAATATGATTCTGAATCAGCTTTTGAGTTATATTTGCAATCAGCTTCTGAATTTGATTCAAAATTAGCTAAAAATTAAAATTCTGAATTTGCTTTTAAGTTATATTCGCAATCAGCTTTTGAACTAGTTTTTGAGTTAAATTCGCATTTAGCTTCTGAATTCGATTCTTAACAAGCTTTTAAGTAAGATAGAAAATTTGCTTTTGAATTATATTTGCAATCAGCTTCTGAATCAGCTTCTAAATATCAGCTTTTCAGTGATATTCGCAAACAGATTATGAATTAAATTAAAAATTAGCTATTAACCAACATTCTGAGTTAGATTCAGAATCAACTTGTGAAGTAGATTCTGAACTAGCTTTTAAGTTAGATTTTGAATCATCTTCTGAATTAGCTTTTGTATTAGATCCTGAATCAGCTTCTGCATTAGGTGTTGAATCAGTTTTTGAATTAGATTCTGCATCAGCTTCTGTATTTAATCCTCAATCAGCTTATAAATTAGCTTCTGAATTATATTTTTAAGAACAAGTTTGTAATGAAGAAGAGCAAGAAGAATTTTGTGTGGAGGAAGCGACGGCAAATGCCAGTAGTAAAGCATCATATATAAGCAAAGTGGAAATAAATAACAATTCGAATGTAGGCTTTTAAATTCTTGTTCCTGTTAACCGCAATTGGCATTCGGGGGTAGAAGACATTTAATAATAATGCCCTTGGTTAGGTTTTTATTGATCGTGAAATAAATAACTTGCAAAGTACCTATTTCACAGCTGATCGTAATGGCAATTAGTGGATGGTATCTAAGGCGTCGACACAGATGCTTTATGACAGCGAGTAATTAGCAGTGCTCGCAATCGTTGATCATGCGTACGTTTCTCAGTGCGGACTGAAATTTCAAGGTGCATTGTTTAATTTATTATTTGCTGGGACCGACGTTATTTTTTTTTCTCCCCCCGTTTTTTTTTTGCCATGTTGAAACCAAAGGTCCATTTGGACCATATTCCCTTGTATATGTATCCGCCTCTGCATGTAGCATCAATTATAATTTCACGTCATGATTAAGCACACACACACACAGTCACACAGAGTCAAGAATATTTATGTATAAATCAACAATTTACTGTTATTGACAATTAAAATATTAATTTTATTACTTAATTTCAAGTGACATTTTTTTTTCATTTGAAACGGAATGAAATTTCAGAATTTACTGTTTTGGATTGTGATGAATGCAAGAGAGGGAATGTGTTACATAGAATTTCTCAAAGCCGGTATTAATTTATGCGATGCAACATTGTCGGAACGTAGAAGCCGGGTTTTTCATACGATGAGTGTACCGTCGACGAAAGTGCCTTGTAAGCCCGTGTTGGAGGTCAACGATAATTCAGACAAGGCATACCAAAGTCCAATGCTATAAGGGAGCCGCGACCAAAAAGGTTTCGCTGAAAATTATACCCGTTCGATTCAAGGGCGTTTCTCCTTTTCCTTCCAATCATCCATCTTTTCCCTTTACGCATTCTTCCTCTTTCCTTATTCATTATTTCGTTTCCGCGACTTTGAAAATTGAAATAAATTTAAAAACACTAAAAAAAAACTCCAAAAAAACAACGATTATTATTAATATAGCGATTTCTTTTCTGTTACAGGTAAGCTTTGCTGAAATTAGAATTAAAGAGACCCGAGAGGGGGTAAGTTAATAGCGACAAATATTTAATAATAGTGTTAAGTAAAACATAACTGAATCACGAAATTGGTGACATATGAACGCGCGAATTCGCGTACCAAAGACTTCTCAACTCAATTTGTCAACGAGGAACTTGGTTTTGTTGCACGAACCGGATTCCGTTTCAATGTACGCGGTGAACGAGGCAAAACACAACTTGAACGTTCGCCATTCCATACTCGCAACGATTACTGAAACTTTTTTTTGCCCCCCACCCTTACAACAAATATATCTATATTCATACAATTTCTATGTTCATTTGTTGTTCATACAATGATTCTTTAAAATATCTTTCTTTCTCGTCGGAGGCAAAAAATAAAAACATTGCCGCAATCTATTTATATATGATGTTGAAAAAAACCGAAATTCAATAAGTGTACATCAAATTTAATGTTCACTTTGAATTTGCCAAGACGGAACCCTGGGTCCGGTTTTATACTTTCATCCCATTACATCTTTCCGGAAGCCTCGTTTGCCTTTCTTTTCGCGAAATTGAGAGAGTTTCGAGTAACTTACGAGGACCACACAAACTCAATGGCTCTAAATGTCAGCGAAAAAAGCATAAAGTCCATCGACGGCGAGGCAGGAGACGAGATAATCAAATTTTTAAACGATTCTTTCTGAAATTTGATTCTATTTTATGGAGAATTGAAAATTGTTGCAAGTGAACAAATTGCGAAGATTCACCTGAGTTGCAAAAGTTTCGCCGCTAGAGGCGCCAGTGAGAAAAGAGAAGCGCCCCTAGCGGACGAATAGTTGCAACTCAGGTGAAGAATTACAATCTTTTCCCTTCTTCCAGGGCATTTTATTTTCTCTATTAATTCGAATTCAGGCTTTGCACTCCATTATGAGTTTGAAAAAAAGTAGGAAAAAGTAGCCTTGATGACAAAAAAAGTAGGAAATAGTGGCCTCGGTGACAAAAAAAAAGAATTAAAGAATTTCGTTAAAAACTTTTATAAAATCGAATTTTTAAAGTATTTTAATTTAATAATTGATAAATAATTAAATTTTATAAGAAGTCACATTCTAATGTACTAACGTTTCTTAGTGCGAAGATTGATAATTAAAATTTTTATTAGTTAATTTAAAAAAATACACACTTCAAATTTTTTAATAAAATTCAATTTTCGCAGTTTTTTTTTAATTTTGAAAGATGAGATTTTTTAATTCGGTCATTTCCAGATAATTGAATTTTTATAAACAAATAATTGAAAATTTTTGATGTAATTGAAATTTCTGTACATTCTATTGAAAATAATTTACTTCTTTTAAAGAATTTTATTTAAATTTTTCTAAATAATCAATGGAAGTTAGTCATCGTATAATTATAATTTTATTTTTTAAAATTTATTCGCAACATATTCAATTATTTCCTTAAATAGTAAAACTTGGACAAAATTAAATTACTTTTAGGAATTTTAATAAAATTCCTGGTAAAAGTTCAATTATTTCTATAAACAAACAAAAATTCATTTATATTCACCACAAGAATTCAATTATTTTCAAAAATTTTTCTTAATTCAATAATTTGTGTCTACTATTTTAAAAAAATTTCCAAAAAGTATTAAATTATTTAAAACAATTTTGACAAAATTCTACATAAATATTTAATTATTTTCTAAAAGAATGAAAATTTCATAAGAATTGAATTATACAATATTGTTTATTTAAAATTGTTTTTAAAAAAATCAATTATTTGACCTTTTTTATAAAATCCTCGCAATAATTAAATTACTTTCATAAATAATAAAACTTATTACAGAAACGAAATTATGTTTAATTCGATTTTAATCAAATTCGTCAAAAAACTAATTATTTTTAAAAATTTGATTAAATTTTGTCTAAACAATTCGAATATTTATTCAATTATTTTCTTAAATAGTAAAATTTCAACAAAATTAAATTACTTTTAGGAATTTTATTAAAATTCATTGTAAAAGTTCAATTATTTCTATAAAAACAAAAATTCATTTATATTCACCACAAGAATTTAATTATTTTCAAAACATTTTCTTAATTCAATAATTTGTATGTCTACTATTTTAATAAAAATTTCAAAAAGTAATTTAAAAACAACTTTGACAAAATTCAACACAAATATTCAATTATTTTCTAAAAGAATGAAAATTTCATAGGAATTGAAT
This sequence comes from Leptopilina drosophilae, assembly GCA_032873175.1. Lineage (NCBI taxonomy): Eukaryota > Metazoa > Arthropoda > Insecta > Hymenoptera > Figitidae > Leptopilina > Leptopilina drosophilae. The sequence continues at coordinate 6,515,706 of CM065483.1, forward strand.
TATTAAAAACAGTTTATTTAAATTTTTTTTTAAATCAATTATTTGAACCTTTTTTTATAAAATCGTCGCAATAATTCAATTACTTTTATAAATAACAAAACTCATTACAAAAACGGAATTATATTTAATATAATTTTAATCAAATTCGTCGAAAAAGGCACTTATTTTTTTAATTTGATTAAATTTTGTCTAAAGAATTCAATTATTTCAATTATTTTTATAAATTGCAAAATTTTTCCGACTTACTAAATTCTTTTGAATATTATTTTTGAAATATATTCTCCACATGAATTCAATTATTTCCATAAATTTCCATAAAATTAAAAAAAACAATTCAGTTGTTTTCAAAAGTAACAAAATTCTCCGCAGAAATTCAATTATGTTTAAAATTTTTTTGAAATTTTCCGAAACATCAATTATCTTTATAAATAATTAAATTGTTCTCTACAATAAAATGAATTATTTTCAAAAATTTTAATAAAATTCTTCGCAAACACTTAATTATTTTTATAAATATGTAATAACATTAATTGGAAGGATTCAATTACTTTCATAAATAGTAAAATTCTTTGCAGAAATTCAATTAGTATCAATAAATTTTAATGAAATTGAATTAATCAAATTTTCCACTATAATTATGAACAGACAAGATTTTTTTTTGATAAATTGAAAAAATTCTTTGTTTAATTCAATTATTTTCCAAGTTGTAGATTTATGTTCGAAATGAAATAAATTTAAATTTGATGAGAAAATAAAAGCGTTAAAAATTTGGACAAAGTCCGGGAAAAACGGGGAATTTAAAAGTTAAACACAATTTATAATCAGTCACTATTGATAGAGTAAATATCGGTAAAATTATTTCCTATTATCTTATTGGCGGTCGTTTTTCGTTAACGATTTTAGTTTTTAACACTGATATTAATTTATTTTTTATTAATTTATTTAAATGAATCATAACTTTAAAAATAAAGTATGAAACAACTTGGAATCAGTGAAATGAATAATATTCTCGTTTACGTTTCACTTTTAATTTTTTGCCCCCCGCAATAAGTATTCTGCGGGATAAAATCTTCGAAGACCTTTTGCCAAAATTTTTCTCTTGAAAATCCTCAAAACTCGGTACGTGCCAATCGATTGTTGTTCTCATCGTTGAAAAACACAGCGTGCGGATCACTATTATAAATCAACTTGTTCGGTCGTTGCGAACCATGAAATTACGTTATTATCGCATTACATTCGCCATGATTATTGGTGCCTTCGAGTACCAATACGATATTATGAAATATACTTAATACTTATTGTATATTATTATTTACCATAATATCTAACTGGTACAATCTGCTTCTCACGATGCGCGCCAAAGTTGTTTTTAAGGTGAGGCGCGCAATCGCTTCTTCTCCCAACTGTGAATTTTAATTTCCTTTTCTCTTAAATTTTCGTCTTCAATTCTCTAAAATCAAAAAAGGGAAAAATTTTCGCCATGTCAGACAAGTTAGATTGATGCAGGATCATGATAATGTCACTCACCTATATCAAAGTTTGGAATTAATTTCCATATCGACGAAATGGATTTCAAATTAAGTCAAACGTGCGATATATTAATCACGTATAAATAGAGAAGGGGAATTTTATTTGAGGAGAAGAATTTGTCAACTAATGTGTGAGAGACGTTAGACAATCGATCAGCTTCGTGCCCTTTCACCTATAATATAAGTTAGTCCGGAGAAAATGGACTGCCGATTGAGGCTCTTTTGGCCGGAGCGATTAGTCGGTCGATAAGGCGCAAAAACCAATAATCGTACTCAACTACTCTGTCGGTCGACCAATCTCCAGAGGGCCGTGACTGTGTGCCGTAAAAACTTGAATTATTTGACATCGATCGAATCGCGATCCGTTTGAAATCGAGGAATAGAGGCAAAGTACACGTGCCATGCGTGTGCCTTTAAGATTCTTCTTCGCTTCCTCGTTTACCTTTAATTTCCAATTTGCCAAACAGTTCATTTCCACTTTTTTCGATTTTCTTCTTATTAATAAGAATTTATTCTTATTAATTTATTCTATTAATTTATTTTATTAATTTATTTTATTAATTTATTCTTATTAATTTATTCTATTCATTTATTTTATTAATTTTTTTTAAATTTATTTTATTAATTTATTCTATTAATAATTCTCCTTCACTATAATACTAACTTTACACTGCATTAGACTACATCATGTTCTGTATATACATATTTTATCTCGTCATATCGCGAGGCAAAATACTTCCAACCTGTAATGTAAGTCTCTTCTCTTGTTTTATTTGACTTACCACTATGCTAGGAATTGCAGTATCATTTTCCAAACAGTGTCTTATTATATCCACCGAATCTATTTCTTGTATCTCAGTATAGCGGGAAAAAAGAATTGCAGTAAATAAATAAATAAACAATGACTACTATTCATAAAAGTAGTAAAATGGAAAATTCTAATGACTTGACAAAGTAAACATTGGCTAAGGGAAAAAAATTCTCTAACTGCAAATCTTCACCGTTAGTTTGGAAAAAAAAGTTCCACGGCGTCCCTCCAGATGGCGTCGTCGACATTTTTCTTTTGCGGAATTACGTGTAAAATAAGGCAATTCTTCACCGTTAGTTTGGAAAAAAAGTTCCACGGCGTCCCTCCAGATGGCGTCGTCGACATTTTTCTTTTGCGGAATTACGTGTAAAATAAGGAAATTCTTCATCGTTAGGTTGGAAAAAAAGTTCCACGGCGTCCCTCCAGATGGCGTCGTCGACAATTTTCTTTTGCGGAATTACACGATTAATAAAAGGCGTGCCGCAATCTAAAATTGATATTAAAAAAAAAAGTTCAGTTCTATATACTCTTGTTCATACAGGATACAAGTGATGCGTAACAAGCGTATGATTAAACGTTGAGGGATAGAGGAAATAAAAATAGAAAATCTATATACTGGGCTAGTGCAGCTGATCCAATGAATTAGAATCTACGGTTCTCTCGCCTCTTTTCTATGTTCAAGTTTAGCCTTGGTTAATTGGAATTTACTGATCGTAAGTTGTGCCACGCAACGATTCGAACGTATACACACAAGGTGGCCTTTACAAATTGCAATTTCAAGACGAGATTCAACCTCTTAGAATTTCTCACCTCTTCCTTAAGAAGAGGCTGGCAACTCCTTTAACTAATAGTAATCTTGCGCGTCTTCTCTTCTACTGGAACTTTAAGTATAGGCTTTTGAAGGCGGAAAATTTGCATTTTTCATAAATCGATTATGTACAGGAGCTAACTATATGTAGTTCGACTTTTGCTCTTTCATGTTGATATTAATTTAAGAGGTTAGATCGACTTTTCGATGACAGCGCCGCCATGTGGTGAGAAATTGATTTTTTCAGGTCTTCTTGGTTGTTACGGGTCGGGGAAATCGGCGAATTTAGGGAAAAGACGGGGAAAGTAACATTTTTAAGGGAAATCAGGGAAAAGTTGAGGATATTTTATTAAAAGTACTGAAAAAATTAAATGTTTGGAATTTATAGGAAAAATTATAAATTTTTAGGACTTTTTGTTTAACTTATCAATTATGAAATTATCACGGTTTCTAAAAAAACGCTCAATGTTTCTATTCTTTAAAATAATTTATAAATAAGTTATAAATAATTATTATAATTTTTATAATAATAAAATAATAATAATAAAATAATAATAATAATTAAATAATAATAATAAAATAATAATAATAATTAAATAATAATAATTAAATAATAATAATAAAATAATAATAATAATTAAATAATAATAATAATTAAATAATAATAATAATAATTATTGTTGTTGTATTTGAAACCGTCATAATAAATTAATAAGTTTTTAAACAATAATAATAATAATTATTATTATTATTTTTACTATTATTTTTATTATTATTTTTATTATTATTTATAAATAAGTAGTTATTATTATTTAATTAAGTATTTCAATGGAAAATTTTATCTTCTATCCCGTTGAAATTAGTTTCAATTTTAAAAATTTTAAAGCAATTCTTTCAAAAGAATTCAACTATCTTAACAAATATCAAAATTCTTCGCCTGAATTCATTAAAATTTGAGAATTTTTATAAAATTCATTGCGAACTTCAATTATTTTTATAACTATAATAAAGTTTTTTGTAGAAGTACAACTATTTTTAGAAAAATCTAAAAATCATTTTAATAAAATTTAGTCCAAAAATTTGAATGATTTTCATAAATAAATAAAACTAATTTAATGAATTTAAATTATTTTTATTACAATTTTAATCAAATTTCTTGAAAAATGTAAAATTTAAAAAAAATGTTATAAAATTTCCTGATAGATTCATTGAATTCAATTATTTTAAAATTCTTTTATAAAATTGTTCGCAAAAATTCAATTATTTTCAAAAAAAATTTAATAGCGAGTTCTTTGCAAAATTTTAATTATTTTCAAAAGATTTCCAAAAAATTTAATGAATTACGATAATTTCTTCAAAAGAATTGAATTATTTAAAAATAATTTCAATTTAATTTCTACGTAGACATTTAATTATTTTTAAAAGAAATAAAAATTTCACAGTAATTCAATTCTGTACAAATTTTATTTATAAATTTCTTCAAAATGATTCAATAATTTCTATAAATAATAAAACTAATGACAGAAATTTGAAAAAATGAATTAATTTAATTATTTTTTATACAATTTTAATCGAATTTCCCGAAAGATGTAATTATTTTTGAAAATTTTATTAAAATCTTATTTTTTAAAAAAAAGTTTAATTTCAATTCTGTTAAACTTAGTTGAATTTTTTTTTATAAAGATTTAATTATTTTAAAAGTTTAATGAAATTTTTTTGTAGAATTGAATTATCTCGATAAAAAATACAATTCTTTTAAAAATTTAATTTTTTATTAGAAAATAAAAAGAAATAATAATAATAATAATAATAATAATAATAATAATAATAATAATAGATATAAATAAAAAAATAAATTTTTACGAATTTTAATAGAATTTTTTCGAAAAAGTTCAATTATTTTCATAAATAAAAATATTCATCACAAGAATTAAATTATTTTTAAAAGTAACAAAAATCTCTTCAGAAATTCAAGTATTTAACATTTTTTTTATAATATTTTTTAATGTTAAACAATTTTTTAAAAAATTTAATTCTCTCTATTTACTATTTTTGATAAAATCTACTAAAAGAATATTCAAATTATTGCATTATTCAATAAATCATTGACGTTTGTTTCTAAATAATTGAATTCTCTTAAAATTTTCTAGTAAAAAAGTGATTTAAAAGTTAATTTCACTTAAAGATTTAGATAATAATTCAATTTTCCAGAATTTGCCAATTATTCACAATTTTTTTTAGAAATAATCGAATTTTGCAACATTTTCAAATTAAAATTTTTTTTCCAAATAAGAATTTTTCGTACATTTAATGAAAAAATTCTATGAAACTATTTTTTTTCCTATCTATAATATAGAAAATAATGATTTTATCACTCGGCGATTTTAAATTAGTATAAAACATGATGAAATCGATTCATTTCTTCACGTTTCGTATAATAATATTTTTGATAACCTATTTAATTACAAAAGGTTTGAATTTGCAATATTTAAAAAAAAAATAATAATTTTTATATGGAAAAATAATAGTGATTAAATATATTTATTTAAAAATGAAGTTATTGGGGGTTTTGAATAATTTTAAAAAGTATACAATTGAGGACATTTTATGGAACATAATTATATATAAAATAGAACATTTTCTTTGAGTATCTATAATTATTTTTTAAAGTAAATCCGAATATTCTTTATAGGGTCCAGGGAAAAAGTCAAAATTCTGTCTGCGGAAATCAGGGAAAGAGAAAGTGAAATTTTTGTGACAAATTCTAATCGTGGAAATTTACAAAGTTAATAATATATAAATATTAGTAAGTTCGAGAGGATAAATTGATAGTAAAAAATAAAATAATAATAATAATAATAGTAAAAAGAGTAATAATAATAATAATAATAATAATAGTAATTATAATAAATAATAATAATAATAATAATAATAATAATAATAATAATAATAATAATAATAATAATAATGATTATAATAATAATAGTAAAAATAGTAGTAATAAAAAATAATAATAATGACAATAATAATAGTAATAGTTTTAATAATAACAACAATAATAATACACTGAAAAAAAATTAGTTTGATTCAAATAACCGATTATTTGTCTATAATCAATTAAATATTTACTTGCATCAAATAATTTTTATTTGAATCAAATAAATTGTATATTAATCAAATACTTCAGTATTTGAAGCAAATACTAATTAATTAATTCAAATAAAAATTATTTGATTCAAATAAATATTTATTTGATTCTAGACAAATAATCGATTATTTGATTCAAGTAAATATTTATTTGATTCTAGACAAATAATCGATTATTTGATTCAAGTAAATATTTATTTGATTATAGACAAATAATCGATTATTTGAATCAAATAAATTTTTTTTTCAGTGTAGTAACAAAAAAATCGTGAACAAAGATAATATTTAAAAAGAATAAATAAAGAAAACATCGATTCGTAAAAACGTCTTCAGTTTCGATTTTGTATCCTTATTACTAAACGTCAACGTACATTCCATGTACACGCATATATAAAGCTGCTGGAGAAAACGTTGAAATCGATGTCGATTCTCAAGAGTCACGCATTCACACATTCATATATTTATATATATATATATATATATATATATATATATTTATATATATATATATATATACATATATGTCTATTTAACATTAAAAATCCGCGAGGATAACGAATAAGCGTCTTCACGTTGATAGCAATCTACATTCTTAATTTCAAAAAAAATTCCCAGGATCGTAAAATGGAAAGAGACAAATAAATGATAAATGCAGTAATGATAAGCGCAGGAGGGAGGAAAAAAAGTTTAAAAAAAAGAACAAAATGAGAATAATCGAAGTCTTACACCCACTGGCAGTAGTAGTTTTTTTCAAATTTTTTCCCCCCTTTTTTTCTTTTCTTTTTTTTTAATATATATCTTTTCTTTTCCTCTCCTAACTATATATATATATGTACGAATGTGTACGAAACCTTTTCGATCGTACGAAGCATAAAAAAAATGTAGTTTGCACTGGGAACACAGGTTGTATGAACTTGAGGCCGAGTGAAAGGTTCTGCGATATATCTCGTTGAGAGATGTTTGCATTAGCTCGTGTTGTAGGTATAGTTGGATTGGCATAACCACCTACCAATTTCACATCGCGCATGTCCACGTAATAATGTACGGCTTTGCCGATAATTTAATGACTTTATCGCCGATCGTTTAAACCTGTTTCCACGGTTTGTGCGCGGCGGCCACCTTAAGGCGAAATTACTTTTTTGCGCCCCTCGCACATATGAGGACCTCTTTCTTTTTGGGATTTTGTATTTTTTTTTCGCAAATATACGCGAAATCGCTACTTGAATTTTTTAAAAGGAATTATTTTTTTTAAATATAAATAAAAAATGTCCAAGGGAAGATTCTTCTTATTCTGGAAGGAAGTCATTCTAACTGGAAGAGCACGTAGACACAAAAGTATATACACAAACACGTGTGTGTGTGCTTTCCTTCAAGTGCAGAACGAGAATCTCTTATTCGAGTGAGGTGGATGGAGATGATTTTGCGATAAGAAAAGAGAGGGGCAAGAAAAAAAAGTTGAAGTCGAGAAAAAGAGATAAGATGGCTAGTTGAGATTCTTTATTAGTATGTGGGACGGTCACTCATGTTGTGCTTTGCACACCGAAAAAGAGACATAAATCGTTATTATTATTCTTAAGATAAAAGGCCCACCTCAGTTAGCGTGGAATTTTTCATTTATTCTTTTTCCACTTTTCTAATCAACGCGATCTGAATTTTAATAATTGTTTTTTCTTTTCGAAAATTTTATAGATTTCGCAGAAAGAGATAAAAGTGGGGGGTTTTTTTTTTATAAGTAGAAGAAGAAACGATAAGTAATGCAAATGCAACTCATGGGGTGAACCGGACAGTCCAGTTATTATCTTGATAGGAAATAGTAATAAGACAGAATTCTATGATAGTCAGTCATAATATCTTGACAGCCTTTCTATCTAGATTGTGAACTTATTCCTCTATTTTTATAATTAAACCTACACTTCTGTTTTTTTTTTGCTTCTATAATAGAAATTATAATGGAAATTTCGTTTTTTTACTCAAACTTTTCCCTATCATGATCCTTTTTCTCCCGTTTTCTACGATAAAGAAATTTTAGCGAAAGCAACGCCCCTGGGGGGAAAAATTTTGCAACTCAAGTGGAGAAAAAATCTGTTTTAAAATTTAAAAAAATTGAAAATTTACTAAAAATACCAATTACAATTGGGAAATTATTAAATAATCATTTAGAAGTGTTTAGAATTGTTTAGAACTAGATTTATAATTCAGGATTTTCAGCATTGCAGTGAAATATTCTTTCGCTCTTCACTTTAAAAGGATACGGATTCGTATATTACATTAGTGTATACATGTGTATGTTACTCGTATTCAGTCTCTCGGTAAGAAACGTTAACTCTTGAAAAACTAGAGCTGACATGTTAACTGCCAACAAGAAGTCGACTTTATTGGCCGTAAACGCGGCAATCTCTAAGCCGGTCTTATCCTAGTCGGGTAAATGCACTTCACTTGCCACTCTTTTCCTCTTCCTTTTACCTCTTCATCGTACTCGCAGCTTCCTCCCTTTGCGATTTTCAACATTTCGCTGCAATTTACAAAAAAAAGTTCTTAAAAATAAAACTATTTTATTTTAATTTATACAAACACTGCGAATATTTTCAGTATTTAATTATTTTTCCACAGTCCTCCTTTTACTATGTATAATAAAATATCTACAATAAAAATTAGTCTAAATTACGGATATTATTATCTAGATAAATGGAATTTTTTTGTTCCATCCTCTAGAAGTATTTAAAGTATTTCTTTAAATAGCAATTGGTGGCAGCGGTGGGATTTCAAATTTCTGCTTTCAAATTCAAAAAATTAAAAATCCCACCGCTGTCACCAACTATTCTAATAAATAATTAATTGGTGGCAGCAGTGGGATTTCGAATTTCTGCTTTCAAATTCAAGAAATTAAAAATCCCACCGCTGTCACCGTTTATTCTAAAAAAGTATTACTTTAAATAATAATTGGTGGCAGCGGTGGGATTTCGAATTTCTGCTTTCAAATTCAAAAAATTAAAAGTCCCACTGCTGTCACCGTTTATTCTAAAAAATTATTACTTTAAATAGCAATTGGTGACAGCCGTGGGATTTCGAATTTCTGCTTTCAAAATCAAGAAATTAAAAATCCCACCGCTGTCACCGTTTATTCCAAAAAAATTATTACTTGAAATGACAAATGGTAAGATTTTAAGATGGTTAAGATCAAATTTTGATAATACAATACTTGACTAGTTTTAGTAAAAAAAAAAAATGAGGAAAAAGAGAGAAAAAAAATTCAGGGGTAAAAATTGTTTACGGAGTTCAATTGGTATTTACGCCCCGGTAACAATTATGCTCAGAAGACACTATATGTAGAAAGAATCATCGACAAGAAGGTATGAGGTATAAATTATAAATAGGAAGCGGTCTCAGCTCATAAACTATAAGTCTATTAAACTCTCGCGTGAACAGCTTGATAAGGTTCGCAATATCCCTGAAAAGTGACAGTCTCGTCTGGCACCTGTTTAAAGTACAAAAAAGAAACACCTTATCCAGCTTCTTGATACTTTTTCGATCCTCATCTCACGACATGACGGATCGATACCATTAGCAAACTGATTAGGTCCCTTCTTTTCATTTTTGTTGCTCCAAAAACATTCCAATCTTGTTTTCTTAACTCTACAATTTCGATTTAAAGAAAAAAAATCAAATTAAATTAATACGAGAAATAAATCGAGAAATGAATTATTTTTAAGTAACGATTTTATAGAAATAGGTAGTTTTTTTTATTGTAGAAACAAATCTACATATGATAAATGAAGTTATTCAAGAATGTTTGAATTTGGAGACATCGATGGAATTTTTTTTCAATACAAAAGTGGAAAATCCCACCACTGCCACAATTAGTTATTTTAAGTAATAATTTTTTAAAATAAACGGTGACAGCGGTGGGATTTTTAACTTTTTCAATTTGAAAGCAGAAATTCGAAATCCCACCGCTGCCACCAATTAATTATTTGTTAGAATAATTGGTGACAGCGGTGGGATTTGTATTTTTTTCAATATAAAATTAAAAATCGAAAATCCCATCACTGTCACCATTTATTATTTCAAGTAATAATTTTTTTGAAATAATCGGTGGCAGCGGTGGGATTCAAAAATATATCTTGTTAAATAAATAAAGACTATTTTACAGAAACAGTCACTATTTCTATTTTTTTAAATAGTTTCCACGTTTGACAATAGAACATATTTAAGAATAATCAAAAAGACACAAAGGATAAATTGGAAAAAGTCGAGAATAAAAATTGAACCCCCCTCCAATAATTCATCTTCAGACACTATATATTAATGTGACTAACTCTCATGTAGGCATTGGATGTTTGTGCGCTTCGAAACCAGACAGACAAAATCTCGTCCCTCAACATAATTTTCAAGATATATCAAGATATAAACATAACACGTGAAATTTTTATTGATGATGAAATTTGCAATCGGAATCATCTACATTATAAACAGTCGCATACGGTGGACTTCGCAATTATAAATAAATAATTAATTCAATGCAGAAATTTTTCTTGATAAAACTGAAATGACGTCCAATTATATCGAAATACATTACTTCAATAGTACTTTATTCCCGCGACTCTCGAAACTTCTGAATTTCAGTAAAATCATAAAGATTCCCTGACACAAAAAGCAGTATCTGATGGGGGAGCAAGAAAAAAAAAGAAAAAGCTTTATAAAAATTGTCGGTCTTTTGCTTCCTTGTCGAATTCCATTCAGGTCAATGCAACTTTACCAAGGAAAGAGTTTGCGAAGAAGAAGAAGAAGATGATGAAAAAAAAGGAAAAAAGACTCGACCAGCCCCTCCTAAGGTAACGAGGACTCGGGAATTTGGCTCTGCACCCACCTTATGGTGCACTACGAAGATGGAGAAGTATCCAAGATACTATATTTTGTTGTTTTTGATTTCAAAAAGGAAGTTTTTAATTTTCTTCCAAATAGTATAAATATTTCAATTTTCCCTACTTGTTGATTTCTATTTTTTTTTTATTTAAAATACGCATTTTTAAAATAATTTAAAATTAATTTTTTGCTACGTCTTGGGAAGAAAAATGATGCGAGAGATATGCATTTATTTTCGGTAACGCCTATGATCCACGAAAACGTCAAATCTTCATGGGCGTGTCGACTGGAGATCACGCCTAAATAGGCGGTCAGGCAATGATTTATTTTCCGGATAGGCCAGTCGTAAAGTATATCAACTTTCTAGGATCATCAATAATGAAAGAATTTACTTTTTAAATTACTTTTTCCCAAAGTAAGAATTTACATTTTGAAAGGTAAACATTAAGTATGGAATTAAAATGCAATTTTAATATTGGATTTGAGTTCTCGTTGAGTTATTTTATTTTTATATCAAACTTGACCTGTCTCCATAAGTAGCTCCGCCTATTGCAATAAACCACGCCCACATTTATAAACTCCACCCACTTGTGTTGTATTTCTCTTTAAGTACCTCCGCCTATTATGATAAACCACGCCTACATTTCATAAATCCCGCCCCATTATGTATTTCTCTTTAAGTATCTTCTCCTGTTATGGTAAACCACGCCTACATTTCATAAACCCCGCCCTATTAGAGAAACCACGCCTACAAGTCGTCTAAAGTAGGCGTGGTTAGAAATTACAGTTTGTTTTCAAAATTAAGTAGATAAAGGCTTTAGTTACTGAGATGCTATTTTTTAAGTAGATTAACGTTCTTGTTGATAAACTCCACCCAAATAGGCGGTCGGAACGCAAAGTCACGCCTACTTTTGCGAACTCGAATACCTCTCTTGGAGAAATATCAAAATTCTCGGAATTTAAAAATTCTATTGAATATTGCACAGCTTGTCCTCGAGTTCTTATCAACGATACTTTATCTAATTTGTAAAATTTATTTTGCACTTAAAATTCAATTTATAATTGAAAAAAAAGAAAACTAAGTGCTAAAGGTTTGTGTTCTTAAGAAAAGAATCTGGTAGGACGCAACACACCCTGATACAAATTGAGTCGCCTTAAAGCTCTGGATCCCATACATAAAGAGTAACTAATTATCCAGATAGCAATGCAACGCGTTCTGATACTGAAACGACCGATTTCCTGCACTTTCACACCTCACCCTTTTTTCTTTTTTTCTTTACTTTTAACATCGTAATCTTATTTGAGAAATTGTTGGTTTTTTTTGGGTGTATATAGAGTTCCTCCATCGAGAGAGAGAGAGAGAGAGAGAGAGAATATTGCGTTTATAATATTCAAAGAGAGAAAAATTATCTTATGGCATAGCTTATTAAATAATAAATCGCTATTTTATTCTATTTTGCATTCAATTAAAATTCTAATCTCTTTCTTTTGGCGGAAAACGGAAAATTGATAAATTGCGATATAATTGAAAAATTGACATTGACGAAGTATCAGTTTCTGTTTTTAGAATGAGTGGTAACCAATTAGCATTTATGTCCATCAAAAAAACATATTGAAGTTTCCCAACCGAGTGAAACTAGATTTATGAATCCTTAGTTCTAAGACAACACGTGTCAAGGTTTTTACTTGACGTTTGTAATTTTACTCGTTCCTCAAGTAGCTCTTCCACTCTATTAGCTATGCTCGAAGAGTAATTGCCTATTTGAAATTGGATTATTTCACGGTGAAGAAAATAATAGGTTGGCAGGCAGCATTTTTTTCCTTTTCGTAATGAATTTTCCGATATCTGAATAAATTGTATAATAAAAAAAAATCCACATTCCCACAGATGTCATCCATTTTATTTTCTTGTGAGAGATAGTTTCTGAGAATAATTAATCTACAGACAGTGGTTGGAATTTAAAATTATTACTTGAATTATTATTACTTGGAAAAAAAATTTGTGTCTGTTGTTAGACTTCGGTTTGTTACATTTGTAAGCTGATATTCGGGATCCCACCGCTGCCACCAATTATTGTTCTTTTAAGTAATTATTTGTTAGAATAATTGGTGAGAGAGGTGGGATTTGTAACCTTTTTAATTTGAAAGCGGAAATTCGAAATCCCACCGCTGCCACCAATTGTTATCTATTAAGTAATTAATTGTTAGAATAATCGGAGGCAGCGGTGGGATTTGTAATTTTTTGAATTTGAAAGTTGAAATTTAGAATCCCACCGCTGCCACCATTTGTTATTTCAAGAAATAATTTTTTTAAATAAACGGTGACAGCGGTGGGATTTTTGACTTTTTCAATTTGAAAGCAGAGATTCGAAATCCCACCACTGCCACCAATTGTTCTATTAAGTAATTATTTGTTAGAATAATTGATGACAGCGGTGGGATTTGTAATTTCTTGAATTTGAAAGTTGAAAATTAGAATCCCACCGCTGCCACCATTTATTCTAAAAAAATTATTGCCTAAAATAAATGGTGGCAGCGGTGGGATTCTAAAATTTATTTTTTGAAGTAAAAGAGAAAATATCGCAATCATGACACCCAAAAATTCACTTCTTTGATCAAAATAGAGAAAAAAAATGCAAACATTTCACATCAATTTAGTGTGAAATTCCGTGAGAATGGAAAAATTCCTTCGTGATCCTTTCATTATTACAAAGTATATGTATTAACATGATTGGTTTAAAATTCAAAGTTTGAGGGGATGTCAGTTTTTTGAACATCAAAAATTCATCATAAATGAAGATGAGTTCCTTCAAAGTTGAGTGAAGGGATTATTTGCATCTTGGTGAAAATGATCATCGCTTGAGGTCTGTTATGTTTGCAGCTGACAGTATATATATATATATATATATATATATATATATATATATATATATATATATATATTTGTGTGTGTAGCGAGAAAAGACTACACTGTATATATCGACGGTTGGGAAGATTGGTTGCTAATTATTTCACTCCTCACTGCAATCTGTATCGGCCTACACGGGGCAGAAGAAAACATAGAGAAGGACAAGAGGAGAAGGAGAGAGAAGTTCACCAGGTAGATATATACCTAAGAAACCTGGTTTTCTCTCGAGGTTAGGAGAGATAGAGAGAGAGAAAGAGAGAAGATTTCAGACACGTGTGGTGATTGATCGGCTCCAATATAATGAGGGCCGATAATGACCAACACTGGACAAGGTTCTTAAACTTAAGAGAAAAAAGTAAAGGGTTGTTAGTCGATTTGGTCTCAAGAGGACAATCTCATCAAGAAAATATTATTAATCGATTGTGAGCTTTAATTTTTTTTTCTAATTTGATTCGTTTTTTGATATTTTGATTCAAAAAACTTAGGATTTGAAGAGATTGGATTGAAATAGCAGCAATGTTGTATATTTGTACAGCATTGATGAGGTTGTTCTTATCTTTTGACAAGAGTGGGCACTTAGCGAAATACTGATAAAACTTTTTTTTCTCCAAAGAGTTTAATGACGATTTTCCAGAGGATCAGATTGAATGAAAGTTGTTGTATCAGGAAAAGTTGGTTAATTTCAAGATTTAAAAAAAAGGAAAATTTCTCAAGGGACAGAAAAGGTGGATTGTGAGCCATTAGTCGGAGGGGGACTATCGGTGAAGCGAAGAACCGGGACATAAACTTGCTTGACACCTCGCCACCTCGCGGTAATGCGTTCGTAACTCCTGGAGACTTTTTTTTCTTCTTCTTCTTTTTGCTTTCTTTTTTTGCCTTCTATATCCACGATCTTCTCTTTCGGAGAGTTCGATACCATTCGTCGTTGTGGACTTGTACTTGTGGATCGGCGTCTCTCTTTTTCGTTTCTTCGATGACGTGGGTCGTTCCTAACATACACCCGAGTTTTCTCCCTTGTAACGAAAGACGAGACTCGAATGCATTTTGGAGGGTCCTGTGTGTTGAGGCGTCGACAACAGCATTATGGTCCTATATATACAATCCTATCTCTCTCTTTCTTTCTTTCTTCCAGTGTCCCTCCAATCCATCCACTGAAATTCTTCCTCCTTCGATGACGCAAGCTTGCGCATTTCTCTTTTGTTGTCCATCTTTAAATCCAATCTCACATTTTCAACATACCGTTATAACATCCTCTCTCTCAATTTGAAATATATTCCTCATTCCAAATTGATTTATTTCCAATACATAGTGTCAAAAAAAATAATTATCCTGAAGGATCACTTTTTTGGATTAATTTTCTTATCTTCATTTGGCAATATCTGGATTGGTCATGATCATCAAATAGGGGAAAGGAGAAGTGAAATTTTTTTAACTCGAATGAATCTTGAAAAAAAATTCAAGGCACTGATATTGTGCTCGAAAAAATACGCCGACAGCTTGATACCGTTTTGCATCGGGATCGTGTTTTAAAAGAAACGAGAGCGAAGCGAAAAGGAAAGGAGACATTGAGACGTAAGTTTTTTTGAGTGGACTAATAGCGGCATTAGTCATTTCACTCGGCGTTACTGATATACAAATGGAGGCATCAATAACGACAAAAAACATTAAAGTACGAAGCTATATGGATCTCGAGTCAAATAATGAACCAGTCAATGCATTTTAGTCAAGTGGAAGAAGAAGGAGAAAGGACTTACTTTTTTTATCCGCGTTTAGAGGCTATAAGTTTTTGGATAACGTATTAAGATTACGAAATCTCTTCTCGCCAGGTTGACTTGATATTCTCCCTCTCTCTCCGTCTCTTTCTTTCTGTTGGTGATTAAAGAGCCAGCGAGGAGATAAATGGGTAAAGGAAGAATTTCATTCTTTGCTCTTTTACTTCTCGTATAACGTTCATTCTATATAGCATGTTTTATCGCTTATAAATCATAATGATGATCTGACACTCGTCTATTTATTGGCTTAGACGCTTTACGAATAAAAATGTATCCACATTTTTCTTTCTCCCGTTTCTTCCGGATCGAAATTCTTCCAATTTGATCATTTTTAATGTTCTCGGTATTCATAAAAATCAAACGAGTCGTAATTGTCTGCGAAATAGGGAACAGCAATTTTTTCAGTGGAAGAACATTAAATATTTAATTGATATATTTTAACTATGGCCACAATTGGAAAAATATTTAAAAACCCTGGAATTTTCCATATTTTTCAATTCAAAAGCAAAAATCACGCAAAACACGAAATCCCACCGCTGTCACCAAAAGGTAAAATACACGAAATCCCACCGCTGTCTTCAAAAGAAAAAATACACAAAATCCCACCACTGTCACCAAAAGGAAAAATACACAAAATCCCACCGCTGTCCTCAAAAGAAAAATACAAGAAATCCCACCGCTGTCCAAAAAAGAAAAATACACGAAATCCCACCGCTGTCTTCAAAAGAAAAAATACACAAAATCCCACCACTGTCACCAAAAGGAAAAATACACAAAATCCCACCGCTGTCCTCAAAAGAAAAATACACAAAGTCCCACCGCTGTCACCAAAAGAAAAAATACACAAAATCCCACCGCTGTCACCAAGAGCAAAAATACACAAAATCCCACCGCTGTCACCAAAAGGAAAAATACAAGAAATCCCACCGCTGTCCCCAAAAGAAAAATACACAAAATCCCACCGCTGTCCCCAAAAGAAAAATACACAAAATCCCACCGCTGTCCCCAAAAGAAAAATTCACAAAATCCCACCGCTGTCACCAAAAGGAAAAATACAAGAAATCCCACCGCTGTCACCAAGAGCAAAAATACACAAAATCCCACCGCTGTCACCAAAAGAAAAAATACACAAAATCCCACCGCTGTCACCAAAAGGAAAAATACACGAAATCCCACCGCTGTCACCAAGAGCAAAAATACACGAAATCCCACCGCTGTCACCAATTTTGAAAATTGGTGACAGCGGTGGGAACATCGACAGTAAAAAAATCCATTAAGTGTGAAAAGATGATTTATTAATACATAAGCGAAATAATAATTAACCAAATAATCATTTTTCGAAATTGATTGCACGATGGAAGATTAATGTCTCACAAAAATTGCAAAAAAAGAAAATTAAAACCTAGAGTGCGCAATAATGAGAAATTTTAATGAATATAACAGGAATGTTTGTGCGTGGAAATGATTTAAAGACAAGTTTTCCCTTTTTGAAACTATCGTAATTTTATGAGAAGAAGAAAAAAAATGATGATGATGATGATGATGAAGCAGAAGAAGAAGTAGTAGAAAAAAAGGACTCGGTAAGATTAGGTTCAAAGCAGGTTCGTCGTATTGGACGATTTAAAAGGCGTTCTTGTACGTGCTTACTATCAACTATACTATAAGTACGTTATGCTAGTGCATGTATAGAAATTACGATCACGAGGTGCGAAGGTAGGAACGGGCGTGAAAGAGAGCCTAATGGCGAGCCAAACATTTATTAAAAAAAAAAAAGATAAGAGTGAGCAAATTGACGCGGGAGGAGTGCACATACTACTGACGCATATAATAACACCAGAGCATAAAGCGCCAATGTGTTGCAATATAATCACCTCCTTTTTTGCATTCATTCCCGCATACTTAATAGTTAATCGACGACAGATAGAAAATTTTAATGAGTGAATTCAGAACATTTCCTCCTGTGATATAAATTCACAATTATTTTCTATGTCTTCATTAGAGGGGACGTTTTTTTTCCATTCCATAAAGAATTCAAACACTTTTTTTTCTAACATTTAAATATTTTCTTTGAAACTTGATTGGATCTACGAATTTTGAAGATTAACTGAAAAAATTATTATTTCTCCTTCAGTTAATTTATGGAAATATTTTGATAAAGGGCGTTAAGTAAAATTTACACTAGTTCCAGAATTTTTTTTTTATTGCCTCCTGAGTGCATTAGAGTTCGAGGTCAAATTGAACCTGAGACATCTCATGGACATTGCCTTCGTGTAATGCAAGACGGCAAGTCGTGACCCGCCAGGCGAGACGAATCGAAAGGGAGAATTTGAGGAGACTGAAAGGATTGAATTTAATTTTTGACACACATCTCTCTCACTCTATCTCTCTCTTTTTTTTCTTCTTCTTCTTTACTCGCAAGTCATGAGCAGCATCATCTGAAAAATATGTTTCTTTCGTTTTTTCCTTCATTATAATTACAAAAATATTTTCTTTTTTTACATATATTTCTGATTTAAAAAGCTGAAATCTTTAATTTCTGCAGCTGCTGATAATAATTATAAGTTATTACTCATAAGCAGAATTAATGACTGATTGGATTTGAATTTCTGCCTTTGAATTCCCACCGCTGCCACCAGTTGTTTTTTTCAAGTAATAATTTGTGAAAAAAAATTGCAGACTGATGGAGAACATGGGTCTTTTAATTTTTTAGGTGAAATAAGAAATCCCAGCGCTGTCACCAACCATTGAATTCAATTTTTCAAAGACGGTGACAGTGGTCGGAATTTTCTAAATTTAAAATCCCACCGCTGTCACCATCCAGATAGCACGTAATCTTGCAGTAACTTTCAAACGTTCATTCATAGAAAATTCGTCAAAATTTTCTTCTGCCATTCGTAGTAAACTATTCAGAAGTGTTGAGAAAAGTCCCACATTTGTTTTCAATTAGAGAACAATTTTCCAATTCAAAAAAATTTCCTTAGCACGTCAGAGTAAAAAAATTCCAATTATTTGCACTGCTTTCTTTGGTGGACAATTTGTTTGATGCAGATATTGTAAAGAGAGAGGAATGAAGAGAGCTCCACTTATGCTAATAATCCTCGGCGCATGATATTATTTTTCTTTTTTTTCCGCGAACTGATCTTCAGTGAGAGCACTTAGTCCAGGTGCCCACTACACACACATACATATTCCAAACTCTATTGGGTGTCGAATGTCCAATATTTGCCTCATAAATTAATCGCAAAATAACGACTTTCACTTTTAAACAAATGTTTCACGTGAGGGTATTTATTAAATTTTTTTTTTGACGAAATAATTATGATGTTATGAGAGATGACTGGGACGAGGATCAGAGGTTTAGGGTGGGGGATAAATTGATTTATGAGACCTGGTGTCGAATGTAATTAGACAAAATCAGGCACGCATATTCAACTTGTAGACTATTATCGAGGTGGACACTTTTACTTTGCAGAGAAGGAGAGATAGAGAGAGAGAAGGTGGAAAAATGTTTCTCGACAGACAAAGTGAATAAAAAAAGTAGGGGTGGGGAAAGAGTGCGAGTGAGGACGAATAACGACGTGTCTCTGACACCTCGAAGAGATAGCAACCACGCCATGATACATAAAATTTATTGGCGGAATTTGATTAATGTTTCTCGTAAGTCGGTTTATACATTGATATGTACTCACCTTCGTTTCCCGCTACTCTTTTAGTCGCTTCACGTTTTCACTTCTCTTCTCCATATTCTCCCCGGCTAATGATAATGTTGTCATACCCCCAAAAATTCTCCACTTTATTTGCCTTTTAAAATAGTATTTTTATAAATGACATTAAATTTAAATTCCTCATTGACCTTGAATCTAACAAAAGCATCTTTTTTCTGTTGCAGGTAAATTGGAGATCATACGTACTTTTATGGAGAGAAGTAAATTCATCAAAAAACCAGACGGTTAATGGTATAAAATATTAGAGTTATACTTATTATCAGACTCAAAGTATGTTTATTAACACTTTGATTTCAGAAAGAAAATCTTTTAGAAAGAAAGATTGACTTTTCACAAAAAGGAAATGAATATTTTAAAAGAAATAAATTTCCACCAGAATGTATTATACGATAATTCCTCGATGATCAGAAGACAGTTTAATCTTGTGGGTAAAGAGATTGTGAGAGAGGGACGAGTGGTGGACAACCATGAGAGGAATATAAGCATGGGAGTAAAAGACTACACGGCATTAGTATAGGGTAGAGGAAACCTTTTACAAAACAGTAGCTGCGGCCTCAGGCGTCACCAAGAAGGGCATCTCATTATTTATCGCGATATCATCCTATATTTCACACAAGAAACCGACCTACCACAAAATATACATGCAATTTTATACTTTCGTTTCTATTGTTAATTTAGGAATAGCAAAGTTTATTTAAATCTTATTGTTTCAATGAAATTTATGTTTTAGAAATTATTTAAAAGCAGGAATTCGAAATCCCACCGCTGCCACCATTTGTTCTTTTAAGTAATTATTTGTTGATGACAACGGTGGGATTTGTAATTTTTTTAATTTGAAATCTTAAATTTAGAGTCCCACCGCTGCCACCAAATTGTTCTATTAAGTAATTATTTGTTAAAATAATTAGTGACAGCGGTGGGATTTCTGGTTTTTTCAATATAAAAACCAAAATTCGAAATCCCACCACTGCCACTAATTTTTCTTTTAATTATTTATTTGAATAATTGGTAACAGCGGCAAAGACATTAATTTTCGATTTTCTGCTTTGAAAATAAAAAAATCATAATTCTCACCGGTGTGACCAATTATTCCAATAAATAATACCTTAAAATTAGTGTCAGTGGTGAAATTTTAAATTTCCACTTATAAATTGAAAAAATTAGAAATCCCACCGCTGCCACCGATTATTCTAAAAAATTATTACTTAAAAGAGCAATTGGTGGCAGTGGTGGGATATTGAATTTTTGCTTTTATATTAAAAAACCAGAAATCCCACCGCTCCTCAATTATTCTAACAAATAATTATTTAATAGAATTGGTGGCAGCGGTGGGATTTTGAATTACAATGGCAAATATTTGTCCTTTTTTTCTAAATATTTTCGAATAGTTTCACAATCTTTGTATTCTGCAAATTTCCCGCTTTACCTTAATCAAATATTTATGAGGGCAAATATCGAAATTGGAATAATTCCAAAAGCAATGGTGGTGTAATTATTACAAATGTAATAAGACACCTGCTCGATAAGTATAGGGTCTCATGAATCGAATGCCACAAGTGCCAATTACTTTTATCTGTATAGAGCAGAATTTGGTGAGAAAAAAATTAACACGATCGAAATTATTTCTCATTGTATGCTTCAAGATAAATTTTTTAAAATTTTGCCAGCAATCTTTTATTTAAATTTCTAAAAATTGTATAGATTGAGATAATATAATTTCTTGTAAATTTTACACATAGTTCGTAAACGCCACCAATTGCTCTTTTAAGTAATAATTTTTTAGAATAATTGGTGGCAGCGGTGGGATTTCTAATGTTTTCAATTTGAATGTGGAAATTCAAAATCCCACCGCTGCCACCATTTGTTTTTTTAAAAGTTATAATTCTTTAGAATAGTAAAATAAATACTGAATTATAAAAGTAGAAATATTTTTTAAGAAGTAAAGAAAATTCGATGTTTGAAAAATTGTTGTTTTCCGACCTGAAATCAATTTCTGAAATGTATCATCGATTTTAGAATAATTCCACAAGCGCCACGTTTATGGTTTGATTTAAATATTATTCGGGAAATAATGAAATAAAATAAAGAATTTGGAGAACAAAGTTTGCACACCTGAAAGTCATGTAACGTACCTTTAAATTCTATTTTTTTTGCTCGCTCGCAATACACCTTTATATGAATGACCGCCTCTTCCAATGTATTACGATGTATGTATTAGCATAATTATTGGTTGCTCGCTATCAGTTGCCGGCGGGCCTGAGTTTACCAATTTATGATTTCATCGGCAAGTACGCGCATGCATGCGTCCGATTTTTTTCAATAGAATTTTAAATCCCAATATAATATTGAACCCTTTTAATATCTCTTTTGTCTAATTTCTGAAAATTTCACCTTCTTTTTTGCTTTGAAGAAAAAAATTCCACAGTATTTGAAAACAATTTTAAAAATTTAAAAACAAGTATATGAAAAAGTTTGCTTTTATAATTACTGTCGAAATTATAAAAGCAAATTTTTTCATTAATTAATGAGAAAAGAATGTTATTCAGGAGAAAAGTCTTATCTAAAAGTAACAAAATTAATTGTGAATCAATTAACATTTTACCGAAAATTTCATTCAAAGGGTTCATTTGAAGCAAAACTATTGCGCTTATAAAGGAGAAAAAAAAGTGCGGGCATTTAATTAAGAAAAATATTGTTTGCCAATCGAGAAGGCAATAGAAAGAAGCAAGTTAAGTTAGATTCGAAAATCTATTAAGATAAGTCGAGACTTTGAATATACAAGTTAAAGGATGCTTCTTTATATTATTACGATGAAGTTAATCCGTTCCTTTCACCTCCCCTGATTGGTATTTTGTCTGTCGCGAAATTTTAGTCGATAACAAAATTCCATTCCACCTGTAAAGTTGTAGTTTGCATAATTTTATCGAGTTTAGAGATTAAAAAACTTTTTTTTATTCCTTCCAAGGACAATTTCAGTTTTACTCTTTTTTTCATACGAATTTTTAAAAAGACTACATTTTTTTCATTGAAATTTTTTTTTACAATTGTATTTATATTTTTATTCCGTTTTGTTTCTCTCTTTTTTTCGCTTTTAAAGTGCTCAAGTTCGACTTCAAACAGAAAGAAACTTAACGAGTAGTTATAAAACGAAATGATTGCTTTTTTCAATTGTGAAAAATTCTTAATTCTTTTGTCCAAAAATCCAGTTATTATGTTTCAATTTTAATTTCGTATATCCAATTAGGAGAGGGAAAAAATTACACCCTTTTTGAAAGTTAATGATCACCGTTGATTTTTTCGTCGCTTCAAAACTGGTATTTAATACTTTCTCCTCTCTTTGGAGAGAAGAAAAAAAAACTTGAGAAAGAGAATATGACAATTTTTTTCTTTAATTCGAAGAAAATACCCAAACGAAAGTAAAACCAATTAAAAAAAGAGCCTTTTTGAAAGTGACATAATCGCGAATTGTAAATCGAAAAAGAAAATCATTTCAAAGTGAATAAGGAATCAATCACAAGACACAGCGGAAGTGATGACCGTGTGAACGGGACTTTATTTTGCAGTGACGAGATTTATCGCGTGCTGTTTTCAAACTTTGAGAGAAGCGGAAAAAAAAGAATGAAAATAAACTCGGAAGATTTCGATAAGCTTTTTTGGTTGGTTTCAACTGTCTATTAAATCGGGACAAAGATGCAAATAAATTTCGCGAAAGTTTTTCCAAACAAGCACAGGAGATGGCAATTCTGATTTGGAATATACATTTCTTTTGAATTGTAATTAAAATTAGTTTCTTTTTTTTATTGGGGCGGAGGAAATTTAAATTGTTCGGTATTGTTGAGATCGATTCGGAAATTATTTGCGAATTTTGAAAACAGATTTTAACAAACTAAGATGCCACCAATTGTTCTATTAAGTAAATATTTGTTAGAATAATTGGTGACAGCGATGGGATTTCTGGTTTTTTCAATATAAAAGCAAAAATTCAATATCCCACCGCTGCCACCAATTGCTCTTTTAAGTAATAATTTTTTAGAATAATCGGTGGCAGCGGTGGGATTTCTAATGTTTTCAATTTGAAAGTGGAAATCCAAAATCCCACCTCTGCCACTATTTGTTTTTTTCAAAGTAATAACTCTTTAGAATAATTGACACAAAATGTTGAATTTTTGTTTTTATTCTCAGCAGTAAATTAGTAATTAGTATAAAAAAACAAGTCCAAGTGTACGTCTTGAAAACTGGTAAATCTGTCTTTAAGCTCTGGAAATTATTTCACTTTGGAAAATTACAAACTGATTGCGAAATGTAAAATTGCCGATTGCCAGTTTGTGTGTATATATATGTAGGATTTATCATAAAAATATATCGATAACAAATTCGCCTTATTAGCGAACATGCCGTAACATAAGGCTTGCATGTGAAAATTTTCAGACACGCACACACCCACTCGTAAATATCCAGCGATGCGTCATTCGTTGTACATACTCGATCACTTGAGTGCCTACAAATCCAGGAGATACGTGAATCTCGCGACGCTTCGAAGCCTCTCGATAATAAATTCATCTCGCTATATTAGGTGTCTGGGTATAGGGCATGGTCGTTTTCCCAAGGCGGGGAGAGGAGGGGAAAAAATGCGTTATATTCGGAGACGCGATTATTAATCGTGGCAATCAATATCGTCGCAATGGGATACGAGGGTTTGCGTGCACTGGACCAATAATCGCGAACGAACTCACTTTGGTGCATATGATGATCGTACGTCTTATTGCGAAGATAGGCCTTTTTTCTTTTAGCTAAACTTTTTTTTCTAATGCCCTCTGAGCTGACCTCTAATGTGAAATGGAAATTCAAAATCCCACCGCTGCCACCAATTGTTCTATTAAGTAATTATTTTTTAGAATAATTGGAGACAGCGGTGGGATTTCTGGTTTTTTCAATAAAAAAGCAAAAAATCAAAATCCCACCGCTGCCACCAATAGTTAGGATCGTTAGGATCACAAATAGGATTAGTCTAGGAACGTTGCAAAGCTTTCGAAGTCAATTGAGTACAAAGGAATGGAAATATTAGAAAGGGTTCTGACTAATACTGACTCGAGAGGAGTTTGTGGAAGGTAGACAATCTCAATCGGCTACCTCTGCCTTAACCCTGCACTCGAGTTTCTCTTCGAAGAACGCGGAACCTCCCCTGACCCCTTCACCAACTGTCTCCATATCGACGACGTAGCCAACAATTTAGGACACGAGTGCAGATCGATCTGCGTGTGGGCGGTGGCCGAATAATAATAAACTTGACTCTCCAACTCAAGAACCCTCCAGGCCCCAAACAATATCTTCTCCCTTTATTCTTTTTTTTCCCCCACATTCTTTCCTAATACCACGTTCCAAATCAGCTGTTCCTCAAAACACCATCATCATCAAAACAAAAAAATCATTTCAGTAGCTCTTGTCGATCTGAAAAAAACCCTCTTGATTGTTTTATTCTTCCCTGAGGAATGGAACTTACCTATCGTTTTTGGTATATTAGTAAAAAATTTTCAATTCTTTTTTTATCGGGATTTCGCACCTTCTATAAAAGAGAGAGAAAGAGGGACTGGTTGCCCGATGTCGGTGACAACGAGACAAACCGTCGCCATTAGCTGGATGCCGAATTCAGGAAAAAATAAAGCGGCACGCCAAGTTCAAACAAATGACTCCACATACATTGCAGTGATAGGTTGACAAATATATATTAAACTATTTTAATGAGAAGTGGTCGCCATATCTCATCGCAATTACCGGGCACCGACCCGCTGGCTGATTCCTGTGGCGGCAATTCTTTGCGGGAGTGGACTCTCTTCCCCTTCACTCGCTTGCTGGTGCGCGGCAAAAACATACGCTCCGAGAGCAAAGGTTAAGGGAAGCGCACAGGTCGCTTCACGAGTAATTATCCTCATGCTGCTGATGCTCACTATACGTGTACATATATAAACTTCCACGATTTACCGCAAAACTATAATTTTTGTCGTGATTTCAAAAACGAATTTCCTTATCTCTGAATTTTAGAAGTCGTGCCACTGATTCTAAATCAGTGACAATTATTCTAAAATGCTGGCAACTTCTTTAAATATTTATAATTGAAATAGAATAGACGGGAGTATCTTTAGCTTGGTGGATTCGTGACTGTCAGATGGGAATGCTTGTGATGGCGGCATGGCTACTCGACGACAGCTCTATCTGAGTGGTTCACCTGGACACAAAAACCACAGACGCATGAACGCACGCGCGACATTCGAAAAGTAATGACTGCGGGGGTTTGCACTCGATAATAAAAACACTTGACTTTCTCCTCATGTTGGCTATAAAGGAGAAGCATTCAAAGCATCTTTGTCGATAAATAAGAGAGATAGTAGAAAGAAAATTTTATCCAATTCAGAACTTTTCAGATCTAGAAAATGGTTCAAATGCATTTTCATGACAGAGGTGAGACTTCTTATTCTTTCAATTTGCAAATGGAAATTCAAAACCCCACCGCTGCCATCAACTGTTCTATTAAATAATTATTTGTTAGAATAATTGGTGACAGCGGTGGGATTTTTAAATTTTTCAATTTGAAAGCCGAAATTCGAAATCCCACCGCTGCCACCAATTAATTATTTATTAGAATAATTGGTGACAGCGGTGGGATTTTTAACTTTTTCCATTTGAAAGCAGAAATTCGAAATCCCACCGCTGCCACCAATTGTTATTTAAAGTAATAATTGTTTAAAATAATCGGTGGCAGCGGTGGGATTTCTAATGTTATCAAATTGAAAGTGGAAATTCAAACTCCCACCGCTGCCACTAATTGCTTTTTAAGTAATAATTGTTTAGAATAATCGGCGGCAGCGGTGGGATTTCTAATGTTATCAATTTGAATGTGGAAATTCAAAATCCCACCGCTGCTACCATTTCTTATGTTGTCTATAAAGGAGTAGCATTCAAAGCATCTTTGTCGATAAATAAGAGAGATAGCAGAGAGAAAATTTTATCCAATTCTGAGGGAACTTTCCATATCTAGAAAAATGGTTCAGATGCAGTTCCCATGAACTCTGATATAGTTATCCGGAACCATTTCCTTTGGGGTCTAGTTCTCCTAGAGGAAATCAGCTGATGTGAACTAGAAAACAGGCTCGGAACCTGCACCCATTCTTCTAGATTACATAACGAGTGCATGCTTTTATGCTTACTTAATACCATGTGGTGTAACGAGTGACCACAAAGGGAAAGGGGAAATGTGCACAATGCCAGCAACCCAACGAGATGTTCTATAGAACTGTCAGTCACGGTATCTCCAGTCCCCCGCAGAAGTTATTCCACTCTACTACCACTCTATTCCTCATTGATTCTCTTCCTATTCTCCCATCCTCAACTCTTCCCATTCCTCAATCCCATTTGGGTCTAGATTTCTCCAAGGAACCCAAAATTCAAAAGTAAAAAATCTTTTTTTTATTTTTAACCATCCTTGGTTGTACAGCCAAGAGATGCTAGAGATTCTTGTAATGAAAGAAAGTTAGGAGAATCTTCTAATCAAGATTTGTGTGTAGTGACATTGACCTTTAATTGCAACTGGCATTCACGACACCCACATTAGAGATGGTAGATTTTGTACATATAGTCACGTCACGGGAGGCGAACACAAATCATATGCTCACAATTAGTACGTGATTCTGAATAACAAATCTGTAATCTGAATGAAAAAGGGGAATCCTGGCGGGGAATCTCTATATATAGGGAAACAAGGAAGTATGAGAATGTGCAGACCACATGTTTCGCAATTTTTTCCCTCCCAGAATTTGTATTGTGCGCACATCGGACTATGATTCAAATGTAACTTGCTCCCTTGCCTTTTGCTCATTATCAAGACTAGGAAGAAGAAGCTTAACTTGACGTCTCTCTTTTCTCCAAGCACATCTTAATGATCATACCATAAACCATATGATCCAGATAGAAGAAATCAGATAGATAGAAATCGGTTATAAAAAGAATCATTAATTAAAGAAATATTTAACAAAATATTCCCTCTAATCGATGATTATGAGGCAATTGTTGGCATTTTCTGGTCTCGCAATTAAGGGCCCTGTCCCTTGTCACTGAGACCACCTTCGAGAGGAACCATCTTCTCTTGTGGCTGCATAAAAGTCGACATACCAGATGTGCTGCGCTGCGTCATCCACGATTTACTGCGATAACTTTTGCGCCCAGACAATTTGTACCTGTTGCATTGCGCTCAACAGCAAACGGGCATTTCACTAGTAAAACCAACGGAAGACGACGAAGACGAAGAGTAACGAAATGGAGAAGAGCGCAGCATGCTGAGAACCATTCTCGACATTGCACTTTATAACCCATGAGGACTCACCGTTAAATCTCTCTTTTGTAGTACCGGAAATTCTCTCTCGACCAAAAAAAAAAAATTAATCAATCTATAAATAAAAATTCCCATCGAATAAAATTTACACTCCCCATATTTCCCCCTGAATTAAATTTTAATTATTCCATTCATTCCATTATCACGAATAAAACATTACTTAATTGTCATTCCATTGTATTCGGAAAATAAAAATCTATACCCACATTCCTGTATTTAGAGTATGAGAAAATACCAGAATTCTCTGAATTCTTTGCATATACAACTTTTCTAAACGATTACCGACAATCTACGAAATAACATTTTAAGTGCAACTATAGTGGAACTAATTGAAGACGCAAAAAAAAATGATTAAAGAAAATATGAAGAAATCGAAGGTTCTCGATT
Organism: Leptopilina drosophilae; assembly: GCA_032873175.1. Lineage (NCBI taxonomy): Eukaryota > Metazoa > Arthropoda > Insecta > Hymenoptera > Figitidae > Leptopilina > Leptopilina drosophilae. The sequence goes on from CM065483.1 coordinate 6,544,036, forward strand.
CATTGTTCTCATCTAAAACCTTTCTTGAGTTATAAAAAAAATTGATTTACCATAAATATATCGCGGTGGGATTTCATTCTTTTTTTTTTTTGACTAAAGAAAAAAATAGAACGAATAGAGAGAATCAATGGTGACCTTCGATGGAACAGAACAGAGAAACCTTGCTCTCGTACATATAATCTCGTGAGCAGATGTTAGTCGGCCCTTTCGTGGCGGGATCCGCATTGGATTGTATTCCGTATATACTCCGATTGAAATCGATATTCCGCCCAAGGTCACATAAAACGAAACCAGAGGAACAATGCCGGTATCCAAGGCGTACAGAGAATAAGCACGCAACACACTGAAAGTAAGACTCTCCACGTTCCCTTTTTGTGCTCCAATCTTTTTTTTTCTTCTTTTCTAAAGATATAAAAGCAGATATATCCGGAGTGGCAAAAAATATTTTCTCATTTCACTTGAACTAAAAAAAAAAAAAAAGAAACCATTGATTACATTTACTCCAATTGCCATTATTATCAGTAAATTGGTTTTCAAAAATTTATTAGATGTACGGAACAGAGCACAAGCATTGTGGAAATAAAATTCACTAACCTAAACGAGAATTGCTTTTTGCGGTCACCGACATTGGGAAATCATGAAATTAGAATTATTCCGATTAACCACTATCGAAGATGCGGTTACAAAACCGGACTGAATCAATCAGAGGAATAATTAAAAGATACGAATACGGAAGGAAAATGGTGGATCGTATAAAATATCGAAGAGGAAAGGTGAATGTTCCCTAAGGGCGATTGGAATTACCAGATCAGATCAGCAGTAATTCATTTGCATGATTGGTTTCAGTGCGTCTGAACTCCCAGTTCTCTCTCTCTCTCTAACTAACTTTCGCCACAATTGCAAATTGTCTATAATATTACCATTTCTTCGAAGCAAATCAATTGTTTATATCACCAGATTTTTGTGAACTTTTGAGAATCATGAATCATGAGCAAATTGCCGATAAACTAATGAAACAAATAGCGGGAAAAGTAAATTTAAAATGTTGAGTAGGTAATAAATAAATTCCAAAAGCAAAAAGGAATCATAGGGTACGTGAAAGATTTTTTGGGTGTGGGGTTGTACCACCCCATAAATAACCACAGTTGGGAGCCGGGGGCGTCCATCAACGTATACCGCTCCCACGTCTGTCTGTCTGTCCGTAGTGGGTCGAAGTATATATACACATGAGAGAACAGTGTTGGCCCACGGAAATTAGTCATCGTGTGCATTATGAATGGTGGGCCCTTCCTCTTTTTTTTTTTTTTTTTGTTCGTCGCGATATCCCGTTTCAAAAAAGAAGGACCCGGGAAATAAGATATTTTCTTTGTTTTCAATTCTTTGATTTTGTTAAAATTGATGTTTGTTTTTATTACAGGTTCAAGCCACGGATCCTGATTGCGGTGTTAATTCGATGGTCAATTATACATTGGCGGCGAGTAAAATTGCGAGTGAACAGCTTCTCGTGCGCAGTGATACGGGAGAAATCTGTGTCAAGTCGCCACTCGACAGGGAGTCTGCTTCGTATTTGGAATTACCGGTCATTGCCACTGATAGAGGTCAGTATTTTTAAGCAACATCATCAAAAATCTAAAGTGTTTTATTTGTTGTTTCGTTAAATTTACGAGTAGTTGAATGAAAAATCTTCCATTAGCAAGTTCCGCAAATCGTGCGAACAATCCGCAATGCTATATTAGATAATTTTGACTCCAACTATCATGTTCAATCGGCAATTAGATATTATATAAATCAGCGAATATTCTTAATCGGCAATTTAATATTATGTAAATTTAGTTTAAGCCAACGTAGACAATTCGCGATGCAATATTAGGTATGTTAGGTGTAGCTAACATTCCCAATCTGCAATTCAATATTAGGTAACATAAGTGCAGCTGCTATTCTCATTCGCTAATTCAATACTAAACAGTTTCAGTTGAACCAATATTCCCAATCCGCGAAGCAACATTAGATGATTTAATTACATTTATTCTCAATTTGCAATTAAATATTAGCTAATTGTTATTAGCTAATTGTATTCCAGATATTATTTACAATTTCCAATACAATATTCTATTGTTCTCGTTCAGCTATAATTTCCCATCTAGAATTAAATACTAGCTAATTGATGTCCAGATATTAATTGCAATTCCCAATGCAATATTCGATTGTTTAGGTTCAGCTGTCATTAGCAATCGGCGATAAAATATTAGCTAACTGATGTCTAGCTATTACTCGCAATCCGCAAATTGACATTAGGTAATCTAATCCAACTGTCAATTCACAGTTGAACAATAAATATTTCAAGTTCAGCTAAGTTCTCCAATCCGGTTGCGATATTAGGTAATTTATTTTCACCAGTAGTTCAGAATCCGCGATGCAATTATTAAATCTTCTACCTTTAGCTGTAGTTCCCAATCTGGATGTAAATATTAGCTAATTGAAGACCAGAAATTATTGCAATCTGCAAATTGATATTAGGTATTGGTATTATTAATTATTATATTATTAATTAGGTATTATCAGGTAAATGCGTTTACGATCATCAATCCGCACTGCAATGTTCGGTACTTTATTTTCGCAATCATTTAAAATCTGCAATACTATTCAGATGAAATTGCAAATCAGCGATGTTAGATTTAAGTATGTCTTTAATTACCAATTCAAAAATTATTATTAGGTACTGCAAATGCCTTTAATTGTACCAATAGATAATTTACGTTCAGCAATAGTCCACAATCCGCAATTCAAATATTAGATCTTTTAGATACGGCTCTAATTCCCAATCCGCAATGAAGTATTAGGTAATTGGAGTTCGGAAATTATTGCAATCTGCAATTTGAAATTATTATATTATTATCAATTGTTATAATAATTTATTTACTATTATTTATAATTACTAATTCGCTATGCAATGTTAGGTAATATTTATGTTCAGCAATCAGCAATGCAACATTGAAACTGTTAGGTACCACTATCGTTCGTAATCCGCAACGAAATATTAGCTAATTGCAGTCTAGCTATTATTCGCAATTAGCAAATTGATAACTAGTCGTCCAGTTCGGACATCACTGTGAATGTTCCGTACAATAATAGAAACACCATGTTCAGCTAATTGCTGCAATCAGCTTTGGAATATTAGGTGATTTTTTTCAGCAATCCTTTAGAATCTGCAATACAATATTTGTTTGTTCGGGTCCAACTATTATTCTCAATCTGCAAGGCAGTGTTAGGTAACTCAAATTTAGTTCTTGTTGACAATTAGCAACGAAGTTTTCTAAACATTTCCAATCCGCGTTGCAGCAATCCCATTCATCATTCCAAATCCGCAATTAATAAATAGTTCAGGTTTAGGTAACATTTGCAATCTGCAATGGAATACTAAGTACTGTAATTACCCATGTAATTCTAAATCCGCAAGGGGATAAATAATGTTCTGATAACATTCCTAATCCCTAATGCAATGTTGGGTAATTTACCTATATCTTTATCTTATTTCTTATCTTTATATCTTATAAAGATATATCTTTATATCTTATCTTAAAAATTGTTAGTAACAATATTGCCGATTGCGAAAGATAAAAATTTTTCGCAATCGGCAATATTGTCACTAACAATTTTTCCTCCTCCGTTACCTTCTTTTTTTTCCTCTTTTTCCACCTTCTTTTCCTATACAATGCGAATGGAATAGAGTAGCGGAAATATTGAGTCGGGTAAGATAAAGAAGACTAAGAAGAAATACTTGTGTGAAGAGTTGAGAAAAGGTGGCTATCGCCAAGATATGATCTATAGTAGCTCTATAATAGGCTGTATGATTTATGTTACAAGTGTTGTGCGCCTATTTTCAAGGATTGTACACACTCCTGCCCATATGGGTAGGACAATGACTGAAGTCCATTGATCCATCCGTACACTAGAAAGCAGCCAATTTAAACTGTTTAGTGACCCGTAACTGCGGGCATTTCGCATAGGTCACATCCTTGACGCGTATAAACATTGCGGCTAAAATCTCTCACCTAACCACGAATTTCGAATCGTCACTATTTCTCTCTTTCTCCATAAATCAAAATAATATTTGAATATAGTAAAAAATTACTTTTTTCTTTCTGCTGCTTAAATTACACTAACAAGGGAAATTAAATTCCTTTTTTTTTCTCTCTCTCTCTCTCTCCATTTCACGAGAATCATGAATTCACATTATGCGTAGTCTGAGACATCATATTATGCATATGAGCATATAGTCGTTTCAACTCTATGTTTATGTTCCTGAAACGACATTCTGGTTTGGGTGTAGTGCATACTAAGTTGGTTTACTTAAAACCCATAATAGGAATAGCAAAATTTGCATCTTATTTTTAGAAAAATATTCTTTTAATCTTTAAGAACGAAAAATAACCTCTAGAAGGTAATTGTTTATATTGAACGTAATTGTGATATAATTATCATCAAGAAGCAACCGGAGAATCTTTTTGGGAAAATTAATGTTTTGTTTAAATTCTCATTTTTCATACGATAGAGTATACGGAAACATGAATATAGGCATTATTCGCAGGACGATGTGGCGTCGGCGCGGCGTATTAGTGATATTTATCGCGATGCGTTTGGTCAGCGTTCCCTCCGGCGTCCAGCAATGTCCATACAAAACACGTTAAGCGGCAACGACAGCTGAACATTATAAATCACATGGAAATTTTTTTCTCCCCCACATTTGGTGTTCATGTCATATCCGCCGATTGTAATCCCTATTCTAATGTTATAAGGAAACGATAACAATTTCCGATCGAACAATCGCCTCAGAGATATCGATAACGACCAATGATTATATGGATAATAATGCACAATTTTCAATTCAATGTTGGGAATAGTGAATCATAATCGCGCCACTAGAAGGTAAAAAAATTGGAAATAATTCTCTTCAAACTACCGAATTGAATAGAAATCGTCATTTCTACTCCTATTATAAAAATATTTACTATAAAAGACGTTTTATTAAAAATACATGTTTTATTAATCATTTTTTAATCATTTTTTAATCATTTTTAAATCATTTTTCTAAATCCTAAGAATTTGTCTGCATTTCGTCTGCAAGAAAACTTGCGAGTACATTTGAGGAAGGCTTAACTCAAGTGTTAATATTAAAGACAGTATGTAAAACGGGTAATCCGATGTTTAAACGGTTTTCATCCGTAATTCATAGTAATGTATGGACTCGACTGGCGGAGCTCGGAGCATAAGTTGATTTATGGGTACGTACGAGTGTCATTGAAGTCATGCGTCAGGGACCAACCTGAACCGGCCAACAGGATCGTCCCTCTGACTTTTTTTCTTTTTCGTTCCATCCTCCCAAGATAACACCAAAAGATATTTCTTACAGCATTACTTGTTCGAAATTATTTTTCTCCCCCGAATTCTTTTTTAACACTTTTCGAGATCAGTTTATGAAAATTCAAAATTGACTTCCAGTGAAACATAAATCTTCCATAGTTTAAAGTTTCTAGCGAATCTTGATCTACTTCTAAAATGCACGTTCCTCAATCTCATTGCTTGAACAAGAAGAAGATGCTGCGATAGTGGTCCGAAGAAATGTTTTTTCGTTTTGAATTATTGCGTCCGGAATATTACCCACCCAAAGTGTCTAGATAACAGAATGTCAGTAGGAGTTAGTAGGCTAAGATGATTGGCTATTTGAAAAAAAAGAATCGATTCTAAAACTCAAAAGTTATTTTTAATTAATTTGTTTCTGATTTCAGGTGGATTGAGTACGACGGCAATTGTACGGGTTCAAATAACGGACGTCAATGATAATAGGCCAATTTTTAATCCTAGAAATTATAACGTGACCTTGAAGAATACGGAGCCAATTAGTGGCGCAATTTTGAGATTATCGGCGACAGATCAAGATGCTGGTCTTTTTGGTCAAGTTGACTTCCGGATATCAGGTGGCAATGAAGCTGGAATCTTTCGGATAGACAGAAGCACTGGCGAGATTCATGTGGCACGACCGAGTCTTCTGGCGAGGTCGTCGGTGCATCAGTTGAACGTGACTGCAACAGATGCTGCGGGTCTTAAAAGTTCAACGGACGCCGAGGTTAGAATCACGGCGTCATCTTCTGTTCACAGATTAGCAATTTGCGAAAGGCCACGTTATACATTTATCGTTAAGGAAAATGTCGCTCAAAATTCCGTCGTTGGTACAATTAAGGACACTGGATCATCAACTGGTGAGTTTGAATACAATATAATTACGACAAGACTTTTAATCACAAGGATTTTAATGATTTCGTTTTCATTAAAAGTTTGCCTTCAAACGCCAAAGAATATTACCCTAACATTGATGATGATGATTGATGATAAACTTAATACATCCAGACTAACTTGTTTAGGTATTGGAAATACCTTCGCTCATCGCTATTTATAAACACAACATTTCGAATTCTGTTTTTGATGCGCCCATTTCCTGAAAACCGGACAACTATCTACAATTTCCATTTCTTCTTATCTCCGATCTGCAATGCAACTTTGCATTTAAACTCAATTAATATCTTGGACATGTAAATTTACAGGTGATCTTGATACATCATTGCGGCGTTAATGTTTTCTGAGTATATAGTAAATTCCTGCAAGGGAGTGATTAATAGATTTCTGAAAACTTGAATAAAAAGTAAAGACTGAAAAATAAAAAAACTGGATTCGAAAAAAAAGTTTGATGAAAAACTTTTTCTCAACAAACGTCTTGGGGATTTATCACTATATATGTTCACTTCCTATTTATTGGGAAGAGGTAATTTGACCACCAGTGAAGAACAGATCCAGGATCGATGACTCGATGATTACACGTAGGCGAGGGATAGAGGGAATCAGACACGTAGGAGGCGAATAATTTTTTTTTCTTATTCTTGCTTTAGGTTAACGTTAAGGGACTAGTGTTTATGTACAGTTATAAAGGAATGAAATACCCTTCTTGAAGATATTGAACGATTGATATGGAAAATAAAAGAATGTTTTAATTCAAAAGGCACAATTAATATTTACACTATTAAAAAACACTTTTTAAAAACACTTTCAACACTTTCAACACTTTTTAAAAACACTTTTAACACTTTTAAAAAAACACTATTTAAAGCTTGTAAACATTCTAAATGCGCATTTAAAATTGATCAGAATTTTCAATTTCTAGAAAGTTGGTTTAACAAAAAAAAAAAAAATACAACATCGCGAAACGTGAGATTTCCTGTGTGTGAAGATTTTTAGAATTTTTTTCAACATTACAATTTCAAATTACTCTCTCGAAGTCGCTGGGGATTAGAAACTGAGAGTTTGAGAAATATTTTACGTGAACGTTAGTTTCTTTTATTTTCACATCTCTATTTACATTTCAAGTACAAAACACTTTGGAAAATTATTCCACGCGACGCTTTCGTGTTAGCATAGTCGTGTCACGACTGAGTATATATAAACGATGCCAAGAATACATTTTATCGATCAGAACATTTATATTTAATTCTATCGACTTATTCTTTTGAGGAAAGATAAAAAATGTTCCCATGCAAATCGATATTGATGCGTATTTTTTTCTTGTCAAGAGTGTTATTATAACTTTAGCTTTACATTGCAAAGTGGATAACGTAATTTAGGGGATTTATCAAATTAACGTGGAAGGAAACTTGGAAGTGAACATGTAGATTATGTCAAGTCTGCCATTGGGTTAATATTTCCAATCTGCTTTGGAATATTAGGTATGTTTGTGTCCAGCAATCATTTACAATCTGCAATACAATTCAGGGATGTTAGATTTAGTTACATTTTTTAATTACCAATCTGCAGATTATTATTAAGGCCACAATTTGAATATTAGATCTTTTAGGTACAGCTCTAATTCCCAATCCGCAATGAAGTGTTAGCTAATTGCAGTTCAGGAATGATTGCAATCTGCAAATTGATAATTACCAATCCCTTTTGAAATATTAGGTAATTTATGTTCGGCAATCGTCCGCAATCAGCAATGCAACATTGAATCTGTTAGGTACCACTTTCATTCGTAATCCGCAAGGAAATATTAGCTAATTGTAGTCCAAATATTCTTTGCAATCCTCAAATTGATATTAGGTATTGTAAATATGCTAAAAATTCCAAACTGCAATGTAATATTAGACAGATTAGGTAGTGCCAATATTTGCAATCTGCAATGCAACATTAGATAATTTATGCCCATCTGTTATTCATGATTCGTAACGAACTTTTTGGTTCTCTAGTGCCACCCTTGATGAAAAGTTTCTCAATTTACTTCAACTATCATTCCCAATCCGCTAAATATTCTAAATCCGCTGATTATTAGCTAATTGTAGTCCAAATATTATTTGCAAACCTCAAATTAATATTAGGTGTTGTCAAAATGTTAAAAATTCCAATCTGCAATGTAATATTAGACAGATTAGGTCGTGCCAATATTTGCAATCTGCAATGCAACATTAGATAATTTAATGCCCATCTGTAATTCACGATTCCTAACGTACTTTTCGGTACTCTAGTGACATCCTTGATGGAAAATTTCCCAATTTACCTTCAACTATCATTTGCAATCAGCCGAACAATATTCGTCGGTTAATTTCAGCTATTTACTATTGAATCTTTTAGTGCAATTTGCTAATGTCCGATGCAAAATTTCATTAGAAGTGAAATTCTCTCTCATACTTGTGTTAATGTTTCGTTGGAGACACGATAGACACCAAACAGAGAGAAGCAAATTGCTTGCGAAAAAAATAAACAACCAAAAGTCACGAAGTGAGTTTAAGATGGGACTTTAAAAAGGAAAGAGAGAAGAAGTGTCGTTGGCTTGCTCTGGTGAAATCGCGTGTATAAGTTAAGAAACGTACATTGATATGCGACGAATTTGCATATGCGGGCCAAGCAGCAAACAATACGACCACCAGTATGGCACCCATGGTTTAAAGTACCGGCAATAGTGGAATCTATAACGCTGTTCATGGGACGGAGGGATACATTTGAACGTACTTTACAGGGTGTATCAGTTATTTGAGCGCAGGTCGTGACGTGGCCTATCTTGCATCGGATGTACCTCCAGTGTGGAAACACGGATACGTACCTCCATCCCCTTGGACCCTCCGTTCCGTCTCTCTCTCTCTCTTTCTCTCTTTTTCTTTCTTCATTTTTCTTCTTTTTTTCTTTTTTCCTCCTTTTTTCTTCTTTTTTTATTCTTTTCTTTTCTTCTTTTCACAACTATGCTTCTTTCTTAAAAACCACCTGTTTACAATAATTCTCTCTTTGTTTTGAAAGGAGGAAAAAAAAGCACCAACGACACATAAATTTGTAAGAGATTATAAGCAATCTTTTCTTTTTTTTCGTCGTTTCCACAATGAAGTCTGATCGATTTCGATAGTCCTTCATAAGTTACAATATTCATCAGATATCATTTTCTTAGAGACTGTCGCTGATGATGAAGAGGAAAAAAAGGCTTTTGAATATTTTCTGATACCTGATTGTATGAAAGTGATTGTATGAATTTTTCAGGTATTGTGATAAAAAAAAGGTTGTTTTCTTGGAAAGGAATTACGCAAATGTTGAGAAGCAAGGGGGAAGTTTGCTATCTTTCTTGAATCTTTGTTTACGTTCACTCGGAATGGTTGAGACAAATCCGAGTACGCTGTTGGAAAATTTGAAAGTTCAGTGAAAGCTTGATTATATTATGATTCGATTATTTTTTTTAAATGCAATGAAGGTGGATTTGAAATTGTCGATTTTTGTCTTCTCGCTTTCATTTTATTTACTTTGCAACATTCAACATTCTTTTCCCTCTCATCTTTTGTTATTTTTTTTTTTTTTTTTTTGAACCCCACCTCCTCACTTTATATGCTGTTAGTCTCAAAGTCAAGCAAAGCGGCGATATTTAAAGCGTATGCAAAGAGTGCACCAACAGAGGGTGGATGGTGAGGACGCGAGAGAGGAAATGGGATGAAGAGAAACAGAAATAAAAACAAAAAAAAAAACATACCGAACAATGGCGGCTTGCGTTCGGCTGCCCGGAATCCGACTCGCTACGATTTATGTGACCTCGACAACGACGGTCCTCTCCTTCTATCTCTTTTACTCTTCTATTCGATTCCTCGAGAGTTGAAGAATCTTCCCAAGACTCGATTTTTGTTTCTTCAATTTTAACCAAAATTGAAAGTATTCGATTGGGATTATTAAATAGGGAAAGGAATAAAAAAGAAGAAGAAGAGAATTTAAAAAAGGGAAAATTGTGGTGAATTGGGAAAGTTAATTCACAAGGATCTGATTATTCTTGTCTTGGTCGATTTGTTGAATAAAGTCATGTTTTTAGAAATTAAAGGAATATTCCAACATTTCATTCTCGGTAGTTTCTATTCACTAATCAAGATACGTACATCGATGACCTTTCATTGCAATTTACTCACTTGGATCAAAAATAAGTTTTTCAAACTGCGTTAAAAGGGGTTTTAATCTCTCATTGTAATCTCGGGAGAACTTTGACTTTCCCGAGTGTTTAATAGTCTAATAGAAACGCTTTATCGTCGATTTAAATCCCTTGTCATTTGCCTTCAATCCATAAATTTTCCAGCTAGACACCAGAAGCGAGCAATATTTTCAAATTGCTCAACAATTTCACCTTTCATGCCTCCTAAATATTCACTCTCCGAATATCACTTCAATAATATCATTTTAAAAATCATTTCCAACATCATTTCAAAAATCATTTAGAAAATCATATCAAAAATCAGTTCAGAAATCATTTCATTTATTGATTTCAGAAATCATTTCATTTATTGATTTCAGAAATCATTTCATTTATTGATTTCAGAAATCATTTCATTTATTGATTTCAGAAATCATTTCATTTATTAATTTCAGAAATCAATTCATTTATCAATTTCTGGATGAAAATTTAAAACAAAAACTTTATAAATCCCTTTTTTCTGAGTGTTTTTCTTTATTTTTTTCGCGGAATAAAAAAAATAAGTTCCTCTGTACCCACGCTAAATGGTCGACGCAGTCATCGCGCGCCGACTTAAAGTTATCCGCATGTGGTGGTAAAACGCCAAGGTAGAAACGACAAGACAATGGCCGGCGACAATAAGGCCGGATCTCGGTGAAAAATAATTTCAACGAAACAAAAAAAAGAAATAAAAATTTATGCTTGTTGGAAGCCTACCATAGACAACGAAACTAAAAGGGCACACACTACCAACCGAGGTCTGAATTCTTCTTAAGTACAAACACGATTGTGTAAATACCCGACAACCTTCATCATTTTCATGCGGCTAATTCCCATAGTTCCTTTCATTTAATATTAAATAACTTTTATTTTTAAAAAATCGAATTTCAAGAAGAATTTTTTTTTTTCAATAGAAAAGATGTTTGTGATTCTGATATATGCTATTACACCCATTCTTATCCACATTACAGTTGTTGTTGTTGGCGCAGCTTCTGACTAGAAAGATATATACATTTCCTTGTATTCATACGTCATGTTCACCAAGAGACATGTACTCCGATTTAACTGGGAGGATCGTTAGTTGGCAAAAGTCTCGAAATTACATTCATAGCGAATATAATAAACTACTCTACATTCCTTTTTCGAATCTTTTGCGAAAACACACACACAAGCCCCCTTAGAGTGAATTTGAAAAAATTGACAGACAACTTTTCTATACACGCACATATGAATGTGAAGGGAATGGAGATTTATTTATTCCCTTTGAAGGAAATTTTTATGTCTCTGATTTATTTACAAAGCCTCGAGCTAGGGAAACTGATGCTTAGAAAAAATTATTTGTTCTTTATTTTACTTTTTTAAAAATACAACTCTCGTCGAAATTGGCAAGTGTCAGTTTTTTTAGGTTTCATTTCAACCGACCAGTGGCTTTTAGACATGTTTTTTTGCAGAAAATATTCAACGTCATTTAATGAAATCAAAACAAAAATAAAAATAAGAATCAAAACAAAAATAATGATAAGAATCAAAACAAAAATAAAGATAAGAATCAAAACAAAAATAAAGATAAAAATCAAAACAAAAATAAAGATAAGAATCAAAACAAAAATAAGGATAAGAATCAAAACAAAAATAAAGATAAGAATCAAAACAAACATAAAGATAAGAATCAAAACAAAAATAAACATAAGAATCAAAACAAAAATAAAGATAAAAATCAAAACAAAAATAAAAAGAAGAATCAAAACAAAAATAAGGATAAGAATCAAAACAAAAATATAGATAAGAATCGAAACAAAAATAAAGATAAGAATCAAAACAAACATAAAGATAAGAATCAAAACAAAAATAAACATAAGAATCAAAACAAAAATAAAGATAAAAATCAAAACAAAAATAAAAAGAAGAATCAAAACAAAAATAAGGATAAGAATCAAAACAAAAATATAGATAAGAATCGAAACAAAAATAAAGATAAGAATCAAAACAAAAATAAAGATAAAAATCAAAACAAAAATAAAAAGAAGAATCAAAACAAAAATAAGAATAAGAATCAAAACAAAAATAAAGATAAGAAGCAAAACAAAAATAACAGGGCTCGGATCGTCTTTAAGACTCAAAAAAAGTCGCTTCAGTCGCATAAATACACAACAAAAGTCACGGAAAGTCGCATAAAATTACCGAAAAAGTCGGAAAAAAGTCGAATGAAATTTTAGGAAAAAAAAACACCAAAAAGGAAACACGAAATTGTTAAAATTGAAAAAAATATCACATTTCTCGCCAACACATAAATAAACATCAAACAATCTGGAATAATATTTAATAAAAATTTAATAAAATGAATGGCAAACTTTCAATTATGTATTTTTAACATATTTTTAAAAAATCTGTTAAAAATTTCAATTATTTTTATAAATAATAAAATTCTTTTCCCAAATTCAATTATTTTTAAAAAATGTAATAAAATTCCTGTCATAATTTCAATTATCTTTATAAATAATAAAATTCTTCTCTAAAAATTCATTTATTTTCAAAAATAATGAAATTCTTTGCAAAAATTCAATTATATTCAAAAATTTTTTTTAAAAATCTCGTCAAAATTTTATAAATAATAAAATTCATCATGAAAATTTAATTATTATTTGTAATTATCTTTATAAATAATAAAATTCATCCTAGAAATTTATTTATTTTCAAAATTAATAACATTCTTCGCAGAAATTCAATTATTTTCAAAAATTTTTTTAAATTTCTCATGAAAATTATTATTATCTTCATAAATAGTAAAATTCATCATGATATATTAATGGTTTTCAAAGGTTCAGATAAAATTCTTTGCAAAATTCATATATTTTCAAAAATAAGAAAATTCTTCGCAGAAATTCAATTATTTTCAAAAAATTTTTTTTTTAAATTCTCAAAATTTCAATTATTTTTATAAATATCGTAATTCTCCTTCAATATTCAATTACTTTTAAACATTTTTAAAAAAATCTGTTCAAAAATTCAATTATCTTTATAAATAATAAAACTCATCCTAGAAATTCATTTATTTTTAAAAGTAATAAAATTTATCATGGAAATTTAATTATTTTCAATAGTTCTGATAAAATTCTTTGACAAATTCGATTATCTTAAAAAATAAGAAAATTCATCGCAGAAATTCAATTATTTTCAATTTTTTTTAAATTCTCCCCACAATTTCAACTATTTTGAAAAATATCAAAATTCTTCTTCAAAATTTTATTACTTTTAAACATTTTTAAAAAAAATTTGTTCAAAAATTCAATTATCTTTAAAAATAATAAATTTCTTCTCTATATTTCAATTACTTGCAAAGGATTTTTATAAAGTTATTGTCAAAATTTTAATTATCTTTATAAATAAAAAATTAATCCTAGAAATTCAATTATTTTCAAAAAATTTTTTAATTTCTCGTCAAAATTATCATTATCTTTATAAATATAAAAAAATTCATCATGAAAATTTAATTACTTTTAAAAGTTCAGATAAAATTCTTTGCCAAATTCAATTATCTTAAAAAATAAGAAAATTCATCGCAGAAATTCAAATATTTTCAAATTCTTTTAAATTCTCCCCACAATTTCAACTATTTTTAAAAATATCAAAATTCTACTTCAAAATTCTATTACTTTTAAACATTTAAAAAAAAATCTGTTTAAAAATCAATTATCTTTATAAATAATAAAATTCTTTTCTATAATTCAATTATTTAAGAATTTAAAAAAGAAGTTATTGATTTTTTTTGAAAAATTTGAAAGAAATCTGTAAATAAACTTAACAGAACATTTTTTTTGACTAAAACTTTTTCCTTTAATTTTAATTTTCTGAAAATTTTAAAAATTTCAGTCGCATTTTACTAAACAAAATCTCGAAAAAGTCAATTAGTCGGATCTTTTCACAAAAAAGAGGAAAAAATCACATTTTCTTAGAAAAGTCGAAAAAAGTCGAAAAAATAGAAAATTACAAGGAAAATTCGCCATTACTTATAAGACATTAGCAATAACAGAGTTGAGCTATCAGATTCAAGTAAAGAAGACTAATCCGTCACTTGTCCTAGAATTGAAGACGTTATCACTGAATTGAATCGACCGTTAATGTCCTGAAAGCGAAGGATATGTCACGACACGTCAATATAACATTAAACACAGTGATTGAAGATCTGATCGAGAAATGAAAAAATGAAAAAAATATATATATATAAACACACAGATGGCAAAAATGAAAAAAAATCTCTATATACCGAACTAGAGAATGAATCGAAAAAGAAATATTGAAGAAGCAATAAAAAAAAATATCAGAGAATCGAAGAAATAGAAATAAGGAAAAAGGGTTGAATACAAGAGAGAGGCAAAGAGAGAGAAAGAGAGAGAGTGAGAGGGGGGAAGGGAGAGAGAAGAACAAGCAAGACCCCCGTCAGCGACAGCGTGCCTTTCCCGCGGTATCGCTTCTTCATCGCATTCGTCGCGTCGTTCGACCTGCGGCTAATCATCATTATTTAATTACGAGATTGTTTTTATTCACCTAAAGGTATATATATATATCGCCTCCCGCGTATACGAAAACCAACTTTCAATTTACGTATACGAAATTAATTCTTAATTCTTAATTAAAAACAGCCGAATTCTTAATTGAATATCATTAAAAGTGAAATACTTTTTCAAAAATTTATTATTTATTCAATGTCCGTTTTTAAATTTATTCAATAATGTCGAATAATATTTTAATGAACATTATTTATATCGCTTTAATCAGCTTTTCAAGAGAATTTAGTCGATTTTAAATTTCCATGTCCGGCCATATTGGTTCCGCCATTTTGATTTTTTAAATTCTCACCCCGTTGTTGTAATTACCGACCTCGAAAACCCCCGAGTAGTGAATTTTTAAGCAAATTTACTCGATTTTCCATTTGTCCGCCATATTGTATCCACCATTTTGAATTTTGAAAATCTGACGTTGGATTTGTAATTAGATCGAAAAAAAATCTCTTGGTGTCGAATTTTAAAACAATAATATTGATTTTTAACTATTTTGGACAATATGCGGTCATATTGTTTCCGCCATTTTGAATTTTGAAATTTTTACTTGAGATTCGTTATTTAGCAGTAATTCAGGTTCGAAAACCTCTCAACAATGTGTTTATGTTTCCTAGTGACTATTAACGTTCGCCAACCGGTGATATCGTAATCGACAATGGATTACCACCCCGCAACGCAAACTTCCTACACTCGTTTAAAGGAAATCATCCGTTACGAGTTAATTAGTAAAATAAGAAAACATCTCACTGTTTGAATCCGTTTTTTTTTGTTTCAAAATAGGCCCTAATTTAACCTTAATTTTTATCTTCGCATTCCTTTCTTCGTAAATAATATAAGAAAAATAACTAAGTTCATCATTAATTATGTAAATTTTCATTTTCTAATTAAATAAACGATATTCCTCATCCTTTTAAGAAAGAGGAGAGAAAATGAATTTAAAGAAATAAGTTTTAAAAAATAAATTTAAAAAAATACATTTTTAAAATAAATTTTAAAAAATACATTTTTAAAATAAATTTTAAAATCAAATTTTAAAAATAAATTTTAAAAATAAATTTTAAAAACAAATTTAAAAAATAAATTTTAGAAACAAATTTAAAAAATAAATTTTAGAAATAAATTTTAGAAATAAATTTTAAAAAATGAATTTTAAAAAATAAATTTTAGAAATAAATTTTCATAGCGATATTTTCTTTGCAATATTGACAATTTCCATTGGTTGCTAATATCTTCTGCATATCCACGCGAGTTTCAATTAAATTGGCATTGAAACAAAACCAGTTTAGAAACCAGGTTTTCTCATCAAATAACCAGTAGCTATATTTGATGAGACAAACTCCTCCGATCGTTTCTAGATTCTCTTTGGCTAAATAAATACCATCTTCTATCTTTTTTCTCATTGCAAATAGACACTTAGCGAGACGAATTACCTGAACTGATTAGAAGTCATGACGATAAATGTATGGAGATAAGGTTTTTCATGAAAAAAAATAAACATTCCCATGATATTATGATTTTCAGTAAGTGCTCAACTTACCTAATGAATACACTTTATCGAAACCAGAAGTCGATATTTATTTATTTCTTTTTCTTTTCTATTGAGGTATTTTATAAATAAATTATTATCAGAGTGAGAATAGGTGGATACAGTGGAGGCGGATGGCGCGTTCACAGAGAGAGAGAGAGAGAGGCGCTTAAAGGAAGAAAAAAGAAAGACATTAGAAATCGGGATGCTGCGACTGTATAACGTCTGAACACACGGTGGGAGCGCAAGTGAGTCGTGCCCATGAAGGGATCTCGAGTGGGGGGGTTGGTATATAGGAGTCAAGGGAAGAAGACCACGCACGAGAAAACGGGAGTCAAGGAACTAGAAATGAATTCCACCTGTGTGAGATAGAGAAGGTAGAAAGAAGAAGCAGAGGAGAGCAAATCAACAGAGACACTGGAGGAGACAAAAAATATCTTCAAGAATATTCCTCTCAAACTCGAGGCAGGAAAAAAATCCCTTTTTCCGAAAAGAATTAATTTTCCAAGTTGTCTAAAATTAAGACACAATTTTTTACTCAATTTCTCATCTAAATTACAAACTTTACAGGTTTCGCACTCTTCTACTAAAAGCTACTATTTGCTACATTTTTTAAACCAAGCTACTTTTTGGCTACTTTTTTGAGCCTAATGCTACTAAAAGCTACTTTTCTGAACAAATAGTCAAATTT
This sequence comes from Leptopilina drosophilae, assembly GCA_032873175.1. Lineage (NCBI taxonomy): Eukaryota > Metazoa > Arthropoda > Insecta > Hymenoptera > Figitidae > Leptopilina > Leptopilina drosophilae. The sequence goes on from CM065483.1 coordinate 6,561,318, forward strand.
AGATTTTTAGTTTTTACATTTCCATTTAAAGACAGTGTTAAAAACTAAAATCGTTAATGAAAATCGACCGCCGATAAGATAAGAGGAAATAATTTTACCGATATTTACTCTATCGATAGTGACTGATTGTAAATTGTGTTTAATCTTTAAATTCCCCGTTTTTCCCGGGCTTTGTCCAAATTTTTACCGCTTTTATTTTCTCATCAAATTTTAATTTACTTCATTTCGAACATAAATCTACAATTTGGAAAATAATTGAATTAAACAAAGAATTTTTTCAATTTTTCAAAAAACATCTTGTCTCTTCATAATTATAAGGGAAAATTTGATTAATTCAATTTTATTAAAATATTAAACAAAATTTATTAAAATTTATTGATACTAATTGAATTTCTGCAAAGAATTTTACTATTTAGAAAAGTAATTGAATCCTTCCAATGAATTTTATTACATATTTATGAAAATAATTAAATGTTTGCGAAGAATTTTATTAAAATTTTTGAAAACAATTGAATTGCAGAGAACAATTTAATTATTTATAAAGATTATTAAAATTTCGTAGAATTTAAAAAAATATTTAAACATAATTAAATTTCTGCGGAGAATTTTATTACTTTTGAAAATAATTGAATTTTTTTTTTAAATTTTATGGAAATTTATGAAAATAATTGAATTATTGTGAAGAAATTATGAAACGAATGAAATTATACCAAAAAAAGATATGAAAAGCAAAGTTTTTTACAGAACTTACCAGAAAATATAAAACGAATGAAACAATGTGACAAAAGTTTCGAACGTTCAAATTAACGAAAAGATTTTTACTTTAAGTGTTTTTGAAAATAACTATCGAAAAAAGAAAAATAATTGAAATTGAACAATATTTAGTTTAGAATTAGTTTCTTATAATCTAAAAAATATTTTTTTTTGTGAAAAAGTACAAATCAGAAGAAGTAAAAAAAAATATTGTCGTTCATTTGAACGTTCAAAACTTTAGGATAATTGAAATCAAAACAAAAATAAAGATAAGAAAAGCGAATTGAATCCTTCCAATGAATGTTATTACATATTTATGAAAATAATTAAATGTTTACGAAGAATTTTATTAAAATTTTTCAAAATAATGGAATTGTAAAAAACAATTTAGTTATTTATGAAGATAATTGCTATTTCGGAGAATTTCAAATAAATTTTAAAAAATAATTGAATTTCTGCAGAGAACTTTAACACTTTTGAAAATAAATTGAATTGATTTTTTTTAATTTTATGGAAATTTATGAAAACAATTATTGAATTCTTGTGAAGAATATTTTTCAAAAATAACATTCAAACGAATTTAGTAAATCGGAAAAATTTTGCTATTTATAAAAATAATTGAAATATTTAAATTCTTTAGACAAAATTTAATCAAATTTTTAAAAAATAATTGCATTTTTCGACGAATTTGATTAAAATCGTATTAAACATAATTCCACTTCTGTAATGAGTTTTATTATTTATGAAAGTAATTGAATTATTGCCAGGATTTTATAAAAAAAGGTTCAAATAATTGATTTTTTAAAAAACAATTTTAAATAAACTATTTTTAATAATTCAATTTCTATGAAATTTTCATTCTTTTAGAAAATAATTTTGGTATTTATGAAAGTAATTGAATTATTGCGAGGATTTTATAAAAAAAGGTTCAAATAATTGATTTATTTAAAAAAAAATTTTAAATAAACTATTTTTAATAATTTAATTCCTATAAAATTTTCATTCTTTTAGAAAATAATTGAATATTTGCGTAGAATTTTGTCAAAATTGTTTTTAAATATAATTGAATACTTTTTGGAAATTTTATTAAAATAGTAGACATACAAATTATTGAATTAAGAAAAATTTTTAAAAATTATTGAGTTTTTGTGGTGAATATAAATGAATTTTTGTTATTTTTAGAAATAATTGAACTTTTACAATGAATTTTAATTAAATTCCCAAAAGTAATTTAATTTTGTCGAAATTTTACTATTTAAGAAAATAATTGAATGTGTTGCGAATAAATTTTAAAAAATAAAATTATAATTATACGATGACTAACTTTCATCGATTATTTAGAAAAATTTAAATAAAATTTTTTAAAAGAAGTAGATTTTTTTCAATAGAATGTACAGAAATTTCAATTACAATAAAAATTTTCAATTTTTTGTTTATAAAAACTCAATTATCTTGAAATGACAGAATTAAAAAATCTTATTTTCCAAAATCTGAAAAAAACTGCAAAAATTTAATTTTATTAAAAAAATTTGAAGTGTGTTTTTTTTAAATTAACTAATAAAACTTTTAACTATTAATCTTTGCACTAAGAAACGTGAGTACATTAGAATGTGACTCATAAAATTTAATTATTTATCAATTATTAAATTAAAATACTTTAAAAATTCGATTTTATAAAAGTTTTTAACGAAATTCTTTAATTCTTTTTTTTGTCACCGTGGCTACTATTTTCTACTTTTTTTTTGTCATCAATGCTACTTTTTCCTACTTTTATTAAACTCAATGGAGTGCGAAGCCTGACTTTCCTATTGAGGACTGAAAATAAATATAAAAATGGAATCTAGTGAACCCTCTGGATCTTCCGATTAATTTCCGTTTGAAAATATTCGAAAGTCTAAGAAGTAAACCGCTACTATTGCAATTTACAATCAAGCAATTTTACAGAAAAAAAATACTTCAAACTCGATCCTTAGAAATAATTATAATTCGCAATTGATTTATTAATTATTTATTTAACCAAGAAGGCAAACGAGTTTTGAGTGGAACTCAAAAAGGAATTAAATTCCAATAATCGAGAGAGAGGTGCTTTTTCAAAAAGTATTTCTCGATCGGAATTCCTCTACTTGTCGGTGTGTGTATCTCTATCGAGTGTAGCATTTGAATCGATCCTCTCTTTTCGCTGAAGCCGCTTCCTGCAAAACAGAGATTGTTTTTAGGTCTAGAAGGGGAATCGAAGAGTTTGCCTCCAATACGCGAGAGCTCATCGCTAAAAGGAAACGTATAGTATTTGCTTGTAAGGTGTACAAGGACGAAAGGGTGCTCATTACTAATTCTCACTATCTCTTTGGCTCACTCATTCTCTCTATTGGCTCTCTCTTTCTCGGATTCTCATTCGATAAAAAGTCGCTCTTAATTCGCATCACGGGATGCTGTTCGCTTCTACTTCTCGTGGTGGTGCTGCAAAACGTTCGTCGTCGTCTCAACTAAAAGGACCCTTTGAAACGATTCCTCCCAAGAAGAGAATCGAACTTTTGCGCCGTGGCAAAATGTAGAAAATGAAAAAGAAGAAGAGAGAGAGAGAGAGAGAAGAAGAATATACGGCAGTATCAGGTGGACAATTTTTCGAATTAATCGAATTTGCAAGCGATTTGTCTTCGTTACACCCACCCAGGTAAGCCACAGCGGGGAATCAGGAAAAGGAACAACGACGACGACGAATTGACTTTTTTTCCCCGCAGGAGAACACCACGAGTTTCTAATTTCTTGTTAGAAAATATAGAATCGATCAGCTGTTTGGAAAACAATCGCCATTTTCGCGCATGCGCGGCAATATAGTGGAATATGCGCGGCTCTATGTGGAAGAAAATAATTATAACCACATTTCATCCCGAAAGAAAGTATTCTCACCAGAGTAAATTTTATGATCCGTTCCTCACGAATAGTTGTGTCCCCGCTTTAGCAATGCATCGCGATTGTAATTTATTTGCTCGATAAATACTCAGCGAATCCTTTCTCGCAACCGGTAATTCCCCGAGTAATGAGTTGTGTGACCAGGCGCACATTGAAAATTTTACAACCGCAAAGAGAAATCGTATTCTAAAAACTTCTTCTTCTTCTTCTTCTTCTTTTTGGTTGGGGGCAAGAAATCAAAGCTCTTTATTTATTAAACTGTTTATCATTCACATAATGGATGAAACATTTTTATTTCAACATTTTATTTTCACAGGGAAAAGAGTTATGGAATTATGAAATATATCGAAAGGAAATTATGCTTTTTGAAGAAAAAGGGGAGGAAAATTGTGAAATGGATATAGAATCAGTATAGAAATCGAAGGGGGAGAGCGGAAAAAATAAGATTCAACGTTATTACGATATACATATCATGTAGTGAGTGGTTGAGCTCTGAAGTACGTGAGGTGCCTGAACTCGTACTCGTACTTCTTGTACGATGCCGCATTTATACACTTAGAATGGCATATAAACTTACTGCAGGTCGGTATGCATGGGTGTAGCAATAGAGGTTTATAAATTATGCTATTCACGTAGTCGAAACTTTAATTCTCCGTCGATTTCATTCGAGCGTAAATCGACAATCCATCAAATTCTGGAGCTTTTCTCAAAAAATTGGTGTTTGGAGCCAAATTTTTGAATTTTAGCAGGTCCCCCAACATGCTGATTCTTAAAAGTTATAAAATCGACAAAAAACTATAAACTTCCCTCCCTCAAGGCATTCGAATATTTATTCTAAGAACTTCTGGACATCATCAACATCCGTTTGTTATTAGGGCTGTGAACCTAATTTTCAATTAATTCCACAGAAAAAAATTGAAAATCGGTTCGCAGTCCTAACATCAAAGGATGTTGTCTGCAAAATCCGTTGCCGTTAGGACTGTGAACCTAATTCAGAAACAATTACCAAAAACGGATCTTACGGACAACATCCTTTGGTTTTAGGACCTAATTTTCAACCGTCGAAGATAAAGATACATTTTTTAATTCTTAAAGATAGATTTTTTAATTCTGTAACTAAAAAATAATGCAGACAACACTGGAAAATATTCAAGAGCACTCGAAAGTGCTTCACCGAGTTGAAATCATAAATCGAAGAAAGAAGTGGAATCGCAGAAATGGTGCGATTCAGGTTCTCCTAAATATAGCTTATGAACCTTGAAGTTGTAAATCAAGTCGGGAATGTTCGATCCTTTGCTCCATTACAAATTAGTCTCTTCGCATCTAATTAGTCGAATTAACGCGATACAAGACCCACAAGGTCACTTGAATTTTACACCCTTTTTATTAATTCCCCTCGAATTCACTCTTTCTTAATTCAAAATCAAGCAGAATATTAATCATAATTAAATCATCATCAATTTTACAATTTTCTTTCCATCCTAAAAGTTTCAACAAACATTTTTTCTTTCCCTTTGCGCAAATTTTTGTACTAATCCTGCTTTTTTTTCCCCGCTTTTTTTTACAGGAGGCGAAAGATCGATAAGATTTTATCTAGTCAGTGAGGAAATGGATTTCTCCATTGATCCAAACTCGGGTATTGTGAGGACAAGACAACTTCTGGATAGAGAGACTCGAGATAAATATATCCTGAGCATCGAGGCACGAGATGGACTCACCGTTGGTTACTGTCAGGTGAGTGAATACTGTGGTAATAATAACTAACGATTATCGCACCAAGAATATATCTTTTGCCTTTTTAATATCCTTATAGGTATACATATAAATAAATAGCGCAAGTGTGTACGCCCTTTTTGTTTTGCAAAGCACAATTTACCATCGAGCTAAACCTACAATTTTCAAATAATGACTTCACAAAGTAGAATATTCTTTTTCGAAACGATCTTTTCAATGCATGTAATTTAAAGATCATGATAGTTTGCAAAAAAGCACGATTGTTTCCAGGGTAATTAATTTATCAACATTAGAGTGTCATGAAGTTTCGGAAAATCTGTTAATCTTGGATTAGCTTCACGTTGGCGGTAAAATAAGGGAATTAAAAAACAAACTCTTGCGTAATGGAATATTGAATATGTTTAATTAACAATGAATGATTAATAGTATTTTGTTTACTATTATCTTGAATAAATTCTCAGTCTGCAAAACAGTAGTCGGCGCAGTCTCTTTGATGTACAATTTCCACAAGTTTTCATGTTCACTGTTTGACATTCAATGGAAGCATTTGTTTTTCCTTGATAACCAAAAAAGTTGCATAATTGGAATTTGATGAGATGCAATATAAATTCCCATGAAGAAATCGTTTTATATGTTTTAATTTTTCCAGATTGAGCTGACAGTGGAGGATGTGAACGATAATCCACCATCGTTTCCAACAAGCACGGTACGAATATCCGTTCCGGAATCTCATCCATTACATACGCCGTTGTATGTTGCGCATGCATGGGATCCGGACTTGACACCAACGTCACCAATTCGTTACATCTTGGCGCAAAACAGCAACGATCTCTTTGGTATTGATGCTCGACTTGGTGAATTGTATCTCGCTCGTAGATTGGATTACGAGACCCAGCAGAGGCACAGTCTCTTGATAAGTGCTCTCGATGGCGCTGGTCTCTCGGCGAATCTCAGTCTCAGTGTCGAGGTGCAGGATGTGAATGACAACCCCCCAGTGTTCGAGAGGAACGAGTATCACGTTGAAGTTCCCGAAGGCGCCAGACTCGATTCACAGGTGAGAAAAATCTTCATTACACGCCCGTCACTAAAAGCATTTATTTAGAGTCATACACGAATTCATCTTTAGGTTGCTGCGAAAAAATTGTCTCATTCTAATTCCAATTTTGATCAGGGTTAGAATTCAAAATTGTGGAATTAGAATGAAATTAGAGTCACCTAAAGGACTTCTAGGGAAATTGGGTTTCCTCAATTAGACACAAGGACGTTGATTTAGCGTAAAATTGCCAAATCAATTTTCGATTGTTAAAAAGAAGCGAATAATGAAAAGGGGGGGAGACTTGAGTTATAAACGTAACCCTTCACCCGTAATGGTGTACAGTTAAGCACATGATTGCCATCTTCCACGTCACATTGCCTCTCATTGTCGGCCTCTGGATTTCTCACCTCTTGCGGATCCCACCTCTTCTTTTTCCATCTCCATCAATCATCCTTGACTCCTGCGAATGAAACCTCATTTGGTGAGAAAGGCAACAGTGGACAATAACCAAGATCATGTAATTTCATCCCTTTGTCTTCGTCTATTTTCTACCCTTTCTCACGCTCCTTGCAATTAATTTTTATTTTCCTCACTAGAAAATATCCCCTCAGCTCAATGAAATTCTTCCTGATTCGTTTCTTAAACGTTTCGTCATTGTAATTGTTTTGTTTCCTGACAATTGTCTGGAATTCGGATGCTATTAGATTCTTTGCTTTGTAGGTTATGTACATTTAAAGGATTTACTTTCAAAATATTTACGTACAAGAAATAAAAATTCATACGAACTATCATAATTACCTGATTGTACAAGTGAAAATGATTGTTAATTCAACAAAACATTGTTAAAATCTATTAGTTTGATAACGATTCACTTGGATAAAGAATTACAAATTTCTATGGTTGTAAATTCCACTCTTGTCACCTGTAAGTGAAGGTTAGTCTACTTCTAACTAAAGTCGGTAAAGTAGATATTCCCAATCGCGGTTTTTTTTTAAATTCCTCCTCTTTTCAACCTTCTCTTTTCTCTAATTCCAGATTCTACAAGTAACAGCCGTGGATCTCGACACCGGAAACAATGCACGATTGAGTTATCGTCTACAGGGTTCGTCAACATTTCGAATAAGTTCAAATATGGGATGGATATTTCTCGCCCAGAATCTCGATCGTGAAACAACGGATCGTTATGCGCTGACTGTTCTTGCGACTGACAATGGTTCACCAGCAGCGACCGCCAGTGCATCGGTGTTAATAACAATTCTCGACGACAATGACAATGAACCGAGATTTGAAAAGGAATTCTACAGTTTTGAATTGTTGGAGAATTTACCGTCCGGTACATTAGTGGGTTCGGTAACGGCTTCTGATCCAGATCTTGGCAAAAACGCCCTCCTCAGATATGCAGTGGTCCAAGCTAATAGCAGTTTCACCGTTGATCCCGATACTGGTGAGTTTAATTATTATTTTCCCTCAGGAGAAAACTTAAAGCAAAAGATTTAATTTATGAATTTAAAACGGTTGTTTTTCGCCTTTGAAGTATATTCCTAAGATAAGAAATGATAGAGTGTCATTTCCTTTTTCGTTCACATGTCGAGGGGAATTATTGGCTTTGAAAGAAGCGTCAAACACGAACGTCTTTAAAGAGGATCTTGAAGGAGAGAATACCTTAAATATAGAATACCATGATTGACCCGCAGAGTTGTGCGCTCTTGAAAATTCCTCCTTTTTCAAACGAACGATTCGATGCATGAAAGTCTTTTATTTCCGTTTTTTTATCAATTCTTCATTCTTCAAGGACGACGTTTTTCAAATATTAGAGTTGAGTTACATGAGAAGTGCATTAGCAATGGTAGCTAATGCTATTTCTCAATAATTCCTTTTTTTTCTCGTTCGCCTATTTATGGAAATGGTACAATATTGAAAATTGCCGGGAGAATTTATTATAGTCTATTTAAATACCTCCATAATTGGAAAATAGATGGGTGTGGATGATTGGAAAATAATGCAAGTGACACGCAAATTTGTTTTGAAAGGATATATTTAACGGTATTTGGGATATCTTTGTATTGTTTTTTTTTCTCCTCTCTCTCTAGAAACCTTAATTATCTGTTAATGAGATAACTGCTTTGCACCGGTGGAAAAGAAAGGAGACACGCTGTGCTTTCTTTCTTCCATCGATCTCGTAATTACATGAGGCTCGTTTCACGGCCGTGTTCGCCATAACACTTTAGACATGATTACAATATCCATGTAACGAGGTGCAGTTTCATTAGAATAAGAAGAAATTAGATGACTAATCACATGAGGGGAAAATTCCTCTCGTAATGTCGTAATTCTGAGAGACAGAATTTCTTTGTTTAAAATCAGATAAGTCTTGAATTTTTTTTTCTCATTTAAAATAGGTGAAGTGACAACTCGTGAGCCATTGGATCGTGAATCGAAAGGTGTTCACGAATTGGTTTTGGAAGCACGTGATCAGGGAACACCGTCGAGGGCAGCGCGTGTACCATTGAAAGTCACTGTTCTCGATGTGAATGACAATTCACCGGAGATTGTTGATCCTCAAGGTGATGTTGTGAGCGTACGGGAGGAGCAACCATCCGGAACTGAAGTAGCTAGGGTACGAGCATTGGATTCCGATCTTGGAGAAAATGCCTCAGTTACTTATACAATTCTTAAAGGTATGTTTTTTTACCCTATCGTTTCTGTAATCTGAAAACTATTTTCAAAAAAAAAAAAAAGATAAAATGAAACACTTCGCAGAGAGGTAAAATTAGAATCTTGTTTTAAAATTACAGATCGCGACTCGGATGGCTACAATGTCTTCACCATTGATCCTATCACTGGAATGATCAGAACGAAAGCAGTTCTCGATCACGAGGAGCGTAACGTTTATCGATTGTCGGTGAGAGCAAGCGACGCCGGGCGTCCACCCCGTCACAGTGTACGAGCACTTCGAGTCGAAGTTCTTGCCTTGGCCGATAATCGACCGACATTTACGAGCAGCAGTCTAACATTCAACGTGAGTAATTTGGCAAACACTAATTAATTATTTAATAAAATTATTATACATCTACTTCGTCCAATTAATTCCTATAAAACTTGTTGAATTGCTTCTCCTGAAACTAGAACCAAATTGCCTAATTACTTCCCTCAAGGACTCGTAAAACTTGATAGCATGATAGGGTCATTAAAATAATAGGGTTTCTTTAGGGTTATAAAACGAATCAAAAGCATCAGACCCACGTCTACTTTGTAGTTTAGACAACAACATAAAACAATTACCGAAACATTTCAGGTAAGGGAGGATGCAACAATTGGAAGTGCCGTTGGTTCCGTCTCCGGTGCAGGACCAGCAGGACGAGTCGCCTACAATCTTAATTCCCTGACGCCAATTACCGATTACCCGGCATTCGATGTTGATCGCAGTTCTGGTCAATTAGTCGTGGCCCATTCACTCGATAGGGAAAATACAAGTGAATATCATTTGGAAATTCGTGCCTTGGATACAACGTCAATTGGTAATCCGCAGAGTATTGCGGTTTCGGTGAAGATTATAATCGAGGACGCCAATGATAATTCACCGCGCTGGCCACAGGATCCGATCATAGTTAGAGTCTCCGAACGAACTATGATTGGCCTTACGATTTATAATCTCACTGCAACTGATCTTGACAGTAGTCCCAATGGTGATTTAAGATATGGCCTCGTTGCGGAATTTCCACCAAGTGGAAGTTTCGCCGTCGACTCACTCACCGGGGCGCTCACTCTCGCCAAACCATTAGATCGTGAAGAAAGAGCTGAATACACCCTGATAATTGAAGCCGTCGATCGAGCGCCACCTGGCGAGCAACTTTCTTCTACCGTTACGGCGAGAATTATCGTTCTAGATCAAAATGACAACGATCCCGTGTTTGTTGCTCCGGAAACAACGAGAATTCCCGTCACACCTGATCTTCTACCTGGTGAGTTGAACTTTAATTTCTTTTTCTTGAATTCCACCTTTCACTACTTCTTAAAAAATTGAATAATATTCTTAATATTCTTTTCTAGGCGCTGTTCTCACGCGTGTTGTCGCTGTGGACAAAGACGTAGACGACAACGGACGAGTTTCGTACGTAATTACTTCCGGAAATGAAGAAGGAAGATTCTCGGTTGGCTACGACTCGGGATTGGTGACACTCCTAAAGCCAATGATCAGACCCCTTGAACTTGAAATAACGGCCAATGATCATGGTTCACCGCCTAGGAAAGCGACGATAAAATTGTCACTAAATCTTGCTTTCGGACAAACGAGTGGACCACCAAGACTTTTACTCTCTAATCCAATTGCCAGAGTTTCCGAACTCCTACCCATTGGATCAGCTGTTTTGAATGTCGCCGGTCCTGCAATTACAGATCAAGGTAAGCTTAAATTTCCCCTAACGATCCATTTAAGAAAACTTCCCAAAGATTATAATCACCAAACGGTGATAATCTGATAATTCTCATAATCCCTTTGAAATCTGGAATTATTTCTAAAAAATTTATTGATCATTGAAGAAGATTATTTAGATTCTTACCACCACCACCACCACTAGTGTTTTCTTTAATGTTCATGATCGTGGAAAAAGTGAACAAGTCTTGTAGAACAAGATCTCTGTTCTTTCTTTTTGCACACTCAAGGTTTTAAGTTTGCACTCTCTTCGTAAATGTAATGATGGCATCTTGAATTGTTGGAAAAAAAAGAGTTGCTTTACAAAAGATTTGAACGAGTGTACGTGATCGCAGCATGGGTTAATAGGAAAGAATTGCTATGAAAATACCTCGAATAATTGCCTTGAATCCTGCCGTGCGAGCATTACAGTAAATTGAGTCAAATGACTCACGCTTGTCTCTCTCTCCTACTTTCTTGGGCTCTGAAGAATTCTACAAGAAATGGCAAACAACGGCTTTTTTTCCCCTACTTCCTTGGCTAATGTGTCCGGGAACGCTAGGAAGTTTATACGTGTGATTCTAAAATAGAAATTGAACTCAATTGGAGTTGGAGGGATCAGGGGAAAATAGTAAATTCGTAAGATACCGGTTTAGTTATTTAGATATTCTGGTTTAATGTTCAAGACCACCTTGGAAGTTGGAATTAATATTATAGTCACAAATGTCGGGAATAAATTGAGTGAGTCGCAGAAAGTAAATGAATTGTGCGCTTCCTCAATTCTTCCAAAACCGGATGTGTTGTATGAAGGCAAATTATGGTTAGTGCTTTATAAAGTTATTTGCCGGGAATGTATAGTCCGTTTTTGTATTCGGAGGGGATTTTCGCTTCGTTGATGATTTTCTGATTTTCTATCACGAAACCTGACACTAGGTTTGGTGACTAAAATTTTGATGGTTGGAAAAAAATAAGGTATGCGAGCAGCATTTCTCCGGAATGATGAATCTGGTTGGTCCTGCGGGAGAAGATGGTGAGACTGCTGGAGAAAGAGGAAGAAAAGGTGGAGAAGACAAACAATGGTCACATATATCATCGTGCCGGCATTCAGCCGCGGTACGCATAGGCAAATCACCGCCATACTTACATACTGGCGTTGGAACATGTTTAAGTACCACAGTGGACCCATCCAACCGTCATCACAGATCTATACTAACGCAACGATTGAAATAGTGTACCCAACACACCATACCAATGTGAAATCAAGTTTTCTCCCTGTGTGTGTGTGTGTTTGTGTAACGCTTTGTTCTAAACCCGCTAAAAATGCACCGACAGGCTAAACACGTCGTCCTCTGGAATTTGAGAATCGTATGCATTAAGGGACAAGAAAACCATGCTTGGAGAGAATGAGGGAAAGGAGAGAGAAGTGCTATCACGACCATCCTCTTGTTTGCCCCCGAGCACTACTAAGCAATACGCTCCTAAGCCTTTTCCATTTGCAGTGAACATTTAATCGCAAACCAGATTCACTATATTACTATTTCTCTTATTCCTTTTATTCAATTTTATCAGGCGACTTTTGTCGTCTCCAAACGGCTATCAATTACTTCAGATCGAAATTAATACAAACTAAAAATTCAATCCTATTCGAAGAGTCTGCAAACAGAACGAAATTCCTTCCTAATGAAAACTATTTCAGTGGGAAAACTATTTCAAAAAGAAGAATATTCCCAAAAATGTCGAGCTACTTTTTGTCAGCTAATTGCAAATTCGTATCGTTACAGGAAACGTGACCTTCAGCATTCCAAAAGGCGTCGCTTCGGATAAATTTATCATCTCGTCAAGTGGAGTCGTCACTCTTCGTTCCCCTCTGGACAGAGAGGAGATTGCCCATTATTCAGTGCCCGTGTTGGCGAGATCAGCCAAACTGCTCGATCTCACAACCCTGGAGGTCGAAGTTCTAGACGAGAACGACAACAATCCGGAATTCAAATCAGGATCCTGTTATAGATTAGAATTACCCGAGAATCAAGAAGCCGCCGCTGTTCACACCATCGCAGCCGTCGATGTCGACGAAGGAAAGAATGGAGAAATATTCTACAGTATAGTCGGTAAGTTTTTCCGATAGTTTCAGAAAAAACCCTTCGGCACAAGAGGACCGAAGCACCTTAAACCCTAAGTGCAAAACCAGAAGGTTTTTTTGTAGGCGAAAAGCAGTTCCAGTATTTAAATCAATTTATTTACAGGCGGCAACATTGGATCAAAATTCAGACTCGACTCATCGACAGGTGTTCTCTCGATGTCGAGCCTCGACAGGGAGACAGTTCCCAAATACATTCTGACAATATCTGCGAAAGACAAGGGTCGACCCAGTTTCGAGAAACGTTGCAATCTCACTGTCATCGTTCTCGACGTCAATGACAATGCCCCGTCATTCATTCAAAATCAATACAGCGACTCGAGATCGAAAATCGGTCAAAATCAAGAGTACGGAAACTTTAACTCTCCCTACGTTCCTGCCTATCATCCCGGAAGATACTTCACAACAATATCCGAGGACATTTCACCCGAATCGAGTGTCATGCAAATTAAGGCTCTCGATCCCGACCAAGGGGATAATGGAAAGGTCACTTACGCGATTGCCGACGAGACAACCTGGTTCTTCAAGATCGATAACCTCACCGGCGTCATCTCAACCTCTGGGTAAGTTTAACACTTTTGATTAATCTTTATAATCTTTATAATTTTTATAATTTTTATAATCTTTATAATCATTATAATGTTGCATTCCATGAATTGATATTCATTTCCTGTTTTTTTTTTCCTACTGGCGTTAATTACCGGGACCTTTATTGCCCAGCACGATTAGAATCTGGAGAAGATCGTAAAAGGAAAGGGAGGGCGGACGCGTGGTAGGGACGTCGTAAAATTATAAAGTCAAGTTTGCATTAGACCTTATGCATTACCCGTATCGGTTTAGTTTTTGAACGGGAATTCCTCGTCGAGAAAACTGGTCTTGTCTTCTTTATTCCACGGGTATTTTCTTCCTTGATGCTAACGAAGATGTCGCGACTTTCCACTGGGCTTCCGTTCAAGGTAAACGAGAAAAACGATCATCAAACGATCATTGTTAATTGCAACGATCCACTATCTCTCATCCGGTCGACACGTAATATTACTTTACGCTGATCGCGAGCAAATGAGAAATTAACTTTCATACGGGGGGAGGGGAACTTGAACACATTTTCTTTGGTAATTAAAATACAGGGAGAAATAGTTTTGGAATAAAATTGTCGATCGAAGACGGTGAATATGTAATTTTTGTTCCCGCTTCGTTTTGCTCGAGGGGAAGAGGAACGATGCTCGATGATAGTTAAAAGAAGGTGGAGAGGAACCTCGCTGGTGGGGAACCTTTTGCAGTGCGACAGCAGTGTGTCATTTCAGCGAGGCACCATGTGGCATTTCAATGCATTATTTTAGCCGGCAAAAAGCCTGATATGCAAAACCAGCCACGGCTCTCCTTCGTTCCTTGCTTCTTTTTCTGGTCTTCTTTTCCCTTCTCTCGTTCGTCCCACTCGTGATTCGCAAACAGAAGTCGTTTTAGAATCCATGTTACCGCTACTTGCTCACCCGGCATTCGGTGAATTTTTCAACTTCATTGGAGCAACGAAAATTTATTTTGAAAAAAAATACTCAATTGTCAATTTGTAATTTTTCCACTGAATTTAACGAAAATATGTTTTCTTTACAGACCGCTGGATCGAGAGCGACAGAGTAGCTATAATTTCTTAGTGGTCGCAACCGACGGTGGAAAGAATGACGCTAAACGAACATTAATTCCGGTGGAAATAAACATTGCTGATGTTAATGATAATGCGCCAATTTTCGAGGAATATCCTTTTGAAGCAAGAGTACCAATTGGCACACAACCGGGACAAAATATATTGAGAGTGAAAGCAACCGACGCTGATCATGGACCAAATGGTGAAATTGTCTACACATTCCTTCGGGAGCATGAGAAACCGAAATTTAGAATTCATCCGAGTACTGGCGTTGTGACGGCAACGTCGTCACTTGCACAGGAGAATGGTAAGGTCTACCATTTGGAAGTTATTGCCAAAGATAAGGGAAATCCTCCGCTAAGTGCGAGGGGTTTGATTAAAATTCGTGTTGGCGATCTGGCGGAATTAACGCCGATGCTTAAATTCCAAAATGACACCTACGAAGTCACTGTTCAGGAAAATTCGCCAAAAGACACGGAGATTTTACAAGTGACTGCCGTACGTTCCGATGGTAGACGACAACGAATCTCCTACTCCATAGGAACGGGAAATGATTTTCGCAGTTTTTACATTGACGAGGAGTCGGGAATGGTTCGCGTCAATGATCCAGCGAGAATTGACGCTGAACTCTGGCATGATCACAGTGCGACGACAGAAATCAGTAACGAAAGATCCGCCAATTCATGGGGTCGATCATTCGATGGACAAGTAATCAAGGAATTGCCGAGGGAAAGTTCAAGACATGTTTTGACTCTGGTTGCCAGAACAACAGGCTCGGAACCTTTGGAAGCTTACGCGAAACTCATTGTCCGTGTTTCTGATGTCAACGACAATCCACCGATTTTCACTCAAAATCAATATTCCGCTACTGTTTTGGAAGGGAACAGCAAAGGGGATTTTGTCGTCAAGGTAGGTTAATTTTTTTTGGAGACTCTTGGAGACTCTTGGAGAATCTTTGAAAATCTTTGAGATTCTTTGAAAAGAATCTTGGAGGATAAAGTTTATTGTGGTGAATGTGATATTGATTATTCTTTTTCTAATTGCAGCTTACAGTGAGCGATGCGGACCAGGGTTTGAATAGCAGAATTCTCTATCATATCGTCGATGGCAATCCTGACAATGCTTTTACAATTAATCCTCCGAATAGTGGAGAAGTGAGGACCAACATTGTTCTTGATCGGGAAATTCGGGAGCAGTATCGTTTGACAATCATTGCCACGGATCAAGGAAATCCTCAATTAACCGGAACGACAGCGCTCAGTGTTCGAGTAATTGACATCAATGACAATCAACCGACGTTTCCGTCAACTCCTCAGAGTGTTATTTTCGTCTCCGAAGGTAAGAATTTTCTTTTAATTCCTTGTGATCTTGAAGTCACCAAAATTAGGTGACTTGATCTAATGACGCTAGGCAACTCTGTTACGTTGAACCCCAATTTTCCAAAAAAGTAACGACTAACGAAACTCGGAAATATGGAAACTAATCGGAACATATCGAAAACATTCTCATTCGTATAAACTAAATGAATGAAATTCAGTTACTTTGGAATGAGACAAAACGATCATGCTCCGCCTGCTCATGGAATATGTGAAAGGCAAAACTTGATTTATTACTCTCCGGCTAAAAATCGCTCTCTCGTGATAAATAGTTCAGCAGCTGCATGGCAAAAATATCTTCGAAAGGTCATTATATTTTAACCTTTCTCGCAGACAAAGTTGAGAAACGTGAAATATTTCTTCTTAGACGAAACTTGAATCAATACTTATTAATTTTTGCTAGAAAATTTCGGAATTGGTTTTTCCGTTTCAGTTCCATTGAATTGTATCTGTCAATGAAGGAACAATATGAAGAGGGGGTTTCTCATCGACGGTAGGAAACTAAAGAAGAAAAAAGAAATGAAGCGAGTGAAGAACCGCAGCAGCCAGTACTCACCTAAGTTATGCAGATTGTTCCGAACAGTTGGACTTTAATGCTGGCATAAATCCTTTACCACTTAACTTTATACTTTAGGAGTGCGCTCCCTACTTCTTTTCGCCTTCCTTCTCTTCTGTTTTCAATTCAGCCTGCTTTCGTCTCACTCGATCCACTTTCTTTCATCAAAGGGTCACAGAGGAGAATGTTAACGTTTTCTTTTTGGGGGGTACTTATTCTGCGTGGGCGATCACACTATATACCTGTTTGTTGCTCCTCAACTTTCTGACCCGAAACACACAGCTCATCTTCACTTATTACCAAGCTCCTCTATACATTGTCTTGAGAAACATATTGTGAAACATATTGTGAAACATATTGTGAAACGTGTTCTGAGACATGTGAAACATCTTCTGAAAAATGAATCGTGAATCTCAAGAATGCAATTTTTCAGATTCTTCACCTATAATTTTCAATTTTTAAGCTTGAAATTGATTTTTGAAAAATTAGTTCCAAATGATTTGTGTTTCAAGGTGATTTTCGAGAAATCGTATAATAATTGATAGGGGAAAATTATAAAATGGCTATTAATCGAGTGGTGAATATTAATGAGAAAGCACGTCTACAGTGGGTAGACTATTTTCTTTTTGCTTTTGTTGGAGAAAAAAGGAGTACATTCGAAACAGGATATTATCTGTTAGACATGTGTCATTCTGCGAGTACTTCCTGATTTTGATCTCAACAGTTCTTGGACTCTCTTTCTCTCTCTCTCTCTCATTTTTAGTTTAATGTGCACATGTTCGTGGTACAAGGACAAGGTCGCTCTTGAAAACCGATTTACACGACATTAATGGTCTGACTAAATTTACGAGCTACGTTTTATACAGCTAACGTCCTTAGTCGCCTTCATTCTTTCTATGGCTTACTTCATAACTCCATGACGTCCCTTAGAATGTTTCAAGTATTTTTTTTCCCTC
This sequence comes from Leptopilina drosophilae, assembly GCA_032873175.1. Classification (NCBI taxonomy): domain Eukaryota; kingdom Metazoa; phylum Arthropoda; class Insecta; order Hymenoptera; family Figitidae; genus Leptopilina; species Leptopilina drosophilae. The sequence continues at coordinate 6,578,829 of CM065483.1, forward strand.
TCTACAAAAACCAACTACTAGATTATTCACTATTTTCGATTTTAAACCAAAGCTTCTGATTTATGATCTCTCTGGTTTCTGTTATCGTTTTTCGATAAAAGAAAACTCGAGATCCACTGGATCCTTAATATTAAGTTAGTAGCGCAAAGTTAACGGATCTTGCAGAGTGTCATGTTTTCTCACGCGAAAAGTAAAATTTGATAGCGAACGGGGAAATGTAATGTTTGCTTTCTTTTAAAGGTACTCCAATTGGATCAGTGATTACGGAGATTACTGCAAATGATGTGGACAGTTCACCAGTTCTTACTTATCGTTTTGGCAACACATCGGACCCGGGACCCTTCAGCATAGATCGATATAGTGGTCGTGTGGTGTTGAAGCATTTTCTCGACGCCGAAACTCGTTCGGAATATGTTCTTCATGTTATTGCCAGCGATAGTATACATGAAGCAACAACTGCCTTGACGATACGGGTCACCGATCTTAATGACAATGCTCCGGAATTTTTGCAAGCTGCCTACGTCGCCACTCTCACTGGTAAGTTTATGAATAATTATTAATAAATTATTTATTTAAATTCTTGCCTACTAAGAGTAATTTTGGTTACTCTCCAAAAGATTTAATTTTTGAAAAGGAGGAGATTCGGAGCAATAGTGACGAGATCGAATTAATTAATAAATAAACGATGTTCCAAAATTATTCATTACACAAAAACAAATTAGTTGATTTCTTAATCTTAATTTCTTGATTTAAACCCTAACCAAAGTGAGCGTCTTCCAGGAATTGAGAAGATCGACGCATGCGCATATAGTACTTAACAGAAAAAACTACTGGATCTCTAATAATTAATCCAGCAATTGATCCAGTAGTTAATCCAGTAATCAATTCAGTAATTAATTCCGTAATTAATTCAATAATTTTAATCCAATAATTAATTCAGTAATTTTAATCGTGACGTTGAACCCCAAAGAAATTAATCGACTTTCAGGAACTGATCTAATGACGCCACGCCATGACACTTAACAGCTGACTAGATCGACGCAAGCGCAAATAGTACTAAACGCGAAAAAACTCCTAGATCTCGAATAATTAAGTTTTTGTATTTAATTCTGTAACGTTGAACCCCAACCAAATTAGACGATCACAATTTTCAATTTTCTCCACAAAGTGTAAATTTTGTTATTGAAATGAAATAAGATTTTAAATTCCATCAAAGAGGGTTGGGGAGATAGGAAAAAAAAGAATTAGAAGAACGAGGAAGATTGAAAAAAAGGGAAAAGAGAATTTGAGAGTGAAAGGAAAGGGAGAATGGAGGAGTGTACGAACGCCTTGCACATAAATAAATGTGAGGACAACGTTCGGCCAGACAGCCGAAAGCCGCCTCCTTTGGTGGATCGTTGCTTCTTTTCGAGGGCTCTCGAAACTTATTAAAAATACATAGCCGCGCGGGCCTAATGGTGCATTCGCGGGTGGTCAGGGGGACGAGGACAACGAGCTTGCAAATTTGCATCTTCCCTCGCTTACATAAGTATCACGATTCCCAAATACTTTTGTTCTCTATCGAAATTCTTTTCTTTCTCGTTCCGCACAACGAAAACGAATATTCTCAGTCATATATTGATTTCCTATCCTCCATTTCAAAAATTTGCAAATAATTGTAAGCGCTATCAATTAATTTTGGAATTTATTTTTTTTTTATTACAGAAGAACATACGGAGATGCAGGAGATTTTGTCAGTGAATGCAACGGACAACGATCTCACTGAAGATAATTCACGAATTCGTTACCGACTTATGCATTTAAAGAAAGGTTTCACGGTTCATCCAACAACTGGTGGAATTACCGTGAACAGAACAGCGATACCTAAACCCCTGCCAAAGGAAGTGGAACTTATTGTCGTCGCTGAGGATTCTGGTAAACCAACATTAATGACCGTTTGTTCAGTGGTGGTGAGATTGGGAAGTTTAAAGAGAGCCCTACCCGGTAGGGATTATAAGTTGACAATTAAGGAGAATGCATCAAGAGGCACTGCACTGATGACACTGGCGGAAGTTGATTTATTGGACGGTGATATCATCGCTGGCGATGAGAATGGAATATTTGAAATATTACGCGGTACTTTAGTGTTGGCGAAGAATTTGGATCGCGAGCGAAAGGAGAGATATGTTTTGAGACTTGGACCAAAGGACGAGAATTCAACAACTGGTTCTCTGGTTGGCGATGATCCAGTCACGGTGGTGATAACAGTGGACGATGTCAATGATAATTATCCAAGATTCCTAGAGGAACACCATCAGGTTTCAATAAGAGAGGACACGATGATTGGCACTGTGATTGCGACCCTAAAAGCCAAAGATGACGATCTTGTTGGTAGTCCTGCAGCGACTCTGGTCTATAATATCACTTCGGGTAATGATTTGGGACTCTTTCGTATTGATAATAATTCCGGATCACTGCAAGTGAACAATACATTGGACTGCGATTTGGCTTCGGAATTTCATAATCTTGTCGTGATGGCGTGTGACAGTGATTTAGTTACACCGCTTTGTGCGTTGGCGCGTATTCGCATTCATCTTGAAGACGTGAATGATAATTCACCGAAATTCCCAGTGTCGGAGTATCTTGAATTTGTCGGGGAGAATGAACCGATTGGCACAACAGTCTTCTCTGCACGAGCCTCGGATTTGGATCGGGGAATATTTGGAATGTTGAACTACTCAATTATGTCGGCGGCCGCGACGGGATTTTCCGACATTGACGACAGTTGGAGATTATTTTCTGTTGATGCGAAGACGGGAGCTGTTACCACACGGGCTGTTTTTGATTACGAACAGAGAAATCGTTATGCTTTTGCCTTGCGGGCGACGGACACTGGTGGGAGGATTGCGACTGTGCGGGTTCGGGTGGAAATTGACTCGAGGGATGAATTTTATCCGCAGTTTACGGAGAGGATGTACAGATTTGGAATTAGGAGTGGAGCGCAGATTTTGGCGGGTACTGTCATTGGGTATGTGACGGCGACCGATCGGGACAAGGGACCTGATGGAAGGGTTGTCTATCAGATGACTTCGCAGCATCCTTACTTTAAATTGAATCGAACTACCGGTGCTCTGATTGTTAAGCAGAAGTTGATGCATTCGAATATTGAAGTGGAGGGATCTTCACGATTGGTAGTGAGTGCCAGTTCTGGTAGGCAGGGATCGTTGTCGAATATGACGGTCGTGGAAGTCACTGTTGTTGATAATGACGATTTTATTCTATCCCGAGGAGCGACGTCTTTGAGTACACCTTCGAATATCGGGACTAATATGGCTGTGGCGACTTCTAATGGTCTTGCTGATTGGGCCTTGGGACTCTTGATTGCTCTCTTATTACTAGTCCTGGCTTTTGGTTCCATATTCCTCTATCTTCATATTAGAAACCGAAGGCACAAGAAGCCGGGAACGAAACCCGGACTGAATGGAGATAGTAACGCGGCCGCGTCTAATAGTTACGTGGATCCAAGTGCGTTTGACACGATTCCAATTAGAAGTGTCACCGGGGTTGGGAATTCGGGAAATTGTTCCGTCACGGACGGTGTGAGGGAGAGGGCGTCTTGTCAGTTCGCTCCGCCTAAGTATGACGAAATTCCCTCGTATGGTACTTCTGGACAATCGGGTCAACAGCAGGCAACGTCAGAACTTTCCGGAAGTGATCAGTCGGGTTCATCGGGTCGTGGTTCGGCCGAGGACGATGGAGAGGATGAGGAAATTCGGATGATCAATGAAGGACAAACGCACGGGGACTCGGCGAGTGATTTATCGGTTCATAACACTCAGGAATACTTGGCGAGATTGGGAATTGTCGATCCTCCCACTGGAACGCCGAGGAGACCTCCAGAAGCACTGCCCTTGGATAGTCTTCATCTGTTTGAGGACGAAACGGCGACGGAGGCCGATATCGCCACTCTTATTTATGGGAAAATTGGCGATCCCAGTAGACCAACGTCGGGTTTGGAAGTTCCGGGTAGTGGACCCTCGATGAACGGTTCTTTAAGTTCGATTGTTCATAGTGAAGAGGAATTGACTGGGTCTTATAATTGGGACTACCTGCTGGATTGGGGTCCTCAGTATCAACCGCTTGCTCATGTTTTTAGTGAAATTGCAAGACTGAAAGACGATGCTGCCAGTGTTCAAAGTGGTAATTCCGGGAGTAGTGGGAAAGCGAAATCTGTACATAAAGCACCGCCACCACCGCTACTCACGTCCGTTGCTCCTAGATCACTTGCGGCGCCTGCTTTAGCGCGAGGCATTTTGCCTAGGTCGCCAATTAGTCACGATGCCTCAACATTCCCATCAGCAGCGTTGAGTCCTAGTTTTTCGCCCTCATTATCGCCCCTAGCGACAAGGAGTCCCAGTATCAGTCCTCTAGTGCCACCCGCGACGCAAAGGAGTAGTCAAGGTCATCCCAGGGGGATTCCAGTCAACGATGCCGAGCTTAGAATCTGATAGTTTACCCAATCCTTTTGTTTTATCCAGTGACTGAATCCCCCCCTTAACAAATTTGGCTGAAAAAATTCCTAAAATTTTCTAAAAATTCCTAAAATTTACTACAAATTTTACCCTCTTACTTTTTGAACTAAATAGCCATCTTTGCGTGTTTATATTTAAGTAAATTAATATGTGATAAATTGTTTTTAGCTAGAGGGAGAGAGAATGACAGACCTCATTGTATACGTCGCAATAAAGAGATTCAAATTCTCTTTCTCAAAAAAAAAAGAAACTTGTAAATTAGACTTTTTTTTAGATAAATTTGAAACGCGATAAATAAGCGTTTCAAGAATGAATATATAGAAATTTCTTTTTTTTCCAATCCTCAGGAGACTGCAATTAAAATTTTGAGCTTCGCCTCTCTTTTGTGTATAGTATGAAAATTATGAAAGTATTAGATAAGGCGTACTGCTGTAAATAGGTGGATAAAAAGCTTCGCTTCAGTGCGATGTTTTAGAGCATAAGTAGATTTTGTAAATAAAAGAAAACGGTAAAGAAAATTTTTAATAATCAAAACTTAGACCATTGTAAACAATGAGACGATTTCCATTTGTCGGACAAGTTTAGCTTTTCATTGTACAGTAATTCATAAAATTAAGACGATTGAGTAATTTTCGGTCGTTCTTGTTTGAACATTTGGAAATCATCTCGTCGTATTTGAAAAAAAGGAGAACCATGAGAGAACTGATTATTTAGATCGTGGTTTATTCAGATTTCAAGAAGGAAACGTTTCAAAGACTGCTCGGAAATTAAAACAAGAAAAAATTGAAATTTTTAATCTGAATTTTCAAAATTCATGTTTATGGTACATTTTTTTTACAACGGTTTGTTGAAATGTTTTTGTTTTTTTGTACTTTTTTGCAGAAGTAATATCGTTTTGTGTATAGAATGTCTTTAAATAATGTAATAAAGCAATTAGGCGCAAAAAAATTATTTATTTAGCGTTGATTTACTTCTGTTGATAATGTATGCAATAAAAAATGCATTTTCTTTCAAGTTTGCATTTTTAAAATGTTATGTCACAATCTCATATTTATATGTATATGCGTTTAGGTATATATAATAGACGATACTTAGGATTCATTTTGTATAAATTGTTTTTACCCTTTGTACAAATTTTCCAATTGCGCTTCTCTTTGAAGCATTTTAATAAATGAATTTTTTTAGCAAAATGATTGATTACTTTTTATTTCTAATATCTGTGAATGTTGAATCCTAATCCTTTCCTATGATGTATCTTTTTTGTCAGAAGGACCGTTTCCTAATTTAGTTTCAATTATTTTTTTTAATTCATTCAATTTGTCATTGAATTTTTTAACAAAATAGTTTTCTCCTTCTTTCATTACAGTTAATTATATTAGCATTTTAGCGATACAAAAGAAAAAGAATTATACAGTTTTATAGGCATTTTAAAATGACCTGATTTTGTATAAAAAAAATTTTTGGACTCGTGGATATTTCATATAAATTAAACGATACTTATAATCAAATTTGGCGCTCGTGAAAGCAAAAACGTAGAATTAAAGAAGCTTATCGTTTGGCTATGCTAACAAAGCTGGAATTTGCAGAATCGCCAAAAGGGAATCTATATGTAGACAAAGATTTCCGTTTGCTGCTCGAAGTAAAATTACCGACTGTGGAACATAAAGAAATAGTGCAAATTACTACCACAGCTTGGCGCTGTTACTTATTTCTCATTTTAATAAATGGAGCCGTTAATTCTTGTCAAACGAATGTAACCTTGTCAAGTACTCGTCAGGGTTACTTGTAATAATTTTTATAATAAAATAAAACAATAATTATTAGATTCCATATTTTTTACATTTTTGAGGATAGAAAATCTCATTCTTACATTAAAGACTAATAAAAAATAAGCTACAAATTTCCTTGTCAAAAGAATGATTTCCGAAAAAAGAAAATGTGGACGTGGTTAGACTTGCATAGAAAACGAAGCGGAATAATTGACTTGTCAGATATTAATGTAAAATTCTTTCAAAATTGTGCTAAACAAAAGACTAATAAAGAATAAGTTACAAATTTCCTTGTCAAAAGAATGATTTCCGAAAAAAGAAAATGCGGACGTGGTTAGACTTGCATAGAAAACGAAGCGCAATAATTGACTTGTCAGACATTAATGTAAAATTCTTTCAAAATTGTGCTAAACAAAAGACTAATAAAGAATAAGCTACAAATTTCCTTGTCAAAAGAATGATTTCCGAAAAAAAGAAAATGTGGACATGGTTAAGACGTTATTCTTGCAAGGAGGTTATGTACGTCTAATCCCCACGTGTCAGTTTTAAGTTTACTTAGGCAACTAATTTTTCGATATTCAAATGAAAGGAAAAAAAAATCAAAATATAAAAAAAATTTAATAAATACCTGTAAAATTTACATTACCCTTTACATTATTACTGACCCCAAAAGTATCAATATTTTTTTGTATTTTTTGGATCTAGATCTAAATGGTTCATTAAAAAAACACAGCATAGACAGTGAATTATTAAATGTTTTATTAATAAGAAGGAATCCCAGTATACATAATACTAACTAATGTAGTTGTTTTTTTTTGGAACATCGGCGGCCTGCTGCAGCAATAAAAATATCCATTCGCACATGATCTTAATTATTGCACATCCCATATCCTAATTCAGGATCCGCCTAAATTTGAAGTGTATCGGGATTTCAAAAATCGAACATACTCAGTTCAGTTGTTTATTATTATTAGTTTTGTTGTTTTCTTTTTTTTTAAATGTCGTGAACAAAACATTCTCTCCAAGGCTGCGCGCGGCCCTAGGCTTAATCATATTTATAAATTTATCGTATCTATATTCGTATATATCCCAATTACAGGCTATAAGTTCATATAAATTTCAAGGTACGGGAAGTATCTACACGTTAGTCAATTAGTTCTACCATGTAACGTACGACACCATAATATAAACTTACTACAACTACATTAATATATCTAAAAACTATTTCTCTCTACAAAAATTCTACCTTCTTATGATTAAGTCAACATATAGAACCTCACGATCATAAACTAACGACGTCTCAATAAATATAAAGTAAAATAAAGTTTATATATATATATTTATATATATAGATTATTATAATTTCAATAATCGCTCATAAGGACAATATAATGTCTTAATTCTTAACACGGATATGCATTATTGATTACAATTAATAATACTGGCAGCTTAAAGTACAATGTGTTTATATATTCAAAACTAAAAGCGTCAGTGATATTCCTTTCTTTTAAAGTTCCAACAAATTTTTTTTTTTTAAAGAAGTTTTTTTTTCTGAAAGAAAAGTTATTAACATCGAAAAAAAAATTAAAAACATCGAATATGCTAAAAATTGTAAAGTACTAAAGTACTAAAGTAATAAACTACTAAAATATTAGAATAGAACTAATAGATTAAAAACAAAATGAGCAAATTCACTGACGCATCGATATTTTCTTGAAAGAGAGCGCCACGTATAATTTTTTTTTAAAACCAAACAATTTAAATCTTATGCTAAGAAGCGAATTTCTCTCGAATTATTGTTATATCACGGACGTTCTCCAATTTTTTTTTCACTTAAAATTAAAAAATACGATACAGATATTGCACGCGTATAACCAATAGATACGGGTATTTTTTTTTTAATAATGGAATAACAGATCACAGGTGAAACTAGGCTTTACCTCTGTAACAAATTAATATCACATGAAAAAATATGTATCAGTTGCCCTCGAGAATTCTCCTCTTTTTTCTTAATCATTCGGACGGATGACTATAATATTAATAAGTCATCGAAAATGAATTTTTGATAAGCGAAATTATAATTGGACATATTTGCATTCAAAGAAATTGGACAATTTTTGTTTTCTTCTTTAATTTCGCTTATCGGCAAAAAATAAAAGACGAATCAAATGCTAATGCTCTTGATTGATTAATTTACGTTTATTCTATCACTATAGCAATAAACGCTAAGTGTTTTCTTTTCTTTTGACTATATGATTATGATTAGAAGTAGCATTTGGCATTTTTCTCGTTATTTATCGAATCATTTTTTTACACACTGCATTATTTCTAGTTTTTCAAATTGAAAATATCCGATTTTTAAATTAGGCATATTTTTTTCTAAAATTGATTAACATTTTTTTTTGTTAGAAGAAATCCATTTTTTAGATTTCCTTTTTCCAATAACAATTTTTTTTAAGTCGATTTGCCAAAAGAGAAACAATTTTTTATCTAATTTAAAATTTTAGATAGAACTTTTTTTGTAACTTTTGATTTAGATTTGGCAGACGACGAAAATTGTTTGTTAATTTTTTTTTAAACTACAATCGGGGTTTTTCATTTTGAAACATTACATTCTCACCCTGATTAACATTTTTCTTTTTTTATTTACAACTTAACTATCTGCTCTTAAAAATAAATCTACTGAAACAAACAACCAATCCACCTTCGAATCATCGGAAAAATTCACGATTCAAAAATTAGTTTTCGGAGGTAGCTGTTTCGTTCTATTTTTGCCAAGGAAGACAATAAGTGTGGTTGTTTTTTATTAACATTGACGAATTTTCGAATTTTGCCCCCGCACATTTTGAGAGAAAATTTCAAAAATTGTCAAAACGTTAAGAAAAAAGAGTAATGAGCGAGCAGAAACGAAATTTAGAATAGATTTTCATTTATATAAACCTATATATATATTGAAAATAGTTTTTGTTTAAAAAATATTTGAATAAAATTAGTTTTTTTTTCATAATCTACTGCTCACAAATTAAGTATCATTTTCTTTTTTTTTTTTCTTTAAATATATGCGTGGAATTAAATTATTGTCCTATTGTTCAGGCCACTTTATTTTTTCTTTTTTTTGTAACCTGCGAGTTTTTCTTTGCTTTTTTTTTTAAATACAATGTAAAGAAAAGTATTGTTTAAAAATCGGGTGTTTGTTTCGAAAAAATTTGCAAAAGAAATTAAAAAAAAAAGAAAATTAAGGGATAATTAGAAAGGTGAATTGTTCATTGATAAAAAGGAAAATTTCTTTTGTTTTAGCGCTTTTTTTTAGAGAGCGCTGCGATAGTTGCGCTATAATAGTTGCGCTATTACTGGATGTAGAAGACACATGTGTTCAGCCCCACGAATTGGAAGACGGTTCACGCTAAAATGACGAACCATTTCCGGTATTGTTTCAAATGGTTTGCTGAATTGTCCAAGAATAAAGGCATTTAAATCCTCGTGTCGCTGGATTCGCATATGCATAAAACCTCTAGCACTCCTGAAAGAACAAATTTTTTTTATTAGAATCAAACTGATTAATTTTAATTCAAGGTTGTTATAAAAATCAAATTTCCTTTTTCCCTGATTACCAGACAAAAAATTTGCCCCTTTTAATAAAGTTTTTAAGAATAATTACATTTTCCAATTTGATTAAAATTGTGTTTTGAAAAATTGATCTTTTGCAATGTGTTTCATTATTTACAAAAATAATTGAATTATTGTGAAAAATTTTATAAACAAATTTTCAAACAATTGATTCTTTTTGAAAATATTTACGAAAATTGTATTTTTAATAATTAAATTTCTGTAATACTTTTATTTATTTGAAAAATAATTAAATATTTCTGTAGAATTTTACTAAAATTTGTGTTTAGTAATCAAATTCTTTTAGGAAAATTTATTAAAATAGTAAATTATTAAAAATTGTATAACTAAGAGAAATTTTTGAAAATAAATCAATTTTATTTTCGATTATTTTGAAGAGAATTGAATTCTTGTGGTGAACACTAGTATTTATAAAATTGATTAGATTTTGCAATGATTTTTATTCAAATTCCTAAAAATAATTAAATTTTTTTAAAATAAATTTTTCTATTCGTTTGATAACTCAAATATTATCGACAGTTTTTCTTTAATTTTCTGAAAATCATTGAATTTAAAAAAAGATCTTTTGGTTTAAGTGTTTAATAATTAAATTCATTTCAAAAATTGTTTTTAAAATAGTAGAATATTAAAAATCATTAAATTAAAACAATTTTTTGAAAGTAATTGAATTTTTACGAAGATTTTTATTAATATTTTGAAAGTAATTAAATTATTGTAATGAATTTCAATAAAATTTTTAAAAATAATTACATTTCTCTAGAAATTTGATAAAAAATGTATTTAAAAAAATTTATCTTCTGGAATGAGTTAAAGTTTATGAAAATAATTAAATTACTGCAAAGAATTTTATAAAAAAAGTTTTAAACGTTGATTTATAGGAAAATTTTTTTGAAAATTATGGTTTTGAATAATTGAACTCTTGTAGAAATTTTATTCTTTTGTCAAATAATTAAATAATTAAATAATTAAATAAATTTTAAAATAATTGAAATTTTGATAGAAATTTTATTTAAATATTTTTATAACAATTTAATTTTAAAGAAGAATTGTCTTACTTATACAGATAATTAAATTTATAAAAAGATTTTATTTTAAATGTACAATAATTCAATTCATTGAGAAATTTTTTTAAAATAGAATTTTAAAAATCATAAAATTAAGATAATTTTTTGAAAATGATTGAATTTCTTTCCAAATTTTTCTTTTTATTTAATAATTGAAATGTTAATAATAAATTTAAAAAATTCATTTTAAATAATTGAATTTTTACGAAAAATTTTATTAATTTTGAAAATAATTGAATTTTTCTGATCAACATTGTTGTTTATGGAAATAATTGAATTTTGCAATGAATTTTATAAAATTCCAGAAAATAATTGAATTCTTGTGATGAATTTTATTAATTTTCGAAAATAATTGAATTCTTGTGATAAATATTGTTTTATAGAAAAATAATTGAATTTTGCAATGAATTTTATTAAAATTTATAAAAATAATTGCATTCTGCTTTCCAATTACAATAATAATTGAAATTTTGACAATTTCTTAAACATTTTTTTAAAATAATTGAATTCTTGTCATGAATAAAGTTTGTTATAATAATAATTGAATTTTGCAATTAATTTTACTTAAATTCATAAAAATGCTTCAATTTTTCAGATGAATATTGTTACTTACATATGAAAATAATAGATTTTTGCAATGAATTTTATTAAAATTCCCGAAAATATCCGAATTCTGCTATTTATTTACAATAGTAATTGAAATTTTGACAATTTCTTAAACATTTTTTGAAAATAATTGAATTTTTGCGTAGAGTTTTATTAATTTTGAAAATAATTGAATTTTTGCGAAGAGACTTATTAATTTTAAAAAGAATTGAATTTTTACGATGAATTTTATTAATTTTCGAATATAATTGAATTTTGCAATGGATTTTATTAAAATACTTAAAAATAATTGAATTCTGCTATTCATTTAAAAGAATAATTGAAAATTCGTAAATTTCTTAAACACTTTTTGAAAATAATTGAATTCTTGTGATAAATATTGTTTTATAGAAAAATAATTGAATTTTGCAATGAATTTTATTAAAATTTATAAAAATAATTGAATTCTGCTTTCCATTTACAATAATAATTGAAATTTTGACAATTTCTTAAACATTTTTTGAAAATAATTGAATTCTTGTGATTTAAATAGTTTTTTTTAGAAAAATAATTGAATTTTACAATGAATTTTATTATTCTTGAAAATAATTGAATTTTTGCGACGAGTATTATTAATATTAAAAAATAATTGAAGTCTTTTGATGAATATTGTTATTTAGAAGATGAATTGAATTTTGCAAGGAATTTTATAAATGTTTCTGAAAATCTAATGCAAAATTTCTTAAGGTGCATTCACATTTGAATTTTTATAAAAACGAGTATAATTTCATTGAAAATCCCGTTTTGAAGAAAAGTAAATTATAAATGAAGATAAAAATTTCCAAATTAGAAATTTTATATCCTTATTTGTGTATTAATTGAAACTTACTTTAAAGATAGGGAATAATCTTGTTTTGTCGATTCGCTATTTCTCACAAGATAGCTTCCCTCACGTAACAATCGAAGAACTGCTTCAGCTTCAATTCGTGTTATAGATCCATGATACCATCTGCAAAAAGAAAATTATGAATCATAAATTAATTAGTATTAATTATTATTAATTATTATTTATTATTATTAATTATTATTTATTAATATTAATTATTATTAATTATTATTAATTATTATTCATTATTATTCATTAGTATAAATTATTATTCATTATTATTCATTAATAAATTATTATTATTTATTATAAATTATTATTCATTATTATTCATTTTCATATTTGACGATTATTTTCATTATTTCTCTAATTTCCACTTATTAGAAAACTCACCCTTGTCTCTCTAATGGAAGATCAACATCAACAAGATCAGCTGCACCTCGCGACGCAGTAAACTCCAAAGGAAGTCCAAGACTCAATCCTCCAGGTTTCTTTGATCCAAGTTGATTCATTTCGCCTACTCCAAAAATGTTTCCAACCCCATTTCCACTGCCATCCAAATTCAGAGTCATCTTCGGTCTCGCCAATCCGCCGCCTGAAATGAGTCACCAGACATTTAGTCGCCTTGTCAAAGACTTTTCCCTAAACTATGAGCAATACAAATTAATCTAAAACGACCTTAAAGAATAATTGATTCCTAAGAAATAAATTCTTCCTTAGGAAAATATTTTCAAACCATAACAAAAAATAGAGAATTTAATTTAAGCTCCTTAGGTATAAAAATAGTTTTCTTATTTTCCTTCATGATGAAATACTTTCCAGGACTTTCAAAGGGAATAAATCAATAACATCTCCTTCTTCACTAGATAAAGCTTACGACAAGCTGTCGATTTTCTTTTATTGAGAATTAAAGAGAGAGAGAGAGAGTTAGAGACGCAAAAAAAAGTTTTTGTTTCTGATCGCAAAACTTTGACTCTTCATGACGAAGGTTTGAAAAAAAAGACTTTTGACACATGTTACGTGGAGTTAAAATCCTAGCAACTGAATTGTAATATAAAATGTACAGAGAAAAGGATTCAGAAAAAAAGAGGCAACAATTCTTTCCCTTCTAACTCCCATCGTCTTCGCCATCAATCCGAAATACCTCTCTTTTCCAGATTATTCTGAATTATTAACTAGACACGCAGGTCTCTCTACTACTTTTCCAGATTGCCTATGTCTGTTTTATTAAATTTCATTCTCACCCTTCATTTCAAAAAAAAAAAAAAAAAAATTCCTTTCAATTTTCTTCTACATTGATAAATTTTTAATTCCACTAATCTTTGAAATTGTGAATTATTTCTATTCCACGCTTCGTAGTCGATAATTAATTTGGAAAAAAAGAAGCAAAAAGTAGCTTAAAGACAGAAAAAAAGTGGCAATAAAAATGTGACTTTTGAAAAATTAAACTTGGCTGAATTTTTTTCATAATTTTTTTTATCACTCATTCAAAAATAAAATTATTTTTTTTTAATTTAAATAACCGTATATTTTGTATAAAGGAATTAAAATATTTAGAAACGATTTCAATGCAGGGAATTTTTAAAATTTAACTAATTCTAAAAATTAAAAAGGTAATTCATTCAAAATTCAATAATTTTTTTCTTCAAATTTATAAATCAAATTATTCAAAACTATAATCGTTTGATTTTATTAAATTCGAAATCAATTTTTATTTAAAAGTTCTACGACAATTGAATTATATAAATAAAAAAATAAATAATTTCTTGAATAATTGAATATTTCTTAATTTTCTTAAATTTGAATTCGTAAAAAGAACTTTATCAACATTTCTTAAAATAATTGAATAATAATAATTGAATCATAATAATTGAATAATAATAATTAAATAATAATAATTGAATAATAACAATTGAATAATAATAATTAAATAATAATTATTGATTTTTTACAAAGAATTGCATTTAAATTTTGGAAAATAAATAAATTCATTTAAGAAATATAATTAAAAATAAATTTAAAACTTTTAAAATAATTGTATTTTTGAGAAGAATTGAAATAAAATCTTTTTGAAGAAACGATTTTTTTTTAAATTGAATGAAAATTGTGTTTTAAACAATTGAATTTCTTTGCCAATTGTACATTATTATTAATGAAAATAATTTAATTCTTTCAAAAAATGTTATTAAAAATTATATTGAAGCCAATTCAATTTTAATAAAGAATTTTATTACAAACTTTTCAAATAATTGAATTATTTCAAAAAAATTTTAACAATAGTTGCACTTTCCGGGGAATTATTTTAAATAATTATTAAAAATAATTGAAATCCTGTTATGAATGTTAATATTTTTCCAAACATAATAATTGAATTCTCGCAACCATTGTTATTAAGATTGTAAAAAATAATTATTTTCCAGCAAAGAATTTTAATATTATTTTAAAAAATAATTGCGAATTCTTACGAGGCATATTTAAAAACAATTTTTAAATAATTCATTATTTTCGAAAAATATTAGGAAATTTCTCACTTAAATAATTTAATTCCTGTGAAAATTTTTTTATTTATGAAAATAATTGACTTATGCCATTCATTTACAATAATAATTGAAATTTTGACAATTTATTAAAAATGTTTCGAAAATAATTAAATTTTTCAATGAATTTTATTAATGTTCCGGAAAATAATTGAATTCTGCTATTCATTTACAATAATAATTGAAATTTTGCCAATTTCTTAAACATTTTTTGAAAATAATTCAGTTTCTGAGAAGAATTTTATTAATTTTGAAAATAATTGAATTTTTGCTGTTAATTATATTAACTTTAAAAAATAATTGAATTCTTGTGATGAATTTTATTAATTTTTGAAAATAATTGAAATTTTGTAATGAATTTTATTAACTTTTGAAAATAATTTAGTTTTGCAATGGATTTTTTTTAAAATTCGTTAAAATAATTGAATTCTACTATTCATTTACAATAATAATTGAATATTTGACAATTTCTTAGAGATTTTTTGTAAATAATTGAATTTTTGCCATGAATTTTAATATTTTCGAAAATAGTTAAATTCTTGTAATGAATATTGTTATTTAGAAAAATAATTGAATTTTACAATGAATTTTATTAAAATTTGTGAAAATAATTTAATTCTGCTAATTGAAATTTTGTCCATTTCTTTAAAATTTTTTGTAAATAATTGAATTTTTGCTATGAATTTTTTTAAATTTTCGATAATAATTGAATGCTTGTAATGAATTTTATTAATTTTCAAAAATAAGTTAATTTTGCAATGAATGTTATTAATTTTCGAAAGTAATTGAATTTTGCAAATGAATTTTATTAAAATTCGTGAAAATAATTGAATTCTGCTATTCATTTACAAAAATAATTGAAAATTTGACAATTTCTTAGTGATTTTTTTTAAATAATTGAATTTTTGCGATGAATTTTATTAATTTTCGAAAATAATTGAATTTTTTCTATGAATTGTATTAACTTTCAAAATTAATTGAATTCTTGTGATGAATATTGTTATTTAGAAAAATAATTGAATTTGCCAAGAATTTTATAAACATTTTTTTTAAATATTAGTCAATTACTTTGGGCAATTTTTTTTTATTCAAACAGTAAATACTAAAAATCATTGAATTACGAAAAATTGCAAATAATTGAATAGTTTTAAAAAAATGTATCAAGATTTTTTGAATTCTTTCCAATAACTTTGTTAAAATTCTTTTATTTTAACTGATAATAAATTTAAAGTATAGTGTAAATTCTCAAACATGTAAAAAAGTGGCTTCTAAGGTATCGAATAAAAAAAGTATTATAAAATACTTGCAAATCATAAAAAATTATACCATAAATGGTAGGTTTTACTTTTTTACTCTAGTTTTACTTTTATACTCTAGTTTTACTTTTTTTCTCAAGTCGTAAAATTGAAAATTAACCCGAGAAAAAATACGGAACTTGAATAAAGAGAATTTTAATTTACCTTCATCTAGAATTTTTCACGAATAGATCAAGAATGTTTCTTTATTCTTTTTTTCATCTACGTATAAATCGAATTGGCAACGAAACGAATGTCTCTGGGGAAATTTCCTGTTAATGTATAAGAACGAAGAGATGTGACGTTAAAGTGAAAAAAAAGGAGAAATATAAGAAGGGACTTTTAATTTTCCCCGCGAACACAAGACTTATCGCTGTCAGGTTACTTCCTGTTCAAGACGAAAACATGGGTTTCTACCCTTGTTTGGAGATCTTTATCAGGACTGATTTGTATTTATTACGGTCACGAAAAATTTTCCCAACAAAATAGAAATTTACTCCTACCGAATAGAAATTAAGAAAATAGTAAAAATCTATTTTTAAAATGAATAACTATTTCTTTTCTATAATTAAAATTCAATATTGGAAATGAAATGAAGAATTTATGAAGAAGAATTATTTCCTAGGGTGCGATTTGAAGGTGATGAAACCTAATGTTTGGATGAAATTTATCGAAACGTGTGGGAATAGTCGATGCTTTTCTTGCAGATGTTACAAGTGTGTAATGACATTAGATGCCTCCCTCTATTTTGTAACTGGGGTATTTTGAACCTGGACGGAATGTTTGATGCATTCTCTCATGAAATATGAACCCAGAAAGATTCATTCTCCAGCCGGTGCCAATGCTTGCTAACCAATTCATTCGCGGATTAGGGTGGAATGAATCAGCTGGGGGAGAACATCATATAGCAGACGAAATACTTCATTTATATCCTGTCACCAAGGATCTTTCAAAAAAGTATTGTTTCACAATAATTACATTATTCTTTCTTTAACTTATTGTTTACTTTTTCCTAATTTCTCAATGAAACTTTATTCGTTCCTAAGTTTATAATTTATTCCTTGATTTTTCTATTACAAAAAAAATTTTCTTTTAGTGAATTGTATTAGCAGAGGAGAATTAATTCTAAACAAAGGCATTCGTTGCAAAGTTTCCTTTCTATTTGCCCTAACAGCTCCTCGTTCGTCCCAAGACGAATTGAGCGAAAAAACCAGCTGCGCACGTTTGGCGCGCCGCGTCTCTTCCCCCACTACTCGCACTCGACGCGCTGGCCCAGAGCGAGCGGTGGGGGAAGAGACGCGGCGCGCCAAACGTGCGCAGTCAGTTCCTCTCTGCCTAACAGTTTAACGAGACTATTAATTCTATTTTTAATTATTTCCGTTTATGCGCGCGGAAAATAAACTTAGTATTAGTACAGTAAGTTCTTACTTCAATAAACAAAGATTAAATAAAAAAAAGTATAAAGTCCCCCGCTCTACCACACTTGAGACAATTAAAAAGTCTCTTTCACAGAGTTCATAAAATTCCAATAGTTGTATGTCTTCCATTAACTGTTGTTCAGTCTTCTCGATTCAGGAACGAAACGAATGCCAGTGAATTAGAGCGAAGTCACTTGTGTCAAGGTACTTTGGACAAGAACCAAATGATAACGACTCTGGTCTATGAAGTTAAGCCAGGAAAATAAATGTCTGCGCGACACATTTCCAAGAAAATAAAACAGTAATTTTGTTTCAACTATAAAATGAGGCTAAATGAGAATGAAAGGCTAGAGGAATATATTTTTTCTCAATTTTCGAAAAAACGAACATTGTTTTTCCTCCTGGTAAAAAAAGAAGATAAACTTAAAGTGAATTTATTATTTTTTTGTTGTCGTTCCTCAGTCAACCGGATGCACAGGATTATGATAGGAAGATTTTATTTTCTGGGTGCGAACCAGTAACCATCTAATGACCCTGCGTGGATCTATTCTGACATTAAATGGTCCGAACGAGATAGATTGTCACTGAGATTGCAACTATGAATTTCCACAAGGATGAGCATCGTAATTCTCTGTCTCGCATAGAGTGACATCTCGATTATATCAGAAAATTCATTAATGGACTGCGGAGACTTTGACGATCGTTTTTCGTTTAGAAAAACAAAGCACCGCATAGTCCCGAATGAATGGAAAATTAGATAAAAGTATTTTTTTTGGAAATAGATTTATTTTCATGATTAAATGGCAGAAGGAGATGAATGTTGATTTGAACTTAGAGAAATTGCGAGTCGAGTCCGGAAGCGTTAGTTTCTAACTTTGAGCCTTTAAGCCAAGGTGAAGTCGACATTAAGTGTAGCTTAACGCTGTTAGACGGTGTCTGGAAGAGGTTTATAACGCAACATCAAATTGCAGAGTTTCTTAGATCATGACGAAGTAAATAGTTTCATCCCAAATGACCTCAAGGTACTTGGAATTATACTACTTTTTCATACCTTAATGATCGGACGTTACTCTCGAGTTCTTCTTTTTTTTTCCTCCCATCCTCTTACGAAAACGAATGGAGAAACAGAATTCTCCAATTTCTCCTATTTTCAAGAGAAATTTTATACTTTATAGCTGATAGTAAAATGCGAAAACTAAATTTCAAAAGACATTTATGTTAATAGTAAGGGATTCGAACTTTGTCGACGTCTGGAGTATCCAGATTTATAGAAATCGACCGCTGTCGATTCTGTAAGGAAATGCTGCATCAGTAAATAGAAATCAATAACTTGAATAAGGGTTAAATAATATTATTTGATAGTATCCTGGGTACTTGTTTAATAAATTTACTTTCAGACAAGAGATTACTACTTGGGAGATTAAAAGTCCTTTACACTGAAAAAAAAATTTATTTGATTCAAATAACCGATTATTTGTCTATAATCAAATAAATATTTACTTGAATCAAATAATTTTTATTTGAATCAAATAATTTTTATTTGAATCAAATAATTTTTATTTGAATCAAATAATTTTTATTTGAATCAAATAATTTTTATTTGAATCAAATAATTTTTATTTGAATAAAATATTTCAGTATTTGAAGCAAATACTAATTAATTGATTCAAATAAAAATTATTTGATTCAAGTAAATATTTATTTGATTCAAGTAAATATTTATTTGATTCAAGTAAATATTTATTTGATTATAGACAAATAATCGGTTATTTAAATCAAATAAATTTTTTTTCAGTGTAGATTCGAGATTCTTATGAGTTTAAAAAAAGTAGGAAAAAGTGGTCTCGATGACAAAAAAAGTAGGAAATAATAGCCTCGGTGACAAAAAAAAAAGAATTTCATAAAAAACTTTTCTAAAATCAAATTTTAAAATTATTTTAATTTAATAATTGATAAATAATTAAATTTTATAAGGAGTCACATTATAATGTACTCTCGTTTCTTAGTGCGAAGATTAATAATTAAAATGTTTATTAGTTAATTTAAAAAAAATACACACTTCAAATTTTTTAGTAAAATCGATTTTTCACAGTCTTTTCTGAAAATTTAAAAAAATTATTTTTTAATTTTGTTATTTCAAGATAATTGAATTTTTTTAAACAAATAATTCAAAATTTTTGATGTAATTAAAATTTCTGTACATTCTGTTGAAAATAATTTACTTCTTTTAAAGAATTTTATTTAAATTTTTCTAAATAATCAATGGAAGTTAGTCATCGTATAATTATAATTTTGTTTTTCAAAATTTATTCGCAACACATTCAATTATTTTCTTAAATAGTAAAATTTCGACAAAATGAAATTACTTTTAGGAAATTAATTAAAATTAATTGTAAAAGTTCAATTATTTCTAAAAATAACAAAAATTCATTTATATTCACCACGAGAATTCAATTATTTTCAAAAATTTTTCTTAATTCAATAATTTGTATGTCTACTATTTTAATAAAATTTCAAAAAAGTATTCAATTATTTAAAAACAATTTTTACAAAATTCTACACAAATATTCAATTATTTTCTAAAAGAATGAAAATCTCATAGGAATTGAATTATTAAAAATAGTTTATTTAAAATTGTTTTTAAAAAAATCAATTATTTGAACCTTTTTTTATAAAATCCTCGCAATAATTCAATTACTTTCATAAATAATAAAACTCTTTACAGAAACGAAAAAATTTGTTTAATACGATTTTAATCAAATTCGTCCAAAAATGCAATTATTTTTAAAAATTTGATTAAATTTTGACTAAAGAATTCTATTACTTCAATTATTTTTATAAATAGCAAAATTTTTCCGATTTTCTAAATTCTTTTGAATATTATTTTTGAAAAATATTCTTCACAAGAATTCAATAATTATTTTCATAAATTTTCATAAAATTTAAAGAAAAACAATTTAATTATTTTTAAAAGAAATGAAATTCTCCGCAGAAATTCAATTATTTTGAAAAAATGTTTAAGAAATTGTCAAAATTTCAATTATTATTGTAAATGAATAGCAGAATTCAATTATTTTCAGAAATATTAATAAAATTTATTAAAAAGTCAATTATTTTTTAAACATTTCAATGAAATTGTCAAAATTTCAATTATTATTGTAAATGAATGGCAGAATTCAATTATTTTCATAAATAAAAAATTTTCCACAGGATTTAAATTATTTAAATGAGAATTTTCCTAATATTTTTCGAACATACTCAATTATTTAAAATTTTTTTTAAATATACTTCGTAAGAATTCGTAATTATCGAAAAATGCAATTATTTTAAAAAATTGGATTAAATTTTGTCTAAAAAGTTCAATTACTTCAATTATTTTTATAAATAGCAAAATTTTTCTGATTTACTAAATTCTTTTGAATATTATTTTGGAAAAATATTCTTCACAAGAATTCAGTTATTTTCATAAATTGCCATAAAATTTAAATAAAAACAATTCAATTATTTTCAAAAGAAATAAAATTCTCCGCAGAAATTCAATTATTTTCAAAAAATGTTTAAAAAATTGTCAAAATTTCAATTATCTTTATAAATAATTAAATTGTCCTCTACAATTCAATAATTTTCAAAAATTTTAATAAAATTCTTCGCAAACATTTAATTAATTTCATAAATATGTAATAACAATTATTAGAAGGATTCAATTACTTTTTTAAATAGTAAAATTCTTTGCAGAAATTCAATTAGTATCAATAAATTTTAATGAAATTGAATTAATAAAATTTTCCACTATAATTATGAACAGACAAGATGTTTTTTGCAAAATTGAAAAAATTCTTTGTTTAATTCAATTATTTTCCAAGTTGTAGATTTATGTTCGAAATGAAGTAAATTTAAATTTGATGAGAAAATAAAAGCGATAAAAATTGGGACAAAGTCCGGGAAATACGGGGAATTTAAAGATTTAACACAATTTATAATCAGTCACTATATTGATAGATTAAATATCGGTAAAATTATTTCCTATTATCTTATTGGCGGTCGTTTTTCATTAACGATTTTAGTTTTTAACACTGTTTTTAAATGGAAATGTGAAAACTAAACATCTAAATTTGACTATTTGTTCAGAAAAGTAGCTTTTTGTAGCATTAGGCTCAAAAAAGTAGCAAAAAATTAGCAAATAGTAGCTTTTAGTAGAAGAGTGCGAAGTTCATGGTTCCCTTGAACAAATAAAGAAATTCTAATTCTCCTAAACTTGTAGGTCATCTAATTTTTAAGGAAACCGTTTATGGACCAAGGGCCACAAAATTACTAAAATAGAAAAATAATTATTATTCAACGTTTCCAAAATTGTGTTTTGATAGATTAAAAATACTCCCTTTGAGAGAACCGTTCGCCAAGTTTAACTGGTTCATTCAATCGAAGCATTTTTTTTTTCAAGGAAACTCCCTACAAGATTTTAGCGTATTTTTAGTTAAAGTATTCAACGTACCAAATGCAGATGGTGGTTCCAAGTCCCGAACAGACAAACTCGACGAAGCTTGCGATGCACTCGACTCATTGCTCTGTGTGCATCTCAATCTTCTC
This sequence comes from Leptopilina drosophilae, assembly GCA_032873175.1. Classification (NCBI taxonomy): domain Eukaryota; kingdom Metazoa; phylum Arthropoda; class Insecta; order Hymenoptera; family Figitidae; genus Leptopilina; species Leptopilina drosophilae. The sequence continues at coordinate 6,601,108 of CM065483.1, forward strand.
CTAAGTTTCGGCATATCGAATGGCAAATCTCTTAAATCAACACTAGTCGCACTGCCGGAAGTTGTGGCGTCCTGTTGCATAAGTAATCTCCTCCGACGGAGCTTTGGCATGTCAAAAGGCAAATCCGATAATTCAGTTTCATTATCAACTAAATTGATGTTATCCAATTGTGGTTTTGGTACATGAAAGCCAAACGGCTTACACTTGATTCCCGTGCGTGACTCTATCGAAATTCCACTATCCGAACCCTGTATTTCCGCATCGCCCGATGATGAAGACTGAAGTGCGAGATTAATAAGATTTTTATTTTGTGGCGTTCTTCGTTTCTTGAATGACGTATCGGTGGGCGTTGTGGCATTGGTATTTGTGACAATTTCCGTGATTACATCCTCGGGCGATGCTTTTTGGGAATTGTTATTTCTATTGTTGTCCGACGTCTCGGAGGCTGGTTCTTGGGATGATTTGTCCGAAATCGGGGAGAGGATGTGTAGCTTATTTGTGTGGTGTGTGAGAAAGCCGGAGAGATTCGGTTGTTGGTGGTGATGATGATGATGGTGGTGGTGATGGTGGAAGCAGTTTGTGGTGCCACTGTCGGAACTGTGGGAACTGAGACTAGTGCTGTGGTGACTTTCGGAGCTGCTTGTCGATCGGTTTCCCTCGCTGGTGCTGCTTCGTAGGGATTCCATACTGCCGCCGCTACTGCTCGTGGCCATGCTTTCAGTACTCGAATAACCGGGTCTTCGTCTATTGTTCCGTAGTTTAAATTCTAGTAGACCTTGTTCGCTTCTTGGTTTAGGAGCGTCTGTTTCCGATTCATGGGGCCTTCCCTTAAATTCCATTATGGGTTTGCTTTCGCGAATTAGACTCCGCGGACGTTGTCTCTCTTCTCTAGGCCTGCCCTTGAATTCTAAAATCAAATCCTTGCCAAAGCGACGGTTCTGCGAGTCCGTGGATTCGGACACGAAGCTCTTTGGTCGGCTTTTGATTTCTAGAATACTGCTTTCGTTACTTTGGGATGGGTCCTTTGCACGTAGGGACTTAATCGGTAGTTTCATGTCTTTTAATCTCGGATGGTCGGGTTGAGAAGGCAAATTGGGTGCGCTGCGTATGTTTAGTAGGAGATTATCTCGATTCCCGTGGAATTTGGCGGGCAAAGGCGCGGTGGACGGTGGCGATGGTGTGTAGCCACGAGTCGGTAATCTTGGGGAGCCAGTCTTCTCGTCACTTGAATTTATTTGGAGGGATTCAATGTCCTGGGACAATGTGTCCGATTGCTGATGATTTAGATGACTCGGTATTGGCTTTGGGCGGAGGATCACTAATTTACGACGATGGTCTTTTGTTGCCTGAGTACCGGAATGAGGAACTTGCGACTGTTTGGACGATTCTGTTAATGAACTTGCTCTCGATAATGGCACTGTATTACTGGTTCGCATTTGTGAATGCAAAACGGGATGATTTGTCACCCGATCAAGATCGTCGAGATCGTCATCCGATCTGCTGATTTTGCAGTCGAATGCAGTCTCATAGAGTTGACGTTGTCTTGCCATCTCTTCGTCACCCTCCTCCTCCTCCTCGTCTTCTTCTTCCTCTTCGTCCTCGTCCTCACCTTCCCGATCGTTATCGTCCTCGAATAGAATCGTTTGGGGATCAATTTTTCTAGTTCGACGATATTTTCGGCTCTTTTGCCGCTGTATTTGCGGCTTTGGCGTTTCTAGCTCATCCTCCTCGGGCGAAGCAATGCAAGTGCAGACGTTCGTTGAGAGTTCATGACTCAGAAGTCTGTTCGGTGGCATGAGAGACTGGTCCCATTCGGTGACCACGGTGTTTGCTGCTTCGCCACTTGCGGGAAGGACATGCTCTCCAGTTGTTGTTGGATTTATCAATGCTTGTCCCTGTTGGAGCAAAGGAGTCTCATCTCCGGCTAATGAATTTCTTTTATGGAGAGCCGGAGTGGTTGAGGAGTGATCAGGTACATCGAGACTCACACTCTTTCGATATTTATTCGGTTGAGTGCGTGAATGTTGTTCCGGAACTCTGAAGAGATCGCCGTAGTAGTAAGGTGAGGGATGACGAATCGGATGCGTTGATTCGTTGGGCGATTGGTCCGGAAGGTGAACCAGGGCAACGCAATCAACAACGACACTGCTACTCGTCTGTTTGTCCTTCTCCTGATTTAATACATTTAATACTTTACTCGAAGTCGCCGAGTTTTTTAGATTCTTTCGCCTTCTGTTATTCGATAATTCTAATTCGTTCTCCTCACAAGACGATCCTGACGCTGATGGATCTGAAACAGTGGGAAATAAAGAAAAAATTATTCATCACTTCGGATAAAAAAAAATTCTTTTATCGTAAAAAAATTGAGAAATCTGAATCGACGCAGACATTGCATAGGATCAAAATGTAGTTAAATTACCATAATACTTTTAGGACCCGATCCTTTCGCCATTCAAGCACGAAAGCATTTGGATAGAAAGCTCATAAAATTGTGTCTTAAAAAACGCTTTATAAAAACCCACCCATATTGATCTGGGGTCAGCTTTCATCTAATCTAAATCGATAAAACTAGAATTTACTGAATCGAAATGAAATCAAATAAATTTTCAAAGTTCGATGCGTGGTGTTTAGCAGGACAAAGATGAGCCTGAAGATAATGACACTTTCGGCCCTTTTCTTATAATGGTTGGTAGACTCCATAAACTATAAGTTCGTGTATGGGTTTGACAGAAAGCCTATTGCAGACAGCAGACGCAATTATCATCAGAAGATGAAATGAAAAATCATCCTCTACTGAATTTTTCATATCTCTGAAATATTTTTCCAATTAAACTGCCAGTGGAAATTATTTTAAATACATGGAGATGATAAATTGGATTTTTCAAAAAATTTCAGGGATATTGATTACGAGAGACGATAATCAGATTTCCGTGGTATCCGGAATGTTAGCGATTGGTGGAGTGCAGCTGAGGGCTATATTGCAATGCGAGGGTTAGAACGTTGCCCCCTAATGAATCTATTAGGGACGGTGAGCGACATCCCTGGAACTGGCAATCACCTATAGAGAATGATCCCACCACTGCTCGTTTCGTCATGTTTACATCAACCTACTGTCGCACTCGATTCAAACACGAAAGGATATTTGCGATTCAAAGATATTCGCCTGACTTGCTTCTGTCTCTCTCTCTCTTTTCACTGCGATAACAAATCGTGTGTATATAGACAAATTCTCGATACACATAAAATTCGTTCAATAAATTCGTTCAAGCGTTAAGCCAAGAAAATCCCTTGGAATAAATTTTTAATCCATTCGAATTTATTTTGCTTCTGGAAAATATCTACTATATTTGGAAGAAATTATTTTTCCCATATTAGTTTCGATTTGGTCTATATAGAAGTTATTGCAAAAATGACTGATTGCGTCAGGAAACCTTCAGGGAACTTCGATTCTCTTTTTATTAGATATTGTCCTAATACAGGAGGGTTGTGGATCGTAAGATGGAATTTCCGGTTATTCTTAAAAGCACCGTTCTTTTCTAAACGTCTCGGAAGATAATACCAATAGTGAGAAGGAAAAAACATTTTTTGATGTTAGGATAAAATTTTTCGTATTTTGAAAAACATCACAGGATTTCTAATTCGACATCTTTTTCGACATCGACATCTTCGACATTTTCTTTTTTTGAAAATTAGGGGACTTGCTATTCAGGTTAAATTATTTGCAGAGAAAGTTTATTATTCGAGCGTAATAATAAATCTGGGAGTAAGAAAAGAAGACGCCTTTTTTTCTGGAGGAAAAAAGAAACACGCATGAAGGGTGACCACGTACATAACGGAATAAGGAAAGATGATTGAAACAGCGACTGATTACAAAACAGGGTGAATCTTTGAGGAACGCGTCCTCTCTGATCTTCTTTGATTGCGAGTCGCGACGGAAAGGAAAAACTTGTGCATGGGCTGGATTTCAAGTTGCCTGATGCCAAGTGCTAAATTAAAAAGAAGCAAGAGAGCGACGCCTTTGAGCGTTTTAAGTGGCAATTACTAGCACTGTTCTCAAATTACTTACTCCAGTAATTTTATTCCAAAGTTCGCCTTTTTGTTTATTTTTTTTCGTCTCCTGCTTTTTTTTGCAACCTAAGCTTTTGGCTTATTCCACTCGAATGCAATGTTGCACCGTATTAACTCGAAAGCTTTTTGATCCTTAACACTTTTTTTTTGCGCAAAAAATAAATTACGTCTCCAACAAACCGATTGACTAATTGTAATTTCAGTGTTCACGCTCTTTATTTCTATTTCTTGTGTTCTATTCTCGTGTTGTTATGTTATTGCCATAAACATTATGATGGGAAAGTTAGAATTCGAATTTCTATTATTCGTGATAAATTCAAGTGGGGATTAGATAAATACTTCTTTTATTCCAGCGCTTCTAATAAGATTTTAAGTAGGATAAGCTGACGGTAAATGAGGAAACTTGAGAGGCGAGGCACGTTCTAAACGAAAATTAGATCCCTCCTCCACTTGTCTACATGTTTTCCAAGTAAAAACTTGTCTCGTAAAATTGAAATGAAAATGCCTGTGAAAATTGATCTAGGCGACGAGGAATCTAACCCGGTTTATAGGAACAAAACCTTCTTTAAATTTGGTCCAAAAAATAAAAAAAAAGATTTTTTTCTCTCTCACAAGCGGTGGGTAAAATATTCAACTTTATGAATTTTTTCCCTCGGTACCTAAGGGGAAAATTGACCTACGACGAAATGAATCGTTTTCGCTCCATTCGGTCATGTTTGGTCGAAATTGAACAAAAATAAAAGACAATTTTTATTGTTCCAAGTGAAGGGGTTTAGATTTTCGACTGAAGATGGTGATTTCTAATGAGAAACTCTCGCCAAGAGGATTGATTTTCCAAGGTAATAAAATCAATATTAGTTCGATGCATCAAAGTGTGAGAGGGTTGTTATTGCCAGGGGCAGCATAGACCACGGCCGGATTATTCGCTTCCCTATCGGTAGGCATTACTCAATTGAAATCTACATCAGTGGTCGTACAGGGCACGATCGCCTGCGGTGAAAGGGTTCAATTTAGACGATCAAGGACATACCCATAAGCTAAGCTCCAAAATCCTCAAGTTTTCCACTAAATTATAAAACTTCCCTTTGTCCGCCAACATCTAATTCAATTGAGTCGAACATTCTTTACTTAATTTAAAAAAAATTAAATTCTTTAAATAACTTAAATAACTTAAATAATAATTTTAATAACTTAAAAAATTAAATAACTTAAAAAATTAAATAACTTAAAAAATTAAATAACCACGTAAAAGTGACCTAAATAAAACAACCTCTACTGTAATTAAAATATTATCCAGTTTGTAATTATTAAGTCTGAGTTTCGATAACAAAAAAAAAGAAGTGAACACTTTTATCACATTCTACAAACTTGGCCTTTATCGACCATTATTGATGTTGTATGCGTGACAACAGTCATTGAACTCCTTGTAGCTTTCGTTTTCATTTAACTAACAATGTTTTTTTTTCGTGGCGAACGATACGAAAAAAAAAGTTTTCTACACACGCCTCTCTAATTTTATCGAGAGACACATTTCAGGAATATAAATGCCTATCGATTTCTCGTGAGGAGACAAAATTTCCCCTTCATGCGAAATTTGTTCAAAATAGAAAAACAAATTTTTAAAAAAACTAGTGAAAATAAAAATTATTATTTGTAAATAATTTTGGAAAATTCTTTAGAAAGTAATTAAAATGGAAGATAACGAAGCATTAATAATATTCAAAAGCAAACGATTTTACGGTTTATGAGAAACGAGATGAGGATTAATTCGTTCATCCAGTGGTGCGCATCAACACAAGGGGTGGGGGGGGGGGCAAAAACGGTACGGTCAGAAAAACTCGAGAATTGTCATTTTGATTACCATTACGGTTGAGAGATTTTTCTCTGTATCAAAAGTATTATTAAAACCCTCCTCATCCCTTTTGAAGAAAAATCGTTACTGGCTAAAAATATTTTAATCGAAAAAACGAACGAATTTTTCCATTTTTGAATAAAAAAAAAAAAATGAATAAAAATGAATGCGGAGGAAAATTGGGATTAAGAGAATTGAAGAAAATCATCTGTTTATGTTTATAAACGAAAGACGAGGAGCGTGTCGTTGACAGTTGGTAAATGATCCAGTTAACATGGAGAGTGAGACGTGCGAGAGAAAAGGAAACGAAACATGATCAAGATGAGATGAAAGGGGAACAAGAGAAACAGGGACATATAGTCGAAAGGGAAATGAGAACACTAGATGGAGTATAGGTGTGGAGAGAAAAGGGTGGAAGGGTTCTGTTAACTATTCATCTTCTTGGTAAATTCAACGCGAACTTTCCAAGCGCTTACCCTTTAGAGTCGAATTCTAAAATTGTCGCCGGCCAACGAACATCATCCCTCTGTCATAAACTCAACACTCTCAATTCACATTCGGATAATGTACTAACAAATTGGTATTAATGGCACAATTAGGAAAATGAGTCATATCTGTGCTTATTGTTCGAATTTTACGGTTTTAGCTTAACGAGGATTCAAATTGCTTGAAAGTTTCTCCCGCGCGCAGATGGAGGCACTTGTACTTGTGCGACAAGCAGACGACGCATTATTCTGATCAAATAGACTGCGGTCATAAACAGAAGATTATTAGAAAAATGTTTAAATAATAAATAAATAATAATAAATAATAAATAAATAATAATAATAAAACATACATAATAAATAATAAATAATAAATAATAGTAAATAGTAAATAATAATAATAATAAAACATAAATAATAAATAATAATAATAATAAATAATAGTAAATAGTAAATAATAATAATAAAACATAAATAATAAATAATAATAATAAATAATAGTAAATAGTAAATAATAATAATAAATAATAAACATAAAAATTTAATTTTTGCAGTTTTATCGAATCTATTACGAAACTAATATTTAAGGAAATTAATCATTTATTTTCAATTGACACAATTTTCCATTTTAAAAGATTAAAAGGAATTCAGGAAAATGAAAATTTGAGCCGGTATTTTCATTGAAAATAGTGAAAAGAATTAAAGTTTTACAATTTCAAAGGAAATTAACGAAATTCTTCGAAAGAATTCAATTGTGTTGATAAAAAACAAAATTCTTTTCAGAAAGTCAATTATTTAAAAATTTGTTTTTTAAATCTAGTAAAAATTTCAATTATTTTTATGAATAGCACAATTCTTCATCAAAATTCAATTATATTTAGGAATTTTAATAAAATTTATTGCAAAATTCAATTATTTTCAACAACAAAATTTTTTAATTCTAAACATTTCAATTATCATCATCAATCAATAATAAAATTCAATTATTTTCAGGAATTTTAATAAAATTTATTGTAAAATTCAATTATTTCAGAAATTTTAATAAAATATATTGTAAAATTCAATTATTTTCAGGAATTTTAATAAAATTTATTGTAAAATTCAATTATTTAAAAAAAATGTTTAAATTGTCAGTAATTCAATTATCATTATAAATAAATAGTAAAATTCAATTATATTCAGGAATTTTAATAAAATTCATTGCAAAATTTAATTATTCTCATAAATAACAATATTCATCATCAGAATTTAGCTATTTTCGAAATTAATAAAATTCTTTGCAGAATGTCAATTATTTCCAAAAAATGTAAAGAAAAATAAATTGTCGTCAACATTTCAATTATCATTAAAAATGAATAGGAAAATTTTTCAACAAAATTTAATTATTTTCAGGCTTTTAAATAAAATTAAATGAAGTTAATTGCAAAATTCAATTATTTTCAAAATTATTAAAATTCTTCGCAAAAATTCAATTATTTTCGAAACATTTTTAAGAAATTGTCAAAATGTCAATTATTTATTGAAAATGAATAGCAGAATTCAATTATTTAAAAAAATTTGAATAAAATTCTTAGCAAAATTTCAATTATTTTCAAAAATTTTTCATTAATTTAATTATTGTTCAAAAAAATAAAATTTCCACTGGAATTCAATTATTAAAACCATTATTTGCATAAATTTTTTCCATTAAATTAAGTGTTTTTTTAAAATAAAATTAAATTTTAATAAAATTTCTCGAAAAATTCAAATTCTTAAAAATTTTCTTAAAATTTATCATAAAAATTTAATTATTTTTAAATTTATTAAAATTCTTTGCCAAAATTCAATTTTCAATGACATTTCAAAAAATTTTCGTTAACATTTCAATATTGTCAAATGAATAGAAATTTTTTTTGGAAAAAATTCAATTATTTTAAGAAATTTTAATTAAAATTAATGCAAAATTCAATTATTTTTATAGACAATAGTATTTACGAGAAGAATTTAATTATTTTCATAAATAATAATACTAATTGCAGAAGTTCATTTGTTTAAAAAACAATTTTAATCAAATTCCTTTGGAAAATGTAATTATTCTTAAAAATTTTATTAAAAGTCGTCGAAAGAATTCAATTATTTTAAAATTTGTTGATAAAATAATATATAAGAATTCAATTTTAAGAAAACATTCAATTATTCAATAAATTAGCTACGTATTTAAATAATTAAATTCTCGTAGAATTTTCCAATAATTTCAGTTAAAGTTTTAAAAAATATTTGTAATTTGGAAAAATTAGCAATAATTGAATTTTTTAAAAAAATAATTGAATTTGATAAAGATTTTAATTTAAAGTTCTTGAAAATCTCAATGTTTCATATTTTTAATTATAAAATCTTTGCAAGTATTTTCAAAAGAATTTTGAAGAAAATATTCTTCAAAATTAAGTTTTAATTAAGTTTTAATTGAAATTTTTTGAAAATTATTTTATTTAAGGAAATTCGTAAATAAATCTAACAATTTGTTTTCTGTATCTAATCATTTTTAGAGTGAATCAAAATATTCTTTAGTGCCAGAGAAAAGGTCAAAATTTTTTCTGAAAATCATAAAAAAGTCAGAGAGAAACAAAATTTAATTTTTGTCGCACTCCTGAACACGTATCTCAAAGATAAGTATTGCGAATATTTTATATTTATTGTACTTTTATCGAGTCTATTATCAAACTAATATTTACGAAACACGCAACTTTGAAATTAAGTTTTTTAGCGAAATGGAGAATATTAAATATTTACCCCATTAACTCAAAGTAGGGATAATTAAAAGAAAATAAAAAATTCAGATCAGTTCGATTCATTTTGTTATAAATAATTTACATGAGTTCACGAAAAAAGGAATATAGCCGGGAAAAAGACATTTTACCTAAATTGTTATTGATTCAGAATTCATTGTTAGTTCTGTCCTTGTCAAAACATGATTGATTGTATTTTTTTCTGAACACTTTTTTTTGTCGATAATAATTCGTTTATTCTCGTGTTAGTTCCCTAATTGTTTTTATTAAAAAAAAGTACAAAAGGGAGTCTTTAATTGGAACAGGAATAATTTTCGTTAAAATAGCGAAAGTATTTTTCAATTTTTATTAATATCGCACGAAAAAGAACCTTTAAGTGGAATAGCGATAACTTTCGCTAAAATAGCAAAAGTTTTTTTTTTAATTTTTATTAATATCGCACGACAAAAAATCTTTAACTGCAACAGCGATAACTTTCGCTAAAATAGCAAAAGTATTTCTTGCAATAACTAAAAATTTCGCTAATATAGTAAAATTTGTAGTCGTTCCAGGTGAAAATATTTTTTCGTCCGTAATAAAGAATTTTCACATCAATTTCAGGGGACCGTTATTTTAATACTATCACCGAAAAAAAAATTTATTTGATTCAAATAACCGATTATTTGTCTATAATCAAATAAATATTTACTTGAATCAAATAATTTTTATTTGAATCAATTAATTAGTATTTGCTTCAAATACTGAAATATTTGATTCAAATACAATTTATTTGATTCAAATACAATTTATTTGATTCAAATACAATTTATTTGATTCAAATAAAAATTATTTGATTCAAGTAAATATTTATTTGATTATAGACAAATAATCGGTTATTTGAATCAAACAAATTTTTTTTCAGTGTATGTTATTTTAATACTACGTTACTTTAATAATTTTACTGTAAAATATTTTCTTCCAGTGTTATAAAATTTTCTCACAAAACTAGATGAAATAGAGTAATAAACAGTTTTCCTTTCTGAATGCGTCCAATTGATTCTAGCTTTGGAAATGATTTCCTCCCAGTGGTTTGGAACCAGTTAAGCTACCCTATTTCAATTATCGGTGCTAGGCAACTTGTTTCTCATTCCACGTTCCTGAGCATTTAGCGCTTTATCGTTTGTCGATGCCACATTGCGTATATATATACGATGTGTCCATCAAATTGAAAGAAAAGTTATACGATCTCTAAAACTTGACATCAAACGCGGCTTCGAAAACTTTCATCATCCATTTCGTGTTTCCCAGTTGCCTTTTGTTGTTGACATATGCACACACAAGTCTTGTAGAAACATGCGATGAATTATTCATTCGAAAAATATTTTGAGACTCTACCTTAGTTTGCAATAAAATTACATTTCTTTTTTTTCTTCACTCCCCACTCATGTAGTTGAAGAAAATGTAAATTGTATTCCTTCAAAAAAAAAAAAAAAAAAAAATGTAAAACAACTTTTTAAAGTACTTCTTCGGATCAAAAGTACTTACAAAGATTTATTCTCAGGATATTCTAAAACAAGATGAAGAAAACTAAACGAAAACTAATTTTCTACTTTTGTTTATAAAGAATGGTCAAAATTTTAATGTTTGGCATTGACGGAAAACATTGGAATGGGAATTTAATTAAATATCTGCGACGAATAAAAGGGGATTTGTTAGGTGTCAGTGCCAAGTAATGTCAGAGGCACACACACCATAGGCTCGAAAAGTTGGAACAAACGAAGCGTATGCAACCACGGGAACCCCTAAGAGCCAACGGAAATGGATGGAGAGAAAATGTCTAGACGTATCATTGTCACTTTCCCTATTACCGTTCGAACCACTATTCCCCCTTCTCTCCCTCTTTTTTTTCGTTTTTTTAATTCTCATCCAATTTAGACTTTAAAAATCCATCAAAATCTCTTTTACCTCCTTCCTCACTAATTCCAATCATCTTTTTCTTCATCTCCACGGTCACTACTTCATGAGGAATATTGTCAGACAATTAATAAAGTTTATTACAATGAAAGTGTGCTCAAAGCCAATAATATCATCCCCCAAGATGTAGATTAAGGGGACCCTAAAGCTGATAATGTAGAAATTTGACGTTTATTCACAGACCCTTTTCCCAAAAAGGCTTAAACCATCATGCAAACATCTCGAGAGTTCAGCCGCGAATTAAAAGCCCATGAATACAGTAAGGATGCAAATTTCAAAAGGTGTTTACTTGGGATCGAAGTTACAATGTCGAATTTGCATACAAACAGAGATTAGGCGTTTACCCCACTTGGAGTTCTGTAAAAAAAAAAGTATTTTACGGTCAATCGAGAAATTTCGTGACGATAAAACATTTCCACTCAACGACGACGACAACGACGACGAACAGTGATAAGTTATTGCTTTTCTTCTATTAGCATTTTATCGAATTCTTCTTGAGGCAAGAACAGAAAAAAAGGTTCAGTCGGAGGAAATAATTATTCCCTTAAAAATAAAATTTACATTGTCCAAGTTATTTTTAGAAACAGAGGGAACTTGTACTAACTACAATTTCCACTAAAATAATGAAAAGTACATCAAATTATTAGAAATTGTGACTAAAACCAGCCATATTGGATCCGCCATTCTGAATTCTGAAAATCTAACATCGAATTCGTGATCACTGACCCTAAAAACCGCTGAGTTTCACTTTTCAAGCCAATCCGATCAATTTTTATTTTTAACATCCGCCATATTGGATCCGCCATTTTGGTTTTTTGAAATCCGTTGCCATATTCGTAATCAGCGACCCCGAAAACCCCCGAGTACCAATTTTGAAACCAAACCGATTAACTTTCAATTTTCCGTTCGCCATACTGGATCCGCCATTTTGATTTTTTTGAAATCTGACAGCAAATTCGTAATCAGCGACTCCAAAAACCCCCGAGTACCAATTTTCCGTCGAATCCAATAAAGTTTTAATTTTTCGTCCGCCATATTGGAACCGCCATTTTGAATTTTTGAAATTTGTTAACAGATTCGTAATCAGCGACCCTAAAAACCCCCGAGAACCAATTTTCATTGAAATCTAATCAATTTTAAATTTCTTAGTCCGCCTTATTGAAACCGCCGTTTTGAATTTTTGAAATCTAACAGCAGATTCGTAATCAGAAATCCTAAAAACTCCCGAGTACTAACTTTCAAGCGAAAACGATCATTTTTTAATTTTTTCGTCCGCCATATTGGATCCGCCATTTTGATTTTTTAAAATCTGACAGCAAATTTGTAATCAGCGATCCTAAAAACCCCCCGAGTACCAATTTTCAGGCGAATTTAATCAATTTTAAATTTTTCGTCCGCCATATTGGATCCACCATTTTGGAATTTTGAAATCTGACAGCAAATTCGTAATCAGAGACCCAAAAACCCTTTTGTATCCATTTTCAGGCCAATTTGATTGAAAAAAATATTGTTAAACAATATGAATATATTTATTTGAAGGTCGACTTCATAGTTTTTGCATTTTGGCTTCATGACTTAATAATAATAATAATAATTACAATAATAATAATAAAGATGACAATAATAATAATAACAACAATAATAATAATAAAGATGACAATAATAATAATAACAATAATAATAATAATAAAGATGACAATAATAATAATAACAATAATAATAATAAAGATGATAATAATAATAATAACAATAATAATAATAAAGATGATAATAATAATAATAACAATAATAATAATTACGTTAATTAACAATTATCTCACCTGTGTAAGGTCGACAGTAGTTTCGATTCACTTTACTGTAAATCGTGGGTAAAGGTGATTCCTCGCCTGGATCTATGTAAGCTTTGGTTTTGCTGTCTCTAGGATCACTGTACTGCTCAACAACCTCCACCTCCGTCTACAAAAAAGTGTTTAAATTAATACAACATCAAAAAAAAAAAATTCTAAAATTAAAAAAAAATTCTAGAACACTAATTTAATGCTGCGTCTGCAATAGTTGATTAAACTCCCCGGCAATTAGGCAGAAGAAATTCATAATTTCATCCCATTGAATGCCATGATTATTATTACTAATGTTCAAGGAAGAATTTGTATAGAAATTATTAGCTCGCGAGGAATTAGACGTTTAACAATAGTTTCTCGCCTTTCATGTGTATATAACGCACCAAGACCACTTACATTCCTCAGGGAATGGCATTCCCGAAGGATTATTGCCAGAGCTTTATTCTCTTACGCATTCAGGGAGACATTGCAGGGATGGGCAATTTACCTCCCCTAATCTTAGCTACTTGTCCTAATGGCTATACGACACAGAACAACTGATATAAATACCCAAATCCAGTCGTACGTCTTCCTTTCAAATGTCTCCCAATAAAACAAATTAATAGCAGAAGTGAATAAACAATGAAACTAAAAGAAAAGTCAAAAAAAAAAAAATTCTAGTATACTTTAAGAAGAGTGTAATCAAAACTTAGAGTTACAAGTTAACGGATAAAAAAAAGTATAGGTTCAAATCGAAGACGAAGACAAGTAGCCTTAAACCGAAAGAGCTTGAAATTGAAATTCTCCCGCGAAAGTTGTTCGTTTTGCCTCAGGGGTTTTGCCTTCAAATTTCTCTCTCCATCTTTGAAGCTTATAAATTCCGAGATGTTTATTCGGAAATTACTAGAACGGTTCCTGTCAGCAGGCATGCTAATTCAAGTGTTCCTAATTCGATCAGCGAACCACAAACGGGAAAATCTGAAATTCAGACATTACCATTCAATAATGATCACTGACTCCAATAATAGAATTATTTGTTTGGCTGTAATTAATTTCAGTCAGTGATTTCGGGTACTTGGCAACAAAATCGAAGTCAGGATTATTTTTCTGTAATCCATGCATTTGTGATTACAGACTAGATGACAGTTGTCTCATCATCTTTAGAAGAATAAGCAAACAAAAATAATTTGTAATTTTTACAATCGAATTTGACTGCTGGTCCATACATTAATGATCAAAGACTGGATGACAGTTGTATCATCATCTTTAGGAGAATTAGGAATAAAAAAGGTTTTTTTAATTTCCACAATTGAATTTAATTGTTGATCCATACATTTATGATTACAGACTAGATGACGGTCGCCGCATCATCTTCAGGAGAAGCAAGAACAAAAATAATTTGTAATATCCATAAGCGAATTTAACTGCTGGTCCACAAATTAATTATCCAAGACAAGATGACAGTCGTCTCATCATCTTCGGGAGAACCAGTAATAAAAATAATTTAAAATTTTCACAATCGAATTTATCTGCTGATATAAACATTTATGATGACATACTGGATGACAGTAGCATCATCATCTTTAGGAGATTCAGGAATAAAAAAGGATTTGTAATTTCCACAATCAAATTTATCTGCTGATATAAACATTTATGATTACATACTAGATGACAGTAGCAACATCATCTTTTGGAGAATTAAGAATAAAAAAAGGTTTTGTAATTTCCACAATCGAATTTAATTGCTGATTCATAAACTTATGATTACAGACTAGATGACAGTTGCATCATCATCTTTAGAAGAATTAGCAACAAAAAATAATTTGTAATCTCCACAATCGAATTTGACTGCTGGTCCATAAATTAATGATCAAAGACTGGATGACAGTGGCATCATTATCTTTAGGAGAGTTAGGAATAAAAAAAGGTTTTGTAATTTCCACAATCGAATTTAACAGCTGGTCCAAACAATAAGAATTACGGACTAGATTACACTTGTCTCATCATCTTTAGGAAAATTAAGAAGAAAAAAAGGTTTTGTATTTTCTACAATCGAATTTAACTGATGGTCCATAAATTTATGATTACAGACTAGAGGACAGTAGCATCATCATCTTTAGAAGAATTAAGAATAAAAAAAGTTTTTTTGTAATTTCCACAATCGAATTTAATTGTTGATCCATAAATTTATGATTACAGACTAGATGACAGTAGCATCATCATCTTTTGGAGAATTAGAAATAAGAAAAAAATTGTAATTCCCAGAATCGAATTTAACTGATGGTCTATAAATTTATGATCAAAGACTAGATGACAGTCGCCTCATCATCTTCAGGATAATTAGGATAAATTTGTAATTCTCATAATCGAATTTGACTGGTGGTCCAAACATTATCACAGACTAGATGACACTTATCTCATCATCTTTAGGAGAATTAAGATATAAAAAATGTTTTGTAACTCCTACAATCAAAAATTGATGTTATCAACCACGAACAGTTTGCTATTCTTCTTTGCTCCAAGCACCTAAAAAGTCTTGTGATCATTTAACGAAATTAGACTCCAAAATCATAAAATGAAATTAAAACTGACTTATTTGTGCCGGATGAAACGGTTTTTCAACATTCCCGGACCAAAAACAGAGTAAAAGAAAGCAGTTTAAAGTTATTTTTCCGGTACCATCATTCTAAAAGAGATGCTCTCAAGTTCGCGCATTTAAACTCTTTGTGTTGAAATGAAAAATGTGATCTACGTCTCGCGTCCTTACGCATAAAATAAAGCGCCAAAGTATTAAGTAGGACTTTAGGAAAAAGGAAAGAGACTCATAACGATTCACCCTCGAGAGTCAAGTGTTGGAGTCGCGAATAGAGGGAGAGAGAAAACTTTTGTCCTTTGTTTCCAGGTGTCACTTTTGCTTCCCTTTTATTATAAGCGCCTCTTCTTCGCGATTGTCGACCGCTGTTTTCTTTCTTAGCAAGGAGCATCCCTTCGAGAATACTTTCGGGAAAAAAAAATAATCTGCTTTTGTACTTTTTACAGTTGAATTTAATCCTCCCCTTTTCTGATAATTGTAAAAATCGTCTATATAGCAAAAAAAAATTAAATAAATAACTTCTTTTTTTATAACATGAACCTATTTTAATATGCATTATGGAAGGGGTAATATTTTAGTAGAAACATTTAAGCGTAACGCTTTAAGGCAACCGAGGAACTGGAGTGCTGGAGCAATTATAAGTAACGCCGGAAGTCACTAGCTCACCCTGCATGTGCCTTCAACTCACAATTCTCCGTCACAATATACCCCAGGGGTATTTTGTCACCCCTGTAATTATATTTCGCCCCTCATCCGATTCTCCCAGCGTAACTGAAAAATATCAATGCGCATTTGCACCCGAAACGAAGACTTTTCGCAATTTCACCGGAAACGATGTTCTCCGAATGGTAAAGGTTATAATAATAAGAGGAGCAGTCATTGAAGAGGAATATTTTACATTTGTTGAAAATATATATATTCTATTTTCGTGACTTATTTTTTTTTCTTTTTGTTCTCTCTTTAAAAGCAGCTACTGGCATTCAATCCGCTTTTTGAAATACTCACTTGGATATATAGAAGAGGGTCAGTCATGGGGTGGCTAATGGAAAAGTCGTAAAAGTAGAAAGAACACTTCTGAAGTTAAGCAGATTGCTGGTGCAAAAAAAAGGGACTGTAGAAATTGAAATAAATATTACAAAAATCCGTTATAGTCTGTGGTGGAAATTTTGCTTTAACCATAAATATAACAATCACTCTAATTGTATAAAAATACAGAACAATTATTGTAATTTTAATTACTGAAGCTGTTTTGGGTTCATTTTTCGAAGACGAACAATTTTTCCGTTTGTTTGAAAATGTTTGAACATTCTGTTATGAAAAGGAAGTTCGTGTGGAACATAGGGAAGAGTAAACAAGGGTGAATGGTGAAATCTCCAAAAAGTATTAGAAACGAAAGCTTTGAAGATTGAGAAATCCCATTGGATGTTGGAGGGGTAATGATAAAATCAAACTAAACTTGAAGTAACGTCGAAAATAGGGGGGAAAAAATTAAAATTGGGAATCTTACTTTATCTATCGTGGGACTTGGTAGGGCCCATTGGACTGTCGATGTTGTTGCTGCAGCACTTACTGGACGTCGCTTGTTGACGAAATCAACTGGTAAACTGTAGTCTTCACACAATGAAATCTGTAACAGAAAAATTGGGAATATTTATTAACCTTGTTTTGAATTAATAGAACATTTAGTAACAACGTCAGATACATGAATATTAGATGATAAGGAACCGGTATGGCACCAAGATCACAAAAATTTGTTCATTGTCGTATCATCATCTTTTGGAGAGTTAAGAATTAAGAATAGAATTAAGAATAAAAAAGGATTTCGTAATTTCCACAATCGAATTTAATTGCTGATCCATAAATTTATGATTACAGACTAGATGACTAGATGCATCATCATCTTTAGGAGAATTAGCAACAAAAAATAATTTGTAATCTCCACAATCGAATTTGACTGCTGGTCCATAAATTAATGATCAAAGACTGGATGACAGTGGCATCATCATCTTTAGGAGACTTAGGAATAAAAAAAGTTTTTTTGTAATTTCCACAATCGAATTTAATTGTTGATCCATAAATTTATGATTACAGACTAGATAACAGTAACACCATCATCTTTACTAGAATTAGAAACAAAAAATTATTTGTAATTTACACAATCGAACTTAACTGCTAAATGATCATAGTTCAGATGATAGTCGCCATACAATCTTTAGGAGAATCAAGACAAAATAATTTGTAATTTTCACAATCGAATTTAACTGCCGATCCAAACTTACAGACTAGATGTCACTTGTTTGATCGTCCTTAGCTGAATTAGAAACAAAAAAAGGTTCGTAATTTCCATAATCGAATTTATTTGACGATCCATACATTTATTACAGACTAGATGACAGTCATCTCATCATCTTTTGGACAATTAGAAATAAGAAAAGGATTTGTAATTTCCACGATCGAATTCAACTGATGGTCCAGACATTAATAATTACAGATTAGATGACACTTGTCTCATCATCTTTAGGAGAATTAGGAATAAAAAAAGTTTTTTTGTAATTTCCACAATCGAATTTAATTGTTGATTCATAATTTTATGATTAAAGACTAGATGACAGTTGCACCATCATCTTTGGAAGAATCAGAAATAAAAAATAATTTGTAATTTCCACAATTGAATTTATTTGATGATCCATACATTTATTACAGACTAGATGACAGTCATCTCATCATCTTCAGGAGAATCAGCAGCAAAAATAATTTGTATTTTTCACAATCGAATTTAACTGCTGATCCAAACAGGCTAGATGACACTTGTCTCATCATTCTTATCTGAATTAGAAACAAAAAAAAAAGAATTTGTAACTTCTAGAATCGAATTTAACTAAAATCAAGACTTCTCATCTGTTTGACAGTTAAGTTTTGTTACTTTGAAATTCATCTACAAATTAGCAACAACAGATGCCATTTTTCCCCTAACTTTACGTTCACAACCCCAAGAAGGGTTACATACATTTTCCAGATCCCCTTTTTAAGTCAACGACTGACCAGAGCTCATCAGCCAAAATTTACTGTCTACTGAAAAATCGATCTATCAGTAGAAACACGATAGGTATATTCATTTATTGATGTAGGTAAAACGAGCCGGATTTATGTATATAAATCTAGACAATCACGAATCCCTAAGGGCGGCTTATATCCAAAGGGTGGAGGTGGTCATTTTATTCTGTTCCCAGACTCAGTATGCAAATGGTCCACGTTTATTACCCAACAAAGAATGGCGTATGAATGCGTCAAGTGGGAAATGAAACAAAAACATATATTACAGACAGGGAAAAAGAAAAAGAAAACTGGACACACATCCAGAGAGAGTGAATCGGAAAAAACGGAAATAGCCTCGACATTTGATTTATGTGAATCTATCTCCAAAAACTTCCTGAAAATCTCGGAATAATGTCATATAATTCGGATGAATGATCACTTTCCACGAGTATCGAAAAAGAAATTTAGAATTGACGAACTGTTTTGATTGAAATGCAGTATTAAAAAAAAATACTATTAATTCCTTTTTTTTCAAATAAATACCCTTTTTTGCATTTCCTTTCTGAAAAATTGTAACATTGAGAGTGTCAAGGGAATAGAAAACGACTATTCGACTGATTGGGCTTCTCTAGGAAATACGTTACTCACATCTCTGAGTTGAAGCTTCGGAGCAGAAGGAAGCCAAATACAATCTAGGCCGCAGTCATGGAATCCAAACACCCCTGAGCTGTGGGTCACGTTTCACCCCAAACCCTTTATACATCTAAATATACGAGTTCAAAAAAAAACAGAACTAATCACAGCAAAATTAATTACAAACAAAAGAGATTTTGTTTATTTTAACATTCTTCCCAGGGAATTCCATTTGACAAAGAAAACAGCATTGTCGGGTTTTGTTCCACTGGATTCCAAACGACGGAGATTAAACGGAATATTTAGCAAATATTTCGCATAAATCAAAGCGATGCAATATGTTCGGAGTTTGGAGTGAGACTATGTAAATTCATGGTAATAGCGCTGGCCACCCTATATACGGAGTAGAGTTTCGAGTGTTCGAGGGGAGTGAAAGTGGAAATCCAATGGGAAAGAGAAGGACCAAAATATAGGCATTCAAAATGGTGGGAAAAAGAGAAGAAGAAATGGATAAGAGAAGCTAAACGGGAGAGAGAGAAAAAGAGTAAAAGCACGTATTTCATGAACCCTCTGAAAGCAGCTCTAGAGTATTGGTGCAACCACCACAAAACCATTCATTCTCTTTATGGGATCCAAGTATTTGGCGGTTTGAATAAATCGGGAATTTGCCCCACGGGCCTCACTGAACACCTTTTTTTACCATTTACCTTTAGTTTTACATGTCTTCTTCTTTATTTATTTTCAACACCTTTGGAAGAATCAAATTCACTTTGAACAAGCATTGAGAAAATCAGTTTTGGGGTTTCTTTCATAGAGATCGAGATGATTTCTTTTTTATTCAACTGAGATATGGAAATGTATTTAAAAATATATTTATTACTAGAGGCTGATGGCACTAGACGCTTCTTTCCTTTGGGTCAATTAAGGATAAAAAATTATCTGTAATTTTCACAACCGAATTTATATATTGATCCATACATTTATCAGTACAGACTAGAGGACAGTAGCATCATCATCTTTAGAAGAATTAGGAATAAAAAAAGTTTTTTTGTAATTTCCACAATCGAATTTAATTGTTGATTCATAATTTTATTATTAAAGACTAGATGACAGTCGCATCATCATCTTTAGAAGAATCAGAGATAAAAAATAATTTGTAATTTCCACAATCGAATTTACTTGTTGATCCATAAACTAATAATTACAGACTAGATGACTTTTGTCTCATCATCTTTAGGAGAATTAGGAATAAAAAAAGTTTTTTTGTAATTTCCACAATCGAATTTAATTGTTGATTCATAATTTTATGATTAAAGACTAGATGACAGTCGCATCATCATCTTTAGGAGAATTAGGAATAAGAAAAGGTTTTGTGATTTTTACAATCGAATTTAATTGCTGATCCATAAATTTATGATTAAAGACTAGATGACAGTAGCATCATCATCTTTAGAAGAATCAGAATTAAAAAATAATTTGAAATTTCCAGAATCGTATTTAACTACTGATACATATGATTAAAGACTAGATGACAGTCGCATCATCATCTTTAGGAGAATCAGAAACAAAAAAAATTTGTAATTTCCACAATCGAATTTAATTGTTGATCCATACAATTACAGACTAGATGACAGTCGCATAATTATTTTTAAGAGAATCAGGAGCGAAAAAGATTTTGCAATTTCCACAATCGAATTTAACCACTCACTTTCCCTAAATCACTTACTTTCATTCACTTTACCTAAATTTTAACCAAACAATATTCTTCTTTTGTAACAGAAAACAAGCTCTCAATTCGATTAAAAATTTAAAACATCCGTCCACATGCTACAAAGAAAAGATTCACGAACTGTAATTTACCATCATTATCGATACCAAAACATTTTGACTAAACAGGATTTCTCAATTTCGTGCAAAAGGAAACCAACCACCTTCGTATTTTACAGACGACACATCCACTGGGCTCGTTTTTCTTCCTTCATTACGTAACATCAAGAAATGCCCAGCTCTCTCGAGCAAAAAAAAAGAAAAATATCACTCCAATTTCTTCTCCTTTTGAAACAAACAAAAAAAAACATAAATTCTAGACAAGTATGAAAAAAATGCATTAAACAAAAATGGAAATTAAAGAATTGCAAATTATCCTAAAGTGCAATTTATTTTTCAAAGCCAAAAAAGAAATTTAATGATCCTTATAATCAATAAGTAATGAATAGAAGAAGAAAAAACCCCCAATTATATTGATGAAACGTTTTCTTCCCTTCGGTCCATTTGAAAAGCAATGAGCAGGACGAATTTCTTTGTCCTGAAAAAAGTCAGAGGAGAATAAAAGAGTTTGATATAGAAAAGCATGAAGGGAGTTGAAATTCAAAGAGTCCTTTTTTATAGTTTGTGAAACCGAAAGAGGAAAAATGATTTGCACTATGGCAACATCTAATCTGTTCCTGAATTCTCATTACTCTAGTGATTATTAAATGAAAATTATTAAAATAATCTTCAAATTATTTTCGATTTTAATCATTAGGCACATCATCATTTGAAACTTGCGTGGAGAATTTTGATTGTGGAAAAACATTTTTCGAATTTTGATGATTATTTGATTATTAATTACAGTTTAAGTAAAATATTAATTTTTCCATATTTCTGGGGAAAGGTTTGTTGGATAGCACTTTCGCAAAGTGATAGCTGAGAATAAAAATCCCTAAAGTCGGTTTTTCGTGATGAGAACGGTTTAAATCATCTTCTATGATAATCCTAAAGACCTGGGGGGCAATGGAGCATGTTTGGAAGGGTTGATAAGAAATACAGATCGTGTGGACTGACTTAAAGTACTGCAAGAGATGGTATATAGTCAGAGAAACAGGGCGATTGTTCCGCCAGTTTCTCTATATTGGGATAAACGTCGTCCCCTTCTTATCGCCCTCTCAGTTCTTCGAGCATACCCAAACCCCTCTGCCTAAGGGGCTGCTAATTGATTTTAGAAGTTCCTGCGTCTCGTGTTCCCTTTTCCTCTTCAACTGCTGCTACTGCTACTACTACTACTACTGTTTCAGAGGAAAATGTACACTCTCATATAGTGTAGAAGTCTTCCGTAGCAAATCTCTGAGAACCATCATCTTCAAGACAGCCCTTGTTGCCTCCAAAACATTCTCAAAATCGAAGATTTAACGTGTTTCAAACTTTCGATATTATTCGACAAGCTTCGTGACTTAAAGCGCGTTTTCTGATTGAAACCAAACGAGAGGATACCGCAAGGTTGTTATCGGAAAAGTTTTTTGTAATTATTAACCAAGATAGTAGAGACTAATATGGAAATTAAAGATTACAGAATGGAACTAAGAGACTAAACTAGACGTGGAGCCCGAGGCTACTCATTGGAGAGACGACAGTCTGCAATCACAGACACTACAACAATGCACAGCCTAGGGGTGGGTTCTCGTTTCATTTTTCCACTATTCTTTTTTGTTCCACAACCTATGATTTTATAACTATTGCAACTTTGGAGCATGAAAGAAATATCAAGAAAAATGTTAACTCTGTAATTTCATCCTTACAGAGATCCTAACTGATAATCTGTTGAATCTGTTGAAATCTGTTGATAATCTCCAAAGACAAATTGCCTCATAATTTCTATAAAAAAGAAGAAAAGTCTAAAAAAAGAAAAGTCTAAAAAAAAGAAAAGTCTAAAAAAGAAGAAACATGATCTACAAACCCATGAATTTTGCTACCTACGGAAAAGCAATCGGAATTGCCACAATCGGAATATTTTATTGTATGATAAAAGTGAATTACTTAGAAGGGAAAAGTTAAATCACCGAATAAGTAACTCATTAAAAAACTCTTTGTTTGTCAATGAGGTGAGCTGTAAATATCCACCAAAAGTTTCTGCACACCCTCTTATTATTTTCCCATTAAACAAGTTTTCCATCTTGTGGGGTGTCTTGAATCGAAAAAGCGTCTCCTGAAGAAGGGCATATTCCCCCCACCGTAAAAATGGATATTATTCATTGAAAAAAAGAACTTGCAAGACACGCCTGATATGAAATGGCCAAATCTCTTCAAAAGTTGAATCGAAAGCCTTATTATTCCTTCATAGTTGAATGATTCCGAACGATCCTTTTCTTACCCATAAAGGTACCCCAACTTTTTCCTTCTCCTACGTATTGAAAATGTAAAATTGCTTCCCGAAGGTCTTCTTGCGGGAAAGATCTCTTCAATTTCGTCCCGGAATATTGAAGAGCGTTTCGTTTTGGAAACATTACAATGTGTAATTAATTAACCTCGATGTTTGCCCCGAAGGGAAGGGATTCTTTACAATTATTGTAAAAAGTACAAATGAACGTTATTCGATAGCATCATCATAGTGAGACTGGATATAGCAATTCAAATAAACGTTGCTGTTCGGAGCTTGATAAAATTTGTAACTCAAGCCGCATTTACACGATGGCATCGTTAATATACCCCCATGAGCTAAACTTTTCGCGAAAACGAGACCACAACACGAACTGCCTAACACTAGGTCTGTGGCGAACCACAGTAACTCCTATGGCTAACTCTCATCCCTCATGCTCGTCATCCGACACCCTTCGATATGCGCATTGCCAACATATTCGAATCCTTCACTCCATAAACCACTGCTCTTGACACAATCGACTCTAGCATTACATTTTGATGGCATTTGAAATTAATTTCACTACAATCCATTCCTTTTCCAACCAAAAGGGTTGGGTACTAAAAATTAAATTTCCTCAACCCCGAAATATATAAAATAGTCAGAACTCGGAAGGAAAAAAAATTACTAAAAATACAGCCGTCTAGATTCAAGGAGCTTTAGGCGAAGAACGTCTACGAGAAGGAGAAAAAAAAGTGTAAATTAAAAATTTCATTTGTTCCACTGAGCGGAAATGCGTTCGCTAGAAAAAAAACGCCGAGAAGAAAGTTTTTAATCGTTCCAACCCCGTAGACTGTGTTTTGAAAAGATAAGAAAAGTTGGCATAGTATTTACATTCGTGTGAGTGCGCTTTTTATCATTTGAAAACGTCTATCATCTAAAGGAGGACGTATAAATTCTTTTGCTAACTTTCTTTTATTCCTGGAGAAAAAAAAATTATACATACCTCTTGGGTGGAAATTCAATTTTTCAGATGTTCTCATTCTCATCAAGTGTGTCAAGGATAATCCCTCAACGGAAGAGAATTTTAAAGAGGGAATTCATTTTCCTTCCAATATCGTGTTAGTGAGAATTGAATAACAAATTTTTCTCTTCCCGTTTCGTCATTAAGAAATTAGGGGACAGTTTTATTTATTTAATTTGTGGTTCCTTATGGTTGAGCCTACAAATTTTTATCTCTATATTTCGATATTATCAGGATTCGCACTTCATTATGAGTTTAAAAAAAGGAGGAAAAAGTAGTCTCGATGACAAAAAAAGTAGGAAATAGTAGCCACGGTGACAAAAAAAAGAATTTCATTAAAAACTTTTTTAAAATCGAATTTTCAAAGTATTTTAATTTAACAATTGATAAATAATTCAATTTTATAAGGAATCACATTCTAATGTACTCACGTTTCTTAGTGCGAAGATTAATAGTTAAAATTTTTATTAGTTAATTTTAAAAAAATACACTTCAAATTTTATAATAAAATTGAATTTTCGCAGTTTTTTTGAAAATTTTGAAAAATAAGCTTTTTTAATTCTGTTATTTCAAGATAATTGAATTTTTATAAACAAATAATTGAAAATTCTTGATGTAATTGAAATTCTGTACATTCTATTGAAAATAATTTACTTCTTTGAAAAAATTTTATTTCAATTTTTCTAAATAATCAATGGAAGTTAGTCGTCGTATAATTATAATTTTATTTTTTAAAATTTATTCGCAACACATTCAATTATTTTCTTAAATTGTTAAACTTCGACAAAATTAAATTACTTTTTTGAAATTTTATTAAAATTCATTGTAAAAGTTCAATTATTTCTATAAAAAACAAAAATTCATTTATATTCACCACAAGAATTCAATTATTTTTAAAACATTTTCTTAATTCAATGAGTCGTATGTCTACTATTTTAATAAAATTTCCAAAAAGTATTCAATTATTTAAAAACAATTTTGACAAAATTCTACACAAATATTCAATTATTTTCTAAAAGAATGAAAATTTCATGGGAATTGAATTATTAAAAATAGTTTATTTAAAATTTTTTCTAAAAAAATCAATTATTTGAACCTTTTTTTATAAAATCCTCGCAATAATTCAATTACTTTCATAAATAATAAAACTTATTACAGAAACGGAATTATATTTAATACAATTTTAATCAAATTCGTCGAAAAATGCAATTATTAAAAAAAAATTGATTAAATTTTGTTTAAAAAGTTCAATTACTTTATTTATTTTTATAAATAGCAAAATTTTTCCGATTTACTAAATTCTTTTGAATATTATTTTTGAAAAATATTCTTCACAAGAATTTAATTATTTTTATAAATTTCCATAAAATTTAAAGAAAAATAATTCAATTATTTTCAAAAGAAATGAAATTCTCCGCAGAAATTCAATTATTTTCAAAAAATGTTTAAGAAATTGTCAAAATTCCAATTATTATTGTAAATGAATAGCAGAATTCAATTATTTTTAGGAATATTAATAAAATTGATTGAAAAGTCAATTATTTTCGAAACATTTTTATGAAATTGTAAAAATTTCAATTATTATTTGTAAATGAATGGCAGAATTCAATTATTTTTTATAAATAAAAAATTTTTCACATGATTTAAATTATTTAAATGAGAATTTTCCTAATATTTTTCGAACATAGTCAATTATTTAAAATTTTTTTTTAATATCCTTCGTAAGAATTCGCAATTATCGAAAAATGCAATTATTTTAAAAAATTGGATTAAATTTTGTCTAAAAAGTTCAATTACTTCAATTATTTTTATAAATATCAAAATTTCTCCGATTTACTAAATTCTTTTGAATATTATTTTTAAAAAATATTCTTCACAAGAATTCAATAATTGTTTTCATAAATTTCCATAAAATTAAAAAAAAACAATTTAATTATTTTCAAAAGTAATATAATTCTCCGCAGAAATTCAATTATGTTTAAAATTTATTTGACATTCTCCGAAATTTCAATTATCTTTACAAATAATTAAATTGGTCTCTACAATTTAATTATTTTCAAAAATTTAAATAAAATTCTTCGCAAACATTTAATTATTTTCATAAATATGTAATAACATTCATAGGAAGGATTTAATTACTTTTGTAAATAGTAAAATTCTTTGCAGAAATTCAATTAGTATCAATAAATTTTAATGAAATTGAATTAATCAAATTTTCCATTATAATTGTGAATAGACAAGATGTTTTTTGGAAAATTGAAAAAATTCTTTGTTTTATTCAATTATTTTCCAAATTGTAGATTTATGTTCGAATTGAAATAAATTAAAATTTGATGAGAAAATAAAAGCGGTAAAAATTGGGATAAAGCCGGGAAAAACGGGGAATTTAAAGGTTAAACACAATTTATAATCAGTCACTATTGATAGAGTAAATATCGGTAAAATTATTTCCTATTATCTTATTGGCGGTCGTGTTTCATTAACGATTTTAGTTTTTAACACTGTTTTTAAGTGGAAATGTGAAAACTAAAAATCTAAATTTGACTATTTGTTCAGAAAAGTAACTTTTAGTAGCATTAGGCTCAAAAAAGTAGTCAAAAAATATGTAGAATATCATTCAAGTTTTAGTGTCAGAGAAATTTCGTGCCATCTCGGACTCCTCTTAATTAATTCACTTTGTGTCACACGCTCGTCTCTAATAGTGGTTACAACGATGCCTAAGAGCCCCGAGGTTGCAATTGAATCAAATCCTTCTCGAGTAACTATCGAATCGGACTTCCTTCACTTGAAAAGTAAAAATAAAGTCGACTACTGTAACGAAATTATTTGATTTTACAAAAGGAACAAAATTACCAAACAGAAAATTATAATTCCTAATTTTTTAATTTTTAATAATCTTTGTAAGTAACTTTCTCGTTTTCCCTTTCATCCAAGTACCCCGGTCGGTGCCGATTTGAAAAACGATCCTCCGTATACCTGAAGGGTTCAAGATATTAAATTACACGAAGAAATCTTGCGCGCAAATGGTGGTGATATCAATTACACTCGACTAGATTCAAGGGATTAAGGGCAGTGGCCAAAAAAAAAATTTCTCCGAAAACCTCAAGTTGAAATAGAATTGCAATTCTTTCAAGAAGAAAATATTTTAGTCATTGCTAATTGGAAGTTGTACTTAGATTGCGGTCACCATGTTCAACTGATCCTCTTCAACTCGACATACGAGGAAATATATCTTTCCAAAAGTGGTTTCAGTTCTCGCCAACACGTGTACAAGTTTCCTTGAAACGTTAAGGGGAGGGAGGAAGAGGAAAGTTTTACTGCTGCACCATCACCTTTTTCTATCAGTATCACATGTGTATTGAATGTATCACTCTCCCCTCACCGCTTCTCTTTCTCGGCGGTAATCAAAACCTGCGAACGATTAATTTTCTCAAACAAGATCCAAGTCTGGAATGATGTAGACGCCCTCTACTCATTTTCTTTTTTTCCCCACAGTACAAAGTGAAAATTAGAGATAGAATTTGGAAAACATTTCCGGTTGATTGCAATAATCCTTCAAAGAGTACTTTTTTTGTATACGGTTTTTTTTCAAATTAAAGGCGGTAGTAAAAACAATGTGATCGGAAATTTCTTCTCTTTTCGATCGTCTTCTTTTTTTTTCTTTTTAATTAAACCTAAAAGTTAAAGCGCCCCGTTGAGTTTCGGTTCACCGGACCCTCCAAACACTCGTCGTGGTCCGTTTAATCTCGACGTAATAACGACAACAAATAAATTAAACTCAGCTGCAAGCATCCTTTCCCTTCCTCCTTTAAAAAAAAAAAAAAACAATTCACAACGGGGCGCGCTCTACCTCAAGAAAATTACCAGCGGCAACCACGAGCGGAAAAAATAGTTTTTATTATATTTTTCACTTCACTTTCCCTCCACTTTCATTTAAAAAATTATTTTAACTTCATTTTCACTTTACTTTTACTCAAAATTCAATTTATACTGTATTTTCACTTCACTTTGACTTTACTATCACTCTACTTTCAATTAAAATTTATTTTCACTTCACTTTTACTCCACTTTTACTCAAAATTTAATTTCTACTCCATTTTCACTGCACTTTTACTCCACTTTCACTTAAAATTTATTTTCACTTCATTTTCACTTCACTTTCACTGCAAATTTATTTTCACTCAATTTTCACTTCACTTTTACTCCACTTTCACTCAAAATTTAAATTCTACTCCATTTTAACTTCACTTTTACTTTACTCTCTCTTCACTTTGACTCAAAATTCATTTCCACTCCCTTTTTACATCACTTTTACTCCACATTCACTCAAAATTTAATATCTACTCAATTTTCTCTTCACTCTTATTCCACTTTTACTTCAAATTTATTTTTACTAAATTTTCATTTCACTTTCACTCAAAATTTATTTTCACTTCATTTTCACTTCACTTTTACTCCACTTTTACTTAGAACTTAATTTCTACTCAATTTTTTCTACACTCTTATTCCACTTTCACTCCACTTTCACTCAAAATTTAATTTCCACTCCATTTTTATTTCACTTTTACTCTACTTTCACTAAAATTTAATTTCTACTTCATTTTCACTTCACTTTTACTTAAAATTTCCTTTTGCTCCAATTTCACTTCACTTTAACTCAACTTTGATTCAAAATTTATTATCGATCAATTTTGACTTCACATTCACTTAAAATTTATTATTTTACTTTCAGACTACTATCACCTCCACACAAATTTCACTTCATTATTTTTTTTCTCCAAAAGGAAGTAAAAGTCAACAACTTTGATCAACGAAAAAATTGAAGAAAAAATGTTTTTGAAAATATATTTTGAGTGAAAGTGAAATAAAAATTGAGTAATAATAAATTTTGAGTGAAAGTGGGGTGAAACTGAAGTGCAACAGGAGAAAAAAAATAATGAAGTAAAATTTGTGTGGAGGTGATAGTAGTCTGAAAGTCAAGTAATAATAAATTTTAAGTGAATGTGAAGTCAAAATTGATCGATAATAAATTTTGAATCAAAGTGGAGTCAAAGTGAAGTGAAATGAAGCGAAAGGAAATTTTGAGTAAATATGGAGTAAAAGTGAAGTGAAAATGGAGTAGAAATTAAATTTTAGTGACAGTAGAGTAAAAGTGAAATAAAAATGGAGAGGAAATTTAATTTTGAGTGAAAGTGGAGTGAAAGTAGAGTAAAAGTGAAGTGAAATTGGGGTAGAAATAAAATTTTGAGTTAAAGTGTAGTAAAAATAAAGGAAAAATAAAGTGAAAATAAAATTTGAGTGAAAGTGAAGCGAATATGGAGTGAAAGTGAAGTGAACATAAATTTTTATTGATAGTGAAAGTGAAGTAAAAATTAAGTGGAAATAAATTTGAAGTAAAAGTGAAATAAAAATGGAGTAAAAATAAATTTTGAGTGAAAGTGAAGTGATAATAAGTTTTCAGTGAAAGTGAAGTGAACAAAATTTTTATTGATAGTGAAATTGAAGTGAAAATTGAGTGAAAATAAATTTTGAGTGAAAGTGAAATGAAAATGGGTAAAAATAAATTTTGAGTGAAAGTGAAGTGAAAATTGAGTGAAAATAAATTTTTGTGAGAAAGTGACAGTGAAGTAAAAATGGAGTAAAAATATAATTTGAGTGAAAGTGAAGTGATAATAAGTTTTGAGTGAAAGTGAAGTGAACATAAATTTTTATTGATAGTAAAAGTGAAGTGAAAATTGAGTGGAAATAAATTTTGAGTGAAAGTGAAATGAAAATGGAGTAAAAATAAATTTTGAGTGAAAGTGAAGTAAAAATTGAGTGAAAATAAATTTTTCTGAGAAGCTGACAGTCAAGTAAAAATGTGGTGAAAATGGAAATGAAGTGAAAGTGAAGTGAAGTCACATAATCGACCCCCTAGTTCCAATAAAGTTCATCGAATCGATAAATTTTCCATTTTAAATGGAATTTTAAGTTTCAAAAACCAGATGAATGACTTTTTAGTGAATTAACGGTAAACTACAGGCAGGAAATTCACTTAACCGCGAATGTGTTTTAGTTTACTCATTAACTAACATCCACTGTCATACATTGAATTTGTTTATTCATGCAGGAACGTGTAAATTACGTTAATTGACAAACTGTTTACCTTAAAAGTCGTCGTCGTCGTCATCACATTTCCCAAAAAAAAAAACCGACAAAATTACACATGAAAACAAAAGGAAAACAAATAACGTGAAATATTGAATAATTTCTCTCTATTCATAAGATAAGGCACACGTTGTTATTAATATTCATAAGAATTTTCACCTCTTACGCATTTTGTATATTACTGATTTATTTATCATCTATAGTGATGATTTTAAGAAGAAAGAGAAGAAAACTGAAGAAAATTATTAATTATTCAATTATTAATTATTTAATTATTTAATTATTCACTTATTTAATTATGTAATTAGTTAATTATTTAATTACTTAATTATTTAATAATTTAAATATTTCAATTTCAGGGTGAAATTCGATGGCACATCATTTGGGGTAAGAACCTTTCTTTCCTTCGACTATAATTGACGCGAAGAAACATATTCATCCTTAGGAAATAAGTAAGAAACCCTAAAGAAAAAATATATTGAATTATTTGATTGACGTAATGACGTATTGGGGGATTTGGAATGTTTCAAGACCCTTCAATGGCGTCTTCAATTGATTACGGATTCTCTATATTGTGCGCAATGAAAGCAAATCCTACCTTAACGAAACTCAAGTTCTCGATGATTTGGTCTCAAGAGAGAAGCTTGTCGCATTCGATCTTGAAAGCACTCATGAGGAAATTCGCCAACTTGATTAAGGTAGACGAAATTCCAAAGTTATGTCAAGGTTATTGAATAATAAGAAAATTGTTCTCGCTCTACTAATTATTAATTTAATATTCAATGTTACGCAGAAATGTTCTATTTAGAGAAAAAATAATAAAATTTGGGGAAAACAAAATTCTCCTTTAATTTTTGGGTGAGATTTAAAATTCCCTTGGCTAGAATTTTTATTCAAGTAAAATAAATAAATAAGTGATGATTGTAAAATAAATAAATGATGATTGTAAAATAAATAAATGATGATTGTAAAATAAATAAATTATGTTTGTAAAATAAATAAATGATGATTGTAAAATAAATAAATGATGTTTGTAAAATAAATAAATAAATATACAGAAGTAATTAATTTTGAAATGATTTAATAATAACGAAATGTCTCTCTCAGAAGAATTTTTTTTTGCGAATAAATAAATGTAAAAATAAACGAGACTGGAGATTACAAGGTTGATAAAGGCGCCTCTTGTCGATGAGAATTACTGATGACATGACTCACTCTTGTGGCTTGCAAACACATTTACATAGTTCTACGTGAGCATCTTATAAACAAAAGATTACTTATCAACAACACATATAGATGTAATTAAAAAAGAATAGAACTAACGAGAAACAACATTGTATATGTCTCGATGAATTTTTATCGAAAAAATATTCGACCTGAAAAGTCGAAGAATAAAAAGAAAAGTTTGAAAATTTTTTTTATAACTTTACCAATTTTTTTCCGCTTTCTTCTTCGAACAATTAGTTACATTTTGACAATTTTGTTGTCTCTTGTTTCAGCTTCTTTTTTTTAAATTACAATATTGTAATTTGAAGAATTGAATATGAAAAGAACTTTTTTCCCCAAGTTTTCCAGGGGGAATAAGTTTTTGCAAACTATATTTGCGAGATGATAATAATAATCATCATCATGGTCTTCAAGTATCTGTAACTCTCGCTTTCTTGTTGAGGAAGACAATTTGGGAAACGTTATATAGATGGGAAAGTTACTTGTTCATTTCTCATAAAATATTTCGGGTCTTCCGCCAACTGGGCTACTTTACTGAAACATCAGCACCTGTGCTCTATAATACCGATTATATCATCCTAACTGTGAAACAACAGCGAGTCTAAAATTGATCGATTTCTAACGCCTCGCAGACTTTGAGAAATCTATGTTTGTGTATGTGTATCCAAGAAGAGAAATCTCACAGGAAGGGAAAAACGTGACTCGAATTCTCTCATGAATGGATCGATTTTCCAAGTTGGAGGAGCTGATTCAGGGAATAATTACAAAGGTCGCATACACACACCGTGTGAACATTATTTGGGAATATTGCCAATTGAAGGAGAATTTAAAGTTGTATGTGATGGAGAAATTGCTTTTTTGTAACTTCGATTCAGTTTAATTGATTCTTGTTTTCACTTCACTTTTATTTCTGATAATTTCTCTCTCACTTCACTCTCACTTTTACTTCACTTCACTTCACTCTCACTTTTACTTCACTTCACTCTCACTTTAACTTCACTTCAATTGCACTTTTACTTTACTTATCACTTTAATGTCACTTCACTCTCACTTTTAATTTATTTCACTCTCACTGAACTTTACTTTAACTTCACTTCACTTAATTCTCACTTCCAATTCACTTTACTTTACTTTAACTGCACTTCACTCTCACTTCTAATTAACTTTACTTTCAATTCACTCTCACTTTCATCCAACTTTACATTCACTTCACTCTCACTTTCACTACATTTTTACTTCACTGGCACTTTCTCCCAAAATTTATTTTCACTCGATTTTCACTTCACTTTCACTCAAAGTTTATTTTTACTCCATTTTCACTTCACTCTCACGTCCAATTTATTTCACTCTCACTTCACTTCCAATTCACTTTAATTTACTTCAACTGCACTTCACTCTCACTTCTAATTCACTCTCACTTTCACCCAACTTTACTTTCACTTCACTCTCACTTTTACTTAACTTCATTTTACTTACTTTACTCTCACATTTCATACACTTTATTTAAATTACCTCTATATTCCACTTCAATATGGAGTAAAACTGAAGTGATTGAAAAGTGAAGTAAAGTGAAAGTTAAAGTAAATTGAAATTCAAGCGACTGTAAAGTGAAAGTAAAGTGAAAGTTACACTGAAATAAAATTGTGAAAGAAATTACTGTAAAAATGAGTGTAAAATAAGATGAGAATGAGAATGAACTGAAAGTAAAATTCCATTTTTACTAAAAATTGATTTTCACTAAATTTTTATTCCACTTTTACTCCAATTTCATTCAAAATTTAATTTCTACACCATTTTCACTTCCCTTTAACCCTACTTTCACTCTACTTTCACTCAAAATGTATTTTCACTTCACTTTTACTCCTCTCTCACTCAAAATTTAATTTTTACTCCATTTTCACTTCACTTTTACTTTACTCTCTCTCCACTTTCACTCAAAATTTATTTTCACTTCATTTTTACGTCACTTTTACTCCTCTTTCACTCAAAATTTAAATTCTACTCCATTTTCACTTCACTTTTACTCCACTTTAATTAAAAATGTAATTTCTACTCCATTTTCACTTCACTTTTACTCTATTTCTATTCCACTTTCACTAAAAATTTATTTTCACTTCAGTTTTATTCCTCTTTCACTTAAAATTTAATTTCTACTCTATTTTCACTTCACTTTTACTCCACTTTAATTAAAAATTTAATGTCTACTTCATTTTTACTTCGCTTTTACTCTACTTTCACTCCATGGTCACTCCAAATTTATTTTCACTTCACTTTTAATCTACTTTCATTCAAAATTTAATTTCTACTCCATTTTCACTTTACATTTACTCCACATTCACTCCAAATTTATTTTAACTCAATTTTTATTTCACTTTGTCTCAAAATTTATTTTTACTTAATTTTCACTTCACATTCACTCACAATTTATTATTAATTTTGTTTTTAGACTACTTTTACCCCCACACAAATTTCACTTCAATATTCTTTTTCTCCAAAAAGTAGTAAAAGTCCACAACTTTGATCAACGAAAAGAGTGTGGTAAAAATGCTTTAAAAATATATTTTGAGTGAAAGTGAAATGAAAATTGAGTAAAAATAAATTTTGAGTGAAAGTGAAGTGCAAATGGAGTCAAAATAAATTTTGAGTTAAAGTGAAGTGAAAAGGAGTGGAAATAAAATTTGAGTGAAAGTGAAGTGAAAATAATAAGTTTTGAGTGAAAGTGAAGTGAACATAAATTTTGATTGATAGTGAAAGAAATGACTGTATAAATGAGAGTTAAAAAAGATGAAAATGAGAATGAAGTGAAAGTAAGAGTGAATTGAATGCGAAGTGAAAACGATGTGGGAGAAAGGGAGAATTGAAACTAAAGTGAAAATGAAGTGAAGTGAAAGCGAAGTGAAGTGAAGTGACAGTAAATTAAAAACTAGACTGAGATATAGAAAATTGAAATAAAAATTAGAATTAAGAAAGGTAAAGTAAAAGTAAAAGCTTTGTCAATTGACGTAAAGTGAAGTACAAGTGAAGTGACAATGAGACTGAAGTGAATCGAAATGAATCAAAAGCGAAACCTTAGTGAAGAATTTAGAAAGTAAAAGTTCAAATAAAAAAAGATGTAACGAAAGGGAAATCAAAGTAAAAAGTAAAGTGAAGTGAAGAAAATGAACGTTAGAGTAAAGTGAAGAAACGTAAAATGAAAATTAGAGTAATTAGACTGAGATGTAGAAAAGTGAAATAAAAATCAGAATTACGAAAGGTAAAGTGAAAGTAAGAGTACTGTGAAGTGAACGGAAGTAATAGTGAAGTGACAATTAGACTGAAGTGAATAGAAATGAACCGAAAGTGAGACCTTAGTGAAGTGATTAGAAAGTCAAATTAAAGTGAAGAAAGATGCTACGAAAGATAAATGAAAGTAAAAAGTAAAGTGAAGTGAGGTGAAAATTAGAGTAAAGTGAAGCAAAGTGAAGTGAAAGTAAGAGTAAAGTGAACCAAAGTGAAGTGAAAGTAAGAGTAAAGTGAACCAAAGTGAAGTAAAAATAAGAGTAAAGTGAACCAAAGTAAAGTGAAAATAAGATTAAAGTGAACCAAAGTGAAGTGAAATAAACCTCCAGAGTAGAACCCTGGCAATATTCGTTATTATCAGCGTAAAAAAATAAAAAAGAAGATCACACCCGGCACATACAGAAAGTCCAATGAATAAAAACCGAACTTCTGATTGTAAAAAAAAAATTCCTCCAATAAAATGCACTGTTATTCATTTGAAGAATAACGATACAAACCATTGTTTTTTTTTCTTTGAAGACCTCACGTAAAGGCACAATGAACAATAAACGCATTTATTTCCACGTGGGGCAAATAGAAACGATCTAGATATAAATACGATTGCGTTCACGACACACTGTACATTGGCTGAGGCAATCAATTGAACGTAATTACAAACAGGCTGGCGCTGTAAATTGTAGTTTGCTCGGTTATCATCCTACACTCGCTCATTTATTTATCTGCTTATCTAAATGCTTGCAAACGCCACAAATTTATCATTCCCCGATGATTTAGCAAATATTTTAAACATCCACTTTAAAAAACGAAAATTTTTAATTTATAATTGTCCTTTGTAAAGTAATTGTAATTAAAAGCAAAACTACTATCCGTACGACTCACAATTTTTCCAATGATATTAAATTGAGCAAAAATAAATGTGAGATGATAGAAAAAGTTATAAAAAATTTGATCAAAATTGATATTCAAAATTATTCTTTAGAACGTTAACAAGGGCAAGTTGGCAACTTTCGAAAATGACAAGTGATCACTTTGATTTTGAAAACTGAACCTTTTTGGAAAAGACAAGTGATCACTTTGATTTTTTAATTCAATTTTAATTTTATATCAATTAAAATCGTTAGTGTTGACGACAATTGAAAACTTTGCAGTAAATCGTCATATTTACAAGAGGACAAGTGATCACTTTGAATTAAAAAGCTAATTAAAAACTTTCTAAAGAGTCAAGTGACCGTTTTTTATTAAAAATGCTAATTCCTCAAATTGACAAGTGATCACTTTGAATTAAAAAGCTAATTAAAAAGTTTCTAAAGAGTCAAGTGACCGTTTTTTATTAAAAATACTAATTCCTCAAATTGACAAGTGATCATTTTGAATTAAAAAGAATAATTGGCAAGTATTCAAAGTAAAGGAACACTTTTTATGTTTTTGCAAAATAGAAGAATATTTTGTATATTTTTACAAAGTAAAAGAACACTTTGCATGTTTTTGCAAAATAGAAGAATATTTTGTATATTTTTACAAAGTAGAAGAACACTTTGTACATTTTTACAAACTAGAAGAACACTTTGTATATTTTTACAAAATAAAAGAACACTTTGTTTAAGTATATACATAAAAGTTGAGTTCTTTCCTAATAAATTCACCCCCAGTGTCATTGAAAATGTTTCGCATTTGAGACACTAACCATAAACGACGTAACTTTCCTTGGTTCTTGTAATTTCCAAACGTGTGGAGGACTTCTAATAAATTTCCCCCCGTGTGTAATAAATAGTATGGGACAACACCTAATGGGAAGGTCGTTTCAACGCTCCGAGTTCGATGATATTGTTTATGGGATGTACGCACAGAAAGGCATCACGGAATATAATGGAAATTCCGCTATTCTGTCTTCTATTTATGATCTCAACATCACAATCATCTTTTGTACATTAAATTCAACATCACGTTTCAAAAATAATCAATTATATTCACAACTATGGAAGGCAAATTTTGAATTCTTCTTCTAGAACTAAAATTCGTTTTTAAAATTGTAAAAGTATTAGCGATTTGAGAATCCAAAAGAGAAAGGGGGAAAAAAAGGAACAAAAAAAGTAAATGTAATAAGTTTTGTTCTTGTGAGGAATAAAACGTTCTTGGAAAATGTAGAATGAATCAGAGCAACATCATCATGATGAGAGTGTAAAATGCGGCTCAACGCCAAATTGTTTGGCATTTAAACATGCGTATATATATTCTCTCTTCGACTTGAAGAATAATTGCCATCATTAGCGAAAAGCGCAGAATTCATGCAGTAAAGTGCATATTCGAGTTGAAATAAAATTTACACAAAATGACAGCAACTAAGAAAGTTTATAGTCGTGTTGATTCTATTCTAATTTTCTAACACTGAGGAAATTTATTTTTAGTTAATTCAAATTAATGGGCAATCATTTATAGACGTAGGTTATCTACGTATAACACACACTAAACGTATACAGTCATTTAAAATTCGAATCGCAAATTAATTCAACAGAAAAAAGAAATAAAATTGATGCTCATGTGGTTTTCGACTGATAAAAGAGGTATTGATGCCGAATGCAAGGTACTCATCTTTCCCTTTTTTTCCCTCTTCAGGAGGGATTATATCCCTCAAGGGGCTACATTTACATATACACTCCTCTTCCACAGGGCTTGGGTGAGCCTTCCCTGGGGGAAAAAAGATCCAATAAAAGCATCTAAAAGCATCAAGTTTCGTAAATTAGTGTACAAGTCTCGAAAAAAATGGCGAATTAATCTCCTAAGTTGAGTGTAAATAAAGAAAAATTTAGTCTTTTTTTAGAGTGTAGCCTGGCTTTTTTCCAAACACCCAAAGATACCCAAAGGCACCCAAAGTCACCCAAAGGCACCCAAAGATACCCAAAAACACCAAACACTACCCAAGTGTTTAAAGGGTTAAAAATTTTCATTCCTATGGTAAATATCGAACAAGTTTATGACAAATAAGATATTTGGGGACAATTTGTGGTTTTCTCGATAAAATAAAAACAACACAAAAAAAAGAAAACAGAAGCAAAACTTGGCGAACTGGAGTGCTAAAGAATAGAAGAAGAAATAAATTTATATGAAAAACGAGTCGACAGGGAAGAAAAATTACTCTCGTGGGGTGGTAAGCACGCGAAAACCAGTCCCTTCTGAAATGTATCCCAAATAAATATCCACAATTTTTCACACGAGATTTACATGGTTAAAAAACAGAACCGATGAAAGCAAGGGAAGAAGGTTAAGTATTTTTTCAATCAATTCCATTAGCATCTATTTTACTTTTAGATTGTGAATTTTTTCTCCTTCATCGAGTTGAGAAAGGGAAGATTTTTTTTCGTAAGTTTCGTGATAATTTAGGGTGTAATTTTGGACACGCATTTTGTACATGACAAAATTTACTTTCGACTGCTGTGAATTGACAACTTTCCAAAAGGACAAGTGACCACTTTGTATGAGAAAAGGGACAAGTGACAACTTTTTTGAGTGGCAAGTGATCACTTTGATTTAAACTAGGGACAATTGATAACTTTACAAAGGGACAAATGACCACTTTGTAGAAAAAGGAACAAATAACAATACTTTTTGAGTTAAAAAATAATTGAACCTTTTTTGAAAAGACAAGTGACCACTTTGTATTAAAAATAGCAATTTATAAAAATGACAAGTGATCACTTTTAATTTAAAAAATAATTTGCAAGTGATAACTTTGAATTAAAAAGAATATGTGACGAGTGATAACTTCAAATTAAAAATAATAATCGACAAGTGATAATTTTGAATTAAAAAGAATAATTGACGAGTGATAATTTTGAAAATAATTTAATAATTGTCAAGTGATCACTTTTAATTTAAAAAATAATTGGCAAGTGATAACTTTGAATTAAAAAGAATAAGTGACGAGTGATAACTTCAAATTAAAAATAATAATCGACGAGTGATAATTTTGAATTAAAAAGAATAATTGACGAGTGATAATTTTGAAAATAATTAAATAATTGACAAGTGACAACTTTGTATTAAAAATGGCAATTTATAAAAATGACAAGTGATCACTTTTAATTTAAAAAATAATTTGCAAGCGATAACTTTGAATTAAAAAGAATAAGTGACGAGTGATAACTTCAAATTAAAAATAATAATCGACAAGTGATAATTTTGAATTAAAAGAATAATTGACGAGTGATAATTTTGAAAATAATTAAATAATTGACAAGTGACAACTTTGTATTAAAAATGGCAATTTATAAAAATGACAAGTGATCACTTTGAATTGAAAATAATTGTCACGTAATAACTTTGAATTAAAAATAATAATCGACAAGTGATCACTTTTAATTTAAAAATAATTGACAAGTGATAACTTTAAATTAAAAAGAATAATTGACAAGTAATAAAAGTGATAACTTTGAATTAAAAAGAATAATTGACAACTGATAACTTTGAATTAAAAAGAATAATTCACAAGTGATAACTAGCAATTAAAAAATTATAATTGACAAGTGATAACTTTAAATTAAAAATAATAATTGACAAGTAATAACTTTGAATTAAAAATAATTTACAAGTGATAATTTTGAATTTACAAGTTTAATTGACAAGTGATAATTTTGAAAATAATTAAATAATTGACAAGTAATCCCTTTGAATTAAAAAGAATAATTGACAAGTGATAACTTTGAATTAAAAAGAATAATTGACAACTGATAACTTTGAATTAAAAAGAATAATTCACAAGTGATAACTAGCAATTAAAAAATGATAATTGACAAGTGATAACTTTAAATTAAAAAGAATAATTGACAAGTGATAAGTTCGAATTGAAAATAATAATAGACAAGTGATAATTTTAAATTAACAAGTTTAATTGACAAGTGATAATTTTGAAAATAATTAAATAATTGACAAGTGACCACTTTGAATTAAAAATGTCAATTTATAAAAACTACAAGTGATAATTTTGAAAATAATTAATTCATTGACAAGTTACCACTTTGTATTAAAAATGGCAATTTTTAAAAATGACAAGTGATTACTTTTAATTTAAAAAATAATTGTCAAGTGATAACTTTGAATTAAAAAGAATAAGTGACAAGTGATAACTTTGAATTAAAAAGAATAATTCACAAGTGATAACTAGCAATTAAAAAATTATAATTGACAAGTGATAACTTTAAATTAAAAATAATAATTGACAAGTAATAACTTTGAATTAAAAATAATTTACAAGTGATAATTTTGAATTTACAAGTTTAATTGACAAGTGATAATTTTGAAAATAATTAAATAATTGACAAGTGACCACTTTGTATTAAAAATGGCAATTTATAAAAATGACAAGTGATAATTTTGAATAAAAAATTTTAATTGACAAGTGATAATTTTGAAAATAATTAAATAATTGACAAGTGACCACTTTGTATTAAAAAATGGCAAATTATAATTTAATGACAAGTGATCACTTTGAATTGAAAATAATTGACAAGTGATAACTTTGAATTAAAAAATAATAATTGACAAGTGATAACTTGAAATAAATAGTATAATTGACAAGTTATCATTTTGAAAAAAATCTAAAATTACTGTTGCCACTCTATTCGTAATAGTTGAGAAAAGTACTCCTTTCGCCACTCTTTTTACCAGGAAAAGTACTCCTTTCAGAGCAGAGCTTGAAGAAAAAGTCGTTCTTATCAATTTCATAAATTTTTTTACTTTTTATGTCCCTAAAAAAACTATGTCAACAGTACCGAATTTTAACTACAAAATTAATTTCATACTATTAAAGTCACCTCTCATTTGTCAAAAGCTCCAAATGTTAAATATACAAATATAAACTGAGACAGTAAAATTATTATTATTAGTGATGAACACGAGAACTTTCGATTTGGCACTCACTTTCAGTTCATGTATACAATTTTTTTTTATTTCATTTGATAAAATTTCCGTTTTAATTTTGTATTTTAATTGAATGCAAATGAGCCGCACGTTTTTTCACAAGTCGAGATATGTGATGGGTTTTAATTTAAAACTACTTGCTGAAATCAGAGGTGAAATCCCAGACTGAAATGTCAACTATGGACTTTTATCAGTTGTGTCACGCAATCTAACACGTCTTGTGCGATGTATATAATGAGGATCATGTAAATTCGTGAATGATAAAAAAGAACCATAGTGAGGTGGCAAAATTGGAGCAAGGTTAGAGAAAAATAATTTTTACCTCAGCTCCTAATCATTTAAAAAAGTTCCTAAGTTCTTAAAATTGAAAAATAGTTTCTTTTTTCCAAGGGTCGTTAGTTTTTTTCTACTCTTCGGAATTCAATTTTAGGGTCGAAAAACCAGAAAGGAATGGAAAAAAATATTCCCTAAAATCGTTCTTTCCAACAAGAGCTCAGAAGCATAAAATATGTCCAAAAGATTCCTTCTAAATTGTCTTAAAGCCACAGGGTTGACTTCCTTGGATACAAATTACAAGCAATTTATACACTAACTTTTTCCTAAGGCTATTTCTATTATGTGAACGGGAGTCCAGCCATTTGTCCCTGAAATCCTTTTGGCGAAAATAAAATTTTACTTTCTTTCGAAATTGAGTGAAAACAAGAAATAAATTATCAATTGCAAATTAAATTACAGTTCTAAAAAAAATAATTGTGATAAATGTGTTTTTTTCGATTAAATACATTTGTTATGTTTACAAAAACAGATTGTATCAGTATTTTTTTGATGAAAGAAAAAAAGTAAAGTGTACTTTAATGCTCTTCTACTCTTGAAACTTGGAATGGCGTCCAATCGTCTGAAAGTCATTAGAGTCCTTGTTCATGCAAATGCCACTAGCACGAAAACCTAATATGCGTGATCATAAAAGGGTGCGTTAATTAGCACAGTGCCATCCAACTTCATAAAAACCTAGACGTCAAAAAGAAGATCCATAAAAATTAAAATAATTTTCCTAAAGGGCAACACTAAAAATAAGTACCTTTTTTGAATAATTTAAAAAAAGCTATTAACCAATCTTGACTTTTTTATTGATTACTCCTTAAAATTACAGCAAAAAATTTATCATTGCGTGAAAAAATAAATGTTCAACAATAAACGCCAGAGAAAAAGAGAATAAAAATTGAAAAACAAAAGGGAAGGAGAGGGATAAAATACTGAAACTCGAGAAGTTGAAGGGAACATGGGACATAATTGGCAGTGGAATTAACGAAGGGTTTAGATTATTCCTTTTGCGTGTGGTGGACCACCGAATAGGGAGAACCTCTACCATCTAGTTGGGAAATTTTGCGAAAGAACAAGCACATACTCGCTAAATGGTTTACTGAATTACACTCTCCAGATCGAGATTGG
Organism: Leptopilina drosophilae; assembly: GCA_032873175.1. Classification (NCBI taxonomy): domain Eukaryota; kingdom Metazoa; phylum Arthropoda; class Insecta; order Hymenoptera; family Figitidae; genus Leptopilina; species Leptopilina drosophilae. The sequence goes on from CM065483.1 coordinate 6,643,463, forward strand.
ATTTAACTTTCACGTTTGGAGATATACTCTCTGTTTCGCCTCCGATTAGAAATAAAGGTAGAAAATGAAAAAAAAGGGAATCACACGGTGCGACTAATTTAGCAAACTGCCATTTTAGCTCCTAGTTCTTTTCTCGCATCCTTAGAACTTGATTTCACGTATATTTTCCAGCTTCTCCGTCGAAAAAAAAGAATGAAAAAATCTTTCGGATTATCCCAGAGTCCAATGAGATTCTCAGGACTTTTGGTGTTTTCTCCTTTCCCTGAGATCTGATCCTTCAGAGAAAAAAGCATCTCATGAGGATTATTGTTCTTTAGAGATGGAAACTTGAAACAACTGCTGAGCTTAATTTCATTTAAGTAGACTGAATGGAATCTAATTTCCTTTTATACTGATACAGCGTGAAAAGAAACGATACTTGACGGTTGTTGTGAAATTCGCTCTTTTCGATATTTTAAAAGTAGGAGTTGAAATTTATTGCAAGTTACTGAGAATGGGTCATTTTTTCTTTTGAAAAAAGTCGAAAAGACAAGTGATGACTTTGTGTTAAAAAGTCAGACAAGAGATAACTTTGAAATAAAAACAGTAGACAAGTGATCACTTTGAATTAAAAAAACAGCAGACAAGTGATTACTTTGAATTAAAAAACAGCAGACAAGTGATTACTTTGAATTAAAAAGAGTAGTCAAGTGGTCACTTTGAATTAAAAACAGTAGACAAGTGATCACTTTGAATTAAAAATAGTAGACAAGTGATAACTTTGAATTAAAAAAGGATAATTTGCAACTTTCCAGAATTAAAACTGGTCACTTTTCATAAAAAAGACAAGTGATCACTTTCACTTTAAAAAACCAATTGACAGCTTTTCAAAAAGACAAGTAATCACTTTGAACTAATATAAGAATTGAACCGTTTTTTAAAAAGACAAGTGACAACTTTAAACTGAAAAAAGGATAATTTACAACTTTCCAGAACGACAAGTGACCACTTTGTACTCAAGGGGACAAAAAACAACTTTTTAGATGACAAGTGATCACTTTAAATTAACAAGGACAATTGACAACTTTCCAAAAAGACAAGTGACAACTTTGAATTAAAAAAAGTGGATATGTGACCACTTTGAATGAGAAAAGTTAGTTGACAAGTGACCACTTTGTGTTTAAAAATGTCAATTGCCAACTTTCGAAATGACAAGTGACCACTTCGTATTAAAAAAATTAAATGACAAGTGACAACTTTGTACAAAAAACAAACAACTTTTTAAACTGACAAGTGATAACTTTAAATTGAAAGAGATGAAAAAGACGCATTTTATTAAGAACTAAAATATTTAAAGTAGGACAACTGACAACTCTGCAGAAATTTTTTTTTCGAAAATCAGAGTACGAAATTGAGAACGTTTTGAACAATTAGCAGAATTGAATATTTTTTATACTATCAAATTACCAATTATGTTCCAAAATCCAAATTCTAATTAATAATGCAGACACGAATGGAAAATTAACTAATTCAGTGATTGGTACGTGTATATCAACGTAAAACAGTGATCAAGCCCTGTCATTGCTGTCTGTTTGGCTAAACGATGAAATCGCAGACAACCCACCAAATTTTGTGCGATACATCACGAAAAAGGGGTGCTACCATTCAGAGCAACTAGTAAAATCACTAATGAATCTCCATCCCTTTATAAAAAAAAAAGATTTTCCCCTCCACGAATTCAATAGACTACATTCGGTACTTTTTAAAACGAAAATAAATAATTTCACAACTATTCAAAAAAAAGTTACTTTTGTGTCATTTTAAAAAAAAAGTTACTTTTGTGTCATTTTAAAAAAAATTCTAACAAGAATTTTAACAAAAATTTAAAAAAATTTAAATTAACAAAATTCAAACAATATTTTTCAATAACAGTAACAATTTTCTCAACATACGAATAAGTTTTATAATCCAATAATGAATTTTCTTCCTCGTCGACCTTGAGAATAGCCTGTTATAAGTTTTTGCTGTGTCAGCGTCAAACTTGAAGTATTCTTCAAACATCAAAAGAATATGCCTCTTATTTTTCTACCTCTTCAGTATTTTATTCACATATTTTTTTGCATTATTGAAAAGTTTCCGAAAAAACTTTTTTCCTTTTCTAACAAAAATAGTCAATTAAAAAATTGTTGACAAAAATAGGTATAAAAAAAAAAGAAAAATAACTACTGTACCAAAAGAAGGGAAAAACAAGATTTCATTATTGATTGTGAAAACTAAAAAAGCGAGAGAAGAATATGAATTTTGCGAAATAGAGCAGAAGGTATTGTTTGCAAGTGAAGGAGCTTTGAGTTATGTAGTCGCGCAATGGGTAAACAAACCCAGACCGAGAGAGGAGAGATGAAAAAAAGCGAGTTGCTGTTTCAGCATTTTCTTCGCAAACATATATAGATTTTTTGAAGCTGTTTATTCGTCGTTGAGGCACGCAAAGAATCAAGATCCCGCAAAGACTATAAGCGAAAACTTCAGTCATCATATCTCCACATATCACATTTTCCCTTTTTTTTAAATTCCCATGAAAATCACCATCGGCAAGTTTCCCCTTCGTACACATTCTCAGAACATTTACATATCCACCCGCATGCGAATGTAAAACCACATACGAGAATCGTTTCGACAAATTCTACATCTATCATGAATATTGATAAAAAAGGTAGAAATTTTGTCGAAGAAAGATTCTTAGCTGCCTTTTTTGGTCAATTTAGACAATATTTTTATAATTCGGGAATATTTCATTGTTTCGTCAGTTGTACAAGGGGCCTCTACCATTATTTTTTAAATATGCCCAAGTTTAGTCGAATTTCTACCTTACCGACATTTTGTATTTATGCCATTTTTACCCTCTTTTACGCAAACAGTTTAAAAAAATTCATTCTTACCATATTAGTACAGTGTTCAAGGACGTCCCACTCCTTTTTTTTGCAAAGTAAGGAGAGAATTTTTTTACTTTTCCGCAGTATCGACGGGAATATTAGTTTTGATTCGGAAAATCTGAGTTGAGAATTGAAGGAGGCTCAATGTTGAGAGGCTATAACAAAGAGCGTTCAAGAAGGGTTGATAATTGAATTTAAATACACATCGCCAACTTCAAAGTGGTAAGTTTCCCGATGTATTTAATACAATTAGAAGTCAGTGCGCGCTGGCTCTACATGAAGTGTTTTGCTTCTTGAATAGGAGCACTCAATTTTACACGCCCCACTGATAATTTCAAGGCCTAACTGAATTTCTAAATTTCTGAGTTTCCAAAATGACCTAATCTATAGTTAAGTCCAAAAATAAGAAAATCCAAAATACCCTCAAGAGTAGAAATAACTTTTTTTACACTTGCCATAAATTCTTTTAAATCGAATCTAAATTTAGGAGAGTTACACCTCTTTCTTTTTTTAGGAGGAATCGAGACGTTTTTCGGTTTTTGATGGAAATTTACCGAAAAGCGAACACGTTTAAAAGTTTGCCTTTGCCCCAGGAGAAATTCACAACGTTCCGGAAGAGCGGAATGGCTAAATTGAAAGTGCAATGTATAGACGACATTTTCTGAATATCGAAATGCGCGCATGGGTGTTTTATACAAAGTTTCCTCTATACAATGTTGAAGTAAAACAATTGTGCGATGATTTTCAATGTTGTAGTTTATCGCGAAACATAAACACTGTATAGTTGCGGAAACTCTTCTCATTGATTTTTCAAGCAGCACGCAAACTTTGAGAAATGTATATTAATATCCTCTGTAAGCTAAATTTAATTCTATTGCCTCAAAGTATAAATCTAATTAAAAACTCGCATTCACGAAAATTTATGATTTCGAAATTGTTGTAATTGTAATTAATATCACATTTTTGAGATCAGGGTCAATTGATAATCATTTCCATCATCTATCATCATCATCATCATCGTCAGATTTCATTAGATTTAATTGCAAAAAGTTTATCTTGCGGAAAAAGGATCGAATGCGTGCAAAGATGCCGTCAAACTTGGGGCAACTCAATTTTTTTTCCTCTCCATTTATAAAAGAGAGATAGAGGATTGCAAAAGCTCAAAGTTAGACACGCCAGAGGACCATAAGGGCTGCTATTTTTTCCTTCAACTTTTTTCCCTTTTTGCACGAGACGCTCTTCTTCCATTTCGGCTATTGTGTGCCGCGATTCGCGAGAGAATTGGATTAGGTGCTACTGGAAAGTTGCTTCCCTCTGACCACAAGATGTCTCGATGGAAGAAAAAAGTAAAGGTCTTTTTGGCGGGGGGGAAAGAATTGTAGGAATGAGTTCGTTCGGACAACCCTCCAGCCGTAAATCCTTGGAAAAAGAGTGTATAGAGAGCACAATCACTGTTGCCACTCGTCTGATAGAGATCAGATTACGATAGGAAATTTTTATCTTTTCAAAAAATACGCTATGGCGAATTTTAGTTTTTCGGGGGAAGTATTGAGGACAAAAGAAGATGAGTTATTAAAAGACAAGTGATCACTTTGAATTAAAAATGTATAATCGACATTTTTCCAAAGGGACAAGTGCCCACTTTTAATTAACAAATGACGATTGGCCAATTTGTATCAAAAATAACAAATGACAAGTGATTACTTTGAATTAAAATAGACTAATGTCAACTTTCCAAAAAGACAAGTGATCATTTTGGATCAAAAGGGACAATTGACAACTTTCTAGTAGGACAAGTGATCACTTTGTGTTGAAAAATTAAATGACAAGTGACCACTTTGAATTTAAAGAGTACATTTGACAACTTTCTCGAAGGACAAGTGATCACTTTGAATTAAAAAAGTAAAATTGTGACTTTCCAAAAAGACAAGTGATGGCTTTCAATTGAAATAGCTAATTGACAAGTGACCACTTTGTACTAAATGGAGTAAATAACAACTTTTTATCTGACAAGTGATTACTTTAAATTAACAAGGACAATTGACAACTTTCTAAGAAGACAAGTGATTACTTTCAATAAGAAGGGACAAGAGACATGTGATCACTTTGATTTAAAACGCAACTGAATCTTTTTGGAAAAAAACAAGTGACCACTTTGAACTAAAGTATTAACTGAAATCGATGAAATTAATTAAATTAGTCATCAAGGTAATTAAAAACTTTAAAGTAAATCGTCACAGTTACAAAAGGACAAGTGATAGCTTTGAATTAAAATGTTAACTAAAATCGTTAGTGTTGGCGAAAAATAAAATTTTTGCAGTAAATCGTCATATTTACAAAAGGACAAGTGATCACTTTGTATTAAAACATTAATTAGTATAGTTAGGGTTTAAAAACAAACTGCAATTTTGCAGTTTTAAAAGTCTACTGCATAGTTACAGAAGAAACTAGTAGCTCCACTGATTTAAAACAATTTTTTGAAACTAAAAGTGAAGATTTTGGAGTGAATGGAAAACTGACAACCTCCAAAATTGACAAGTGTCTATTCCGTCGTCAACGACAAGTGACGACTCTGTTCAATAATTTGCAAATGCCTCGTGTACTGGATAGTGTACATGACCACAGATCGCGGTACACTTTTTTTCCCGATTTGCATCCTTGTAGGTACCCTATTGTTCCTCATTGGTATCATCGTCTAAAAGGCCTCAAATCGACTATTGAGTTATTCTTTCTAAATAATTGTTAATACACAAGAAAAAAAAACAAGAAACAAGAAACACAAGAAAAAATTAAATACAAAGAAATATTCTAGACTTATAACTAATCAATTAATGTAAAAGAATAAAAGAATAAACGAACATGTTCTGAATTATTTCTATCTTAAATATGCACCTTTAGAAATTAATAATCGTGACTGATCAAGAACAATGTTTCGAGTGTTATTGACGTCACTTAGGGTGACTCACTTTTATTCCTTTTTATACTCCCTCACATCAGGAGAGTTCACACTGTAATTTACTAAAATCCCCAAGGTCGTCAAGTATTGATCTCGAAATACAGGTGTGACACTTCTTTATCATAATAAAATTAATATTTCCAACACAATAATAAAAACAGGGGGTTTTTATTATTGTGTGACACTAATTAAAATGATTCATAGGAATATTAATCACTTCAGTCCGGAAAAAATTCACTTACCCAGAGAAGTTAATGTACAGTCAGTTTATAATGATTATCATGATTTGAAACTGTGAAACTCACCTGAAACAAAAAAAAGAGAGAAATTAATTAAATTTGTAGAATCTTCAAGGAATATGTTTGTATTAAATAGAAACATTTTCTTAACTAAACTAAAACTTTCATGAGTCATTTCAGAAGTTTGAATGAAAGTCTTTGGTGTGTGTGTGTGTATTTTGGAGGACTATTCATATTGGGAAGGAGAGGCTGTGTTAAAGCCAGGATCACTGAGAAGTTATTTAGGGATGCACATATATACACACTGTCACACACCCCTTGTGGCCAGAACTGGAAACCCAGGGCCGACCCTGGCCATGCAAAGTGAGCCAGGGGTTGTTAAATTAAAGTCCAACCCCTCATAACGCCCCGGATGCCTCTGACGCCACGTTGGGTTAAAAACAGACAGAAAGAGCATGAGTCATCCTCTCATAAAGGTCGATGATAAGCAGTCGAATATATGTCCCGAAGAGATACAATTCACCAAAAAAAGGGGGCAGAGAGAAATTTATAATTCCACTAAAATTAGCTGATATAAAAATATTAATTTTTACATCAGCTCTTTTCTAATTTTACCAACGTAACACAATTTTTCCATTTCGAAATTCTCGTCTTTGCGCAATTTTCCATATATATATTAAACCAAAAACAATTTAAATTCGGGTCACGTTGTGTCCAAGGGACTAGAAACCAGACGTCATATGCAAAATTCGTTGCATGATATTTGTGGACTCAATGTAACAAAAAGGTTCCGACATTCTTTACAAAGTTGTTCCACGTTTTGATTTTTGAAAGGAAAACTTTAAATTTCCTCCTAAAGAGTACTGGCGCAATTGATTTGTAGTAATTTGATTCTTTGCCATCCTCTCGTTTCGATTTTGCTCGATCTTTCAGTGAACTAAAAGTGTACTTTGTAAAATCGAAAATTGCAAAACCCTCCACCATGAGAGTGGAGAGGAGAAACATTCTTAGCAAGATCTATTATCAGCAAACGATAAAAGAGATAGGAAGCTTTTAGCGTGGATGCGAGTCTCTTAACCCACTATTCGATAGGGGCGAAACTCGAGGGTTGACATTTTACGAGTCTGAAAATTATTTCACCAAAAGATGATAGGCGCTTTAAAACATTTTTACGACAAAGTTTACCTTCGATCCTCAATAGTTGCCTCAAGATGAAACATTTAAAAGTCTAATTAGCCTTTTGAATTTTTATTCCTCGTAAACTTTGCTCAACTTGTTCAAAGTAGCTATTATTAATATTTTCTACAACTTTAATTAATTGATGAACGCTTTTGTTTCATGGAAGCAAAATAGGGTGTGAAAAAACACCCTTTTTTTGCTGTATCAAAGTCATTTTCGAGACGTCAGAATGTAGGAGTCACCCTTGCGAAAATAACACCCTAGTTGGGAAAGAGCATGTAGCACCACATGGTCTATGCTGTAAAGTAACGATTCAGTGGAGATGCGGAAGCACAGTAACCGGAACATGACTAGCAGATGTCACTGCAATGTAATTGCCTCGTGCACGTACTGGAGGCGCAATTAGTTCATAATTAAAGTCTCTGCAGTGCAACCGTCCAACAAAATACCAATACACTGCCCAACAGCACATGACTCTGATTGACTCTTAACGAAACATTTCTATTTAAAACATTCCTCTTCAATTATCACACTCACGATAATTGATCACACAGTCCTTGGCATACAAATTCCAAATGAAAGTTCCAAAGCGTCATAAGAAAGGAACGCAGGAAATAATTATCGAATTGAAAAAGAAATTCTTTGTTCAGAAAAGAAAGAGAATTTTTCCAATCGTACTTAACTCTCAGATTTAGAAGATATTTATACAGCGCATCTGGTAGAAACAATTACAAGCAATCAAAGTGAACATTACTCGGCCCCAAAATGTCTTTTTGAAAAGGTCCAAAATTGTTCTAGTCGTAAAAAACAAAATCTATTGTGTGTGGTTGCAACCCCTCCGAGGGATGTAATGGACAATTCCTTCACCGTAAGAAATAGATTAATGGAGTCAGCGCAAGACAAAGAAGGGTGTGTACGTGTCCATGCACGTGGAAATTTTATGCAACATAGTGAGAGCATCAACATATAACATATTGCGCAATTTGCCAGAAGGTAATTTTCAATGGGGTGATGATATTCTTTTTGCCAATATTGGAAAAGTTTTACCAAACAAAGTACTGTTTTAGTGAATCAATTTTTCTTTTTTCTTCGAATTTTTCGACGGAAGCACTCGATGAAAATTGTTAACTCATTTGTTTATTTACTTTAGGGATTATTGACAAGTGACCACTTTGTATTAAACAGAACAATTTAGAATAGTTCAGGAAGGACAAGTGATCACTTTGAAAACTAATTTATTTATTTACTTTAGAAATTATTGACAAGTGATCACTTTGTATTAAACAGACCAATTGACAGTAGTTTAGAAGCACAAGTGACAACTTTCCAAAAGACAAGTGATCACTTTGAATTAAAAGGGACAATTGACAACTTTGCAAAGGACAAGTGATAACTTTGAATTAAAAGGGACAATTAATAACTTTCCAAAGGACAAGTGATCACTTTGAAAACTAATTTGTTTATTTACTTTAGAAATTATTGACAAGTGACCACTTTGTATTAAACAGACCAATTGACAGTAGTTTAGAAGGACAAGTGATCACTTTGAATTAAAAAGGACAATTGACAACTTTCCAAAGGACAAGTGATAACTTTGAATTAAGAGGGACAATTGATAACTTTCCAAAGGACAAGTGATCATTTTTAATTAATAGGGACAATTGACAACTTTCCCAATGAACAAGTGATATCCTTTAATTCAAAGAGCTAATTGACAAGTGACCACTTTGTACTCAAAGGGACAAAAAACAACTTTTTAAATGCCAAGTTACGACTTTCAATTAATAAGGACAATTGACAACTTTCAATAATGACAATTGATCATTTTGAATTAATAAGGACAATTCACAACTTTCAATAGAGACAATTTATCATTTTGAATTAATAAGGACAATTGACAACTTTACAAAAAAACATGTTATCATTTTTAATTAAAAGGGTAAAAATACATGTGAACACATTGAGTTAAAATGCAACTAAACCTTTTTGGAAAAGACAAGTGACCGCTTTGAATTAAAATATCATCTGAAATCGTCAATGTTGACGACAATTAAAACCTTTGCAGTAAATCGTTATATTTACAAAAGGACAAATGCTCACTTTATATTAAAAAAGCGAATTGAGGACTTTCTAAAGAGTCAAAGTTACCACTTTGTATTAAAAATGCTAATTTCTCAAAATACCAAGTGATCACTTTGAATTAAAATTAATAATTGACAAGTGGACACTTTGTATTAAAAACGTTATTTCTTCAAAAGGACAAGTAATCCCTTTGAACTAAAAAGAATAATTGACAAGTGATAAATATCTATCAATTAAAAAGGATAATTGACAACTGATAACTTTGAATTAAAAAGAATAATTGACAAGTGATAACTAGCAACTAAAAAAGGATAATTGACAAGTGATAACTTTGAATTAAAAAGAATAATTTACAAGTGATAAATATCTATCAATTAAAAAAGGATAATTGACAACTGATAACTTTGAAATAAAAAGAATAATTCACAAGTGATAACTAGCAATTAAAAAAGGATAATTGACAAGTGATAACTTTGAATTAAAAAGAATAATTTACAAGTGATAAATATCTATCGATTAAAAAAGGATAATTGACAAGTGATAACTTTGAATTAAAAAGAGTAATTGACAAGTGATCACCTTTAATTAAAACGGACAATTGACAACTTTCCAAAAGGACAAATGATAGCAGAAATTTCTAAATTTTTCCTGCATCGATCATAGTATATGCCCAGACATCGCGGTACACTTTTTTCCCCGATTCGTATCCTTGTGAGTAGAGTATTCTCGCCGATAACATTTCTTCACCAAAATTCGAAAAACATTTCCTTTTTAAAGTTCATTCATAGCAAATTAATTTCATTTAATTTTTCTCTCCCCTTAGAAGAACATAAATAATTCCAGATTGCCCAATAATTGTTAATGTTTTCATCAAAACAACTATTACTTACACGAACTATTATAAAATTAACTTTATTGGTACTATTTTAGGAACACTATTGTTATCTACCCCACACAATTTACGTTCCCTAAATGATCTATTATTGGATACGTTAAGCACATCAGACGACAAGAAATTATTTGTCCTGATGCTGCTGGCGGCGCGATGATTCAGAACCAGTATGTTCACTTTTCCATTGTGATACAACTTTTCAAGGGGGGATGGAATCTATTGACTCGTGCCACGTCATCATAGTGTGAAAACGATGGGATCGTCTCAAATCCATTGAATAGTGCTCCATATATATATATATATATATATCCATAAGGGGCCCTAAGTGACTGGAGTCCATACACAACCCTTGATGTTATGCTTTTGACGATGATCATTCATATAGAGGAAACTGAATATCTTCAAGGGGTCCTATGCAATTATGAGTACTAGCCAATCGTAAAATAGCATTGGGGTCACTGTAAAAGGAAAGGGAGGCCTCGTAAGTTGAATCTGAGTCATATTTATCAACACGAGACTTAATTAGAACAGGGTTTAGCTTTCTAGCACATGTTCCACTAATTTTGCGGTTTCACGTGATATTAAAAGATATCAGGTCCCCCTCTTATTGTACAGGTGTCACCGTATTATCAGTTTAACACCGGGTGGAACATATCTCCTAAATTTTAATCCCGGAGGCAACGTACACTGTAAAAAAAAGGTTCTAAATTAGAGCTGATTTTGGTATTAAAATAGAACCAAATTACGATTTAGTACCAAAATTGGTACTAAATTAGTACCTTTCTTTTTACAGTGTAAGTTCTATTTCAACCTGGAGGATTACTTTCAATTGTTTTAGTCTTGCAAGACAAATAATTTTAATAATTAAAAGAAACATCAAACAGAACACAATAGTTTGATTTTAAATTCCAGAAGTAAAAACTTTTATTGCCGAGTAGAAACACCTGTTTTAGACCTCAACCCTTTCAGTGTGAATGCAAGTTTAATTGCAGGAAACGCAAGGGCTTGACCATTTAGGTTTAGGCGTAAATTTGCGTTTTAAATTAGTTCCTATCTGTTAAAATGACTGTGAACACATTCCTGCAAATTCAGCACAAAGGAATGCAACAATCAATTACAATTATTGTAACGAAACAAAACAATAAAATGATTCATAAAATTATGAATGCAGAAAGTTTGCCTTTTAATAAAATAAATCTGCGCATATTTTTAATCCATCAGTCAGAATCATTGTTACTGCATTTCTACATCATCATTCATACTAGAAATGAAATATATGAATCATAGGAGGATTTTCAATCCAATAAAAAAAAATGTAATGGATAAAAAAGAGGGACAAAAATATATCGACAGGCTTAGAGAAAGAGATGACAAAGTTGCAATATAGAATCAAGAGAAAAATCAATGTCAGTGACCGCTTTAATATTTCTCTTTGTAGAATGTTTATTATTTTTTTTTTCGTAAGTTGTGACATATGCGTGACATGTAATCGAAAAGCGTCACGCAATGACAGAACCGTTATTTATCACAGAAAAGGAATCTCAGTGAAAATGAAAATATATTGACATATCCATCATCATTTCTGATGATTATTCCTAACCCCTCTTTTGTCTCTTTGAAGTAAATGAAAAAAGCGTTGCTTAAAAAAAATGTGGAAAACTTTGATCTGCTGTTTTAAAAATATACATACTCTGAAATTATAATCTTTTTCACAACTCTCACGAAAGGTTACATAATTTTTCAAGTGGATCAAGTATTTCTCTTTGGAAAATATATATGTATAACATTGAAGCCGAAGAATTTTTTGCAAACTTTTTTGATCCATAAAAAGAGGCGAGATTTAGCAGTTTAGAAGTGCGCTGTTAAAGGGAAATTTATCCGCCTTTTTAAATTTCGAATTCATTTTCAAGTGTACTCGACAGTTTTCCATAATATTGACTATACAATTTTATTTTTTTTTTTGTAGTTTTAACGAAAGAACAAGTTTCGTAAATCTTGGGAAATGATGTTGACAATTATCGACATTTGATATTAAGTACAAATTAATGACGTTAGTGACAACGATAATTTCAAAATTATGGACAAGTGATAACTTTGACTTAAGATGTAATTTACGTTTTTCCCGAAAGACAAGTGATCACTTTGTATTTAATTGCGCGTTTAATTTTTTACTCTTTAAGACAAGTGATACACGGAGAAAAATAGTTAGCTATTTCAGCTAATTTTTAGCTACCTTAGCTAACCTTATTTGCTATTATATGGATAGCAATTATTGTTAGCTAATGCAGCTAATAATTAGCTAAAATAGCTAATTTGTTTTGCTAAAACAGCTAATTATTAGCTGTAATAACTAAAAATTCGCTATCCATATAACAGCAAACTCATTTTTCTCCGTGTAACTTTGATTTGAAAAAATGCAAATACCAAGGCTCGAACCAGTGAAAGTATTTAAAAATACGGACTTTACGGAACAAAAATGAAAAATTACGGACCATTCACGGACCAATTACTGACAAAAATATATAAGAGAACATTTTACTTAAAACTATAAATTAGATTTTTTCATAACTAAAAAAAACATGAAGATATCGATAACTCCGAGTCTTCATGTTTTATAATAATTAAAGATAGAGTGATAAAATCATCATCAATTCAATTATTATTTTCAAGAATTTTTAACTAAAATTCTTCTTAAAATCGATTATTTTCAATAATTTTCGAAAAAGTTCTTTGACAATTATCAAATCCATTTCTTCACAATATTCGATTTTTCAATTATTTGTAAATTCTTCAATTAAATATGTATTAGAAAATAAAAACTCCTAATAATATAAAAAAATTCCCAATTTAAATTTCTCAAAAAAATTAATTCCACACAATTGTTACTTAGTTAAAAATATGAAAAATTCAAATTTTAAAAAATTTGAATCTGAAACCTTATCAAAATTTAATTATTTCTAAAATTTTACGCTCTACTTTTAATATTCAATTATAATCTAAAATTTTAACTCAGATCCATTTTTAAATCAATTTTTATGAGAAAATTCTGCGAGAATTTCATTATTTAAATACAAAAAAACAATTTTTTGAATAATTACATATATTTCTTAAAATTGAATTCTTTTAAAGAATTGTATCAACCAATTTTCAAATAATTTGAATTCTTTTGCAAAATTTTATTAAAGTAGATATTAAAAATAATTAAATTAGGGAAAATTTTTGAAAATAATTGAAATTTTGCCAAGAAATTAAAATTAAATTAAAATTGAATTAAAATTTTTTAAAATAATTTAATTTTAGAGAAGAATTTTATAATTTATAAAGATAATTGACAATTTAGGCAAAGAATTGCATTAAAAATTTTGAATGCAATAATTTTATTCTTTAAAGAAATTTAATCAAAAATTTATTAAAAACAATATTTAAATTCTAATAAATAAATTGTAGCAAAGGTTATTAAAATAATTAAATTTCTTTGATAAATTTTAATAAAATTTTTTAAGAATAATTACATTTTTCGAGGAATTTGATTACAATTGTACTAAAAATAATTGAAATTCTGCAATTAGCTTTATTATTCATCAAAATAATTAAATTCCTAATAGGAATTTTATTATTTGCCAAAAAAATTAAATACCTGTAAAAATTTTATTATTTATGAAAATAATTGAATATTGCGAAGAAATTTATAAAAAAAATTGTAAATAATTGAATTCTTTTGGAAAATTTTATTAGAATAGTATAAGAAACCTATTAAAAATCATTGAATTGAGGAAAAATTTTGAAAATAATTGAAATTTTCCCAAGTATTTTATTAAAATTTTTGAAAATAATTGAACAGCCTAAAGTTCTGAACGTTCAAATGAACGAAATTTATTTATTACCTAAAAAAATTAATTTTTTATTGCAATTATTTTGCGTTACTATCTAAAAAATTAATTACTGAATTTCTAAAAGTAAAATTTCAGTTTTTAAATTTTTTTATGATTTGAAATTTATTAAAATATCTCCAATAAAAAATATTTCGTTCATTTGAACGTTCAAAACTTGATGATCATATAATAATTGATATTTCGAAGAAGAATTTAATTATTTCTAAAGATAATTGAAATTTTGACGAGAATTTAAAAAAATTTTTGAACATAATTGAATTTTTACGAAGAATTTTATTACTTTTGAAAATAATTGAATGCCTTCAATCATTTGTAATTTCTCTAAAATTATCCAAATTATATCGTATAATTTACGTACTTTACGGATCTTTTTCAACCGAATTACGGACTTTACGGACCTTTTTTTAAAAAAAACGGACTTTTACGGACTTTAAGCAAAGTTACGGACTTTTACGGGATTTGCGGACCTAGTTCGAGCCCTGAAATACCGATTTTCGTACGGACAAGTGATAACTTTTAATGAAAGGATGATCGGAATAGAAAATATTCGATTCCTGGGACAAATATCTTTTGAAAAACTATAACATTTTTTTTTATTGTTCCAAATAATCTTAAATTGCAGCACTAATGGATTAGAATTCCAGCAGTAAAATTAAAATAGCAGACAAGTATGAGAAAAAATACTACAAAATACCTTTTTAATCAAGAACGCGACAAAAAATAATATTGAATGATAATACTTTTTCAAATTTTCATCCTTACAGTTTGAAGTACAAATCATATATGCAGAAGCGGAGAAACAGAGAAAGGAATGACAGATTAAAATTACAATTTCCAGAAGCAAACACACAGAGTGAAAGTCTGTGTATCCCACGTTTGCGTTTCATTAGTAAAAACGAGCGGACTGAAATTCACACAGTTACGCCACCTTATATACTCATTCATAGTTTCAGTTTACGTTTATATCCAGCCAGTGGAAATTGCATAGACTGAGAGACAAAAAACAAACAACACCAAATTACAATTAAAAATAATCCCCAAAGTTTGGAGGATAAAAAAAATTATCTTTAGCAACTCTCAATTCGCTCCCGAAGAGGGAGTTTTCAAAACTAAATTTCAATTCTAAATACAATTTTTTTTTTTGGGCGAAAAAATACAAGAATTAAAAATCAAAATACGCAAAAACAAGAAGGGAATAAAATTAAAAAATTTGAACTACAAGATTAAAAAGGAAAAGTGAAAATAAAAAGAGGATAGACAATTTGTATTATTCATTCCACAAGTCTGGTGGAAGAATTCCGAGATAGCTGGATTAGGACATAATCGGTGTGCAATGTTAAAAATATCCAGGACATGCATCAATCTGGATTTGCAAGGTCCCCACGCGGCATCGACCGTTCTCAGTATGTTTCCGTGCAACTGTACTCGACATAAAGCGACGGCATGAGTCATCCCCCACGAGGATTATGACGCATTGGTGCTTGGAAAAAAAAAGATTTGAAGGATTTTTATAACAGATATCGCATCTTTAAAAAACAAAAAAGTGATTTTTAAAATAGACAAAATGTTCCTTATATTTTTTTTTACTCAAAATAAAAAATTCTCCTAAGAATGTTAGTGGGGAAGGACAAAACTCCACCTTTCGATTATAACAACACCCGACAATGTTGAGTCATTCAAAGACACAATATTCGACAGAAATATTCGACGAAATGACTAAACTTTCCAAAGTACCATAATGGGAAAAGATATTTTAAAGTTTTCCTCAATTTTCAAACAATATGGTGTTGGTTTTTTTGTTGAACGTAAATTACACTTCGATTGGAAAATTTCAATGCAAGCTATTGGTGATTCACCATTTTTATCAAATAAAGAGCCACTTCACTTGAGGGATAATTTTATCAATTTTATCTCTTCTGAAAATCATTTCCCTGTGTTTGGTTTTCTTCTACAATTTCTGATCTGTTATGAAATTTTACGGATTAAATATTTTGAGTTTGGCTTTTTGTTTCATAATTTTCGATCAATTTTACGGATTGAAAATATGTGATGCAATCTGAAGAAAGGGACCTTAGAAGTAAAAAATTATAGGTTATGTTTGCAACTTTTGAAATAAAAATACAAAAAGAGAATCAACTGACAATATTAATCATAAATTTTTAGGCCTTCATTACAACTAGAATATTTAATATATATTGCTTTTAATTTACAGTAAGTGAAAAGAAACTTTTAATTAATAAAAATGTAACACTAACATAACCTTAAAGTGATTTGCTTCTAAGGTCCCTTTCTTCAGATCGTGTCACATATATTTAATATTTCTAGCTCTAGGCAGACGACTTTTTCAGTTTAGACAAGAAAGAATTTGTTCTTTCCAACTTGGAGGTGATCCAATTCTGGACTACTGTGGCAAATTTGATAAATCTCCAAAAGTTCGATAACTTTAGCAGTGCAGGTTGAAACTTTGGTGGTTCATAGATAGTGTTTGATATGGAAAAAAATTTCAAACTATCGATTAGATGTTTGACAATTGAATTTTTGGTCAATAGGAAAAATTGTCATTGGCAAACTTAACGAAAGAGAAAATTTCTTTTTGAAACTACGAATTACATGCCATAAGTGAAAATTCTGACAAGCATCGCAAGAGGTAAACAGTATTAATAAATCGGGAATAGATTAAAAAGAGAGGTTAAATGCATGGTCAGGAAATAATACTGATAGAGCAGAGCAGAAAACAAAAGGTATTGGAGCATCATCAAAAAGTAAAATTCCCACAAAATATAATTCACCAACATTGCCTATAGAATTGGAAGAGTTGGAAAAAGTACATTAATTAATTACTCGCGACTGCGAATGGATTGAATGCTGTAAAAAAGTAAAATACGTGGTCAGCGAACAAAAAGGGTATTGAAGCAACATCAAAAATTAAAATTCCCAAGTGCAATTCACAAAACAAAAAATATTTCACCGAAATTCACTATAAGATTAGGGATTCTGCGAGAATTGCGAAGAAATGGTATTTTTAAGAAAATAAACCTTCTTCTATTTTTCAATTTAATTAATTAATTAATTAATTAGTGTAATTTCCGAGCTCTTCTAGTTGCTAACTTTCTAAAAATGTCGAAAATGAATCTTTTTCCAGAGCAGTGCCTATACCAAAGGTCAAGTTCCTTGTTTTAGAACTTGACACATTGTAAAATTTTTAACAAAAGAAGTAAAAAAAACCTTCTTCTATTTTCAATTTAACAGGCCTCAGATCTGACTTTTTCGTCTTTTTTCGACTATTTTCAAATAATGCAACTTTTATCGACTTTTATTAAAAAATTGCGACATTTTTGAACTTTTCTTCTAAATTTTGCGCTAAAATACAATTTTTTTGGTATAAAATGCAACTTATATCGATTTTTATACCGTGCAAAGTATAACTTATTATAGACAAACTTTTTAAAAAAAAACTTTATTTATAATTTACAAACCTAACTGTATAACTTTAAAAAAGTATAAACATTTATACAAAAAACAAAAATAATTGAAAATATAATATTTTTATTATTTAATATTATTTTAAAACTGAAATTTGGTCAAATCTTTTCAAAACTAATTTAAATTTAGTAAAACATTTAAAAAATATTTCAAAATTTTATTATTTATTTAATCAGTATACATTTTTTGTAATGTAATAAATAATTTCAGTTTTTTAGACTTCTTAACTTAACTTTATTTACAAACTTTATTTTTCAATCAGTTTTCTAAATAAATGTTTCAAAATATTACAATTAAAGAGATTTTGAATATAATTATTCAAAATATTTTTAATTGTAATATTAATATAATATTTAATTAAAACTTAATCATCTTTTCAAGTGTTTTATTCAAATTTTTAAAAATTTACTTTTAAAGAATTTTAATTGAAAATTTTTGAAATAATATTAAATAATCAAAAATTACAATAAATAATCTTCAAGTGTAGATTCAGTAAAAATGGAAATTAATTAAAAATAGGTTTTAAAAATAATATTAAAATAGTTTAGAAAAGAATAATTCTCTGAATTATTAAGTTCTAATTTTTTTTTTATTCAATTATTTTCAATATTTCTGAATGTTAAAATTCGTACACAAAATAATAAAATTAAAATTGTTCAAAATTATTTGCATCACTTTGGAGAAAATAGTCATAAATTCCAAATTTTCAATTAAAATTCTTGAAAACAATTTTGTTTTAAATTATAAAAAAATTAATCAATTACTTTTTGAAAAATTATACATTACAATATTTATAAAAAATTAATTCTTACAATTGTTTTATTACAATTTTTTAAGATTCAATTACCTTCCAATAGAGTAAATAAATTTTTTTTTAATTTTTCTACTTTAGAATTTTTCAGAAGTAATTTTTTTATAATTACAAAGTTTTGAAAAATTCGACTTTTTTATATTTTTAAAAAACTTAATTATTTTTCGTAAGATTTTGACAAATTTTGAAATATTTTTTAAATGTCTTACTAAATTTAAATATTAGTTTTGAAAAGATTTGACCAAATTTCAGTTTTTTAGACATTTTTCAATTATATTTAAATGTAAAACTTTTTTGTATTTTCAATAAATTATTTGGAAATATTTCTTTATTAAAATTTTTTAAACTGTTCCACCTTCATTAATATCTTTAAATAGAAAAATGTAAGGTTTAAATTATTGTAAAAAAATTGGATTTTTATACAGCACTACTTTATATTTTTTTGGAAATAATTTATCTATAATTAAAATTCTTTGAAAAATATTCATTAATTTTTTTATATTTTTCAAAAACTCAATCATTTTTCGTTAAGATTTTGTCAAATTTCGAATTATTTATTAAATGTTTTACTAAATTTAAATCAGCATTGGAAAGATTTGACAAAATTTTCAGTTTTTTAGACATTTTTTAATTGCATAATTGTGAAACATTTTTATATTTTCAATAAATCGTTTAGAAATATTTTTAAAAAGTTAATTTTTACGAGTTTCTTTATTAATTTTTGAAAATGTTCGACCTTAATTAATATTTTTAAATAGAAAAATAGACGGTTTAAGTTATTATAAAAAATTTGATTTTTTTTATTTAAAATAATTGAATTTTTGAAAAAATTGCAAAAAATGATTAAAAATTCATATAGATGATTTAGAGATAAAATTTAGTTAAAAATTGTAGAAAGTAATTAAATTTCTAACACGGTAAATCGTTGGGTATTAAAATAACACCAGAAAGGATTAAAATAAGCCAATTTAGTGTTATTTTAATCCATTTTGGTGTTATTTTAATACCTAACGATTTACCGTGAAAGGGGTTATAGTTTTAATTTTTAGAAATGATTAAATTTGAAAAGTTGAAATTAAAAAAAAAATATATAAATATTATATATATATATATAAAATAATATAATATATATAATAATAATATAATATATATATATATATATATATATAATATTTATTATATAAATATTTTTTTTTATCTATAGTAAATTTATTTTCTGTGTAATAAAGAAGTAAGAAGTATTTGAATATTTATTTAGAAAAATTATACAAGTTTTGATTCATTTGAATTTTTTTGACAGTAATGAATTAAATAAGCGACTTTTTTTCTATTTTTAATCGACTAAAGTGACTTTTTTTGTTCGTTAAAGTCAATCCGAGGCCTGATTTAAGTAGTGCCTACAAATTGTCAAAAAAAGGAAGTACACCCGATTTTAGAATTAGAGAAGTGGTTTAAAATTCCTTCGAATAAAAAATCTTCTTATAAGAAGGAATTAGGATCAACTTTTCAGAATGAAAGGACTGTAAATGTTCTTCAACGGTCGAGTGCGCAAACATTTAGGCACCCAAGTTGAAATTGGATAACACAGGAGAAAAACTTTTTGGGATGCGTATAGAAAAATTTCGCAGTAGGAAAATACATTTTTGGTGTGGTTGTAACGCGAGGGTGCTGCTCCTATATGGGAATCCTTGGGATGATGTTTCTCTCTTTCTGTCGCATTTTGACCCATGCCCTCTACCATAAATATAATGTGTATAGGTATGTGCCATGTACAGGAACTCTATAGTAATAGTCGTCCATGATGTGTGTTATATTCTCGGACAACCAAAAGGGACCCGGAACGCCAAGAACGTTATTCACGTCTCTGTACGCCGCAAGGTCTCTTCCAACAGTCTACATCGTTTTATGTATACAGGGTGGTCGGCGACGAATCCATCACATATTTGACTCGAGAGAAAAAAAAAAGTGGTCCACAAATTACTGCATAAATCCTACCGAGCAATATTTGCCCCAAAATCTGCTATTTGGAGAATATTTGGAATATTTATCGTATTTAATTTTTTTGAACGGGAAATATTAGATATTTTCAAGTATATGAGGTTCAAATTGATGCCTAATTGGCATCTGGAGTGAGAAACACTTTTCAAAAAACGATTATTGAGAAATGGTTTTCTTTCACATGGCCTTAATACTGAATAACTGATTTCTTTGGCTCGACTATCGGTAAAGTAGAAATCTAACCTCTCAATTTTTGATAGTATTGAGTAATTAATAGTAATAGCAACCTTTAAATAGTAATAGCCTTTAAATAGTAATAAACTTTAAATAGTAATAGACTTTAAATACTAATAGACTTTAAATACTAATAGACTTTAAATAGTAATAGCCTTTAAATACTAATAACCTTTAAATACTAATAACCTTTAAATTATAATACCCTTTAAATCGTTCAAGCCTTTAAATACCAATTCATTTTTTAATCCATCAATAGAATAATACAAAAAACAACCAAATACCAAAACGTAAAAATGTACCATATGGATTCAAAAAGTATTAGGAAAAAAACGATTTCTTTTGATTTGGATTTTTTTTCCGGTCACCCTGTACGTGTGTACCTATATAGTCCTATATACATTCGTTTATTTAACTGTCGTGAGTCATCGCTTACTATTTGAAGGTAGGAACTGCAGAATGAACTCTGAACGATAAAGTCAAGGAATCTTAGTCAACGTGTACACAAGTCACCACGACTAAAGGTCATCCGTATAGTGACGAATAAAAAAGATAGGCCCGGGATCAAAGTTTTACCTTGAGAGATCACACGACACGATTGTACATTTATTTATTTTTTTTTTGTTTTTTTTTCTTCAACTGAGTCAGAATTTAATTCCACGAAACCCGCTCTTCGACATTATAAGGTGAAAATCATTCATATTAACATTTATGAATCGAATTTACAAACACCACTTTTTTTTCACTTTCAGAAGAAATTTTTTAGAAAAAAATACTTACATAGAAATATTTTTAAAAATACAAGAAATACAAAAAAATACAAAAAAAGATTGAAAAAATATTGGAAAAATATTGAAAAAATACAATAGAAATATTAAAAATAAATACAAACTTGTAAGAACTTGATTTTACTGAGCACTGTTACCTAAAAAGTATCAAATTGCAACGAATTGATCTCAAAAAGTGGAACAAATCATCATTTGATCTTAATTTTTGGATCATTTCGATCCACTTGGGGATTATTTTGACATTTTTAGAAAAACAGTGAAGTAGTAATAAACTTTTTCGTAGAATTAGTGTTTAAAAATATGAATATTGATATACTAATCTTAATACTATTATATTTAATATTAATTTGACAGTAGTAATTAATTATTAGACATTAATTATAATTAATTGATAATTTATTAATTTGTATTGATTGAAAAATATTAATACTCCTCATGGAGGTGGATCCAAGATGCGCAATTGCTTCTGCGCAAGTGAAAATGGCGCCAACGCATGCGCACGCCGCTAAATAGAACTACTTAAACCTAACCTCAAATAAAAAGTAAAAAATTCAACAACAAAAATTAGAAAAGATTTTCTTTCCCAATTTTTGTTGTTGCTTTATTACAAACTTTTTTCAAGAATCGAATAATTATTTCTCTACAAACAAGAGAAAATATCCCCCATAAACATTAAATTAACTAATTTTGAAATAATACCAAATTCTGGTTAGCTAGCAAAACTTATTTATAAATATCTAAACCAATAATTTCAAAATCTAGAAGTCTAAAAATAAATTCTACAATTTTTCGCTCTATTCTAAAAGGGGAAAAAATGCAATTAAAAATTAAAAGTGCCTATGAAATTGAGTAGAGAATCTACAAAATATATTATTTAGAATAATAATATTGATCCTAAATTAAAAATTAGAGTACAACTTTAGAAAGCGTGAGTCATGAAGCGGTCACATGCAGTCAAGTGACTCACGCATATGTTCAACTTATATTTAAACGCATCTTACGCAGTAACAAGATAACTCGAATTTTTATTGCAAACACACAGACACAAGCATAAAGCTCCAAAAACAGATCTGAGGAAAAAGAAATGGAAAAATACAGGCAAAAAAAATGTTGCTTCGATTTGGGGAAAATTAGAAAGAAAAAGAAGTAGAAGAAGAATTTTTAATCGGGAATGTAAGCGAAAGGTGAATGAAAAAAAAGTGATGTTTATGTTTATTCTTTTCTTACTCATTCTTTCGATTGCGAGACTTACGAATGAGTAGGCAAAAATTTATCATAATTAACTATTTTTATTTTATTATTACATTTATTATTAATTATTATTATTAATTAATTATTAATTATTAATTATTAATTATTATTTATTAATTAATTTATTAATTGAATTAATTATTATTTATTAATTAATTTATTAATTAAATTAATTAAACTTAAATTTTAGTCCAAAGGGATAAATATTCGCACTGAGTAAATAACGATTTACTTGGTAAAAAATGTTTACGCCATTAATGATTCCACGCACCAGATGTCGCGCAGTGTTGCATCGTAAATTCTTTTCGTTGCAGTAAAAATATTCTATTTTAGTCATCAAATTATAATTCATCATTCAATTATAATTTAGAAAATTATTTTCTAGACTACTATAGTTTAGAATATTATTCTTTAAACTATTATTTAGATTATTTTAGACTTTTATACTTTTGGCTACTATAGTTTAGAATATTATCTTTCAAACTATTATTTAGATTATTTTAGACTTTTATACTTTAGACTATTATAGTTTAGACTACATTATATTTTACAGTATTATATTTTAGTCTATTATATTTTAGACTATTGTAATTATTATATTTTTTAGTCCATTATAATTTGGAGTATATTATAATTTACACCATTATAATTCAGAACATTAAAATTTATTCAATTCAAAGAAACGAATATAAAAAAAATACATGATGACTGGAAAAAAAATGTTTTCATTAATGTACACAATGAAATTGTACATTTTGTCCGCCATAACCCTTTATAATTCTAATGATTCGATTAATCACAATCAAAATACAATCGACGCAAGTCATTTTATTTCGTTTTTTTTTCTTTTTTTTTTTGCTGACCGTTTCCTTGAATATGACGCGAATGAACGACATAAATTTATCACTCGTTGCGTATATACCCTGTTTATAAGCCATTACTTCCAATGATAAGTTGAAGGCAATAATATTGCAAGTATATTTCGATATTTAAAGGCATTGTCTCGCCCCAGGAGTTTATGATATAAAAGGATCGAGTGTGCATTTGACAAGCAACTGCAAACAGTTCATATAAAATTGATGAGTAGAAACAACTTATTTTTAAAAAATGAAAAATAATTTTTGTAAAATAAAAAAATTTTTTTAAATAATAAATAATTTTTAAAAAATAAAACTTAAAAATTATAAATATTAATAAAAAACAAATAAAAATGCAAAAGGAATCACAATTATAATTAATGAAGCTTTTTTTTTACTTTTAAAATGAAAAAAAATGATATAATTTTTGTAAAGCGTAATTTTCACCAGTTCACATGTAGAATAATATTATTCACATATAGACATAAATAATTAAATAATACAATTTAGCTTTGATACTCTTTGTTATAACAAATTATAATTTATATTACGTATTTGTATTTCTAATTATTATTTACAAAAAAAAAAATTAAATCGACAAAAAATTGTTCACATATAGAATAACAATATTCACATGTAGACATAAATAATTAAATAGTACAAATTCGTTACAGTTTGATACTCTTTATCTTATAACAAATTATAATTTAAATTTTGTATCTGTATTTGTATTTCTAATTATAATTTACAAAAAACATAAAATCGAAAAACAATTGTTCACATATAGAATAATAATATTCACATGTAGGCAAAAAATTAAATAATACAAATTCGTCGCAATTTGATACTCTTTATCTCACAACAAATTGTAATTTTAGTTTCCTATTTGTATTTCAAATTATAATTTACAAAAAAAACATAAAATCGAAAAAAAATTGTTCACATGTAGAATAATATTATTCACATGTAGATATAAATAAACAACTAATACAAATTCGTCGCAGTTTGATACTCTTTACCTCATAGCAAATTATAATTTAAATTTTCTATTTATTTCTCTAATTATAATTCACAAAAAAAATAAAATCGAAAAAAAATTGTTTACGTTGCCATTTTTAAATGCTTATAAGAATGAAAAAAAACTCGAAAGTTATTCAACTGGAAGACGTGTGAGAGAGGATGAAAGTGAGGAAATATTGTCAATATAAAAAGGACGAAAGATGAAAAGAACTGAGGAACAAAAGGGTAGTGAAAGTGGAAAATAAGTCTAAAAACGCTTTTGTATATTAAGGGCATGACTAATAATATTCACTTTCTGCTTTCGTATTCATCTAACGATTAATGACCTTTGCATTACAAATGTGTAAGTGGGTCTCTGTTCTCATAAATGCTCAATGTTCCGAGGATATAATATACTATATACGCGCGAATAATACGACTGCGAGCCAATTTTCATTAATAAACACAAACATTCATTTTTACTTGAGATATAAATGCGCTTAAATTTTCCAAACTTCCTTCCTCTCTTATTCGAGTTGAAAATATGAAAGGAGAATTGCAAAGCTCATCAATTTTCTATTCCATTAAAAACAAAAAACGATTTTCTACAAAAAAGAGGCAACAAATTTTCGAACTGAAAATTTATTTCTCTTTTTGGCTTGAACTTTTATTTTAAACACAAAAGAGAAGAATACATTTTTACGGTGATTTTTGGGGGAAAAATTACCATCCAGGGCGCAATTGTGCCTACATGTGAATGTTATTATTCTATATGTGAATGTTATATATGTGAAGTGGCTAAAATTACCCTTTACGAAAAAACGTTGACTTTTGGGTTAAAAATTACCATCTAGGGCGCAATTTTGTCTACATGTGAATATTATGATTCTACATGTGAATGTTATTATTCTACATGTGAAGTGGTTAAAATTACCTTTTCCAAGAAACGTTGACTTTTGGGTAAAAAATTACCATCTAGGGCGCAATTTTGTCTACATGTGAAAGTTATGATTCTACATGTGAACTGGTTAAAATTGCCCTTTACGAAAAAACGTTGACTTTTAGTTAAAAAATTACCATCTAGGGCGCAATTGTGTCTACATGTGAATTTTATTAATCTAAAAGTGAATTTAATATGTAAACTGGTTAAAATTACCCTTTACGAAAAAGCATTGACTTTCGGGTTAAAAATTACCATCTAAGGCGCAGTTTCGTCTACATGTGAATGTTATGATTCTACATGTGAACTGGCTAAAATTACCCTTGACAAAAAAACATTGACTTTTGGCTTAAAAATTACCATCTAAGGCACAATTTTGTCTACATGTGAATGTTATGTTTCTATATGTGAACTGATTAAAATTGCCCTTTAGAAAAATTATTCCATTTCTATTTAAAATCGCTAAAAAAGACAATCCCCCCCTCCGCTCCTAATCTGCAAAAATTAATATAGAAAATAATTTGATCTACTTTTTAAGAAGTTAATTTTATGATTATCACATTGTGAGTCTTTAGCTATCTCTCTACGTGATAATAAAGTGTTAGAGTTCAAATTTACACATATTATATATATAAGTAACGACATATGTGTATTTAAAAATTTATTTTCAAGTTTTAATAAAATATTATCAGAACTTCAATCGTGTTTATAGTTATATAGATTTGCAACTTTACTTATTATCATAACAACTCTGCCTACTCAATTTGCAAGCGAAATTTTTCCTCCCTTCCCTCTCTTATTAAAACAGGTACAAGTGTCTAGCAACTGTAATTTTTTTTCTTCTTCTTCTAGTCAATAAACGACATTCTTGTCGAGGTCTTTTCATTCGCAGCAATTGGAATTCGATCTAAATTTATATACATGTGTGCGGAATTTTGCGCAACAGTTTCGTACCTATATAAATATATTTATATGTTTGTGTGGGATAAAAATTTTGTCAAAAGAAATCTTTTATTATTATTCGCAGTAAATTGTGGAAAATTGTTTTTTCTACATTTAGAGTTGAAGATAATTTTGTTTTTTTTTATTAAAAAATCTTTAATGGGTTCGATAAGTTTTTATATAGGGATAAATGATGTAGGTTCCCAAATGTGTTGGTATTGTATTTTGAAAATAAAAACCTACTATCTTTCGTTTAATTTATGTTTGGACATTGTTTTAGATTTTTAATTTTATCGCGCAGGTATCGAATGAGAAATTTAAATAAGTTTCTCCAGGGAAAAATAATAGGAGCAATTTCCGATGTGAGAATGCATAAAAAAAAAGTTTTTGAAGTATCTTCCACTGCTGCATCCCGCAAAATATAATCAAGTCGAGTCCAGTTTTGCTTTAGTCATTCGAGCAAGAGAACACAACGTGCCCGAGGGAGAACGGGGTTCATTGTCCCAGATATTTACTCTCTTTGACCGCGCTATATTCATTTCCGAAAAACTCAAGAAACATTCTTCCACTTTGCACCTGACGTATTTATAAATTATTATTTAAACAAATTATAACTTCTAAATTTCAAAAACCGCTCCAGCTTTTCAAAATAATAACATTTCAGAAAGTTTACACACAGACAAAGATTAAATTTTACATCATCATGTTATAAACTTTTTCAAAGTATTAACTTCAAACTATTATCTAACACTGAGAATATTATGTATATATATATGTAAGTGGTGGGGAGGGAAAAATTGTGTGAAATGTAAAAATTTTTAAAAATACACAGATTTGTCAATATTTGAAGTAATTTTTTGTTGACAGAAAGATTTACATGGAAAAAGAAAAATTATGCAACACGAGAGGAAAGCTTTATAATAGTTAAATTAATTAGATAACGTGTAGTGTGTGTACACATCGTCTTTTATAGATATGAAATTTTTTTTTTCAAACAAAACTGAATTGTATGTTACGTAAATACTGACAGTCAATGTTTTCATATATACATTTTTTTTATAGATTTTCTCTCTAAATTACATGTAATTTATAAATTTATTACATTGTTCGTGTTTGGATTTTAAGAGAATTGAAAATGGATCTTTTTTCCGATGGCAAGAAAAAATTTGTTAAATTTAGAAATAAAAAAGTATTCTATAAAGCAATTCAAAATTTTTAATTTAATACATTTAAAAAAATACATTTAAAAAAGTCTATTTAAAAAAATATATTTAAGTTTTAAACAAAGAAGAAAGAATATTTTATAAAATATTAAAAATTTTGAATCTTTTAGAAAACAATTTGAAATATTTATAGTTTTTCTAGTACAATTCGTCTGATATTTGGTAAATTATTACAAACTCAGCTTTAAAAGATAAATTACATTATCACTAATGTAACAATGAATTCATTGATGCTATCAATGTTTTAATGGCAGGAATATATTTTTAATTTTTACCGGAAACTTAAATTTCGATGTTGAAATGAATTTTTCATTGAAAACAGTTTTCGATTTCTAAAAATCGACGAGACTTGAATAATTACTATACTTGACTATTGCTTTGTTAATGAAGAACTATTATTTATTAATTAGAAAAATTATTCGAACAAATTAACTTCAAAAAAATCAAAATATAAACTAGTCTTATAGATTACTCGCGCATCTTAAAAAAGTTAAATTAAATTTTAAGCTTAAAAGTAGGTATCAAAATAGGTCAGTTTTTAATAATAATTTAAGTTTTAAGATGTATAGTATTCATAAAATAATAATTTTTGCCTATATTTGAACCCTAAGGGTGTAAATTCTAGGTTTTAATTATTGTAGATGAAGTCAATAATCTTAAAATTAGGTTATTTTTAGAATATTTTTAGTTTTTAGATCCTAACTGCGTGATAATTATTTTTGACTGAATCTTAACCTTGAAATTATAAAGTTAATAAAAAGGTATATCAATGTTAATCCTAAAAAGGGTAAGTTTTACTTTTATTTTGGTATAAGATGTAAAGTGTATGTATAAGAAGCATTTTTGAATGAATTTTGATTCTAAAAGGCTAATTTTTAATTATATTTTGGATTTAAGATGTAAAGAACCAATTTTGACTGAATTTTAATCCTAGAAACGCTAATTTTTAATTATATTTTGGTTTTAAGATGTAAAGAACCAATTTTTACTGAATTTTAATCCTAAAAAAGGGTAATTTTTACTTATATTTTGGTTTTAAGATGTAAAGTATGTATAGAAAGCATTTTTAAATGAATTTTAATCCTAAAAAAGATAATTTTTAATAATATTTTGGTTTTAAGATGTAAAGAACCAATTTTGACTGAATTTTAATCTTGAAAAGGCTAATTTTTAATTATATTTTGGTTTTAAAGATGTAAAGAACCAATTTTGACTGAATCTTAATCCTAACAAAGGGTAATTTTTACTTATATTTTGGTTTTAAGACGTAAAGTATATGTATAAGACCCATTTTTGACTGAATTTTGATCCTAAAAGGCTAATTTTTAATTATATTTTGGATTTAAGATGTAAAGAACCAATTTTGACTGAATTTTAGTTTTGAAAAGGCTAATTTAAAATTTTTTTTTGGTTTTAACATATAAAGAACCAATTTCGACTGAATTTTAATCCTAAAAACGCTAATTTTTAATTATATTTTGGTTTTAAGATGTAAAGTATGTAAAGTATTTTTAATCTTAAAAGCTTAAAAATAGGCTACGTTTCAATCATTTTAATTTTACGATGCATACTTCATCATAAAAGAAACATTTTTTATTTTATTCATTTATTATCTCAGGATTATAAATTAAGTCAATTTTAGTCTGAAAAATATTCTACTTTTAAATTATATTTTACATGTTAGGTATGAAGAGCTCATAAGAACAACATTTGCCAGAATTTTAAGCTTAAGAGATTATAGATTTTTAAGTCAATTTTAATTCAAAAAATAGGCTACACTTTAGTTACAGATTAATTTAAAAGTGTAAGCTAGAAGACCATTCTTTTCAACAGAAATCTAGCCATAACATTGTAAAAATTAAAATTCAAAATTCAAAACAAAAATTAAAATTGACCTAATCTGTATTTTGAATCTCGAAAGTAGATTAATTCCCAATATCATTTCAGTTTTAAGGTGTAAAAGCAGATGCAATTTTTCTGTGACACGCAGTAAATAGTTAATAAACACAACAGTTCATCATTGACCCAATATTAATTTATTTACGTCAACAAAAACATTTAACATTCTATCTTATCTACAAGAAAATTGTTTATGAAGTAAAAACGAGTTTATACCAAAATGAAGATTATATCTTTTTCAATAATAAACTCCGTTTTGAACAACAAAACTCGAAAATAATGCTTTCGTCAATATTTGCAGTGCTCATTCTTTTTTCTTTATATCGAACCAACTTTTATTAAGAATCATCATAGAAGAAGTGTTTATATATATATGAAGTTTGCATAATCGTTTTTGCCTTGAATGTATGTGGCATACTGTCCCGGTCATATAATAATGACTAATGTTCTATCATCATTAGAATGGATTTATAATTTCTCGAATTGTTTCTTAAAATAACTTTTCATTCTCAAAAGCAGCATTTGAAAATTTAAAAAAAATTTTTTTAAAAGTTTTTTTGTTAAAACAACACTCTAAGTCTGAATCAGTGAAAATTTTGACGGATTTCAATCAGTGGCCCAGTTTTCGTTAATTCATCAGTGAAATTTCATTGACAATCAGTGGTTTTTACTGATTCTCAGTGAAATCCTACTGATGAATTGAAGAAAACTGAGACACTGATTTGAAATTAGTGAAATTTTCACTGATTCAGATTTAGAGTGAAAATTTGTTTCAGAGAAAAATGGTTTGCTTGCACAGCATCACAGGGGTTATGAATTTACTTTGCATTATTAAAACTTTTTGCAAATTTTACTTGATGTTTTAGTGAAAAAGATTTCAAATGGGTTAGGGATTTTTGGGGCGAAAAGCCATACGATTAGTATGGAAGTAGAAAGAGCGTTAGACCATCACCATTTGAAGCAGTTTTTTTTAAGAATTTAATGATAGTAATGGTTTATTGAAATGAGGCTGAAGAAAGTATGGCAATCGAGAAAGATCCGGCAAATCTGCTTTTTGATAATTACTAACCTGACTGGAAATAAGACTCGGTGGGTAGTAGAGTTGAAAAGAACTCATTATTAAATATTGTCCTTTCCTCTAACTTTTTAGGAGCCTACTCCTTTTATGTTTCGCTGTCACACATGCAAAATGACATAAAACTCCGGAACACACTCAATAAGGGTCACAAATATTTTAAAAAAAACTTTGGTCTAGAATGTGACGAACAGAAAAAAAATAAAAAACCTTACCGCGTATTATTTAAAGACAGCCTAAAAGAGTTAGAATCGATTCTCTAGACACAAATACACAGAGCAGAACCTAAGAATACAAGTCCGCGTATACACGCTCCACAAAAACATCCGGATGACTCACGCCGCGGCTAACAGGTATATAGACACAATTCCGTATTTAATTTACGTTATATAGTTTTGGAAAAAAACTTTTTATTCGCAAACTCTAAAACAGCTTTCCTATCATTCTCTTTCAATAGGGAAATTTTTGTACTTAGAGATTTCTTTTGAAAATAACAAGGGAGCGATTAGGCTACACGTCCGACACTCGCCAAGTGTAACTAAACATTGAGACACACTTGAAAATCTCGT
This sequence comes from Leptopilina drosophilae, assembly GCA_032873175.1. Lineage (NCBI taxonomy): Eukaryota > Metazoa > Arthropoda > Insecta > Hymenoptera > Figitidae > Leptopilina > Leptopilina drosophilae. Next base: position 6,674,682 of record CM065483.1, read on the forward strand.
GTTGTTTGAGAATGAGTCATCGGCGTATAGCATGGAGTGAGCACGAACCCGTATGTCACGTCGTCGTGCTGCTATAACTGTTCCGTGCACGCCTGACTGATGGAAAGGAATCCCCAGTGATGACTCACCTTTCAGGGACGCGTCTCGGCAGCTGCTGGAGAGTTTTGTGTTAAACTGCTGGCCACAGGAAAAATTTTTGATTGAGGAGAGGGTAAAAACACGGCACACAATTTTTCTATTGTATTATTGTTGTATATGTATATATAGGTATATAAATGAGAGAGCACGAGTAAAATCTTTGGATGACGCGGCTATGCCGCTCGAGTGGTTGATTGTGAACTGCAGAAAACCCCGCAGACCTTCGTCACAGACCTAGGGGAGACTGGATGACATCATCGCGAGCCAATCCAAATGCGATAATGGCGCGACTGCGCGCCCGTCATCGGCCGGTTGTCGAGCCGGCCCTGCTGCCTCCTGCTTCATGTACGATATATCGCAATCGATTGTTCAACTCTCGCTTCAGTATATATATGTATACATTGTATGTGGTAGCAAGCGACTCGAACGCTCTCTAGCTACAAAAGTCTTCACTCTCTTTGAGAACAAGCGGGAACTAATCCAGATTGGGTTTCATTGAACTGCCACGGCGCACTGTCACCTACACTCACTGATTCCATTCATGAAAGGTGTGTTCTTCGACAAAACACTGAATTTCATATGCGTTGACCTAGTATTTTTTTTATTTTCTTTTCATTTAATAGTTAATGTTTCTTTTCATTTAATAGTTCATTTTTCTTTTCAGTTAAAAATGATGATAAATCGTTAAAAAAAATTTTCCTGAATCAAATTGAAATTTTTACTAAAATTCAAAGATTATAGAGCAACAGGATATTTTCATGTTACACTCCAAATCTGAATCAGTCAAAAATTTCACTGATTTCAAATCAGTGACCCAGTTTTATTTAAGGGGTTACACCACTGTAAATGCCTCAAAAACAAGGTTTTTTCAGGAATTTTTTTTTTGAATGGAAGGAAAGAATATACAGTTATAATGTTTTAGGAAGTTATTGACTGTATATTCAAGTAAAAAATTACAAATTTTTATTAATAAATATTCCAAAATGGCGGCACAGGAACCATTTTAGTATTGCATATTTTTTTCCAGGAGCTCTACGGCAAGCAATATAAGTAATGTAAATTTCAGTCTAGAAACAAGTGAAAAAATTTTTTCTTAATCTACATGAGAATAGCTACAGAAATACGTAGGGGATTTTAAAAATATTGATTTTTGTTTAATTGGGAAGCATTTGAAGAAAAAACGCATTTTTTGAGCAAAGAAAACGACACTTAATTGTTTATAACAATTGTGTAAATTAACTTATCAAAAAAAAAACCCCTATGTATTTCTGTTCAAAATTTTATTTTAAAAATGTAATAAAAAAACCCGATTAAAAATATTGAAAATTGTTTGAGTTATACTGCTTGCAGATTTCAAAAACTGTGTTTTGAGAAAAACGCGTTAAAAGAGCAACACCACTACAGTGGACTATAAGAAGCATTTGTTTAATAATTTTTTTTTTAATGTAAGGAAAGGAAATATAGTAAAAATATTTTAAGTAGTTATTAACTTACATATTCAACTTAAAAATTACAAATTTTAATTAATAAATATTCGAAAATGTCCGCACTGGAGCCATTTTTGTAATACATGTTTTATGTAAGTTAAAATTCTTCTCCGGTAAAAAAGCTTGAAATTTCAATGAAATCGATTTCAGGCCTTTTCTTCCTTATTCCAGAAGGTTCAAAAAATTTTTTAATCTAATAAAAAAATTAAAATTTTTTTTAAATGTCTACAGTGGTGTAACCCCTTAATTCATCAGTAGAATTTCACTGAGAATCAGTAAAAACCATTTTGTCATGCCAGTGAAATTTAACTGATGAATTTAAGAAAAATGAACCACATTAAATATTAAGGTTTGAAATAAAATTTTGAAACAAAAAGCCATTCAGTGTGTGATAGGGTATCACGATAAATCGTTAGGTATTAAAATAACACCAAAATGGATTAAAATAACACTAAATTGGATTATTTTAATCCTTTTTGGTGTTATTTTAATACCTAACGATTTACCGTGATCCTGTGGAAGATTCAGGATATCCTTATGATGAACTTACGCTTTTCTATAAGTTGAAAACGATGCGGAAAATCCACATTCCGATGCTTAGAGATTGAAAAGAGAATTTCGAATTTTTGTGAAATTAAAACTTTTTAAATTTCTATCTATGCTAATAAATTTATTGAAATCATTCAAAAATTATTATTTGCATCTTCTACATAGGGCAATGAAAATATAACTATGGGGAAAAATTCTAATTTTAGTTTTTTAAATATTTTAAAAAATCTTCCTTCGGACCTCCTTTGAGGAGGAAAATCAATTTCTGCAGTTTTTAGGTTCAAAGGAAGGTTTAGAATTCTGATTCATTTTAATGTACATTAGAAAATAAAAACATAAAGTTATTTTAAAAGATTTCAATTAAACATTTTGAAAAAAATTACTTTAAAGGAAATTTTAATTTGAAAATGTGAAAAAATCTGATTTCCAAAGATTTTAATATGAAAGCTCTACAAAATTTAATTATTTCCAAAAATTAGAAAATGAAAACTTAAAGTAATTTAAAAAAAAATTTTAACATTTTGAAAAAAATTATTTTTAGGGAAATTTTAATTAAAAATGTGAAAAATTCATATTTCCAAAGATTTTAATATGAAAGCTTTAAAAAAATTTAATTATTTACAAAAATTTGCAATTACTAGTAACTTTTCACAAAATTCAATTATTATCTAAATCTTTAACTTAAATTAATTTTTGAAGCATTTTTTCATTATAAAATTCTACGAGAATTCAATTATACAAGCGTAGAAAATTTGTTGAATAATTAAATTAAATTCTTATACATAATTTCATCAACAAATTTTTTAATAATTAAATTCTTTCGACGAATTTTAATAACATTTTTCGTGGAATTCGATTAGAATTGTTATTAAAAATAATTGAAATTCTGCAATGAGTTTTATTATTTATGTAAATAATCGAATTATTGGACAGAATTTGATAAAAAGTTTTAGACAATTCATTGTTTTTTTTATAAAATTTATGAAAATTTTATTTTTAATAATTGAATTTCTATGAAATTTCTAAGATTTTAGAAATCGTTTTTAAATATTTGACTTATTTTGGGAAATTTTTGAAAATAATTGAAATTTTACAAATAATTTTATTAAAATAATTGAAAATATTGGAATTTTATTGAAATTTTACAAATAATTTTAATAAAATAATTGAAAATATTGGAATTTTATTGAAATTTTTGAAAATAATTGAAATTTTACAAATAATTTTATTAAAATAATTGAGAATATTGGAATTTTATTGAAATTTTTGAAAATAATTGAATTTTATTACTTTTAAAAATAATTAAATTCTTGGTGATCAATATTGTTATTTATGAAAATAATTGAATTACTGCGAAAAATGTAATGAAAAATTTTTAAACAATTTGATTTTTTCGAAAAAAAATTCTGAAAAATCCTATTTTAAATAATTGAATTCCAGTGGAATTTTTTTTTGAAAAATAATTCAATATTTATGTAGTTTTATCAAAATTTTTAATTAATATTTGAATACTTTTGGGAAATTTTATTAAAATAGTAGAAAATTCTAAATCATTGCATTGTGAAAAAATTCTTAAGAGTAATAATGAAATTTTTACATGAATTTCATGTCAATTTTTGAAAATAATTGAATTTTGCAATCAATTTTATCAAAATTCCTTAAAATAATTAAATTTTGTAGAAATTTTTTGCTATTTATTTATAAAAATAATTGCATATTCTCGCGAACAATTTTAATACAATTTTTCAAAATAATTGAATTTCTAAGATGGATTCTATTAATTTTGAAAATAATTGAATTCTTGTGATAAATATTTTTATTTATGAAAATAATTAAATTTTACAATAAATTTTACAAAAAGATTCCTGACTATAATTCAGTTTCGGCAATAATTAAAAATTAAATTAAAAATAAAGATAATTAAAATGTTGACGAGAATTTTTGAATCTTTGAAAATAATTCAATTTCTGGAAAAAATTTTGATATTAATTGAAATAATTAAATTCTTTTAAAGAATTGAGTTTGAAATTAAAAAAAAATGATACTAATTCCAACAGAATGGAAATTAAAATTTTGCAAAAAAATACTTTATGAAAACACTTCAATTTTTCATTATTAATAAGTATGGCAGTTTTTTTATGTCGGTTCTTTATTGTTTAATAGAATGAAGTTACTTAAATTAAATTATTGAAAAAAATAGAAAAAGTTGAAGGTTTTTTAGAATTCGTTATAATTTTATACTGTAAGGGGCATAAAAAAATTTAGTTTTTGCTTATAAATTCTAAACATTTAGTTTTTTACACTAATTATTAAATATTAAATATTAATAATATATAAGTTATTATTATAAATTACTATAAATTATTATAAATGAATTAAATATTAATAATAAATATTAAATACTAAAATAAAAATCCCTTACTTTTCCCTGACCTCTGTCAACCCATATTCATAGTTCTCTATATTTTTGACCCATGTTTTCCATCCATAAAATTTTTTTTCCGATTTCTCGATTACTATATTGTATACCAAAATCTTTTTCTTTTTTTATCTTTATTCCCATTTGAAAAATATTTCATGTTTGTTTTGATTGGAAATGAAAACAATATCATTACCAAACAAAGTGGAGAGGGAGAAAAAGAAAATTTGTGGATGAGGGAAAATAAGAGAAACAAGAATTTATTGAGGTCTGAACTTTTCTGAAACTGCACAATGAGGAAGAGAATTCGAACGATGGGATACATGGGTCATAAAAGGCAATAACACGAGCTATACCTACTTCACTTGATGAATATTGTTCTCATAAGCCCTCTCTTATGAGAAAAATCTCCAAAGAATGTTTCCATTTCAATAAAAAATTGTGTCAAAAAAAGAAGAGAGACGAGAAGAGAACAGAAGACATTTTATCATTTATTACACAATTTCTCAGAGGAGAATTATTATTACACTGGTGAAGATGTCTATCTTTTGAAAAGCGATAATTTTCCAGTAAATATGTTTTTTTTTCAAATTTAATTCAAATTCCGAAAAAAATCAATTCTTTTTAATTTTCAATATTAATTTAAATTAGTGACTGACTTTGCTTTTGAATTTGTAAATTTTACCAAATAAATAGTAAAATAAATCAACTTTTTTTTAATTTTCAATATTAATTTAAATTAGTGACTGACTGCTTTTGGATTTATAAATTTTACTAAATAAATAGTAATTTCCATGCAATATTTTTTGCTGTTTCAATAAATTTTCTGTGATAAATTTGATTTTTTAAATTTCATTTAAAAAATTTAATAAACATTCCCCCTCTATTAATTTTTTTTAAACATTACAACAGTCAGAATATTTATTTACCAAGAAACGAAAATACTGATTTTTTCGCCACGTATCGCACTGTCGGTAATTTACCTACAGTCGACAATTATCGACTTAAGTCTCTGTTAAATTTTTTTTAAAACAACATAATATTTATTTATTCGACGAAATCAATTCTTTTTAATTTTCAATATTAATTTGAATTAGTGACTGACTTTGCTTTTGAATTAGTCAATTTTATCAAATTATTAGTAATTTCAAAATATTTTCAAAATATTTTTAAGAATCAGAAAAAACAAGTTAAAAAATATTATATCTTGTCGATATATTGAGAATAATTTTACATTCCTGAATGGAAATTTTAAAATAAGGGTGTTGCTTTGCAAAGATGGGAAACTGTCTCTCGCAGCGAAAGCTCGGTAATACACTCATATTCTTTTGAGGATTTTCCTACATATATTTGAGATTTGAGGAATGGTCAAATTATGCAGCATATTTCCACAAGAAGTTGAAACGTGTCTTTTCCTCTCTTGAGAGAGAGAAAGTGAGGTGTAGAGATAGAAAAAAAGAGAGAAACTTTCAAACGAGAAAATATTTTGATCTTTGCGAAGGAAAAAAATATATTTTCTTATATTGAGAGGGTACACAGAGAGAGTGTTGGCACGAAATTTCCCGAATAGCTTTAAAAAACATTATATCGAATGTCAATATAAATTTATTCGAATCAATCTTGAGCAAATCGTTTACAAGATCTATTTTCCGTTAACATGTAGGCTTTTAGCTTGGCAAGCATGTATCACGTATTGTCATCGATCAGGCATGAAACTCAATAAAAACTTTTTCAATGAAACTGTGTGTGAAAAGAACTCTGGCTCGCGATTACAATTCGCTTTATTACTCGGGAGGAATTTTCAAACGATTTTTTCTCCCCAATTCTCGAATTATTTTTGTTAATATAGAATTAGTTGTGATGAATAGAAATGTAATAACTGCAATTAAAATTGAAAAATATATCAATTTTTCCGTTGGTGAAAATAAAATTAAAAGATTTGAATAATATAATGTAAATTTAAATTTTAATTTAATTTTTTAATAACTGCAATTAAAATTAAAAAATATATTAATTTTTTCTTTGGTGAAAATAAAATTAAAAGATTTAAATAATATAATGTAAATTTAAATTTAAATTTTCATTTAATTTTTTAATAACTGAAATTAAAATTAAAAAATATATTAATTTTTTCTTTGGTGAAAATAAAATTAAAACATTTAAATAATATAATTTAAATAATTTAAATAATTTTGATAAAATTACAATTTTTTCTATTGGTAATTATTTTCAATGGAATAAAATCTAGGTACTAAAGGAATTGACCTGCAGAAGAAACCTGACAAGAATTACCTCGTCATGTCATCTTAGGTGGTTTTCTAATCCAATAAGGAACATTTGTATTTGCCTCAAAGATTATATATTATTACTTGGTAACGATGACCGGAATAGAGAGCAAAATATTTAAAAAGAAATCCCATTAGGTTTTAATAAAGTTGTACAATTACCATTTTGACTTCCTTACTTTCAATATTTTCTTTCATTTCAAATCAACCATTTGGTCAAAAAGGCATAAAAGGAAAATACTGATTTTTTCGCCACGTATCGTTCAGTCGGTAACTTACCTACAATCGACAATTATCGACTTAAGTCTCTATTAAAATTCTTTTTAAAAACAACAGTTATAATATTTATTTACCACCAATCGAAAATGCTGAATTTTTCGCCACGTATCGTACAGTCGGTAACTTACCTACAGTCGACAATTATCGACTTCAGTCTCTATTACATTTTTTTAATAACAAAATTACAACAGTTATAATATTTATTTACCAAAGAATAATTCCATTTCAATAAAAAATTGTGTCAAAAAAAGAGACGAGAAGAGAAAAGATGACATTTTATCATTTCACAATTTCTCAGAAGAAAATATTATTATTACACGAGTAAAGATGCCTGCCTTTTAAAAAGTAATAATTATCCAGTGACTGTTTTTTACAGATTTAGTTTCAATTTCGAAAAAAATCAATTTGTTGTTTGTAATTTTCAATATTAATTTAAATTAGTGATTGACTATGCTTTTCGATTAGTAAATTTTACCTAATAAATAGTAATTTCTAGGTAATATTTTTTGCTGTTTCAATAAATTTTCAGTGATAAATTTGATTTATTGAATTTGATTTAAAGAATTTTATAAACATTCCCCTTCTATTAATTTTTTTTAAGCAGTACAACAGTCAGAATATTTATTTACCAAGAAACGAAAATACTGATTTTTTCGCCACGTATCGCACAGTCGGTAACTTACCCACAGTCGGCAATTATCGACTTAAGTCTCTATTAAAATTTTTAAAAAACAACAAAATATTTATTTACTGAAAAATACTGATTTTTTAGTTTCACTAACTAACGACAATCCCAAAAGGTTATAAAAATCTAATCCAAGTATGAAAAAAGAGAGAAATTTCGTCGCTTGTAAAATGAATTTGCTTTTATAATGGTCATCGCGCTTAGACGGTGGACATATTTGCATAAGTGACTTATGGTTGACGCAGATATTACACCCCATCCCATTTGGGGATTCGAATATCTTTGATGTGACATTTGCGCGGGAGGGTTTTATAAATGAGGCTCACCACTTATAACGAACCAGTGTTGAATATCATGTGCGATCTTATGTCAACATCGTGTTACACCATTTCGAGTGTTTACATAAAAAAAAACCCTCTATTTTTATTCATTGTTTTAATAATTATCATGGAAATGAAAAAGTAGAAGTTTTATTAATTTTTGAAAATAATAATTGCTATTTTCAAAACTTAGTACAAATTGATAATATAAATATAAATAATATAAACTGATAATATAAATATAAATATAAATATAAATATATATATATATATATATATATATAAATTATAATAAATAATATAATATAAATTTTTACTAATTTTTGAAAATAATTGCTATTTTCAAAGCTTAATAAAAATTAATTTAATTCTATCAGGATATAATTAAAATTGAGTATAATGACGATTATAGATAAATAATTAATAAACGACTGATTCAGATAAAATATATGGCAATACGATTTTAATTTATGATTGCCCTTCGATTTTCGAAATAATTTTAATTAATTTCAGAAATTACAATTTCCTCGAAGTGGAACTATTTTTAAATTGCAAAAATAGAATTTTATATATATTTTTCTATTACAAATTGATACAGCGGGAAATAATTAATCGAAAAAATTAAATATATTGAAGCGTGTAATTAAATTTTAAAAAAGTATTTAAGCTTTTGACATTTCATTTTTATCAGATAAGGCAACGTCACCTGAATGTATAACAGATAACGAAGCCTGTGACAGTTCACGTCTGTTATTCACAGTCTGTAGACGTTTTCAGTACAAATTCAATATTGTGTCAATTTTCAAAAAAAAAAAAATAATTCAAAAACATTTAAATACTCGAAAGTGGTTTTTAAAAATATAGGTATGAAATTTTTTTAAGAATATTACTTTCAAATATAACCAATACATTACTATTTAATATTTGAATTTATTATTAATATTCTCAAACTGAAACGTTTATTAACAGAAAATACAAGGAAAAAAGTATCACGTAATCCACTTTTGATAAAAACAACATATAAAGACACACATAAAACAACACTTTTTCATAAAGTGACTCAAGTTTTTTTGTTTCAATTTCGTAACCCAACAAAAATTGAGATATTTTTGGTAGATCTTTTCCAAAATATATGTGGTACAATCGATTAAGATGATAAATAGCAGGAAAGTCAAAGCATTCGACCTTCTGTAAAAAAAAATTAATCTAATCTTTCATTTTCATTTGTTTCATTTGATAATGATTTTCATTTTCATTTTGATAAGAAAAAAACTTGATTTTTTTATTTTTGAAAAACAAATTTAAAGCTTAAGAAAAATTGGGGGACTAACTCTGCTGGGGCTCGAGACCATTTTTCTTTAATTGATTTTTTTTCTTTTGTGCAGAAAAAATGAGCCATTTATATCCGAGCTTAGAGGATAAGTTTCGAAATGAAGGCGTCTGTCCAATTTGCATGCAGGAAATGGAGCTCACAACGAAATTTTCATGCGTCAATAATCATGTTCTATGTTATCGTTGTAAACCATATTATTTTGCTTGTCCAAAATGTCGTTCGCCAATTAATGTTCAAATTGCGCCACGAGAGGTGAATTCCTTCAATCCAACAGCAACACCTCCGGCTCATCTAATGCCACATCCAATGCCACGAACTCCATATCCAACTCAAATGCCAATAACAATGCCAATGCCCAGTGCACCATCGGAGGTTGATTTTCATTTTCACGAAAGACAAAATTGGCAACCTGAACCACCAACGGAGCATCAGGAATTGTTACCATGTTCCTATTCCCACATGGGATGTTGGGTCAAATTCCCCGAACATTTGAGAGAAATTCACGAGTCCAGGTATAAATTGATATAGATTATATTTTTTTTAAAGAAGTCTCCCAAATTACTGACAAAGTTTTTGCTTAATGTTTTGTACAATAATTGTAGTCCTCTATAGAGATTTTCGTTTAGATAATACAATTGGCATTTGTTGTGGAAATTCGTTTAGAAAAAGAAATCTTTTTCTTCCAACTGGTGTACACTAACTACCTAAAGTGATCCCCATTAATGATTTAATGATTTAATGATTTAATGAATTAATGATTTAGTGGATCAATGATTTAATGATTTAATGAATTAATGATTTAGTGGATCTATGATTTAATGATTTAATGAATTAATGATTTAGTGGATCAATGATTTAATGGATTAATGATTTAATTGTTAGTGATCTGATATTTTCTGCAAAAGCAAATGATGAAAACTTATTGTATTGTTCCAGATGTCTGTTCCATAATGCATCAGGAGAAAACATTGGCGACTGTAGATACCAAGAAGCAGGCTGCAATATCCAACTCCCAATTTCCAAGCTAGTGACCCATGAAAGCGATTGTTCCTACAAAGGAAGATTCGAAGAAATGGAAAATTTACGTTCATCAATGGGAGACGTGTCCCTAAATCGTGATCCAAACGAAATTGTCGATTGCAAGTACAGAAACCTTGGTTGTATGGTTAGAATGCCTTATCATAGGAAGAGGCAACATGAGGAGAAATGCAATCATCGAGACGATGATTATAATGACGATGAGGATGAAGTATACCACGATCCAGACGAATTAGTTGATTGTAGATTCAGAGATCGTGGCTGTATGGTGAGAATGCCATTTAAGAGGAAACAAATCCATGAAGAGAAGTGTAACCATCGTGATGAGGATAATGATGACTCCAGCGTCTACTACGAGGATCCCAACGAACTGGTCGATTGCAAATGGAAAATGAACGGATGTAGAGTTAGACCAAAGTTATCATACCGAGAAATCCATGAAGGGAAATGCAATTACAAGCAAGATGAATGCTCCTACAGGGATTATGGATGTCCAGAGAGTTTCCATTCTTCGCAGAGATTCCCTCACGAAAGATCATGTCATTATGCTCCCTAAACCCATATTTCTTTTATTTGCTTTTGTTAAAGAAATTGCATTTCTTTTTCTTCTTCTTTATTAATTTAAGGGTCTAACATATATGTTAGCAAAACTTACAAAAAAGTATATATATATATATACTTTTTTGTAAGTTTTGCTAAAAATTTACACCCTGTGGATAATATTATATATTATATTATTATTATTATATTCCTTGGGATATTTCTGTATTTATTTGAAGTGTTTGAAATAAATTTTTCGACAATAAACATTCGTACGTCTAACCTTGTTTCCGCTTTAATTTTAATCAGTAATTATGATAAAATTCTGACGCGGTTTAATAATTAAGAAACTACCAATATCAGGACATTACACTTTTGATATTCATTCCATTAAACCCGAAATTATCCTCCAATTATGCTAAGTACCTAATATGCATTTAATAAGCTCCCCTACGTGCCGATATTAAACACGCTTACATTCTCATTATTACAATAACCCATTTCTCCCAATTCTTCCTTTTCTACAAACTATACAAAGTCACTGAATTCAAACTTTCAAGAATTAATAAAAAATTAAAACGAAGCTGGCACTTATTTATTTTTAAAAAATTTTAAGTTGGGAATGAAACAAATGATAACGAGTAAATAAAAATTATTAAATTAAATTAAAATTTAGCAATTATTAAATTAAATAAAAATTTAGCAATGATTGTGAATAAATTATATTCTTTTGTGATACTTGACATTGGAGTTTTCCTGAAGATTGTTCGGGGGGATTAAACTCATGGGTTAGACAAAGAGAGAGAGGATGATCGCCTAGGAATAAGGATAAGGGAATGGTCGGGGTGAGATATCTAACACCTGGAGGCTAATGGTACAGTTTCTCTCCCTTCATGGTATACGGGAAATTTCAGACTAAATGACACATCTACGTTTACATTGCCTATTTGTGACAACGACATCAACGTGATGTGAAACAAAATCCACTTATACACGCTGTCATTTTCATCATATAAATTGCTTCGACGCCTTTTTTATTGCCCAGAGGCTTCTATCGCTAAAAAAGCAACCAAAAAAAAGAACATTAATGCTTTTATTAATTTTTATACACATAACAGATAATGCGAGAGATTTTTGTTGTATTTTCTATTATCACAAAGCACATCTACAGGATGAAAATTGTAATTTAATCATCAATTAAAAGTTAAATTATTTGAAAAATCAGAGAACAAAGTTTTTTTATAAATATTTATCTAACTATTTTATTTTTATTACCATTTTCCATTTGTAGGACATTTTTTAATTATTTCAAACATTTTGTGACCCCAGAGAATCCAGGAGGTGGATTTTGTTCAAAAATTGTTGTTCTAGGGTTTTTTAGGTCGCTGTATATTTTTTTTTATTATCAAAGCATTTATACTTTTACAGAATAAATATTGTAATTTAATCTTCAATTAAAAGTTACATTATTTGAAAAATCATAAAAAAGACTTTTTAATAAATATTTATACAACTTTTTTATTTTTATTTCCATTTTTCATTAGTAGAAGATTTTTTATTTATTATTATTATTTTTTTTTTATTTTTTTTTTATTATTTTTTTATTATTTTTTAATTATTTTAAATTATTTTAATTATTTTATTTTTTTTAATTATTTTTAATTTTTTTATTTAATTTTATTTTAATTTTTAATTTTTAATTATTTTTTAATTATTTAATTATTTATTTTTTATTATTTTGTGATCCAAGAGAACCCAGGGAATGGATTTCGTTCAAAAATTGTCATTCTGGAGTTTTTCGGGTCGCTATTTACGAATTTGAAGTCAGATTTTCAAAATTCAAAATGGTGGATCCAATATGGCGGACGATTTTTCAAAATTGCTCAAATTCGCATGAAACTTGTTGCACTGGGTTTTCGTGGCATCTGTTTACGAATTTCTGGTCAGATTTTCAAAATTCAAAATGGCGGATCCAATATGGCGGACGTTTTTTTCAAAATTGCTTAAATTTGCATAAAAATTGTTTCTCGGGGGTTTCTGGGATAACTGATTACGAATCTGAAGTCAGATTTTCAAAATTCAAAATGGAGGATCCAATATGGCGGACGTTTCTTTCAAAATTGCTCAAATTCGCTTAAAATTTGTTACTCGAGGGTTTTCGTGAATGCTGTTTTCGAATGTGACGTTAGATTATAAAAATTCAAAATGTCGGATTCAATATGGCGGACGTTTTTTTCAAAATTGTTCAAATTTGCATAAAAATAGTTACTCAGGGGTTTTCGTGGTCGCTGATTACGAATCTGAAGTCAGATTATCAAAATTCAAAATGGCGGATCCAATATGGCGGACGTATTTTTCGAAATTGTTTAAATTTACATAAAAATAGTTTCTCGGTGATTTTCAATGTCGCTGATGACGAATCTGATGTCAGATTTTGAAAATTCAAAATGGAGGACTTTTTTTTCAAAATCGATTAAATTTGCATAAAAATAGTTACTCTAGCATGTTTTGGGTCACTGAAAACATTTGTTTGCTTTTGTTTTTATCTTTTTATCTTACACTGATCGAATTTAATTCTCATTTTTAAATTAATATTCATTTTTTTTCAGCAATAGATTAAAAATTGAATAAATGAATTTTCTCCGCGCAATATTTAATTTAGTTCAACTAGATGCAATCTCGAGAGAGTGAATTTATTTGAAAACGCATCGAGGAATCGATAAATTTTATTTGTACAATAAATTGTTTTCAGCACACATATATAATAAAATCAACAAAAGGTTTTTGTTAGCTCTGTATTATTTCATCATTGACGAGTACATAATCAGCAGATTCCCTTTTTTCGTCTTGTCGAAAAAGAAAAAAAGTGAAAAAGTCTCACCACCACGCGGGAAATCTTGAAATTCCCAGGAGAATTTGGATTCCAAGTCTTCGGAACTAAATAAATATCGAATGACTGAAGAAAAATCTCCCTCCGCTGGGTCGTCAGGTCTATTACGATGAGCAAAAGGGTCAGAAAACTTTGGCGAATATTTCGATGTCTCAGAGATGGACAAAGAGAAATGGGAAATACTTTACATGGGAAATAAGTGAAAGAGAAGTTGGGGTCCAACTTATTTCTTCTTCTTCTTCTTTGGGTTTGAAATAGTCCTAAACAGATAGACTCAATTTTATTGAATCAAACATTTAAAAGTTGATGTCTACATTTTTTTTGTTTACATCAATTCAAAAAAAATTGTAATTTGCATTTGTAAAAAAAATTTATTCCTAAAAGTTGTGATTAATTTTAAGGAAAAAAAAGATAATAAAAACTATTAAGAAATGATAGTAAATGTAAAGATTATGCTTGAATAACTTTCTGGCAAAAGCAATTATCGAGGCAGCTCTCTTGCAGCTTCACTTTCTCTGCGGATTAATTTCCATCTCGAAACACGAGGGTTCGAGGCAAAATAGTATCTCAAGGGGGCCACAACCGAAAGACACAACTTTAATTAAAAGACAGGTGCTTTCTTCAATTGTTTTTATTTCTTTCTATACAATTCGATAAAACTAAACATCAACAAACTGTCAGACAAATATTTCAATTCGTGACAGTTTATTAATCTCTTAAATTTTCAATTTAAATTTTCAATACAATTGAAAATATAATTGAAAATATTGCAAAATTTATTTAAACAAAATGCAAACAAATGCAAATCCTTTTCGAATGCAAACAAAACGTCTTATCGTCAAACTTATTTTCTTGATAAATCGATAGATGAAAAATTTTCTTGATAAATCGATAGATGAAAAAAAGGAAAATAATTATCGTTGCCAGGCTACAAAGAAGGAAAATAAAAAAAAAACAAAAGTAGGTAGAATTCAATTTAATGTAACAAGGTTAGTACAAATGAAAACGTAGCGTAAAGCAGATGTAAGTTCAATTTTTTTACTATTTACTACTTTCATTTTTAACTTTTCTTCTTTTTTCTACTTTCATCTAATTTCATTCTTC
Source organism: Leptopilina drosophilae (assembly GCA_032873175.1). Taxonomy (NCBI): domain Eukaryota; kingdom Metazoa; phylum Arthropoda; class Insecta; order Hymenoptera; family Figitidae; genus Leptopilina; species Leptopilina drosophilae. The sequence goes on from CM065483.1 coordinate 6,689,749, forward strand.
ATTTTTTGTTACAGTCTAATCCAGAATGAAGCTACAAGTTATTTTTCATTTCTTCCTAACTCTCCTGATTTTGGAAATCAGCCAAACGAATCCTACGAACGGTTCAAAAGCAAATCTGAACAAACTAAAAAATCCATCTAAATGGTTACGAAGAATCATAACGTCAGTCAAGAAGGATCCAAAAGTCTATCAAATATTCTTGATAACAAATGATTTCGAGAATTGTGGAAATGTTCGAAAAATACAAAAAGAAGTACCAATTCTCTACTTCAGTGACACTTACACGAAACGGGAAGTTCAACACTTGGAGCAAAGGAATTCGTTGAGTAATCCAAGAGATACGACATTGTTTGTTATTGACGAGGCACGACAAAACGACAACATGGAATGGATCGAAGAAATGATGACGTTCATTAAAAACCTGACGAATGTTCGCATTAGACCAAAGTGTTTGATTATTCGCTTTTTGGATTTCAATCGCACATCGAATTACGAAAACTTTCTGCAAAACCAATGGCAAGATTTATTTCTAGACCTAACGATTTTGGATGTTACAAAACATGGAGCAATAGTACATCAACTAAATCCTTTTGTCTCCTATACGATAAAACCGTTCACCAAACGAACAGTGTTATTTCCATCAAAACTTCGTAATCTAAATGGCTATCCAGTGAAAGTGGGAATTCTGGATAGTCCACCGAATGCTGTATTAAAACGAAATTCGACAGGACATCCCTATGATATTAGAGGACCCGATGCGGAGGTTGGGAGAATTTTCGCTAAATTGTTAAATTACAGTCAAGTGTTTGTACCATCTGACGGGAAAGAAAGAGGTGTTTTTCACTGCGAAAACTCGGAAAAATCGTCACATTTCCTGAAATTAGTTCAACAGAATAAAATACAACTGATAAGTATGATTAGCGGAACAACGAAGACAGTTTGTAAAAGAGAAATATTAGAAAGTCTGATTGTTTCTCTAGATCACTATGTCGCAATTACTCCAATTCTAAAGTCAAAAAACTATTCAATTACTATTGGAAATACATTTTATTATTCAATTCTATTAACAATTTCGATAACACTATTGAGCTCGATACTAGTAAAACTATTTAAATTTGACGAAACAATTTGGAATTGGACAGTAGTGATTGAAATTTTATTTGGAATCAGCATAGAAACGCAACCGAAAAAGTTAAATGAACGAATCATTTTTGGATGCTTTCTCATCATCTATTTTTACTACTCCTGCAACATCTTAATGTCTCTAACTGATTTCAATTTTCGATCAGATAAAGATATGAAAATCAGCACTCTAACGGATTTAATTGACAGCGGTCTTCAATTCAGTTCCGAATACAATAAACTATGGGGTTATTCGAGAATAAAAAACGCAAAAAAATTCACAGACTGGGTGAAGAAAGGTCGAGTAACCACTTTCGACGAGTGTATTGAATTGCTTTTGAAATATAGAAATATAACTTGTATTATGAGATTGTTACAAGCTGAATGGTACACTGGTTTTTTGAAAGAGCAAAATCTCGTGAGATATGTTCCAGAATTTCTAAGTTCTACGGGAATTGGCTTTATTTTGGAACCGGGATCGCCGTTTGTTGACAGATTTCAACAAATCTATAGATTGCTGATGGAGTTTGCACTTTTGGAGAAAGTGAAACTAAAGAAGTCGTTGTTCACTAAGTACTATCAACTTCAGAGTAAAACGGAAGAACATTTACAAAAATTGGATACGAATGCAGATGAATGGAAATTACAATCACTATTGACTGGGATTTTGATTGCTGGTTATTTGTCATCGATAATTTCATTTGTTTTTGAAATAATCCTTAACAAGTGGAAGCGGAGATCACATCCAGTCATAATTTGGATTGTTGAAAAACTTTGAACTTCTACAAAGATTGATTGTAAATAAGTACTAATGTATAATAAATATCTAAATAATACCAGTTTAGAAAAGAATTCTTTGAAAAAAATATAGCGATGATGAATGGAAATTACTGTCCTTGCTGAATTTGATACTCATTACTGGTCACGTATCAGCCTTTATTTTATTTATTACTGAACTTATGTTCAGCAAGTGTCAGAAGAATTGTCACTGCTTCTAAAGAGTTAGAAGATTATGAGTAAAAAAAGATTATCAGTAAAATGTAAATTCAATTTATCATCAGACTTAGCGTGAGACAAGTCGATAGATTAAGCACTTCATTCTTTTCAAATTGCTGTTACCAAGCACCAAAAAAGCAAACAGCAAGGGATTGGTATACCATTTTTTTCACAATATCAATTGTCATTATCTTTGTTACTTTCCTTGTTACTACAAAGAAATATTGTTTTCCTTTCCGAAGTGTCGAAATTTGTCAAACCACTTTTTCAACTAAATAAAAACATCTTTAGATTTTATCAACTTTGACTTTTGATAAATCAATTGATTTAGTTAACTCCTTAAAACTATTGTTGCTAAGGTACAAGGACACAAACATAAGAAATAAAACAGTTCAAACCCTAATGGTTGTGACAGTTTCTTCAGCAAAGATATCCGTAAAGCAAATGTAAGTTTCTTCCTCTTATTATTTCTTATTATTCTTTATCTTATTATTGTTCAAATTAATCCACAATTGCTCTTATTTCTGCATCTTTCTTTTACAGATACAGCGAAAATGAAGCTACAAATAATTATCTTAATAGTCCTAGCAATTTTTGTAATTAAAGAAAAGAATTATGTAACTAGTTATGAAGGGACCCCAAACAAACATGTTTGTCAATCAAAGTGGTCTCAAAATTTAATCAGAAAACTAAAGATCGAACCAAAGATTTATCAGATAATGTTGTTGGCAAATAATTTAAATCCTGATCATGTTGAAATAGTTCAAGAACTACAGAAAATTTTTCCTACCTTGTATTTTAGTTACCCTTATTCAAAAATTCAAGAAATTGACAAACTCCAGTTCTTGAGTAATCCGAGAGATACGACATTATTTCTTAGTGTCGAGAAGCTTCAAAAGGACAACATCCAACAGATGGAGGAAGTAATGGCACTCATTAAGAATTTATCAACTGTTCGCATTAGACCAAAGTGTTTAATGATCCGCTTTTTGGATTCCAATCGTACCTCGAATTATAAAAAATTCCTAAAAAAGCAATGGCAAAATTTATTTCTAGATCTAACGATTTTGGATGTTATTAAAGATCAAGTCACTATCCATCTGCTGAATCCATTTGTTGGCTACAAAATCAAAACATTTGCCTACAGAACTCCATTATTTCCAAATAAACTTCGAAACCTTTATGGATATACAATAAAGATTGGAGTTGTGAATAGACCACCGTACATAATGTTAAAACGAAATTCAACTTATCATCCTTATGATATTACTGGCCCAGATGCAGAGTCTGGCAAAATTTTCGCTCAATTATTAAATTACAGTCAAAGGTTCGAACCAACAAATCATGAGGACAGTGGTTCTTTTTACTGCGATAGTAAGAAATCCACGGGAATTCTCGGAGATCTCCAACGGAATAAACTTCAGTTCTTTGGTTACACGTCAACGACAGTGAGAGTTGCTTGTAAAAATCAAACATTAGAGAATGTAATTTTCGACTTAGATTACATTGTTGCAATTACTCCAATACTAAAGTCAAAGAATTTTTCAATTACTATCGGAAGTGACTTTTATTATTCAATTCTAATGACAATTTTGATTGTCCTAATCAGTTTAATCGTAGAAAGACTAATGAAATTTGACGAAACAATTTGGAATTGGACGGTGGTAGTAAAAATTTTGTTTGGCGTATCAGTAGACCGGCAGCCTAATAAATTAAAAGAACGTATCATATTCGGCTGCTTCTTAATTGTCTACTTTTATTATTCCTGCAATATTCTGATCTCAATGACGAATTTCAATTTTCGAATAGAAGAGGAAAGAGAGATAAGAACTCTGAATGATTTAATAAAAAGCGGTCTTCAATTAAGCGCAGAAAAGAATAGAATATTTGGCATATCCAAAATGTCTGAATCAAAAGAATTACAAGCCTGGGTACAAAATTCTCGTGTAACCTCACAAACGGAATGTATTAAATTACTTCTTAAATATCATAACATGACTTGCATAATGAAACTCTCACAAGCCGAATGGCATGCTGGATTATTAAGAGAACGAAATTTAATAAAAGTCGTACCGGAAGTAGTTTATCCTATAGGAATTGGATTTCTTTTAGAACCTGGATCACCATATGTTAAAAGAATTCAAGAAATAAGCAGATTATTGTCAGAATTTGGATTGTTGAAAAAATTTAAACTTCAACAACGATTGAATGTAAATAATTACTATCCAAATAACAACAGTTTAGAAAAGAATTCTCTGAAAAAAAGATACAGCGATGATGAATGGAAATTACTGTCCTTACTGAATTTGATACTGCTTACTGGTTATCTATTATCCTTGATTTTATTCATTACTGAACTTGTGTTCACTAAATGTCTGAAAAATTCTAACTGCTTCTAAAGAGTTAGAAGATTATAGGTAAAAAAAAATGATCAGTAAAATGTAAATTCTATTTATCATCTGTCTTGACCTGTGACAAGTCGATAGATCAAGAACTTCATTCTTTTCGAAATGTTGTTGCCAAGCACCAAAAAAAAAAAAAACAGAATGGAAATGATATACAATTTTTTTCACAATATCGATTGTAATTATCACAAAGTAACGAAGAAATATTGTTTTCCTTTTTGAAGTGTCGAAATTTATCAATCCACTTTTTTAAGTAAATAAAAACATATTTAGATTTTATCAACTTTGACCTTTTATAAATCAATCAATTTAGTTTATTCCCTGCAATTATTGTTGCTATGGTACAATGACACAAACATAAGAAATAAAATAGTTCGAACCCTGATGCTTGTGACAGTTTGTTTAGTAAAGAACCTGTAAAACCAATGTAAGTTTTTGTCCTATTAAAAGCTGTTCTAATTAATCCAGAATTTGTCTTATTTTTGCATCCTATTTTTAAAGATCCATCAAAAATGAAGCTACAAATAATTTTCTCAATCGCCCTAGCATTTTTTATAATTACACAAAAGTATTATGTAACTAGTTTTGAAGGGACTCCAAACAAACAAGTTTGTCAATCGATGTGGACACAAAATTTAATTAAAAAACTAAAGATCGAACCAAAGATTTATCAGATAATGTTGTTGGCAAATAATTTAAATGAAGATCATGTAGAACTAGTTCAAGAACTACAGGAAAACTTGCCTACCTTGTATTTTAGTTATCCTTACTCAAACATTAAACACATTGAGAAATTGAAGTCTTTGAGCAATCCGAGAGATACGACATTATTTGTTATTGTCGAAAAGGAACAAAAGGAGAACATCCAACAGATGGAGGAAGTAATGGCACTCATTAAGAATTTATCAACTGTTCGTATTAGACCAAAGTGTTTAATGATTCACTTTTTGGATTCTAATCGCACATCGAATTATGAAAACTTCCTACAAAAGCAATGGCAAGATTTATTTCTAGACCTAACGATTTTGGATGTTATTAAAGACCAAGTCACTATGCATCAGCTGAATCCATTTGCTGGCTACAACATAAAAAAATTTGCACCTGAAACTCCATTATTTCCAAAGAAACTTCGAAATCTTTACAGATATACAATCAAGATTGGAGTTCTGAATAGACCACCCTACATAATGTTGAAACGAAATTCGACTTATCATCCTTATGACATTATTGGTCCAGATGCAGAGTCTGGCAAAATTTTCTCTCAATTATTAAATTACAGTCCAAGTTTCGAACCAACAAACCTAGAGGAAGGTGGTTTTTTTGACTGCGATGTGAAGAAATCCACGGGTTTTCTTGGAGATCTGCAACGGAATAAAATTCAATTCTTTGGTTACACATCAACGACGCTAAGAGTTGCTTGCAAAAACGAATCGTTAGAGAATGTAATTTTCGACTTAGATTACATTGTTGCAATTACTCCAATATTAAAGTCAAAGAATTTTTCAATTACTATCGGAAGTGACTTTTATTATTCAATTCTGTTGACAATTTTGATTGTAATAATCAGTTTAGTTGTAGAAAAACTGTTGAAATTTGACGGAACAATTTGGAATTGGTCCGTGGTACTTCAAGTTTTGTTTGGAGTATCAGTACAAAAACAACCTAATAAATTAAAAGAACGTATCATATTCGGATGCTTATTGATAGTCTACTTCTATTATTCCTGCAATATTCTGATCTCAATGACAAATTTCAATTTTCGAATAGAAGAGGAAAAGGAGATAAGAACCCTAAATGATTTATTAAAAAGCGGTCTTCAATTAAGCACAGAAAAGAATAGAATATTAGGCATATCCAAAATGTCCGAATCAAAAGAATTACAAGCCTGGGTAAAAAATTCTCGAGTAACCTCACAAACGGAATGTATTAAATTACTTCTTGAATATCAGAACATAACCTGTGTTATGAAACTGTCACAAGCCGAATGGCATGCTGGATTATTAAGAGAACGAAATTTGATAAAAGTCGTACCGGAAGTATTTTTTTCTATAGGAATTGGATTTCTTTTGGAGCCGGGATCACCGTATGTGGAAAGAATTCAAGAAATAAGCAGGTTATTATCGGAATTTGGATTGTTGAAAAAATTTAAACTGCAACAAAGATTGATTGTAGCTAAATACTATCCAAGTAATACCAGTTTGGAAAAGAATTCTTTGGAAAAAAAATATAGCGATGATGAATGGAAATTACTGTCATTGCTGAATTTGATACTGATTACTGGTCATGTATCATCTTTGATTTTATTTATAACTGAACTTGTATTCAGCAAGTATCAGAAGAATTGTTTCTGCTTCTAAAAAAGCAGTAAAGAAGTATTCTTCTATTTTTTTAGGGGTTTGTGTAATTGGTCCAGCTGGTTAAGAAATGAATAATTTAAAGAACATTTAACGTTACAAAATAGATTAGAAAAACAGTTCTATTTGAATTTTCCAACCTTGTTGACTATAAGTGAAAGTAAAGAGTTTCAGTAAATTGTAAATTCTATCTACCATCAGACTTGACCTGTGACAAGTCGATAGATTAAGAACTTCATTCTTTTCGAATTGTTGTTGCCAAGCACCAAAAAAGAAAACAGAAAGGGAATGTTATACAATTTTTTCACAATATCGATTGTAATAATCACAAAGTAACGAAGAAATATTGTTCTCCTTTCCAAAGTGTCGAAATTTGTCAATCCACTTTTTCGAATAAATAAAAACACCTTCAGATCTTATCAACTTTGTCCTTTGATAAATCGATCACTTTAGTTTACTCCTTGCAATTATTGTTGCTATGGTACAAGGACACAAACATAAGAAATAAAATAGTTCGAACCCTGATGCTTGTGACAGTTTGTTAAGTAAAGGAATCTCTAAAGGAAATGTAAGTTACTTTATTTTATTAAACGTTGTACAAATTAATCCCGAATTGCTCCTAATTCTGCATCTTTTTTTACAGACACAACGAAAATGAAACTACAAATAATTATCTTAATAGTCCTAGCAATTTTCGTAATTAAACAGAAGAATTATGTAACTAGTTATAAAGGGACCCCAATTAAACAAGTTTGTCAATCGACGTGGACACAAAATTTAATTAAAGAAATAAAGAACGAACCAAAGATTTATCAGATAATTTTGTTGGCAAATCATTTTAATGCTGATCGTGTAGAAATAGTTCAGGAACTACGGAAAAATTTCCCAATCTTGTATTTTAGTTATCCTTATTTAAATATTCAACAAATTGAGAAAATGAAGTCTTTGAGCAATCCAAGAGATACCACTTTATTTCTTAGTGTCGAAAAGCTTCAAAAGGACAACATTCAACAGATGGAGGAAGTAATGGCACTCATTAAGAATTTATCAACTGTTCGTATTAGACCAAAGTGTTTAATGATTCGCTTTTTAAATTCCAATCGCACATCGAATTATGACATTTTCCTACAAAAGCAATGGCAAGATTTATTTCTAGACCTAACGATTTTGGATGTTATTAAAGATCAAGTCACCATGCATCGGTTAAATCCATTTGTTGCCTACACAATAAAAAAATTTGCCTCTAAAACTCCATTGTTTCCCAAGAAACTTCGAAATCTTTACGGATATCCAATCAAAATGGGAGTTGTGAATAGACCACCTTACTTGATGTTAAAACGAAATTCGACCGATCATCCTTTTGACATTATTGGTCCAGATGCAGAGTCAGAAAAAATTTTTGCTGTATTTGATACTGATTGCTGGTTATCTATCATCGATTCTTTCTTTCATCTTTGAATTCATCTTTGACAAAATGATGCGAACCTTAAATTCCCTAAAAGTGTGCTACTGCTTTTAAGTAAATCGTTTTTCTGTCTTTCGAAAAGAGAAATAATATACAAAATATTTTATCAATATTCAGTCTCATTTCATCCTTGTTGCTATATTATTCCTTTTCGATACAAGTCACTCACACAAGTATTGTAAAAATAATGTTCACCTTTCAATAAACTAGACTGTAACATTATGGCAATTTCCATCACTTTTATCAAATACATAAAAAAAATTTCAAATTTTATCATCAGTGACCTTTGATAAATCAATAGAATTTTTCACAATTATTGTTGCTATGGTACAAGAAAACAAACATAAGGAAAAAAATAATTCGAACCCAGATGGTTGAGACAGTTTGTTCAGCAAAGAACCTGTATAACAAATGTAAGTTTTTTGTCTTCTTATTAAACGTTGTCCAAATTATTCCAAAATTTGTCTTATTTCATTATCTTTTTTTACAGCTACATCGAAAATGAAACTACAAATAGTTTTCATAACAGTCCTAGCAATTTTTGTAACTAAACAAAAGAATTATGTAACTAGTTCTGAAGGGACTCCAAACAAACATGTATGTCAATCAAAGTGGTCTCAAAATTTATTTAAAAAACTCAAGAACGAACCTAAGATTTATCAGATAATGTTGTTGGCAAAAAATTTAAAGGCTGATAATGTAGCATTAGTTCAAAAAGTACGAAATAATTTTCCTACCTTGTATTTTAATTATCCTTACTCGAAAATTCAAGAAATGAAGAAAATCAAGTCCTTGAGCAATCCAAGAGATACCACATTATTTCTTAGTGTCGAAAAGCTTCAAAAGGACAACATTCAACAGATGGAGGAAGTAGTGGCACTCATTAAGAATTTATCAACTGTTCGCATTAGACCAAAGTGTTTAATGATTCGCTTTTTGGATTCCAATCGTACCTCGAATTATGAAAACTTCCTACAAAAGCAATGGCAAGATTTATTTCTAGACCTAACGATTTTGGATGTTATTAAAGATCAAGTCACTATACATCTGCTGAATCCATTTGTTGGCTACAAAATCAAAACATTCGTTAGAGGAACTCCATTATTTCCAAAGAAACTTCGAAATCTGTACGGATATCCAATGAAGATAGGAGTAGTGGATAGACCACCGTACATGACATTAAAACGAAATTCGACTTATCATCCTTATGATATTATTGGCCCAGATGCAGAATCGGAAAAAATTTTTGCTCAATTATTAAATTACAGTCAAGTATTTCAACCAAAAAAACAAGAACTTGCTGGTTACTACAGCTGCAATGTTCAGGAATCCACTGGTTTTTATAGAGACGTTCAACGAAATAAAATTCAATTCATCGGTTTCACAACATCAATACTAGAAAGTTATTGTAAGAAGAAAACGTTAGAGAACATTATTTTGAGTCTCGACTATCTTGTGGCAATTGTTCCCACCTTGAAGACAAATATTATTACAATTACAGTAGGACATACCTTTTATTATTCAATTTTGTTGACATTTTTGATTGCCATTACCAGTTTAATAATAACAAGACTATTGAAATTTGATAAAACAATTTGGAATTGGACGGTGGTAGTAAAAATTTTGTTTGGAGTTACAGTAGAATCGCAGCCTAAAAAATTAAAAGAACGTATCATATTCGGATGCTTCTTGATTATCTACTTTTATTATTCCTGCAATATTCTGATATGGATGACAAATTCTAATTTTCAAATAGAAGAGGAAAGGGAAATAAGAACTTTAAATGATTTAATAGAAAGCGGTCTTCAGTTTAGTTCCGAAAAAAACCGAATAGCTGGTTTACCACAAATGTTGAATTCCAAAGAATTGAAAGACAAGGTAAAAAATTCTCGAATAACTCATCCAAAGGAATGTATTGAATTACTGATTGAATATAAGAATATGACCTGTATTATGAAACTCTCACAAGCCGAATTTCATGCTGGATTATTAAGAGAACGAAATTTGGTGAAAATCGTTCCGGAAGTTTTTTCTCCCGTAGCAGTTGGATACCTTTTGCAACCTGGATTTCCGTATGTTGAACGAATTCAAGAAATAATCAGATTTCTAGTCGAATTTGGATTACTGGAAAAATTTAAACTTCAGGAGTCATTGAATGTTAATCAGGATGGCAGTTTGGAAAGGAAAAATAACCAGGAAGAAGATGAATTGAAATTACTGTCCTTGCTCTATTTGATACTGATTGTTGGTTATATGTTATCATTTCTGTTTTTTCTTTTTGAATTTATCTTTCGCAAATTGATACGAACCTTAAATTCCGTAAAAGTGTGCTACTGCATTTAAGTAAATTGTTTTTCTGTCCTTCGAAAAGAGAAATAATATACAAAATATTTTATCAATATTCAGTCTCATTTCATCCTTGTTGCTATATTATTTCTTTTTGATACAAGTCACTCACACAAGTAATGCAAAAATAAAGTTCAACTTTCAATAAACTAGACTGTAACATTAAGGCAATTTCCATCACTTTTTTCAAATAAATAAAATTATTTTCAAATTTTTATCATCAGTGACCTTTGATAAATCAATAGAATTTTTCACAATTATTGTTGCTATGGTACAAGGAAACAAACATAAGGAAAAAAATAATTCGAACCCAGATGGTTGAGACAGTTTGTTCAGCAAAGAACCTGTACAACAAATGTAAGTTTTTGCCACATTAAAAGCTGTACTAATTAATCCAGAATTTGCCTTATTTTTGCATTTTTTTACAGATCCATAAAAAATGAAGCTACAAACAATTTTCTCAATCGTCCTAGCAATTTTTATAATTACACAAAAGTATTATGTAACTAGTTTTGAGGGGACCCCAAACAAACAAGTTCGTCAATCGACGTGGACACAAAATTTAATTAAAAAAATAAAGAACGAACCAAAGATTTATCAGATAATGTTGATGGCAAATCATTTAAATGCTTATCATGTTGAAATAGTTCAAGAACTACAGATAACTTTGCCTACCTTGTATTTTAGTTGCCCTTTTTTTAAAATTCAACAAATTGAGAAAATGAAGTCTTTGAGCAATCCAAGAGATACCACATTATTTCTTAGTGTCGAAAAGCTTCAAAAGGACAACATTCAACAGATGGAGGAAGTAATGGCACTCATTAAGAATTTATCAACTGTTCGCATTAGACCAAAGTGTTTAATGATCCGCTTTTTGGATTCCAATCGCACATCAAATTATGTAAGCTTCCTACAAAAGCAATGGCAAGATTTATTTCTAGACCTAACGATTTTGGATGTTATTAAAGATAAAGTCACTATGCATCAGTTAAATCCATTTGTTGGCTACAACATTAAAAAATTTTCCTCTAAAACTCCTTTGTTTCCAAAGAAACTTCGAAATCTTTACGGCTATCCAATTAAGATGGGAGTTGTGAATAGACCACCGTACATCATGTTAAAACGAAATTCGACTTATCATCCTTATGATATTATTGGCCAAGATGCAGAGTCTGGAAAAATTTTCGCTCAATTATTAAATTATAGTCAAGTGTTCATACCAAGCAAGCAGGAGGAACCTGGTTATTTTAGCTGCAATATTCAGGAATCGACCGAATTTTACGGCGATATTCAACGAAATAACATTCAATTTGCTAGTTTCACGACTTCGATACTGGAAGCAATTTGTACGAATAGAACATCAGAGAATATTATTTTAGAACTCGATTATCTTGTTGCAATAATTCCAACACTAAAGTCAAAGAGTATTACAATTTCAGCAGGAAATACCTTTTATTATTCAATTCTGTTGACAATTTTGATTATCCTTATCAGTTTAATTGTAGGAAAGCTTTTAAAATTTGACAAAACCATTTGGAATTGGACCGTTGTGGTCCAAATTTTGTTTGGCGTTTCAGTAGAACCGCAACCTGAAAAATTCAAAGAACGTATCATATTTGTCTGCTTTTTGATTATCTACTTTTACTATTCCTGCAATATTCTCATTTGGATGACAAATTTTAATTTTCAATTAGAAGAGGAAAGGGAGATAAGAACCCTAAATGATTTAATAGAAAGCGGTCTTCAATTTAGTTCTGAAAAAAATAGAATATTGGGTTTATCAAAAACTTTGGATTCAAAAAAATTAATTGCCAGCATAAATAATTCTCGAATCACAAATCCAAAGGAATGTGTTGAATTACTTGTTGACTATAAAAACATGACTTGTATTATGAAACTGTCACAAGCCGAATTTCATGCTGGATTATTGAGAGAACGAAATTTGGTGAAAATTGTTCCAGAAGTTTTCTCTTTTGTAGCAGTTGGATATCTTTTGCAACCTGGATCGCCGTATGTTGAACAAATTCAAAAAATAATCAGATTTTTAAGAGAATTTGGATTGTTAAAAAAATTTGAACTACAAGAGACATTTGATGTTAATCATGATTCGAGTTTAGAAGAGAAAAGAAATCAGGATGAGGTTGAATTGCAATTACTGTCTTTGTTGCTTTTTATACTGATTGCTGGTTATCTGTCATCATTTCTGTTTTTTATTTTTGAATTCATCTTTGGTCAATTGATGTTAAGGAGAAAGAACTGTGATAACTTTTAAATTGTCGAAAATAGGTTTATGCAATTGAAAGACCTGGTAAGTTATCAAAAGAGTAATTTACGGATTATTTAATTTAATTTTTAATTGATTTGAAACTATATTTGAATTTTCTGTCTTCTAGATTATAAGTAAAAGCAAACATTATCAGTGTATTAGGATTTCAATCTTCCAGCAGACTTGACAAGCGATAAGTCCATAGATTAAAAACATTGTTCTTTTAGGATTTTCAATTTTGATTCTTTTTCTGTAATCTGATAAACAATTTATGTAAACAATGCAATTGTGTTAAAAAAATTAAACGAAACTCCTTTGTATAGATTAATGAAACCATAATAAATACTTTACTATAAGTAAGAAACTTATTTTAGATTTTGATAATACTTATAACTTACTCAGTCAAGTATTCTTTAGATAATGTTTGGCTTTAATAAATTAAACAGTAACATCATGGCGATTCCAATCCACTTTTTAAAATAAATAAAATAATTTTTAGATTTTATCAACATTGACTTTGACCTTTGATGAATCAATAAATTTTTTTTGCAATTATTGTTGCTAAGGTACAAGGAAACAAACATAAAAAATAAAGTAGTTCGAAACCTGATGGTTGTGAGAGTTTTTTCAATAAAGAACCTGTAAAACAAATGTAAGTTTTTTGTCTCCTTATTAAAATTTGTCCAAATTAATCCAGAATTTGTTTTATTTCTGCATTCTTTTTTACAGAGCCATCAAAAATGAAGTTACAAATAATTTTCTTAATTGTCCTAGTAAATGTTTTAGTTAGACAAAATTATTATGTAACTAGTTATGAAGGAACTCTCAAAAAAGAAGTATGTCAACCTTTATGGTCTCAAAATTTAATTAGAAAATTAAAGAACGAACCAAAGATTCATCAGATAATGTTGATGGCAAATCATTTAAATGCTCATCATGTTGAAATAGTTCAAGAACTACAGATAACTTTGCCTACCTTGTATTTTAGTTACCCTTCTTTCAAAATTCAAGAAATTCAAGAACTGAAGTCTTTGAGCAATCCAAGAGATACCACATTATTTGTTATTGTCGAAAAGGAACAAAAGGAGAACATTCAGCAGATGGAGGAAGTCATGGCACTCATTAAGAATTTATCAACTGTTCGGATTAGACCAAAGTGTTTAATGATTCGCCTTTTGGATTACAATCGTACTTCAAATTATGAAGACTTTCTGCAAAAACAATGGCAAAATTTATTTCTAGATCTAACGATTTTGGATGTTATTAAAGATCAAGTCACGATCCATCTGCTGAATCCATTTGTTGGATACAAAATCAAAACATTTGCCAGTAGAACTCCATTATTTCCACAGAAACTTCAAAATCTTTACGGTTATCCAATAAAGATTGGAGTTGTGAATAGACCACCGCACATGATGTTAAAACGAAATTCTACTTATTATCCTTATGATATTATTGGCCCAGATGCAGAGTTTGGAAGAATTGTCGCAAAATTGTTAAATTACACTCCGAGATTGGAACCAACAAAACATGATATTGGTTATTTTACCTGCAATGCGGACAAATCCACAGGTTTCATTGGAGATCTACAGCGAAATGAAATTCAATTTTTAGGTTACACGTCTGCGATAATAAGAAAGATTTGTAAAAATGAAACGCTAGAGAATATTATTTTGGGTCACGATTATCTTGTGGCAATTGTTCCAACATTGAAGTCAAAGAGTATTACAATTACAGTAGGAAATACCTTTTATTATTCAATTCTGTTGACATTTTTGATTGTAATAATCAGTTTACTTGTAGAAAAACTGTTGAAATTTGACGGAACAATTTGGAATTGGACAGTCGTACTTCAAGTTTTGTTCGGAGTATCAGTACAAAAGCAACCTAATAAATTAAAAGAACGTATCATATTCGGATGCTTATTGATAGTCTACTTCTATTATTCCTGCAATATTCTGATCTCAATGACAAATTTCAATTTTCGAGTAGAAGAGGAATGGGAGATAAGAACCGTGAATGATTTATTAAATAGCGGTCTTCAATTAAGTTCTGAGAAGAATATAATATTTGGTATTGCCCAAAAAGTTACAACAAAAGAATTACAAGTCTGGGTAGATAATTCTCGGGTAACCACTCAAGAGGAATGTATTGAATTACTCCTTAAGTTTAAGAACATGACTTGTATTCTGAAACTATCAGAAGTTGAATGGCATGCTGGATTCTTAGAAGGACAAAATTTGGTAAAAGTCGTCCCGGAGGTTTTTGCTTCTATAGGAGTTGGATTTATTTTAGAACCTGGATCACCTTATGTTGAAAGGATTCAACAAATAAGGAGATTATTGTCAGAATATGGATTGTTGGAGAAATTTAAACTCCAACAGACACTGAATACCAGTTGGTTGTATCAAACTGGTACTACAGACAAGAATTCACAGAAAAGAAATCAGGATGAAAATGAATGGAAATTAATATCCTTGCTGCATTTTATACTGATTACTGGTTATGTACTATCGTTGCTTTTATTCCTTACTGAACTCGTATTTAACAGATGGAAGTTGAAGAGAAATATTTTAATAATTTGAAGAGTAAGCAAAGTTAGAATGAGTATGTTTCATGTACAACAGCTCTGGAATTGTGTTAAAAAAATTAAATAAACCTTCTTTGTATAGATTAATAAGACTATAATAAATACTTTACTATAAGTAAGTAATTTTCATATTTTTATAACACTTACTGAGACAAGTGATATCTAGATAATGTTTGGCTTTAATAAATTAAACAGTAACATCGTGGCAATTTCAATCCACTTTTTAAAATAAATAAAATACTTTTTACCTTTGAACTTATGTTAAGTAGTTTACTTTTTCAATTATCGTTGCTAAGATACAAGGAAATAAATAAAGGGAAATAGAATAGTTTGATTCCTGCTAAATGTGACAGTCTGTTCTGTAAGGAACCCGTAAAGAAAATGTAAGTATTTGTCACATTAAAAGCAGTAGTAATTAATTCAAAATCTCTTATTTCTGCATATTATTTTACAGAAACATCTAAAATGAAACCACAAATCATTTTTTGTCTTATCATCGTCCTAACGATTTTTGAAATCCGCCAAACGTACTGTATACCTGGTTATGCAGCTATTCTCATCAAACAAGATTGCGAGCATGATTGTCAATCTTTGTGGTCACAAAATTTAATTAAAAAATTAAAGAACGAACCAAAGATTTATCAGATAATGTTGTTGGCAAATCATTTAAATGCTGATCATGTTGAAATAGTTCAAGAACTACAGAAAACTTTGCCTACCTTGTACTTTAGTTACCCTTATTCGAAAATTCAAGAAATTCAAGAACTGAAGTCTTTGAGTAATCCGAGAGATACGACATTATTTGTTATTGTCGAAAAGGAACAAAAGGAGAACATCCAACAGATGGAGGAAGTAATGGCACTCATTAAGAATTTATCAACTGTTCGCATTAGACCAAAGTGTTTAATGATCCGCTTTTTGGATTCCAATCATACCTCGAATTATGAAAACTTCCTACAAAAGCAGTGGCAAGATTTATTTCTAGACCTAACGATTTTGGATGTTATTAAAGACCAAGTCACTATGCATCAGCTGAATCCATTTGTTGGCTACAAAATCAAAACATTCGTCCGAAGAACTCCATTATTTCCATGGAAACTTCGAAATCTTTACGGATATCCAATTAAGGTTGGTGCTCTGAACAGACCACCGTACATGGCATTAAAACGTAATTCGACTTATCATCCTTATGACATTATTGGTCCAGATCCAGAGTCTGAAAAAATTTTTGCACAATTGTTAAATTACAGTACGAGATTCGAACCAACAGATCAAGAAGAAGGTGGTCAATTTAGTTGCAATGCGGACAAACGCACCGGTCTTTGGAGAGCCGTCCAGCAAAATAAAATCAATTTCTTTGGTTACATGTCTGGGACAGTAAAAATGGCTTGTGAACATGAAACGCTAGAAAATATTATTTTGGGTCTTGACCATCTTGTGGCAATTGTTCCAACCTTGATGGCAAAGAGTATTAAAATTACAGTAGGAAATACCTTTTATTATTCAATTCTGTTGACAATTTTGATTGCCATAACCAGTTTAATAATAAAAAGACTATTGAAATTTGATGAAACAATTTGGAATTGGACGGTGGTAGTTCAAATTTTGTTTGGCGTATCAGTAGACCGGCAGCCTAATAAATTAAAAGAACGTATCATATTCGGATGCTTATTGATTGTCTACTTTTATTATTCCTGCAATATTTTGATCTCAATGACAAATTTTAATTTTCGAATGGAAGAGGAAAAGGAGATCAGAACCCTAAATGATTTAGTAAATAGCGGTCTTCAATTAAGTTCAAGCAAGAATATATTATATGGTATTGCCCGAATGTCTGAACCAAAGGAATTACAAGCCCGGGTAAAAAATTCAAGAGTAACCAGTACAAAAGAGTGTGTTGAATTACTTTTTGAGTTTAAGAACATGACTTGCATTTTGAAACTATCAGATGCTAAATGGCATGCTGGATTATTAATTGAACGAAATTTGGTAAAAGTCGTTCCGGAGGTTTTTGCTTCCTTAGGAGTTGGATTTATTTTAGAACCTGGATCACCTTATGTTGAAAGGCTTCAACGAATAAGAAGATTATTGTCAGAATATGGATTGTTGGAGAAATTTAAACTCCAACAGACACTGAATACCAATTGGTTGTATCAAACTGGTACTACAGACAAGAATTCACAGAAAAGAAATCAGGATGAAAATGAATGGAAATTAATATCCTTGCTGCATTTTATACTGATTACTGGTTATGTACTATCGTTGCTTTTATTCCTTACTGAACTCGTATTTAACAGATGGAAGTTGAAGAGAAATATTTTAATAATTTAAGAAGTAAGAAAATTGAGGATGATCATGTTTCATGTACAGCAGCTCTGGAAAGAAAATTTATGAACCAAAAGATTTTTTTTAGTACATTTTTTTTCGGTAGTAAATTGTGCTTTAACGAAAATAAAGTATGTTATTTAATAAATTAAACCGTAACAAACTTTATATTGTTTGTTGTACTTCATATTGTTCGTTGCGTTTTTTCTTTGTTGGAAGTTGAAATTCAATAATTTGAGGGGAAATATTATAACGGATTATTATATATATAAAAGCACTATATGCGATTTGAAATCACAATGGCAGGTCGCGAAATCAGGAGTCAAGGATTGCCCTAATGCTTGAATACTGACAGTAATCCAATGTTTTGAATGGAAGCCATAGGGGTTCTGGGGATATTATGGGATTGTAGTCAATTCAACTCTCCCAACAAAGCTACTGTGATAACCTGTTATCGGCATAATTTGCTAAAGCCAGAGAAAATATTCCAGTAAAATGGTCCGAGTCATTCGTTTTAGCATTCTTTAAGCAATATAACATTAATTTGTTCCCATCGTTTGTTAAATTATTCATGTGTAAATAAATAATCCAGAGACAACAAAAATAAGTTTATTATTCTAAATTTTCCACCCACTTACCAGAAAGTAAAATAAAAACAAATAATACAAAGTAGAAAATACTACAAAATATTTTAATAAAGGATATGCCGATCTGTAATTAAAAAAAATTATTTTTATTATAATTACAGTCCGACAAATTGTGTTTCACGCAAAAAAAAATTTAAGATAAGTTGTCTTTGCGAATTACATCTATCCTTCACATAAAAATACAGCGCCCTAAAAAAAGGATGGTACCTCGTGGCTCATGAATGAATATTTCAGTTGAACACGCAATGCGCATAATTCTTTCTAATATATTTTTATTTTTTTAAAAATGTCTTACTACTTCTCGTGTTCGATTTATTTCTTCATAGAAAAATCTTATTAAAAAAAAATTCACAAAAAATATTGTTTTCAAATTTCTCTATTATTTAGAAATTTAAAAAAATTTTCCTCCATGTTCAAGGCAAGGCAAAAAAATTTCAACTCTACCAGAAAATATCTTGTACACTCAGCAAGTTATTCCTAAAACATTGAAGAGGTTAATTTTAGCAAATAAAAGGGAAAAATATGCAAATGAAAAGACAATGGACGTTCATATTTCAATAAAACATTTTTCTTTTTGCCCAAAATGAAAGTTAAATTGGTTTACTTTTCAGTAAAAGAAATTTTCCTTCCACAAGATTAAAATATTTAATGTATACAACCCTTTTTTTTGGTTAAGAAAGTGGTAAAAATATTCATGGACGACTGACGATGCTTGCACTTGTGAAATATACAAGAAAGAAAATACCCTCAGACGAAGAAAAGGAGCAGGATTTAATGAAACGCAAAAGCACCTTAAAAGCGTGGGCGCTGTATATTCTGTAATGCAAATTCAAGTCGTGAGAGATCGAGAATAAAGGAATGAAAAATGAAAATCACGACAAAAAAAAGAAGAGAGAAAAACAAAATCGGCCATCGCGAGCGTTCGCCTATAATCCGATTTGGAAATTCTTATACATAATCCCTTGGTCTTTTAGATCACGTTCTTATATAAGAGTTTCATGCGACAAAACTTTTCCGAAAAGAAACTAATTTTACTCTCTTAATTACGCTTGGGACCCGAGCGATGATCAACAGAAACTCATGTTCTGAATTCTTAAGTTTGGTGATGAAAATTCTTGACTAATTATTCAAATAGAGTACTAAAAATTCCGTATACTTTTTTAATTTAATTTCCTTTTTTTGTTTTTTTTTCATTAGGAATTTTAAGGATATAAATTCTGATTTATGTTGTACACTATACTTGTCCAAATGTTTAACAAACAGTGGACGTTTTTTCTAAGTAGTGGAATCAAGTAAACCGGTACACTCACAGTGGTTCTAAAGGCCCCTAAAATTACTATGAATCTAGTCAGATTTCAAAACATCAAAATGGTGGATCCAATATGGCGGAAATATTTTTAATTCAATACAGGCTTCACACTCCATTATGAGTTTAAAAAAAGTAGGAAAAAGCAGTCTCGATGACAAAAAAAGTAGGAAATAGTAGCCTCGGTGACAAAAAAAGAATTAAAGAATTTCATTAAAAACTATTTTAAAATCGAATTTTCAAAGTATTCTAATTTAATAATTGATAAATAATTAAATTTTATAAGGAGTCACATTCTAATGTGCTCACGTTTCTTAGTTCGAAGATTAATAATTAAAATTTTTATTAGTTATTTTAAAAAAATACACACTTCAAATTTTATAATAAAATTCAAATTTCGCAGTTTTTTTTTGAAAATTTTAAAAAATAAGATTTTTTAATTCTGTTATTTCAAGATAATTGAATTTTTATAAACAAATAATTGAAAATTTTTGATGTTATTGAAATTTCTGTACATTCTATTGAAAATAATTTACTTCTTTTAAAGAATTTTATTTAAATTTTTCTAAATAATCAATAGATGTTAGTCGTCGTATAATTATAATTTTATTTTTTTAAATTTATTCGCAACACATTCAATTATTTTCTTAAATAGTAAAACTTGGACAAAATTAAATTACTTTTAGGAATTTTATTACAATTCATTGTAAAAGCTCAATTATTTCTATAAATAACAAAAATTCATTTATATTCACCACAAGAATTCAATTATTTTCAAAAATTTTTTTTAATTCAATAATTTGTATATCTACTATTTTAATGAAATTTTCAAAAAGTATTCAATTATTTAAAAACAATTTTAATAAAATTCTACACAAATATTCCGTTATTTTCTAAAAGAATGAAAGTTTTATAGGAACTGAATTATTAAAAATAGTTTCTTTAAAATTTTTATTAAAAAATGAATTATTTCAACCTGTCTTTATAAAATCCTCGCAGTAATTCAATTACTTTCATAAATAATAAAACTCATTACAGAAATGGAATTATGTTTAATTCGATTTTAATCAAATTCGTCGAAAAATGCAATTATTTTTAAAAATTTGATTAAATTTTGTCTAAAGAATTCAATTGTTTCAAGTATTTTTATAAATAGTAAAATTTTTCTGATTTACTAAATTCTTTTGAATATTATTTTTGAAAAATATTCTTCACAAGAATTCAACAATTCAATTATTTTCAAAAGTAATAAAATTCTACGCAGAAATTCAATTATGTTTAAAATTTTTTTGAAATTCTCCGAAATTTCAATTATATTTATAAATAATGAAATTGTTCTCTAAAATTAAATTATTTTTAAAAATTTTAATAAAATTCCTCGCAAACATTTAATTATTTTCATAAATATGTAATAAAATTCATTGGATGGATTCAATTACTTTTGTAAATAGTAAAATTCTTTACAGAAATTCAATTAGTATCAATAAATTTTATTGAAATTGAATTAACAAAATTTTCCACTATAGTTATGAACAGACAAGATGTTTTTTGGAAAATTGAAAAATTCTTTGTTTAATTCAATTATTTTCCAAATTGTAGATGTATGTTCGAAATGAAATAAATTTAAATTTGATGAGAAAATAAAAGCGGTAAAAATTGGGACAAAGCCGGGAAAAACGGGAAATTTAAAGGCTAAACACAATTTATTATCAGTCACTATTGATAGAGTAAATATTGGTAAAATAATTTTCTATTATCTTATTGGCGGTCGTTTTTCATTAACGACTTTAGTTTTTAACACTGTTTTTAAATGGAAATGTGAAAACTAAAAATCTAAATTTGACTATTTGTTCAGAAAAGTAGTTTTTAGTACCATTAGACTCAAAAAAGTAGCCAAAAAATAACAAATAGTAGCTTTTAATAGAAGAGTGCGAAATGCGTGCGACTAGACGATAGCAATGCAATTTCTATGGAACAAAAAGACTGCTTGCATTTGCAGTAAGGATAATTGTCGTGCGCCTAAAGAATAGACTTCACGAGAGGGAATTTAAATTGTAATACTATGGAGAGTCAAATAATTCTCACTGTATTTAGTAGCTTACGTCAATTTACACTTATTTTTAAAATACTTTTGGAAATGGGTTTGAAAATAATTTTGAAAATGGGGTTTAAAATACTTTTGGAAATTGATTTTAAAGTTTAACACTTTCTCTTCTATTCTAAAGTATAAAAAATAATAATAGAATCATAGAAAATAATAATAGAAACATAGAATAAAAACTTAAATTATTGAAGGAATGAACAAGATTTTTATTTCGCTTACATCTTGTTTCTGATAAAATTCTGAAGATGAAAAATTTTTTGATATTATTTATGGAAATGAAATTGAATTAGGGAGGCGCACATTTGCTTTACGTGCTTCAGTGTAGTGTAATTTATCGATGGTAATTAAACGAGTAAACGTCAGCACAGGCTGCGTGTCGATGACCAACAGTCAGTGCGTGAGTCTCCTATTAATGGGAGTTTTTTTATTTAACTCACCGCACTTTATGTTCACATTCCACCGAAACTTGGTTATTTGGCAAAAATTCATTACATTCAATTTGCATATTTATTCATTCTAAATTTCTAAATATAGTAACAAAAGGTTTTTTTTTTAATTAAACACTAAAACGTTATTTTTTTTTATTTTATACAATATTCTGAAACAACTTTGAACTAGTAGACTAATTTGAGAACCACGGACAAGGAGACGTCAACAAACCCTATGGACCATATTGATCCTGAGTTTAAGTCCAAGCAGCAATTCCTATAAATCCGTCAACTGATGAACTATGATGTCTGGTTAATCTTTCAATCACTTTACTATATACTAAAACCTTTATTTGCAGTATTATAATATTTTTTATCGATTTCAAAGTTTTTCAACTACTTTCAGTAGTTTCAAATCGATATAATTTGGTAAAACTTTTAGAAAGAAGAAAGTCTTTTCTCAAAAAAGTGTTTAAATTCAAATTTTTTTATTTTTATTCCCCCTTTTTTTACTTTGAAGTTTGAAATCATTTTATATTAAATAATGTTTGCGAATATCCCGGTAAAGTCCAGAAAAGACAGTTTTCAAGGGAAATAAAAATGAGGCTTTGGACGATCAAAAAAATATATAAAGCATAGCACATGAAAGGAACAGATAATCTAGTGCGAGTCCCAGCAGGAGCTTGGAGCTTGATGGAGAGAAACTTGAGAAAAGTGGTTGTCTACCGTCGCTTGTATGATTTACAGGTGAGGGTACTTTGAAAGCAAGACAGGCACGCACTTGTTTCCTTAGGGATCACGAAGAAAAACATTCGTTCGAACACGCGATTTTGATGGATTATATTCTTCAACTGGTGAATTAGATAATTGAAAAAACCAAAAGATTTACAAAATAATTAATTATGCAAAAAAAAGATCATGTTAGATATTTATTAGAGTGTAGACTGTTAGTTTATGTATCTTTAGAAATAACTTTATATCTTAATGTATGGAATTATTTAATAATTTCACTTCACTTTCACGCCACTTTCACTCAAAATTTATTTTCACTCTATTTTCACTTCACTTTTACTCAAAATTTATTTTCACTCCATTTTCAATTAACTTTCACTCTAATTTTACTCAAAATTGATTATAATTCCACATTTACTCTACTCTTACTCAAAATTTGCTTTCACTCTAATTTCACTTTCACTCAAAACTTATTTTCACTCCACTTTCACTTCACTTTCACTCAAAATTAATTTTCACACCTTTTTTTTACTTCACATTCACTCAAAATTAATTTTCACACCATTTACACTTCACTTTCACTTCATTTTTACTCAAAATTTATTTTCACTCCATTTTTACATTACTTTCAATCAAAATTTATTTCAACTCCATTTTCACTTCACTTTCACTTCAATTTCACTTGACTTTCACTCTAATTTTACTCAAAATTGATTATAATTCCACATTTACTCTACTCTTACTCAAAATTTGCTTTCACTCTAATTTCACATTCACTCAAAACTTATTTTCACTCCACTTTCACTTCACTTTCAATCAAAATTAATTTTCACTCCGTTATTACTTTACATTCACTCAAAATTAATTTTCACACCATTTACACTTCACTTTCACTTCATTTTTACTCAAAAGTTATTTTCACTCCATTTTTACATTACTTTCATTCAAAATTTATTTCAACTCCATTTTCACTTCACTTTCACTTCAATTTCACTTGACTTTCACTCTAATTTTACTCAAAATTTATTATCACTACAAATTTACTCTACTTTTACTCAAAATTTACATTCACTCTAGTTTCACTTTCACTCAAAAGTTATTTTCACTCCACTTTCACTTTACTTTCACTTTACTTTCACTCAAAATTAATTTTCACTCCGTTATTACTTTACATTCACTCAAAATTAATTTTCACACCATTTACACTTCACTTTCACTTCATTTTTACTCAAAAGTTATTTTCACTCCATTTTTACATTACTTTCACTCAAAATTTATTTCAAGTCCATTTTCACTTCAGTTTCACTTCAATTTCACTTGACTTTGACTCTAATTTTACTCAAAATATATTATCACTACAAATTTACTCTACTTTTACCCAAAATTTACTTTCACTCTAGTTTCACTTTCACTCAAAACTTATTTTCACTCCACTTTCACTTTACTTTCACTCAAAATTAATTTCCAATTTTTTTTTACTTCACATTCACTCAAAATTTAATTTTACTCCATTTTCACTTCACTTTCACTTCAGTTTTACTCGACTTTCACTTTAATTTTATTCAAAATTTTTTATCACTCCATTTTTACTCTTTTACTCAAAATTTACTTTCACTCTAATTTCACTTTCACTCAAAGCTTATTTTCAACCAATTTTTATTTCACTTTTACATTCAGTAAATGTTTCTCACTTCACTTTTACATTCAGTAAATTTTTTTCACTTCACTTTCACATTCACTGGAATTTTTTTTTTCATTTCTCATTCACATTCATTAACATTTTTTGTTTACTTCACATTCACTCAAATATTTTATTCACTTCACAGTCACTCAAATTCTTTTTACACTTCACTGGATAATGGAATAAAATTGGTGTAGAGGTGGAAGTAGTCTGAAAGTGAAATAAAAGTTTAATAAAAATAAATTTTTGAGTGAAAGTTTATGTTAAAAATAAATTTTAACCGAATGTAAAGAGAAAGTATAGTAACAATGTAATAAAAATAAATTTTTTAGTGAAAGTAAAGTGAAAATTGAGTGAAAATAAATTTTGAGTGAAAGTGAAATGAAATTGAAGAGAAAATAAATTTTGATTCTAGTCAAAGTGAATGTGAAAGTGGAGTAAAAATGAGATAAAAAAATGATGAATGACGGTTAATGTGAAATGAATGTGAAGTGAAAATGCAGTGAAAGTGGAGTGAAAAATATTTTTGACTGAATGTAGAGTGAAAGTAGAGGGAAAATTGCGTGAAAATAAATTTTGAGTGTAATTGAAACTGGAGTAAAAATTAAAAATTGAGTGAAAGTGCATGTGAAGTGAAAGTGAAGTAAAAATGCAGTGAAAAATATTGTTGACTGAATGTAAAGTGAAAGTGAAATAAAAGTGTAATAAAAATAAATTTTTCAGTGAAAGTAAAGTGAAAATTGAGTGAAAATAAATTTTGAGTGAAAGTGAAATGAAATTGTAGAGAAAATAAATTTCGAGTCTAGAGAAAGTGAAGTGTAAGTGGAATAAAGTAAAGATTTGAGTGAAAGTTAAGTGAAAGTTAAATGAAATTAAATTTTTAGTGAAAGTGGAGTGAAAATGGGGTGAAAAAAATTATGAGTGATGGTGAATGTGGAGTGAAAGTTAAGTGAAAATACAGTGAAAGTGGAGTGAAAAATTTTTTCGACTGAATGTGGAGTGAAAGTGAAGTGAAAATAATTTTTTGAGTGATAATGAAAGTGAAGTGAAAATAATTTTTTCAGTGATAATGAAAGTGTAGTGAAAATAAAAATTAATTGAAAGCCAATGTAGAGTGAAGTGAAAATGGAGTAAATCAAATTCTGAGTGAAAGTGATGTGAAAATAATGTAAAAAAAAATTTATAGTGAAAATGAAAGTGAAAGGCACCTTCGTTGACCAAAATATTTCCAAACTAGATCACGACTGTCACTATCATAATTTCACATCACCATGTTTCCCAAAATAAATACTCTTTTCATAATCTATATCTCCACCCAACCGTTAAATGCATTAATTAATAATTAACCCACCCCGAACTTTATCCACCGAGCGCTCCTCGTTAGCAATCAAAAATCATATAATTACAAAATTATAATTTTACATTCCTCTATAGTTGATGGCCAATAACCAAATTATACCCAATTTCTAAATTACTCCTTTACATTTGAATTGATAATTGCGAACATTTAAAACGGAATGTATTGTGAGGAGTGCCTTAAATTTACATTCAACGTTTTACGGTTACCAACTTGAAAGTGTCGAAATGTCCACTAAGAGCTTATCTGGCCATTAGAAGCATTTAAATTGGTAATTTGTAACCACTGATTGAAGGGAATTCGAAGTAGTCAGTAAACTTTCAGACATGTTTATTTATGCAGTTACGTGAGTTCGTAAATTTAATGATCAAACCCTATGGCAAATTAATCCTTTGCAATGTTATTCCATTTTAGTGATCTATCAATTGTTCATGAATCCATAATATGTTTTATGATTTATCGTTAATTCTAGTCGTTTAGAGCGAATTTTGGACAATTTGGAAAAAAATTGGGAACTCTTGCACAACTTTGTAATTCTTTGTCATCCTTTTTAATTTTTTGTAATTCATTGTAATTCTTTGTAATTCTTTGTAATTCTTTGTAATTTTTTGCAATTCTTTGCAACTCTTTGCAAATCTTTTTAATTTTTTTGTAATTCATTGTAATTATTTGTAATTCTTTGTAATTCTTTGTAATTCTTTGTAATTCTTTGTAATTCTTTGTAATTCTTTGTCATTCTTTGTAATTCTTTGTAATTCTTTGTAATTCTTTGTAATTCTTTGTCATTCTTTGTCATTCTTTGTAATTCTTTGTAATTTTTTGCAATTCTTTGCAATTCTTTGCAAATCTTTTTAATTTTTTTGTAATTCATTGTAATTATTTGTAATTCTTTGTAATTCTTTGTAATTCTTTGTAATTCTTTGTAATTCTTTGTCATTCTTTGTAATTCTTTGTAATTTTTTGCAATTCTTTGCAATTCTTTGCAAATCTTTTTAATTTTTTTGTAATTCATTGTAATTCATTGTAATTATTTGTAATTCTTTGTAATTATTTGTAATTCTTTGTTATTCTTTGTAATTTGTTGTAATTATTTGTAATTCTTTGTAATTCTTTGTAATTCTTTGCAATTCTTTGCAGTTCTTTTTAATTCTTTTTATAATAGATTTCATTAAAAGGATTTTAAGGTCGTCTTGAGATGTTTAAAGTTTGATGGTCTGTAAAACACTTAGGTCCTTGACAAGAATCGAGTAAAGTTTCCTTTAGAGTCATTTGAGGTTTAGATTCTAAGCCTTTTAATGTACCAAAAATTACCCCACACTGTCCTGTTTCCAAAAAAGTTTCTCTACGAGGAATAATTTAAAACCCACTAACGAGAAAAGAATGTTAAAATATCGTAAATCAAAAGAATGTTATATTATTAAATATAAATACGTTTTGTTCAGTATTAAAAGTATTTTCAATTATGTTGGGTATATTTTCCAGCAGAGAGATGGGGAACTTATTGTACAATGTGCTTTCTGAATTATACGATAGAGATAACTTCATTGTTCTCGCGTTTATATGGAGAAAATCCGATAAATACTTCAATGGAAAATTTCTGCCATTGATATAAAACGTTGTTAGCGAAAATAAAAGGATCTAGAGGCGCTCATTTTTGTGCGTTAACCAACCCCTGAAAATGGAGAATAGAGGTACTTTCAAAAAGCTGGTGACGCAGCTGCGTCCAAGTCGAAAGCAATCATGTCGCAGAATCTGCGACGCTTTTTTAGCCCTCGTCGTACCAATCATCGATTCACTTTAAAAAAAAAGAGAGAAAGAAAAAGACCTTTATGCTATAACAGTAACGATTTCGTGTCAGGTGACGTGAATCTCCTTTCAAGTGTGCAAATTATTAGCAATTTGTCAAAAATTGACGTCAGACTTTAAAATTGACAGATTTTTAACGGTATTGGAAACAAAAGCCCTCTTTATTGAATTTTTTATCGTTTGGAAAATGAATAAATTTTTAAAACATTATTCCTAGGGTTGTGTGACCGAAAACAGACTTCGGAAGGTAGACAACACTTTTGTTTTGTATTTGAACTATAATGAATACCATTCTACAAAAATATAATGAATACCGTTGACTACAAGTTTGCAACACAGAGAATATGATCAGGGTTGCCAAAAATATTTTATTTTATTTTTCCCTGACTTTTCCCTGATTTCCAGACAAAATTTTTCACTTTTTCCCTGACCCTAAAGAATATTCTGTTTCACTCTAAAAATTATTAGATAATGAAGAAAAAATGTTGTATTATTTATTTACAAATATAATTAATTGTAAAATTATTCAAAAACATCAGTAACTAAATTTTTAAATAAGTATTTAATTATTACTTTTCCACAGAAATTAAAATTCTTCAGAACATTCAAATTCAAATCTTTTTAAATTGAAGTCGAAGACTCTGAGTGATCGTCTTCTTCATGTTTTGTAATAATTTAAAATACCATAACATTTTTCAGAATAGGTTAATTATTTACAAAAATCCTAAAAAAACCTTCGCAAGGATTCAATTATTTTTACAAGAAGTAAAATTTCTCAAAAAAATTAAATTATTTTTAAAAAATGTAATAAAATTCGTGGCAATAATTCAATTACTTTCATAAATCATAATAAATCGATTATCCGTTAATTCATTTTTAAATCAATTTTTATTAGAAAATTCTAGAAAAATTCAATTATTTAAATTAAAAAATAAATAATTTATTGAATAATAGAATGTTCTTTGTTAAAATTTAATTCTCATAAAGAATTTTGTCAATTAAATTTTTAAATATATGAATTTAATTTGACAAATTTTAATAAAATATTTAAGAATAATTACATTTTTCGAGGAATTTGATTAAAATTTATATTGTATAAAAAATTATAAAAATTCTGCGATGAGTTTTATCACTTATAAAAGTAATTAAAATTTTTTTTAAATTTCTATAAAATAATTGAATTTTGGAGAAGAATTTTATTATTTATAAAGTTAGTTGGAATTTTAACAAGAATTTTTTTTTTAATTTTCACACACAATTGGATTTCTGCGAAGAATTTTATTACATTTTAAAAATAATTTAATTCTTCCAACGAATTTTATTCCAATTTTTAAAAATAACTGTATTTATGTGAAGACTTTTATTATTTATATAAATAATTGAATTCTTACAAAGAATTTTATTCCAGTTTATAAAAATAATTGAATTTCAGTGAAGAATTTTTTAAATAATTTATATTTTTCGAAATTATGAAATTTTGTATTTTAAATAATTGAATTCCTGTAAAAATTTGATTACTTATGAAAATAATGGAATTATTTTGAATTAATTCAATAAAATTAAATTCCTACAAAATTTTCACAAGAATTATATTAAAATTTTCAAATAAAATTTAATTTAGATGAAGAATGTTTTATTTATAAATATATAATTGAAATTTTGAAATTTTTTTTTAATTTTTGAGAATAATTGAATTTTGCGGAAAATTTTATTAATTTTGAAAATAATTGAATTCTTCCAATAAATTTTATTCAAATTTTTCAAAATAACTGTATTTATGTGAAGAATTTTATTATTTATATAAATAATTGAATTCTTTCAAAGAATTTTATTCTAGTTTATAAAAATAATTAAATTTCGGTAAAGAATTTTTTAAATAATTTATATTTTTCGAAATTATGAAATTTTGTATTTTAAATAATTGAATTCCTGTGAAAATTGTATTGCTTATGAAAAGAATGGAATTATTTTTAATTAATTCATTAAAATTGAATTCCTACAAAATTTTCACAAGAATTTTATAAAAATTTTTAAATAAAATTGAATTTAGATGAAGAACTTTTTAATTTATAAATATAGTTGAAATTTTGAAAATATTTTTTTTCTAATTTTTGAGTAAAATTGAATTTTTACGAAAAATTTTATTAATTTTGAAAATAATTTACTTCTTCCAATGAATTTTATTTAAGTTTACATAAATAATTGAATTCTTACAACGAATTTTATTCAAGTTTATAAAAGTAATTGAATTTCGTTGAAGAATTTTATTATTTGTTAAAAGATTTTTATATAATTGATATTTTTCGAAAAATTTTATGAAATTTTCTATTTTAAATAATTGAAATCCTGGGAAAAATTTTATTACATTTTATGAAAGTAATCGAATTATTTTAAAGAAATTTATTAAAAATTGAATAATTGAATTCTTATGGAATTTTGTCAAAAATTTTATTAAAACTTTTTAAAATAATTGAATTTCAAGGAAGTATTTTATTACTTTTTAAAATAATTGTAATTTTGACGAGAATTGTTTTCAAATTTTTCGAACATAATTGAAATTCTGCAAAGAATTTTTGTAACTTTTGAAAATAATTGAATTTCTGTAGTCATTTGTAACTTTTCGAAAATCTAATTTTTTTTGGTATTTTTAACTAAAATTCCTTTATCAATCTAGTATTTATGAAAATTGTAAACATTATTCATAAAATAATTTATGTGTCATAATTTATGATAGTTATTATTAATTTTATTTAATTATTATTTATTATTATTATTTATTATTTATTATTTATTATTTATTATTTATTATTTATTATTTATTATTTATTATTTATTATTTATTATTTATTATTTATTATTTATTTATTATTTATTTATTATTTATTTATTATTTATTTATTATTTATTAATTATTTATTTATTATTTATTAATTATTTATTTATTATTTATTATTTATTATTTATTATTAATTATTTATTATTAATTATTATTTTTATGATAGTTTTTGAAAATTTAAGTTATTTAAAAAGAAATTATCGTCAGAAATAGAAAAAATTGAAGGTTTTGTATTAAAATTTGTGGTAATTTCATAGTTTACGAGGCAAAAAGAAAAAATTCAGTTTTCTCATGAATTTTAAAAATTCAATTTTTTCCAGTACTTTTAGTAAAATTCCCTGACTTTTCCCTGAGCAATTTTACTTTCCCTGACTTTTCCCTGAATTCCCTGACTTTCCTGACCTGTGGCAACCCTGATGATAGTAATTACTTTCGAAGTTGGAAAATAATATTTTAATTTCCATCACGTCAGAAACGTTCTTTTGTACCAACTTGATGAAATGTGACGTCTCTTCCATTACACAGTATAACCCTCCAAGAAATCGCATTCAAGCCACTTTTATCCCTTCGCTATGAAGAGAAGTTTCCTTGGCGTTGTTGAAATTACATTGAACTCGTAAAGGGTTGAATGTAAAACTCTCATCACTATATACTCGAGGACTATTGTTCATGTCACAAATTCTAAATCGTGCAACAGAATCTTACGATTGTGAACAAGAGTGCGAATTCAAGGATTTCAGTCTGGAAATAGCAGCAAGTATACAACAAGACTCAAGTACTTGTCTTAATTTCAGTTTCTTTGGAAAATAAATTTACAACTCTCAACAGTCTCGACGATTTATCCAAATCTGTTAAACTTGGAAAACTTCCATAGTACGAAAAACGTAAAATTCAATTGAAGTTTTAAAAACGTAAAATTCAATTCAAGTTTTAAAAACGTAAAATTCAATTCAAGTTTAAAAAACGTAAAATTAAATTGAATTTTACGTTTTTTTTCTTTATTATAAATAAAGTTTAGAATAATGAGACAAGAAGTGCATGAAAATGAAGCCATTGAAAATGCTAGAAAATTAAGAAAACAAATGAAGACTCGAATCAAATGGAGTGAGATTGAAGGAAGATATGGGGTCAGGCCTATTTAGTAGACTGCGTCAGCTATGTCAACATTATTACACCACAGATTCCCAGGAGAGTAGTGCAATACACACGGGCAAGTAACGAGGGCGAATGGATCACAGAAGTGGTTTTTTAAAATATGAATAAGCAAAGTTGGGTGTCTCCCACTGGAACCAGAGCACACATACAAACACACATCCACCAAAAAAGAAACAACAACCTCTCCCTCTATTTCTGACATATTCAACGAAAGAAGATTTTCCCCAGCGACAAGTTAAGAATTTCAGAGATGCAACAAATTCTCAAAGAGAACGCGAATATATACAAGAGTTAATTTTCCTGGAACTTGACCTTTGTGGAAAAGAATATACTTACATTATGCATGAATCACATTTTGCAATTTCATAATGCCGAGCGAGCCCCTTTGGTACCTATCTTTTTTACTTTGCAAATAAAGAAACAAAATTGATAGCAGAGCAAGTCAAAATGAGATTTCCTAAAAATTAGAGAATTTTGTTTGTTCCCTGCAAGGAAGAGGCTGCGGATGGAATTGAGGGAAGTGAATTTTTATTTGTGAACACGTGAATTGAGGAAGATGAATGTTTGTAATAACTCGTGACGTGCAATTAGCTGCGTTCTTCATCGATCCACAAACCGAGTGATCTACCATTCTGATTAATCACTTATATTTTTGAAAAACTTTTCTTATTAGCTTCTTCAGGTTTCAAATTTTATTTAGAAATAATTAATTCCCTTTGATTTTTGATTTTTTTAATTCCCTTTACTTATCTACTAAAACCTACTATTTACTATATTCTTTTTAAGTTACGCTACTATTTGGGCACTATTTTTAGATTTCGTCCACTAAAAGCTACTATTTCTGTTTTCTTTAGTATTTCCACTACTTTAAATTCGGTAATACTACACTCACAAAAATAATCTATTAACCATAAAACAAATTTCCTTTTAAATCATATCCTTTAACTATTAGCAGAAATAGTTTTATTGTAAAAGGAATCTTTTAAATACAAAAAGGTCAGAAGTTTATTGGAAAAAAGAAAATCGTTTAAATATTAACTGATTTTTTTTTATTCTTAAATGAAATCCTTTTTATGTCAAAAGGATAATTTCAAGTTATTTGACATTTGTAAACATGTCAAAATAATAATAAAAAAATTTAATTACTCTTCAAATAAAGCAAAGGTAATCTGCACAATTTTTACAATAATTATTTATTTATAAAACAACAGTGGATAAATTTAATAATTAATAATATGTAATAATAATAAAACTAAATTTTTTTAATGAAATAAACAATGTATAAAATTTAAATAAAATATTAACAATTTCGGGTAATTATAATAATTATTTATATATTCGAAAAATATAATTAAAAATGTAGAATGTAATAAGTCCTAACTTTTTTAAATTAAAAAAAATGTTAAAATTATGATGAAATAAATTTAGTTATTTTAATATATTTTTTCCTGACTATCAATATATTATTATTTAGAGGCTTGTGTTATTATTATTATTTTTTAAAATTTAATTTAAAATATTTTATAAATTTGAGTCAAAAATAAATAAATTATTATTTTAATTAAATAAATAAATTAATGAGTTACTGATAAGACGAATAAATAAAACTACTGATAAAATTTTTCTTTTTAATAGTTAATAAAAATCTTTTAATAATTAAAGGATATAATTAAAAGGAATTTCCTTTTAATAGAAAAAGAATTCCTCTTAGACAAATATTAAAAGGAAAATCCGCTTATGGTAAAAGGAATCCTTTTTACTTAAATAGACTGTTTTGTGAGTGTAGAAAACAAACAACTATTTTCAAAAATTATAATCAAATTTCGCCTTTGGAATTCAATTATTTAACCAAAAATTGATAAAATTCCATTCAAAATTCTATTATTTTTATAAATAACAAAAATTTCACAAGAATTTTAATACATTTAGAATAGTATTTTCGAAGAAATTAATTATTTAAAATAAAATTTTCATAATATTAAATTATTAAATGATTAAATTAAATCCAACACATTAAATTTAAAACAGTGTTCATAAAATTTATTCTTATAAAAAATCGAATTATTTTTAAAATTAACAAAAATTCCTACAAAAATTCTATTTTTTTAAATACTTTAATAAAATTTTTCACAATAGTTCAATTGTTTTCATAAATAATAAAATTCTTCTTAGGAGTTCAATTAGTAAAAGAAATATCAATAAAATTCGTGATAGAATTTTAATTGTATTAAAAATAAAATTTTTCACCAGATACAATGTAAATTATTTTTTTATTATGTCCAGTGTATAAATATAAATAAAACGATTATAAAATAATAATGAACAAATTAAATTTTCAATAAAATAATATAAAAATGTGAAAATACAAAGAATTTAGAATTGTATGTTGTAACCTATAATATAGTAATAATTTTTATAAAATTTGTCTTCAGAATTCAATTATTTTCAAAAAAAATATAAATTCTTAGCAAAAATCCATAATAATTTTCAAAAAAATTTACAAAAATTGGCGTCAAAATTTGAATTATCTTTAAAAATAATAAAAAAATTTTCTTTTAAATTTAATTATACTTTCGAAAAATTTCATGAATTTAATGATTTTGAATATCTATTATTTTAATATGATTTGTCCAAAAGAATTCACTTTTTTTTTAAATTTAATAAAATTCTGTATGCAAACAATTAATTATTTTTATAAAATAAAATTTGCAAAGGATTCAATTATTTTCAAAAAATATTCGAAATTCAATTATTTTCAATATCTACTATTTTCATCAAATTTCGCCTTTAAAATTCGATTATTTAACAAAAAATTAATAAAATTTATTTTATCAATTATTTATTATTATCTACTATTTTTATAAAGCACAAAAATTTCACAAGGATTTAATAAATTTAGAATGGTATTTTCGAAAAAATCAATTATTTGAAATAAAATTTTCATAATATTAAATGAATTGTTTAAAACAATATTTATAAAATAAATATTTGTTCTTATAAAAAAGCTAATTATTTTTAAAAATAAAAATTTTTACAGAAATTCAATTCGTTTTAAAATACGTTAATAAAATTTTTCACAATAGTTCAATTATTTTCATAAATAATAAAATTCTTCTTAGGAGTTCAATTATTAAAAAAAATATGAATAAAATTCGTGCTAAAATTTCAATTGTATTAAAAAATTATTCTTAGTTCAATAATTTTTAATATTCTATTTTAATAAAATTTCCAAAAGAATGCAGTTATAAAAGAAAAATTTTTGATATTATTTTACACGAGCATTCAATTATTTACTCGAAAAAAATAAAAATTTCACAGAAATTAAATGATTTAAAATAGAATTCGCATACATTTTTTTTTGGAAAAAATCAAATGTTTTAAACTTTGTCACTAAATCCTTGGCAGTAATTCGATAATTTTTTTTGAAAAAAGCTTGTTTTTGAAAAAAATCTTTTCAAGGACTTAATTATTTTTGTAAATAAAAGCATTGTCAGAATTCTTCGTAGAAAGTCCATTATTTTAAAAAAATCTAAAAAGAATTGTAAACGAATTCAATTATCTTGATGAATGCAAAATTCTTCTACAAAATTTATTGACATTCAGAATTACATTATTTTCAAATATTTTTAGAAAATTGTTCGAAAGAAATCACTTATTTTAAACAGAATTTCAATTCAATTTTTATGTAATTATTCAATTATTCTTTAAGATTTTAATAAAATTCTTCCCAGGAATTAAAATTATTTATATAAATAATCCTTCGAAATAATTCAATTATTAAACATAAATAACAAAATTATTCCCGAAAATTCAATTATTTTGAGGTAGACTAGTAAACTTTTTTGCAAAATTCAATTATTTTCATAAATAACAATATTTATCACAAGATTTCAATTATTTCAAAAAGTATTAAAATTCTGCTTCCTACTTCAATTATTTTGAAAAATTCTAATAAAATCTTCCGCAAGAATTCAATTTTTTTTAGTAAATAATAAAAAGCTTTTTTGGGAATTGGATTTTTTTTATTAAATTTTAATAAAATACCACACAAAAATTCAATTATAGTGAAATATTTTAATAGAATTGTTAGTAAAATTTTATTATTTTTAAAAACTTTCTAAATTCAATGATTTTCAATATTTAACAAAAAATTAGTAGTAATAAAAAAATTATTAATTAAAAATTATTTAAAAAAAAATTTTTTTGTTGTAAAAATTATCGTAAGAATTTAATTTTTTTTCACGAAAAATTACAATTTTTCAGGAATTTAATTACTTCTGTTAATTAATTCTTCGCAAGAATTAAATGATTTTTTGTAAATATTGAAATTCTTTCATGAATAATAAAATTTGTTGCAGGAATTAAATTTATTAGCCTCAGGATATGAAAGAAGTAAATATTTTTTATCAAAATTAGGAAAAGGTCAAGCAAATAAACTATAGAGTGGAATTTTCGTTAGCTTTATAAAGTTTCTAAAATGAGTTTTTTTGTCGTCAAGTTTAATTTTTCTATAGGTACTTTTTTACAATTTTTTTTATTCTGAAAGCTACTTTTTTAAAATTAATTATCGAGTGCAAAGTCTGCCTTTGTAATACAGCTAAAATTCAAATCTTTCTTAAATAAACAAAATTTATAAATAAGAGCAAATTATTTGTACCTTTATTTCAAAGAAACTAATTATCCGATGTTGAAGAGCCTCGGAAAATAAAAGTCACAAGTGAAATCGTCCTTTTGTAAATATTTCTTTATATGAATATCTGCTTTGAAGGAGAGAAATTTTCTCTCGAGTGAAAAAAAATAAGGCTGCAAGTGATCGTGTATATTCCAAATGGTAAAATAAATTGGATCTACCCTTGGTTCCAGACTTGAAGTGGTATTTGCAGATCTTCGCGTATACTGTGAATCGGCGCTATTGAAGGGCTCTAGAAAAACTAATTGGCCGGTCAGCCCTAACAGTGGTAGCGATACAGTTTTCGTACACTGGTTGAAATCACAATTTTCTCTTCCAACTTGGCCCATTTTTTTATTTCAAGTAGTGAAGAGGACTTATGTCTTAAATTTTCGGTTGTAAAATTAATTTTCAATCTAAATATTCTAAACGGACTTGCCATTTTTTAATAAATAATCTTCTTTTTTTTAAAACTATGCAATAGGTTCGGAGATTAGTTATGAGGGGACGGATAAATCGATTCTGAGATTCCTAACTTGTCACAGAACTACTAACAAACACGTAAGCTACTTAATAGCGAAGTGGGAGGTTCGACTCGGACCCACAGAAAAATAAACTCAAAAGATAAAAAGTTTTAATAGTTCATGGAATATAAATTATAGAGAATTTTTTTTTCGATTTTGGAAGACGATTAGATGATGACAAACTAAATTTCTGATTTTCCAATGTAAGTAATAAACGCCAAATTCTTGAAGGTGACTTATTAGTCTAATGGAAACTAAAGGGTCGATTATGTAATTTCACTTCACTTTCACTTCACTTTCACTCTATTTTCACTCCACTATTACTTAACTTTACTTTCACTCAAAATTCATTTTTACTGCATTTTCACTTCACTTTCACTCAAAATTTATTTTCACTCCATTTGCACTTTACTTTCACTTCACTTTCACTTCAGTTTCACTCCACTTTCACTCTATTTTTACTCAAAATTTATTATCACTCCACAATTACTCTACTTTTACTCAAAATTTACTTTCACTCTAATTACATTTTCACTCAAAACTTAATTTCACTCCACTTTCACTTCACTTCACTTTTACTTTAGTTTCACTCCACTTTCACTCTACTTTTACTCAAAATTTATTATCACTCCACAATTACTCTACTTTTACCAAAAATTTACTTTCACTCTAATTACATTTTCATTCAAAACCTATTTTCACTTTACTTTCACTTCACTTTCACTCAAAAGTAATTTCCACTCCTTTTTCACTTCACATTCACTCAAAATTTATTTTCACACCATTATCACTTTACTTTCACTTCACTTTTACTCAAAATTTATTTTTATTCTATTTTCACTTTACTTTCACTTCACTTTTACTCAAAATTTATTTTTATTCTATTTTCACTTTACTTTCACTCAAAATTTATTTTCACTCCATTTTCACTTCACTTTCACTTCAGTTTCACTCCACTTAGACTCTAATTTTACTGAAAATTTATTATCACTTCACATTTACTCTGCTTTTACTCAAAATTTACTTTCAGTCCAATTTCACTTTCACTCAAAATTTTCTACAATCCATTTTCACTTCACGTTTACTAAAAAAAAATTTTCCTCTATTTTACTCTTTTACCTACACTATTTTTTCAGTATATTTTCACTTAACTTTAACTCACCATTTTTTTACTCTATTTTCACTCCACTTTCTCTTTCACTTAAGATTTACTTTTACTGAATTTTCACTTCACATTTTCGTTGATCAACTTTGTGGAACTTCATGAAATTTTTTTTTATACAACTTTATATTGGAGAAAAAGAATATTGAAATAAAATTTGATTGGAGACGAAAGTAGTCTGAAAGTGAAGGAAAAGTTGAATAACATTAAATTTTTATTGAATGTCAAGTGAAAGTGGACTGAAAATAAATTTTGAGTGGAAATAAAAGTGAAGTGTAAGTGGAGTAAAAAAAGTTTTAAGTGAAAGTGAAGTAAACGTAGAATGATAATAAATTTTCCGTGAAAGTGAAGTGAAATTAAAGTAAAAATAAATTATGAGTTATTAAGTGAAAGTGGAAAGTAATTTAAGATTAATTTCTAATGAAAGTGAAGTGAAAATGAAGTGAAAATAAATTTTTGAATGAAAATGAAGTAAAAATAAATTTTTGAGTGAAAATAAATTTTTAAGTGAAAATAAAGTGAAATTGAAGTGAAAATAAATTTTAAGTAAAAGTGAAGTGTTATTAAAATATAAAAATTATCAGTGAAAGTAAAGTAAAAGTGTAATGAAAATTATTTTAAGTGAAAGTCGAGTAGAAGTGAAATTAGAGTAAAAATAAATTATGAGTTTTAGTGAAAGTGAAGTGTAAGTGGAATAAAATAAAATTTTGAGTGAAAGTGAAGTAAAAGTGGAATGATAATAAATTTTCAGTGAAAGTGAAGTGAAATTAGAGTAAAAGTAAATTATGAGTTTAAATGAAAGTGGAAAGTGATAAAAGATACATTTTTAGTGAAAGTGAAGTGAAAATAAATTTTTGAGTGAAAATAAAGTGCAATAGAAGTAAAAATAAATTTTAAGTAAAAGGGAAAGTAAAGTGTAAGAAGATTAAAAAAAAATTATCAGTGAAAGTATAGTAAAAGTGTAATAAAAATTATTTTGAGTGAAAATTGAGAGGAAGTGAAATTATTGTAAAAATAAATTATGAGTTTAAGTGGAAGTGAAGTTAAGATAAATTTTTAGTGAAACTGAAGTGAAAGTGAAGTGAAAATGAAGTAAAACTCAATTTCGAGTGAAAGTGAAGTGAAATTTCATAATCGGCTTCCTGTTCTGGCTTCTAAATATTATCTCCGTTATTCGAAAAAATTAATTGTAATAATCTAATTCAATAAATGCAACTTAATATTTTTTTAAATGTTGAAAACCTGTTTTTATAGCAACATTTCGATACTTTCATACTTTATTATAAACAAATGAATATAAATAAAAAATTTTTTTAATCAGCATTGAGGAATCGATAGTGAATTTAGTGACAAAGAAAAAAAAAAAATTTTTTTGTGTATTTTAAATAAAAATTGTGATCTCTAGACTGATGTTGACTTAAAAAGTACGTTTGGACTCAGTTTGTGGCACTTATACCCTAATTTAAAGCCTACTCTTTATTTACCAATAAATTCATTGAATCGAAAATAAAAGAATATTTCAGCAAACTTACACTGCCACCAGGTGGAGAATTTTATTATCTTCTAATTCCGTACCATCAATCGTCGTACTTGAAATCTACGGTCGGTATAAGAATAAATACTTCTCTCCAGAAATTTTGTTATATTTTTTCTAAAAACCTAGTCGTCCTAGTTAAATTCTATTTTTAAGAAATTAGTCCTCATTATTTTCTTTAAAAAATGTAATTAATTGTTATATCCTTTGTTGAAAAGACCCTTAACCAACAGAGCTTTTATCACAGGAGTGATAAAAGCTCAATGCGACAGTCGGTAAGAAAGTTTACGAGCTTTCGTCTCCACTATTGACGTTGCCCATTCTCAACAAGCAGGTTGTTGTTCCACCTTAGAGGTGAATTCACATCCCACTGATCAAAAGAATCATCAGAATGGAAAATTCTCAAGGCAAAGGATCATAATGAGCTTAATGCACTTAAATTGATCGTTAATAATTCTACCTAAAATGAATTTGTTTCTAAAAGGGGATTTTTTTCATCATACAATTCTCTCTGATTATATATATATATATATATATATATATATGTATCTATGTTCTCAATGTTATGAATAAATTAATTAATAATTAGTCGAAATAATTGGAAATTCTCGTTGGCTTTCAATTACGTACCTCATCATCATTATTTACATCTATGTAAATTATTAATAATTCGATTTTATTCATTAACAAAACTCTGTAATTACTGCGATGACTAATTGTAATTTAATCGCAATTTATTTTTCCAAATAATTTACAAAATCTAAATGAAAACCAATAAATCTCGACACGTAGAGAGAAAAAAAACTTTTCGAGAATCCAATTCATTTTTCTTACATCTTGCTTAGAATTCCCAAGACATACTTTCTTGTATTTTCCATTAAATTTTTCAAACGAATCCAACGTGCAGAAAATGGAACGAAAGTCTACTGGTGTTATAATAAAAGTACTTCAAACAATGTACGATGAAGTCAGTATTAAAAAAAAAAAGAAAATGAAAATCGTGACATTTTACAAAAGGTGAATTATTTTAAGTAGATTTTTTTGTTATCTGATACTTATCATTAGAGCTTTGAAGTAACTTAAGCTTCATAAAAATATTCAGATGACGTTCATAGTAGACAATATTATACCACTTAAGAAAAGCTTTTTAAATTTACTCAAGTTTCTTGTGAAAAGGAGAAAAAATTTCTATATTTCTTTGCAACAAAAAATGTAAACTTTTTATCAATTTAAATATTCACATAGTGTAGTTGAAATAGTGTGTTCATCAAATAATCCAGTAGAGGATATTTTACATTCTTGCAAAGTTTTCCATATTGATAAAAGTAATATTAAATGATATAGAGACATACACGCATCTTATATGTACAAGTTTCTTTTTTTATATTTTAGAAACTTTTACAATTTTTGTGCCCGCTGAAGGGCAAGAGAATCTTCTTGAAAATATATAAATTTAAACACGAGGATGCTTTCAACGAAGTATAAAATTTTTCGAGTATATATGGAATTGACATGATACACGTGCAACTCTCATAAAAAACTTTTTTTTATTTTTCCTTACATTTCATATATAGAAAGAGCTTGCTGCCAGTGCCAACTTTTTAGATACGTTTTGCATAATTTGTCAAAAACAAAAGCATTTGCTAATCCGAACATGAAAAAGTAATATAAATTTTATTAATTCTTTCCAATATTAATATTAATCATCATTTACAATTTACACAAATATTCCTTTGAACGAGAGAATTACAAAATTGTATGACGATCCTCAAAGTACATTCAAAGGTACATTCCAGACTATTCATCAAAATTTGATTCTTAATACCAAAATCCATTTGACGAAATTTAAGGATCATGGCAGTAATTAACGTTGACTTTTCTTACGTACCTTTATTTTATTTTTTATTGGTTTATTAAGACTATAATAAATCTCTGTTTTCGAAAACTTTCTCATTCAAAAGAATATTTGTGTAAATCATGAAGTTGGTTTATTGTTGCATGTCGACAATCCAATCAATTGCAATCATAAATTCTCATATATATATATGTTCCTGTGGTT
The DNA here is from genome assembly GCA_032873175.1 of Leptopilina drosophilae. Taxonomy (NCBI): domain Eukaryota; kingdom Metazoa; phylum Arthropoda; class Insecta; order Hymenoptera; family Figitidae; genus Leptopilina; species Leptopilina drosophilae. Next base: position 6,731,618 of record CM065483.1, read on the forward strand.
TTCCATACAAATACTCCAGTGTACTGTAATTGAAACAACGGAACCCTTGATACAATATATTCAAAAGAATCCATTAATATATCTATGTACTGTCAACTGTCGTTCATCAAATTCCAACTCGAATCGTTTTTCAATTATTGTGTCAACTTAAGAAATATGTCAACACCTAACTGTCTATCAAATAACCGCGCAATTTCCTTATAATCACGAATAAAGAAAGCCTTTTGTTGGAAAACAAATAATTTTCCACAAAATTAAAAATCTGTTGTGCAATTATTGTACGATTGTTAAAATTCATTTTTTTGGTTTCAATATTCTCTCACAACATTTAACAACATTCAACAACATTCAACATTCAGTTCTCAATGAGAACTCAGTTCTTACCATGTTCAATTCTGAAACTAATTTAAAACGAGAAACATAGGGGACTGTTTCCTAAACTAAAATTAAAGAAACTTGAACAATAGGCTGGGATCCTAAGCAAATGTTAAATGAAATGGTATGATATTTAGTTAATGAGGTTCTTAGCGAAACGTAAGAATTAATTTTGAACTACTTCAAGCATAATATTAATGCTTGATGATGAAACCGTACAACATGGTTACAAAACCACAACGGATCTTACTACCGAGAAGTACAGTGACCTTAAAGTAGATATATTCATAAATTTTGAAGCATTACTTGTAGCGAAACAAAGAACCCCAAGAGCTTTGGCTACCGTTTCGGTCATATTGTCTTTAAAGACAAAACTGTAGCATAATTCAAGATATGTAAATATATTAAAAATTTGAGAAATGGAAAACGTACCTTTCTTTATTATGGGTTAAATCTGAAGAAGGAAACAACAAACACCTTGAAGCCTTTCTACTTAGTCTAGTTTAATTCAGTTTTAAGTATTCAATTGGGTTTTAGGATTTTTAAAATCTTTTGGATCTGTTAAATCTTTTGAATCTGTTAAATCTTTTGGATCTGTTGGATCTTTTAGATCTTTTGGATCTGTTAAATCTGTTAGATCTTTTGAATCTGTTAAATCTTTTGGGTCTGTTAGATCTTTTGAATCTGTTAAATCTTTTGGATCTGTTAAATTTGTTTGGTCTGTTAGATCTTTTGGATCTTTTGAATCTGTTAAATCTTTTGAATCTGTTAAATCTTTTGGATCAGTTAAACCTTTTGGATCCGTTAGATCTTTTAGATCTTTTAAATCTGCTAAATCTTTTGGGTCTGTTAGATCTTTTGGATGTGTTAAATCTTTTGAGTCTGTTAAATATTTTGAATCTGTTAGATCTTTTAGATCTTTTGGATCTGTTAAATTTTTTAGATCTGTTAAATCTTTTGGGTCTGTTAGATCTTTTGAATCTGTTAAATCTGTTAAATCTGTTAGATCTTTTAGATCTTTTGAATCTGTTAAATCTGTTAAATCTTTTGGATCTCTTAAACCTTTTGGATCCGTTAGATCTTTTAGATCTTTTGAATCTGTTAAACCTTATGGATCTGTTAAATCTTTCAGATCTTTTGAATCTGTTAAACCTTTTGAATCTTTTAGATCTTTTGGATCTGTTAAATTTTTTGGATCTGTTAAATCTTTTGAATCTGTTAAATCTTTTGAATCTGTTAAATCTTTTGGGTCTGTTAGATCTTTTGGATCTGTTAAATCTTTTGGGTCTTTTGGATCTGTTAAACCTTTTGGATCCATTAGATCTTTTGAATCTGTTAAATCTGTTAAATCTGTTAAATCTGTTAAATCTTTTGAATCTGTTAGATCTTTTAGATCTTTTGAATCTTTTAAATCTTTTAGATCTTCTGGATCTTTTAAATATTTTGGACCTTTCGAGACAAATGAAAAATCCACTTGTTTGACACCAAGAAATCAAGATTATGCATGGACGATCACTCCTGTCTTGGTCGACCCACAAAAACCACTAACGTCTTTGCTTGAACAATTTTCCAATGAATCTACCACCAGACTTCAAAATTCGTAGTTGAAAGACCCCTGGGATCCCTGCATGAGTGATTATACCTTGGCAGATATCAAGTGTTTCCTCTTGAACTCCTAACTGCACCAAATCCATACTCCCCAACTGCTTTGGTGACACTTGCCATAAAAGCATTTTTTTAAGACTGTCTTTAAATCCTTTTAACAATTCAGCCCTCAATTACCATTCGATCTCATAGGCAAACAATCACAATCATTTTTAAGAATCCAAACAAAATTTTTTAAAACCTTTCATCTCCAAGAACTAATGCTCTAAAACATAATCATGAATATTTGAAATATTTTTGCCCATTTAGACAGAAAAATTTTTAATGCCATACTAGAAGTAACTTTTCCTCCGTTCTCTATCTTATTATATTTTTTTTTAGAAGATAGTAAAAATTTTATGAGCTCTCTTTCTCTCACAAGGGAAAAGTTTTACTTGAAAATTCATTTCATTTATTGAGCAAATGTTCCATATCGTATTTGAAAGCATTTGAGAGAAGTTAGTAAAAGTAATTCGCCTAATATAAATTTTGAAATTCAATGATAATTGTGAATACATTTTGACCCAATTTGCAAATCAAAGGTATAAACTTGTGGTATTTTGGTAGTTATATACCAATTGCAGGTGGAGCTTTTGAAGACGCAGGTGGTTCTGGATGCAACATTCGTTTTAGAGACGGATCGATCAGCGCACGACTCCTCCTCTCAACTCTCCCAACCCCGTGGCATCTGGTTCAATTTTAGACCTCTGTCAAATATCAATATCTCTACAAATATATATTTGTTGTCAAGGGCTTTCCACTTTTTTTTTGTTTTCCGCTATGTACTCTTAAGAAATATGTCTTTAGTAAATGAACAAAATAAATAAACGTTCAAATAGAATTATATTCTTGACATTTCTCGAGAGTAGAGGAATTTTGTTTCGAATTTTCAATTTTTTTTTCTTTTTAAATACTTCAAAGCACCCTCTGCAAAGGAAACGGCTTGAAACACTTTGAAAGGTATAAATTCAATGAAAGTCTTTCTCTTTGAGTAAATGCAAAATAGAAAAATGTTCTTTTCAACATATTAACGATATTGTGTGTGACATTTTTATTTAATAGTCGTATCACAAATGCTATTTATAGAAAATTTAATTTTGTCAAGAAAACATATTCTGTTTTCTAAAATTTAATTATTTTATTATCGCCTTCTGATTATTAGCCCAGGAAAATTAATTACTCGTTCAAACAAAAACGAAGAATATGGAATTTCGATTTTACTAAAAAGACTTTTTTTTAGTTTTTTTTTTTTAACTTTCATTTCTACATTAATATTTATCGAAATAATTCGAATAGCATATTTGAAATTATCAAATCCTAATCTCCAATTAAAAATGATACTCTATTATCAAGACGAATAGGTATATAAATAAAAGTATAATCAAAGATATGTCGTCATTCTTGATTGTCAAAAGTTAAACAATGATTATCATTAGTGTGTTTCTAGGTATTTTCCTCATAATTTTTTGCAACGGTAATTGAAATATTTTTCAAAAATATTATTTGCAACGGTAATTGAAATATTTTTTTATCTTTTTGATTGAAATTGAAGACTTATCGGCTTTTTAAACAGAAAATTAAAAAAAAATAATAATAAAAAAAAAATAAAAAGAATATTTGATCTAAAATTAAATAAAATTCCAAAATTCTTCTAAAATTAATAAAACTTATTAAAATTATTAGCTGGAACATTAAGGAGCAATTATCTAAATCCAAAAATTATAAATGGTGAAGATGTCAAACCAGGAGAAATTCCGTACCAGGTAATTTTTTCATACGAAACGTTAATGGTAACAAAAATTTAAAAAATTAATAAATTTATTGCGAATATTATTAAATGCAAATTGATTCATGGAAATATTTTAATTTAACACTAGAATTGAGAAGAATTTAAAGTAAACGCCATTTATGACAATTATAATCTAGCTTTCGGCTAAAAGCTTAATAAGAATATTAAAAAGAGCTTAAAAGTTACAATAAAATTTTCTATTCTTCTAGATGTTGTTCAGCAACATCCTAGCAACAATCTAGATTACTATTAGTCCATAAAAAATAGTAGAATTAAAAATAATTAAATTTAAACGTCTTTTCATGACAATTACGATCTTCTGCCGATTGTCGGCTGTGGTTATTTTTATTTAAATGCGATTAAAAATGAAAATAAAATTTTTTATTCTTTAAGAGGTTGTTGAGCAACATTCTAGCAACAATCTAGGTTGTCAACGGTCCATAAAAAGTAAGAGAATTAAAAAGTATTTAATTTAAAAGGCTTTGTTCGAATTTAAAAATAAAACTCGCCTGTCGAGTTGGGCCTACAATGAATTGTTTTAAAAAAATGAACCCCTTAAGTGTCTAAAAAGAATACTAGAACTTTTGTTTTAGTATTTTTCTAGACACCTAGATGTTTTTACATGTGTGTCAATAATTAAGATTTCAATTACCTAACAAATCTTTAAATTATAAATAAAATTTGTATACATTATTTAGGACCACTCTAAGTATTCAATATTTGTAAAATACAATTTTTCACAACAGGTATCACTTCAAAAAATTACGAAAAATTTCCATTTTTGTGGAGGATCGATTTTAAATGAAGCTTTTGTAATAACAGCAGCGCACTGTGTAGTAAGGTATAATTATTTTATTATTATTATTATTATTATTATTATTATTATTATTATTATTATTATTTTATTTTTAATTTAAGTAAATTTATTTTTACCTAAAGTTGATCTTCTTGAAATGAATAATTATTTTAATCTCCACAGTAAGAATGCAACCGACATACAAGTGATAGCTGGAACTCTAAAATTAAGTGAACCAAAATCAGTTCATTACGTTTCTCAAATAATTGTTCATAAATTTTACAATAGAACCGATTCCTGGAAAAATGATATTGCTTTACTCAGAGTAAGTACTATTGTTAAAGTAATTACTAATTATTAATAGAATAATTACTATTAATAGAATATTAATATTAATATTACTATTTTACGAAGAATATGTTTTGGAATTTTTGCTTCATGTAGGTGAAAAACCGTTTTATACTGAGCAACACTATTCAAAAAATTCCTCTTCCTTATTATAATATGGTTATTGAGGCGTATGAATATGCTGTGGTTTCTGGTTGGGGTAGACTTCAAGTAAGTTTTGCATTTTTATTAAATTTTGTAAAATTAGATTTGAGGGAAGGTCCGTTTCTGAATTTTTAAGAGGACCCAAGTTTTTAAAAGGGACTTGGGCCTTTTTTTATTATTTAAAGATTGTTATTGAGAAAATATCAACTGACACAGGAGGTCATTGGACTTTTTGGTCATTGGACTAAAAAGACACTTTTAAAAAATTACCTGTCTCTTAAATATCAGAAAATAATTAATTTTTTACAGTACAAGGGACCTAGACCCGATCATATGCAACGAGCTGAAATTCGCATAGCTGATCAAAAATATTGCAAAGCAGTTTATGAAGATCATGGACATTTTATTTACGGTACTCATATTTGTGCCTATGATCCAGACATTAGGAAAGGATCTTGTAAGGTACTTACATTTTTCATTAAACTATTTATTTAGACTTTTATTTTAACTTTTATTTATTTAGAGAACTTCTTTCAAGTTAAACTAGTTTTTAAATTTTTCTTCTTCTCAAAAGGAGGCAAAAATTTAATTTCTAGTTTCCGTCTTCAGAAGCAGATGGAAAAATAATTTCTTCTTAATTCCAGGGCGATTCCGGTGGTCCGTTAACTGTTAAAGGATTTCTAGTAGGTCTTGTTTCGTGGTCGAATGGTTGTGCGAAAACCGATTACCCAACAGTTTACACTAGAGTACCAGAATATTTAGACTGGATTAGAATAACATTAAAATTAAATAGTTAAGTAATAATGTAAAAGCCTTCCACTTGTGAAATTTGTAAGTTAGTAAAAATTTTGGTATTAAAGATATTTTTAATTAGAAATTTTATTTTGAACGAATAAGACGAAAAAGAAGTTCTAGCAGGTGCTGAAGATGTAGACGATTGCATACAACAGAAGATTCAATGTTAGCTGAACAAAAAATTTTTTGTCTTTTCATTTTAGATGATTCTAGAAATATTCTGCTTACCGAAAGATGACTAGCTTAGGGGGAGCTGCGACAAATTATAGAACTTTCAAAAACAACTTTTTTTTGTTAAAAATATGCAAAAATAAAGTTCAAAGTACCCTTTGCATGTGTACTAAGTTTTAAATTAAAATACTCAATAGTTTTCGTAGAAAAATTTCCTAAAACATCGACTTTTTTTGGCTGTCAAAATGGATGTAACCTTGGCTCTTAAAATCTAACTCTTTGGCTCGGAGAAATATTATGTACAGACAGCCTATTTTGGCAATATGGTCAAAATAACAAAATCCAAAATCCTCTTTCCTTCTGGTATCGAAATTCTTCCTGATAATGTTCATCAAAAAGGAGAATCCCTAATCAAAATTCAAAGTACTTTGTAGAGAATGATATGCATACAGACGATGTGTTTGGAATAATTAAAGAAAACTTGTGGTGTTGATAACAAGCGAAAATATCAAAATAAATTTCAATGACCTAAATTCTTATCAAACGGAAGTTCCCAAAAAATAAAGAACGTTCTCTACAATACCTCACTGTTCTCTGGTTTTTCTTTTAAACTCTTCACTTAATGTTATTGTCATACATTTCAAACTAAATTTTACAGATTTACGAAGTATTTCTTCTTCTGCTTTTTTTTAATAAAATTTTTCTCGATATCATTAAAAACTATTATTGTAATTCAATATTATTAGTATTATTTTTTAATACAAGCGAGCGGTTCGGTCTAAATTAATTGATATTATTTCAACGAGTAATCCAATCGATAACCGTATTATCTGAGGGAAAAAATTATTGGAAATTAATATTATCTCATTGGATAAATCATCATTAATCATTCATTGATAACAGGTATTACCCTATCCTATTCATCTTAATTTTAATGTACAAATATAAACAAACCATTGGAGTTTATTGGCCGTGTAAATAAATATAATTATCTTAATTGTAATTCAATTATAATCAGAAATATTATAATTATGATGACGTCAAAATTATTTTCTCCAACACGAGTCTACTCTCTAAATTTGAATCAGTTAAAAATAACTGATTTAAAAGCAAAGAGTCAATCACTAATTCAAATAGAAATACTTCTACTGCCAAATTGGTTAAAAATAACAGATTCGCAGTTAAAAATAACTGATGTTTCAGTAAATTTTTTTAACTAGTCAAGTTTAAGTAATTTTTCAGTTTTTTTTTACTAATCAGTTATTTTTAAACTGAAAATCAGTTGTTTTTAACTAATTCAGAAGCAAAAAGCCAGTCACTGATTGTCAGTTAAAACCATGATTTTTAATTGATTCAAATTAAGAGAGTATTTTACAGAAAATAAAATTTCAAAAACTGAATTTTTAAAAATATTTATAGGACACTCCACGTCATTAAAAAGAGAGCTAGAGACAAAAATTGCCTGCGGATGGATTTTGGTAATCGATGACTTAAAAGATTCACTAAATTCGTGTACTTTAAGATGCCGATGGACATTTACAAAAAAAATTTAAAATACAAAAAAGTCAGAAAAATTTTATTTAAAATTATGACCTGATTTTTCATCTAAGCTACTGTACAAAACTACAAAGTGACAAAATGTCGACAAATTGTAACTGAAGGAAAAATTTAATAAGCAAAGACCTAGAGAATTTTCTAAACCATTTCTGAGACATAGAGTTCTTCATAACTCAGAGCATCGACAACTAAACAAAGAAAATACAGAAAATATAAATAAAAAAAAATTTCAACATCACTGAAGACCTTTTAATCAAAATAATTATCAAAAATAACCATCTTGATGAAAGAATATAACAGAAATTAATTGGAAAATAATTTAAATCTTTACTTCACATCTAATCAAAAAGCATTACTCGGAAGGAGATTACCTACAAATTAATTGTAATTAAAAAATCAAGATTAAATGAGTATAAATTAGTGGACCTAGAAGAAGTAAGGCACAGTCTTGGAACGGAGAAAAATCAAAATGAAATATATTGTCTTCTTTGGTCTGAGCCTTCTGGCTGTTACCCAGGGTAAGTGATTTAAAAAAACTAGTATAATTATAATTTTGGGTAAATTTCTTAAATTTGTTGTTATTTATTACTTTACGAAATTTTACTTTTTAATTATTTTACAAAATTTACAATATTTCCTAATTTTACAATTAAATCTTCCATTAAATACTTTAAATAAAAATCAAAATCAAAAATTTCAATAGCTGCTGTTCTCGACTGGGACATATTGATACCCAGAATCATCAACGGACAGGATGCAAAACCAGGAGAAATTCCGTACCAGGTAAAATTAATTAATTTGCAAAAGACAAGTTGTAAAATATTAAAGAAATTGTGCAACCTAATTAGAAATTAGAAAATTTATAACTAGATGCAAATAACTGATTAGAAATTAATTGTAGGTGTCCCTTCAAACCAAAAAACAAAATTTCCACTTTTGTGGAGGTTCAATTTTGACCGCGAACTATGTGATCACTGCAGCTCACTGTGTTGTTGGGTAAGACCTTTTTTCAAAACTGTTAAATATCTAGAAATACCTAGAACTGTTAAATGTACCTAGAAATACCTAGAACTGTTAAATGTACCTAGAAATGCCTAGAACTGTTAAATGTACCTAGAAATACCTAGAACTGTTAAATGTACCTAGAAATATATATTTAGAAACATTAGAACTAGAAACATTAATTTTTAACTACTAATATCTGTGTGGCCCTTAAATAGGCAAATTAAACAATTTTAACTTGACTTCTTTCAGTAATAAACCAGATAACATACAAGTCGTCGTTGGAACATTAAAATTGAGCGAACCAAAATCTCTTCACCTCGTGGAACAAATTATTACACATAAAGATTATAATCCACGTGATGCTTGGAAGAATGATATTGCTTTACTAAAAGTAAGTTTGTGGTTGTGAATATTTTCGAATTGAACAAAAAATTGCTTTTATTAATTGTGATGCTAGTTGTAGAGACGAAAAAGCATATCCAAGAATTAATTGTTAGTTAATAATTTACATTTTTTCCTTTTTTTATAGCTAAAGGAACCAATTGTCATGACTGATGACACCAAAGCAATTCCACTTCCCCATCGTAATGCCGTATTTAAACCAAATCAAAAAGCAGTTGTCTCCGGATGGGGTAGACTTTTGGTAAAGTATTTAGTTAATAATATTTTTTAAAAATATATTTTAAAACATAATTAATTTGAAAAAACCGAGTGATAGAATCGTTACTATATCATTATAAAATTATTTTATTGTATCTTTTCCAAAAACAATATTTTTAATGAAATAATTCTCTTGACAGTTCAATGGACCAACTCCCGATCATTTGCAACGAGCTGATCTTGTCATTGCCGATCAAACCTATTGCGTGAATAAATACGCCGAATTCGGTCTTAATGTTCACGACAGTCAGATTTGTGCCTATGATCCCAAAGTCATGAGAGGATCATGCAATGTAAGCATATTTTTCATTCCTTTTTTTTACAAAAGTAATATTTTTTCTTGAATATTAATTTTATAATTTTCTCTTCCCTTTAGGGTGACTCCGGTGGTCCATTGACCGTTAATGGAGTCCTCGTGGGTCTAGTCTCATGGGCCAATGGTTGTGCGAAAACCGACTATCCAACAGTCTACACCAGAGTTCCAGACTTTTTGGATTGGATCGCAGCACACGCGGTTTAAATTTTCATAAAAAACATCTGATCAAATATTAATGTCTAGCGAGAATAAATTATGTACTTTTGTAAAGCATTTTTTAATAAAAGAAATTGTTAATAATTAAGAGAACTTATTTTCTATGGTAAAAAAGTCCGTAATCATCTACAGACATACTCTATACTCTGAATTACTCAAAATTATGGTATTATAATTTGTTTTTGTATTTTTATTTCTAACAATTCAGGTTAAATTCTTCAACCCTGAACCCTAATGTTTTTATTCTGCAAACAGAAATAAAGAATTTTTTTATGTTTGCAATTTGCATAGACAATTGTCACAATAACCTGTTTTGAAATGAACTATAATTTAAAGTTACTAATTCCAATACTAATAAAACTTTACCAGTAAAAACTGATAGAGGGAAAATTTCCAAAGCTTACGTTTCCTAACTATTTTCTCTCACAAGGCAAAAAAACATTAAAAAATGTTTCTGGAAAAATTAAGAAATTTTATTATCATCTCACTGATGAGGCTAGTGATAAGTGGGCGAATAATCACTGACCAATGTACAGACAATTTAAACAATTACATAGTCAACAATTTGAGGCCTCATCAAACAGTGTTGTTGACAAATCTAAATTTTCCGTCAACTGTAGAAGTGGCTCTTGTGACAATAGTCAAAAATTTGACATATCTTCAAATTAACGTGGAAACAATGTCATCAAACGATCTCAAACAATCGGTAAAGTCACCAGTGTTCTTCAGTCTAAGAACAACGTCTCTATTTCTCCTCACGCACTCCTTTACCAATGAAACACAAAACAGTAATTTTTCCCCATTCATAAATTACTTGACAAATCTCTCACCAGGACAAGATCGACCTAAAGTCGTCCTCATATCCCAAACAGAAAGAAAATCATCTTTCAAAATACTTCTTCGAGAAATGTGGAACCTACGCTATCTCGATTTTACAATTTTAGAAATCCTAAACGAAAACCATTTGAAAGTGCAATTTCCAAAGAATTCGAATTCTGATAATAATTATTTAAACAAGGGAGATAAAATTATCCACCACTATAATCCGTTTACAAAAAAGTACAATCGTAAAAAGTGTTCCTTGAAAACAGTTTGGTTTCCAAATAAACTATTAAATCTTCATGGTTATCGAGTGAAGGGTGGATTATTCTTTTATCCACCGCACAGTGTACCATTGTACGACGAATTAGGCGAGTTAAAAAGTTACAGTGGAGCCGATATGGTAATGTTCCATGCACTATCGAAGGCAATGAATTTTTCCCCAATCATCGAATCGAATGTGAATTCAACTCTTGGAATTTTTAACGGCAATAAAGCAACAGGAATGTTGGGCTCACTGATAAGTAATGACATTAATATTCTCATCACCACGACCATAAATATTCGTCCATCGACCGAAGGTGCAATGTATGGTTATTCAGGTACAATCGACATGGATCCACTTGTTGCATTACTACCATTAATGTACCACAATAATGAGGTGCAATTTTTAAGTTTAAAAAAATTCTTCCAAAGAATTTTACTATTCGTCACGGTGTCAATCGTTATATGGAAAATAATGAACGCCATAAAGAAAGTAAATTCCTGGAGGCCAGAGAACATAGCAGCAATAGTACTCGGAGTGACAGTATCCAAACAACCAAAAGATAATTTTTCACGAATTTTATTTTTGTGTCTGATAGCAATTGGCTTTTACTTGTCAACTAATTTTCTAGGTAGTCTAACCGCTAGTAAAATCAAGAACACAGGCGATTTGAAAATTGAAACATTTTTGGATTTAGCAAAATCGGATTTAACACCCATTAGTGGCACGAATATTGACAGATATCTTAATGATGGTTCAGAAGAATTAGAAATTCTGCACAGGAAAATAATTCCCAACGATTTTGCCTACAGTGATTGCATTGCAATGCTTGCTAGGGACAAAAATGTCAGTTGCATCATATTCAATTCGTACGCTAAGCAATTAGTCGATGTACTTAAGGATAAATCTGGACAGGCAGTTAGCACTATTCTTAATGATAAATTTTTTAATACACGAAGAGTTTTGGTCTTGGAAAGAAGTTCACCGTACAAGCGACAATTGGATAAATTAATTTCTCTTTTTCTTGCATCTGGACTGAGAATGAAGTGGGAGAGAAATATTTCACACGATATAATTATAGCAAATTTATTTGGTGTTAATAAATTTAATGATAAAACATTACTGATTACTGGGGATTTAGGTTCGGTTTCAAATTTAGGAAAATTACTTTTATTTACAGCTCTATCGGGATATGTGGTTTCTGTTTTTGCTCTAGTTCTTGAATTCATTGTTTTTAGATTTAAATTCAGGGAAAATTTTGAGACTGATGATGAAGCAACGGGGAATAATGTATTTGTCACTAGTCAGACTGTTGATGATTCTTTTGAAGATGATATCTCTGTATTTGAAGTGAATTAAATAAAATCGATATAAGATTGAAAATTTAATTTTTGAGATGCTAAATTTTAAGATGTTTAATTTTTTAAAACATCTTAAAAATTTGAATTTTTAGGATGTTAAATTTTTTAAAACATCTTAAAAATTAAATTTTTAAGACGTTAAATTTTTTAAAACATCTTAAAAATTTGAATTTTTAGGATGTTAAATTTTTTAAAACATCTTAAAAATTAAATTTTTAAGATGTTAAATTTTTTAAAACATCTTAAAAATTGAATTTTTAAGATGTTAAATTTTTTAAAACATCTTGAGAATTAAATTTATAAGATGTTAAATTTTAAGATGTTAGATTTTGTAAAACATCTTAAAAATTTTATTTTTAACATCTTTAATTTTTAGATGTTTAATTTTATAAAACATCTTAAAAATTTGAATATTTCGGATGTTAAATTTTTTAAAACATCTTAAAAATTAAATTTTTAAGATGTTAAATTTTAAGATGTTAGATTTTTTAAAACATCTTAAAAATTTAATTTTTAAGATCTTTAATTTTGAGATGTTTAATTTTATAAAACATCTTAAAAATTGAATTTTTAAGATGTTTATTTTTTGAAAACATCCTAAAAATTGAAATTTTAAGATGTTAAATTTTAAGATGTTAGACTTTGTAAAACATCTTAAAAATTTAATTCTTAACATCTTTAATGTTTAGATGTTTAATTTTATAAAATATCTTAAAAATTTAAATTTTAACATCTTTAATTTTGAGCTGTTTAATTTTAAGATGTTTAATTTTGTAAAACATCTTAAAAATTTAATTTTAATGATGATTTAATAATGATTTCAAGAAGTTTAATTTTTTAAAATGTTCAATTCTCTGGTACAAATACTAAAGAACTTTATTAATGTTTACTTTTTTTATTTAATAAATAATACGTTTAATATTTTTTAACATGAAATTTACCCTTTTTTCACTGCAATATTAATTTTCAATTTGATTGTTTAATTTTTTTTTTGAATAATTTGTTAAAATTTAATTCGATTGAGACTTTTAACGCAGTTATGAAGAAAGACTAAAATTTAGTAATTTTAAATAAAATTATCTTGATTTAATGAGTATAAAATTAATAATTCTGCAAGAAAGAAGAAAGTATCCTTAGAATAGAGAAAGGCTCCTTAATATAATGAAACATTGTTCCTTTATTCTATAAGCCTACCGGCTTTCTATCATGGCAAGTTTAATAACCGTATAAAAATTGATAACATGCATGAAAAAATTTGCACTTTCAAATTTATTGTCATACTTTTTAAAGGGAAATTAATTCCAAACTTTTTTAATAGCCACTCTTGGGTGTAATAAAAATTTCTGTGAAATCTAAACTGACTATTACTATTAATATTATTATTTCTATTACTATTATTAATATACTATTAAAAATATTTTTTTTTTAATATTTTTTTTTAAATATTTTTAAAAAAAATTTTTTTTTAAATATTTTTTTAAAAATATTTTTTTTTAAATATTTAAAAAAAAATTTTTTTTTTTAATATTTTTTAAAAAATATTTTTATCAGCCTTATTATCGTGGAACGTGTTTCAATTCGATTACTCACATCGATCGACAGGGCGAACAATTTCTAAGTGTCTAAATAATTTTCCTTCTCGAAATTGATAATTCCTCTAAAAGGAAAAAAAATATTAACTTCCACATTAGGAGATTAGTATCAATTGCTTATCGTTTTCATTAATAATGATAAGAAATTTTTCGCCGCAAAAACAGTTTCAAGAAAGTTTCCATCGAAGGTGGTTGAAAATGAAGTTTTACATAATTTTAACCTTTGGTCTCTTAGCATTGTCTGATGGTAAAAATCATATTTACAAATATTTATCATTTGGAATTTTTGAAAATAATTCTAAATTCAATTTAAAATCCGTATTTTAGTTAAATAAAATTAAATTAGTAAATTTGAATTAGTAAATTAGTTTTTTTGGTTAAAATTTAAAATTAATAAATTTCCAGCTTACAATTTGGAGAGGAATATTCAGTCGAAAATTATTAATGGAAGAAAAGCATTGCCTGGAGAACTTCCATATCAAGTAATGTTGTAAAGAACTGTTTCTTGAAAAGTAACATTAAAAAAAAGTATTTTGAGAAAAAGTAATGTATTAAAAATTTTATGTGGCTTAAAAGTTGAAAATAATTTTTTTTTAATAGGTATCTCTGCAGACGAACAATAAAGCTTCATTTTCCTTTTGCGGTGGATCGATTTTAAATGAAAATTACGTGATAACTGCTGCTCACTGTGTTGTAGAGTAAGAATAATTTTCAAAATTTATTTTCTTTAATAATTATAATTTTTAATGTTAACTTGAAAGCAGAAAGATAAAGATAGAAAACTTTAAATTATAATTTTTTTAAAGAATAAGTTTTTATTGGCTGTTCATTAAATTCGTACCACTTTATAGCAAAAATTCCGATTCGATAAAAATTGTAGCGGTTACAATTAATCGTTTTTTAATTTTTTTATGACTCTTCATTAAATTTGTACCACTTTTTAGCAAAACTTCCGATTCGATAAAAATTGTAGCGGGAACAATTAATCTTTTGAAGCCAAAAGACACTTATTTTGTGGAAAGAATAGTGACTCACAATGGATATAATCCAAGGAATTCTTGGATAAATGACATCGCTTTAATTAAAGTAAGATTGACTATGCTTTAGTAGAATTTTTAAATGAAATATTTTTTTACGAAACTTTTTTAATATCCATATTTTTACAATTAGGTTGTAACTCCATTTTCAATGAGCAATGAGATTAAAAATGTTGCTCTTCCAAAGTCGAATATGGTGTTAAATGATAATGACGTAGCCATTGTTTCTGGATTTGGCCGAAAATGGGTAAATTTTAAAAACATATTTTCTAGTTTTAAGATTTTTGCAATTAAATTTGTGATTTAAAATTCAAAATATTTTAATACAGTTGGGAGGTGAAGCTTCTTCAGATTTGCTACTAGTGGATATTTTTATAGCTAATCAAACATTATGTAGTAAAGCATATGGAAAAGCAGGTTTGAATATTCACGATTCTCAAGTGTGCGCCTACGATACGCAAATAAAGAAAGGAGCATGTCATGTATGTTTAATATTAATATTTTTTTTTAAATAATAAATATTTTAATAATTCCGAATATAGTTATTGAAAATAATTTAATATTCAACTATTAAATAATGTTAATATATTAATTATTATTTAATAGTTTAACATTAAATTATTATTAATTTTTAAATTAAATTTAAAAGTCTTATAACTAGAAAATTAAGTATTTTGAAAATATCTAATTAATTATTATTTAATAATTTAATATTAAATTATTATTAATTTTTAAATTAAATTTAAATATCTTACAACTAGAAAATTAAGTATTTTGAAAATATCTAATTAATTATTATTCAATAATTTAATATTAAATTACTATTAATTTTAAAATTAAATTTAAATATCTTATAACATATTTTCAAAATACTTAAGTTTTTAGTTACGAGATTTTTAGATTTAATTTTAAAATTAATAATAATTTGATATTAAATTATTAAACAATAATTCATACATATTTTCAAAATACTTTAGTTTTTAGTTACGAGATTTTTAGATTTAATTTTAAAATTAATAATAATTTGATATTAAATTATTAAACAATAATTAATACATATTTTCAAAATACTTAATTTTCTAGTCACAAGATTTTTAGATTTAATGTTAAAATTAATAATAATTTAATATGAAATTTTTAATTTACAAAACCTAATATCTGAACGAAATATCTACAAAAATAATTATTTTAGGGAGATTCTGGTGGACCGTTGACAATTAATGGAGTATTAGTTGGACTTGTATCCTGGTCTTATGGCTGTGCTCAGACAGACTTTCCTTCTGTTTATACAAGAGTGCCCAAATATTTGAACTGGATAGAAGAAAATGCTGTCTAACATTTTTTAAAAATCTAGATAGACCTACATGACAGGAAAATTCCAAAAAAAATTTCTGGATAAAATCTCTATTACAAAAATATGTCTATTCCCATCTCAACTACTATTCTTTTAAATGAATTGTAACTTTTTCATAATAAACACATTTATATATGAATTTTTAATTTTTTAACATCAATTCTTAAGCTTCTAACAAGTAAATTTATTGTCTATGGACTCTAAGAAGTGGTGACTTTTTTTTTGAGAAAATTAATTTTTCTTATAATTTTCTAACATCAAAAATCAATTTAAAATTAAAATTTAACAAAATTAAAACTTTCTAAAAATAATTTAATTTTTATTACATTGTAAGTAGACCTTTTTTAATAAAGATTGAAAATAATAATTAAAAACTGAAGTAAACGAGTCACTGCAATTTCTCGACTCGGCTAAATCGTTAAATTCAATTTTTAAATTATTTAGCGATAGAATTATTTTTAGACAGAAAAGAAATTATTTCAATAATAAATAATAGGCTTAAATTTTTTTAAATCTCATATAGACAATTTATGTTCAACTTTTAGTATAGAGATTAAATAATAAAGCTTAAAGAAGTCAAGTTTTTTTCATTAATAATTTTTTCGACGAATTTATCAAAGTTTCAGAAAATAATTAAATTTTACTGGCATTTTTTTTGTAACGAATTCAGAAAAAAAACCAATTCTTTCGTGAATTTTTTTTTTTATGAAAATAATTGAAGTTTAGCAAAAAATTGCACTAATTATAAATATAATAGAATTGTTTCGAAGGATTTATTAAAATTCTAGAATATAATTGAATTTGTAAGAAAAATTTAAAAAAAAACAAAATAAAAATTAAATTTCATTAAACTTTATTCCAATCGTATTGAAAATAATTGAATTTTTGCAAAGATTTTTACTATTTATAAATACAATAATTGGATTTTTTTGAAGAATTTTCTAAATATTAGTTCAGAAAATAATTGAATTTTCGCAAAGATTTTATAACGAATTAATAAAAGAAAAATTAAATTCTTTTGTGAAATTTTAATGAAGAATTATAAATGATTCAAATTCATTTATTTTCCTTATTTTTGCCAAATATGAAAACTTTGTTTTTTTAGAGAAAGGTAATAATATCTACATCAAATATCGATACATCTAATCTTATTTTACTCAAAATTGGATCAAAGCTCAAGATTTATAAAATCAAGATCTTTTTTTTTTCGTAAGAAAGCATTCGAGAAATAATATTTCTAAAACAAATAAAAAATGCAGCTATTTATTTTTCTCGTTTTTGGATTTCTAACGATTTCAAAAGGTGAAAAGTGTTTGAAAAATTAAAACTATTTTTAATTATTATGAGATTCAATAGAATGAATTTTAATTTTGAAGTGTATAAAGTGAATGGCAAAATGTTTACTAATTTTAATCAGTGATGAATTTTTGTTTTTGAATTAGTAAATTTTACTATAAGAAATATAGTAATTCCTAATAATTTCATTAATTACCAATAAATAGTCATTTCTACTAATTTATTAGTAAAATTCACTAAAAAAAATTTCGTAAATGCCTAGAAAATACAAAATGTCTACAAAATAAAAGTATTCCTTATATTAAAAAAATACCAAATATTATTTACAACATTTTGTTTAGTATTTTTTAGTATTTTTAGTATTTTTAGTATTTTTAGTATTTTTAGTATTTTTAGTATTTTTAGTATTTTTAGTATTTTTAGTATTTTTGTTTATTACATTTCTTTTTCCATACAATTTTTCCATTCAATTTCATTTCTATTTTTTTGCAGCTCATATTTTGAAATCAAATTTTCCCGAGCCTAGAATAATTAATGGAACAGAGGCGAAGAAAGGAGAGTTTCCTTATTTGGTAAAAATTAAATTTATTACTTATTTTCAATGCTTAAAATTTTGAATCCATTACATTTTTTTGCTAAAAATTATCAACCTGCAAATAAACAATATTTTTTCATTAATTTAATAACAAATTTTCTACAGGTTTCTCTACAAAGTCGTTATTTTAATGAACATCTTTGCGGAGGGTCTATTATAAATAGTCGATATGTCTTAACTGCCGCTCATTGTGTCATTTTGTAAGATATTTACATTGAGAATGTAATTTTTCTTTGAAACAATTATTATCATCTTGGATCTGAGAATTAAAAAATATTTTTTGTTTTTAAGAATCGGGATATGAACTTTTTCTTTCAAGAAGTCGAAAGTAGAAAAAAGGACTATGGTCTTTTAATTTTAGGATAATAAAAATTTTTTAATTAAGATCCAATATGTTATTTATTGTTAAAAAATAAATTTTCAATTCTCGCAAAAAAAAATGTTAATCAAATTACTCTATAGACAGAAGACAGAAAGAATAAAAGTTGTGGCAGGCACATTGAAACTAAATGAACCAAAATCAATTCATTACGTTGATAGAATATATTTTCATAAGAAAGTTCAATATAAAAGCAAGACTTGGCAAAATGACATTGCTTTGGTCAGGGTAAGAAGAATTTTCGTCTCCTTTAATTAGCACATATTTAATTTTAACACTTTTTATTTAAAATAAATATTAACACTTTTTATTTAAAATAAATGTTAACACTTTTTATTTCAAATAAATGTTAACACTTTTTATTTAAAATAAATATTAACACTTTTTATTGAAAATAAATGTTAACACTTTTTATTTAAAATAAATATTAACACTTATTATTTAAAATAAATGTTAATCCTTTTTTTTTAAAAAGGGTTAAAAAGTGTAACCCTTTTTAAAAAAAAAATTGTAACCCTTTTTATTTAGTACAGAAGAATTTTATTTACATTTTACAATTTAGGTGATAGAAAAGTTTGTCACAAGTAACACGATAAAGCCAATAACCCTACCGAGCCCGAAAATGGTTATAAAAAATAACCAAAAAGCTGTTATTTCCGGATGGGGTCCTCTAAAAGTAAGTCTGCAATTTCTACTCCCTTTTTCTTTTTTATCTTCAAATTTTTAAGTTTGCACAGAAAAAAATAATCTCAAGACTAAAAATTTCTAAAAATTAGCCTATTTTTAAATTTTAAACTATGGTACCAAAATCTTAGGGCTTAAAATAATTTACCATAAGATTCAGTAAAGTTTCTAATTTACACGGTTTTAGTCGTAGATTGAGATTTATTTTTTACTCTGTGTAACATTTTTATTTCAAACTTCTTTTTTTTGATATTATTATTCTTTTAGTGTCTTTACTAATCGAAATAAAAAGAGTAGATATGAAGATAGCTACTCATTTTTTGAATTTTCTTTCGATCATAATAATTTTCCTTTACAAATTCTTTTCGAATTAAAAAAAAAGAATTTTCTTCCAGCTAACAGGTCGTAATTCAAATACTTTACAAAAAGCTAACATTTTTATAACTGAGCAAAGCTTGTGCGTAAATAAGTATAAGAAAGAAAATCTGACAATTTATGATTCTCAAATCTGCGCTTATGATCCAAATGTTCAAAGGGGAGCATGTATGGTACGTTTCTTTTCATTTTTTTTCCCTTCTAGATAAAATTTTCTCAAATAGTGTACAAATTTGATCATCATTGATAATAATTGTGATTTGCTCAAATTTGTAAAAGTTAATTTTTCAAATACAATTTTTCTAAATATTACTTTCTTACTTTTAAATAAAGGAGAATAAGGATGGTAGGTGGTCGCTTTTTCCAAAAACAAACCATTATGATTTATTATTTATTCTTTTTATTTATTATTTTATTTATTATTTTATTTATTATATTATTTATTATTTTATTTATTATTTTATTTATTATATTATTTATCATTTTATTTATTATTTTATTTATTATTTTTTTATTATTTTATTTATTATTTTATTTACTATTTTATTTATTATATTATTTATTATTTTTTTATTATTTTATTTATTATTTTATTTACTATTTTATTTATTATTTTATTTATTATTTTATTTATTATTTTATTTATTATTTATTCTTTTTTAGGGAGATGCTGGTAGTCCTTTAACCATAAATGGAGTTCTTGTTGGTATTGCCTCATGGGGACATAATTGTGCACAAACGGATTATCCATCAGTTTTCACCAGAGTTACTAAATATCTTCTGTGGATTAAGACAAATTCTTAAATGACTCAAAATTTTTGTTCTTAAAAATTGTAGTTTTTTCCAGCTACATTGTACGTCACGTGACAATTAAAATTTTGTAATGTTAAACTTATTCTTATGTATTTATTGTCCCTAAATTGATAGAAAAAAACCTAGTCTTGACATTTACATTTAAAATTAAGCAAAGAAGCTTAATAAATTAGATAATAAGTAAATAATTACAAGTTAATTAACTTTATCAGAAAATTTATAAACATTTAGTCAAAAATTGTTTTTTGTGTCACTGATTTCGAATTTGATGTTAGATTCACGAAATTCAAAATGGCGGATCCAATATGGCGGGAATTTTTCAATTTTACCCAAAATCGCTTAAAACTTTCTTAGTCGGTAATTTTCAACTTCGCTCCTTACGAATTTCTGGTCAGATTTACAAAATTCAAAATGGCGGATCCAATATTTCGAGCGAAAATTTTGCAAAAATCATCAGATTCACTACCAACTAGAATTGTAGAGTTGTACACTGAAAAAAAATTTATTTGATTCAAATAACCGATTATTTGACTATTATCAAATAAATATTTACTTAAAGCAAATAATTTTTATTTGAATCAAATAAACTGTATTTAAATCAAATAAACTGCATTTAAATCAAATAAACTGTATTTGAATAAAATATTTCAGTATTTGAAGCAAATATTATTTAATTGATTCAAATAAAAATTATTTGATTCAAGTAAATATTTGTTTGATAATAGTCAAATAATCGGTTATTTGAATCAAATGAATTTTTTTTTCAGTTTAGAATAATAATTGGATAAAGAAGAACTTTTGACCCATGAAATAATGTTTATAATAGAGAAGAACCGTTGGCTCTCTATTAAATGCATGCAGCAATTACGACTCGGCATCATGTTCGCAGTTAACGATGTTGGTGGATATCAAGTGAATTCAAGTCAATCCCTTAGTGAAACGTAGTAAAAATGATCTTAAAATATAACTGTGAAAGGGTTGCATAATTACGACATCAAGTGCACACAAAAGATGATGTTCAGAATCTAATCGGATACTGTGATTCAAATTTTCCTAACGATGCCAAGATATATATACTAAACGTTTCGTGCAACTACTCCTTAAGGCGTAACATAATATTACATAATGAACTCTATAAGATTTTGTCATGAATGAAGTAAATTTAGTAATCACTCTGCAGTACAAACACGTTTTTTTATTATTTTAAAATTTATTTATTTTAATTAATCGTATTTTTAAATTTTTGCATGTATATGTGTGTAAGCACATGTGTAAATTTGTATATTTTTTCGATTTTCTTTATGTGTAAGTTCATATGTGTAAATTTGTATATTTTTTCGATTTTCTTTATGTGTAAGTTCATATGTGTAAATTTGTATATCTGTGCGATTTTTGTATATGTGTGAATCCATATGTGTAAGCGTTTTGTGTATATGTGTAAGTTCATATGTGTAAATTTACATCTCTATGCGGTTTGTGTATATCTGTTAATCCATATGTGTAAGCGTTTTGTGTCTATTTGAAAAGTGCATATGTGTAAATTTACATATCTTTTGTGTATATGTGTAAATTTAGACGAGTAAGCGCCTTCTGCATATGTGTAAATACATATTTGTATGTTTATATGTACGTGCGACTTGTGTATATGTGTAAATACATGCGTGAAGTTTACATGTGCATACGTTTTGTGTACATGTGCAAGTACACATGTGTAAATTTACACGGGCACACGTCTTCTGTATATGTGCAAGTGCAAGTTTACATGTGCACTCCTTTTGTGTATATGCGTAAGTGCACATGTACATGTAAAAATATAAAACACGTGTAAAATCGTGATAAAAATTTATACAATTTTAGTTTAAAACAGAAAAAAAAACACTCGAATTGTAGAGTCAAAATTTTTGAAGACGAACGAACGGATTGAACGGGACATGGTAGCAGGTCAGCTGGCGTCTAGGGATCAATACCTGCTTGCGCTCACGTGTTGCTCTCAATTCGAATGACACTTTAACCAATCAAAATTTGTTCAATTTTTTGGCAAACGAACAATCAAGTATAATTAAATCCATTCCATCCAATTACTTGCAGATCACTGATAATTGATAATTTGAAGCATTACACACACATTTGATCTCTAAAAGCAATTTTTTCTCAATTTTAATTTAATTCTAAAAAAACTGGAAACTATTTTTAAAAAATATTTAAAAAAAAACATTTTAAAAAAATATTTTTAAAAAACATTTTAAAAAAATATTTTAAAAAAATATTTTAAAAAAACATTTTAAAAAAATATTTTAAAAAAACATTTTAAAAAAATAGTTTAAAAAATCATATTTTACGTACAAAAAAAATATCTTTTAAGTCCGAGTTTTTGATAGTAATTCACATAGCCGAAATGGAGGGAAAATATTCTAAAAAAAATGGGTATAGTGCACATATTTTTCTCTCTTGAAGAAAGTAAATTAACGAGAAAATTTTAAATTAAAATATCTTTGAAGTTTTACTTAAAACGGCTTTGAATTTTCCTAAAGCCACGTCGCTTCAAGAGTACTATATATAAAATAAAATCGAGAAAAAGGAAGAAAAAAATCTGTATATTGGAAACGATAATTTAAAAGCGTTTTTTTGAGTCGCAGTAGAAGCTCATTTTCGATGGATCGTTAAATCCTCTTTTATTATCGTCTCGTCACTGGTTTATTCAAAAAAAAAAAAAATAATGAGAACGGCACTTTGTGAAGGATGAAAGAGTGAAAATGGAGTCCAGATATAAATTCATCTATATGTTTGGACGTTATTATCATTCACAAAATTACTTCTTTCGTAAATCTATTTTAATTCATGAAATATTAAAACATTTTTCGAATTTAAATTATAAATTTAAATTATAAATTAAAATTATAAATTAAAATTATAAATTAAAATTATAAATTAAAATTATAAATTTAAATTATAAATTTAAATTATAAATTAAAATTATAAATTAAAATTATAAATTCAAATTATAAATTAAAATTATAAATTAAAATTATAAATTAAAATTATAAATTTTGATGTTATATTTATTATAATTTTGTAATTTATAGTAAATAAAAAAAATTAATAATTACAATGTGAAACTTCACATTATTTTCAGAAGGATAAAGTTCCAAATTTCCAAGTTTGTCTATACACAATTCGCAAGCTCGATCTTCCAGATGCTGAACTTTCAAAGAGAGAGAGCGCGCATTCCCGCTTACATTGCTAATGAATTTTCATCTCCTTACATTTGGGTCATTACTCTAAAATGCTTTTCAAAATAAAATCTTCACAGTTCCTTAATTAACCAACTTTAACGAAAGATACGATTTTAAACCCATTTAACCCTTTTCTAAATTGTCCCAGTATTTAAAAAAAAAATTGCCCAAAAAGAATACGATTTCATAAAAAATTTTTAAATAACCAAAAAAAAAGTGGTGCGTTTGCATTCCTTAATATTCTTAATTTGCATATTCTTTTATTCAGCGCATATACGATGAAATATCCTTGTGAAAAAGTAATTTATAACAAAAAAAAGAACGGAGGGAATAAAAATTCTTTTTCTGTCAAGCAGCACTGAAATTAGAATCTATATTTTACCCCCTTAGAGTCACAGGCTCAATCACAGGCTTATATCTAAACAAGAATACATTCATGTAATCAAGAAAATGTACACGTAGTCTAGACTTCTTTTTATTTAAATGTGAATAAAAAACTTACGAAAGTAATAGGAAGAAAAAGAATTATAAGAAAAAATTTTCTTTTCACAGAAGTCACACTTTATTTTTCTTTCAGATGGAAATAGAAATGGAATCTAGCTTTACAGAGTAAATTTCACTGAGATGACATTATGACAGGAGGAAGGAGGCATGAATATAAGAAGAAGCAAGTTCTACAAGGCGACCTATGGATAATTAGTACTTCTAGAATTAATGCCGGTAATTCTCATTATTCTTAACTTATACTATGGCAATGAATAATATTTAATAAGAAAAAACTTCTCTTTGACAAACAATGCGAGTTTAAAAAAGTTCCTCAAATTACTAATTATAATAGAATTATTAAAATAATCAAAAAAATTTTAAAATCCGAGTTTACAATTGCAATCGGCCCTTCTAAAATCTTCTGTACACCAAGTTTTACAAAAATCCATCAAGTTTTTCGATAGTTTGTTCTTTATTTTGAATTTTGAAAAACTGACTTCAGATTCGCAGTCAGCGAACCTAAAAACTTCTGAACACCAAGTTTTATAAAAATCCAACAAGTTTTTAAAAAAATTGACCGCCATATTGGAGTCGCCATTTTGAATTTTTATTATTAGGCTTCAAATTCGCAGTCAGTGACCGTAAAATCGGTTAAATATTAAGTTTAATAACAATCCAACAAGTTTTTAAAAAATTCGTCCGCCATATTAGATCCGCCATTTTAAATTTTAGAAATCTGACTTCAGATTCGCAGTCAGCAAACTTAAAAACTTCTGAACACCAAGTTTTATAAAAATCCAACAAGTTTTTGAAAAATTTGACCGACATACTGGATCCGCCATTTTGAATTTTTTATTTGTGTCTTCAGATTTGAAATCACCGATCGTAAAATTGTTTAAATACCAAATTTAATAACAATCCAACAAGTTTTTAAAAAATTCGTCTAACATATTAGATCCGCCATTTTGAATTTTGGAAATCTGACTTCAGATTCGCAGTCAGTAAACTTAAAAACTTCTGAATACCAAGTTTTACAAAAATCCAACAAGTTTTTAAAAAATTTGATCGCCATATTGGAGTCGCCACTTTGAATTTTTATTATTAGGCTTCAAATTCGAAGTTAGTGATCGTAAAATCGTTTAAATACCAAATTTAATAACAATCCAACAAGTTTTTTAAAAATTCGTCCGACATATTCAATCCGCCATTTTGAATTTTTGAAATCTGACTTCAGATTCGCAGTCAGCGAACCTAAAAACTTCTGAATACCAAGTTTTACAAAAATCCAACAAGTTTTAAAAAAATTTGACCGACATATTGAATCCGCTATTTTGAATTTTGATAATCAGGCTTCATATTTATATTCAGTGACCTTAAAACCGTCTGTATACAAAGTTTCATAAACATTCAACAAGTTTTTAAAAAATTCGTCCGCCATATTAGATCCGCCATTTTGAATTTTAGAAATCTGACTTCAGATTCGCGGTCAGCTACCCTAAAATCTTCTGAATACCAAGTTTTATAAAAATCCAATAAGTTTTTTGAAAAATTTCACCGACATATTGGATCCGCCATTTTGAATTTTGAAGATTTGACTTCATATTTACAGTCATTAACCCTAGAAACTTCTAATTTCCAAATTCTGGAAATCCCAACCAGTTTTTAGAAAATTGATCGACATATTGGATCCGCCATTCTGAATTTTGAAAATCTGACTTCGGATTCGCAGTCAACGACCCCAAATCTCTTTGTTTACCAAATTTCATAAAAATTCAACAGGTTTTTTAAATATTAGTCCGCATATTGGATCCGCCATTTTGAATTTTGAAAATCTGACTTTAGACTCGCAGTCAACGACCCTTGATACTTCTAAAATCCAAATTTTATAAAAATCCATCCAGTTTTTAAAAAATTGGAGGCCATATTGGATCCGACATTTTGAATTTTGAAAATCTGACCTTAGATTCACAATCAACAACCCTAAAAACTTCTGGATTGTAAATTTTATAAGAGTCCAACTAGTTTTCTTAGAAAGTCCAACTAGTTTTTAAAAAATTGGCGGCCATATTGGATCGACCATTTTGAATTTTGAAAATCTGACTCCAGATTCACAATCAACGACCCCAAAAACTTCCAGATTGTAGATTTTATAAAAGTTGAACTAGTTTTCTTTGAAAGTCCATTAGTTTTTAAAAAATTGGACGCCATATTGGATCCGCCATTTTGAATTTTGAAAATCTGACTCCAGATCTACAATCAACGACCCTAAAAACTCTATTTTCCATCGTGTCCAATCGGACAATTGTCAGTCGACCAAAAAAAGGAGGCAATAAAATTTTTTATTCCTTTAAAAAACAATAATAACTTGTCAGGTAATTCTCTTGTTTAAATGAAAACTATTTGGAAACAGTCACAAGTTAGAACATATATCAAATAATATAACAAACAAAGCACACTGGAATACAATATAACAGAGTAATAACCCTCTATTCACCCCTTGAAACATATCTCTTTGTGAACTTCCGAGCAAAGCGAACTAACCTATTAAAATTGAAATATGCATACGAATAAATAGTCCGATTATTCAAAAAAAAAGAAGAATCTAATTGCACTTTTTTATATTTATACATTCTCTCTTGTTTTTTGTCGCAATCTAATAACTTTATTTTTCAAACTTTTACTTTAAAAACATTAAATTATACACTTAACTATAGAAAATTTTCTAGTTTTGTGAATTTCATTAAAATTTGCAATCATTTCACATTTCTATTGTTTAAAAAAGTTAGAAGAGCGAACAGACTTTATTCTACGAAGGAAATAAAAGTTATATGTATGAAAAAATGTTTAAATGTTAAAAAATTAAAATTAATTAATGGTAAATTAATGTTAAAATGTTTTAAATGTTTTAAATGTTTTTAAGCAATTTTTTTCAGACGATAAAATTCAACTGAAAGTTAAAACATTCAGTTGAATTGTATAACAATTTAAAATTTTTTTCAATTTAAAACTTTAAAATTGTATAACAATTTATTTATTTTTAATATAACAATTAAAATATTTTTGATAGGGATTGTCAAATAATAAAAAATTGAGTGTTGGAAAAAATAAATTTAAACCTAAGGACCGAATTTTGATTGTCTGATATCGTACAGGTTGGCTAGTATACATAAACGTTAGGGAAAAAATTTCTATCCTTTAGGATGTTGTTCAGCATCATCGATTATCAAATATCAACTAATGAAAATTATTATTGGAATTAAAAAAAATAATTCGTTTGGAAGTAAAATATTATCCTTTCTCTTTAGGTGGGAAGTAATTTTTAAAACCACTTTTCCTCCTACCTGCCCTTAAGATTGTGACTTTTTTTTATGACACTTGAATTTTGTGGATACGTCGTATATGCTAGAAATGTGTAACATAAGACTTTAAATGTGGACTTGATTACTAATGCAGAATACAAAAGACACTGAAGCAACTTGGCCAAAAGCGACCCCTGTGGACGCCCTCGAGAGAGGTTAAGGGCGGTCAATAATCCCAACGCTCGTCAATGTAGAGAGGTTGGTGGGCCAGTGACAGTTTACGACACACCCTCCAACAGTCCACCCGCTTTATAGGACTTTGCATTTTTACTATTTCATCCTTTGCTGTTTCCCAACACTTTTTTTTTAAATTCCTCTTCTAGACTAATGAACCGTTTTCTTCGTCACATTGGGAATTCAAAAATTGATCGTTAACTATATTAAAAAGTTAACGACAGTCCAGTTTTTTAATGCTTTGATTTCTCTGTTCGATTTTATGAACGTAGTACGTCTAGGGAATATTTCCTGAAAGTTTCAAGTAAATCTAATTAATTTTTTTTGGAGATATTTTACAATTACTATGAAGCCTGAAAAGTTTAAGGATTGGACCTGAAAATGTCAACATTGGCCGGAAAAGTTAAATGGCATGAATATTTTTAGACGTCTTGGAAAGTACAAAGTGGATGGCAATAGTAATCTCAGGCTTCGCACTCCATTATGAGTTTAAAAAAAGTAGCCTCGATGACAAAAAAAGTAGGAAATAGTAGCCTAGATGACAAAGAAAAGAATTAAAGAATTTCATTAAAACTTTCTTAAAATCGAATTTTCAAAGTATTTTAATTTAATAATTCATAAATAATTAAATTTTTTAAGGAGTCACGTTCTTATGTACTCACGTTTCTTAGTACAAAGATTCATAATTAAAATTTTTACTAGTTAATTTTAAAAAAATACACAAATTTTTTAATAAAATTAAAGTTTCGCAGTTTTTTGAAAATTTTGAAAAATAAGATTTTTTTAATTCTGTTAATTCAAGATAATTGAATTTTTATAAACAAATAATTAAAAATTTTTTATGTAAATTGAAATTTCTGTACATTCTAATGAAAATAATTTACTTCTTTTAAAGAATTTTATTTAAATTTTTCTAAATAATCAATGGAAGTTAGTCATCGTATAAATATAATTTTATTTTTTTAAATTTATTTGCAACACATTCAATTATTTTCTTAAATAGTAAAATTTCGACAAAATTAAATTACTTTTAGGAATTTTATTAAAATTCATTGTAAAAGTTCAATTATTTATAAAAATCACAAAAATGAATTTATATTCACCACAAGAATTCAATTATTTTCAAAAAAATTTCTTAATTCAATAATTTGGGTGTCTACTATTGTAATAAAATTTCCAAAAGTATTCAATTATTAAAAAACAATTTTGACAAAATCCTACACAAATATTCAGTTATTTTCTAAAAGAATGAAAATTTTATAGAAATTGAATTATTAAAAATAGTTTCTTTAAAATTTTTATTAAAAAATGAATTTTTTGAACCTGTCTTCATAAAATCCTCGCAATAATTCAATTACTTTCATAAATAATAAAACTCATTACAGAAATGGAATTATATTTAATTCGATTTTAATTAAATTCGTCGAAAAATGCAACTATTTTTAAAAATTTGATTAAATTTTGTCTAAAGAATTTAATTATTTCAAGTATTTTTCTAAATAGTAAAATTTCGACAAAATTAAATTACTTTTAGAAATTTTATTAAAATTCATTGTAAAAGATCAATTATTTCTATAAATAACAAAAAATTTATTTATATTCACCACAAGAATTCAATTATTTTCAAAAAATGTTCTTAATTCAATAATTTGTATGTCTACTATTTTAATAAAATTTCCAAAAAGTATTCAATTATTTAAAAACAATTTTGACAAAATTCTACACAAATATTCAATTATTTTCTAAAAGAATGAAAATTTCATAAGAATTGGATTATTAAAAATAGTTTATTTAAATTTTTTTTTAAAATCAATTATTTGAACCTTTTTCATAAAATCCTCGCAATAATTCAATTACTTTCATAAATAATAAAACTCATTACAGAAACGGAATTATGTTTAATACGATTTTAATCAAATTCGTCGAAAAATGCAAATATTTTTGAAAATTTGATTAAATTTTCTCTAAAGAATTAAATTACTTCAATTATTTTTATAAATAGCAAAATTTTTCCAATTTACTAAATTCTTTTGAATATTATTTTTGAAAAATATTCTTCACAAGAATTTAATTATTTTTATAAATTTCCATAAAACTTAAAGAAAAACAATTCAATTATTTTCAAAAGATATGAAATTCATCGCAGAAATTCAATTATTTTCAAAAAATGTTTAAGGAATTGTCAAAATTTCAATTATTATTGTAAATGAATAGCAGAATTCAATTATTTTCAGGAATATTAATAAAATTTATTGAAAAAGTCAATTATTTTCGAAATATTTTTATGTAATTGTCAAAATTTCAATTATTATTGTAAATGAATGGCAGAATTCAATTATTTCCATAAATAAAAAATTTTCTACAGGAATAAAAATTATTTAAATGAAAATTTTCCTAATATTTTTCGAACATAGTCAATTATTGAAAATTTTTTTTTAAATGCTTCGTAAGAATTCGCAATTATCGAAAAATGCAATTATTTAAAAAAATTTGATTAAATTTTGTCTAAAAAGTTCAATTACTTCAATTATTTTTATAAATAGCAAAATTTTTCTGATTTACTAAATTCTTTTGAATATTATTTTTGAAAAATATTCTTCACAAGAATTTAATTATTTTCATAAATTGCCATAGAATTTAAATAAAAACATTTCAATTATTTTCAAAAGTAATAAAATTCTCCGCAGAAATTCAATTATGTTTAAAATTCTTTTGAAATTCTCCGAAATTTAAATTATCTTTATAAATAATTAAATTGTTCTCTACAATTTAATTATTTTCAAAAATTTTAATAGAAATTCTTCGCAAACATTTAATTATTTACATAAATATGTAATAACATTCATTGGAAGGATTCAATTACTTTTATAAATAATAAAATTCTTTGCAGAAATTCAATTGGTATCACTAAATTTTAATGAAATTGAATTAATCAAATTTTCCAGTATAATTGTGAATAGACAAGATGTTTTTTGGAAAATTGAAAA
This sequence comes from Leptopilina drosophilae, assembly GCA_032873175.1. Taxonomy (NCBI): domain Eukaryota; kingdom Metazoa; phylum Arthropoda; class Insecta; order Hymenoptera; family Figitidae; genus Leptopilina; species Leptopilina drosophilae. The sequence continues at coordinate 6,762,243 of CM065483.1, forward strand.
AATTCTTTGTTTAATTCAATTATTTTCCAAATTGTAGATTTATGTTCGAATTGAAATAAATTAAAATTTGATGAGAAAATAAAAGCGGTAAAAATTGGGACTATTTGTTTAGAAAAGTAGCTCTTAGTAGCATTAGGCTCAAAAAAGTAGCCAAAAAGTAGCCCCCTATCAAAAAAGTAGCAAATAGTAGCTTTTAGTAAAAGAGTGCGAAGTCTGTAATCTATTTAAGAAGTTTCATTTCAATTTTTAGACAAATCGTTGGAAAATTGTTTGAGTTATGATGCTCGCCGCTTGGATAATAGTCGTTTCGGGAAAAAGGCGAAAGAAAAAATTACTCAAAGGTGTTGTAACTGAAAACTTTTTCGAACTTCTCGTTAATCCACTATTCTTACTTACTATTCTCAGCTAGGTATCGAAAAAATATTATAAATGGGCCTAGATTCTTTTCATCGCAAACCCTTTTTTTATTCCCTGGCGTCTTTTGTAGTCATCAGCACTTTTGGCGTTTGGTATAATCATAATTCAAATCTCTAACATTTTTCAACTATTTCCCCAAACGGTGGATTTAAATACTTTTGATAAACTTTAAAAATTTTTTAAACGTTCAAACAGTTAGTTCAGTTGACAACAGTTGATGCAAAATATACACACATTGCCAAGTTGTTGCAATAGAAAGCTATTGAAGAGAAATACCGCAAATACTGACGACCAAATTGTTGTTATTGAAAGCAATTGAAGAGAGTGTGTCAAATTGCAATCAGTGCGATAGTAAACTGATGTCCTAGCATTTCAGCCCGATAGATGAAAATTTTGCGTCGCGAATTTGAAGTCATTGAATTACTATCACTTCGAAAGGATCGAATTTTATGCTCATACCCGATACCTTTAAAATTAGAGGAAGATTTAATTAATCCCTTTCGGTTTTTTAGCCTACATCTCAGTTTAACTCTGCCCTCTCTAAACACTAAAAATGGTTCCTGACTTTTATTCCCATTTGCCTAGAGAAAGAGGAAAACTCCATAGAAGAGTCAATGGAAGAGAAAAACTTTGCAAAAACTTTCCAAATCTCTTCAAAAATCCTCCAAAAATTTAATCACTTTTCCACGAAACATCTTCTTCTATAAGTTGCACTATTAACTTCAAAGTATCAAATTGCAACGAATTGATACCAAAAATGTGGATCAAGTAAAAAATTGGTCTAAATTTTTGGCATCATATATTAATCCACTTAAGTATAAATTTGATACTTTCAAGAAAACAGTGTTGAGAACTAAAAACTCGGTTTCAAAATTCAAAGCTACGCTATGGATGTGTTTTTTTAACGTCTAACAAAAACGGGATAAAATAAAAAAAACCTAAATTGCCAAAAAATCATTTAAATATACAATGTGTTACAATAGGAACCATTAGTTTCCATGCGCGCCTCGATTAGAGTCAAGAGAGTTCTAGGTCTTATTTGCGAATTATCCGCTAGACTTCGCATCAAACGGTCAATAACCACTATGCTCTCGAACTATTCTACCTCTACTTGTACCATTTATATATATATATATATATATATATATGAAAGTTCTAAATCACTTTTCTACAGAAGATCTAAAATAGAATCGCAGCATTATTGAAAACTCCGTCAGTGGATTTTGAAAGGAAATGATTAGTGGTTCTATTCAGCATTAAAATGAAAATAGAAGTGTATTTCAAATATGTTGCATTATCTCGTGGAAAACTATTTCTTATCCTGAAAATTAATACAACCAGAGAAAAATATTATTTAAACCAAATATAGTTTTTTTCACTTAAATAAACGTATATTTGTCTCATAGAACCAACTAGACTTTTTATTTGTTTTAAATAAAATTTTTATATAAACCAAAAAACTTTTAAAAAATTTTTAGTTTTTATAAATTGTATGTTAAACATATTTTCTCTTTCCTTTAAAAATGGGTGGACTAATAATTTCCGACGGTGCTGAATACCTAAAAGTTCTCGGGTAAAAATACAAACTTTTTGGTCTCTTTTACGAAGGTTTGGGAAAAAATATACCCAACAATTTTTAGGTAATGTTTTTACAACATGACTAATTTTTAGGTAAAATTACACAGATTTTTGTACTTTTGCTCAAGTTTCTATAAAATTTTAAATTTTATTTTATGAATTTCATGAAATTGTCGGAAAAATATACAAAATTTGTGATAATTTTATTTAATCGTTTTGAGAAAAAAGTGATGACCTGGATGTATTAATTTTTCATCCACAGTTTAAAGAAATTTGATAATAAATTTTTTAACAGAGATTCATTTTATTCTTCAAAATATATTTTAGTAGAAAATATATTTTTTTAAACAATAATTAAAATCGAAACGTTTCTGTTAATTTTGCTGAATGAGCAAGAGCCGTAGGGGTTCCAAAAGAAGTCAATATTTTAGGAATTTTTTCCGAGAAAACTACTTAATATTTTGGTTTAAAACTTAGTGGACATCTAGAGGGTAGTTTGAAATTTACTTTGACACACTTTGTTTGTAAAAATAATTCGTTTTTCAAACATTTGTAAAAAATTTGCGGGAGCTCCTAACGAGGCCAAGTTTTGTTGCTTGGATGAACAGCTTTTTAGATTGAGCAACAACGTAAGTAAATTGTTCTTTTAAAAAACATTTGACACAGCTTTGCCTACAATAAAGTATCACAAACCGCATTTCATTTTTTAGATCTTAAAAAAATTCCTTTTTGAATTTTGTACTATGTGTCATCACACAGTAAAACGTGAGGTGTTAAAATAACGCCAGAATGGATTAAAATAATCTGCAAAATTTAGTCCCTTTAGGATTAAATTAACACCAAAAAGGATTAAAATAATCTATTTTGGTGTTGTTTTTAACTATGAATGAAATTTTATTTTAAATAAAACACCAAAGTCGACGATTTGGAAAAATTCAACGAATTTAGCTTCTCCAGGGAGAATAATAAGTTAGTTACTAACTTAGTTACTAACTTACTAACTAACTTAGTAACATAGTTACTAAATTCAATTGTGTTCAAAAATTAAAAAAACTTTTCGTCAAAATTTCAATTCTCTTTATAAATAATGAAATTCTTCTCTGATATTCAATTATTTTACAAAATTTTAATCAAATTCTTGACAAGATTTCAATTATTTTCAAAAGTTTTCTAAAATTCCATAATTTTCAATATCTACTATTTCAATAAAATTTTCCAAAAGAATTCCATTATTAAAAAGAATTTGAATACAATTCTACGGAATCATTCAAACATTTTCATAAATAATAAAATTTTTTACAGGAATTCAATTATTTACAAATTTTTTAATAAATTTCTTCGCAATGATTCAATTATTTTCATAAATAATAACATTTCTACAGTGATTCACTTATTTTTTATAAATAATAAAATTATTTTGGGGAATTCAATTATTTTCATAAATAATAAAACTCATTTCAGAATTTCAATTATTTTTAATGCAATTTTTAATCAAATTCCTCGAAAAATGTAATTATTCTTAAAAATATTAAAATTCTTATTAAATGTCCAAAGAATTTAATGATTTAAAAAATTTGTTGATAACATTTTTTATGAGAATTTAATTTCAAGAAACATGAAAATATTAAAATATTTATTTTTGTATTTAAATAATTGAATTCTCGTATAGAATTTACTAATAAAAATCGTTTTATAAATAAATTTCAGTTAAAATTTTAGATTATACTTGAGTATTAAAACCATTGTAAGGTGAATTTTTGGAAATAATTAAGTTTTCAAAAAGTTTCAAACTAAAATCGTTGAAATTCTTGATTTTTCATATTTTTGATAAAAAATTCTGTAGAATTAATTCTTTTTAAAAGTTAACAAGGATTTTTATTGAAATTATTTCAAGATTTTGTTTTTCAACATATATTTAATTGCAGAATTTGCGAATAATTGAAATTTCGTAAAATTGAATTGTAGACGAATAAATTTGAAAACTATAAAACTCATCGCAGCGTTTTAATTTTTTTTCATACACTTATAATTGAATTCTTTGAAAAAAATAATTATGTTAATGCAAGTTTTAATAAAATTCAACAAATAAGAATTGAATTATTAAATTTGTTACTAAAATTCTTTATGAGAATTGAACATTGAGAAACATTCAATTATTCAATAAATTATTTACTTTTGCATTTAAATAATTAAATTCTTGTAGAATTTTCCAATAAAAATTGATTTTTATTTCATAAAAATGAATTTCGGTTAAAGTTTTAGATTATAATTGAATATTAAAAGAAATATAGAGTGAAATTTTTGGAAATAATTGAATTTTCAAAATTAATATTTTTGAAAAAGTTTAATTAAATTTTTTGAATATTATTTGATGTTTTTATTTTCTAATATGCATTTAATTTGAAGAATTTAGGAATAATTGAAATTTCGTGAAATTGATTAATTAATTATTATTAAAAATAATAGATATAAAGTAAAATTGTTGTAAAAAATTTTTGAAAATAATAATTGAATTGAAATAGTGAAAATAATTTTGAAGAAGTATTATTCTTATAATATAAAATAATGATTTTACTACTTGGTCATCTTTAATTTATTATAAAATATGAAGAAATCGATCATATTTTTATTCGATCATTTTTACCGATATCTTCATGTTTTATAGTTATAAAAAATTTAATAAACCAAAATTTCATTTATTGTAAAAAATAACACCAAAATTGATTATTTTAATCTTTTTTGGTGTGAATTTAATCTGCAACACTTTTTAATACCTCACGATTTACTGTGCATGTCTTAAGAGTGTGATTGACACCCTATAAATTGATTAATAAAATAAGATTTTAGGCCATTTTTTCCACAAGGTTTCTTTATAACAACGTTTCTTGTTGTTGATCAAACGTTGGTGTAAATAAACAAACCTTCTGCAAGAAAATGGCCTAAAATCTTATTTTATTAATAAGATATATTCCACGTTAATAATATCAGAATTAATTAAGTCCCACTAAGTACCAGAACGACAATATGAATATAAAATTTATTCCAAAATTTGTAAAAAAAAAACCACTGACCTGTTTTCGAATTGGCGTAGGACATTCGTCTTTATTCCTCTCGAAGCGCTCGAATTTAAAACTATTGCTGCGATAAAGTTCGTTGTCACTTTGCTGCCTTCGACACAGTCTTCTTGTTAAAGCTCGAGGCTTGCACGGTGCACATTCTGACGCCAGTTCCCAATGTAAATGCAACATTGCAAGTTCGGCGGTGCATCTGGCCATTGCACAACCAGCACGTCTCACACGACATTTCACACGTTTTATTCTACCCTCAACTGGCTTATGAGGACACGGTTGTGAGGGACAATCGCAAGATCGACGAGGACGACGTGTTTTTATTGTATGACAACACGGTCTCGCCTCGCACTCGCAATCTTCATCAATATGTGGACAATTTGTTTTATCCGGACATTCACAAGAATTCAATGGATTTAGAATTCTCACCACTGGATTCAATGGCAGCATGGACGATAGTCCCTGAGGACGACGTCGTGTGCTTGCTGACATATGACGACATGGACGCTCCGTGCAATCGCATCTGAAATTATTTTTTTTTTCGTAGAAAATTTAATTCTCAAGAATTAAAACTAGATCTAAGTAAAAGTACTTTAAAGAAGGAAAATTCATCCAGTAAATTTTTAATTGTATCAAATTAGAAAACCGACTTGTGACGTTACATATTTGAGACTAAGTTTGCAAATAATTATTTAAAGTCCAAATGATTATTTTTTTGCGGGAATATTTATAATTCTTTGAAACGAAGTTTTCACAGTTCTTTAAGAAACTGTTTTAATATTACTTTTTATACATTTAGTACTGGAGTTTACTCGAGGTAAATAACCTTTATTTGATTCGTTAAACTTTTTCTCTACCATAAACTTCGTTAATTAAAAGACGATAAAATCCTCATTTATATACAATTCCAGTGAGATAAGTAACTATGGCACAAGCGTTGTGTAATTCTATTTTTCAATTGTCATTAATTTTTCAAATTGAGTGACAAAATTTTTTTTTTTGAAATCTAAGTATGTTCAAGTGAAGAAAAATTGGTAAAAATGTTTTTAAAAATGTTTTTAAAAAAGTTTAAACAGATAGTAATTTAAACCAATGTACTATTTTTTTTTAAATTTCAACTTTTATAAAGTCCGAAGAACTTTAGTTCAATTTGCTAGTTTTTTTCAGTTACGAAAGTTAATTTTAAAAAAGCACTAAATTTTCATCCTTCTTGAGGTAAATTTGCGTCATTTATTAATATTTTCTAAAAAGTTACATGCAATGAATAACATTCACTTCATAATATGAAAATTATGAACATCTAATGGAACAGCTTCATTCATCTAAGAAATTTTTATTACAAAGCAGTCAAAAAAAAAAAATTACAAATGTATTCAAAACGTAGATTTAGTATCAACGAAATTACCACTCGAAGAGATTCGAGTTCGCTGATTTCGAATCTGATGTCAGTTATTAAAAATCCAAAATGGCGGATCCAAGATGGCGAACCAAAAGTTAAAAAACGAAGTAATCTCATCGAAAACACAAATCTAATGTCAGTTTTTAAAACTTCAAAATCGAGGATCCAAAATGGCAGGCCTGAGTGATAAAAAATATTTAATTTCACTAAAATTATTACTCGCGATCCCATACAGCACCGAAACTTTTCTAAAAATATATTAAATATTTTAAGTAAATATTTAATAAATTTTTAGGAGAAAAAGATTTATTAAATATTTCAAGTGAATATTTAATAAATTTATAGGTTAAAAAATTTTTTTTAAATATTTCAAGTGAATATTTAATAAATTTATAGGTTAACAAAATTTATTAAATATTTCAAGTAAATATTTAATAAATTTACAGGTTACAAAAAAATTTATGAAATATTTCAAGTAAATATTTAATAAATTTTTAGGAAAAAAATATATTAAATATTTTAAGTAAATATTTAATAAATTTATAGGATAAAAAAATTTATTAAATATTTCAAGTAAATATTTAATAACTTTTTAGGAAAAAAAGATTTATTAAATATTTCAAGTAAATAATTAATAAATTTTTAAGTGAAAAAAAATTTATTAAATATTTCAAGTAAATATTTTTAATAAATTTTTAGAAAAAAAAGATTTATTAAATATTTCAAGTAAATAATTAATAAATTAGGAAAAAAAGATTTATTAAATATTTCAAGTAAATAATTAATAAATTAGGAAAAAAAGATTTATTAAATATTTCAAGTAAATAATTAATAAATTTTTAGGAAAGTTTTGGTGCTGTGGGGGGGGGGTGGCTGATTACGATTCTCATGTCAGTTTTTTAAAATCCAAAATGGAGGATCAAAGATGGCGGACCAAATGTGTGAAAATAGATTTGATCTCATGAAAATTATTACTCGGGGTGATTGATTACGATTCTCATGTCAGTTATTAACAAAACAAAATGGCGGATCCAAGATGGCTGACCAAATGTGGAAAAATAGATGTAATTTGACCAAAATCTTCACTCGGAGGTTTTTCTGGTCGCTGATTACGAATCTAATGTCATTTTTTGAGAATTAAAAATGGCAGATCGAAGATTTAGGACCAAAAGTGATTGAACAGACTTAACTTCATCAAAATCATTACTTAGGGGTTTTATAAACAGAATACTGTTCATTGCAAGTAATTTTTGGAAAGTATCAACACTTTTTTAAGTTCCAAATTCTCGACCTCTAAATATAAGAAGGATTTAAAATTTCAATCTCTTAAAAACATTTTGCATTTTATAGAAAGATTATCAAAACATTTCTCAAAAAATTGGGGTTGAAAACATTCTACATAATTATTAACTTACAGGGCAATGATTTTGAGCTTAAAAAAATTATAACCGGTTCTTTGATAGGGACCCTCAATTGGTTCGAAAGTTTATTGTTTTTTATTAACTTTTAACTAAAAGAAAGAAAACTAAGGATGGTTTTCAAAATCGGACTAGGGTAAAAGTGGGTACTACCGTGGTTTGAAATCTAATGTAGACTTTGTCATTAGATTGTGAAGAAACCTCACAAGATATTTGTATATTTTTTTTTTTTAATTGATCTTTGACTTCATTTGATGTAATATAAACATTGAGAATGTCGTAGAGCGTATATTTTATTAAATAATAAATATTTTTGAAAGTAATGCAAGTGCAGGTACTACCGTGGTGCTCAAAGCTTCATGATCGGAATACCGTGTGCCTTATACCCCGAAAATTTCAACTTGTAGAATTCACAAACGGTTGCATGAAATTTAGCAAATTTGAAACAACGCTTTATTAATTTAACAATAAATATTCTATTTTAGCCGATACTAATAATAATCACAGAATGCATTATAAATCTATTAATGACTTTATTTAGTGATTTATTTAGTACCTAATAACTTTTAATTTAATATTTTTTATGAAAATAGTAATTATTATTAAAATAACAATAGTATTTGGTCTAAATCATTTTGAAATTAGTTTTTAATTCCTGCGGTTCTCCTTTAACTTGAAAAGCACGATTTGTCACTTTACATTGTATTTGTAATGATAATAACGAGCCACGGTATTTGGCACACAAGTTCAAAACGTTGTCCAATTACCGTGTTGATAAAATAAAAATACGTTGAATCATAATTTACCACGAAGTTCTGACTTTAAAAATACATTAATTAATCGAATATACAAAAATTAACAAGTTTAAAAGTATTAATAATAGATAAAGCGATTTACATAAAACTGTATTTTTGCATTACAATGAGCAATTTATCAAACTATCCGCAACTACGAAATTAAAAATTTTTTAAAACGAGAAATGTAAGTGAAATAACAATAATTTTTTATTTATTAAACACGTACATTATGAAAGTAACTATCTGAATTTTTTGGATTAACAAATTGGAACATAAATGATAAAATTTGACAAAAATATCGAAACCACGGTAACTCACGGACCCACGGTAATATACATTCACCCTAGACAAAGTTTATTAGAATCTTGAATTAAAAGAAGAAATGTTTATAAATCGGTTAAAAATTACGACCTGTGGAACTTTTTCAACACTTTTTCCTCATTGGAGGTTCTAATCGTTTACGGAAATTAAAAAAGATCTAGGAATGTCCTAAGTCCATTCTTAGTTCTTAAAAGACACTCTTGAGATTCATTGGACATCTTTGGAAGTTTTAAATGAAATTTTGAAATCTGTTTGTCTATAGCAATTAAGAGACAGAAACACAATGAAGGATCTAAATAAAAAATACAGTATATTTTTAAATCTTGTTGTGAAAACAAGATGCATTTCTTGTCACCCATTACTATTTGTTTACTCTTTTTCGTAAAACAGCATTCTTGATTTTGATATTGACGCAATTTATATATTTACATATCTGATGATGCAAATGTTTTTCTATTGGAAACAAAAACCATTGTCATTCTTCATGACAAAAAAAAATATTTTCTCTAGAAATCTGTCTCTTTATCGCATTTCATCATAAACATGGTAGGGAAGCCTTTAATTCGCTAATAATGATTCAAGGGGAATTGGGGTCGTAGCAAAACGAAGGAGTAAAATAAAGGGCGAGAGAATAAAGTGGGTTTGAGGAAAGGGTTTGTTTACCTTCTGACCCGGCGCGAAACAGTAACCCGGGAAGCGTGGGGACAGGGTTGGGAATCCGGTGGACAGTCGCAGCTAGAGGGAGGTCGCTGAGTTCTTCGAACCCTTATCAAAACTGGGTGCACGGGACATGGCTGCACTTGACATCCACAAACAATAGTCTGTGGTCCCCTTGATTTGCGTGAAGCAGCAGCAGCAGCAGAAGCACTACCACCACCACCGCCACGTTTGGCTCTTTGGTCCACGTGCAACTGACACGGCTGCGTGGGACATCCACAACGTCCCACAGCGCCGCTACCGCCAGCACGACGTCCAGCACCCTGTACTCTTCTCCACACGCGCTCCATTCAACGACCTGCGTGCAACTGAAAACTGCACACCCCACACCACCCGCTCGACTTGATTCACCATTCGGATTTTCTCGGTTGTCCTCGACTTATTTCGGCTATTTGGGAAGCTAAATTCCTTCGCGAACAGGATCGAATTTTGATAGCAGATGCGCAATCATCATTTGCCCATCTAGAATAGTACAGGCGAAAAAAGGACCAACTATTCTGGATACAAAACGGTTTTTGTCACTGTATTTTTTTTTTTTTTTTTTTTTTTTGAGTACATCCCCATTATGAATGCATTTCTTTTGTTATTGAGTTGGGGTTGCTTTTGAGTCACTTAGCAACCATTCATCCATTTTCGCACATAAAAGTATCTCTTTAGAGTTTCTATTGGTAAATAACTGGAATACTTTTGTAAATGGGTGAATTTTCTGAAAGTGACACTTTTAAATTTCAGATTTTCAATTAATTTTTTTCTTCAATTATATGGTTTTTTCTATTAAAACTACTTAATTTCATACTCAAGAGTAAGATTTTTAGGTTGCGCAAAATTAATTCTTAAAAATATTAAATTTTTTTTCATTTGAAAAATATTATTGTTGCTCCATTAAATTAATTTTATTGAATTGGCGAGCTTTTTTATTAAAAATTCACGCTAATATCGCGTTCACGAAATCGAAAATAAAATTACACTGCTTAAAAATTAATAATTTGTATATTTTAATACCAAATATATTCAATTAGATGACAATATAAATGTATCTAAAGTATTTGATTTAATGGTAATTTAGGTTAATTTTTTCAATGCAATGCAGGTAAATACTAAAAACAAAAGAAAAACTAGCATATTTCAAGGAAAAGGCTTCGGAGATGAAAAGCTTCGGAGATGAAAAATAAATTTTCTTTCATATTTGTATATACATTAGGGCGCAATTAAAATATGTTTTTTAGTAAAGCACACAAATCTCACACCCTCATTTTATATTACCATCGAAATATTCTGTTAAATTTACTTCTACATTCAGTTATTTATTAAAAAGAAAGGCTTCGGAGATGAAATTAATTTTTACTCGGAGAAAAATGTAAATTTCGATTATTTATAACAGCAATAATTTTTCTCCTTTTTATGGATAAAATATAGAAAAATCAGTCAGATTCTCAGCTTTATTTTAATGTGCATTAAAATTTTGTTTAAGATATTTTTAAAGTATAAAATGTCAGTAATCATTGTAAAGTAATTTTAACCTAAAACTGAAGACAAAGTTTAAACATTTTAATCAAAAATACTAATTTTCTACAAATTTTTAAAATGCACATAATAATAGAAAAAACATTGTACTTTCTGACAATATTTTTAAAAAATTTCTGAGAATTTGGAAAAAACCATGAAAATTTAGTTTTATTGTAGAAGTCCTATTGGAGACATGTTGAAAAGGCTTCGGACATGAAAGTAATTTAGTTATTACGTAAATTAAGTTGAATAAAATTATTTAATTTTCCTTAAAAAAAATGATAAATAGGTGATAAATTTTCACTATGGAAATTGATAATAATTATTAAAGAGTAGATTTTGTAAAATTAATCGAGACATAAAAAATGTCACTTTCAGAAAATTCACCCAAATCCAATCCTTTCCAGGGTTCGTCACTAAAATCCGCACTTAGTTTTCATGAAATCATTCCAGTATTAAAATACTGGAATAGTTTTTATGAAATCATTTCAGTGTAAAAATACTGGAATGATTTCATAAAAACTAAGTGGATTTTTTGCTCCAGGAGAAACTTTTGTAAAACAATATTCGATTTTTGTGAAACTCGAAAGAATTACAAACATTAAAGGAGGATCTTTGACACTTTTCCGCAGCTGACAAGGAATCTTTAATAAAGGACTCCGCAAAAAATAAATTTCTTTTGAATTCCAGTCGATTTCCCTGTAACTTTATCGGGTTTTGTTCTCTTCCCAGGCTTCGCACTTATCTACTAAAACCTATATACTATTTACTACTTTTTTTTAAGGTACGCTACTATTTGGGTACTATTTTAAAATTTCATCCACTAAAAGCTACAATTTCTGTTTTTTCACTATTTTTACTACTTCAAATTCGATAATACTAGAAAACAAACAACTATTCTAAAAAACTATAATTATAATAAATAATAAAAATTTCACAAGGATTTAATAAATTTAGAATAGTATTTTCGAAAAAATCAATTATTTAAAATAAAATTTCCATAATATTAAATTAATTCTTTAAAACAATGTTTATAAAATAAAATTTATTCTTATAAAAAATTTAATTATTTTCAAAAATAACAAAATGTTTTACTGAAATTCAATTCTTTTTAAATACTTTAATAAAATTTTTCATAATAGTTCAATTATTGTCATAAATGAGAAAATTCTTCTTAGGAGTTCAATTATTTAAAACAATATCAATAAAATTCGTTGTAAAATTTTAATTGTATTGAAAATAAAATTTTTCACCAGATACAATGTAATTATTAATTTTTTTATTATGTCCAGTGTATAAATGTAAATAAAACAATTGAAAAATAATAAGGAACAAATATAATTGGAATAAAATAATATAAAAAAGTGAAAATACGAAAAAGTTAGAGTTGTATGTTGTAACCGATAATTTGCAAATATCCAGTCATATCATTTCTAATTTAAGAAAATTTCACAAAGCAATTCGATAATTCGATTATTTAAAAAAATTTTTTTATAAAATTTCTCTTAAGAATTTAATTATTTTCAAAAGTAATATAAATTCTCAGCAAAAATCCATATATATTTTCAAAAAAATTTACAAAAATTGGGTCAAAATTTGAATTATCTTTATAAATAATAAAAAAAATTTATCCGAAATTTAATCATACTTTCGAAAATTTTTTTCAATTTAATTATTTTTAATATGTACTATTTTAATATGATTGTCTAAAAGAATTCTATTTTTTTTAAATTCAATAAAATTCTATACGCAAACATTTAATTATTTTTATAAAATAAAATTTGCAAAGGATTCAATTATTTTCAAAAAATATTCGAAATTCAATTATTTTCAATATCTACTGTTTTCATCAAATTTTGCCTTTAAAATTCGATTACTTAATAAAAAATTGACAAAATTCATTTGATCAATTATTTATTATTATCTATTATTTTTATAAATAATATAAATTTCACAACGATTTAATAAATTCAGAATAGTATTTTCGAAAAAATCAATTATTTAAAATAAAATTTTCATAATAATAAATTAATAATTTCATAATAAAAATTGTTTAAAACAATATTTATAAAATAAATATTTTTTCTTGTAAAAATTCAACTATTTTCAAAAATAACAAAAATTTTTACAGAAATTCAATTCTTTTTAAATATTTTAATAAAATTTTTCACAATAGTTCAATTATTTTCATAAATAATAAAATTCTTCTTAGGAGTTCAATTATTAAAACAAAATATCAATAAAATTCGTGGTAAAATTTCAATTGTATTAAAAAATTATTCTTAGTTCAATAATTTTCAATATTCTATTTTAATAAAATTTCCAAAAGAATGCAATTATAAAAGAAAAATTTTTGCTAATATTTTACACGAGCATTAAATTATTTTCCCGAAAAAAATAAAAATTTCACAGGAATTAAATTATTTAAAATAGAATTTGCATAGATTTTTTTTTTAAAAATCAAATTTTTTAAACTTTGTCATTGAATCCTCATCAGTAATTCTATTATTTAAAAAAAAAGCTTTTTTTAAAAAAAAATTCTTTTCAAGGATTTAATTATTTTTGTAAATAAAATCATTGTCAGAATTCTTCGGTAAAAATTCAATTATTTTCAAAAAATCCAAAAAAGAATTGTAAACATTTTTATCTTTATGAATGTAAAATTCTTCGACAAAATTTAATTGCATTGAGAATTACACTATTTTCAAATATTTTAAGAAAATTGTTCAAAAGAAATCACTTATTTTAAACACAATTTCAATTAAATTTTTATGTAATTATTCAATTATTCTTTTAGATTTTAATAAAATTCTTCCCAGGAATTAAAATTATTTATATAAATAATTCTTTGAAACAATTCAATTATTAAACAAAAATAACAAAATTATTTCCGAAAATTCAATTATTTTGAGTTAGCTTAGTAAAATGTTTTGCAAAATTCAAATATTTTCATAAATAACAATATTCATCACAAGAATACAATTATTTTAAAAAGTATTAAAATTCTGCTTCCTACATCAATTATTTTGAAAAATTCTGATAAAATCTTCCGCAAGAATTCAATTTTTTTTTGTAAATAATAAAAAGCTTTTCAGGAATTGAATTTTTTTTATTAAATTTAAAAAAAAAACCACACAAAAAATTCAATTATAGTGAAATATTTTAATAGAATTCTTTGTAAAATTTAAATATTTTTAAAAACTTTTCTAAATTCAATGATTTTTAATATTTAAAAAAAAATTGCAGACATAATTCAATTATTTAAAAATTTTGTTGTAAAAATCATCGTAAGAATTTAATTTTTTTTCTCGAAAAATAACAATTTCTCATGGAATTTAATTATTTAAATTAATTAATTCTTGGCATGAATGAAATGATTTTTATAAATATTGAAATTCTTTCATCAATAATAAAATTCGTTGCAGGAATTCAATTTATTCGCATTAAGATTAGAAATAAGTAAATATTTTAATTTTTAATTTTTACTTTTTTATTATAAAAATTAGGAAAATGTAAAGAAAATCAACTATAGAATGGAATTTTTGTCAGCTTTATAAAGTTTCTAAAATGAGATTTTTTGGTCAAGTTAAATTTTTCTATAGCTACTTTTTTACTACTTTTTTTAGACTGAAAGCTACTTTTTGCTACTTTTTTAAAATAATTTAAATAATATTTTTAAAAATATAAAATAATAAAATTAATTATCGAGTGATATACAAACAAAACGAAAGTTTAACCCAAAGTATTAAAAACTCTTCATATAGAATTCGATTATTAATTATTAAGACCAAAAATGGTTAGTGGATGTCACAATTAGCAGAGTGCTTCAAAACCTTTACATATAAACAGAAGACATACATGAATTATATCTAGAGAAACGGAATTTGCAAATTATCTATTGTCTCCTGGAAATTGTACCATAAATAATGGTGACAATAACATACTGGTTCCACAAACAGTGTATACAAAACGGAAGATATTGTTAACAATGTATTTAGTGAATTAACTAATAGTCGAAAATGTTGTCTACAGACAATTATTGCAAATACAGTTTCTTCTGGTAGAGTTTACGTATTTTAATTTTAAATCAATTTAAATTTTAAAAACGATATAAAAATTACATTCAAATTAATAAATAACTATTTTCTTACAAGTTAATTTTCTAATCGACTATTTCAATCCAAGTCAGGTTCGTTACTATCAAAATCTGAATTACTAATTACTAATTACTAATTACTAACTTAAAATAGTAAAAACTACGTTCTACTAATTGAATTAGTAATTTTCTACTACCAATTAATAAAAAACTACTGAAAATTAGTAAAAAAATGTTACTAATTCAAATTGGTTTATCGAATCCGCACTAATTCAGATTTAGAAAGTATTGAAACGGATTTAAAAAAAATTAAAGAACACGACAACAAAAGGCATCTATTATGGAAATTTTAAACATTATTTTTAAAAAATATAATAATAAATTTATATAAAAATAATAAATTTGCTATTAAAATTTATGCTACAATTATTACATTACTATTATTACATCCAAGTCAGGTTCGTTATTGAAACGGATTTAAAACAAAAAAAAATTAAAGAACAAGACTACAAAAGGCATCTATTATGGAAATTTTAAACTTTTTTTAAAAAAATAATATAATAATAAATTTATATAAAAACAATAAATTTGCTATTAAAATAAACGCTACAATTATTACATAAATTATTCTATATGAATTATTCTTTATGAATTATTCTTTATGAATTTATGAAATAAAAGAATAATACAGAAAATAATTAAAAAGCAATTATATCACTGCGTGTAGAATCTAATATTTCTAAAATGGTAAAAAGATTTTTAATATTTCATTTTCTGAAACCTTTTCGATAACAAAGAACTGACTTGAACCTATTTATAATTCTATTTTTTTTTTTGTTACTGTAAATAATATTTCCTTTTAATAACTAGAAATTTCTCAAGGTTCGTCATTTTTGGATTAATAAGAATTTAAAAAGGACAAAGAATAAAAAAAAAGTCAGAGGCAAGATGATAATCATAAAATGCCAAACAGAAGTTAATTTATAAAATCTTTATATTATAAAATATAAACAGTCAAGGACTACATTGTGTACTTCACTTTAGACGCAATATTTCTACTTTCATATAATATTCTATTATATTTCATATAATATTATAAGTAAAAATTTTTTTTAAAGAAAATTTTCTTCTTTAAAAATATTTACCTGCATAATTGAAAATAGAACTTTTTTCCAGCAATATTTGTCAAAAAAATATAATTCATAAAAAAAATTTATTTAAATTTCTTTTATTTCGATAATTAGTTGTTTTCCATTTTCTTTACACTTTTATTTATTTTTATTATTTATTATTTATTTCTATACTACGCTTTTATTTAAAAAACTTTCAATTAAAATTAAACCACAAAAACGATAGTGGAAAAAATAAATCTTTTTACAATTTAAATAAACATGAATTGATAATATCTGACATGATTACAATGCATATATATAGTGATTAATTGAAAATTAATTCTTCAAAAAATGATGTAATTCTTTATTTATTACGTAAAAAAAAGAGGAATAGATATTAACACTTTAGCAATGTATATTGACATTAATAAATTGCACTAATTGTAAAAATAGACGTTTCATTTTGTTTAAATTGCTTCAATTATTTTTAACAGTCGAATCATGTCTTGGAAATCTCTCTTATATACTTTTTGTCTTTGTCAGTGTCTAGTAAATAATCATAGTGCAAAATCAAAGTCTTTGAAAATGATGAAAAGGAAAATTGTTCATTCCAACTACTCCTACCCATATGAAAAAATTATATATATTTTATATATAATTTAAATGAAATTTTTTAAATAATTTTTTATTAAATTTATATAAAATTTAGTTTCATATTTTATGTGTCTTATATTATTTTTTGAGTATATATATTTTTTATAAAACTTAATTTCTATACAATACAAAAAATTTAATAGAATATTACATAATTTATTATAATGTTATATTAAAATTCGATATAATTTTTAAAAAAAATATAAAGATTTTTAGGCATTCTATGATTTATTAGATACACTTTTAATTAAAACTTTTTAATTATACTAAAATGATTAAAAATAACAATTTATTTATTTTAATAGACATTCAATGTAATTTTACAAAATTTTATTATATATATATACATATATAACTAAATTTAAAATATAATTAATGATTATTATAATTTATGGAAGTTACACTGGGCAAACGATTTATTTGATTCAAACAAATTTTTTTAAAATCAAACATAAAATATCTTTGCTGCATAGCCAAACATGCTTAAAGTTTATTTAAAACATTTTTTTTATTTATTTAAAGAAATAATATATTTAATTGAATTATAGGTTATGGTTGATTTTAAATTATTTATAATCAACTTTTAAGTTTGAATCAAGCGAAACATTTTTAAACACAATTTTTGTATAAACCAAAACAAAAAATATAACACAAATTATTTCACATAATCACACATAAAGATATTTATCGTCTTTCTGTTCCTTTTTGAATCAGACCTATATAATTACCCATCCTTAATATCTTGTTTTCAATATCATTACAATCTATTACTTTAAAACAATACGTTTCTCTGATTGGAAAAATGTAACTAGAAAAATCAAGTTTCAAACTATTGACACATATTTTTTCTTCCCTTGATTCATTTTTAACAAATTTCCTTAAAAACGGCGAGTATTGAATTTTCTGTTTGAATAAAAAACTTTACAATACCGAAGATTTGAGATTTGGGTAATAATATTAAAATTATTGCGCCGAACTTGTCGTTCATAAATTTTCTGACGTATAAATATCGTTACCAATTTTAATTTTTGCATAAACCGAAATATTATTAAAATCTATGTTTTCCATGTTACTATTAGAATAATTTAGATTCCTTAAGGTGGTAAAATCATCTTCGCTTAGAAGATGATTACACGGTAATCCAAGAGTTGTTGAAACTAAGATATCATCATTTGTTTTGAAATTGCATTGAGTTAAGTATTTCAAAAGCATTAACATATTTTATAGAATTTGCAATTTCCATATCAATTTTATTAGTTCCGTGAATCAAACTTTTTATATATCTATTGCCATCTTCAAAAGGAAAAGCAGACCATTCACTTATAGGTCCCCAACATCGTACAAAGTATGCTAAATGACGTAATTGGTGGATATTAAATGAACATTTGCACGTCCCATACAATTGTTCAACTTTAGAAGAAAATAAATAAAAGTAACTTTTCGGCTAAATCCACTTCATCTTTTTGTATTTTGTGTTTTAACAAAATTCTTACAGCAAATACTAATGTCCAGACAATGTTCATAATACTTTTTTTGCAGCTTTCCTTTTAATACAATGGGAGAATAAAATAACAGAAAGTCCATTTTTTCGGTAGCTTTCCAAAATTTTCTACATTTTTAAATCCCTAGGTGTTCGTTTTATACAATCAGGCGGATTTATTTTTCAATAAAAACTCACTAATTTCTTCTTGATCACTTTTTTTAATATAAAAAAACGTTCTTTACTATTAGAGGGAATCGAAAAATAAATGTAGTAACATGTCTACAACACCAAGTGGTAAACAGTGCATAGGGTCTGGTACGAGTCCTAACACTATGTCAAAATGAGACAAAGTTGTCAGAATTGAAAATCCTTTGACACCTTTTACATGTTTTACGTTTCTAATTTTAGCACTAGATGCTTGAAATAGCACAGTTTGTTTTTATTCCTCATAGGTAACGTAACTCCAAGTGGAGGAAAGACATAATTGTGACCTCTTCCAGTTGCAGCGGATTGCCCAGGATGTTCACAATAAAAACAGCTGCATTCTCCATTGTATAGCATGTAATTTGCTATGCCGGCTCTAGCAGGGGCATCCACTGTTGCTATAGGAGCAATTACTTTGCTATTTATTATCTTTCCACTTGGAGCGTGATACCAATCTATCCCTGTTTTAGCTAATTCGTTAAGGGTGTTTACAAATGGCTTTAAAAATGCGTTCATATTAGATGGTTTTCCTTCAACGCTGTAATACATTGAACAAACAAATTGAAAATTGCGCCTGTGTTTATGGGAAATATTTAAGATTTGAATTTTGAATAGGCCATATTTGACTTTTAGAACTATCTGATATTGGCACACCATCTGTATTCCACAGTAAGCATAAGCATATTCATATTTTATTAGGTATAGCACTATATTTCAATTTTTTGAATTGTGTGCCAGAAACTAATATCACATATTACCTTCATCACATTCGTTTAATTTTTGATTATACTCTCCATTAATGAGTACAGATGGCGTTTTTTTCAAATGCATCTACCAGCATTGATTTTTATATTATATTCAATATGTATAAGCCATTAACATTAGTACTTTTACAATTTTCGCAACGAGTAATACATCTGGTATTTGACCACTCACCTAAATATAACCAACAAAATTCGCAATACCTATGTTTAATTACAGGAATATTGTGAGAAGGAATAACTTCACTTAAAAATTTATCTAATATGTACTTATTTTTCGGATAATTGTTGGGTTGTGGTAAAAATATATTTTACAAATTTAAGTAAATCTTCTAGTCCCTTTTTTGTAAACTTGTTTTCTACGTAAAGTTTAAGCGTATCACAAACAGCGGTACCAACAGAAAATTCAGAGCCTTCATTTAAAATTCTTGTTAAAAGAGAATAGTTTATTTTCACTTTTATCCATTTCATGACAAACTGTATTTGGCATCAAGTCTATATCATATTCCAAATGATCTTCCTCATCTGTTGAAAATGTTGAGAATGCGTCGTTGCGAAGAATATGAGAAGAAGATTCTTCTGATGATGAACTCTCATTATTGACAGATGTGTTTTGCAACCATCTATTATTATTAATTTATTATTAATAATTATATAGCTATAATATAAATTTTCATAGGTTGAGCTTTTACTCCTCCCTCTCTTTTAAAATACTATTTACTTTTAAAAATGTACACTTCATTTAAAATTTATGTTATATTAGGACAATTAGAAAGACTGAAAAGAAAATCTTAATTTAAGATAATTTTTAAATTCAGCAATGCTTACTTAAAATAGTCTAAAATCCGTAAGTAAATTTATCATTATTCGCCTTAAAAATATTGCATATCAATTTAATAATTCCTTTCTACTTTAAAATAAGCTTTTATTTCTGCCTTAAAATAAGACTTTCTTTTCACTATATAAATTTACAGTAATAAGCAGTCGAGAATAAAAAAAAAAATTTTATATTCACCATTGCAAATTACTAGCAATCAGCCAATCATAATTGTCTTAATTACATTAAAATAAAATAAAAGAGAGATTTTTTATTAATAAGACAATTATGGTAATTTACTAGCAACAATAAAATAAAACAGAAGAATAAATAAAAGATGTTTTTATATTAATTACTCCAAAAAAATATTTGTTATTAAAAAATGTAAGTATTTTTAAACTGTAATTCTGATATTATTGAATAATTTAAAGATAATTTTCACATGTGTAGATTTAAAATTATTAATAGAAAGAAAATGCATTACATTACTATTTTCTGCAACGTCATCATCATCATTAGTAAAAATAATATTTTCCTGAGAGATGATATGGTTTAACGGAGTCAGTGTTTCACTAGAAATGTTTTCTTGATCAGCAATTGATGTTTTAGTATCTAATTTTTTTCTCTTCAATCGCGTTTGTGTAGAATAAGGTACTATTCTCTCCTTAAAAACAACGTTTTCAAGTTAATTTTTTTAACATTAGAATATTATTTTGAAAATTAAAACTTAAAAATAAATTTATTAGCGAACGTTTTGATTGACTAATTTTTTATTTTCAATATTGATTTTTATATGTTTCATTAACGTATGAACCTGATTATCATTGTCAATTAATTACTATCAAAAAAGTATTTACTTCATCTTCAGAATTAATGTCCTCCAAATAACGTTTGTATCTCCCTTTTGGCCTTCGTTGGAAACTATTATTGTC
The DNA here is from genome assembly GCA_032873175.1 of Leptopilina drosophilae. Classification (NCBI taxonomy): domain Eukaryota; kingdom Metazoa; phylum Arthropoda; class Insecta; order Hymenoptera; family Figitidae; genus Leptopilina; species Leptopilina drosophilae. Next base: position 6,783,523 of record CM065483.1, read on the forward strand.
ATTATCACTATTATTACTCATTGTTATTGGATGCAAATTAAAATGGATGACCATTTGATTAATCTGAATCTAGGAGAAAATAGACAATCGTTAAGATGCAATCTTCACAATATGCAAAATTTGTTATTTTTTATTTGCATGACGGTAGATAGCAACTGTTAATTGAAATTTCCAAAAAGGAATTTTCTATTTCGACAGGGAGTTAATTTTTAAAAATGGGCAGTGAAAATCAACAATATCTGTTACATTGCAATGCAGACAATTCGTACTGCGTTGTATATGAGGAGGATCTTATATTTGATAAAAAAAATCAAATTAGAGTGTGGATCAACTGTTCTGGTTCATGTACCAAAGCCAAGGAACAGAAAAACCTTATAGAGGAACGATTTTAGAAATTTCGGGTAAAATATTTGTACACAAATACAATATTTCCATTAAAAAAAATTTTTTTTTTTATATCTATTTTTTATTTGTTTTTTTCAAATTTATTAAAAATAATATTTTTAATTCAAAATAGGTTATTTAAATGAAATTTCAATGAAATAATTATATAATTAGAAATTTTCGCTATCTTTATTTATAGTCAAAATTTTATTCTAAATAAAAGTAAAATTAGTTTAAAATTTTTTTTATTAAAAATTAAAACACAATGTAAAACGATTGCCTTAAGCTGGTAATTATAAAAAAATTATATAGTAAATAACCGTGTAAATTGAAATAGACAAAAATTATATTATAGATGATGGTGACATGCTATTTGAATTATCGAAAAAGTTTTCTGTCTCGCGTCAAAAAGGTGCAAAAATTGGAGAAGACAATTCAACATTAAGTTCCAGAACACAAAATTCTGACAACAAGAACAAGTCAATGAAAAAAAATTTCTGACGATAAGGAAAAGAAAAATACTACAGCTCAAACGGTAAAAAATTCAAGTTACTCATTGTAACTATAATTTTTCTGGTAAAAACACTTAAATATGTTCATTTTTTAAATATTATAGGAAGCAAGAAAAAGAGCATCTAAATTGGAGGAGGAGCACATTGTGAATGAAATAAAATTAATGAATAAGACATCCAAGAAAGAAACAGAACCAGAGCAACTGAAAATAACTAATGAACTAAAGCTGCTAGAAACGTTTAAATTTTTAACAATAGAGGGTCAGAAATGTTTTGGGATGGTTTAGTTAGGGCTACAATTGTAAGTCTATAAAACTACTAAATGAATATAACAATTATCGTTACAATAACAAAACACTAAATTTAAATAACAAATATTTTACAATATCTTGTATTTTCATAAAATTTTACCAAAAATTTCATAATTTAAAAAATTTAATAAAATTGACATAAAATTTATCATATATATTTATTATTATATTTAAAAAAAAATTAATTATTTAAAACAATGTTTATAAAATTCTTATAAAAAAATTCAAATATTTGTAAAAAATAACCAAATTTTTCACAGAAATTTTATTCTCTTAAAACACTTTCATGAAATTTTTCGATATTATTCAATTATTTTTATAAATAATAAATTATTCTCATTAATTTAATAATTTTAATAAGAAGTCTTAGCAACTAACCAATTATTTTCATAAATAAAAAAATTTATCGCAGGATTTAAACTATTTTTTAATCCAATTTTACAGGAATGCTTAGAAAATGTAATTCTTAAAAATTTGATTTCCATTTTTTCGAAAACAAATCAAAAAAAATTTTTTAATTCTTTAGTATTATTTACAATTATTTACAAAAATATTAAAATTTTACAGGAATTCAATCATTTTTAAATATTTTAATAAAATTGTTCGAAAGAAATCGATTATTTTAAATGCAATTTTAATTAAATTTTCTTTTATATAATTCTATTGTTATTATAATTCTTATTGATTATTCCTCCAAAATTCAATTATTTACATAAATAATTCTTCGAAATTAAATTATTTTGTGGCATTTTAATTAAAATTCTTTGCAAAATTCAATTATTTTTATAAATAACAATATTTGTTACAAGAATTCAATTATTTTTTGTAGTAACAAATTTGTTTTTAGAAATTCAATTATTTGAAAAAATTCTAATAAAATCGTTCGCAAGAATTCAATTATTTTCGTAAATAATAAAATATTTTTAAGGAATTCAATTGTTTTCCTAAATAATAAAATACTTTTAAGGAATTCAATTATTTTTATAAAGTTAAGTAAAATACTTTATTTAATTATTGTCAACAATTTAATATAAATTTCTTTGTAAAATTTAATTATTTTTAAAACCATTTCGCAATTCAATGATTGTTAATATCTACAATTTTCATAAAATTTTCCAAACAAAATTTAATTATTGAAAAAAATTTAATAAAAATCTTTGTAAGAATTCAATTCTGTTCATGAATAATATAAATTTGTTATGAATTTAATTATTTCAATTAGAATTTACATAAAATTAGTCAAAGGAAATTAATTCTTTACAATTGTTTATAAAATTCTTCGCAAGAATTAAATTATTTTTATAAATATGATAATACATAATATTTAATAATTTAAAATGAATCATTTATTTAAACAGGAATTGGAACAATTATTGGCATCCAAAGGAACAGAAAAGTTAGAAAAAATCACCTTTTACGAGCCAGATGCTGGATTTTCCAAAAAGAGTTTAAAAAGAAACTTTGTGGTTAATCATACAAACAAAGGTTATTTGAATGAAGTTGATGAATTGCCCAGTAGTCCAAAATGCTTAAAATATTCAAAGATTTATAAAGATAATATTTCCCATAATGATGACGACGATTATATTAATGATGAGGAAAATAACGATGATGACAATAACGGTGGTGACAATAACAATGATGACAATAACGGTGGTGACAATAACAATGATGACGACAGTAATAATGATAATGATGATGATGTTTCCGAAGGTTATATTGATGATAACGAAGAGAATGACACAAAGAAAATTATCGAGAAGTCAAAATCTAATATTTTAAAAAATAATGTTAAATTCAAAATCGAAGAACGAAATGAAGAATGAAGGCGGAAAAAAAAGAAAGCAAGAAAGATAATTCTTCAAAAGCAGTCAAAAAATCGAAAATTAGTTAGATTACTTATACGAAACATGGACTTTAAAATATATTGAAGAAAATGAAAAGACCGTTGAGCTCATCAAAGATAGTAACATTTTTGTTGAAAAAGTCGCATTAGAATGTGCAAAGAAATCTGCAACATCAGTCAAGGTTTTAGCACGAAACTTATTAGAACTGGTATTTAAGAAAGAAGCGTTTGAAAAAATGTACATGGAATGGAGGACCAGTGAATGGCAAGGGGAAAGAAAATAGAGAAAAAAGTCTGCATTGAATTTAGAAGGAAGACAAGCAATCACCGGTATACAAATTAAAGTTTTTGATCAAAATATTTTTTTTTAGTCAATTAGTTACTTCTAATTTGCAAATTTTCTCTGCCGTCTTCTTTTTTGAACAGTAATTTTTTCTTTCTTTATGTCTATTTATTCTTCTTATTTTTGCTTTATCCTTCAGTTTCCTTTCTTCTTCGTTTAGTAAAAATCAGTTTTTTATTGTAAAAAATTAAAACGTTAAAATAAAATTTTTTTATTAAAAATTAAAACATTACCAATTATAGCTTATGTGACTGCGTATGCTGAGAAGTTGGGATGGAATTTCAACCACCAATCCATGATGCAAAGTATTCGAGCAAAGATTGGAGGATTCAAAAAGATCTGATTTTCTTTCATTATTTTTAAAAAACAGTTGATTTGCTAATTTTCAATTTTTACTTATTTTAAATAATTATTTTGTTGTGAACATTTCTTTCTTTGAATAAAAATTATTTAATTACTATGCAAATATATTAATTTTAACCGTGTAATTCTATAATATATTAATGAGAATTTTGGTGGCCTTTTTTAACGCAGTCTTCATCAGTGTACCTTTCTTTATATCGTAAATCAACAAAACTAAATAATTTTTTTATCTTTTATATATTCGAATAGCATTTTAAATTAATATAAACTTTTGTACGTTAAAATTTTCAATCCAGAGAAATATAATTATATTCCGCTTAATCATGTAACTAATAACTTTTTCATTTAATAAGTATTTAATTTTCAATTGAGATAAGGTGTAAATATTACTTCAAATAATCATTCTATATTTTGCTTATTTTTTAAAGTATCTACTCTGTAAAATTGCTGTTATAATATTAATTTTGAAGTTTTACTTGGTAAGTAACTTTTTGAATTATCTAGGAGTAGACTGTCAAATAGAAGTAATTATTTATTTAATGTTTGTGTAAAAAAAATTTTATATAAAATTAGTATAAATTATATATTAATTTATATTTTATATATTTGTATATATTTATAAAACTGAATGTAATTTTTATAAACATAAAAATTGTTCCATATACACTATAAGTTATATAAAAAACATATACTCAAAAAAAAATATAAAAAATACTAAATGTGAATATAAATTGAATATAAGATTAATAAAAAATAAATTAAAAATAAATTTAAAAATTGTATTTAAATTATATATAAAATTAATTCAATTTTTCCACATGGGTACATATAAACTTCTTCGTTTGCAATAATTTTAAAAAGTAACTTATTTAATTTAAACAATTTAAATTATTTATAAATTTGCTTATTAAATACTATAAATAAGTTATTTATAAATTTACTTATTAAATACTATAAATAAATTATTTATAAATTTATTTAATTTAAACTATTTAAATTATTTATAAATTTACTTATTAAATACTATAAATAAATTATTTGTAAATTTATTAAATTTAAACTATTTAAATTATTTATAAATTTCTTTAATTTAAACTATTTAAATTATTTATAAATTTACTTATTAAATACTATAAATAAATTATTTGTAAATTTATTAAATTTAAACTATTTAAATTATTTAAATTATTTATAAATTTCTTTAATTTAAATTATTTAAATTATTTATAAATTTATTTAATTTAAACTATTTAAATTATTTATAAATTTACATTTATCATTGTGAGAGACTAAAATAAATGTTTTACCGTAAATTATAACATATTTTTCATAACTTATTTAAAAAATTTTTATTAATAAAATTTAAAAAAAAATTATTTTAGTAAAAATTAAAAAATCTATTTTAAGTAAAGAAAATATTTTTTTTTTTGTAAAAAAGGATTTTATTGATTTAATTTAATTATCCTGTGACTTCTCAAACACAGCATCCATTCAATCTTAGTATGAAAATACTGAAAACTTTTATATATTATTAATTGTCGTAGTGGGGGTTTGGCAGTCTCTCGTAAGTTGCAGCTCTTATAAAAGAGCTGAAAATAATGTGGAACGTCACAGTTGTAAACGAAACGTCTTTCTCTATATAGTTAAGCGAGTTTTTCGTTTGTGACACTTCATATATTTTTTTTTCAATTTATTTTCCCCAACTTGTGATAACTTATAATTTTGGATCAAAAGCAATCAAAGGTCAGTTGATGTCAAAGGCAATAAATGTCATTTTTACAATTTTTTTAAATCTCAATTTTATCACAAAAAAAAATTTTTTGTCATTTAAAGTTAAATTTTGTTTCATTCCTTCTCTGTAAATTTTTACTTTTTAACTTTTAATTACTCAATATTAATTTACTTTATTTTACGTATTTTTATTAACTTTATCTTTATTTATTAACATTATTTATTTACATTATTTATTTACATTATTTATTTCAAGATAAATTTTTTATACAGGACTTGCTCCGTATATAATTTATTTTATTACTTTATTTATTAACTATTATCTTATGCATTAACTAAAATTAAAATAAAAATTAAAATAAAAATATTTATTGACTTTATTGAAAAAATAACTTTAACTTTTATTTCAAAATTTATTGACTTGATTTTAGAAATATTTATCAACTTTATTTAAACAACTAAGTTTAAACAAACTAGAAATTTTTTTCCACACATTAGATTTTATAAATCAAGATTTTTGTTATTTTTTTAACAAAAAATTTTTTAATAAAATTTCCTTTTTTTCTACGAATTAAAAACTAAAAGTAACAATTAAATTACAAAATACTTCATTTTTCGAGATAAATTACAAAAACCATTTCTGTATTTTCTATCAGGTAAATTTTTTATTTTTAAAACATTTTTTATTTTTGGATATTTTTTAACTTTATTGGAAAATCGAATTTTTATTTTTTACTCATATTTTTAAGTATTTAGAGATGATGAAGAGTATAAATTTAAAAAAAAATTCTGAGACTTCCAATATAGTGTCGTTAAAATTGGAAAAAAATATCTTTATGACAAAATTCATAAATATTTATTATTTATTAAAATATTTTTCTTCTCATTGGACCTTTGATGTTTTTTATTTATTTATTTTTTTCTGCTTTTGAAAAGCAGAATAAAATTAAACTCAAGAGGTTAATTTGAGACCGATTAATATCGACTTAATTGCAAAATAATTTGTTGAAGCTATTAAGGACTATTAATTTACTTACTGCAGACTGCATGGAAAGTGTTTTTTTTTCAAAGTCTAAATGGAATGCTTCATTGTAAACAATTCATATTGTCACACTGTTTCTCTTTTAACGATTGCCTATATTTTTAATTTTAAATTTATATTTATTCACATAAAAATTATAATAACCGGTTTTTCCTCATTATCCCAAGTCGTAAACGCATTTTAACACGAGTACAAAAATAAAAATTCGTTTTTCCAATATAGAGAAAAAATTCCAAAAATAAAAAATGTTTTAAAAATAAAAAAACTTACCCAATAAGAAATACCAAAAAAGAAATGGTTTTTATTCAAGCAGAACTATTTTGTTGTAAATATTCTACATTGAATGTTGGATAGAAATCAAAACACTATTTTTTCTATTCTTATTTTATTGTTCATCGACTCCACCTTAGTGACTATTTTTATCCTGATGTAATTATATTCCAAGTATTTGTTACATTTATAAATTTATAATGAGAAGCTTTCGCAGAAAAAATCCACTAAATCGATGAATCACTTTCATTTGCAATGATATTGCACACGCACATTATTCAATTTCTTGGGTATGAACTTGATTCGATATTCACTTTCTTACGCACTCACGTCACGTGTGGGAATTCTTTATATTTTCGCGCGGGATTATTATTTACGCAATTTTAATAATGGCTTTGACGAATCGAAGCCGGATGTTGAATAATTTTATTTTCTCTTCTCATTTTATTGGTTTTTCCCGCCAAAAATAAAACTTAACTTAATTTTTTAAAAAAATAAATAACTGATTTTTGAATAATTTACATAATCGTTTTGTCAAATTTAATATATCATTTAAAAATAATAATAATAATAATAATAATAATAATATAATAATAGTAATAATAATAATATTATAATAATGATAATAATAATAATATAATAATAGTAATAATAATAATATAATAATAATGATAACAATAATAATATAATAATAATAATGATAATAATAATAATAGTAGTAGTAGTAGTAGTAATAATATTTTTTATTTTATTTAACTTGTTGTTTACTGTATTTTATTTTACTATTAAACTATTTTTTTCATTTTTCTTCTTTATTAGCTATAAATTTAATTCATTTACTAAATGACATCGAAATAAACTGCAGAAAATATAAGAAACTATTTTTCTAATTCGCAATTCTCTTCTCTTGACGTCCAGAAGATTTATGAGCCGAGAACTTCCGTGTTTCTAGATTGAATAATTTAAAACTCAATTCCCAACTGACAGACATAAATTTCCCAGATTGATCTGCCTCTTAAGAAGCTTGATTTTACATATATGACAATTGAGAAAATTTTGTAAATTAAAAATTAAAATCCTTCCATTCATAGCTACAACTTTTTCGCAGTCTGGCGAAAAAACCGTATTTTACGTCAAAAAGAATAAAAAACAGAAAACGAAAGCAATTTCTATGAATTTTGAATGTAATGCCAAATTTTACAAAATTCAATATGGCGAATCTAATATGGCTGCTGAGTTTAAAATAATTTTACCATTAATTTTAGGAGTCACTGAATTCAAATTTAATCCTAGATTTAAAGAATCCAATATGGCGAATCCAGTATGGCTGCTAAGTTTAGAAAAAATTGACGATTATAATTCTAGGTGTCACTAAATCCAAATTCAATGCTAGATTTAAAAAATCCAATATGGCGGAACCAATATGGCGGCCATAGTTAAAATTCCAGACTTATTTGAAACTTTCGTGAATTAATCAGGGACCGTCACGAAAATCAAATTTTGATTTTCTTACGATATTCCAAAGCAAAACGAAATTATTAATGTATTTTGATTTTGATTCCGTAACGAAACAAAATTTGACATTTGCAACAAAATTTAGATTCAATGAGACTTATACATGCGCAGTAGTATAATTTTATCAAAATTAAAACAAAAAAGAATTTTGATATTGGAACCAAAACAATAAATAGAGTGGAATTTTAATTTTGATGTTGGAACCAAAACAATAAATAGAGTGGAATTTTAATTTTGATGTTGGAACCAAAACAATAAATAGAGTGAAATTTTAATTTTAATACTGGAATCAGAAAATAAACAACATTTATTTTTGATTCGGTTTTCTCAATCAAAACTTGACTAGAGACTAATTTTTAATTCTGATATCTATATGCAAGTCAAAAGAGAAGTATTTTTTTTTAATTTTCTCTTGATTCCGTGACAATTTCTGGAATTAATTCAAACGAATTTCCTCCGCAGATGGACGAGCCTCTAATGGTGGAAACGATTTACATGTACGAGGCGGAAAATGCGCGCAATCATCATACGGATAATTTTGAATTAGTGCATTTCGATCCACCGAGTGCAGTTCTTCGTCGTGGGCAAACATTCAATATTGCTTTGCGATTTAATCGCGACTACATCGATGAGACGGACATTGTGCGACTTTTATTTAGCTTCGGACCAAATCCAAGTGCGATGCGAGGAACAAGAGGCATTGGAACAGTTAATCGCGATCATCATCTCAAGAATATTGAAGCTTGGGGCGTTCGAATGTTGGGCTCCAATGGCACTGATATTTCAGTTGAGGTCCGAAGTCCCGTTGACAGTCCAGTTGGCATTTGGCAGCTCAATGTTGAAACGACACTTGTTGGCAGGGGGAAGCCAGTGAATACCCATTCTCACGATGCCGATATTTATTTGCTGTTTAATCCTTGGATCAAGGGTTCGTCATCGTCCCCTAAAAAATTAATACCCAATCAATATTTTCTGTTTAGTCTAATTCTTCTATTGTACTCTTAAATTCTTGTATTTTTCGATTCTTCAATTCTTGTATTTTTCTATTCTTGAGTTCTTATATGTTTGTATTCTTGTATCAATTGGTATTTTTGATACCATTTCGAATTGAATTTTGAATAGAAACATAACCGGAATCGTAACCGCAATCCGCAATTGCGGTTACGATTCCGGTTACGTTTCTATTTTGCTATGATCTTTAATTAGATTAAATGTATGTTTGTCCTTCATGGTTTAATTCTTAGTCTCAGAACTTTAGCTATAAGTTATAAGTTTAATTAATCTGAAATTGTGAAAATCGAAATTTTTGGAGACCCAAATTCAGTTCAAGAAGTCGATGTAATTTTTGAATTCTAATTGAAGAAAACTTGCCAATTTGCAGAGGACAATGTCTACTTCGAAGATCAACAACTACTACACGAATATGTCTTGAATGATGTGGGGAAAATTTGGGTCGGTCCCTATGGCAGTGCCCGTGGTCGCGAATGGATTTTCGGACAATTCGACGCTGCTGTCCTGCCAGCCTGTCAGCTACTACTCGAAAGATCGGGAATTAAGACCATTTCCCGAGGAGATCCAATAAAAATGACGCGAGCAATCTCTCGAATTGTAATTATTTCCCAAGCTTAAAGAAATTTGAACCAAATAACAATTTAGGAACCAAAGTACCCTTTGGGTACAGAAACGTCTTTGTTCTGGAAACGTTCCTAAAAACGTTCCAAAAGCGTTTTTAGTTGGTACCCTTTGGGTACAGAAACGTCTTAGTCCTGGAAACGTTCCTAAAAACGTTCCAAAAACGTTTTCCAAAAACTGGAACGTTTCCAGCAGCGTTGTTAGGAACGTTTCCAGAACAAAGACGTTTTTGTACCCAAAGGATACCTTTCTGAACACACAATCAAAAAAAAAATCTTTCAGATAAATTCAAACGACGACAAGGGCGTAATCGAAGGCCGATGGGATGGAGAATACGAGGACGGTACAGCGCCCTCAGCCTGGACCGGAAGTGTACCAATTTTAGAGGAATTCCTGTCGACGGAAAAAGAAGTGAAATATGGTCAATGTTGGGTGTTTGCGGGTGTTGTGACGACAGTCTGTCGAGCACTCGGTATACCATCGCGTGTTGTGACAAATTTAGTGTCAGCACACGATACAAATGCCACTTTATCAGTCGATCGTTACTATTCCATGGAGAATGAGGAACTCGATTACGATCCAAATAATCCATCGGGTAATATGGATTCAATTTGGAATTATCACGTTTGGAATGATGTGTGGATGGCGCGACCAGATTTGCCCAAGGGCTACGGTGGATGGCAGGCGATTGATGCAACACCACAAGAAACGTCAGAGGGCCTCTATCAGTGCGGTCCAGCGTCAGTCGAAGCTGTGAGATCGGGCGTTGTTGGCTACAATTATGACATTCAATTTCTCGTCGCTTCCGTTAATGCCGATCTTATGCGATGGAAGGAGGATCCTCGATCGGAATTTGGATATTCTAAAATTGAAAGCAATAAATATCAGTGAGTTGCTAACAAATTTTTGAATTAATTTTTGAATTAATTTTTGAATTAATTGAGGGCTCGGATCAAAGAACCGACGCTTGTAAACGCACAGAACATTGCGAAGCGTCGGTTCTTCGATCCGAGCCCTCAATTATTAATTAACATTTTTTCTCTTTAGCATAGGTCGAATGATTCTTACCAAGGCACCCTGGGTCTTCGATCCGAATGGTGATACAGATAAAGAGGACATCACTTATTTGTACAAAGCCAGAGAAGGTAAAAATTCTCCATAAGGCATTTTTTCTTTTGAATATTCAAAAAAAAATCTACTTTCCAGGAACTCCGGCAGAGAGATTGACGCTTTATCGAGCCGTACGAAGTGTTGATTTGGCAAAGAGATTTTACTCATTTCCGGCGCCAGGCAAAGAAGACGTGGTATTTGATCTCGTCGATCTGATGAGAGTGAATATTGGTGATCCATTTACAGTAACGGTGAATATTGAAAATAAATCGAACCAAGTGCGTACGATTAAGGCAATTTTGTCAGCCGGCAGTGTCTACTATACTGGCATCAAGGCGAATATTGTGAAAAGAGCGTCAGGCTCATTTGCACTTCAGCCACATTCACGTGAGTCGAAAACTATATTTTTACTTTCCTTTGCCTTCCCATTTTATCGCTTAAAAAAAATTAATATAAAATTTCAAGAATTTGAATCGAAATGCGGAAAGAAAATACACATTCTCCTGGATTAAATAATCAGGCCTCGGATCGAATTTAACGAACAAAAAAAGTCGCTTTAGTCGATTAAAAATAGAAAAAAAGTCGATTCTTTAATTCAGTGCTGTAACAAAAATTCAAATTAATCAAAACTTGTATAATTTTGCTAAATAAATATTCAAATACATTTTACATTTTTATTCACAAAAAATAAAATTTTTTAAATTTCAACTTTTCAAAATTTAATAATTTCTAAACATTAAAACTACAATCCATTTATAAATTTAATTACTTTCTACAATTTTTAACTAAACTTCATCTCTAAATCATCTATATGAATTTTTAATCATTTTTTGCAATTTCTTCAAAAATTCAATTATTTAATTTTAAAAAATCAAATTTTTTATAATAATTTAAATCGTGCATTATTCTATTTAAAGACATTATTTAAAGTAGAACATTTTCAAAAATTTTAATACAGAAATTTGTAAAAAATAACTTTTTAAAAATATTTCTAAATGATTTAATGAAAATACAAAAAAGTTTCACAATTATACAATTAAAAAATGTCTAAAAAACTGAAATTTGGTCAAATCTTTTCAAAGCTGATTTAAATTTAGTAAAACATTTAATAAATAATTCAAAATTTGTCAAAATCTTACGAAAAAAGATTGAGTTTTTGAAAAATATTAAAAAAATTAATGATATTTTTCAAAGAATTTTAATTATAAATAAATTATTTCCAAAAAAAATATAAAGTAGTGCTGTATAAAAATCCAATTTTTTTATAATAATTTAAATAATCCATTATTCTATTTAAAGATATTAATTAAGGTAGAACATTTAAAAAAATTTTAACAAAGAAATTCGTAAAAATTGACTTTTTAAAAATATTTCTAAATGATTTAATGAAAATAAAAAAAAAAGTTTCACAATTATACAATTGAGGAGCAATTTTTCAAAAGTTGATAAATCCATTTTTCAAAAAAATTGAGATAAACACATATTTAGAATTTTTAAATCCTTAGAAATCGATTGATCACTGTTCAATATAAGAAAAAAATTTGTTACCAAAGAATTTTCAATTTAAAATATATTTTTGCCTAACCTTGATAATTTTTAATTTTAATTTTTTATAAGAAAAAATTACCAAAACCTTGAAATTCTTTTATTACAATAAATTTTAATTACAAACAAAGCTTTTTAAACAGAAAAATATTTAAAAATAAAGAATTTATTACATTTTTTCTACATTAAAATTATTTTTAATGGTTATGTGAGAATTGTCATTTGTTTAAATTTCTCAAAATGACAAAATTTGGATTTATCAGATTTTGAAAACTTGCTCCTCAATTATAAAATGTCTAAAAAACTGAAATTTAGTCAAATCTTTTCAAAGCTGATATAAATTTACTAAAACATTTAATAAATATTTTAAAATTTGTCAAAATCTTACGAAAAATAATTGAGTTTTTGAAAAATATAAAAAAATTAATGATATTTTTCAAAGAATTTTAATTATAAATAAATTATTTCCAAAAAAATATAAAGTAGTGCTGTATAAAAATCCAATTTTTTTAAAATAATTTAAACCTTACATTTTTCTATTTAAAGATATTAATTTAGGTAGAACATTTTCAAAAATTTTAATAAACAAATATTTCCAAATAATTTATTGAAAATACAAAAAAGTTTTACTATTAAATAAAATTGAAAAAAGTCTAAAAAACTGAAATTTGGTCAAATCTTTTCAAAACTAATTTAAATTTAGTAAAACATTTTAAAAATATTTCAAAATTTGTCAAAATCTTGCGAAAAATAATTAAGTTTTTTAAAAATATAAAAAAAATCAAATTTTTCAAAAAATTGTAATTATAAAAAATTATTTCTGAAAAATTCTGAAGTAGAAAAATTAAAAAAAAATTTTTTTACTTTATTGGAAGGTAATTGAGTCTTAAAAAATTGGAATAAAATAATTGTAAGAATTAATTTTTTATAAATATTGTAATGTATAACTTTTCAAAAAGTAATTGATTATTTTTTGTATAATTTAAAACAAAATTATTTTCAAGAATTTTAATTGAAAATTTGGAATTTATGACTATTTTCTCCAAAGTGATGCAAATAATTTTGAACAATTTTAATTTTATTATTTTGTGTACGAATTTTAACATTCAGAAATATTGAAAATAATTGAATAAAAAAAAAATTAGAACTTAATAATTCAGAGAATTATTCTTTTCTAAACTATTTTAATATTATTTTTAAAACCTATTTTTAATTAATTTTCATTTTTACTGAATCTACACTTGAAGATTTATCTATTATAATTTTTGATAATTTAATATTATTTCAAAAAATTTCAATTAAAATTCTTTAAAAGTTAATTTTGAAAAATTGTAATATAACACTTGAAAAGATGATTAAGTTTGAATTAAATTTTACAGAATTTTAATTATTCAAAATCTTTTTAATTGTAATAGTTTGAAACATTTAATTAGAAAACTGATTGAAAAATAGAGTTCCAAAAGTTTGTCTATAATAAGTTATACTTTGCTCGGTATAAAAATCGAAATAAATTGCATTTTATACCAAAAATATTGTATTTTGGCGGAAAATTTGGAAGAAAAGTCGAAAAAGTCACAATTTTTTAATAAAAGTCGATAAAAGTCGCATTATTTGAAAATAGTCGAAAAAAGTTGAAAAAGTCATAATACCCAAGGCCTGTTATCGCCTTAAAAAAAATTAATATAAAATTTCAAGAATTTAATTCGAAATGAGGAAAGAAAATAAATATTTTACTGGATTAAATGAAGGGGAATATAAAAAGAGGCTAAAAATAGGCTAATTAACATTTTTTTGGCTGGAATTTATTTTTTCCCTCTTTCATTTTAGACGAACAACTTAAACTCACCGTTACAGTCGATGAGTATTTAGAGAAACTGGTGGAATATTGTATAATGAAGTTGTATGCAATTGCGTCTGTGGAAGAAACGAGACAAACTTGGGCAGATGAGGACGACTTTCAGGTTCTCAAGCCTAGCATCGATGTCAAGGTACGACTCGTTGGCCTTCTTATCGACAGACATTTCCTAAAAACGAAAAAATCATTTTAGAAAATAGTCATTTTTCCCTAATCAACACAATAGAGTAATTAACACAGAATAAACATTTTCCAATTATTATTTTCACTTGACATATTTGCTAAAAGTGTATATAAAATAATTAAAATACATTTTAAATTCAAATCTCTATTAATTTTAACTTAAATTAATTAATTAATTGAATTAACTCAAATTAGTTAATTATTGTAAACTCACTTTAACAAAAACTTTCATTCCAGATCGAAGGCGAACTTGTAGTGGGAAAAGCTTCGATAATTACATTAAGTTTCAAAAATCCACTGAAGAAGGTACTCACACATTCGAAATTTCAATACGCCGGTCCGGGATTATCGAAAAATAAGACAATCGAATATCGTGATGTTGCACCAGAGGAGAATATTTACGTTGAACATGAATTGGTGCCACAAAAAGCGGGACCACAAAAAATTGTCGCTACATTCACATCAAAGCAACTTGTCGATATTACCGGATCAATTTCCGTGGACGTTGAGGAATAATTATTTTCTTACTTTTAATTTGACGAGAATTTTCCTTTTTTGCTTCATTGTTAAATATTTATTTGAAAAAAAAAATTACAAACAACTATTTAAAAAAAAAACTTTTATACAAATTTTTAAAAACATAATTTATTTTTTAAATAAAAAACCTATAAATTGGTCTGTTTTTTATTTATTATTAAAAAACCAATACTTCACTAGATAAAATTACATTTCTTTTTTTAAATTTAATATTCTTTATTTTAATTTAATATACTATTATTATTTTTCAAAATAGTTGAAAAAAATCTTTTTTTTAAATTATTATCTTTTTAAATAAAATACACCAATTAAAAAAATATTATTTTAATCAAACAATAGTTTTTCATTTATTTTATTAAAACCAAAAAATAAAAAGCTTATAAAAATTGTCGAAAATAGGAAAAATATTCCTAAACAAAATTTCGTTTACAAAATTTTTTTTTTCCAAAAATTAGTTCTGTTTAAAGAAGAAATCCACTTTTTGAAAAATATTCAAAGAGTACAAAAACTTAAATTGTGAAACTATAACAAAAATAAAAAAAAGTTAAATATTTCAAGTAAATACAATATTTGAATAATATATTTTTTAACTAAATTCCCCATTTTTATAAAATATTTCAAAATATTGTATTTAAATAAAATACCGTAACTAAAAAAACATTTCAGTAGAAACACCAAATAAGAATGAAAATTACGATAAAAATGGAAAATAATTTCAAAAATTGTTCACTGAAGAGAATTTTCGTAATTTTTTCATTTTCCCCCCGATATTTGTCTCTTCGATTCGATGAATTTCTAAACGTTTTCATTGTTTTACGAAAAGTCTTTGCATTACCGCTGGAAATATTGAGGGATGAAAAATCGTGTTTACTTTCAAATAAAATATTTTTCAAATCCAAACAATTTTTATCAATGGGACAATAATTATTTTCCAAATTCTTTGCCGATTGTAGACATTGTCGGCAAATAATGACATTTTTATATAAATTTTGTACACGTTTTGTTGCCAATTTAAGTGTTGTCATTGCTAAATTTTGTGCCAGTTGATTTGGCGTGTCATTAATAGTGAATTTATGAATTTTACTATCCTTACATTTTATTATCGTTGGCAATGAATGATCGTCGAGAAAAATTGTTTTCTGTCTCTTTGTTTTTAATAATTCCGACGATGACTCGAATATTTCCAAGGGACAATTTTTATTTGATGATAATGATGATGATGATGAATATTTACGTCGTTTTCCGCATGATTTACATTTTTTGTTATTTCTTCTTTTTCGATTCGTAAATAAATTTTCCATCTTTTTTGTTGATTTATCCTCGTTATCATCGTCGTTGCTTTCTTCTTTTAATTTTGTCTTATTTGTCACATTTTTCTTCAATTCTTCGGTATTTTGACTATTTTCCAAATTTTTCTTTTTGGTTTCAAATTTCTTGTCCGATTCTTCGTTTCTCCAAAAACTTGTAAACGAAGGAATGAAATTTATTGTTGATATTAATTTTTTCGGAGAATCGAAGTTCTCATTGAATTCTGAATTATTTTTTATTATTTCAATTTTTGGAGAATATTCTTTGGAAATTGTGAAATTTGTTACAGTTTCCATTTTTCTAGTATTTTTAGAGGGGATTTTCAATTTTGAACACGAATTCGAATTTTCAAGGGAAGAAGAATTTGAGATAATTTGATGATTTTTGTTTCCTTTTTCTGTTTCTTGTAAAATATTTTCACTTTTTGTTGCTATTGCTTTTAAAACGGAATTCAGACGTTTTTTGAAACGTTCATCGTCGTTTTTAATTAGTGATAATTTTTTCCTTAATTTTAAATTTAATTCCAATCGTTTATTACCATTTTTCTTCAATAACAAATTTTTTCCGCTTTTTTCATTTTGTGGAATTATTTTCGTTGAATTTTCAGGTTTTTCCTCGATATTTTCGTTTGACACAATTTTTGATGAAGAAGATGATGATTTCTCGGTTATTTTCACCGTCTTTTTGGAATTTTCGATATTTTCGTCTTTCCCAATTTTTGATGAAGAAGAAGAAGAAGAAGAAGACTTTTTAGTAATTTTTCTCTCTTTTTGGGAATTTTCGTTGGAATTCAAAATTTTTTCTGTTGATATTAAATTACCAAAAGGAATTTTTTTGTTTATAACTTTTTCACTTGAAGAGTCGAGAGAAGAAATTTTTTCTTTATTTTCTAGTTGGTTTAGAAGTGAATTAACTAAAAAATTTATTTCTCTCTTGTAATCTTCATTTTTCTCTTGAAAATTTTGATTTCTTAAAAGTTCCTTTTCGGATTCTACAGTTGAAATTAAATTTCCCAAAGTCGTTTCTTTTTTATTTTCCATTTCTTCCTTGGAAACTTTTCTCGATTCTTTTTGGAAATTAATTTCATTTGAAAATTGATGTTCAATACTTTGTTCGTCCTGAATATTTAGTAAAAATAATTCTTGTTCTAAATTTTCAATTTTTTCTTTAAAATTTTCTTCCGATTTTAAAATTTCTTCTTCTGATTCTTTAGAGGGAATTAAATTCACTGAAGAATCTGTTTCCACACTTTTATCAGACATTTTCTTTGAATTTGAGTTTTCTGAAAAAATCGGAGAATTTAAGTCTTTTCTCACATCTTCATTGTTTTCTTTAATATCTTCATGGAAATTTATTTTTGGTTTTACTTGTTCTTCAGAGTGTTTTAAAATTACTATAGAGATATTTTCTTGATTTTCTACTTTCCTATTTGGCGATAAATTTACCGAAGATAAATCTCCTTGATTAATTAAATTCACTGCGGAAAATTCTTCATTTTCTACTTCTTTATTTAAAGTCATATTCTTAAATTCTTCAATTTTTGGAATTTTCTTTAAAATCGAAAAAGAATTAACTTCATTAATTTTCTGTCCTTTCGCATTTTCTTCATTGACATTAAAATTCACCGATTCAATTTTTAACGTTTTTTGTTCTTCAAAATTTCCGTGTTCTTCTAATATTTTTTTCTCTTGAGTTAAATTTTCAGCAACAAATCGTTTTTCTTCATTCGCAACTAATTTCTCTTCGCTTTTATTTTCTACTTTATTATTCCAAACCGAATTATCAGACTTCAAATTCGCTTTAGAAGATTTATTTTTTTCATTCTTTTCTTCAAATGAATTTATCGGAGACAATTTCTTTTCCTCGGTTGGAGAAATATTTTTTCTATTTAAAGACAAAATTTCCGATTTCAAAGATTTTATTTTTTTATTTGTTTTTTCAGATAAATTTACAGGTGAAAATTCCTTTTCTTCAGTTGAAGGAAAATTGTTTTTTCCATTTACAGCTAAATTTTCCGACTTTATTGATTTATTTTTATCGTTCGTTTTTTCAATGAAATTTTCCAGAGACAATTGTTTTTCCTCAGTTGGAGAAATATTTTTTATAGAGAAATTTTCCGTCTTTACAGATTTATCTTCTTCATTTACTTCGTCAGACAAATTTACAGGAGAAAATTCCTTTTCTTCAGTTGGAGGGAAATTTTCTCTTTCACTTGCATTTGAGGGAGAAAATTTATTCGAATTTGTATTTGTCGAAAATTCAGTTTTATCATTTAAATGTATATCTATTAAAATAGATTCTTTTTCCTCGCTTAAAGAAGAAATCTCATTTTTCTCATTCATAGTGTTTACATTTCTCTCCCCTTCACAAGGAATATTCACTTCTTCACAATTTTCTTCCTCCTTCGCTAAATTATCAAAAATATATCCATCTTCTTCATTCTTTTCTTTTTGACAATTTTCAAAAGACTTATTTTCAATTTCCAGTAATTTCTCATCATTCTTTTTCTCATTGACAAAATTATTGATTTTCCGTTCTGATTCTTCTTTTAAAATCAAATTGACAAAAGAAAATTTTTCCTCAATTCCAGAATGGGTTTTTTGTATTTTCTTCGCCTCTTCAATTTTTCCATACGATTCCACGCAATTAATTGAAAAAATTTCTTCACTCCTATTGTTGTGCTTTGAAAATGAATTTCTCAAATTATTCTCCATTTTGTCGGTTATTTGGAGAATTTCGAAATTTTTCTTTCTTTCAATTTTCGTCACTTGACTCTCATTAACAATTGATTCGAGGGAGAAATGATTTATGATTTTCTTTATTTCCAAATCGCTGTCAGATAGAGTTGTGAGTTTATCGAATATGGTTTGCGAGGAGCAAACAGCAACAATTGCACCACTTTCCTTGTCCAGCAAAATTGACGAGAAAGATCCATTTTCGGTTAAATTCGATTTTCTATAAAAGAGATGAAATTTCTTTTATTAGAAAATTTCAAACCTAATAATAAATAATAATAATAACTTAATGATAATTAAATAATGGAGAATTTTTTACATCAAATATAAAATATGTTCTCCTTTTAAATTAATTTGTTATCAATTTTATTACTGTAAAATAATTATATTTTTATTTCTACTGTTCAAATTCGAAAAAATGGATTTTGGAAGAAATAAATTTTACCTTTCTGCATTGTCCACAAAATCCACATTAAATCCATATTTTTCCAGAATTTCTTTCAAATGATAAAAACTCATTTTCGATTTATCAACCGATTTTTCGATAAAAGTTTCCGAACATTGATTATCGGATTCAAAAGAATTCGTTTCGGTATCAAGAACAGGATCCGAATTTCTTGAACAAGATGAAGTTTGAAAAGAAACTTGACATGATTTTGATGATGAAATTTTCGTCCCCAATTCACAAGTCGATTGCGAATTACTCTGATAATTATCTTGAAAATTGAACAACGATTTTGAATTATTTGTTTTCTCCAAACCAATTTTTCCCTCCTCCTTGATTTTAATTTCAACTTGAGAGGAATTTTTCGATTTAATTTTTTCACTCAGAGATTTACGAGAATTTGTCACTTGATTTTGTCGCGAATTCAATTTAATATAACTCTCCAAATAACTCGAGTCACTGGCATTTTTTCGCAAATATTTCCTCTGATTTAATTTTGTTTTCGACGAATTATCATCGATTTTATCCTCACTCATATTTCGCATTATTGCAATTCCCGATTTTGAATCGCCTTTATTTTTAATAGCCAATTTTGACTGTGAATTCTCCACTTTTTCATTTAACAATAAAGAATTATCGATTTTCTTTAATTTCAATGAATTTTTTGAATTGTTCGCCGAAATTTTATTCTCCTCCTCAGGGTTATTTTTTATTAAGTCCTTCAACATTTTTATAACTTCAGGTTGTCTAGTCTTCCATTTTGCACGTGAAGAATTTTTATTTAAACTTTCGCCACTTTTGATGGAATTTGTGATGTAATTATTAGATTTATTATTTTCTAATCTTGCACTCATTGATTTTTGTTCAATTTTCGTGGAACTGTTTTCGGATTTTTTTCTTAAATCATAAGCACCCATGCTTGACGATGATCGTTGTATTTTATGCGGAGCTGAGGGTTTTTTTTTATCATTTTGCGAACTTGTCGGATTTCTGTAAATTAGAAATGGAAATAAAGAATTATTCTTAAGGTTTATTTTTGATTATCATGTGAAAATGGAATTTTTCCGCAATTACCTTAGCGAGACATCGTCGATTTTTTCTTCCCTTTTTTTATCGAACGAGGAAGTGATTAATCGTGTATTTTGCCGGGAAATTGGTCTCACCGGAAGTGTAACATTAATATTACCCGCTGGTTTCCATATTGGTTGTGTATTAGAATTATTTCGTCCCCTAGTCGAATTTGAAAATTGCCTCGAACTAGTGCAATTTCCTGGTAAAATAATTGTCGACGATCTCGTTAATTTTTCACTATTCGAATCTTTATTCGTTAACTTTAATGACGAGACGATTGGATTCGATTTTTCCGTGGAAGTAATAATTTTCGATTCGTTTCGTCCACTTTTTAAATTCTTCGAATTATCCTCAAATTCGTGGGATAAATGATTTTTGGCTTTTGGAACATTTTCCATTGGTGGTTTTCCTTCTGCTTCAATTTTCCCTTTTCTGTTCAAAATAATAGTAAGAGAATTAATATTAATTTCCGACAAAAATTTAGTGAAAATTACCTCTTTGGAGATATTTTAGAGTGTTCCGTTTTTAACAGAAACTTCTTCGCCACGATTTGTTTTATCAAAGAAACACTGTAAGTGATTAGTTGCTCAATTCGATCTTTCTTACTCGAAGACAGTAGATTATGATTTTCAATTAGCGTGTGTTTCGTCTGAAAATGTACAAAAATTTCTCTTCAATAAATCTTAAAATAAAATACGAAATAAAATAAAATAATTCCAGAAAATATATTTAAATTTCTCTAATGTAAGAAATTAATCTCTATTTCTAAATAATGATAATTATTACATTTCTCTTCGAAAGTCCAGTGTTATTATTTTTCGTTCCACGAAGAAAATGTTTGCAATAATATTCTGTAATTTCGGAAAAGATTTAAATAAAAAATTTTCTTTTTCTTAGTTAAAATAATGATTTTTAAACAAAGAAACCTTGTTGCTGTAAATATTCTCTCTCCTCCTTTACGACTTTCATTAGATTTCTCACACTTTCCATTAATAATTCATTAGCTCCGACAAATAAATCTGTTGTTCTCTCATTACATTGAATTCTCATTGTGCATCTGTAAAATAAAAAGAATTTTTTGCAGAAAGTCAAACAATTTTTAAAAAGTAAATTAAATTTGAAATAAAACGCTTGTTTTTCGGAAATTACAAAATTAGTATTTTTTGTTTTCTTTTTAACTAAATTAGTAATCTTTTTGTATTAAATTAGTAATTTTTTGTATTAAATTAGTAATTTTTTATTAAATTAATATTTTTTTTATTAAATTAATATTTTTTTTATTAAATATTTGATTCATTACCTCGAAATTCCTTCATTTAATAATGTGACAGCATCGTCAGATATAATTGTATGAAAAATTGAACAATTTTGAAAATATCCCTGTATTGATTCGACTAATTTGCGATTTTCAAATAAAATCGCTTTCACTCCTATCAACATGTCAATGACATTGAGAAAAATTTTCTTTCTATTTTCCTCACATTTCTCCTCGGTTATTTTTACTTTATCCTTCTTTTCATTTACATTCACTTCATTAACATCTCCCTGTATATTTTTTTCCAAATTCACCGAAATTTTATTACTATTTCGCAAATTAATCGTCACATTATCATTTGAATCTAAATGTTTTTTTAACTTTGAATTCGAATTATTGTCCAAAACCGAATCATTGGAATTTTTTCGCTTTATTGGAACCTTGATTTCTTTAGATGGATTTTTTTCAGTTGTCGAAAGACATGCTTTTGTTTGGGTATTAAATAATAAAATTGGTCTCTCGCTTTTTCTCAGTTTCACAACTTTTTTACTTGCATCATCATTAGAAAATTGTAGAGAAGACAATTTTTCCGGTACGATATTTTCAATTTTATCAACTTGAGGAGATTTTTCTGTCTTAACTTTTTGTTTTAGTAAAATTTCCTTAATTGTTCTCACTTCCTCGTCGAAATGATTTTCGGGAAATTTCGCTAAAGTGTTTCGAGTGAATTCTTTTTTTGATTTTTCAATCAATTGCTGTGAAACATTATTTTCAGTGGTAATTTCCGATTTTGATGTTTCGGTAAAAATTTCAAATAACTCTGGATAACGAGAGACGATTTTGCTATTATTATTTGTCTTGAGATTAGAGGGTTTTTCGATTTCTTGATCCTTGTCCGCCAAAATAATTAACTGAACGAAAGAAAGAAATTAATTAACTTTGTAAAAAAATTTTTTACCGTTAAAAGATCCAAATAATACTTGTTCGCATTCATTTTGATGAGAGTGATTAATTTTCGTTTTTTCGTAATTAGCACCGAATTCACCGACTTTGTCTTTGGATTTCAGATTTTTCTTCAAATTTACAACAGTGTTTTTTACTGCGCAATCGACGGATTCGTAATTTGATGTCTCTTTGAGTTTATTTTCCATTTTGAGTAACTCAAATGATTTTTCTGTCATTTAAACATAATTCGCGTCTTATTTTTTCGAAAATTTAGAAATTCAAATTATCTTTCGCTACACTATGTATTATTTTTGTGATTTCAAAAAATGTCAAAATTTACATTCGACTTTCATTTGTTTCGAGGAGAAAAAAATGAAAATTGTTTCTTTTGAATTTAGAATAGAGGTAAAAATTTACCGGGAATTATTTTTAATTTTCGGCTTTTGAATTTCGAATATAGGTAAAAATTTATCGGGAATTATTTTTAAATTGCGATTTTCGGTTTAGGAGAGAAAAATTATTTCTAGACTAAAACTATAGAGAGATGAATAAGAAGAATGGAATATTAATAATCAAACCGATTTTATTTGAATTTTACAAGAGAAATGGTTCACTTTTTCGCGGGTGGTGCCGATTGACTTGAAGATTTAGAATCGCGCATTGAAGCACTGCGCCTTCTCTTGAGCTCCTCCTGTCGTCTGGCTTTCGCTTCCTTTTGTCTTTGAGCCAAAAGTTTCGCATATTCTGCAGCTTGTTCCTTACGTGCCAAACAACGCCTCTTCTTCAAAGCCACCCTATGTCTCTTCCTCTGTAAATATTTTCAACATTTTATTACAATTCAACAAAAAAAAAGGAAGAATCCTTTAATTTTAAACAAAAAAAAAGAAGGATCCTTTAATTTTAAACAAATTTTGCAATTGCAACAATTTTCTCTACAAACGAAATTCTCACCTGTAAAGTTTGTGGTGTGACCAATCGTTGAATTTTTGGTGCCTTGAAGCGTTCCTTTTTGCCTTCCTTTTGAATTGGACGTTTCACGACAAAGCGACGAACGTCGTCGAGTTTCGTCAAATTGAAGAGCTTGCGAATTTTACTCGCTCTCTTTGGTCCCAAACGACGTGGGATATTATTATCAGTCAATCCAGGAATTTCCTACAAAAAAAGAAAAGTTTCTTTAATTCTCTAACTACAAATTCCATTTTTTTTTCTTTTTGCTTCCATATAATTGATTTTTCATTTCTTATTTTTGATATTTTTGTTTCGTTCGTACACTGAGAAGGAGTGCAAAATTTAAGACACACAAATTCCCAAATCAAAAAAACGAATTTCTTTTCCATGCGATTTTACTTTTTCAAATAAATAATTTCTCTGAAATTTGTAACAGCATGGACTAAAAAAAGTGTTAAAAGAAAATCGTACTGATTTTCTTTTAGACAAAACGGGATGAAAAATTGTTTAAATTGTTTTAAAAAGTATGGGGGCTAGAGTTCTGAACGTTCAAATGAACGAAATGATTTTTCACTTTAAGTGTTTTTGAAAATTACCATCGAAAAAAGAAAAATAATTCAAAGACAATTTTTAGTTTAGAATTAATTTGTTTTAATTTAAAAAATAATTTTTTGTAAATAAAATACAAATTAAAAAAAATATATTGCCGTTCATTTGAACGCTCGAAACATTAGGAACATTAAAAAGGTTAAAAAAAAGTTTTAAAACGTTTTTAAACAGTTTTTTAAAAATAGTTAAAAATCGATGAAAATTTGCAGCATTCGTTTATTACCTGCTCTCCCTTCTTCACGATGACAAGTGCCAAAACCGAAAGATTGGCATCCACAATGCATCCACGAACGGATTTACGTTTCCGTTCTCCATCGCGACGAGGTCTGTAGCAAGAATGTCCCTTTGACAACAAGAGACGTACACGACCTTTTTTGAAAGGAAAAAAAAAATTAATAATCCTCAAAGAAATATTAAAACTTGTCTTACTTTTCTAAAATAAAAATATCCAATACTAAAATAATCTGTAGTTATAAATCGTAAATTCGACAAACTATTTATTATTTAAAGCATAAAAATATTTAAAACTTTACTTATTTACTTATTTTAATCTAACAATTTTTAACCATCAAATTTTTCATTAAAACGATTAATTTTCCAATAAAGTTAAAGACAACTTTAAAGAATAATTTACTTTACCAATTCAACTATATTATTTAAAAAAAAGGACTCACCATTTGTCAAAACACCCTGTTTCATGGGAAAACCTTGTTTGTCATTTCCACCAGCAACACGAACAACGTAGCCCTTCCATTCATCACCTAGAGAATCGGCCTCAACTTCCGCACCCATACGCTTCTCGTAAAACATCCTGAGCTTGTGCTCGTCGGATATTTCGAATAATTTTTGGCATCCTGTTGCCGGATATGAAACGTTTAACTAAAAAACATAACATTATTTAGCACTGTAAACCAATTATCACTAAAAAAAACCATCTAATAAACAAATTGACATTTGCACTATATGTACATTAAAAAACATCCAGTTTTGAGGTTATGTTCACTCCACGTTCCATTTTCTCTACTTTTTTATTCTGAATTTTTCAACAACGAATTTTGATTATAATTTCTCATTTCCGAAAAGTTCAATTCACGTGAAAAAAACATTAACAATTTGTCGAAATATGACAACGGAATGAAAAGTATCATATAGAAAAGTGACACTAAGCGGCAGGTGACATGACGAGATTTAGAGCTTTTATTTCAATTGTTATTTCAATGTGAAACAATTAATATTAAAAAAAACACTTTCTTTAGAGACTCTAGTTTTCGGTAAAACAATTATTTATTAACAATTATTAACGATTTTGTAAATAAAACACGATTCTTACCTTCATCGTGACAAACGATCACCGATTACCACGAATCATGAAAGAAAGAAAGTTTCCTCACTTCATCGCCAGAGTGCACTAAAACGGAACTTGGGGTACCAACAATAGAAACACTGCAGGTTAGCGCGCGCTATTTAAAATAATTATATAAAATACTCTTCTTTAAAACAATAGTTATGAAAAATTTCTCCTAATAGTAATAATTACTTTCTGTCAAATACTTTCTTAGCTCTTTAAAAAAAACCACTTTATCCCAAGTGGAGAAAAAAATAAACAATTTTACCAATTCACTTACCTCTCTCCAAAAAAAAAAGTTGGCACAACTGTCCGGAAGTTAAAAAAGTGAATCAAGTTGACATTCCATTTCCATCAGAAAGAGGAAAATATGTTTAAACATTCTTAGTAAACAATTACTTCAATTAATCCCATGATCAATAATTAAGAAAACAATTCACATCTCCAATTATAAATTCACTATAATTACTATCCCATTAATTAATAAAATAGATTTTTCTAATTCCATTCATTCATATGTCATTTTTTTCCTTCATTTTTTCTACACATATATAAATAAAAATATTCAGTTTTTTTTTAAATCAAGAAATTAAATAAAAATTTTCAATTTAAGAGAGGAGAAAAACATATTTTTTTAGAATGAACTGAAATTTTTGTTTATTTAAATTGTAATCGAAAAAGGTCGTGACCTTATTCAATATATGAGCTATTTTCGAATATATACACGGTATCGTGTGTGTGACAAGTCGTTGAAATCGATGAGAAAAATTCATCTTTTATCATATATAAATTTATATATGAAAAAGAATGATGAACATTCAGTGACCTAATTTGTGTATAACGTTATTCTTTGGATAAATAATAATTATATAAAAAAATATATAAAAAAAAGAAGAAGAAGAAGAAAGTTGAAAATAAATAACGAGAAGAAGAATTTATTGCTTTCGTACAAATGCCGACACTTTCTGCGGTGTAATGACATTTTAATGAAAATATTCCTGTCAGTAATTACATTTATGTACGAATTTCATAAATAATTATGAAAAATAAATGGAGTGTACTGAATATTTAATTTCGATATTGTCCTAAAAAAAAGGTAATGTCATTTTATTCATACAATTACAGAGTTGTCAATTTTGAGGTTAGAAATCGTGTTCGATATAATGAATTACGTTCAAAATTTACATTTAGTATTATACATTTTTTTCTACTTTGTTTTTAAAGTAATTTTTTTAAATTTTCGTTTCGGGATATAAATTGATATTCCTGGAATATCCAAGAGTATATCTAAATCTTGTAAATAATCAGAAGACTTGGAAGACAATTCCAGGAGTATAATGAACATCCGTTTTATTATAGGACAAGAATATTCGCGAAAAATAAATTTTTCTAGTATAAGGATTTAAAGTATATTTTATTATTTATTTTAGTTTATTATTTATTCTATTTTATTATTTATTATAGTTTTAGTAGGTAAAAAAGACTCTGTAGGCTCTAAAGTATTAAAACGCTATTTTGGAGTTCATTTTGTCAAGGTTTGTAGTCTATTGAATCATTAAAATAATTGTATACAATTTATTTATAGAGAGGGAATAAAATACAAATCTTTAGAAGGAGAACATGGATGATGCTGTGATTGATGTGCTCGAAAGAGCTGGCAATCAAGATCCTAATGTTTTTAAACCAGCTGTGCAAACTTTACGACAATGGGAAACAGAAAGAGGTTTTTACACCGCACTGTTTGTAAGTTAATTTATTTGTTTCAAATAAAATGACTTATTGGTAACTTTTTTTTTGGTGGAAAAACACCTTTGAATTTCATTTTATGTCAACTTTTTAAGCTTCTATATCAGCTCGCTTTCAGAGCTTAAATTAGATTTTAAACTATTAAAAATTCAAATAACGATTAAATAAAGTGAATTATTTTTAATAAGATATTTTTCCCAGTAGTAAGAAAACTGATTTTTTTCGTAGATTTTAGAAGAAATTTACGAAAAAAGTTAAAAGAAAGATATTCTATAATCTATTAAGATATTTTTCTATATTTTTAAAAGTTAGTTGAATTTATCAAGAATTTCATTTATTATATATTAGATATTATTAATCAATCTTTTACGTCCGAGAAATAGTAATTATAGTGAAGGAGAATAAAACGAAAACATTCGGACAAATAGTTTTTAAAAATTAGTTTACTCCAACGTTTCGAAATCTAAATTATTTCCTCTTCAAGGAGTCTATAAAAATATAAAATAATATAGAAAAAAATATGTAAATTAATATACAAAAAATAAAAAAATATATAAAACAATATAACAAAAATATATATTTAACATTCGTCAATCAAAAAAATTATAAAATTTAAAAATTAAAAAATGTATAAATTTCAAAAATATATATAATTAATCTGACATTCATTTATAAATAATAAAAAGATATAATAATATCTTACCAAAAAAATTAATAAATAGACATTCGTCAGCAAAAAATAAAAATAAATTCACCCATCAAACGTCAGAGCAAACATACAGTTTAGAGTCATAACTAAAATAAATGAGAATCGAAATTATAATAAAGAATTTAGAATGAATAAAGTAAAATAAAATATCAAAATTTTAAATTACAACAAAGATTTTTTTAATAGGTACTTAATTAAGTTATTTATTATTAATAAATAAAATAATAAAAAATTAAGTTGAGCATAACATACCTATAAAAGATTATAAAACCAATTTTGTAATAAATAAATAAACATTAACGTCATACTTAAATAATTAAATAATTAAATTAAATTAAATAAATAATAATTAAATAATTAAATATTAAAAATTTCTTGAAATTCTGTCCAAATTTATTGAATTTTTCAAGCTTTTTAAGTATTTTGAGAATAATCTAGGGAAATGTTCCACGATATTTGAATTTTAGTTTCAAAAATAGATAAATATCCTTCAAGTTTTAAATTACTTTTTCAAAATTCGATTCCTCTTGAATTAAATTTCATCGAGTTTAGGAAAAAACTTAATATTCTGTTTGGAAATTTGAAAAGAAATGTTGAAATTTAGTAAAATTGCGAAATAAAAATTTGTCTAGATAAAAATTCTTTTGTTTTAATATCATTTTTTCTTGGGAAATTTTTTTGCAGAATGTATTTTCAAATCACAGTCTCCATGTGAATGTTAGATGGCTGGCAGTTTTATATTTTAAAAATGGTGTCGACCGTTATTGGCGCAAAGGTGCTCCCGGGTAATTAGAATTTATTTCTTCCTTTCACAAATTATTATATTATGTAAATAGTTATAGAAATTTTATTTCAAAAGTTGTTGATCTATTTAATATTCAAAATATAATTTGTTTTAATTTTCTGTATAAAATGCAAAAAAAAAATACTTTTTGCAAATGTTTTTTTTTTTTGAAATCTTTTTAGTTAATAGTAAGTTTTTTTTAAATAGTTTATCCTTGAATTAATTTTTGTTATTTTTACAGCGAAATTGCCGAGGATGAAAAGGAATTTCTACGAGGTGGTTTAATTTCCAGGTTTGACGAACCTGTAAATCAACTCGCAATACAAATTTCAGTGCTGATCGCAAAAATTGCAAGGTAACAGAATTTTTTTCCTTTTCTTGTATTTTTTCTTCTATTTTGACCGTTTTCGACTATTTTTTATTAAATTTCACTAATAATATAGGTACAATTAATGATTTAGATATAAATTTAGAAAAAAGTAGGAATATTTATTTAAATTTAAATAAATAAAATTAAAAAATTTAAATTTTTAATAAATAAATTAAAAAAATTTAAATTTAATAAATAAATTTAAAAAATTTAAATTTAATAAATAAATTTAAAAAATTTAAATTTAATAAATAGATTAAAACAATTTTTAATAAATATAAATTTATTTAAAAGTAGAAAAGTAGAAAATTAAAAGAAGAAAACTAGATATTTAAAAGTAAAAAAAAAATATTTAAAAGTGTGAAAGTAGATAAGAAAAGTAACTAAAATTATTAAAACTACCGAATAAGATTTAGAGTAAAAGAATTTTTTTCCAGATTTGATTGTCCAAAAGTGTGGAATTCATTGGTGCCAACATTATTGGAAGTGATTCGTGGACAGGATCCACTAGCACAACACAGATCACTTTTAACCCTACATCAAGTTGTTAAAACATTGGCCTCGAAACGATTAATGTTCGATCGAATTCTCTTTCGTGAATTAACCACAAATGTGTTCAATTACATTTTGAATTTATGGAATACGTACACGGAATCGTTTCACATGCTAGTGACGAACGGAGGCGACATCAATCAAATTCAAGAGACATTGGAAAAGGCTCTATTGTTATTAAGGATATTGAAAAAATTAGTTGTCAATGGATTTCCAAAGCCCTCCGAGTCGCAGGATGCAATGCTGTTTCTTAAAGTTATTTTCGAAAAGGCTAAAATCAGCCTTGAATGCAGTACGTGTTTGTTATTTATTCCCCTTCTTCTAACATTCCTTTTTTCAATTTTGTCATAATAAATTTTTGTTAATTATTGGGAAACTAAATTAACGTTTTACTCAAACTTTGTACTTCTAATTTTACTTTCTTAATTTCTTAATTTATTATTAACTAATAGATTTTAATTAGTTTCAAGAAACTTTCATTTCATTTCATTAAATCTATTTTTTAATAATTTTTCTTTAATTTCATTTCATTTAATCTATTTTTTAAGAAATTAATTTTTAATCTTTGTTGCTTTTATTTTCAGGAAAAACACTTCAGTCGAGAGGCATACAAATGATCGTGTGCGACAAGTTCATAATCCAAGTAACGAAAATTCTTTTAGAAGTTTTGGATATGCATCCATTTTGCTATGTTGAATTAATTCCCACGTCCTTGGAATTTTCCGTATTTTATTGTTTCACCGAAGCTGGACAGAGTCTTGCCTTTGAGAGATTTATTATTCAATCATTAAATTTAATGAAATCTATTTTACTTGCTAAGGATTACAGAATAGGAAAATCATTTGACGGTATACATTTTTTCAATATATTTCTTTACTAAAAGTAATTCGATTTTTATTCCTTTTCTTTCTGTTTCAACAACAGACACGAAAAATCCACTAATGCTACGAGCATACCAATTGAAACAAGAATTTTTTACCCCTGAAACGTTAAACGAAATATGCAAAAGACTAGTGACACATTATTTTCTATTGACGCCGGCGGATCTCGAACTTTGGGATTCCGATCCAGAAAATTTTGGTAATTTCACATTTATTTTTATAAAGAGTAACTCTATTTTTAAAATAGAAGTTTTAATTTAATAATTTTTAAAATAAATTATTATATGATATTATCACTCGGTTGTTTAGTAACAATTTTTAAAATAATTTAAATTATTTTTAATTTAGAAAAATTTAATGTCGATTGTAACGTGAATGAATTTTTTTCAGTCTTGGACGATGGTGGCGAGTCTTGGAAATACAGTTTAAGGGTAAATTTTTTGGAAAATAAATAAAAACGATAGTTTTTCTGGTAAAATTGCTAACTTTTTTGGTTTTTTCCCCTCAAGCCGTGCACGGAATCGCTGTTCATGACAATTTTCAATCAATTCACGGAGGTTCTCTCAGCAGTTTTGGTTGATCTGATGCAAAGACATCATCAACTTGTGGATCCAAATGATTTTCACGCAATTCTGATGAAAGACGCGGTTTACAATGCTGTTGGCCTTGCAGCATTCGATTTATATGATGAAGTCAATTTCGATCAATGGTTCTCGACAACGCTCAAGGAAGAGCTCAAAATAAAGAGCAATAATTATAGAATAATAAGAAGGCGAGTCTGTTGGCTTATCGGTCGATGGACATGTAAGTCATTAATTTTATTTTCTCCACTGAATTAAACAAATTTTTATTTTCTTTCAAATTAAAATTAATCAATTTCGTAATTTTTGCTGTTTGTTAATTTCTTTATTTCATTCTCAAAAATGTGAAAGTCTATGATTTTTTCTCTATATATTTTTCTTTAAGTTTTGTTTATTTTTTTAAGGCATAAAATTGAGTGTTGAATTGAGACCCGAACTTTATGGATTAATGGTGGAAGCCTTGAGTCCTGAGGAGGATTTAGGTGTCCGACTAGCTGCGAATGACGCCTTAAAACTTGCAATCGACGATTTTCAATTTAATACAGAGGATTTTTCGCCATTTTTAGAACCGGCTTTTTCGTTACTATTCGCCCTTCTCAAGGAAGTTAATGAATGCGACACAAAGGTAGAAATTGTACTAGAAATTTTAATTAGATTTTGGTATATAATTTTTATAAATTTAATGGCGCTAAAATTTTGAACGTTCAAATGAACGAAATTTTCTTCACTTTAAGTGTTTTTGAAAATTACTAAACCGGAAAAAGAAAAATAATTCAAAGACAATATTTAGTTTAGAATTAATTTGTTTTAATTTCAAAAATAATTTTTTTGTAAATAAAATATTAATTGGAAGAATAAAAAAAAATATTGCCGTTCATTTGAACTTTCAAAACTTTAGGAACATTAAATTTTTAAAAAATATTTTCGATTTTAAAAATTATTGCCGATTGTTGAAAGTAAAAAAGGGAAAACAGTCCAATAAAAGTAGTAAACAAAATAATGCTGAAAATACAAATGAAAAATAATGATTCAGTAATTATGAAAATTAATTTTTCCAGATGCGTGTGCTTTACGTTTTGTCTTTCATGATCGAAAGGGTGGGAAGTGGAATAAAGCCCCATATTTCTGCTTTGAGCGGATATCTTCCTGAACTTTGGCAACAGTCAGAGGATCACAATATGTTGCGTTGTGCCATTGTCTCCACTCTTGTTCACTTAGAAAAAGTATTTTATTATTAAAAAAGTTATCTTATGAAATTACAATTAGAATTAGAATCAGAATCAGAATCAGAATCAGAATCAGAATCAGAATCAGAATCAGAATCAGAATCAGAATCAGAATCAGAATCAGAATCAGAATCAGAATCAGAATCAGAATCAGAATCAGAATCAGAATCAGAATCAGAATCAGAATTAGAATTAGAATAGAAATTAGAATTAGAATTAGAATAGGAATTAGAATTATAAATAAATAAAGTAGAATTCTAATAATGTTTCGATTTAAAAAACAAATTTAATTTTGTTTTCTTTCTAATTTTACAGGCAATGGGAGCGGAAAGTAATGTCCTGGAACCGTTTGTCGTTGGAGCAATTGCTCTAAGTTGTGATGTGAATCAAGAAGGACATGTATATTTATTACAAGACGGACTCGAACTTTGGTTGGCTCTTGTTGAAAATGCGCCAAATTTAACGTCCAATATTTTGGGTCTCTTTCAAAATATGCCTTCACTTCTAGGTTCGTTAAATTTTTTCTCTTTCTCTCTTTCTCTATTATTTTCTTGCATTTTTCTTTAAATTTCATTTTTTTTATTTTCTTCCCCATTTTATTGATCACTTATTGAAAATCTATCTAAAAGTGTAGAAGAAAAATAGTTCAACTTAAGTGGCTAAAATAATTTATATCTCTGTAAATTATTCTCTATTTTCCGGCTTTTTGTAAATAATTTACAAATATATCTAAAATGTCTCTTTGCAAAATTGTTTTCAAACAAAAGAAAAATTGACAAATTTTAAAAATTAATTTCTTAGTCAATAACTTTCGGTACCATTTTTGTATCATAAAAGTTTCAACTTTGGAAAGTTGTTCTTAATTTAAAAAAAAAGATCATTTAATACAATTTTTTATCAGAGGAAAAAATAGAACTTGAGTTGTATTCGGACAATTCGTTTCTTTGTTTCAAAATTTCGTTAAATTATTATAAAATTTTTATACAGTATAGAATTTTACTAAATTGTTATTAAAGATAATTTTTATCGGTTTTTTAAATAATGAAAAAGACAATAGAAAATATTTTTTTAACCAAACTTGTGAATAGCTTGTTTTCAATCGAATGAAAAATAAAACTAAAATTATTCGTAATTTTAAATTTTATCGTTTTTCAAAATTGTGAATAATTAAAACTTACAAATATTTTATTAACAGTACATAATTTTAAATATTTTTAAAAAAGCAAAGGTAGGTGATATTTTTAAATAATTAAAAATTGTTCATTAACAAGAAAATATATGTTTGTTAAAAGTGCTTGTTAAATGCGCTAAATTGTAGTCTAAAAATTTCCACTGTCTTTTCTATTCTTACTTAATTGTAATCCTGTTTTTCTTAATAGTGTCTTTAGTTCTATAAATATTATTAATTAATTAATTAATTAATTAAAAAAATTAAAATTAAAATTAAATAAAAAATAATAATAATAAATAATAAAGCTACGAATTATAAATATACGTATAATTAAATTCTTGTCAAAAACTGACTTTCAGAAATGTCATCAGAATATTTGATTTCGTGTTTGTATATAATACAAGGATATGTATTTCTAAGTCCTCAAGAATTTTTGAGAGAAAACGGTCCAGTGATAATGGAGACGTTGAGATCAATTCTTGGAGATTTGAGATCAGAGGGAACTTTAGCAATTATGCGACTCCTTGAAGCATGTCTCAAAGCATCGCCACAACAAGCGACGCACGCAATTAAACCTCTACTTCCACGAATATTCGAGTGAGTATCATTAAAATTTTTTTTAACTTCATTTTTCATATTTATTTGAATATCGATTCTATTTATTCTATATTTATTCTTATCGAAAGAACAAAAAATAATGATTTTCTATTCATTGCAGAGGCGTTTACAAGGGCGAAGAATATCCCCAAGTAATGAGCATGTATCTTTCCATTATGGCTCGAATTTTTCTCAATTCACGTGATATGTTTGTGGAAGTATGTCAAATTTTACTATTAATTTCCATTTGTTTTAGAAAAAAAAATTATTCAATAAGAATTTATTTCAAATCTCTCCGAAGTTAGCGTCGAAAATTATTTACTGTTTTTAGAGATGAAAATGTGACTAAATTCATTTTTTTTCCTACAACGCAGAAATTAAAAAACAAGAAAAATTTCGAAACAAGTAAACAATTTTTTCATTCAGTGAAGAAAAATATTCGACGCTAAATTCAGGGACTTAATTTTTACAATGCAAAAATTAATTACTCAGCGAAATGTTTAGACTTAAATAATTTTCTACACAAATATTGATGTTTTGACAATTTTAAGTATTCAATATTCATCATAAAAAACAATAATTCAGGTGATTAGGGAATTATCGAGACAAATTGGAGGCGATGTGAATGAAGAAAAAGTTCTTGGTCAAATAATAAAAGTTTGGATAAATAAAATGAGTCTCGTTCATCAACGTGATCAGGAAAAATTATTGGCTATTGTTCTTTGCTCGTTTCTTGATGCGAGCAGTCCTCCGAGCGTTCTTCAATATTTTCCGCAAATATTGACAAATATTGTTTATACGTTAAATGACATTACAAAAATGGACGACATGAATTCTCCAACAGAGTGAGTATTCTAGAAGAAATTATTTCTTTTTCAAAGTGTCTTTTTTTTATTAATTAATTCTTATATTTTATATTTATCGTAATTTTTGGTATTTTTTTTCAAGTTCATTAATTTCTGATGACGACCGTACACCCTCGCAATATGAAGAAGCAGAATATGAAACTGAACATGCAAAGCGAAAAAAGGAAATCGAATCAAATGACGTTATGCACAAAGTATCGTTGAAGAATTTTCTCCAAACGCAGGTAAATATAATTATAAATTATAATTATAAAATTAAAATTATTAATTATAATTATTAATTACAATTATGAATTATAATTATGAATTATAATTATGAATTATAAGTATGAATTACAATTATCAATTACAATTATGAATTATAATTATGAATTATAATTATGAATTATAAGTATGAATTACAATTATTAATTACAATTATGAATTATAATTACTAATTATAAATATAATTATAATATAAATATAATTTATTCAATAAAATTCTGTATCACAATAAATGATTCACACTTTTAAACAATAGTAATAAATAATTATTTTTCCAGTAAATAAAAAACAAAAGTTAATTATTATACGTAAGAATGAATTTTTGTTTAAAATAAATACTTTTTTTTTAAATTTTAGCTAAATTCCTTAAGAAGAATTGTGGGAGTCAATCAATTTGATCAAATGATGCACTCGGTTAGTACGGATATAAATAAACAACTAAAGGAGTACATATCTCTGGTAACGTAAACTATACCGAATGTGGCAAAAAAAAAAAAAAACAAAGATCGAGAAAAAAAGAAAATGGTAAATATTATTCAAACAAATCACTCCATAATTATGTAAAAAGCTTTACGTACTCCATTGTAAAACGGTCCTATTTTACTGTATTATACTTCTTGTTTAATTGTACCGATAATGTTCATAATAAAAGATGAATTCAAAGTTTTATAACGTTTTATCTTTATTTATTAAGGCGTAATAAAAATTAGTTCTAATAAAATTATATGAAATAGGTTTTTAAAAAATTAGGTTAAAAAAGTCTATGAATCAGGTTTAATAAAAATTAGGTCCAAACTAGAACTTAAAAATAAGAATTAATAAACAGATCAATGAAAAGTCTCTTAATTAAGGTAAATAAAAATTTAGATCTAATAAAATTATATGAAGTAGGGTTTTAAGAAATTAGGTCAAATAAAAGTTTATGAATCAGGTTTAATAAAAATTAGGTCTAAACCAGAACTCATAAATAGGAATTAATAAAGCAAAGGCCAAAAAAATGTCTGTCAATTGGTTTGAATAAAAATCAGGTTTAATAAAAATTAGATCTAATACGAGTAAAAATTATATTTAACAAAAATTAGAACTAATAAGAGTTTATGGATTTTTTAAAATAAAAATCAGGTCTAACAAGAGTCTATGAATTATATTTAATAAAAATAATGGAAAAAAAGTCTGTTAATGAAGGTGAATAAAAAATTAGGTCTAATAAAATTCTATGAAGTAGGGTTTAAAGAAATTAGGTCGAATAAAAGTTTATGAATCAGGTTTAATAAAAATGAGGTCTAAACCAGAACTCATAAATAGGAATTAATAAAGCATAGGCCAAAGAAATGTCTGTTAATTGGTTTTAATAAAAATCAGGTTGAATAAAGTTTTATTATTTAGACTTAATAAAATTTAGGTTCTAACGTCTGTGAATCTGGTTTAATAAAAATTAGATCTAACAAGAGTCTATGAATTATATTTAATAAAAATTAGGTCTAACAAAAGTCTATGAATTATATTTAATCAAAATTAGGTCTAACAAGAATCTATGAATAGTATTTAATTAAAATTAGGTCTAACAAGAGTCTGTGAATCATATTAAATAAAAATAATGTAAAATTAAGTCTGTTAATTAAGGTAAATAAAAAATTAGTTCTAATAAAATTATATGAAATAGGTTTTTAAAAAATTAGGTCAAATAAAAGTCTATGAATCAGGTTTAATAAAAATTAGGTCTAAACCAGAACTCACAAATAAGAATTAATGAAGATTAGATCAAAGGTCGAATAAAAGTTTAAGAATAAGGTTCAATAAAAATTAGGTCTAAACCAGAACTCATAAATAGGAATTAATAAAGCATAGGCCAAAGAAATGTCTGTTAATTGGTTTTAATAAAAATTAGGTTAATTTAAATTTTACTATTTAGACTTAAAAAAAATTTATGTTGTAATAAACATCTGTGAATCAGGTTTAATAAAAATTAGATCTAATAAGAGAATGAATTATATTTTTAAAAAATTAGATCTAATAAGAGTATAAATTATATTTCATGAAAACTGGGTCAATGACAAGTTTGTTAATGAAGGTACATAAAAAATTAGGTCTAATAAAATTATATGGAATAGGTTTTTAAAAAATTAGGTTAAAAAAGTCTATGAATTAGGTTTAATAAAAGTTCGGTCTAACAAAAGTTTATGAATCATGTTGCATAAAAATTAGGTCTAATACTACAGTCTATGAATTATGTTTAAAAAAAATTAGGTCAAATAAAAATCTGTAAATTGGGTCTAACAAAGGTCCATGAAATAGATTTTCAAAAAATTAGGTCTAATGAAATTTAATGAATCGGTTTTAATAAAAATTAGGTCTAATAAGAGCCTATGCATTATATTTAACAAAAAGTAGGTCAAATTAAATGTCATGAATTTAATTTAATAAAAATTAGGTTCAATTAAATTTTGACCTAATTTACATTGTAGAAAGTAAAAATTAGGTCTAATTCGCTTTAGGTCAACAAAAATTCAGGTCAAAATCAGCTCAAAATAAAAATTAGTAAAGAAAAATATTTTCATATAAATTAGTAACGATATTTTCAAATTTTTTCTTTGACCTAAAATTCAGAACGGAAGTAAAAGAAAAAACAAAAAAAAAATGACGTTAATTTACGCGGGAAATTCAAATAAACTCGCAAACGGAAATAAGTGTTGCACTCTCTCGCATCGAGAATGAACTTTTAAACAGCTGTTTATTTCTACTTTGTGTGTCGGTGTCAGAACTCAGCAGGAGGGTTAGATTAACGTTCTTTATTGGATATATTGTCGAATAAAAACAGTGTCTACTGGTAAGTAGAATAAAAATAATCAAATATTTTTTCACTTTTCAACATTCCCTATAAAAACCTTTAATTAATTAAATATGGAAATTAAAAAATTGGAGGCAAAAAGGTGAGTTTTTTTTTAGTAACATGCATGACTGGCTATGTACACTTGGTGTCTTGATAATTATTAATTTAATTATCTTCAATTGATTATATATTTCTAGTCTTTATTTTTCCATTTTGCCTCCCATTTATGAATTATCTCTATCTCAATTAAATGAAATGATTCATTTCTTTTTCACCGAGAGACAAAAGTAAAATTTTATTTCCTTTTTGCAAAAAAAAAAAAATGTTTTATTAAAAAAAATTACGAGTCTAAAAACTAGAATAAGAAGATAAACAATTTTTTTATTTATTTTTTTTAAATTAACATTAAAAATAAATAGAAAGAAAAACATTTGAATTTAAGATAAATGGCAAATTTTCCTCCATACTGACAATTGAAACCAAAATATTGTCGACATGTCATGTTGTCATTTTTGATTGGTTACGACATCTGTCAATGATAGTACGCGCATTTGAAAAAGAAAATTTCAAAACTAGATCTATCTTGAAATTTCTATTTTTAAAACAATAAAAACTATATTCTACCTAAGTGAATTTATTTTATTTTTTTGGAGTAAAATTGAAAGTGTAATGAAAAGAGAGAGTAAAATTTTTGAAAAATGTTGGGATTTTTAAAATATAAAGGAAATGAATCACTTTTGAGTTAATTCGCAACATACGAGGTTGATAATCGGTCAATAACAAATAATTTAGTGACCAGCTTCCACTGCGTGAGTTACACGCCTGTGACGATAACAATGCCGGTTCTCGAATGAATATTATGAACTTAAATGAAAAATGAATGCACCACATTTTTTTTATCCGTTTTTTCTCCCATTGCCTACGGGGAAATTAGTAATCATCTTGTCATCTACAGTGTGTTGTGTGTGTGTCGTGTAATGCAATATTTAAAACAAGTAATAATTAACATTTTCAACTGTATTCTCGAATTCGTTCGAGTTTTTAGAAAATTTCTGACTTTCATTTTATTTTAGTTGTTGAATTTTTAATATTATAAAATCTGCAATTATTTCTCCATATAATTATATAATATAGAATATAATATACAATATAATATATAATATAATATAAAATAATATAAAATAATATAATATAATATAATATAATATAATATAATATAATATAATATAATATATAATCATTTACTTTTATAGTAATATAATATAATAATTTGACTATTATCAAATAAATATTTACTTGAAACAAATAAATTTTTTTTCAGCGTATAATTCAATACAAAAAAAATTAATTAATAAATTATTAATAAATAATATAATATTATTATTATTATTATATTATTATATTATTATATAATATTTATATTATTAATTCATATTTATAGTCGTAACAAGGACTTAAATTAAAATTTTATTTCCAAAAACTATTCCCCATCTCTAAATGTTGATGTTTCCCTGATAAGTGGCAAATTAAATTTCCGTGAACACTGGAGTAATTATTCGGAAATTAGATTTACGTTTGCATTTCTAGTTTGACCAAAACTTTCCAATAATTGGAAAATAAAATGAACAAAATTGAGCGTAAATTTCAAATGAATAATAATTTTTGATAAATTTGAATTTTACTAAAGTTTTTCTCATTTATTTCAAAAAGAAAAAATTTTAAAGAATGCTAATTAATTGCCACAGTTGGAGAGGAAAAAAAACTTAAGGTCTGTAAAAGAATATTCACTTATTTTTACTGATCAGCAAAGAAAATAAAAATAAAAATTGTGATTCAAGTTGTAAATAGCGAATTCACATTTACCGACAGTTGGAATATTGACAAACATCAGTTACAACTGTCGATAATGTGGAAATCTTGGTAAAAAAATGAAAAAATATTGCGTTTTAATTTTAGGAAATGAAGGGAAAAATATTTTGAATGTAAAATCAAGATTTTGATATCGAAATAAATATTTAAAATTTGTGCCTTAATAGTGCTTTATCATCTTATCTTTAGGTATCTTTCCCATCAAGTTGGGAAATAGTTTGACAGTAATTTCTTTATGTTATGGCTCAAATATTTTAATTGCTAGCGATAAGGTTAATTGTTCGAGAAATGTGTTCTTCATTACAATCTAAAATGTTTTAATGTACTTTTTTTTAATTTAACACGAAGAAGGAGAGAAGCAATAAATATTATAAATTATAAATTATTCAAATTATAAATTATTATTTATATTAAAAATTATTTATATTATATATTATTTATATTATATATTATTTATATTATATATTATTTATATTATATATTATTTATATCATAAATTATTTTTAATTTAATTAATTTAGCTCAATTTTAACTATGCCGAAATATTCTAGTGCAAAATTTAAATTTGCCGCTCAATTTCCTACTGTACCGATCGCGAGTGAACTTTTTACCGATCGTAGTATGCAAAATTTCGACCAAATTACTTCCGAAATATTGGAACCACCCACACGCTTTGCTTTCGCTTATTCTATTGGCTCTTTCGTGACCTTCAAAAGCAGCAAATGAAAATGATGCGGTATCCCGTGTGGGCGTTTCTACTTCACCTACGATTTCAAGCTAAAGTTCACGCAATAGCGTTTCACAAATTTTGACCTTTAATTCTAGTTTATAAAGAGAAAGCCAATTAATACAACAGCCAATAATTCACCACAAAAATAAATAATATCCCAAGTGGTAAAATTGTCAAATACTAAAAATTAAAATTATTAATTAAATTGAAAGTATTGAATAAAAAATTAAAGAAAATATTTAATATGAAAACTTAAGAAGTATTTTAAAACGAAATTTTAATTTTTTGAAAAATTAATTAAATTTTATTTAAATAATAACAAAAATTTTATTTTATTTAAATAAAAACAAAATTTTTATTTTATTTAAAGTTCAAAATTTTGATTTTATTTAAAATTCAAAATAGAGTAGAATAATTTTAAATTTAGAGAAATTTCTTTACATAAATGTATGAATGAATGGCTTTTGTCAAATTTTTATTTATTAGCATCAAGAGTACATGGTGTAAAAATTTCTAGCCAGATTAACGACAAATCAGATAGTGAATTTAAATAAATGGAAGTCTCGCAATTTTTTTAATCTCTGGAATTTAATTTTAATTTTCGGAAAAAATTAAGACTCTTGAACTTTTTTTTTAAATAAAAATTCATATGCGGATTAGCACCCGTTGCATCCACTATATATATACGTATTCTCCGTGGCTTGGTGTATTTTTAGAGAAATTCACCGCAAATGTGGGGGTGGTTTATAAAGCGGATGTACACTCAGTCTCTCAGAGGAGGGCGTACACTCTCACATTGAGAGTCGTTATCTTTTTTAGATAGAGATTTGTCGAGTCACTAGACCATTTATATATTATATTATATTATATTATATTATATTATATTATATTATATTATATATAAATCAAATGTTCTTATAATAAATATTCTTGTATTTTTATTTTGTAAATAAATATAATAAAATTATATTTTATTATATTATTTTATTATTTTTATTATTATTATTATTATTATTATTATATTATATTTTATTTTCTATTATATAATTATTTTTATTTTATTTAAAATTCAAAATATTTTAATTAATTAATTAATAATAATGAATAATAATA
The DNA here is from genome assembly GCA_032873175.1 of Leptopilina drosophilae. Classification (NCBI taxonomy): domain Eukaryota; kingdom Metazoa; phylum Arthropoda; class Insecta; order Hymenoptera; family Figitidae; genus Leptopilina; species Leptopilina drosophilae. The sequence continues at coordinate 6,825,652 of CM065483.1, forward strand.
ATTATTAATAATAAGTAATGACGCGCTCCGAAGAAAGGTGCCTAAGAAGTAACCGAATTGTAGGTTAGGGTCATGTTAGATTTCTCTTGATTAAATGTTTATTATTAATTATTTAAATTTGAAACAAATTTTTATTCAATATTTTGGATATAATGAAGACTTGAAGATCAATAATTTTTAATTAATAATTGATTTTATTTAAATCAATTATTACTTGAAATTATTTATTATTAAAGTATTTTTACTTGAAAAATTAAAAACATAACCTCAAATTTTTTGCTTCTTAGGTACTTTTCTTCAGAGCGTGACATAAACAAATTAACATTTATTTGACATATCTAATCATTAAATATTATTAAATTTTATTTATCTTTTAAATTTTTTAAATATTTTTTCCTTTTTTCTATATAGAAATTTGCCCTTAATGGTAAATATATATTTTTTTCTTTCTTCACCTACGTTTTCTTGACGGCGTAAAAGACTTTTTTCCTAAGGAAAAAATGATCCTTGTAGGCGAAAAATATTTTCTCTATATAGAAAATTGACCTTAAAAAAATTGCAGAGAATAAACAATTTATAAAAGAATAACTTAAAAGAGGAAATTTTTCTTTTTTTTCAAAAAGCAAACAATGTATTATCAAGGTTAAATATTTTATATAAACAAATGAGATTATTTTACTCGATATATATATATAAAATGCGCCTTTGTAAAATTATGCATCAGAATATATACATATATAAACGCGCGTAAGAGGAAAATCTGACAGTAGATGCATTCACGTTTATAAGGGGAAAAAGAAACTCGTTTAGAACCGTTGCTTTCAGGTTTTGAGGATATACTATGGTGCGCTTTTCAAAGGAAATGTAATTTATTATAAGCCCAGGAAAGTTGTGCTTTTTTTTGTTATATATTGTTTCCTTAAGTCATTGCGGATATTATAAATGAGCTGTTTCATTTCTCTTATATATTATATTACAATTATTTTTTTATTCAACTATATAATATAAAATATGTGAAATAAATTATTTCTTAGATTACTACTTTTGTTAAATAAAATCTAACTTTTAATTTTTGATATTTTATAGGTATAAAATAGCAAAAATTTAATTCCCCCTCAGTATGCAATGAAAAATTGCAAAAAATAATTTATACTTGTTTCTAACTTCGAATTAGTAAAAATGTTTACTAATTTAAATTAACAGTGATTGACTTGATGCATTTAAAATTGGCAAATTTGACCAACAAATTAGTAGAAATTAATATTTATTTATATTTGAATAAATTTTAGCTTTGAGATTTTAAATTAAAAATTAATTTAAAAAAAAATTAAATTAAAAATTAATTTAAAAAAAAAAAATTAAAAATTAATTAATTTTAAAACTTGAACTTTTAGATTTGAAATACTAAAATTAGCTTAATCGATTTCTAATTAAGCTTATTTATAAAATTTCCATCGATTGAATTTTCATCAATTAAATTCTCTTCGAATGATAAGATATACTTTTTTAAAAAAATTATTGACCCAAGTATTAGCAAGAAAGGAAACAAATTTTCTACTTCTTTAAACATGAAATACAGAAACGTTTTAGAATTTTTTCTTTCTTTTTTGAACGTGATTGAAACAATAATATTAGAAACGAGACACTCGTTAGCACAGTGCGATTTCTTTCCTAGCAGATAAGTAAAAGTATTTAAAAATGTGAATGTTTGCGAATAAAAAAACGTTCCTTTTGCAGAAAACGTTCACTTTTCCATAGTTTCCATTTCTATTTTTTTTTATTTCTCCTTTTTTCAATAATAATTTCTGCATCTTGAACGTCAATGTACATATTGTTTCGAGTGTTTTTTTCTCAACTTTCTGGTTCCCACATTTATACAGATTTTCCTCTGGATTATGCAATAGAATGGAAATTTGAAATCACTCTTCCAGAAATGAGTCTCGAGATTATTTTTTTTATTTAAAAGATAACGTATATTGTGCGATATATATTTTTTAGGAACGATTTAAAAATGAATTGCAGAAGGTTTAATTTTTTCAAAATAATACAGTACCGGCAAAAATTTTCAGTCCACCCATTTTTGAAGGAATGAAAAAAAATTGTTTAACATAAAATTTATGAAAACTCAAAAATTTTTTTTTTATATTTATATTTTAAAGACGATAAAATTTTGAAAAGAATAAGACCTCACAGAAGTCATTTGGCAAATATTTTTTCAAGATACACTGAAAAAAAAATTTATTTGATTCAAATAACCGATTATTTGTCTATAATCAAATAAATATTTACTTGAATCAAATAATTTTCATTTGAATTAATTAATTAGTATTTGCTTGAAATACTGAAATATTTGATTCAAATACAATTTATTTGATTCAAATAAAAATTATTTGATTCAAGTAAATATTTATTTGATTATAGACAAATAATCGGTTATTTGAATCGAATACATTTTTTTTTCAGTGCATTCTTAAAAAACCGTCATTTTCAATGTTTTAGAAAAATTTGAATAACTTCTAAAATAATAAACGTTTTTTAATAATAATAATTAATAATAATAAATAATAATAATAATAAATAATAATAATAAATAATAATAATAAGTAATAATAATAATAAATTAATAATAACAAGACAAACTTCTAAAACATTTAAATTTTACTCCTCTGCGCATATATATTTGAATCTATTATTTAAATATTTTAATTACGTGGAATTCAATTGTATTATAATTAATTTACAATGATGATAAAAAGATATATAATAATTGAAGATCTTCTTTTTTCAATTCGTATGAGAACAAGGTGCTAAAAGCTAATTTGACCCTAATTGATCACCTTGACCCTACCTGACCTACCTTGACTGTATCTAAACTACCGTAGATCGTGGCTTTTATGGTGGAGTGAAATTTTTATATTTTGTGTTTTATTAATTTTCATTACACATTTTCAAATGTAATTTTAAGTTCTCGAGAAAAAACAATATTTTATTTATAATTATAAATATTATAATTACTCTCTAAATTTGAAATGGTAAAAATATTTACTAATTTGAATTAGTGACTGACTTTTTGCTTTTGAATTAGTAAAATTTAGTAATAAATCGTGATTTCTACTAATTTATTAGTAAAATTTACTGATTCACAAGCAAAAAGTCAGTCACTAATTCAAATTATTAAACATTTTTACTAATTCAAATTTAGAGAGTATATTTAGATTATATTTGTAATTTTGTCATAAAGTTTGAATAATTTGTATATATTTAAAAAATATTTTAAAAATAATTTAAAAATATTTTAAAAATATTTTAAAAACGTTTTTTAAATATTTAAAAAATATTTAAAAAATATTTTTAAAATATTTAAAAAATATTTTTAAAATATTTAAAAAATATTTTTAAAATATTTAAAAAATATTTTATGAATGTTTTAAGCGAATAGCCTTCGAATATCAAATTTTAAGAGTTATTTGTAGCAAAGCTACTTTAGAAGTACAGCAAAATATTTTTAAACTCCCCTGATAGCAAATTATTATTTTTATTTTCACATTCATTTTTACTTTTATAAATTTTACTTTCTATTCTTTAATTTTATTTTCACTTTTATTTTGACAGATTTTTATTTCCACATTTGTTTCCACTTTTGTAAATTTTCCTTTTTACTTTTCATTTTGAGTTTTTGACAGATAGGTCATAAAGAATTAAATTAAAAAATGAAAAATCGACGAATAATTTAAATTAGTAACAATTTTTATATACTAATTTCCATAGTCACGTTTTGCTTAATATTTAGTTTCTCAATTTTTTACTTTTTGAGTTTTTAATTTTAAATATTAAATGAAGTAGTCCCATTTTTTTAAAAACGAGTGAAAATTTTTTCTAATTCAAAATTTTAAATTAGTTTAAAAATTTGTTTATAAGACTAAATTTAGATTTGTACAAAAGTTTACTTTTTTGAATTAATGACTTATTTTCTACTTTCGAATTTGTAAATTTTACTAAGAAATTCGTAGAAATTAATATTTATTACCAAAATTTACTAATTCAAAAACCAAATTTGTTTCTAAGACTTTAAATTTGGATTTGTACAAAAATTTACTGATTTGAATTAATGACCAACTTTCTGCTTTTGAATTAGTAAATTTTACTAATCAATTCGTAGAAATTAATATTTATTACCAAAATTTACTAATTGAAAAGTCAAATTTGTTTCTAAGACTTTAAATTTGGATTTGTCCAAAAATTTACTGATTTGAATTAATGACTTGTTTTCTGCTTTTTAATTAGTAAATTTTACTAATTAATTCGTAGAAATTAATATTTATTACCAAAATTTACGAATTTAAAAATTAAATTTGTTTATAAGACTCTAAATTTGAATTTGTACAAAAGTTCAGTTACATATTTTAATTAATGACTTACTTCCTGCTTTTGAATTAGTAAATTTTACTAATAAATTCGTAGAAATTAATATTTATTACCAAAATTTACTAATTCAAAAACAAAAAATCAGCTATTGGTTAAAATTAGAATGCATTTTTAGTAATTCAAATGTAGTGAAAATAATATACAGAAATTGTATAGAATTTCAATTTTTAATAAAAAGAGATAATTTAATTAAAATCTATTTTTAAAACAAGGTTTTCAATAAAGAGAATTTTTATTTTTACATTTAAACTCACACCTTGTTATTAAAATTTAATAAGAAAATCAATTCTTAATAGAATAAAAGGAAAAAAAACTGTTTTTTAGTGAAAGAAAGAAATTTTAATCAATATTTAAATTTTTTTAAAACAAAAAAAATTCTACTATTAATTTTTCAACAAATTAATTGAATTCGAAATCTGGGTCAAAATGACCCAACGCGGGATCAATTGAAAATTATATTAAAAATATAAATCTATTAAATGGAATTTTAAAAAAAAAACTTAGGGAAAAAAATCATAAAAAATTCCATTCATAGTAAATTTTAAGGATTTATTTGTGCCTACCATATAAAAAAGAGGATTTCGTTATAAGGGAAAGGGGAGATTTTTCTTTTAAAAAGGGAGAAAGGTAAAAAATAAAATGGTGACGTGATATACGAAGTTTAGAATAATCTCCCTATATTGAATTTTATTTCTACCATTGACAAAACAATTTTCGAAACCTACATACCAATAAACAATAGTTTTTTTTAATTAAAAATCACAACTGCAAAATTGTTTTATTTAAAAAAAATTTTTTTCTTACCCCTTTGTCTCTTTTTAATTTGATACTTTTCATTTTATTAATTTGAGACAAAAAAAAAAAAAATACAATTTTCCTCTATATCATCAGAAATAAATTTAACGAAATTCCTCATTCGAAGGACGAAACACTAACACCAGTGAGAAATATGTTTTATATACAATAACGTTTTTGAAAAATTATTCAATCATTATCAAAAAACAGAGTTTTTTTTAATTTTCAAATATAAAAATTGAATTGATTTGATTGAATTGATTTTTGAATTGATTGAATAAAAAATGAGAATGTTATTAAGTGAATTAATATTTTTGATAAAGTCAACCCTGAATTTAGATTCTTATATTTATATTCTGTATGTATAGTATGTGTAGTAGGTGACTTTGGAATTTTTTGTTTCAACAAAATACGCGTTTCATGATGAAAAATATTATTTATGAACACCCTGTAGAGGACGTACGCGTGCCTGAGAGGGTTGGCGCATGTTGGCCGAGAATATAGTCGTGTTCTCGTATCGATCCCAAGCCAGAAAACTACCCCTAGAAAGGCGCAGTGTCCAAAAGACTATCGCGGTGTTCGTGGCACCCACGCGGATTACAATTATACAATTTTTTTTCAGTCCGCCTCGAAAATCGGTGAATTTTGTCAATTGTTTTTCCCCCCCTAAAAAAAAGACCTTATTAGAACCCCCAAAAAAATAATCATACAAAAAAACGTGAGAGAAAAAAGATTTTCAAAAGCGTGAATATTCTCCGTGACATTGAATCAAGTGAGACTGATTAAGGTAAGGTTTATCAAACATTTCTCCTTTATTTTAATTTTTTACTCCTCTTCATCCATAATTCCTTCTCGACGGGGGAAAATTTCATCATTTCCGGTTTATGATTAAAAAAAAAAAGACTCGGAAATGAGAATTTTTTTTTCTCGATTTCTAAAAGAATGGAAGAAGAAATTTCTTTACTGTTCAGGAAAAGTTTTTTGGTATTTCTTCATAGGTAAAGAAGGAAATTAAGTTTGATGTTTAATGTCTTAGCCAAAAGTATCGATATTCAATATGGCCAAGATGTCTCTGCTAAAATGCTTTTAAAAAGTTATTGTCATAACTATAACTATATATCATAAGTATATTTGTAACTAGATTTATATAAATACGTTAAATGAAAGTTACAAATTAAAAGATCTAATTTAAAAGCTCACTCTTGATTGTATTTTATACTGATCTCGGTATTAAATGTTTTTCACTGGAAACGAAGGGAGAGTTATTGAATTTCCTCAATGAAGAAGTTGCGAAGCACGCTGTCCGTGACCGTTAAAAAAAATCTCCTTATAAATGTCAGGATTTATATTTAATTTACCCACGAAGCCTTAGCAATTTCCTATCTTAGAAACGTGATTGTCAAGATCACACCTTTCAAGTGTCTTTAAGTTGTATCTTTGAAGCGCGTCTATTACCCCCCCCCCCAAAAAAAAAAACGATTTAATTTTGATCTTTAATTTTTAGTTTTAATTAAATTCTAGGGAAAAAAATTAAAACCTTCCATTGGACCCGATAAATCATTTCGACACGATTTAAAAATTATTTGGATATTTTTTATTGCCCCCTTTCAGCGCGTCTATTACCCCCCCCTAAAAAAAAAGATTTAATTTTGATCTTTAATTTTTAGTTTAAATTAAATTCTAGGGGAAAAAATTAAAACCTTCCATTGGATCCTCGAAATCATTTCGACACGATTTAAGAATTATTTTGATATTTTTTATTGCCCCCTTTCAAGAGAAGTCTTTTTTATTTTTAATTTTTTAAAATTTTATAATAATCTAAAAGTTTTAATTTCTTCATATTTTATAATAATTTAAGTTTTAATTTCTTCATATTTTACAATAATTTAAAAGTTTTAATTTCTTCATATATTTATAATAATTTAAAAGTTTTAATTAATTCAAGCTTGTGGCAAAATAATTATTTTACATTATAAGAATATTGTTACTGAAACTTATTTAAAATTACATTCATCATTTCAATTCAATTATTATTTTCTAGAATTTTTTTAACTAAAATTCTTCTTTCTATCAATTATTATTTTTAATAATTTTCGAAAAAGTTCTTTGACAAATTTCAAATTCATTTGTTCACAATATTCAATTTTACCATAATTTCCATTATTTGTAAATTCTTCAATTCAATATATATTATAAAAAAAAACTTTAAGCTTTCAACTTTAAACTTTTTCAGGGGAAAAAAATCCGTAATTAAACTTTTTCAAAAAAAGAAAATTAATTTGAAAATTCAATTATTTCTGAAAATTCACACTATATTGCTTTTAATATTCAATTATTATTTAAAATTTTAACTAAAATTAATTTTAAAATCAATTTTTATTAGAAGATTCTCGTAGAATTCAATTATTGTTTAAATACGAAAATAAATAATTTACTTAATAATTGAATGATTTTAAAAAATTCAGTTCTCAAACAAAAGTTTATAAATACATTTTTAAATAATTAAATTTTTTGGACGAATTTTAATTCGTCTTAATCTTAATAAGATTTTCAAGATTAAATATAATTTCCGAGAAATTGAATGTTTTTGAAAATTTAATTTTTAAACAGAAGTTTATAAATGAATTTTCAAATAATTAAATTTTTTGAACGAATTTTAATCAGATTTTTAAGAATAATTACAATTTTCGAGAACTTTGAATGTTTTTAAAAATTCAATTCTCAAACAGAAGTTTATAAATAAATTTTCAAATAATTAAATTTTTTGGACAAATTTTAATAATATTTTTAAGAATAATTACAATTTTCGAGAAATTTGAATGTTTTTAAAAATTCAATTCTCAAACAGAAGTTTATAAATAAATTTTCAAATAATTAAATTCTTTGGACGAATTTTAATAATACTTTTTAAGAATAATTACAATTTTCGAGAAATTCGACTAAAATTGTATTAAAAAAAATTGAAATTCTGCGATGAGTTTTATTGTTTTATGAAAACAATTTTCCTAAAAAAAATTTAATATTTGCGAAAATAATTTAATTATTGCGCAACAATAAATAAAAAATTTGTAAATAATTGAATTCGTGTGAAATTAAAATTATTTTATTAAAATAATTAAATGTTTGTGTAGAATGTAATCAAAATTTTTTTAAATATAATTGAATTCTTCTGGAAAACTTTTTTGAAAATAATAAATATTGAAAATCATTTAGTGGAGGGAAATTTTTGGTAAAATAATTGAAATCTTGCCAAGAATTGTATTGAAATTTTTCGAAAATAATTAAATTTCTGGGAAGAATTTTAATATTTCTAAAGATAATTTTAAAAAATTCTAAAAATAATTCTAAATTCTAAAGAAATTGAAAAAAATTTTCAACGTAATTGAATTTTGACGAATAATTTTATTACTTTTGGAAATAATTGAATTTTTGCAATTATTTGAAATTTCTCTAAAATTCTCTAAATTATAACGTACAATTTTCGAATTTTCTGCCTTTTTTCAATCAAATCACGTATTTTACGGACAATTTTTTTTTTTTTTTAAATTGACAATAAATTCTGAAACTAAGTGAAAATAATTTAATAAATACCTAAATTTAAGAAATATTGAAAATAATAAGATCCTAAAGTTCTGAACGTTCAAATGAACAAAATTTATTTATTTCTTCTAAAAATTAATTTTTTATTGCAATTATTTTGTATCATTGACAAAAAAATTAATTAGTGAGTTTGTAAATTTTTAATAATAAAGTTGAAATTATCGATAACTCCGAGCCAGGTTAACAAAATATAACAAATTTTATATTTTTGAAACGTAAAAAAATATCAAATTTGTTATATTTTGTTAATAAAAGTCAGGTTAACAGAATATATCAAATTTTATATTTTTGAAACGTAAAAAAATATAAAATTTGCTATATTTTGTTAACCTGACTCGGAGTGATCGATAATTTCAACTTTATTATTAATATTTAATATAATATTCACAAAATAAGGAACAATTTTATTAAATACTTTTTTGGCTTATTCTTCCAGTAAAAATACAATATTTCCTTCAATAGAAAATTTAATATTTTTAACCAAAAACATACAAATTCTGTATACAATCGTTTATATCTTAAAGTCAAAATTACTGAAATGTAATCTATTTTGAAGCATACAATATAATTTCAAATAGAACCGCAAAAAAAATGAATTTATAATATAAAGAAATGAAATAAAAAAATGAAAATAATCTTAAATTTGGAGCACGCGGTGCTTGTTTTTCGCTGGCCGAGTATTGTTGATTTGGTGCTTGCGCGACTCTTGTGCGTCTGAGAAAAGAGTTCGGATCAACAGCATTTATTCTTATTAAGTGAACACTTATTCTCATTACGTCTATTAGAAGGGCGACTAACCAGGTCATGACCTTTAGTTTGCCGATTCTATATATATAGTATCGTTCTTTTTTTTCATAGACTTTGAAAAAAATGAATAATATCGTTCTTTTTTTCAAAGACTTTGAAAAAAAAATGCATAATAAATTTTTTTTTTCAAAGACTTTGAAAAAAAAAATGCATAATAAATTTCTTTTTTTGTTTGTTTGTTTGTATATATACATATATATATATATATGAAAACAAAAGCTCCACTGTTATAAATTGTCCGTGAAGTTTTCATTTAAAACGATTAATAAGGAAATTTTATTGTCAACGACAGAGAGGATGTCAGCTTTTTTTAATGAATCTCACTCTTTTTTTTCGAAACAATATCAGCATCCATATAGTCAAATTTCACATTTCAGTCATTATACTATATATATAGAGAGAGAGAAAGACATTATATATGCATAACCAATAACAGTGCTTCTCTTAATTTTAACCATTTTATTGCTTGTACGTGATCTATAAACCATTAACGTTTTCATACCATTTTCATTGAATATCTGTTAAATAAAATCAATTCGAGTTGAATTTTATTGACGAAAAAGGAGTTTCAGCGAATTTTGTTTGGGAATTCTCCTTTTTATTGGAGATTCGCTTCGAATTGTGTACAAACATTTTAATTGAAACGTGATTTTCATCATTATTACTATTATTATTATTATTATTATTATTATTATTATTATTATTATTATTATTATTATTATTATTATTATTATATTTTATATTTTCCTATTAAATATTTTCTTTTTGTTGAAATTTTTTTTTGAATTATTTTATAATAAAAAAGTCTAAATTTAATTTATTATTATACAATTATTATTTTATTATTATTATTATTATTTAAATTATTATTATTTAATATATTCTTTTTGTTGAAATCTTTTTTGAATTATTTTATAATAAAAAAGTCTAAATTTAATTTATTATTATACAATTATTGTTATTCCTATTATTATTTAATATTTTCTTTTCGTTGAATACTTTTTTTGAATTATTTTATAATAAAAGAGCCTAAATTTTATTTATTATTATACAATTATTATAATATCTTCATTCTATTACTGTCAAATTAATAAAAAATTTTAAATATACAATTTGATATTAACATTACTAATTGATAGTTTTACTAAAACTTTTTCATTTTTCTTTCATCAATTATTTTTAATAATTTTCGAAAAAGTTCTTTGATAATTTTCAAATCCATTTCTTTACAATATACAATTTTACGAAATTTCAATTATTTCTGAATAATAATATTAATAATAATAATAATAATAATAATAATAATAATAATAATTATAATAATAATAATACTAAAAGTGATAATAAGAATGATAATAATAATTATACTAAAAGTGATAATAAGAATAATAATAAAAAAATAATATTAATAATATTTAATTATTTCTTACATATTAAAAAATAAAAATTTTTAATAATTTTAAAAAAGCATCTGCAATTAAACTTTTTTCAAAAAAAATCATGTCAATATCAAATAATCTTAAATTCCAGGTCCAAGAATAGGTCAAAAATAGGATTGTTCAAAATTTAGGTTAAAAGATCAATTAAAGAAAACCATATGATGATTATTATTGTTATTGTTAGCCTAACTATCATCATTATTATAATTACAATAATTATTATTATTATTCTACTTATTGTGGTAATAAACGAAAAGTACTATTACCCTCATTATTAGGTGTTATTACTGTTCATTTATTTTTATTCCTTTTATTTACAATAATTTACTGAACTTTGTGTCCTTTTCGTACATATAACTTAATTATTATTATTTTCCTTTTTTACCACTTTCGTTTTATTATTATTATTATTTATTAATATCCAGTAAATAAAAAAAGTAATGAATCGTTTTCAGAAAAAAAATCATTAAAGCCTGAAAACGTTATAAAATCATTACTTGTTTGTGAGGTCAAATCAATTTAATTACTCGTCACTCTATTAGAACTTTTATCACCTGTTTTATTATCTCATAAATTTGGACCACATTGTTCTATATGCATATAAACATCCTAATAAATTTTTCTCTTTTAAAATTTCTTTTCGAGAATTCAAAAAAATATGCCACTCCCCGATGAAAGGAAACTAGCGAAAAGAAGAAAAATTTTATAGGTTATGTTTATATGATATTCGTTTTATAGAGTATTACTTAAGCTTTTTTTAACTTTAAAATAAATAATTTTTAGAAATATTATAGAAGTGGTAAGAATTTGAAGATTTCAGTTTACACTGAAATTTAATCCTTGGTATTTATTGACAACTAGCAATGAACAAACATAACCTATAATTTTTCCTTTCACCTTCAAGAGGATTATTTCTTCTTTCATAACTAAAATATGGAGATAATTTTTATGTTATATTTTCCTACGACCTTTGGACCTACAGTTTAAGTAAATTTAGATCTAATTTTGAGGTTATGTTTGTTTTCATAACTTTCTGACTCGGCAGCGGTAAAATTCTAATTTAGGATATATTTTTTTTTTAATAAGTAATTCGAAATTTGCAAAATTCAAAATACTAAAAGAAAATACAAATCAAATTGATAAATTGTTTCTTGTTTTTAGATTTAATCTAACTGGGAATTAACGTATCTAGAAGAGAAATAAAAATAAAGCAAACGACATCATGGCGTTCGCAGGACTTAAAAAACAGATCAACAAAGCAAATCAGGTATGTGTGTTTAAAAAAGATACAGTTGCACCCACTCATTTCCTATCCAACACACTTAAATAATACTAAATGTCTCGTGTGCTTTATACACATATAAATGAATGACTATTAAATGTTTTGCATTTTCTGTAACAAACTTGGCTAATAATTCAGCCTCTTATTTTACAAAGTAATAGACAAACTTTTTGATAATAAATGATTCCCTAAAGTAGTGAAAAATTAAACTCACAGAGACGTGGGAATTATTATCATTATATTTTTTTTTTAATGGAGCCATTAATTGTGTTTTATTCTCCTTTTTTTGTGTGTGTATATTGTATTTAAAGGGAACTTTTATCCTTAGTAATGAAGTATTTTATTATCTTCTTTTGGCGGTTTTATTTCCCATTTTAAGGACTTTTCCCCTCTTATCTTTATATTTTTCCTCTACGTCTCGGGTTTTTCTTTATCATTTACTTTCTTTTAAAAAAATCAATTTTGTAAAGGCAGAATTCATTTAAGCTTTCTATATCGAAGTCGACTAATTAGAAAAAAAATAATATAAAAAGAAATTTCTACTTAATTAACTTTTTTTTGCAACTGCAGTCATTTTAACTGCGATATTTTTTTAATTTCGTATTTTTAGTCCGTCGATTGAAAAAAAAATTTATATATAAATAATAAATGAAAATTACTGAAACTTTTTGTATTCTCTTTTAATCAAAATAATTTTTTCGGTGGAGAAGAAGTAAGAAGAAATTTTAAGGTTATGTTTGTCTTATTTTTACCTTAATTAAAACTCAGGGTGAAATTCGTTAAGACTGAAATTCATTTTCCAGAATGTTTTACACACTGGGAAGATTTTCGCGTCAGTGATTTTATATTTAGACTTAATCTACTTTGGGTATTTTTATTTAAAAAATTGCAAACATAACCTAAAAATTTCTCCTTCTGACACTGCTTTCCTGGAAAAGCCACAAATGAATAAATTAAAAATTACCCATTTGACGTTTTAGATTACTCTTAAAAATAGTAAAAGTGTTTAATAAAAAATATCGTCAGGCATTTCTAAAAAAAAAGACATTTTACTATATACAGTGACGTGAATATTTTTTCATTTATTACTGACGTAATCAAATTGATTTTCCCCTCATTCAAATGTTCTTTAAATTTATATTTAGAGGAATGATAAAATAATAAAAGAAAGCATGTATTAGTGGGCTATTTGAGGTAAAAAAAAGATAAAAAAAGAAGAAGAAGAAGAAGAAGACGGTAAAGAATTCGTTTAGGGACCAAATGGTATATTCTGCGCCTACACGTTTATCGATATATACGAGTTTCTATTGTCGAGTATCAGCGAGAAGAGTCCATAAACCTCTTTGACCTTTATGTATCTCGATTACTTTGATGAATGAAAGTGTTCACGGGAATCGTACAACCCTTTCTCCCACGTTTCACTTGTACATTACAATCTCATCTTGAAAATCATTTTATCGAGGCAAATATTTGCATTCAAGATAATTGCTTATTAATACGAGCATAATTTTCTTCTTTATTTTCTTGATTAATTTTCAATTAGTGAGAAGAGTAAATTTTATTTCTTATTAATTTGACTTTATACCAAAAAAAAATGTATTTATTAATTTATTTATATTATTTTTGAATTAAGAATATTTTTAGTATTTATTTTTGAATATTTTTTACTCAAAATTTATTAAAAATTACTAAAAATTAAATTACATTGAAAAAAATTTATTTGATTACTCTAATAAATGTTACTTAATTTAAATAAATGTTTAATTGATAATAGTCAAGTAGGACTCGATTTATAGTAAAATTTATTAAAGAAATTTACTAAATATTTAATAAAAATTCAATAGAAAAATTTACTAAATATTTAATAAAAATTCAATGGAAATTTTTTTTAAATATTTAATAAAAATTCAATAGAAAAATTAACTAAATATTTAATAAAAATTTACTAAACATATTTTTAACTATATTAAGAAAATGATTTAAAGCTTTCGTAAAATTATGTTTATAGTAATTTTTGGAGAGGAAATCTAGGGTTATAAAATAAAATCGGTCAGAAAATATTTTTACACTTTGTGGAAAATATTTTTTCCTATTATCCACAAAAAATTGCTGTTTACTTGAATTTTCCTGCAAATTTTCACAAAATTTAACAAAAAGAAATGAATTTTTGACTAGTTTTGAAGCATTTTTTTAGGTTGAAAATGCGATAAACTATTTTTGAAGCATTTTTTTAGGTTCAAAATGCTATTAACACTATTTTTATTCAATATTTTTAATATGAAAATCCATTTGCTTATTTTTCTTATTACTAATTTCAAATCAAAATTTTATATTTTTTCATCATAGAAAATTATGTTTTAAAATTAGTGAGAAAAATAAATAAATGAATTTTTAATAAAAAACTGGAATATCGTTCATAATATTTTTTAGAATTTTTAACATAAAAATGTTTTTAAAAAATTGCTCTAAAAATACTAAAAATCGATTTTTTCATTCTGTAATTTTGTCGAAGATAGAAAAATAAATTTTCTACAAAATGTTAAAGTGAATTTTAAAATATAGGTATCAATTTAGAAAAAAAAAAATTAAAACGGGTCAAAATATTTACTGACCATTGAATTCCTTTTAAAAAAATTACTATAACAATTTTATGGAAGATTTACAATTATTTTTTGATAAAGTTAAAAATTTAAATAAATGAGTAAATAAATTAATTGTTTAAATTTGACTATAAAGTTATTCAAATGTGTTTATTTATTTATATTTATTTATTTATAGTTATTTATATTTATTTATATTTATTTTGACATTCATTTTTATTTATTTTGACATTCATTTTTATTTATTTTGACATTCATTTTATATTCTTCATTTAATTCCTTGAATTTACTTTCTATTTTTTCCCTAATCGAGTGTAGTGCGTGAAATTTTTATTTCCCCTTTTGCATAAATGTTGTAAAACTGATTATTTCTATTTTTTTTCGCGTGGGCGTAACTCGTCGACATTTCAAACTAACGTGGTGAGAAATATTAGCGAATGATTGATAAGAATCCCAGAATATATTATAAGTAATTTTTTTTTATTCCCCTTTAATTAAAGCCCCTATTTTTAAAAATAAATAAATGACATAGTTCAAATGACTTTTATAATAAAAATTTAAAAAGTAATAAAAAAAAGTAAATTTTCAACCTAATTTCTAGGATAGTAGAAGAATTCCCATTCAAGCAAGGATGATATAAAGAATTTTTTTTTATTACAAAATTATTTAGATTTAAATAGAAGCAAACGATTCTGAAGGTCGGAAATTTAGTTCCACTTTAGCTTTCATGTAGATATAGAGAGATTCTACAGAATTTAATTAGCTCTTGTTCTTTTTTCATATAAAAAGACATTTTAAAAATAACATCTCTCATCTTTTACAACTTTGGCAAATATTATTAATTATCTTTATGTTTTATCTTTATGTTCAGTTAAAATTTGTCGTTTTAAATCGACACAAAGAGAAAAAAGAGCGTTCAAAAATTATGATTGCCTTATGAAATGATAATTAAATTTTTAACTAATAATCATTTCGTAATTTATTATTTTTTCATTCCTATATTTAAACGAAAAATAAGCACATAAATTATAATCCAATTAAAATTAATTAAATTTGTTAAACATCTGATTCGAGTTAATTTAATAATGAACTCAATATTAAAATAATAATAATAATAAAAATAATAATAATAATAATAATAATAATAATAATAATAATAATAGTAATAACAATAATAATAATGTCTGCTAATTTTAATTAAATTGTTTCATAATTTTTCGGGAATTAAATTAATTTCTCATGAACATGGTTGGGGTGATAATTATGATTGAAAAAAAGGAAATAATTTATTTTTGTTATAAATGGGAAAATTTATGTTTCTCTCTCTCTCTCTCTTTCTCTCTCTATTTTTTCCATTTATAAAACATTGCCGATTGGAATTATATTGTTATTGTAGTTTCCCTCAACCTGAAGAGCAATTGAGAAGGACCTCTTTTCTTTTTATAGAGAACCTTTTTTCAGTCCAATCACACTTCAACTTCTATTTCGTGTATTATTGAACCTCCTCAGGGACAAGATAAAAAAAAAGAGAAGATATTTCTAGTAAATACTTTATAACAAAGTAAAAACTTTTATATTTTGAGAAACATCTTCTTGTTTTTTCTTTCTAAATTATTCATTCAATAATTTCACTTTACGGGTAGAAAATATTCAGAGGAGTGTCAAAAATAAATGATTCACTTTTTTTTATTTCTCGAGTTCACGAATTTAATTCTTACATTTTGAACTTAAATGAAAAGTATTTTATTACTCAAATAAACGATTATTTGTCTATTAGAAAATAAATATTATTATTATTTATTAGTTCAAGTAATTATTATTTTTATATATATATTTTTTAACATTTGATTTAAAAAATCAAAGTATATTACTTAGGAAAAAGTCCGAATGTACTTTAAATGTGTTCGGCGCTGCTAATAACAAATCCTAACTTTGTTTTCCAAGTTTTAAAATGGCGGATCCAAGATGGCGGTTATTAAAATAAGAATCACTCGGATTTGATTGAAATTTTGTCACTCGAGAGTTTTCGAAGTCGATAATTGCGACTATGAAGTCAGATTTTTAAAATATTGAATGGCGAATTCAATATGGCTGACTTGAAAATCAATTGGTATGGAAAATAAATGATGCAAAATTATTCAAGGGTAAAAATTTACCCACGAGAATTTGATGTAAAAGTATATTTGTTTCAGAGTCAACTAGATTTTTTTGGTTTGTTTCTGTTTTCGAATAAAAATTGTATTCCACATGAATAAAACTTTAATTTGAACCAAATGAAACTTTGATTTCAACCAAATGAAACTTTATTTTAAACCAAATGGAACTTTAATTTGAATCAAATGAGATTTCATTTAAACCAAAATAAAATTTATTTTGAAACTTTCTTTTGAACCAACTGGAACTTTATTTTGAACCAAATGAAACTTTAATTTGAACAAACTGAAACTTTGATTTGATCCAAAATGAAATTTATTTTGAAACTTCATTTTGAACCAAATGGAACTTTAATTTGAATCAAATGAGATTTCATTTAAACCAAAATAAAATTTATTTTGAAACTTTCTTTTGAACCAACTGGAACTTTATTTTGAACCAAATGAAACTTTATTTTAAACTAAATGAAACTTTTATTTAAACCAAATGAAACTTTAATTTGAACGAACTGAAACTTTAATTTGATCCAAATGAAATTTATTTTTAAACTTTATTTTGAACCAAATGGAACTTTAATTTGAACCAACTGAAACTTTTATTTATACCAAATGAAACTTTAATTTGAACAAACTGAAACTTTAATTTGATCCAAAATGAAATTTATTTTGAAACTTTATTTTAAACCAAATGGAGCTTTAATTTGAACCAAACGAAATTTATTTTGAAACTTTATTTTAAACCAACTGGAACTTTATTTTGAACCAAATGAAATTTTATTTTAAACTAAATGAAACTTTTATTTAAACCAAATGAAACTTTAATTTAAACGAACTGAAACTTTAATTTGATCCAAAATGAAATTTATTTTGAAACTTTTATTTGAACCAAATGAAACTTTAATTTGAACCAAATGGAAATTGAAATGAACCAAATGAGATTTCATTTAAACAAAAATAAAATTTATTCATAGCAAATAAAAAGTCCACTTGGCTCTGAAACAAATTTCTTCCAAGTGTAGAAAATTTATATTTACAATACATATTTATGAATATAGAAGACAAAAAAAAACTTAATATTTTTCCGAACTCCATTGAAACAAAGAAAATAATGTAAAAAAAGCAGAATCGACCGCAATAGTGCGAACTATTTATTAGCTGCCAATAAATGAATCAAGAAATATTCCTGCCTTCGATATTGGCATCCAATATTGGACCATTAATATGCCAGGAGTGGAATGTTGTCAATTTCCCATAAATTAACTGCTATATATATGTGTGTGTGTACATATGAACAATTTCTGTATTATAGAATATTCCAGAGCAAAATACAATATCCTTAAAGGCGGGTATGATCGTCGTTTAACGATGATTATCGCAAGGAAATGGTGCAAGTTCTCATCGAATTGAATCAAGTGTGTGACATTGTCACTGAAGCAATGTAGGTCAAATTTACTCTACGGTGTGACCTTTATCCAGTGGCTGCAACTTGCAGCTAGCCACGAATAAGGGAACGTACCCTGTTGTGAATATATATATATTTGTATATGTGTGTGTGTGTGTGTGTAGTCCGTCCTTAAATGTGGGTCATGGTCACACGGGAGCTGTACAATCGAGCCACGAGACACAGAGGGTAAAAAAAAAGAGAAAAGCTCGATGCTTTTAATCGGAGAACGCATCTTAAAAGGTGGGTGGATGGGTAGTGCTGGTTGCTGTTATTGTTCCCCCTTTTTTTTCCACAATCAAACTATAAGGCTACTCTAACTCTAATTACCCTTCATGATATATAAACACCTAAATAAAATTAAAAATCGTTTTTTAAAAAAGGATTTAAATTTTTTAAATTTTTATTTTATTTTAAAATTCCGTAACAAAAAATGTGAATTATTTTTCCGGGCGCCATTTCTTGATTAAGGATTCAACAAAGAAAGCATTAGTTCCTTTGGCAGTAATTCAAGAACTTCTTAATGTTACATCACTTTAGATCAACGCGGTGCGGCTATTGATCCGACACTCACGACCACCACCAACCATCATCCCCCTTTTCTATCCTTTTTCCCCCGCAAGTCGTCGAGATTTTCTCTTCTTTGCCATTCCCCCCTCCCCTTTTACTTCGTTTTGCTTCAACAATCTCTATCCTCCATTACTGATATTCTGATCCATTTATATATATATATGAACCCACCACACTATGACACCCTTAAAATTGTGTATAACTGAAGCAAGCATACAGTCGGGGACCAACTAAGCGTTTTTATCTTAGGTTCAACACGCCTCGCTGAAGCTTCACCGACCCTTCTCAGGATAAAAGAAAAGAGGGAAAAAAAAAATTCTACACTTTTTTTTCCCCTCCACATTTTTCGGACGAGGGTTGTGATAAATTTTCCAAAAATAATTGCTCCGACTGTTAAAGCCATGGAGAAATTAATGATTCTTCGCGGAGAAATTTCTTTAAATTTGATGGGGATTATTTTATTGTTTTAGTTTAGTAAATTAAATCGAAAAAATTTTTATGAAATTTCGTTCTTGTAAAAAAGTTGTTTTTTTAGTAATAATTTTTAATCTTCCGTCATAGGATATATCTGACAATTGAAAAGCTGACAAATAGATTTGTAATCGTCGACCCTGAAAATTCCCGTGTGACAATTTTCAAGCGAAAGGAAGCTATTTTTCCAAAACCGCCATTTTGAATCCGCCATTTTGAATTTTGAATAATGAACATTGGATTCGACCCTGAAAACCCCCGAATGACAATTTTGAAGCGAATTTACACTCTCTATATCTGAATTAGTGCGGATTTGTTTACCACTTTGAATTAGTAACATTTTTTACTAATTTTTAGTAGTTTTTTTAACTAATTTTTAGTAGTTTTTTTTACTAATTGCTAGTAGAAAATTACTAATTCAATTAGTAGAACGTATTTTTTACTGTTTCAAATTAATAAATTTTCTACTAATATTTAGTAAAAAAAACTACTACACGGTAAATCGTTAGGTATTAAAATAACACCAAAATGGATTAAAATAACACTAAATTGGAATATTATAATTCTTTTTGTTGTTATTTTTATACCTAACGATTTACCGTGTAATAATTAGTAAAAAACTACTAAAAATTAGTCAAAACAGTTACTAAATCAATTGATAAACGAATCCGCACTATTTCATTAGTAGAAAACTACTAATTCAGATTTAGAAAGCACTGAGAAAACATTATACGCGTTTCAAGTAAAAAAATAATTTTACGTAATTTTGTTTAATTGAAATTAGTTTGTAAGCTTAATTCTAATATATAAAAAATATTTACTGCTTTAATTCAAAAATAATTTTTGTTTGAATAATTATGGTTAATTCAAAAACATATTTTCTGTTTCGGTTTAAACAAAAAAATATGTTTAAAAACTTTATGTTTGATTTGAACTTAAAAGTTGACGATAAATACTTTAAAATTAACTTTCAATTATGTGTGAATTAAATACATAATATTTTAAAAATGAACCAAAAAATATGTTTAAATTAAACGTAAATTTGTTTGACTGTATAGCAAAGATAATTTAAGTTTGATTTAAACAAAATATATTCAAATCAAATAAATCGTTTTCTCAGTGTAAACAATCTTTTTAAAAAATCCGCAATACTGGATTCGTCATTTTGAATTTTGAAAAATTAACATCGAATTCGTATTCATCGACCTTGAAAACCCCCGAATGCCAATTTAGAAACGATTCTAAACAATCTTTAAGAAAAATCCGCCATATTTGATTCGCCATTTTGAATTTTTTGAAAAATTAACATCGAATTCGTATTCAGCGACCTTGAAAACCCCCGAATGACAATTTTGAAGCGAATATAAACACACGGTAAATCGTTAGGTATTAAAATAACACCAAAATGGATTAAAATAACACTAAATTGGATTATTTTAATCATTTTTGATGTTATTTTAATACCTGACGATTTACCGTGCAATCTTTAAGAAAAATCCGCCATATTGGATTCGCCATTTTGAATTTTGAAAAATAAACATTGGATTCGTAATCAGTTGCGTTTATCACATTAATTTTTTTGGATAGTACTTCAAAAACGAGTGGAACAAACTTTTTTTTGTCATTTTTACTTCGTTTTTCTCGAAACTGAAACTTGTTGGAATTTTGTTTGTACAAATTCGTAATCTATGGCAAACATAAGAATCACCATCTTTTACTATTTTTTTTCTTTTAAATTTTGTCCATCAGGGTAATTATTTCTTTTCTGTATAGTCCTCTAAAGCTTCATACAATTAAGAAGAATAGTAATTATTTTAGAAAAGAGTATTATTTTCGAAAATACTTGCTTTTATGTAATAAAGTAATAATAAGCAATTTTCATTATTAGAGAAAATTAAAAATTAGTGGAGATAAGAAATTAGATTTTAATTAAGGCTCCAAAGTCCTTGCGGAATAATTTAATCAATTTTGTTTCAACTTAAATGTAAGGAGACATTTTTTGCAATCGCATTAAAGAAAGTAAATCATGATCATTGTAACAATGTTAATCTTACACAGTTAGACCTGGGGGATGATCCTGAAAATTTACTTCACATTTACTTTACATTCACTTCACTTTCACTTTACTTTCACTTTATTTTCACTTCACTTTCACTTCATTTTCACTTCACTTTGATTTCACTTTCACTTCACTTTATGTTTGTTAAATTTACGTTTATTTACTTTCTATTTTTTTAAATTTTAAAGATAAGTCAAATTCAATGAAAGTGGAGTGATAGTGAAAACGAAGTGAAAGTGAAGTAAAATTACAGAATATTCATTTCACTTCACTCACACTTGACTTTCACTTGACATTCATTTTATTTTCACTTCACTTTCATTTCGCTTTTCTTTCACTTTCACTGTCACTTTACTTTTACTTCGCTTTACTATTACTTTACTTTCACTTCATTTTTATTGAATTTAACTTACATTCAAAATTTTAAGAATTTTTAGAATGTAAATAATGCTAAATTCAACAAAAATAAAGTAAAAGTGAATGTGAAATAAGGGTGAAGAGAAAATGAGGTGAAAGTAAAGTGATAGCGAGATTAACTTATCTTCAAAATTTTAAGAATATTTAGAATGTAAATAATGCTAAATTCATCAAAAATAAAGTGAAAGTGAAATAAGAGTGAAGAGAAAATGAAGTGAAAGTAAAGTGATAGCAAAATAGAAGTAAATTGAAAATGAAAGTAAAAATGAAGTGAAAAAAGTGAAATAAAATGAAATTCGAAATGAATTTACTGATTTACTGACTTAATTTAAAATTTCCAGAATTAGTAATAATAAATCAACTAATTTAAATTTAAAAAAATGCAGTACTAAAAAAAAACTTACAGAATGTAATATCTACATTTAATATTCAAGTTCCCCTGACAACCATTACTGAACATTTTTTCCTGCACATTTATAAAAATAAAATAAATAAAATTTTGAGTAAAATAAATACAATTTCTCCTCCACTCTCATATATATAAGAAGATAGTAAATAGAAAGAATAATAAATATTTATCAAAAAAAAAAACTTTTTCTTCATCTGTTTCGTTCTATAAAATTCATATAAACTAGGAATATAAAAGATATGGCTTAAAATTGAAGTTTTTTCCCTGTTAAATTGTAATGTAATTCAAACGATTCTTGAATATTTCATCACTGAAAAGCAAATCGAAACTTAGTGTGCGCGCAGAGTATTGGAGAAAAAATATATATATTTTTTGAAAAATACTTTTCAAATACTTTCAGTCTTCCTTTGTAAAAGCAGAAAATCAATAGGAATTCTGTAATTCTCTCTCAAGGATGATTCATGTGAAATTATATTATATTCACGATAAAGAAGATATAGAAAAAATATTAAAGTCTCAAAAATATCAAATATTTTATTATATAAAACTGGATCTTATTTATCAAAAGGGAAAACACCCTTTGTTTTTTGAGAATAATAATAATTAATCTTTATTTATTTAATTCCAATTCAACACGGATGGACTTTTCTTCCGAATATAACTAAGATTGATAGATAATATAATAGAAATGTAGAGAGACTTACGTGAATAAAAAATTATGTCACTCTTAATTAACACCTTAATGGAACTTTTTCACGTAATCGATATTTTTCATTAATAACAAATTTTTTAATGCTTCCTCTCGATAAAATTCTGTGTGTGATAAAAATTTAATATCTGATAAAAATTTAATATCTGTTTAATAATTTAATATCTGTTTAAAAATTATCTTCTCATTTTGTTATCTTTCTAACATAAATTTTTTATTTTTAACCCTTTCGCGTCGCTAAGGAAACTAGCGAGAGGATTTTGTCAAAACTAGCAAAATTTTAATTATTCGAGAGTCTTAGGGGTCACTAATTACGAATCTCAAGTCAGACTTTAGAAATTTTGCAAATTCAAAATGGCGGATTCAATATGGCGGACATTTTTGAAAAGTTGATCAAATTCGCTTGAAATTTACAACTCGGAAGTTTTCGGGGTCGTTGATTACGAATCTGAGGTCAGATTTAAAAAAAACCAAAATAGCAGATCCAATATGGGAGAAATTTTTGCAAAATTGATTAAAATTCACTTGAAATTTGTTACTCGGGGGGTTTTTGGGGTTATAACTTTTATTAAATCTAGTATCAATAATTCTTGATTCAAATTTTTTTATTTATATGAACAAAAATTTTATTTTTAATATAAATAATTTTTTATGTACTAAAAGCTTCCCTATGTAAACGTATTATAGCGCCAAGCGGTTAATTTCGCGCGAATATAGAAGAGGTCCTTTTTATTTAAATAAAATATCTGCTCTAAATTCCTTTATGTCAACATCTTCCAAAGGCATCAATGTATTCATCTATGATACTAAATATAGATTTCTCAGGTTTACAGTTCTAACGGATCGTGGTAAAAGGAGCACTGACCTACATATTGTTGCTTGCACAAATTCTGCAACTCATATTAGAATTTTTATCATCTCTTTATATACATATAAATATATATATAGATGTATTCACTTCTCTTACACCTATATGCTAAGCGTTTAAAACTTTTACAACTCTCGCTAAACTTTGAATCTATAGAGAGAAAATTTTGTTCATACAAAATAGTGTTAAAAAATAAATTATTATTTAATAATCATTTTTTATTAGAAAAAGCTTTTTGCCAATAAAAACAGAAAAAAATTTAATTCTGATTAAAAAAAAGTAAGACAATTTTTTTTCAAATCCAATACATATAGACTAAGAAATAGCAAAAAAAAAAAAAAGATGAAAATGAACGAATCGGAAAAAAGTAAGAACGAAAAGAAGCAAAAAAATGATCGATATAACTTAATTTTTTTATTGTCGTGTGTGTGTAAAATTTGAGATTTACTTTTGGACAAACTGGGTCAGTTCTGTGAATGTTTTTTTATAGTTCTTTTACGACTTATCCATAACTCATACGCCTTTTATTGGAAATCTTTTAAATGATGCATAAAATATCTGTATGTTATTTTTAATATTCCTTTTTTTTAATAATTTATATATATATATGTATTTGTATAAAATAATGTATGAATTAATTTTTATGTTTTTATGAAAAAAGCAGCTTTAGGAAAAATTTATTTTTCAAAAGGAAAAATGTTGAAAAGAAATATATTTATTTTTATCAAAATAGAGATAATTTTTAGTCGCTTTATCAAAAAGTGGTCAAAGGATTCATCATTCTGAATAAACGATGAAAAATGTTCGACTTTTATGAATACTGTGTATGGATGAAAAATATTCAAAAATCATGCGATTGGAACATTAGGGATAATAAAATTACAAAAATTCTCTATAAATCATTATATTTTTATTCTTTTCATGAATTTAAATATAATTTTAGAAAGTTTTGTAAATATTCATTTGAAAAAGGACTTTTTATATTATTTAAAAATTTTTCTTTATAGTATCTATTTTATTATTGACTGTAAAATATAAAAGCTACTGTATAATAATTTTTATTATAAAATATCGAACTTCGAAAGGTTTGAAATTAAAATTTGAAATTCAAATCATTTTTAGAGTAATTTAAAATATTCTTTAAAGTCCAGAACACTGGAAATTATATTTTCAATTTTTTCATATTATTTTATTATTCTTTGTAAACAATAAAGCTGCCGCATAGTATTTTTTATTATAAAATATCAAATTTCAAAAGGTTTGAAATTAAAATTTGTAATATAAATCATCTTTAGAGTAATTTAAAATATTCTTTAACGTCCAGAACGCTAAAAAAATTATATTTTCGATAATATCGAATTTCGAAAGGTTTCAAATTAAAAATTGAAATTTAAATCATTTTTGGAGTAATTTAAAATATTCTTTAACGTCCAGAACATTAAAAATTATATTTTCAATTTTTTCTTTACTTCATTAATGTCACGAAAATATAAAAGCTACTTCATAGTATTTTTTATTATAAAATATCGAATTTCGAAAGGTTTCAAATTAAAATTTGAAATTTAAATCATTTTTCGAGTAATTTAAAATATTCTTTCACGTTCAGAACGCTAAAAAAATTATATTTTCGATTTATTGTCTGTAAAATATAAAAGCTACTGTATAGTAATTTTTATTATAAAATATCCGATTTCGAGAGGTTTCAAATTAAAAATTGAAATTTAAATCATTTTTAGAGTAATTTAAAATATTCTTTAACGTCAAGAATCCAGAAAAATTATATTTTCAATTTATTGTCTCTAAAATATAAAAGCTACTGTATAGTAATTTTTATTGTTAAATATCGAATTTCGAAACGTTTGAAATTAAAACTTAAAATTTAAATCATTTTTAGAGTAATTTAAAATATTTTTTAACGTCCAGAACCCTGAAAATTATATTTTCAATTTTTTCTTTACTTCATTATTGTCTGTTAAATATAAATTCTACCACATAGTAATTTTTATTATGAAATATTAAATTTCAAAAGATTTGAAATTAAAATTCGTAATTTAAATCATTTTTAGAGTAATTTAAAATATTTTTCAACGTCAAGAACCCTGTAAAATTTTATTTTGAATTTTTTATCTCTAAAATGTAAAATCTACTGTATAGTAATTTTTATTATAAAATATCGAATTACGAAAAGTTTGAATTTAAAATTAACAATTTAAATTATTTTTATAGTAATTTAAAATATTCTCTAACTTCCAAAAAGTTAGGAAAAAAATCAAATCTTTTGCCAACCAACCCTGTTGGAACAATGAAAATGTTCTTTAATCAATTCCTAAATATAAATTCTTTTTTTTAACAAAGAGAATAAAATTTTGATTCAAGAAGAAATAAATTTCTTTTAATAGTCATATTAAATGCTCATATTAAACTCGAATATAAGTTTTTATATTATATTATATATGTTGGTGAGTTTGATTTATTTCTTTACAGTACATGACGGAGAAAATGGGTGGCGCTGAGGGAACGAAACTTGACGTCGACTTTGTAGACATGGAAAGGGTGAGTTTATTATTTCTCTTTTCTATATTAAAAAAAGAATTTTTCAATTTGCAAAGAAAAACTCGTTTTTCCTTGATAATGAACTTGCGCACTCTAACTATAAAGACTATTTTTTCAGCTTGAAAATTATATATATATATGTGAATAATACTTGTTTTTTCTCATTACAAATTCTGATCTCGAATTTAAAATTAGACCTTTGAAGGAAAATATTTTTTCAATTCTTCACACTTAGAGTACACTTTCTAAAAAATGTATTGTAAATTTTTTTACAATAGAGATCTTTTATCAGAAGAAAATTCCCCAAGAATTTCTTTCAAGACGATTTTATCGTTTCTCTATTTGAGAAGAGAATTTTTTTTTTTCGTTTTTCCTCCAATTTTTGTATGTACTTTTTATATTATTTATTTTAATGTTTGTTCTTTTTGTGAAAGAAAAAAAAATATTGAATGGTGGGAAAAAAACTTTTTTTTTAAAAAAAGTACATGACGTACATACATATTTATGGAAAAATTACTAGAAAAAATTAAAAGTAGATAAAAATTAAAAAAATGCACCGAAATTATTCATTCTGAAAATAGTATATATAATCATTTGGTAATTTTATAAATTACGGAACTGATTCTTAGTTTTTTGGAATATTCCCCTTTTTTTTTGCTTTTCGTAAAGCTATACAATTTGAATTGTTTTGCTTTTTAAGAAAACGGACGTTACGTGCGAATTGGTTGAGGATCTACAAATGAAGACAAAAGAATTTCTTCAACCAAATCCCACAGCAAGAGCAAAAATGGCCGCTGTTAAGGGAATAGGAAAATTAAGTGGTCAAGCAAAGGCCTCAACTTATCCACAACCGGAAGGAACACTCGGTGACTGTATGTTGATGTACGGAAAGAAAATGGGCGAGGATAGTATTTTCGGTACGTGAAAAAAAAGGGAAAAATCCATTAAAAAAAACAAAACAAAAATAAATTATTTATAAATAATTATTTTATTATAAACAATTTTTATTATAAACAATTTTTATTATAAACAATTTTTATTATAAACAATTTTTATTATAAACAATTTTATAACAAAAATAAAATTTTGATTGCTTCTCATGTCCGCAGCTCAATCCCTGATCGAAATGGGAGAGGCCATGAAGCAGATGGCCGATGTGAAATATTCCTTGGACGACAACATACAGCAAAACTTTCTTGAGCCTCTGCACCATCTGCAGACTAAAGACCTCAAAGAAGTTATGGTGAGATTTATTAAAAAACTTTATCCCCCCTCCCGCACTGCTTTAAAGATTATCCGTGAATTTCAAATTGAATTTGGTCTTTGTTTTTATTTAACAGCATCATCGAAAGAAACTTCAAGGAAGAAGGCTTGATTTCGATTGCAAAAGACGGCGGCAAGCGAAAGGTAACAATTCGGGTAAAAATTTCAAATATATACAATAATTACAATACGAAATTAATTTTTCAAAATTGATATTCAAGTCAATGATTCAATGATTCAATGATTCAAGTTCTGAAATTATTTCATTCATCCAAAATAGCAAAAATAAAGTTTCCAGCGATATTGTCAGTGTGTAACAATATTGGGCTGACACTAGGGTCAATACTGAGGCAACATTGCAACTCAAAATTTAGATAATTTTGCTAATTTTGCATGAGAATGTTAAGGTAGAATTTGCACCGAAACATTTATTGAGATAATATTGCAGCAATATTAGAATATTTAGTGACAATGTTGCCGCTGTATTGCACACGAAAATATTTCCTGTAAGCTAGAACCGCAACTTTTAATAAAAAGTATATTGTAAAATCTCAAACTGGAGAAAGATTAAAAAAAAAAAAATAAATAACCCATCGAAACGTTTTTGAAAAAATTATTTTTTAACATATGAATTATTCCAAGTGGAATAATTTAATTAATTAATTAATTTTTTTATCAAAAATTTTTATTCGTTTAGAACGATTTTTATTCGAATTCTAGACAAAAATGTCAGATTTTTGTAGATTAAAAATGGGGGATTCAAAATGGCGACTAAAAAAATTTTAAAACAACCACAATTGTAGGAAAATATGTTACCCATGAGGTTTTTTTGCTTGACGATTAGGAATTTGATGTTTGTTTTAAAACACTAAAAATGGCAGAATTAATACAGCGACCAAGAAATAGAAAAATTTATTTATTTTTGTAAAACTGTTTACTCCCGCCTTTTTGGGGTGAGTGAATAAAAACTTAATATCAGATTTAAAAAAACCTAAAATGGCGGATCCAATATGGCCACCAAAATTTTTTCAATACTTGTTTCCACACAAATTTCGTACATGAAAAAAAATCTTCACCTGGAACAACTACAAATTTCACTATATTAGCGAAATTTTTAGTTATTGCAGCGAATACTTTCGCTATTTTAGGTTAAAAGTTAAAAAGGTTTTTTTAAGAAAAATAAATATTGGAGTTAAAGGTTTTTTCTCGTGTAGAGTCAAATATTAAAAATAAACATTTTCAAATACGACTAGGTGGATTATTTTAATTTTTATTATATAAAATACTTACAAAGGCCTCTAGTGTTAAAATCCAAAAAGTGTACCAAAAAAATTTTATTTTTGCTACTTGGATACATTTGGTTCAGAATTAATATCTTAGTATTTTTTTTTAAACAGTTATCTATCAATATTTTATTGTTATCAAAATTTAATTTCTGATTTCTGATTTAAAGTTATAAAATGTAAGAACTGAAATTTCTAGTTCTATTTCTAAAATTTTAAAAAACTAGGTATTTTTCTTAAAAAAAACTAATTTTTGAAAGCAAAAGCAAAAAGTAAATTTTTATAGAAATTTTCTTAATATTATCTTTTATAAAAGATAATTCAATATTATATCTTTTAGAGAAGAGTGAAAAGTAGTTTGGTTTTTATAAACGCTTTTGGCATGTTTCGCATGCGAAATTTGAGAAAAATTAGAAGAAAAATGTTTGGAAATACTTTTTTTTGTTTATGATTTGCCATTTTTTTATTATTAATATCCTCTCTCTCTCTATATATATATTATATACTTTCTAATAAGAGCGCATGAATTTTTCTTTCCTTGTGATTGAAAATTTTTTTTCTTGATAGATTCTCGATGCTTATATCTATATATATATATTCTAAAAGATAGATTGATGTGCTTTTTTCTTCTTTTGTTCGCTGCGGTTTTGGTTGGAATATATTAGCCGCAGGAAAGATGTCATCCAGTCCACACTTTGGAAGCCCCGCAAGGGCAAATCCTTCACATTATGTTGGTACGTGGACATCACCACGTACTAAACTTTTATTCATTAAAACATATTATCATCGTAATAATATAATATGTTAATTTTGCAGAGACATTCTTTTCATTATAAATTTTCTAATATAGTTCCATTAAAGTTTTTAGATTTTTTTCACGTACATATACTTTTTATTTTACTTTCACATTTTAATTGGAATTTATTGATTCAAAAAACTACTTGTTTTTGTAAAATTAAAAACTTTCTCTGCACATTATTTCTAAAAAGTTAGAAAAAAAGTAGAGAAAAAAAATTTTTCCGCTAAGTATTAATTAGAATGTTATAATTTTTACGAATATCTTATATTCGAGAAGAAAAATTTATAATACAGTATTTATTTATTTTTTATTTTCACAGGCCTCGGATATTATGACTTTTTCGACTTTTTTCGACTATTTTCAAATAATGCAACTTTTATCGACTTTTATTAAAAAATTTGAGACTTTTTCGACTTTTCTTCCAAATTTTGCGCCAAAATACAATATTTTTGGTATAAAATGCAACATATTTCGATTTTTATTAGTATAAAAAGTATAATAGACAAATCATTGAAAATTTATTTTCCAATATGTTTTCTAATTGAATTGTTCAAATATTATAACTAAAAAGATTTGGAATTATTGAAATTCTGTAAAATTCCATTCAAACTAAATCATCTATTCAAGCAATTTATTCCAATTTTTCAAAATTAACTTTTAAAGATTTTTAATTGAAAATTTCAGAAATAATATTGAGTTCTCAAAAATTCTACTCAAGACTCTTGAAATGTATAAATTCAATGAAA
The DNA here is from genome assembly GCA_032873175.1 of Leptopilina drosophilae. Classification (NCBI taxonomy): domain Eukaryota; kingdom Metazoa; phylum Arthropoda; class Insecta; order Hymenoptera; family Figitidae; genus Leptopilina; species Leptopilina drosophilae. The sequence continues at coordinate 6,856,341 of CM065483.1, forward strand.
ATGAAAATAAATGAAAAATAGGTTTCAAAAATATTAAAATAGTTTTGAAAAAAGTAATTCTCTGAATAATTACGTTGTAATTTTATTTTAAATTCCATTATTTTCAATATTGTCGAAAATTCAAATTTACACACAAAATATAAAAATTCAAATTTTTCAGAATTATTTTCAACATTTTGGAGAAAATAATCGTATATTCAAAATTTTCAATTAAAATTCTTCAAAAAAAAAATCTTTTTTTAAATAATACAAAAATTCTCCAATTATTTTCGAAATAGTACATTATAAGTAATATTTATAAAAAAAACTAATTCTTAGAATTATGTTTTTGTAATTTTTAAGATTCGACTACCTTCAAATAAAGTAAATTAAAAGTTTTTAAAATTTTGTAGTTTAAAATTTTTCAGAAATCATTTATAATTACATTTTTTGGAAAAATTGGATTAAATTTTTTTTTATTTCTAAAAACTCAATTATTTTTAAAAGAATTTGTCAAATTTTAATAATTTTTCCAAAGTTTTACTAAATGTTAATTATTTTTGAAAAGTTTTATTAAATTTAAATTATTTTTAAAAAGATTTTATTAAATTTAAATTATTTTTAAAAAGATTTTAGTAAATTTCAATTTTTTGGACATTTTTAAATTGTATTTAATTATAAAACTTTGTGTACTTTAAATATTTATTTAGAAATATATTTAAAAAGTTAATTTTACGAATTTCTTTATTAAAATGTTTGATAATTATTTAGCTCAATTAATAGCTTGGAAAAGAAAAATTGACTTTTTAAATTATTATAAAAAATTGATTTTTTGTATTTAAAATTTAAATAATTAAATTTTCGAAGAAATTGCAAAAAAATGATTAAAAATTTATAGAGATAATTGATTTAAAGATGAAGTTTAGTTAAAATGGTAAAAAATAATTGAATTTTTGGAAGGGTTAAAGTTTTAATTTTTAGAAATTATTAAATTTCAGAAGTTGAAGTTTGTTGAATTTTATTTCCCGTGAATAAAGAAATAAGAAGTATTTAAATATTTATTTAAATTAAAATTTAAATATTTATTTAGCAAAATTACACAAGTTTTGATTAATATGAATTTTTCTGACAACACTGAACGACTTTTTCGATTTTTTTTCTATTTTTAATCGACTAAAGCGACTTTTTTTGCTCTTTAAAGTCGATCCGAGGCCTGTTTTCATAATTCCTTTTTAAGACTGCATTTTAATAGCTAATGCTTCTCTATTTTATTTTCAATATGTTGTCATATAAACATCCCATTTTGGTTTATGCAAAATTGACAAATTGTCGATTAATATTTTAATATCGCAAAATGCTCTATATGCTTAAATTTTAAATTCTAAAAGTTTAATATATATATGGCAATATTTGATACTTGGCAATGAGTTTATCATATGAATTGGAGTGAGTATATCTATCAAATATAAAAATATTCATTTCCTGCTGGGTATTTCCATCAGTCTGCAAATAAATTTTTGCATGAATGCTCGTAAAATTTTTTTTTTTTTAGGAAATTCTTTAGATTTATTTTCTCCGAAATGTATATATTTTATTTTGGGATATTTTTTACTGTATTCTGCTTGTGGCTTATTTCACTATATAATATACTAACACTAATATCAGAAACACTTTACTTTTCATCAATTTATTATTTTTTTTCATCAATTTGCAATTTATTAACATAATAACGAAATTTGATTTTAGTTCAAACGACTTATTTGTATAAATTAAGTGAGAGTAAAATTAGTCAATCTTTAAAATTTGGTGAAAGTAAACTATTTAATTTTAATAAATATTAATATTTTTGTAATGAATAATAAATATTAATATTTTTGTAATGATAATAATGCGACGGGTTATAATTAATTATTTAACTAATTAAGAAATATTTCAAAAAGTATATATTGTCTCAAAATTGTATTATTCATTGTTTTTATCTGTGCTTTCGAGAACGGCAGCATTGTTTTCATGCGAAAATTCAATAAAGCTTTCGTTCGTAATTGCATATACATAATTACTATATCTACATCTACTTTTCACACTTACACTAATTAATTCAAAGAATTCTTTCCATTATTTCTGTTTTTAAGTACTGAATTTTTTTTCTGATTTTCTTCCTTCCAAGTTTTTACGATTCATTATATATTTATGACAAAATTTGGAAAAAATTTATTTTCAACAAATTTAAACAAAAAAAAAAAACAAAAAAAAAACAAAAATGTCAAAGGAAAGGAAAAGAAAAGTATCAGAAAACACAAACAAGCACAGAATACTATATGTAAATTCTCACTTGTGCTAGTTTTAAAAATTAGATTTAAGTTTATTTTCAGAGAATGCAACCCGTAGTGCATCCTTTTTAATTTTTTCTATGACGCAACATTTGCGTACAGGTTCTCACGTTTCAGACGACGAAATTCGTATGGCCGAGGAGAAGTTCGCCGAAAGTCTTCATTTGGCTCAAATGGGCATGTTTAATTTACTAGAAAATGATGTGAGTACTTTTCTTTCGATTTAAAAAATAATTAGAGAATTAATTTTTCCAATTATGCGAAAAAGAATATAAGAAGAAAATTTTAAGGTCATGCTAACGCCTTTACATTTTTTTAAGGGTACTAAAGTATATTTTCTTGATCATTTTTAGCGTGAGCTTAATTTTTTCCCCATATTCTAAAGAAATAATTGTTTTTATGAAAATATATTATATATATTTTATATTTATGAAAAATTTTTATGCATAAAATTACATTAGACTTTAATATTCTTTTGTATATTAAAAAGAAAAAACATGAAAAACTGTTTTTTTCTTCATTTTTAAAAGGTCGAACAAGTGGCACAATTAGCAACATTCAGCGAAGGCCTTCTTGAGTATCATCAACAGTGCGTCGAAATTCTGAGGGTATTAACCGAAACACTCTTGGAAAAGTACGTAAATTACATATATACATATACTTATATATAGACAATTTGAATAAAATTAAAGCAAACACATTTCAAACTCAACTGAAAATTTTTGGAATAAATTTTATTTCCGACTCTAAAACTTAATTCATCTAATTTCACGGAAAATTACAATAATGGTAATAAAAAATACGGTAAAATTTCTCATTTTCTCTTTTTCAATGAGAAAATTTAATGTTTCTTTTATTTATTTTTAATATATTTATTTATACTTACTTGAAACTTTTAAGGAACAAATTTGAAAAATGATTTCAATATGGCGGATGAAAGAATAATTTTTTTTCCCAATAAAAATAGTCCCTAAAATTAACGAAATAAAATTTTAGTGTTTCCAAGTATAAGAAAAACCGCTTAAGTAAAGTTTTGAATCAATTTTTACAATAGCCGCCATATTGGTTCTGCCATTTTGATTTTTTAAATTCTGACACAAGTAATAAATGACTATTAACTTTCTTTTAATAATTTCGGTAGAAAAAATTTTACTAAATTTTACTGTTTACTAAATTGAGGGGAAAATAATGAAAAATTTAAAAAAATCAACAGGAAAGACGAGGCGGCGAACCGTCCGAAAATGAATTTCGTACCAAAAACGTTAGCCGACCTCCACGTGGACACAGTTTCTTCCGAAGGGATCAATGGTGGGAATTTCTTACTTCACGGTAAAACACACATTACATACACAATATATATACAATATTAAATAATTATTTGGAATTTTTTTTTTTGGGGCTGACTGTCTAATCGTTTCTCTCATTTTTTTCTAATGCAACCTCTGCGTGTGCTGCAAAGACTGATGGTTACTTTGCCTATATCTTTATATATATTATGTATATTTACACATTCTATTTGTCGTTTTTTTCCGTTGAATCCTATTTTAAAAAGAAAACAAGGAGTAAAAAATAAAACGATAATGTTAGACTTTTTCTTTTAATCTATATTTATATATGTATAACTTGAACATTTTCACTAACACAAGAAAACTAACAAAATTTCTGTTTTTATTAACCAAATAGGAAATATGTAAAAATAATATTATAAAAGGTTTCGCCACACCCAGAGAAAAATATATTTGACTCAGAGCCAACTTGACGTTTTATTTTTTTAAGTTTTATTTATTTATTTATTTTTTATTTATTTATTTATTTATTCTTTTTTGTTTTTTGTTTTATTTTACACGTTCAAGTAAAATTTTAATCGGATCAAAAATGTTTTATTTGCGTTGAATAAGATTTTTATTTAAAACAAATAAATTTAGCTGATTATCTCCGAGACAAATATGTTATTTAACAGAAAAAATATATATTTGGTTGAAATAAAAAACTTTCTCTGGGTGTATTTGCGGGTAAATATTAATTGGCGTTAGAAAATAGAAATTAACAAAACATTTCCCAAAAAAATTGTTATTTTGAAATCATTTAAATTTTAACAGAATCCATGTCAAGGGGTGGTGGTTAGACAAATTTTTTGTATTCGTAAATAAATTTTTCTTATTGAATGCAAAGGATTAACAATCATACCTTCGAGAATCAAAAAGTTACAATGTTTTGCTATTTAGTAGTATTTATCGATTATCAAAAAAATTTATAACATTGTAAAAAAGGGAGGGGGGAATAGTACAGTTTTCTAAAAGTTTGCAAGAAAAAGAGAGGAGGGGATAATAATAGTAAATTTTTCCAAAAGATTGCAAAAAAGAGATTGAAGGGGGCAAAATAGTAAAAATTTTTCAACCAATTTCAAAACGGAGTGGGGGATAATAAAATTTTCGAAAAAAAATTGTAAGAAAGGGAGGGGAGGGGATAAGAATAGTAAATTTTTCCAAAAGTTTGCAAAAAAGGGAGGGAAGGGGGCAAAATAGTAAAAAAAAAATTTAACCGATTTCAAAACGGAGTGGGTGATAGTAAAATTTTTGAAAAAAAATTATAAGAAAGGGAGGGGAGGGGAATAGTAAATTTTTCCAAAAAAATTGCAAAAAAGGGAGAGAAGGGGGCAAAATAGTAAAAATTTTGAACCAATTTCAAAACGGAGTGGGGGATAGTAAAATTTTCGAAAAAAAATTGTAAGAAAGGGAGGGGAGGGGATAAGAATGGTAAATTTTTTTAAAAGATTCCAAAAAAAGGAGGTGGGCAAGAATGGTAAATGTTTTCTAAAAGATTATTTTTGTTTAGAGAAATTAATTTTGTTAGGAGAAATTAATTTTGTTTAATTACCAAAAAAAATTTTTTTTCAAATGGAAAAGTAAAAAAAAACATTTTTCTCAAACACACGACACCCATATTGATATTATAAATAAATTATCGAGATTGATCAGTGTGTAATTGTTGGAAACTTGAATGTCTCTCCTTCTGACCCATCTTAGGGGCAAGTCGAGCCGGGTCTCCGGTCTCTGGAGAAGAGAAGCGCTCACAACTCGAGCTTTTTCCAGCCGGAAACCCGCCGCAGTCTGCCAATGGTAAATTCTGCATGGGGTTCAATTGTTTCATTAAATAGTAAAAAAAAAGAAAAGAAAAAAATTTTTTAATTTCCTCTTTATATTTAAAATTTTTTTTTTTTGGCACTTATCAATTTTTTAATACGCGAAGAAAAATATGTATATATAGTAATTTTTACTATTTACAAAGTGAAATTAGAACATTTTGCAACTTGTGTGCTTTTTCTATCAATTTTTTCTATTTTGAAAGTAAATTTTACGCTCGAAGTTATGTTAATTTTTAGAAAAAATGAAAAATGTACTTCGTAGCAATTTTTGACTTTGAAAATAGTAAAACATTGACAAACATGCGAAAAAGTTTCCGCAAGTGTAAATTTTACTTTAAGAATAGTAAAAGTTACTTTATTCCTTTTTTCCGTGAAGAGAATTTTTTTTTAAAATTAATTAAATCCGAATATCAATGTTTCGAAATTTATAAATAATTTCATATCGAACAAAATTTTTCCTATGATGTACATTTTTTATATTTTTGCCACGCTCCGAAGAAATTTGTCTAAGAAGCAACAAATTTTAGGTTATGTTTGTAATTTTTTGGGTAGGAAAGTACAAAACCAGAATCAGCTCAGATTAAAAAAGAACTAACATCTAAATCTTCTTTGCACCTAAAATAATTTACAGAAACTAATTTTTGTTTTAAATTAAACAAAGAAATTTTTAAATAAGGCAAAAGTAACAAACATAACCTTAAAATAAATTAAATTAATTTATTTATAATTTGCTCCTTAAGTACTTTTCTTCAAATTTAGAAAAGAATCGTCACATTTACAAAAGTTCCATATTTCAAATTTCGAAACTTTAACTCGGAATTTATTAATTAATTTTGAGAAAATTCTCCCTTTAATTAGAGTTTTTTCGAAGAAAATTTTTCTAATAGGCCATTTGCTATTTTATATCAAGAAAAAAATCAAAAGCGCACCATTTATATCAGTATGCTAATTCCCTATTCTTCATTTGCCCCTTTTCTTTTGTTGCTTCTTCCCTTACTGCTTTTGTGTATCTCTTAGTCGTGATTAACTCTAAATTTAACTTTTTATCTGTATGCAAATGGAATTTTTCTCACCTTCTTTCTCTATATATAGTTATTTAGTTTTGTTTTAAGGAATTATTTCTGTTCCAAGGATTTCAATGCTGTGAATTCTTAATTTGCCGATTAATTAATATTTAATTAATATTTAATTACTATTTAATTAATATTTAAATATTATTACCTAATGTAATAATGTAGATGAAAATTTATTTAAAAAATTTCTTTCTGGTAAAATGTAGAGAACGTTCTTGAAATATGAAAGTTTTTAGCGTATTCTGAACTTATAATTGTTAAAAGTTTCGCGAAACTTGGGGAAAGTGTCATGCAAAATTGGTATATTTAATGAAATTTCATCTTTGCAGCTTCTCCCCTACCATCGCCAAGTAAATCTCCAGCTAGGACACCAATGGCCAAACAGCCATGTTGCACGGCACTCTATGATTTTGAGCCGGAAAATGCTGGAGAATTGGGATTCAAGGTAATTGTGCATTTTTAATTATGGAAAAAATATTTTTTTATTATTATTACTGTTATTATTATTATTAATATTATTCTTACAATTATTATTATTATTATTATTATTATTAATATTTTCTTACAATTATTATAATTATTTTATCATTATTATTATTAGTTTTATTTTTATTTTTATTTTTTTTTAATTTTAATTTTAATTTTTATTTTTATTATTATTATTATTATTATTATTATTAATTATTATTATCATTTATATTAAATTTAAAAAATTGAAAATAAGAGCGAACAAAAGATAATACATTGAATATAATCGAACTTTAATTTGATACAAAATGGAAACAATTTTCATTTCTCAAAAGAGCTTTGACAAAACTTTTGCCACAAGTAATCAGAGTTATATGTATTAAGTTTGTTTCACTGAATAAGTAATTTAAACTTTTCTTATACATTACAGTTTTGACCTGAAAATTATATCAAAAAGTTTCTGATTTTTGCGAGAATAAATTTTCAAAACAGACGCATGGCGAAGTGGAAAATAAATAAATTAATTAATAACTCAGACCTGCACATTTTTTTTATCGGAATAGTTTTAAATGTATAATTTTGTCTTCTGAACACAATTTCTGGTTATTTTTTAATTTTTTATTTATTTTTCATAAACAATAAAGCACATCGTAGGATTTTAATTATTTGTATTATAATTTTTCATTAATTCCACAAAAAAACGCAATTATTCTTACAAATTTGAATAGAATTCTTCTCAGGAATTCCATTATAAAAAAAAATGCTGATTTGAATTTAACCAAATTTTTAATTTAAACCATTTTTTTATTTTACTTTTTAGTTTAAATTTTAAAAAAACCAAACAAAACAAATTGGTAAAAAGAAACTGAACAAAAATTGTTAAAGCATAATAATTATTTTTAACTAGCTAAAAATACGCGCGCATAAAGTTTCTTGTTTCGTTAGCATTGAAAAATTCAATTATTCAGAAGAATTCTACTCAAAATCACTATTTTTCTAAAAATATATTCAGGAAAGTCAGAAATTTTTGTCAAAAGTACTGAAACAATATTCAATTTCGAAAATTCGTAAGAAAATTCTGAATGCTTCTCATCATTGAAAAAATTATATTTATTTCAAACTTTTCTCTTTTTTTAACAACAATTGAACTTTACAGATTTTTATAAATTATTTTGCAATAATTTTTTATTTAAAAATTCAAAAAATAATTGAATTTTGTAAAATTTTGGTTTTTAATTTAATTGGAATTTTATAAAATTTAAATTTTCAAAGAATTTCATTAGAAATTTTAAAGGTAATTTAGGTTTATTAAAAACATTAATATTTCAAATTCTTATAAAATTTTTCATATTTTTTAATATACATTTAATTTATTATTAAAAATAATAATGGATTTATGGACAAATTTTACTTAAAACAGTAAAAAAAATTGAATTTTAGAAAAATTATAAATGATTGCAAAAACTCAATTATATTCAAAATTTTTATTAATATTCTCGTCAAAATTTTAATTATTTAAAAAATTGTTAGCAAAATTTTTGACAAAATTCAATTATTTAAAAATTTTTTAATAAAATTCTTTGCAAAAATTCAATTTTTTTCAAAAAATTTCCTCAGTTTCATATGAATTCTATGATTTAGAAATTTTTTATTAATTTCTTTATTCTTAAAAATGGTATTAAAAATCGTCAAACGAAATCAATTATTTCGTATCATTAATGTGGTAAAAAATAAATATTATTCTAAAAACCTGAAAAATTTCCATTTTTTAAACTGAAAAAATCAGGAACTTTCAAATGAACAAATGAGTGACAACCCTGATCAAGTGTTCAATAAATTTCTCAAGCAAAACAAATAATAAAATAAAAATATTTCTACCCAAAAGTCAAATTAACAATAATCATTATATATATATATATATATATATATATATATAAATTATTTGAAAATAACTGGAAATATTTTTAAAAAATTGGGGTATCTAAAAATTGTTTCATAAAATAAGAATTTTTAAATAAATAAAAATTAATTTATTGCTTATTTAAACTTTAAAAAATGTTGATAAAGACCTTTATGAGAATTCATGTTTAAGAAATATTCAATTAATAAATTATTTATTTTTATATTTAATAAAATTACATTCTCGTTGAACTTTCTAATGAGAATTAATTCAGAATTGAAGAAAATAAAATGATTAAAGCTTTGAATAATTTTATTTATAAATTTGAAGAAACAAAAATTGAATTTTGAATGTATTGAGTATTTGAAAGTATTTTGAAAGTATAATTTATGAGTATTGAAATAGTTAAATTTGAAAAATATGTTCTTTTGGAATTATTTCAAATATTTTAATTCCTTTCATTTTTATTTTAATTCCTAAATAAATAGGTATTTAAATATTATTTATTTTAAAAAATTATTTTTTTTAATTTTATTTAGAAATTATAATAATTTCTTTTATAATAATAATTTATAATAATAATTTATAATAATAATTTCTTTATTTAATCTTTCGATAGTTACTTTTTTACTATTTTATTCTGCTTTTAAACTTCTTTTTGTTATTTTTTTGTTCAAATTAATTGTTAAACACAAAGCTTGTAATAATGATGAGAATATTAATAATTTAGTAATAATAATAATAATAATAATAATAATAATAATAATAATTTGAGTAAAACTGATCAAATTGCGTAAAAATTCGAAAAAAGGAAAATTTAATAAAATTTCTAATTCACTTCTGCTTTTAGGAGAACGACAGTATTACTTTGATCCAAAAAGTCGACGACAATTGGTTTGAGGGCACTGTGAATGGTCGCACGGGTTATTTTCCTGTGTCTTATGTACAGGTGGTGGTGCCTTTACCATAAAAGAGCACTGGCTATTTAGAAGCCAAAGAGTCTGCGTTCGTTCATTCGCGTCTATCACAAAAGAAAAAAAGAAACTTATACCTATATACAAAGCTCCTAATCTAGACCTTATTAAACACTTTGACTTATGTTATCTTTTAAAAATGAAAGAAAAAAAAAGCTTCCTACGTTACGATCCCGAGTTAAATATTCCACGAATAACCTCTATACGCATGTTAATGTACATAAATATGTAATAACGTTATAATCTTTTATAGACGTAAGATTACTATATTCACGCGCAGGCACATTGACACATTTACAAAGAAGAAAAAAAAACATTAACAAACAAAAAGGGTTTTAATATTTCAAAGCAAAAAAATAAGTTTTACCCTTTTATCGTAAATTATTACAACGTAAATTATACTGTAAATCACGACGCAAATTCGTTAATTATAGTGAATTTTATTTTTATTTTATTTTCCATTTTTTATCAATCGAGTGACTCATCTGATCATGAAAAAAAGAAGAAAATAACAAGTGATTCAGAATCGTTCGACAATTTAATAGTCTTATATTTAGATTTTTCCCCAAATATTTCCAGTTTGTGGTAAAAAAAGGAATATCGGCGATTTTCTTTAATTTAGGAAAGTAATAAAAATTATCCATATTAAATTTGAACGATTTTGACTCCTTATGTAGATTGCACAAAAAAAATAAATCTCCGTAGACGTAAGACCCCCTAAAAACTGACTGGACGAAGATTTTATTCGCTAGAACTCAATATTGTAATTTCGCGACTAAAAAAAAAAAATGTTTTTGTATATTTTCAATTCGACATTCAAAAATCTCTTCGTCTATTTTTTTTTTCCTAATGAGTACAACATAGTTTTGTCTCTGAATGATTGAGTGAAACTTTTTCGAATATTGCCTCAATATTAGTGTAAAATATTCGGAAAAATTGCACTGCAATAACGCTATGTTGTGCTAATTAGGATTTTTTCGTTTACTTTCCCCAACTCACGCACATTGTTATAGCATCATTCGTCATTGTTAAAAATACTGTTATGAATTGTTGCGTTACTCTGTCGATATTTGTATTATATATAGCAATTTATTCATTCCTTCACGAGACTTTCCACTTTTAGATTGTATTGTCTTTTTTTTTTTTTAAATGATTTTAAAGACATTAGAAGGAATTAGATTTAATTTATAAGAAATCGAATGGCGGCGAATCTCTTCCACGAAGTCGGCGAATTGCTGGCATTCTATGGACGGAAAATATTTTGTACAGAATGGCCTAAAAGAAAAATTGATTTTCCTGATTTTTAATTAAATGTACGCCGAAAAATTCGTTTTATTTTAGAAATAATAATTTTTCTACATTATATTTAGTAGAATATTTTTTATTGTTTAATTTTCGAAATAATTTTATATCGAATAAATTCGGTATTCTTTTTTCTGAAAAAAAATTTTTTGTAAATAACAAGAAGCATGTGTAATTAAAATTCTGTTTACAAAAAGACGAGAGAAAGAGAGAGAGAGTAAAAAACAAAAATGGCCGATTTTTCAATGCCTTTGTGTCGTCGTTTTGTCGCGACAAAATTTCTTTACATTAAAGAAAAAAAAGCATCAAAGTGCCGAATTAGTTTTCTTGTCCTTATTGACTTTGTACAAGAGAGTTGAACCGCCAGAAAAAAATGAAAGTAATTAAGGAACTTGATCATTCGTTGCCACGATGTATAGGCACATCTAGTGCTATGAGATTAAAGCGTAATTTACTTAGGGTAAATGTATAACTATAGCAAAAAAAAAAAAAACAAAAAAATCGCGTATCGTTTAATTTAGAAGAAAAAAAAGTAAAACGATGACGGCGACAATGACGACGAAAAACTGATTTATCATTAGCGTTTATCATTATGATTATTATTGCTCTACAAAAAAAAAGGAAGAAATTCGGGGAAAAAAAATAAATTTCTTGCATCGATTATTTACACGAATAATTAATTATTATCGACAAAGATCTGCGTTACAACTGCCGGTGTGATAATAATATATAAAAATAAAAGAATGATAAAAATTAAAGTCGTCAATGGCGGGGTCTTACGAGAATCCGAGCGCGCATATTTGTCCACCGCGAACTCTTTTCAAATTTAATTACGTCATCAGTGTTTTTGATTACGAGGATATATTTAAAAAGGTAACCGTGGAGGGCAGTCGGATTGTAATTTGAAACAGTGTTTCTCAAGCTAACAAAAAAAAAAACCCTCGACACGGATGCCAATTTATATATTATATAATATTATAATATTAAAAATTATACATATATATTATATTATATTATATATTATATACATAAATTCATAGACGGTCTAATTAAGAAAGTCCACATTTTAGCGAGAGAGATAGATTGATTTATTTCCAATAATATTTTTTTTCGACATAGTTATACGCAGATCGAGCAACATTTTTAACAAATCTCAGAATCAAGAACCGAACGATGTTGGTTCTATTTTTAATTTTAAAAATCTGACATTATATTCAAAATCACTGTGTTTAAAAACCCCCGAGTAACAAGTTTCAGATGAATCCTTTGGATTTGTTAAAATTCGGCCGCCATATTGTTTCCGCCATTTTGGATTTTTCAATTTCGACTTTAGATTCAAATTCAGAAACTCAAAAACCCCAAGGTTACAAGTTTCAGGCGAATCTGTTAACTTTCTAAAAATTTGGCTGCCATGTCGGTTCCACCATTTTGAAGTTTCAAACTTCGACTTAAGATTCAAATTCAAAAACTCTAAAAACCCTAAAGTAACAAATTTTCGACGAATCTGTTGAATTTTTAATAAATTGACACCTATATCGGTTCCACTATTTTGAATTTTCAAACTTCGACTCAAAATTCAAATTCGAAAACTCTAAAAACCCTAAAGTAACAAATTTTCGACGAATCTGTTGAATTTTTAATAAATTGACACCTATATCGGTTTCACTATTTTGAAGTTTCAAACTTCGACTTAAGATTCAAATTCAAAAACTCTAAAAACCCTAAAGTAACAAATTTTCGACGAATCTGTTAAATTTTTAATAAATCGACATCAATATTGGTTCCCCCATTTTGAATTTTCAAATTTCGACAAAAAATTCGAAATCAGAAACCCAAAGAAATCCAATGTAACAAGTTTCAGGTGAATTCGTTGATTTTTTAAAAATTCCGCCATTTTGGTTCCACCATGTTGGATTCTGCAATTTTGACTTTAAATTCGAATTTAAAGTCCCTAAAATTCTGATTTAGAAGTTTCTTTTCGGTTCTTGATTTTAAAATTCAACAAAATTTGGTCGATTTGTAATATAAAATAACGCACACTTTTTCTTAAGCCATATTCCGCCATATTGAAATCGCCATTTTGAATTTGATTTTTCCAGCGATTACAAAAATTTCAAAATATATCATTTTACACAAATCGATATCTAGTTTCAAAATATAAGAACGAAGAATGAAAGTAATTAAAAATTCCCCATTAAAAAAGTCATTAAAAATGAGAAAAAACTTGGGGTAATATTAAAAAATTCGAAAAAACCAAACTTTTAATTTTAAACCATTTTTTTACTTTACATTTTAGTTTAAATTTAAAAAAAACATTTTAGTTTAAATTAAAAAAACCATTTTAGTTTAAATTAAAAAAAAACCATTTTTGTTTAAATTAAAAAAAAACCATTTTTGTTTTTTTTAAACCAAAAAACCAAATCGGTAAAAAGAAAATAAGTAAAAATTCTTGAAGCATAATTTTCCAATTTGTCGTTTTGAAAATAATAAAAAAAAATTAAAAACTAAATAGGTTGATGTCTCCCGCTAAAAATGTGGTCGCGATGTTATAACCCCTAGGTTTATAATAGCTCAGGGTGTAAGATTGTTGAATTCAAAAAAAGAAGCCATTATAGAAAAATATATTCTGACTTTCCTAGAGTCAAGAAAAAAAAAGAAAAATTCAGGTTCAGCTCAATTTAAAAACTCCGTTGATGCGACAATTATTATTGTAATTAATAATTATATCGCTGCAATCGTTTCGTTATATTACTGAATTCCACCGCTGGTTCGGTGAATTCCTGTTTTAACTTAAAATACGACTTTGATCTGTCCTTTTGAAAAAAAAAAAATACAAAACTTTAAAAAATCCAGCTTGCTGGAAAATTACGTCAATTAAAAAAAAGTAGGAGTCATCTCCGAATATTCAGTCGATTAATTCTTCGTGTTATACAATAGCAAAAAAAAAATATATGTATATAAAGTAAAAAAAAGCATCGTGAATTGTATTGCGCGAACAAAGCGATAGTGAGTCAAATATTGTTATCCAAATTGCTCCGTGAAAAAAAAATAGAAAATTTCATCGTGTAACAAAAAAAGTTTTATTGTTCTTTTTTATAAAAGAATATTTTTTATCATTTTATTTAAGTTTTAAAAAACGATTCTATTAATAAAATTAAAATTTTTAAAATAATTATTTAAAAAATTTCAATTTTATTAATAGATTTGATTTTATAAAAATAGATTTTATAATTTAATATAATAATATAATTTTATAATTTTATTTTTGTACAACTATAGAATTCTATAGTAATAAATTATAAATAAATTATTATAGTAATTCTATAATAATTCTTTAGCAACCAAAATATTCTATATTTAATTTTTTTAGTTTTTCCAACTTCAAAATACGATTCTAAGAAAAAAAAAATTTTTTTTGCGATAAATAAATAGGGAAAAGGGATAAAAATTTTTGGCTCAGTAGCGCTCATGATTCCGTTTACTTCTTACGCTTTGAGAAACACTGCTAGGAAAGTTTAATGAAAAAAAAATGTTGTGAATGAAAAAAAAGAAAGTCGAGGGAAGAAGAACAAAAAAAGAAACTATTGCGAATCACTTAAACTGAAAAATTATTATAAATCGGTATCTTAATCTATAAATGTTGGCTATTGTTAAATGTTAAATATTGTTCGGCAGGGTGCTATTGCTATTCGACAAGAAGTTCGTGGAGGCCTTTTTAAATTAAAAAAAAAAACAATCGTGCAATCTTCGACAGCCGATGTAAAATATTTTTTTCCAAATTTAAAGTATCAAAATTTAAAAAATCAAAACTCCCCAGAAATTTGAGGTTATGTTTACAATTTTTAGAGTTGAAATACAAAAAGAGAATGAATTTGTTATTCCAAATTTTTTAATATTTAAATCTTGATTATATCCAAAATAGTCGAGAAAAAAGTTTCAAATTTACATATTGTAAAAAGAAATTTTTACTTAAGGGAAATTTATGACAAAGATAACCTGGAATTCGTTTGTGTCGAAGTTACCTTTTTTGGAAACACGTCACATTTATTCTACAGAAATAAATATTTACTTCATAATTGTTTAAACAAATTAAAATTAAAATTTTAAATTGTTTAAACAAATTAAAATTTAAAATTGTTTAAACAAATTAAAATTTAAATTGTTTAAAGAAATTAAAATTCAAATTGGTTAAACAAATTTAAATTTAAATTTAAATTGGCTAAACGAATTAAAATTAAAATTTAAATTGGTTAAGCAAATTAAAATTAAAATTTAAATTTGGCTAAACAAATTAAAATTAAAATTTAAATTGTTTAAACAAATAAAAATTAAAATTGTTCAAACAAATTAAAATTTTTATTGTTTAATCAAATTAAAATTAAAATTAAAATTGTTCAAACAAATTAAAATTTAAATTGTTTAATCAAATTTAAATTTAAATTGTCAATTGAAATTGTTGAAATATTTACTTGATAATTGTTTATTCGATTAAAAAAATACTTTTTAAGGATAATTATCAGAAATAAAAAAAATGAAGTACATAATTTTCTCTATTTACAAAAAATACATTAAATAAAAAATATTCTCTTCAATTTCGAAATACTTTTGGTAAAAAAAAAATATATATCTCGGCTATCAGGATTGTGCCACGCGCACGTATCACTATATCTACGCAGATAAACATAAATACTTAACTATAATACCCATTAAAAAAGAAAATAAACCAAAATTTATGAAAATAGGCGAAATAATAGTAAGAAAGTAGAAACGATTGTTGATAAAAAAAGATGATCAACATTTATAAACAAAAAAACAAAAAAAATAGAGCATGAATTTCTTGCGAATTGCAGGCCCTCTGCATTCTACTTGTATTCTAATAATTCGGGGGGGTTGAACATGCGGCGTCGATTCGTTCAACCTTCGCGTGTATAAGAACACGTCACTGAGCATCCTTGGTCCCAAAAAAAGAGAGAAAAAAAATTCATATTTACAAAAATAATATTGATGTTGAAATAAAAAAAAAAATATTAAAATATATGAAAATATATATAAATTTTCTCGGTTCTCTCGATTCTGAAATTAACGCAATATCGGCCCGCTTATTTTATAAGATGTCACAAATCTCGATTTTCAATGCGAATTCAATATCGAGAGAAACCATTTGACTAAAAAAAAATGTAGTAAAAATTTGAAAAAAATAATCTAAGGAATTGTATTTAAATTATTATCGGTTTCGAATTTTTATTATAATAATTGTTATATTGTTGTTATATTGTAAATTAATGATAATGAAATTGATATCTTAATGTACATTTTTTTTTGTTTGGTAAACGACTTTTTTTTCTAATTTTCATTTCGAATGAACGACCAGCGGATGCAAAAACAGTGATACTTTCAGACAATACAATATGATTAATTACACTTATATCGGTAAATTAATCTACTATAATTATTGACTCCGGTTTGAAGAAATAAAAAAAATATACGATTTCGATCAATGCTATAATTATTATTACAAATAATTAAAAAATAAAGTGTGCTCTATGTCAATTGTTATTTTGTCACTTGATTTCTCACATCCATTCTCCGAATATTTTACCATTTTTGTTATAAATTATTAGTTATTTTATGAATTTACATTTATTTTTTACTGGGATAAGAATATTTTTTACTATTTCAATATTATTATTTTAATATTATTTTTCACTATTTTAATATTAATTATTTTTTACCATTGTAACAATATTAAAAGTAATTATTATCTACATGAGGGCTTGTAATATTACCCCAAAAAGTTGTATGCAATATTACCCCGAGTTTGTCTAAGAAAGTTGCTTAAATGCTGAAATTTTTATTTGTTTGTATCAATTATTTGATTTTTACTAACATAATTAATCATTAATTTTTTTTAAGTATAAATGTTTACGATTGTAACAATATTAAAACTAATTATTTACACGGGGCTTTGTAACATTACCCTGAGTTTGTTTAATATTAAATTAAATTAAATTCAGTACCTAAATTTTGTTTTGTTTGGATTCTTGAAATTTTACTAACTTAATGATTCATTAATTTTTTTTCAAATATAATAATTTAAAATATAATTTAAAATATAATAAATATAATAAATTTTGTTTTGTTTGGATTCTTGAAATTTTACTAACTTAATGATTCATTAATTTTTTTTTCAAATATAATTTAAAATATAATAAATACGATAAATTTTGTTTTGTTTGGATTCTTGAAATTTTACTAATAACTTAATGATTCATTAATTTTTTTTTCAAATATAATTTAAAATATAATAAAAACAATAAATTTTGTTTTGTTTGGATTCTTGAAATTTTACTAACTTAACGATTAATTATTTTTTCTTTTTAAATATAATTAAATAAAATATAAGTCAGGAGACAGGATAATATTATATAGATGATCATTCCAGGGGAATGGAAAATAATTTCTACTTCATGTGACTTTGCACATATTAGATGATGATATTTGTAGAGTTAACCAACCCTACAACGTGATTTAACTCACGGTGGAGGGTCTGAGACATACATAATGCATACTTTCTTTTTCTGTGGATATAATTGTATATCATATTACCCGGGGGACTACGAGCTTTCCAAGTCACCGCGGTAACAAGGCATATCATTTTCAACGCAAGAAGTACAACGTGTGACCACTAGATTGAGCGTCAGGGTGCAAAATTCACTTAAGAGCTTGACTATATAAACTCTCTTATGAAACAGAACAAAACTTTTTTCAACGAGTTTTAATTTTTTTTATATAAATGGAAATTTAATTTAAAAAAATTTTTTTATTCAAAAAATTTAACGTTAAACATTAAAAGAAATGTTAAGGAAAATAATAATAAGTCTAGAGCATTGATAGTATTAAAAGTATAGAAAATAAAAATTTAAAAAGATTTAAATTGAAAAACCTTTTCAAAATTAAAATTTAAAAAGATTTAAATTTAAAACCTTTTGAAAATTCAAATTTAAAAAGATTTAAATTTAAAACCTTTTCAAAATTCAAATTTAAAAATATTTAAATTTAAAACCTTTTTAAAATGCAAATTTAAAAATATTTAAATTTATAACCTTTTCAAATTTAAGAAGATTTATATTTAAAACCTTTTTAAAATTCAAATTTAAAAAGATTTAAATTTAAAACCTTTTCAAAATTCAAATTTCAAAAAATTTAAATTTAAAACCGTTTTAAAATTCAAATTTAAAAAGATTTAAATTTAAAACCTTTTCAAAATTCAAATTTAAAAAGACTTAAATTTATAACCTTTTCAAATTAAAATGATTTAAATTTAAAACCTTTTCAAAATTCAAATAAAAAATAATTAAAGTTAAAACGCTTTTCAAAATTAAAATTTAAAAAGATTTAAATTCAAAACCTCTTCAAAATTAAAATTTACAAAGATTTAAAATTAAAACCTTTTGACAATTCAAATTTAAAAAGATTTGAATTTGAAACCTTTTCAAAGTTCTAATTTAAAAAGATTTAAATTTAAAACCTTCTTAAAATGCAAATTTAAAAAGATTTAAATTTAAAACCTTTTCAAATTTAAAAAGATTTATATTTAAAACCTTTTCAAAATTCAAATTTCAAAAGATTTAAATTTAAAACCGTTTTAAAATTCAAATTTGAAAAGACATTAATTTATAACCTTTTCAAATTAAAATGATTTAAATTTAAAACCTTTTCAAAATTCAAATAAAAAATAATTAAAGTTAAAACGCTTTTCAAAATTAAAATTTAAAAAGATTTAAACTTAAAACCTCTTCAAAATTAAAATTTAAAAAGATTTAAATTTAAAACCTTTTGACATGTCAAGTTTAAAAAGATTTGAATTTGAGACCTTTTCAAAATTCCAATTTAAAAAGATTTAAATTTAAAACCTTCTTAAAATGCAAATTTAAAAAGATTTAAATTTATAACCTTTTCAAATTTAAAAAGATTTATATTTAAAACCTTTTCAAAATTCAAATTTCAAAAGATTTAAATTTAAAACCGTTTCCAAATTCAAATTTAAGAAGATTAAAATTTTTAAACCTTTTCAAAATTCAAATTTAAAAAAACTTTAATTTATAACCTTTTCAAATTAAAATTATTTAAATTTAAAACCTTTTTAAAATTCAAATGAAAAAGAATTAAAGTTAGAACCTTTTCAAAATTCAAATTTGAAAAGATTTAAATTTAAAACCTTTGAAAATTTAATTATTTCTAAAAATTTATGCTATAATGCTTTAAATATTAATTATTGTCTGTAAATTTAACTGAAATTCATTGTTTATTGTTCATTTAATTAGTTTTAATTTAGGAATCAATTTTTAATTATATAACAAAGAAATAATGAAAATAGTCAATCTTCACATTAGATTACTTGGTCTTTCAACTTTATTAATAGCTAAAATTAATGAAATTTTTGAATTTCAACTAAAAAAATTATTTATTTTCTAAAATGAACGTTCCATGTATATTTTAATACTTTACTGGTTTGAGGATAATAATGATCCTAATAAATAGGGTATAAACATTATACTTCGTTTACATTAAATAAAATAAATAATAAATTAATTTAAATATATTTTCATTCAATAATTTAACATTATTATTGCACTGAAGAAAGAAAGGTTTTTTAATTTTAGTCTTCAAAAAACAACAAAAGGTAAAAATCTTTTTTTCTTTATAAATTTACTTTAATTTAATGCATTTATATTTATATATATTCATGAAAATAGTATTATTTTAAATTTCGATTGTACTTAGGAATATTTTTTCACTTACATCAAATTCGTGAAAATAATTAAAATAATTTATTTTAAATATTTTTAAAAATCCTTAATAAAAATTTGTTAAAATATTTTTAAAAATCTTTAATAAAAATTTGTTAAAATAATTTTATGAGAGAAATTCAATGGTCATAAAATGAAATCGGTATCGAAAAAACTAAGCACTACACGCACGGAGAATAAAGTACATTATACTTTTAAAAACATATTGATGAAAAAAAAATTTTTTTTTAAGCTCTTTTAAGAAAAAAAATAAAAAGACTAGTAAAGATGATTCTATGTCGAGATACGACTGTATTCTTGTATATGAGGGTTGTTTTTATTAACGTATAGAAGGGAGGATCACTTTAAGCGGCTTACGGATTGCAATTAAAATTTTTCTTTAAATGCTCGCTCGTCTCTATTCTATTGTAAAAGCTATATAAAGTTCTATATATTCAAGGTTCAGTGTATAAACGTACTCGTTAAATGCGTAACAAATTCGAAAAAAGAAAAAAAAACGAGAGCAATCCTTTTATAATAACCAGAACCTCTTTTTTCCAATTCGGTATAAAAATTTTTGATTTCGTTTCATTACATATTTAATTCAAAAATAATTTATATTTCTTTACTCCTTGGGGTAAATTTTCCAAATTGAAAAATTCGAGGCTTATTAGATACTTTTCCTTTTATTAAATGTTTAGTAAATCTTAAATTTCCTTTTTTTTACTTTTGAATTAGTGGTGAATTTTCGCGTAAAATAATAGTAAATTCTTTTATGACGAAAGTGAAGAAAATTCTGCCTTAATTTTCTCATATATATTTGTTTTTCTGTATAATGTGTACATAGAAGAATCATATAAAGGAAAGCATTCGTTTCATCGGCGAAACGTGAGGTAGTTACGTAAACCGACTATTGTTGATTTTTCCCGAGAGAAAAAGTCTACATTTGCGAAACCAATTTCCCGGAACATTAGTCGCAGACGTCGCTTCTTTTCTACTGGTTACAAGTGATATAGTCGTATTATATATTATGGAAAGAGTGCAGTTTAAGAGAAACCAAAAATTTATTTTTCACCTCTCTGTTCATACACTTTTTGTTGTCCGCACACCCTTATTATAGCATGGAATATTTCATTTAAATTTCGGAAATATTTCAATATAGCTACATGCGCAAAATGAAAGAAAAAAAGGATTTTGAGAAAAGTGGTGGTAAAAAGCACCAAAAATTCAAAAATAAAAGATTTTGAGGGAGTTCTTTTAAAATTTACACGTTTTTAAGGTATTTTACACACTTTTCTCAAAACCCAAAAGTGAAATGCAAATTTGAAATATGGGGTTGTATTCAGAATATAAAAATACTATGAAAAAGACTCCGATGTCGAAAATAATCAAAAAAAAATTTTTTTTTGAGTTTTTACCCCCACTTTTTTCAAAATTCCTCTACTTTTTGGTCCTGTGTCCATGGGTCTTAAGATAATTGTTCTAAAGTTTAATTTAAGGCCTCTTGGAGGTCACAAAGCACGTCAAGTTAAAGAGACACAAGACACAAGACCAAAAAGTAGAAAATTTTGAAAAAGTGGGGGTAAAAATTCAAAAAAAATTTTCTTTTGATTATTTTCGACATCGGAGTCTTTTTCATAGTATTTTTATATTCTGAATACAACCCCATATTTAAAATTTTCATTTCACTTCAGACTTTTGAGAAAAGTGTGTAAAATACTTTAAAAATGTGTGCATTTTAAATTTTTTGAGTTTTTGGTGCTTTTTACCACCACTTTCCTCAAAAAGAAAAGTTCTGAGAATATTAAAACACCTATTTTATATATAATATAGAAATGCGGATGGAAAAATACACATCTTTATATATTTTAAATATTTTTTTTGTAAAAAAAAGAATCGAACAATTAAAAAAGTAAAAAATTTGTAATCATTCCAATGGCATTTGTTATAAAGTTTAAAATTTTGAAAATAGTAAAGCTTTACGTACGAACATATGTATACAAACGTGACAAAAAGGTCCTACGTATAATATGACCCAGAACATTAAATTTGGAATCTGAAATTCTGCTGACGATCGTCAAGGGACATGGGTAGGACTGATAGTATCAAGGGTTCTGTTCATTGAAGCATCCACACGCATGACACAGAAGTTCCCGAAGGATTTTCTAAGCCCGCAGCTTCTTTATAAAGATTACCAAATCGAATCGTATAAAATATTAAGGAGAGTAATTGAAAAGATTTCTTTTCATGGGGTTAAAACACCTATTTTTAATTTAATTATTTTCCTTTCAAGAAAACCAAAACACAGTTTCATTGTAATCAAATAAGCACAATATTCTTTTCTTAATTAAAAAAATATATTTATTTACATTCATTTTTAATAATAAATTTTTTCATTTTTAATGTTTGTATAAATGTGACGCGATCTGAAGAAAGGGACCTTAGAGGCAAAAAATTATAGGTTATGTTTGCAATTTTTTAAATGAAAATACAAAAAAAGAATCAACTGTTAATGTGAATAATTAATGTCTAAGTTTTCATTATAACTGAAATTTTTAATAAACACTGATTTTAATTTGTAAAAAGTAAAAAGAAATTTTTAATTAACAAAAAAGTGACACTAACATAACCTTAAAGTGATTTGCTTCCAAGGTCCCTTTCTTCAGATCGCGTCACAAATATTTATTTATGTTAATTTTCATTTTGAAATAAATAAAATTAATCAAATCATTCAAATCAATATTAAATCAAAAATGTTAATTGAAGTCCGGGAATATTCTATTTATATTTCTGGAATGTTGAATATTTACAATCCTTGAAATATTAGGAAAATTCTATATTCACATTATAAAGGAATATGAAAATATCCAATATTAGAAATTTGAAGGTTTCTTAGAAACATTGTAGAAATATTGCATCAAAATATGCGAACATTCCATAAAAATAATATAGAAACATTTCATGCAAATTTTAAGGGGAATTAAAATTAAATTAAATTAAAATCGTTAAATAAAATAATAAAATAATTCACTTAAAGTAAAAAGAGACTTAATGCTAAAGGAATGAGTCGTTGGAGGAAAATAAACTAATAAACTAATAAAGTATTTTGTAAAAATGTGTTTTCTTAAAATATTTTATTAGGTAGAAAATATTAGTAATTAATTATTATTATTATTATTATTATTAATTGAAAAAATTTTATTAACTAGCAAAAATATAATGGGTATTGATAGTAATATTAAATGTAAAATTTATTAATATTCGAAATAAGTAAATATTTTTCTTTTTCGGAACAAATATATTTGTATACATGGGTGAAGCATAAAAAAAATTTTCCATATCAGCATTTAACGATTTTTTTATTATAATCCTGCTAATACATCGCTATGTCCTTAAAAATTAAATATTTAAAATTAATATCACTCGCTACTTTCTTTAATAATTACATTTTTGTGTACAATAAATATCGGCTAATCAGAATAATTGCATTATTAATTTTTATTACTCCTGGCAGTACATTCTAAATAACAATGTGCGATGCGTTTAGAATATTTAATTCTATTATAAGAGAAGTGTGAC
Organism: Leptopilina drosophilae; assembly: GCA_032873175.1. NCBI lineage: Eukaryota > Metazoa > Arthropoda > Insecta > Hymenoptera > Figitidae > Leptopilina > Leptopilina drosophilae. Next base: position 6,879,880 of record CM065483.1, read on the forward strand.
TAGATTGATAATAATTACACATATAATAATTAAGCCCAAAATTAAGCCCTTCGACAATATTAATGCAATATTGCCTCGCAATATTGGCCAAACATTGTCATGGAATATTGCCTCGCAATATTGACCAAATATTGCCATGCAATATTGACATAGTATACATAATATCGTTACAGGTGTTTTACAACAATTTTCTTATAATTAATTTCGTTTCTTTGGTTATTTTCTTTATATTCCAAATTGCTTTTCAATATTCTTTTTACACAACATTTTATTATAATTTTCCTTCCAAGATGACTAGAATCCTTCTAATAAATTTTTGTGTACATTATAATTAGTTTTACTTTCTTGACGAGGAGTCAAGAAAGAGAGAGAGAGAGAGAGAGTGAGAGAGGAGTGAAAGCGAATTTTCTGCAAAATAGAAGATTATTTTTATTATAATCAATTGATAAGAGAATAAATTTTTAAAACAATTATTTGTATTTTTATATTATTTGAATTTGGACAAAAAAATTTATTTTCTATTTTCTATTATGAAACATAAAATTCTAAAATAAGATCCATAATAGGTTCTTATTAGACGTAGAGCCAATATTTATGCTTTCCAGGAATTTAAAAGTTAATTTTAGTAAATTATGTCGAATGTTAAATATTTAAAATTTAATATTTAAATCTAAATATAAAATTTTAAATCTAAATATAAAATTTTAAATCTAAATATAAAAGTTTAAATTTTAAATATAAAATAATTAGAAAATAACTTACTTTTCGATAATTTGATTTAATTTGTTGGAGTGGAGGGACTGTAGACTTGACCATAAAAAACACCACGTGGTCGACAAGCTGAACATTCCGGAGTGCTCCTATCTGATATTTCTCTTTCTACAGGAAAAAATATTTTTTTAACTTACAAATATGTAATAATTTTCCTTAAAAATAATATTTCATTAAAAACAATATTTAATCAAAAACAGTATTTTATTAAAAACAATATTTCATCACAAATAATATTTTATTAGAAAAAAAGTTTATCTTATACAAATAAACGTTTACTTGCATCTGTTATTACGAAATAAATAAATTTGTTTGTTTGCCAATAACTAATTTTTATTTAAGTCAAATTAAATTTAATTCAAGTCAAATTAAATTTTATTTCAGTCAAATTAAATTTAATTTAAGTCAAATTAAATTAAATTTAAGTCAAATTTAATTTAATTTAATTCAAATTAAATTTAATTTAAGTCAATTTAATTCTTAAAAATTCTCAAAAATTAATCGTTCAAATACTATTTGGTTTAAATGAAAATGGGCTTTCAATTAAAATTATTAACAAAAACTACATTATTTTTAACAAATTCAAAGTAATTCTTCAAAAGAATTTCATTAGTATCTTCAAAAATTTTGATGAAATTCTTTCCAAGAAAGAAATATTATTAATATTATTATTATTATTATTTTTATTTCCGTTCATAAATATCCTTGGAAAGAATTTAATTATTTTCTAATTGTTCTATAGCATTCTTTGCAAAAATTTAATCATTTTCAATACACATAATTTTAAAATTGAAAATATTCAAGAAGAAAAATTATTTAAAAAGTTAGAAAAAAAATACAAACAAGTAACAATTCAGACTACGAACAGTTTACGGGAATACAACGATAAGCAGAATACAAAAAAAAACTCTGCAAAAAAAAACTCTTTTTTAATACATTGCAGAGTTTTTTTTGAAAGTATCAAATTAATACTAAACTGAATTAAATTGATATCAAAATTTTAAATCAAATCTCGCTTTGATCCAAATTTTTCTTATCGATTCGTTGAAATTTGATATTTTTAAGTTAACAAGGCCTTCAAGTTTTTTAAATTTTTTGGCAATAAAACTAAAATACGCTAGAATATGCAAAATGCATGAAGTTATTTAATTGAATGACAATTTCTAAAATGTGTTTTCGTGACTAAATAAAAATATGCAGATGTCTTTGCGGTTGATGCATTAAAATTAATCTGCTCTTTCATTCATGATATCGTAAATGTGTATAGCATCTATCTCGTTATTTTCGGCTTATACGTCCAAGTTGAATGGAATTACTTACATAGAAATATATTTATAGATATATATATATATATAATATATATATATATATATATATATATATATATATATATATATATATATATATATATTTATATATATATATATATATATATATATATATATATATATATATATATATATATATATATATATATATATATATGTATATACATACATCATATACATTTGACACAATATGGAACTACATTTCAATCCTTGTCAAATATGGCGCTAGTTATGACATAAATGTACATATACAGATATACTTACTTAACTTTTTCATAGCTACTTCAATGTTCTGTGTTTAAATCTTATACTTTTATTCCTCATGCAAATGATTCAAATCTCTCTATTCAATTTCAATCAGTTTATAATTACGCGCGTCTTATCAATTAATGTGAAAATAATAAGCAAAAAGTTCCTATTATTAAAAAATCTTTTCAATCTCTCAAAAAGTCTTAATCTCATGTGAATTGTCAATACTGTGTGCATATAATTTTTCTTAAATTTAAAGTAAACAAAAAATTAATCTTACTTTTAGTCCAGTTTTTATTGAAACCGTTTACGTATTTTATTCTTTAAGAATTATTCTTTACAACATATTCTTTTCCTTACGAATTTTAGCCTTGAGATTACGACCTTAAAATGTTATGACCTAAAATTATGATTTCATCTAGTTTTAATACTTTATTCGAATCATTTTAAATTTCATGTTTCAACCCTCGGAGAACACACCTCTTTTTTAGACTATTTTTCAAAGCGCAACCAATTTTAAACTGCTAATCTAATCAAACTAAATAATTTTTTGAAATACAGATAAAACTCTGTAGAATCTGTTTACTTGAAAAAAAAATATTATTAAAAATATTATTAAAAATATTAAAAAAAAATAAACAGCTTTTCGTGTTCTCCGAAGCACTGTAAATCGTTAGGTATTAAAATAACACCAAAATGGATTAAAATAACACTAAATTGGATTATTTTAATCCTTTTTGGTGTTATTTTAATACCTAACGATTTACCGTGAGGTTAACTTTCATTTTATTTAAACTACCTTAATTAAAACATAAAATTTATTAAATTAAATTAATTTAAACCTTAAATAAAATGAATTTATGTTCCTAAGTTTAAAATTCAGGCTTCGCACTCTTCTACTAAAAGCTACTATTTGCTACTTTTTTGATACGAGGCTACTTTTTGGCAACTTTTTTGAGCCTAATGCTACTAAAAGCTACTTTTCTCATCAAATAGTGTTAAAACTAAAATCGTTAATGAAAAATGACCGCCAATAAGATAATAGAGGAAATAATTTTACCAACATTTACTCTATTGAATTAAACAAATTTTTTAAACATTTTTTCAATTATTCAAAAAACAATCTTGACTGTTCATAATTATACTTGAAAAATTTGATTAATTCAACTTCATTAAAATTTATTGATACTAATTGAATTTGTGCAAAGAATTTTACTATTTATGAAAGTAATTGAATCCTTCAAAAGAATGTTATTACATATTTATGAAAATAATTAAATGTTTGCGTAGAATTATATTAACATTTTTGAAAATAATTGAATTCTAGAGAACAATTTAATTATTTATAAAGATAATTGAAATTTCGGAGAATTTCAAAAAAATGTAAAACGTAATTGAATTTCTGCGAAGAATTATGTTACTTTTGAAAATAATTGAATATTTTTCAAAAATAATATTTAAAAGAATTTAGTAAATCGGAAAAATTTTGGTATTTATGAAAATAATTGAAATAATTGAATTCCTTAGACAAAATTTAAGAATCACTTTACTTTTTTTATTATCTACATGCTTTGCTAAAAAAACTAATTTTATAAAAAATTTAAAAAACCGAAATTCTTAAAATTCATCTGTTTCCCACATGTTTTTCTAGTTTTGCTTCTTTATTTTTGGGTTTTTGAGAACCACTTTACTTTTTTAATTATCTACATGCTTTGGTACAAAAAACTAATTTTAGAAAAAAATTTAAGAACCGAAATTCTTAAAATTCATCTGTTTCTACTTGTTTTTTCTAGTTTTGCTTCTTTATTTTTGGGTTTTTGAAAACCACTTTACTTTTTAATTATCTACATGCTTTGCTAAAAAAAACTAATTTTATAAAAAATTTAAAAAACCGAAATTCTTAAAATTCATCTGTTTTTACTTATTTTTCTAGTTTTGCTTCTTTATTTTTGGGTGTTTGAGAACCACTTTACTTTTTTAATTATCTACATGCTTTGCTAAAAAAAACTAATTTTATAAAAAATTTAAGAACCGAAATTCTTAAAATTCATCTGTTTCTACTTGTTTTTTCTAGTTTTGCTTCTTTATTTTTGGGTTTTTGAAAACCACTTTACTTTTTAATTATCTACATGCTTTGCTAAAAAAAACTAATTTTATAAAAAATTTAAAAAACCGAAATTCTTAAAATTCATCTGTTTTTACTTATTTTTCTAGTTTTGCTTCTTTATTTTTGAGTTTTTGAGAACCACTTTACTTTTTTAATTATCTACATGCTTTGCTAAAAAAACTAATTTTATAAAAAATTAAAAAAACCGAAATTCTTAAAATTCATCTGTTTTTACTTATTTTTTTAGTTTTGCTTCTTTATTTTTGGGTTTTTGAGAACCACTTTACTTTTTTAATTATCTACATGCTTTGCTAAAAAAACTAATTTTATAAAAAAATTTAAGAACCGAAATTCTTAAAATTCATCTGTTTTTACTTGATTTTCTAGTTTTGCTTCTTTATTTTTGGGTTTTTGAGAACCACTTTACTTTTTTTATTATCTACATGCTTTGCTAAAAAAACTAATTTTAGAAAAGAATTTAAGAACCGAAATTCTTAAAATTCATCTGTTTCCCACATGTTTTTCTAGTTTTGCTTCTTTATTTTTGGGTTTTTGAGAACCACTTTACTTTTTTAATTATCTACATGCTTTGGTACAAAAAACTAATTTTAGAAAAAAATTTAAGAACCGAAATTCTTAAAATTCATCTGTTTCTACTTATTTTTTTAGTTTTGCTTCTTTATTTTTGGGTTTTTGAGAACCACTTTACTTTTTTAATTATCTACATGCTTTGCTAAAAAAAATAATTTTATAAAAAATTAAAAAAACCGAAATTCTTAAAATTCATCTGTTTTTACTTGATTTTCTAGTTTTGCTTCTTTATTTTTGGGTTTTTGAGAACCACTTTACTTTTTTAATTATCTACATGCTTTGCTAAAAAAACTAATTTTATAAAAAATTAAAAAAACCGAAATTCTTAAAATTCATCTGTTTTTACTTATTTTTCTAGTTTTGCTTCTTTATTTTTGGGTTTTTGAGAACCACTTTACTTTTTTAATTATCTACATGCTTTGCTAAAAAAACTAATTTTATAAAAAATTAAAAAAACCGAAATTCTTAAAATTCATCTGTTTCTACTTGTTTTTCTAGTTTTCCTTCTTTATTTTTGGGTTTTTGAGAACCACTTTACTTTTTTAATTATCTACATGCTTTGGTACAAAAAACTAATTTTAGAAAAAAATTTAAGAACCGAAATTCTTAAAATTCATCTGTTTCTACTTGTTTTTCTAGTTTTGCTTCTTTATTTTTGGATTTTTGAGAACCACTTTACTTTTTTAATTATCTACATGCTTTGCTAAAAAAACTAATTTTATAAAAAATTAAAAAAACCGAAATTCTTAAAATTCATCTGTTTTTACTTATTTTTTTAGTTTTGCTTCTTTATTTTTGGGTTTTTGAGAACCACTTTACTTTTTTAATTATCTACATGCTTTATCCTAAAAAAAATAATTTTATAAAAACCCGCCACTGCAGTGCGAGTACAACTCGCACTTGTCCAATTTTTTTTTTACTATTTTCTCTTTCTTATTTTTGGCTTTACTATTCGTTTTTTTACAATTTTTGTCTTTTTTCTTAACTATTTGTTTTTTCCTATTCTTTTATTACTATTTTTGTCTTTAGTGTTCTTTTTTTAAAAAAGTTTGTAATGAATTTCTTTAATTCTTTTTTTTTTGTCATCGCGGCTACTATTTCCTACTTTTTTTGTCATCAAGGCTGTTTTTCCTACTTTTTTTAAACTCATAATGGAGTGCGAAGCCTGAAAATTTAAAGCACCTTAATAATTAAAAACGTTACATATTAGATTAATTTCATTATTAACAATTTTACACTTTCATTTTTCTCTGTATAAAGGGAAGCCAATAAATAACATTGGCGAACATTAAAATTCGATAGGAAATGTAAACAGTAAGTTGTAATAAATAAATAAATAAATATTGTTTCACATAATTAGAAAAAAGAGATTCTCTCTTTTGGATTTAAAGGAAATTTTAAATATGCATTCAGAGATTTTGTGAGAGAAACGGGATGGTAATGGAAAATACTAGTCTCTGTGTATTTGTGTATGTATAATTTTGAATGTGCGCAAGCGTTACGTAAAGACCGCCTCTGTAAGCGTACAGCTCTCTGGCACCCAATTTATGTTATTACTGGTCCAAGATCCACCCCTTTTTCCTTCATCCCTCGATTCTGCTTCACATCAAGTAGTCCCTGTTTCCAGTTAACACTCCAGTCGCGACTAATTACACTAATTAATTGAAACTCTCCACTCCTCCCTCTCCTTTCACATTTCACGGTATGTACGCGGTACAAAGATCCTAAACTTACTGTTCAAAAATCCACAAAAATATTTAAATGTACAGAAATAAAAATAAATACACGTTACTCTTATTTTTTGATTTTTGTTTGTATTTTTTGTTGTATTTTTAATGCGCTTGCAAATAGAAGAATGAAATTTATAATTTAGAAAAGTGATTTTAAAAAATTGCTTTCAAACTTTTTTTTAAATCTTTCGAAGTCCGTAGAATACCGAGCAAAGTTAAAATTTAAAAATTTGTCACTAAATTATTTTTTTAATTTTGCGCCTTTTTTGTGACGTTAATTGGTAACGAAAGGATTAGAATTTTTGAATTTATATTATTTTTAAAGTTCCCGCCTTTATTAGTGACGTTAATTGGTACTACTACTTTTTCCATTGAATAAATAAGGGATTCCCGTAGTTACCGAAATTTACAAATATCTAAATTCTTTTATTAGTTTCAAATTATTCTTCACAATATACTTTAGATTACACTATAGAAATTTTTTTTAATCAAATTTCCGAAAGTTATACAAAAGAAACAAAGTCTAAAACTGTTGGAAACCAAACATAAAAATAAAAATTGGAATTAAAAGAAAAAAAGGAAATAAAAAAAAGGAATTAAAAGCTAGGTAGTTTTTAAAGTTAATTTTTAAATTGTCCAAGACCTCAAGACTGAGATTCAGTTAAAAATATAAGGTTGAAAATATTCAGTCAAGAATATTTTTAATCTAAACTGTTTTAGTGAAAAGGGGACTAAAAGTAAGATTTTTTTTAGTTGATACATTTTCTAAATTTTTCACCAAGCTAAGAAGGTAAAAGACTAAAAGGCCTAGGAAAAGGAAAATTTATTTCAATAACTTTTCTTCAGTTTACCTTTGCTTAATAGATTTAAACGTCTGTAACAAGAACTATTGGCGTGCCAGCTTTCCACACATCTGGCTGGTGACATTTCGGGTTTAATGTCACGAAGTGCTGTCACTTCCTCTGCAACTTTTTCCGCTTCACGTTCCTAAAAGGCAAACATTATTAGAAAATTCGTCAAGGATAATTAAAATTTAAAAAAATACATTTTCAAAATATATTAAAATCATTCCTTTTTCTGTTTTTATTTGTTCAAAGTCAAACTGGACTCTTTAATTTTAAATTAGAATAAATGAAGAACTTTCAATTAATATCATTACTAATATCACTATTATTAATATTATATTACTAACTAGCGAAACTAAACGCGCGTGAAATTTTCTTTTCCATTGTTATTTTCAAAATTTGCTTTTTCAAATTTAACGAAAATTCTTAATTTCTTAAAAAATATAATTGTTCTTCTGGTTTTTTATTAAACATAATTACTTGAACAACTCGTAACGTAATTGCCAAAATATTTCTAACAGCAACTGGAATTAAAATTCAAACTTTATTTCAATAAAAGTTGGCAAAATTTTCAATTGTTTCAATTTTTTTAAAAATAATTTTCGGAAATAGAAGTATTTTTCAAAAGTTTTAGTTTCATATTTTCAAGAAACATTTTTACGAAATTTCTGAATTAAATTTTTCAAAACTTTCATATACATTTTGTTAAACAAAAATTTTAAAACTTATTCATATTTATTTTTCCCAAGGAATTAAAATTTCAAATAATTTCGATGAAAAACCACATTAAATATAATTATTTCCAAAGATTGCAACTGTAATTCATGCAAAATTCAATTACTTTTTTTTAGAATTTTTGGATAAAATTATTGAAAAACTTTAATAACTTTCAAAGAAAAATAATGTTATTAACATTTTTTTAAAACAAAAATTTAAAGATCTTTAAACTTTTGCTTCCGGTTAAATTTTCAAGGAATTTAATTTAAAAACCTTTTAAAATTTAATTAATTCATAAAATTCCTGTTTGAACGGTTTAAATATTAAATTATTTTTTAAAATGTTAACTAAAATTTTTTTTATATTAATTCCTATCAGAATTCAACTATACGAGAATTGAATTATTTAAATAGAATAATTTTTCTAAATTCATAAAATAATATAATTTCAAAAATATAATTATATTTCTAGACAATTTTTAAGGAGGAAAAAATTAAATTCTTTAAAATATAAAATTAAAAAATTAAAATATAAAATTTTACAGAATTTCCAAATTGTTTTAGTTTGTAAAAAATATTATTCAGAATTTAAGTACTTTTTTCTTGAAAAAATTTTATTTAGTATTTTTCAAAAACCTAATTTTTTAAAAATTTCCAAATTAATATTTTTTAATTTTCAATAATATTTATTTCACAAAAGTTATTGAAATTTGAAAAAATTAATTTGGAAATTTTTTAAAAATTAGGTTTTTGAAAAATACTAATTAAAATTTTGCTTAAAATTTTGAACTGCAAGTCTTCCAAAATTCAATTAATTTTCTAGAATTTTTTAATAATATTATTTAAAATTTAATTTTTAAGGAAGTTAACAAATTAATAGACTTCGCATTTAACATTATTTTTTAAACATTTTTTTAAACACAGTCTACAAATTAACTTTCCATCTTTTGTCATACACTCAGATGCATTAATGCTGTCCTTCCGGTTTAAAGGAATTTTGAAAAGTCGTGTCATTTCTATCAAATATTCTTAGTTCGTGACATACGAATGTTCTCATATGTCATGAACTAAAAACATTTTGAAAGAAATCATACGACTTTGCAAAATACCGTCACACCGGAAGGACAGCATTATTGCATCTGAGTGTATCAATTTAAATTATAAAAGAACGCTAATTTCAGGTGAGGACAGATTATGTCGATTATTATAATTTAATATTACTATTATTAAAATTATTTCAAATATTATTATATTATTGATATTATTATTATTATTATTATTATTATTATTATTATTATTATTATTATTATTATATTTATTAATATTTATTCTCATAAAGTCTCTAACTTTAACAGTTTTATCAAACAATATTTTCACAAAAACAAACTATCCGTTTAAGAAACACACTTCCTAGCAGTTTACAGTAGCAGTAAAGTGAACTATAAATTTTATTTAATAGTTTTTATTTTCTCCATTTTTTCTGCGCGCATATAGTGTAAAAAATAAAAACGTAACTCTGTTAGTTGAAAATCAAAGCGTGACGAGAGTTTGTGTGTTTTCTTTTTTATTTTTGACCCCAATATTGGAGTTGTGCCAGATACATGCGCGTCTACGTCGCGGGTAATGATAAAAAATTGAAAGGAATTGTCCCTATCGGAAACAAATGTCACGCGAATATGCATTTTTAATTCCTTATCCTGCGACAATATGAGTGGGGAATGATGTGAGTATATATCAATTTCTCTGGATTCACACAAAAAAAAAAAATTTTTATCTATACTCGTTTAAACTTCTGGTTAAATTAAATATTTAAATGCAGAAAAAATTGCATAACATCAAATGCTTCAAATACTTTCTAATGTTGGGCAACTTATAAGCTTTATTAATCTCACAGGATGTAAGCTTTTGCAGCAACATAGCCCAAAATTGCGACAATATTGCCTTAAAGTTTCGTAAAAATTCAAATTGTAAAGCAATTGTGTCACGCTCCGAAGAAAGGTGCCTAAGATGCAAAAATTTTGAGGTTATGTTTTTCATTTTGCCAGTAAAAATACAGAAAGAAAATCAATTATTAATTAGAAGTTAGTGATCTTCAAGTCTTTATTATATCGAACATATTGATTGAAAATTTATTTCAAATTCAAGTAATTAGAAATTGAGTTTTAGTCAAGAGAAATCTAACACGACCCTAACCTATAAATCGTTTGCTTCTTAGGTAACTTTCTTCGGAGCGCGTCACAACTATTTTTATGAAAAATCTTTCATTTACAGTGAAATTGAAATCAATTTCGATAAAACTAACTAAAAATGCTTTTTAATAATCACTGTAAAAAGAAAGTTCTAAATTAGAACTGATTTCGGTATTAAAATAGAACCAAATTACGATTTAGTACCAAAATTGGTACTAAATATATATAAATATATAAATTGGTATAAATATACCTTTCTTTTTACAGTGATAAGCATTTTTTAACTAACTTTTGCCATAATTTAAACTTTTCCATGAATGAATAATTCTGTAAAGTTGTATAATCCTTTGTGCGATGTATTTTGTATATTAGAGAAAATAATCCCTTTTATAACTTTGTGTGTTGAAAAAGCACTTGACAATGGGGTGTATATGCATATATTGTAAAAATTAATACTCATAAATTTTTCATGTCTAGAGAAGACAGACGGACGTTTTACCGTCGCAAATCGTTTAGTCACATATAGACGAGATTCGTTCATTTTCCAACGAGTTGACTTTGATCAGCATGCATACACAGAGGTTGCATGGATATTTTAAAGAACATATGTCCTATTCCAAAGCATGTACATACATCATAGATATCAGTTTTGTGCGGGGTGAACTTTCATCGACCACCTGCTCATCGTTACGCTCCTATAGCAAACCAATACCATGACGAAAGAGAATTATAATTATTTTCACTTTCATTGTAAAGTAAGAAATATTGTTTATGTTTTCTACGTACATAAAATAACAAACGTTAATTAAACTACCAACGCTTTTTACTTACTATTTTTAAAAATAAAAATCGTACCTTCATTTTTCCAAAAATAATAGAATTTAAAAATTTCAAATTCAAACTTTTGTTGAAAACAGTAAAACAATTGAACTTTTAAGAAGTTACAAATAATTTCATATTCGATTATTCAATAAACTGTTTATTTTTACATGTAACTATAATTGAACGCTCATACAATTTTTTAAAAAAGAATTGCTTTAAAAATAAATCCCACCTTAAAATTGTATAGGTATTAATTAAATATTTCAAACCCTGTTATAAATTTAGAAAAATAATTACATTTTAAAAAAAATTTAAATTCAAATCTTTGAAAATAGTTTCATTGTTGTAGGACTTGCGTAGGAATAGAAAGAGTGTTTAAAAAATCGAGTACGACCATTTGAAAAATATGATATTTTTCTGGAGGGGTGAAAATTCAACCCTTCTGATGTTTCACCTTGTCGAATTGCTTCACAATAGACTCGAGTGCACCCCTTTTTCCTTCATGGGTCCGCACACAAAACATATAATTACTCGAAATCCCAAACAACATTAAACATTTATCGCGCACAACTCATCGTTTCCCTCGCTGACCCATTAGCATTACGACGATAATTAATATTTGCTTAAATACGAATAATTTTCCACAGATATACAATACACTCGTCTAATGTCACATAATTACTCTTTTCATTTTATAATAATGTAAATATTTTTTTAACAAGTCATTAGCATTGCCAAATTAAAATACACATGATTTTTAAATTTTTATTTATGTAATTTCAAAAATTAATAATCAATTTAAAATTTATTAACAATAGAATACTTTTTAGCAAGTCATTAGCATTGCCAAATTAAAATACACATGATTTTTAATTTTCAAACAAAAAAATTAATAATCAATTTAAAATTTATTAACAACTCTCTAAATCTGAATTAGTAGAATTCTACTAAGAATTAGTAAAAGTTTACTAATTTTTAGTAGTTTTCATGAATGAATTTTCACCTTTTTAATTAGTAGAATACTACTAATTTTTAGTAAAATTCTACTAATGTTTTAGTAGAATTCTACTAATTGAAAGTCACTTTTTCACTAAATGAATTAGTGAAACTGTTTTATCGACTATTAATAAAACAGTTCTACTAATTGTTAGTAGAATTCTACTAATCAATTAGTAACGTTCTACTAATAATTAGTAAAATTTTACTAATTGTAAGTAGAATCATTACTAAATCATTTAGTGGACGACTTTTCACCATTTCATTAGTAACTTTCTACTAATTCAGATTTAGAGAGAATAGAATACTTTTTAGCAAGTCATTAGCATTGCCAAATTAAAATACACACGATTTTTATTTTTCAAACAAAAAAAATTAATAATAAATTTAAAATTTATTAAAAATAGAATACTTTTTAGCAAGTCATTAGCATTGCCAAATTAAAATACACACGATTTTTATTTTTCAAACAAAAAAAATTAATAATAAATTTTAAATTTATTAAAAATAGAATACTCTTTAGCAAGTCATTAGCATTGCTAAATTAAAATACGTATGATTTAAAAAAAAATAATAATCAATTTAAAATGTATTAAAAATAAAATTTTTCATTTTTCATTTCTTGTAAGCATTGCGTATTTGTATTTAAAAATCAAGAAACATTAAATTTTCGTTTTCTTCAATAAAATTTACCAAACAAAGTAACTTGAAAATAGTTTTTACATAGTAGAAGTTAAGAAATAGAAAAATTAGAATACTTTTTTTTCATAATTATACAGTCGACGCTTCATGAATTGAATCTCATAGTAACAAAATTCAAATATATTGTAATTTTAGTTTTTTCTATTAAAAAAATTTGTTGACCGGATACAATAAAAATAAAATAATTAAATAAATAAATTTTTTAAATAAATTTAAAAAAATAAAATTAATTTAATTTATAGACGACATTCTCTCTATTTATTAAAAAGTAAATACGAGAATTTTATATATAGACAAATGTTCTATATTTTGTTTAAAAATACAATTTTCTGAATCGAAGAGAGGTTGTATGTGCGCGGGAGGAAGAATATGATAGACATCAAACTGCAATTAGAGGAGCATAGCTAATATAATTGTTACTTTTACTGTGACGTTACGTGACGATAAATTGCAAGTGAATTCTTTAATATTTAATTTCCACCTCAGGACTTTTATTTCTCTCTCTTTAGAAACGGCAATTTTTAAATGAAATTTCCCGCTTTTTTTTCTCTCTATCAACATTCGTGAATCTTGACAATTAACTTATCAATACATAAACATACATACGCTCTGCACTTTATTTGTATCAAATCACTTTTTGTCAAGTGTACTTATAAACACGCAGAAATAATTATTTTCCCTTCGTTAAACTTTATTTATTAAACACTTATTATAATTTAAAGAAATGGTAAAAGAAAACTTTAATTTACAACTTTGTTGTGTTTTATTAAATTTAAATTTTCTAATATTGAATACGGTTTTTTAATGTTTTCAATTTGAATTTTCTAATATTGAATAAAGTTTTTAATGTTTTAAATTTGAATTTTCTAATATTGAATAAAGTTTTTAATGTTTTAAATTTAAATTTTCAAATATTGAATACAGTTTTTTAATGTTTTCAATTTAAATTTTCTAATATTGAATACGGTTTTTTAATGTTTTCAATTTGAATTTTCTAATATTGAATAAAGTTTTTAATGTTTTAAATTTGAATTTTCTAATATTGAATAAAGTTTTTAATGTTTTAAATTTAAATTTTCAAATATTGAATACAGTTTTTTAATGTTTTCAATTTAAATTTTCTAATATTGAATAAAGTTTTTAATGTTTTAGATTTAAATTTTCTAATATTGAATAAAGTTTTTAATGATTTAGATTTAAATTTTCTAATATTGAATAGAGGTTTTAATGTTTTCAATTTAAATGTCCCAATATTGAATGAAGGCAACATTGTTACAATATAAAATTAAGGGTATATGTAAAAGTCGATCGATTCAGTTTTTCCCATTAAATAATCAAAATGAAAGAAGGGAAAAAATTCAAAGTACTTTTTAAAGAATGCAACATGTTTAATTGAAAAAGATTGACTTCGGTTTTCCGTTAATTCATCATAATGCATAAAATAATGAATTTTTTGATGTAATTCAACGTCGAGTATTACCAGGAGAATTCGTTCGACCGGAAGTGATAGGACTTACTCTACAACTGCGCGCGTATTAACTTTATGCTCGACGAAGTGGCTCTTTCGTATCCGATTAAATTACAGAAAATGATATTTTACTTTATATATATATATATATATATAAAAAGTAAAATTTATATATATATATATATACCATCAGTGATTGCGGAAAGAAATCTATTATCAAAAAATAAAAGTAAAAAAAACTAATAATTCAATTAAGTAATAACATAACAATATTAAAATATGATGGACGATTTTTTTTTCTTGTTTCATTAGCATTAAAAAATTCAATTATTCAGAAAAATTCTACTAAAAGTTACTATTTTTCCAAATATATTCAACATAGTCAGGAAAAAGTCAGAAAATAATAATTCTTTATTTAAAAATTCCAAAAATAATTGAATTTTATAAAATTTTGGTTTTTAATTTAATTGGAATTTTATAAAATTTAAATTTTTAATGAGTTTCTTTAGAAATTTTAAAGATAGTTTAGTTTATGAAAAACTTTAATAATTTAAATTCTAGTAAAATTTGTTATATTTTTTAATACACATTTCATTCATTATTAAAACTAATAATGGATTTATGGATGAATTTTACTTAAAACACTAAAAAATTGAATTTCAGAAAAATTATAAATGATTTCAAAAACTCAATTATATTCCCATTTTTTTAATATTCTCGTCGAAATTTCAATTATTTTAAAAATTGTTAACAAAATTTTTGTTAAAATTCAATTATTTCAAAAGTTTTCCTCAATTTTTTATGAATTCTATTATTTAGAAATTTTTTATAAATTCCATTCCTCTTAAAAATGTTATTAAAAATCGTCAAACGAAATCAATTATTTCGTATTATTAATGTCGTAAAAACTAAATATTATTTTAAAAACCTGGAAACTTTCAATTTTTTTTAAACTGAAAAAATCAGGAACTTTCAAATGAACAAATGCGTAAAATTGTTAAATTTGTTTTTGTTATTCCCTCTTAAGTAGTAGAAAACATGTTTGGTCAGACAAGTTAAAAAATTCGAATAATTGTATGAAACTGAATCTACCAACGTTGATTCAACGTAAAACTTTTAAAAAAAATTTTCTCTGGAAGCAAATTTTTCTTGTTTATTTTTAACCCAAGTAAACCCTCCAAACCCTAAAATAAAAAAAGGTGGGTAAAGCAGTGAAATTTATTTTTATTGTCGAATTTTTCCAAAAATCATGCAATTTCATTTAAATTCATAATTCCTCGCCTCGGTAGTAATTTTTTTCTTTTGATAATTGTTTATTTTAATATTAGACGCTATTTAAAAAAAATTCAAGTGATTCCAAGTCGGGGAAAGCAGTGATTTTGAATTTCTTTTGTCACGAATTTTCCAGAAATTCCGAATTTCTAAATTAATTAATGATTCCTCGCCTCAGTACTCAGTAGTAATTTTTTTCTTTTGATAATTTTTTATTTTAACATTAGAAGTTATTTAAAAAAAATTCAAGTGATTCCAAGTCGAGGAAAGCAGTGATTTTCATTTTTTTTTGGCGAATTTTTTCCAAAATTCACGAAATTTCAATTAACTTATTAAAAATTACTTCTTTCCTCGACTTCGAATTTTTTTTATGGCACAGGATATTTGAATTAATAATTATCAAAAGAAAAAATTGAAATTCAGTGATTTTTCAAAAATCCGTGACAAAAAAAAACTAAAATCACTGTTTTCCTTGATTTGCAACATTTTCAAAATTTTGATAATTAGCATCTAATGTTAAAATAAACGAGTATCAAAAGAAAAAAATGACTACCGAGGCGAGGAATTATGAATTTCAATGAAATTGCATGATTTTTGGAAAAATTCGACAATAAAAATAAAATTCACTGCTTTACCCACTTTTTTTTTTATTTTAGGGTTTGGAGGATTTACTTGGGTTAAAAATAAACAAGAAAAATTTGTTTCTGTTATTCCCTGTTTAGTAGTAAAAAAAAACATTTTTGGTCCGACGTGATTTTAAAAATTCGACAAATTATTCGGTTCAATTTATTAATAAAACAACGGATTTCAGTAGAAAAAGTAACTTTCAGTCAGACGAAATGTTTAAATTTGTTAAATTTATTTCTGTTATTTTTTCTTAAGTAGTAAGAAACATTTTTGGTCAGACGTGATTTTAAAAATTCGACAAATTATTCGGTTCAATTTATTAAAAAAAAAACAACGGATTTCTGTAGAAAAAGTAACTTTCAGTCAGACGAAAAGTTCAAATTTTTAAAAAATTTGTTTCTGTTATTCCCTGTTTAGTAGTAAAAAATATTTTTGGTCAGACGTGATTTAAAAAAATTCGAACAATTAATCGGTTCAATTTATTAAAAAACAACAAAGGATTTCTGTAGAAAAAGTAACTTTCAGTCAGACAAAAGGTTCAAATTTTCAAAATTTGTTTCTGTTATTCCCTGTTTAGTAGTAAAAAAAACATTTTTTGTCAGACGTGATTTAAAAAAATTCGAACAATTATTCGGTTCAATTTATTAATAAAACAACGGATTTCAGTAGAAAAAGTAACTTTCAGTCAGACAAAAGGTTCAAATTTTCAAAATTTGTTTCTGTTATTCCCTGTTTAGTAGTAAAAAACATTTGTGGTCAGACGTGATTTAAAAAAATTCGAACAATTATTCGGTTTAAATTATTAATAAAACAACGGATTTCAGTAGAAAAAGAAACTTTTAGTCAGACGAAAAGATCAAATTTTTTAAAAATTTGTTTCTGTTATTCCCTGTTTAGTAGTAAAAAACATTTGTGGTCAGACGTGATTTAAAAAAATTCGAAAAATTATTCGGTTTAAATTATTAATAAAACAACGGATTTCAGTAGAAAAAGTAAATTTCAGTCAGATAAAAAGTTCTGCCCTAAGTAGTAAAAATAGTTTTAGAGAGAGGTTACGAAGTATATTCCAATCATAAACACAAGTTATCAGTATTATGCCGTATTATTATTTAAGTAGTAATGGTAAATTTCAGTCAGACGCAAGCTAAAATTTTATTTCAATTTTTCCTATATAAGTAGTGTAACAAAATTTTTGTGGTTTGACTTTTCACGGTAAATCGTTTGGTATTAAAATAACACTAAACTGGATTATTTTAATCCTTTTTGGTGTTATTTTAATACCTAACGATTTACCGTGTTATTGCCACAAATTCGTTTATAAAAATATATAAATATAAAAATATAAAAATATATAAATATATAAATATATAAATATATAAATATATAAATATAAAAATATATAAATATATAAATATAAAAATATATAAATATATAAATATATAAATTATAAATATAAGAAATAGATAATGAAAAAAAAAGTTGCCAACATTGCGGGAACATGTATTGAGTGTTATTTTTCTTAAAAGCAGATTGATCGGTTATAAGTGAGCGCTGACGGAAATTCGAGACATGTAGGGCTATTATGGTTGGCAAAAGCGCGTCATTATTATTGTTTGTACGTGACTTGTTCAGGTTTGCAATGCTGCGCACAGACGGAATTCGCTACACTAACTGTACCATTGAATCACCGGCAGATTACCGCGCGAAAGCCGAGCTAGAGTTTCAGTTTGTGGATGAGTTCCGCGTTCTCCCATTTGTAACTCCGTTCACCCGGCAAAGTAGGTAGAAATCCTTTCCACTCTCTCCCTCCTCTTAACCCCTCGCCCTTGTGGCCCTGCGGGTCCTAGTGTTTTATCCCATCCTCATATATATATATATATATATATAGAGAGAGAGAGAGAGTCCTCGTCGACCAGTCGAATACCCATCCTCGCGTTATGGCCCGCTCAATTGTTTCAGCCTCGGTGATCCAATAAAGGATTATGGCGAAACAATCGTAGCGTATACAGCGAGCGCCACTATAGATTTTACGTAAACGGCAAAAGTTTCGCTTGTACTTGCTTCGATGTATATGTATATACAATTTGTCTCTATCTCTTGGAAAGTTTTCGTGTCCAATGTCCAACGACATCGATATAAACTTCAAATGCTTGCAGTATTTTTTTTCTTATTTCTTTTTTGCGAACATTTTCACTGTACGGTCTTTTCTGCGATATTACGAATTTAAAACAAGCTTTTCAATTTCGGAAACGGAAGTTCAATACTATGCGGGGGTTGAGAACCAACCAAGGTTAACGATTTTTAAAATCACGGTAAATCGTTAGGTATTAAAATAACACCAAAATGGATTAAAATAACACTAAATTGGATTATTTTAATCCTTTTTGGTGTTATTTTAATACCTAACGATTTACCGTGATGTCTCTGTTTTTCCGAATACGAATCTAAAGATGGATTTTGAATATCAATATGGCGGACGTAGGTTTCAAAAATTTAACAAATTTTCTAATCCTCCCTATTGGATCCACGATTTGAATTTTTAAAATCCAACACAGGATTTTTAAAATATCTTTGTTTTTCTGAATATGAATCTTAAGTTGCGATGAGTTTTAATATTTATAAAAATCATTAAATTCTTGCAACGATTATTATTCTTAAAATTTTAAAAACTGATCCAATCGTGAGAAAAATTGTATTCAAAATTTTTAAGATTAATTACATTTTTAGCGGAATTAATTTAAAATTACATTAAAAATAAATCATATCCTGCGATGAGTTTTAATATTTATAAAAATCATTAAATTCTTGCAACGATTATTATTCTTAAAATTTTAAAAACTGATCCAATCGTGAGAATAATTTTATTCAAAATTTTTAAGATTAATTACATTTTTAGCGGAATTAATTTAAAATTATATTAAAAATAAATCATATCCTGCGATGAGTTTTAATATTTATAAAAATCATTAAATTCTTGCAACGATTATTATTCTTAACATTTTAAAAACTAATCCTGATTATGAGAAAAATTTTATACAAAATTTTAACAATAATTACATTTTTATCGGAATTAATTTAAAATTACATTAAAAATAAATCATATCCTGCGATGAGTTTCAATATTTATAAAAATAATTAAATTCTTGCAACGATTATTATTCTTAAAATTTTAAAAACTGATCCAATCGTGAGAATAATTTTATTCAAAATTTTTAAGATTAATTACATTTTTAGCGGAATTAATTTTAAATTATATTAAAAATAAATCATATCCTGCGATAAGTTTTAATATTTATAAAAATAATTAAATTCTTGCAACGATTATTATTCTTAAACTTTTAAAAACTGATCCAATCGTGAGAATAATTTTATTCAAAATTTTTAAGAATATTTACATTTTTAGCGGAATTAATTTAAAACTATATTAAAAATAAATCATATCCTGCGATGAGTTTTAATATTTAAAAAATATATTATTGCCAAAGCATAAAGATATAAAAAAGAATAATTGAACTCCTAAGAAGAATTTTATTCTTTTAAAATAATTTTTAAAAAAATAATATTATTATAATTTTATTTAAAAAAATTCAATTATTTCCAATTATTTTTCAATTAATTTGAAGAATTTATTAAAATTTGTTAAAATAATTAAATTCTTGGAGAGAAATGAAAATTTTTGTGTAACATTTTTTGTGAAATTCATTTAAGATTAAAATTATATTAAAAACATTTGAAATTTTGCTATGAGTTCTAATAGTTATAAAAATAATTAAATTCTTTCAACCATTATTTAAAATTTTTTTTTAAGAATTGAATTTTACTTTATTCAATTCAAAATCAATTTATACTATAAAGTTCTACACAAGAATTTAATTACATAAATATAAAAATAAATAATTTATTAAATAATTTAATATTTCATAAATTTGAATTCTTTTTAGAAACTTTAGTACTAAGAAACTTTATCAACATTTTTTAAAGCAATTGAATCTCCACGAAGAAATGCATTAAAATTTTTTATAATATCGAAATTCATTTAAAAAATGTAAGTCATAATGTATGTCATTTTTTTCAATAATTGAATTCTAGCAAAGAATTTTATTAAAAAATTTTTAAAATATTTACATTTATTGTGAAATTTATTTAAAATTAGATTAAAAACAATTGAAATCCTGGGATGAGTTTTAATATTTATAAAAATAATTAAATTTCTGCAACGATTACTATTAAAATTTCAAAGAATAATTGAATTTCTAAGAAGAATTTTATTATTTTTAAAATAACTTAAAAAAAATATTTGTTTTTAATTTTATAAAAATTGTGTTTTAAAGTATTGAAATCTTTAAAAATTGTATATTATTTATGGAAATAATTGATTTTTTACCAAAAAATGTTATAATTTTATTAAAAAGAATTCAATTATTGCGAAGAATTTATTAAAATTTTTTAAAATAATTAAATTCTTGCAAAGAATTTAAAATTTTGTGTTAGATTTTTGGTGAAATTCATTTAAGATTAAAATTACATTAAAAACATTTGAAATTTCTGCGATGAGTTTCAATATTTATAAAAATAATTAAATCCTTTCAACCATTATTTTTAACAAATTTTTAAATAATTCAATTTCTAAGTAGCACACGATTTTAAAAATATCTTTGTGTTTCTGAATATGAATCTAAAGATGGATTTTAAATATCAATATGGCGGACGTCCGTTTAAAAAATTTAACAAATTTTTCAGATCTTCCGCCATATTGGATCCAGGATTTGGATTTTTTTAAATCTGACACCGGATTTGTAATCAGCGGCCCCAAAAATCCTCGTGTTATGAATTTCAAACGATTCCGTGGAATTTAAAAAAAAAATATGTACGATATGTTGGAACAATTTTAAATTCTCAAAATCTGCCACCGATTTCATTATCAGCGACTTCAAACTCCCTGAGTGAGAAATTAAAAATTAACTTAAACAGAAAAAAACTTTTCGCTGTTTACTATATTCATATAATACTCTATAGTTTTGAATTGAACCGATTACTAAAAATAAGTGAGGTAGCCTACTGGTAACACTACTGCACTAGCAACATCAAGGACCAGAGTTCGATTCCTCGTACCGAATTTTGTTTTTCGTTTCATTCCTTCAATTTCAATTTTTAAACAGTTTCATCGTAGAGTTTGAATTTTAATTGATATTCATAATAAAATTTAATATAATTTTAAATATTTTTAAATATTTAAAATATTTAAAATATTTAAAATATTTTAATAATATTTAAAAATATTTAAAAATAAAAACAACAAATTTATGTTCGATCAACTGAGCATATAAATTAAAATTAAATTACACTCAGATTTTCTTTTTCCTCTCTCAAAAATTCCCATCAACTATTATTATAAAGCAGCATAATTGATTTTGATTTCTTGCCTGTAATCTTTAGTTGATTGAAATCGAATTTCGATATGAACATTTCAGGAAAGAGGGAAACGGAGTACCATCAGAGAGAAAGGGAGATGAGACCACAGAAGTTGGATTGGATTTGAGGATTGTGGGCGGAGCTCGTCGGACTAACGATTATAATTGAATCAACAGTCACCGCCCTCGATTCCCTGGTGAACCTCCATTGTAGATAGAGAAAACTTTATTGAAACTTTAGTATTAGCCCTATGTAGGTCGAATTCACCTTGAACGACGCGACCACGATCTTTACTCCATTTTCATTTTCTCTAATATAATAAATGTCATTTCGAAAGAAAATTTGTATTTCACTCTGAAATTGGGAGAAATGTTCCTGGAACATTCGTGGAAAATTCCTGAAACATTCGTGAAACATTCCAGGAATATTCCAGTTGGTATCATTGGAAATATTTCTTTTTTATTTTAGGAAGAAAAAATAGAACCTTAGGAATCTTTTCAATACGTTAAATATAGCAGAGAAATATTCCAGGAATATTAATGGAATATTCCGTGCCATTGGGATATTTTTATACAGTTAACGAGATTGTTTGATAAAGATAAAAATTTAATGGCTATTTTGGGGAAAAAAATGTATAAATTTTCATCTAAAATGAAAATTAAATCTCTTTTCATGCGAAAGTCCTTTAAACTCTTATACAATGTGCGAATTAAAAATTCACTAAAGCCCTTTTATTTTAAAACAGGAAAAGTTAATACTCCACTCGAGCTTCAATTTAATTTGGACCAATCGCATTTAAATTTCAATTTTGGGATAAAATACGAATTTAATAATTCGCATATTTCCGAATTGCAACATATATTACACTATTATTTTCCTCCCGATTGCTTAATAAGTTAATATAGATATGTAGAACCAAGTGTTTAAATTATTAAAAATTGTGAATTGTAAATTTTGAATTGTAAATTATAAATTGTAAATTATAAATTGTAAATTATAAATTGTAAATTTTGAATTGTAAATTATAAATTGTAAATTGGCAATTGTCAATTATAAATTGTAAATTGGCAATTGTCAATTGTAATAGCTTTAAATGATGTCGACTTTTTTTGACGACAAAAAAGATTTGTAATTATTTTCCCCCTTATATAGTTTAAAGGAATAATTCGAAACAAAATGTTAGTGGGTTGAAACGCTAAATTGAAAAGTGCGGTAAGTTTATATTCCTCACTTATTGAACAGGCAATTTAATCACAGTCCCGAAGGGTTGTTCGTTGAGGATAAGGTCACTGGTTGACATTTCTAAGGAGGATAACTTTTAGATATCCATTTTATTTAGATATCCATTTTCGAAAAATGCCACGACTTAGTTTAATTAATAGCCCTATCTTCAAATGTCAAACATCTGTCGTAATATATAAATTTAATCATTCAGCGATTCAAAATTATTCCAATTCAACTATCGTCAAATAGTTCATTTATAGTTTAGGAAAAATTAAATTAAAAAGAATATTAGGTTGAAAAAAGGTTTAAAAAAAGGTTAAAAAAAGGTTAAAAAAAGGTTAAAAAAAAGGTTAAAAAAAGGTTAAAAAAAATATTAGGTTAAAAAAATATTAGGTTAAAAAAAAGGTTAAAAAAAGGTTAAAAAAATATTAGGTTAAAAAAAGGTTAAAAAAATATTAGGTTAAAAAAAGGTTAAAAAATATTAGGTTAAAAAAAGGTTATTAAAAAAATATTTAAAGAACGTAAAGTTAAAGTATTTAAATTTTGTAAAACAAAATTATAATGTGGTGTTTGAATTCTCTTTTCGTACATCGAATTCTTTTCTAAAAGTCAAATGAATCGAAATGAATAGCCGTCAAGAGATTTTATTACTCCGAATGAGTTAATTGGCATGGACTTTCGGAACGAAAAAAAAAATCATGGCACGTTTTTGGGTAAGAAAAAAGTAATCTCCTCTCTGTGGAGAGCATCTAATGGCTCTCTAGACGGTCGAAGTGCAATTAAAACTTGTGGTCGAAGCTAACTAAACCAGGGCCTTCGTTTGATTTAAATGCTTCCAACCCTCCTAGGATTTTACGTGACGTCGCTTAATTGCATTTAAACGAATACCAATAGTGTCGCGCTTTTTCTTCGCAGCTACTTGTCATTTCTATCTGCCTCTCGCTTATTTATAATTTATCGTACGATCTGTCAATTTTTTCCTTCGAGAATACTTTATCTTGTCTTTCAAATAGAATTAAGATATAGTCCAACAGATTTTTTTTATTTTCAGTCCTCGTATTCGAGAATTAATTTTAAAACAGTTGCAAAAAGTAGCGTAAAGACAGAAAAAAAGATTTTATAAAAAAGTAGCTTTTGAAAAATAAAACTTGACTCAATTTTTTTTGTAATTTCTTAATTACATTCCAAAATAGAAATTTTTTTTCAAATAAATATTTAAATACCTATGTTTATTTTGTCTACAGAAATTAAAATATTACATACGATTTTAATGTAAACCATTTTTGAAATGTAACTATTTCTAAAAATAACAAAAGTAATTCTCTCAAACCATTCTTGAAACGTAACTATTTCTAAAAATAACAAAAGTAATTCTTTCGAAATTCAATCATTTTTTTGTTCAAATTTATAAATAAAATTATACAAAACTTTAATCATTTCATTTCATTCAATTCGAAATCAATTCTCATTATAAAGTTCAATACGAGAATTCAATTACATAAATATAAAAATAAATAATTTACTAAATAATATTTAATATTTCGTAAATTTGAATTCTTTTTAAGAACTTTATCAACATTTTTAAAAGCAATTGAATCTTCACGAAGAAATGCTATAAAAATTTTTATAATAACGAAATTCATTTAGGAAATTAAAAATTCTTTTTAATTCAAAATGAATTAAAAATTATTCTTACACTCTAAGAAACAAAGTGTATCAAATTTTTTCAAATAATTGAAGTCCTGAGAAAACTTTTTCAAATTTCGAAGAATAATTGTGTTTTTAGTTTTTTTTAAATACTTCAAAAATATATTAAAATTAATTCAAATTCTACAAGTGAATTTTATTATTTATGAGAATAATTGAATTTTCGTCACCGAACTTTAATAAAGTTTTCAAAATAATTGAATTTACCGAGAAGAATTTTATTCAAATTTTTAATAATAATAATTCGGTTTTTAGAAGACTTAATTCCAAATTATATTACTAATAATTAAAATTCTGCAATGAATTTTATTATTAATAAAAATAATTGACTTTCCGTCGCTGAGCTTTAATAAAGATTTTAAAAAGATTTCTTGAGAAGAATTTGAAATAACATTTTTTTAAAAAATGTTTAAAAAAAAATGTTATGGAAATTGTGTTTTAAAACAGTTGAATTTCCTTGAAAATTGTATATTATTTACGAAAGTAATTAAATTCTTTCAAAAATATTTATTGAAATTATCTAAAAAACAATTCAATTATTTTAAAGAATTTCATTATTATTTTTTTAAGTAATTGAATTCTAGCAAATAATTTTATTAAAAAATTTTTAAAATAGTTACACTTATTGTGAAATTTATTTAAAATTAGATTAAAAACAATTGAAATCCTGCAATGAGTTTTAATATTTATAAAAATAATTAAATTTCTGCAACGATTATTATTGAAATTTAAAAAAATAATTGAATTCCTAAGAAGAATTTTATTCTTTTTAAAATAATTAAATAGAAATGTTTCTTTCTTAAATTCTATGAAAATTGTGTTTTAAAAAATTGAATCCTTAAAAAATTGTACATTATTTATTAAAATAGTTGATATTTTCAAAAAAAGTTATTATAATTTTATTGAAAACAATTCAGTTATTGCGAAGAATTTTATTAAAATTTTTTAATATCATTAAATTCTTGCGAAGCATTAAAAATTTTTGAGAATAGTTACATTTTGTGTGAAATTCTTTTAAAATTAAAATTATATTAAAAACATTTGAAATCCTGCGACAAGTTTTAATATTTATAAAAATAATTAAATGCTTTTAACCATTTTGTAGAATAATTTGTAGAATTATTGTTTACCATTGTTTAAAATTTTTTTTAAATAATTGAATTTTAAGTAGAATTTTATTATTTATAAAAATAATCGACACATCTTGTGAAGGATTTTAAAAGCATCTATTTAAAAATTCTATTGTTTTCTAAAAATATTAGAAAAATTCTGTTTTAAATAATTGTATTCTTGTGGAAATTTTGTTATCTATGAAAATAATTGAATGCTTGCAAAGAATTTTATAAACATTTTTTTAAAATCATTCGAATCTTGCGCGCAATTATTTTATTAAAACAGAAATCTATTAGAAATCATTAAATTACATTGAAACTTCAAAGTATTCAAATAGTAGCAAATCGTAGAAAAGGTAATGAAAAACATGATAAAAATTAAAAATAAAGAAAACATTGAACATATTTAAATTAATGCAAAACAAAAGAGGAAAAATTTAATTATAATCAGTGACAAGGTAATTATCATTGCAATTTCGAATAAATCAATGAGTGGTTTAATTGAGCCCCGCTGTTATTGCGCACACTGGTAACGTCCCAATAGAATTTGCTCTGTGGCCTGACTGCTCGTGTGGCCGCCCTCATCAATCGCGATAATTATTGTGTCAGTAAATACTCGCCGACCGTACGTCAAATACGAGTTCATTTGTACTGACGCATTCGAAAAGCGTGTAGATTGTCGGGCCAATATAATTAAATGAACGACCGCAACGTTATTTCGTCGATTTCTCTTAATACACTATTATATAATTATATACATATATATATGTGTGTATATTACAAATATTACGGATTTTACGTTTCATACATATACATATCTATTTTCAACACATAATTATATTACATTTCGTCTCCCCACCCCTCTACTTTAAATTATTAGTTATGTATCAATAATTATTATTGCAAGATAAAATAAACATGATTCTCATAAATTATTATTACTACACAAATTTGTAATAAATTAAATAATAACAATAATAATAATAATAATAATAATAATAATAATAATAATAATAACAATAATAATAATAACAGGGCTCGAACCAGTGAAAGTATTTAAAAATACGGACTTTACGGACCAAAAATGAAAAATTTCGGACCATTTACGGACCAATTACTGACAAAAATATATAAGAGAACATTTTAATAAAAATTATAAATTAGATTTTTTCAAAACTAAAAAAAAACATGAAGATATCGATAACTCCGAGTGTTCATGTTTTATAATAATTAAAGATAGAGTGATAAAATCATTATCAATTCAATTATTATTTTCAAGAATTTTTAACTAAAATTCTTCTTAAAATTGATTATTTTTAATAATTTTCGAAAAAGTTCTTTGACAATTTTCAAATCTATTTCTTTACAATATTCGATTTTTCAATTATTTGAAAATTCTTCAATTAAATATGTATTAGAAAATAAAAACTTCAAATAATATAAAAAAAAATTCCCAATTAAAATTTCTCAAAAAAATTATTTCCACATAATTGTTACTTAGTTAAAAATATGAAAAATTCAAATTTTCAAAGATTTGAATCTGAAACCTTTTCAAAATTTAATTATTTCTAAAATTTTACTCTCTAATACTTTTAATATTCAATTATAATCTAAAATTTTAACTCAAATCCATTTTTAAGTCAATTTTTATGAGAAAATTCTGCGAGAATTTCATTATTTAAATACAAAAAAAAACAATTTTTTGAATAATTACATATGTTTCTTAAAAATGAATTCCTTTAAAGAATTGTATCAACCAATTTTTAAATAATTTGAATTCTTTTGCAAAATTTTATTAAAATAGATATTAAAAATAATTAATAATTAAATTAGGGACAACTTTTGAAAATAATTCAAATTTTGACAAGAAATTTAATAAATTTTTTGGAAATAATTCAATTTTAGAGAAGAATTTTATTATTTATAATGATAATTGATAATTTACGCAAAGAATTGCATTAAAAATTTTGAATGCAATAATTTTATTCTTTAAAGAAATTTAATCAAAAATTTATTAAAAATAATATTTAAATTCTAATAAATAAATTGTAGCAAAGGTTATTAAAATAATTAAATTTCTTTGATAAATTTTAATAAAATTTTTTAAGAATAATTACATTTTTCGAGGAATTCGATTAAAATTGTATTAAAAATAATTGAAATTCTGCAATTAGCTTTATTATTCATCAAAATAATTGCATTCCTAATAAGCATTTTATTATTTGACAAAAAAATTAAATACCTGTTTAAAATTTTATTATTTATGAAAATAATTGAATATTGCGAAGAAATTTATAAAAAAAAATTTGTAAATAATTGAATTCTTTTGGAAAATTTTATTAGAATAGTATAGAAACCTATTAAAAATCATTGAATTGAGGAAAAATTTTGAAAATAATTGGAATTTTTCCAAGTATTTTATTAAAATTGTTGAAAATAATTGATATTTCGAAAAAGAATTTAATTATTTCTAAAGATACTTGAAAATTTGACGAGAATTTTCAAAGAATTTTGAACATAATTAAATTTTTGCGAAGAGTTTTATTACTTTTGAAAATAATTGAATTCTTTCAATCATTTGTGATTTCTCTAAAATTATCTAAATTATATCGTATAATTTACGTACTTTACGGATCTTTTTCAACCGAATTACGGACGTTATGGACCTTTTTTCAAAAAACGGACTTTTACGGACTTCAAGCAAAGTTACGGACTTTTACGGGATTTACGAACCTAGTTCGAGCCCTGTAATAATTTTCAATAAATTAAATTTTAATTTGAAATTGTAGTGAATTTGCAAGAATATTTCCGGGCAATCTTAGAGAAACGTTTTTCGTCAAGCTTGCAGGGAAGCTGATGGAAAGATTACGGCAACTTTTTTCGTGTTAGTTTTAAAAGGTAAATATAAAAAATTAAAAATGAAATTTTAAAAGGTTACACGAAAAAAATTTTCGTCTGAAACAACTGCAAAATTCACTGTATTAGCGAAATTTTTAGTTATTGCAACGAATACTTTCGCTATTTTAGAGAAACTTATCGCTGTTTCAATTAAACGTTTTTTTCCGTGTAGTATAAAAAATAAATAATAAAATTTAAAAGGTTAATATAAAAAATAGAAAATAAAATGTAAGAGCTTGATATAAAAAAAAAATAAAATTTAACTTGTTTAAAAAATAAAATAATAAATAGTAATAAATAAATAAATAAACAATAAAGAAATAAAATAAATAATAATGAAAATATAATAAAATAATAAATAAATAATAATGAAAATAAAATAATATAAATAATAATAAATAAATAATAAATTGTTTTAAGATAGAAAACAAATGAGCAAAATTAATAACAACAATAAAAGATAAGTACAACATTCCAAAGAACGGAGTAAATGATGAAAAATTTGAAATCAGAATATTAGAAAAGAAAATGTATTGATATCAGAAAAGTTAATAATTATAAGAATGATATTCGCTAGTGGGATTGACAAAAGGGTCGAGGAGGCCAGGATAAGCCGTCCGGATTGCCAGACAGCTTTTCAATTCCCCTTGTTGGTGAACGTGTCGAATGGGGAGATCCGTATTTTGTACTAACCCCACCGACCCAAAAACATTCACAGTTGTGTATAGATATATATTTGTATTCCATCGGCTTGGAGTTAAACCTAGTTACCGCACTACAACCGGTCTACAACTGTATTGCGGTAACTAAGTAATCCCCGAACGTTATTTGCAGTTATTTATCGGTCCACTGGACCCACGAGAGAGTATTTTCATTTTCGCGACATCTGTATTCCTTTCTTTCGAGATGAGAATATAAATCCTTTTAAATTTCTTTAGTTGATTTGGGATTGACCTTTTTCTTTATATATATGTTACGAAAACAGATTTAATCGTAAATAAAGTCATATTTTTTTAGGGGAAGATAAAAATTATTCTTTTACTAACGTAAAAATTAGGGGGGTATTTTAAAAACTGTTTTCAAAACGTAAAGTTTTTCTAATATAGATAAAAGTACAGAAACAAAATTTATTCCTTACATTTACCGAATTTTGAAATAAATAAATAAATAAATAATAATAATAATAATAATAATAATAAATTCAGAATAAATTCGAATAAACGTAATTTTTAATAATTTTAAAATAACTTTTTTTAGTAACAGTCTAAAACTAATTTCACTACTTACGAATGAATAAAACAAATTTAAACTTCTTGGCTGACTGAAATTTACTCATACTACTGAAAGCCGTTGTTTTATTATTAACATTATTAAAATAAACTAAATAATTTGTCAAATTTTTCAAATGACGTCTGATTAAAATTTTTTTTACTACTTAAAGGAAAAAAAAATTATTTTTATCTGTATCTGGATAATAATTACTGCATAATACTGCATGCAATACTTCTATCACTGCAAATATATTTTTGCTACTAATAATTTACAAAATAAATTAACCAAATTTTTTTTTTACAATGACGTCTGCCTGGAAGAATTTTTACTACTTAAGGTAGACAATAACAAATTTAAACTTATTGTCTGACTAATATTTACATTTACTTCTGAAATTCTTAGTTTTATTATTAATAGTAAACCGAATAATTGGTCAAATTTTTAAGATGATGTATGATTAAAAAAAATGTTACTACTTAAGGGAGAAAAACAAATTTTTATCCACGTCTGGCTAATAATTACTTTTACTACTAAAACAACATTTTTACTGCTGATAAATAATTGACAGAATAAATTAAGCAAAATTTTTCATATCTGACAAGATATGAATTTCACATCTGACAAGAATATATTTTCCTACTTAATATGGAGAATAACAAATTTAAACTTTTTGTCAGACTAACATTTTCTTTTACCCCTAACTCATATTTTTACTACTTATAATTCAAAAAGTAAATTAATTTTTTTATGATGTCTGACTAAAAATTTTTCTTCTACTTAAAGCAGAATAAAAAAAATTTGACTTTATGAATTAATCAAAAATTTCAGTTTGTGTCTGACTGAAATTTACTATTACTACTGAAATTCTATTTTTATTATTTAGAATTAGGAGAATATATTATTGAATAGACATAATAACCTTCGTCTAGAACTTTTTTACTACTTAAATTAAAACTTTTTGTCTGACTCAAATTTACATTGACTACTGAAATCTGACGTTTTGTTATTAAAATACAAGAATAATTTTAATAATTGAAGTTTTGTCCAAATTTTAATAAAATTCCTAACAATAATTTAATTTTGCTTAAATTCTATTTACATTCCTAAAAATAATTTAATTTTGACAAAATTTTATTGAAATTCCTAAAAATAATTGAATTTTGACCAAATTTTATTAAAATTCCTAAAAATAATTGAATCTTGACCAAATTTTATTAAAATTCCTAAAAATAATAAAATTTTGGCCAAATTTTATTAAAATTCCTAAAAATAATTGAATTTAGCAATGAACTTTATTAAAAAAATTTAAAATAATTTAATTTTGTCAAAATTTTATTAAATTCATAAAAATATTGGAAATTTGCCAAAATTTTATTAAAATTCCTACAAATAATTGAAAATTATCAAAGTTTTGTTAAAATTCTTAAAAATAAGTGAATTTTGACCAAATTTTAGTAAAATTCTTAAAAATAATTAAATTTTGACCAAATTTTATTAAAATTCCTAAAAATAATTTAATTTTGCAATGAACTTTATTAAAAATTTTAAAAATAATTGAATTTTGTCAAAATTTTATTAAATTCATAAAAATATTGGAAATTTGCCAAAATTTTATTAAAATTCCTTCAAATAATTGTAAATTATTAAAGTTTTGTTAAAATTCCTAAAAATAATTGAAAATTGACAATATTTTATTAAAATTGCAAAAAATAATTAAATTTTGACTAAATTTTATTAAATTTTCTAAAAACAATTGAATTTGCAACAAGTTTTTAAAATTCTTAAAAATAATTGAATTTTGACCAAATTTAATTAAAATTCCTAAAAAATTTTAATTTTGCCAAAATTTTATTTAAATTCCTAAAAATAATTGAATTTTGCCAAAATTTTATTAAATTTCAGAAAAATATTGGAAATTTGCTAAAATTTTATTAAAATTCTTAAAAATAATTGAATTTTGTAAAGAACTTTATTAAAACTTCTTTTCTGGCAGAATTTTCAAATTGGCTCTTTTTTGAGTTATACTTAAAAAAAAAAAAAAATCAAATCAATTTAAAAAAAGAAAAAAAATTTTTATGACACTACAGTAGTATATTTTTACTTATTTTTCCCCGCTGAATCCGAATTTAAAGTCAGAATTTAGACAATTGCTCATAACTTTGAGATTAACTCAAAAACTACTAATAAAAAAATAAATACTAATAAGTTTGATATTAGTAAACAAAAAAATCTATATTTATTATTTAAACAATACTTAATAATAACAATACTAATATTTAATAATAATATTATAATAATAATAATAATAATAATAATAATAATAATAATAATAATATAACTAATAAGTTTAATATTAGTAAACAAAAAAAATCTATATTTATTAATATTTAATAATATTTAATTGTATATTTACTAATTTATTAATGCTAAAACTAATAAGGCTAATATTAATAAACAAAAAAAAACTATATTTATTAATTTCCTGTCAAAAATTTTTTTAAATCATTCTCAAAATATATGTACATTTAACAGTCTACAGCAAGCGGTATTTTTTGTTATCATTCTATATTTAAAATTGATATCTAATGTCGATAATGGAGTGTATGTACATGGGAGAGAGCTAAAGTTAATTCGATTAATGCTGATGGGAAATGTTTGTTTGACAATGTGTGACAATAGCTTTCCATGATACGTTTACAGGAACACGCAAGGGTGAGGCTCCTATGGTTACTATTCAAATACACTTTTATATTGGACGCGCACGATAATACAGCAAAACAATATTCGTCTCTTGTACTTCAGATCAACTATTATAAGTGATTAAAATTTGTCTAAACATTTAAAAAAATATATGTTCAATTTTCGTTCCAAGTATTGGCCCTTTTTGATCAAAAAATATTTTTTAAAATATTTTTTAGGGTCTTAAGTTTAATATCAAAGCTTTAATATTCAAAAAACTAAATTTTTTTTAATTTTCTGGATACCATACTGAATTCGCTGTTTTGAATTAAATCTGATATAAAATTCGGATTCAGTGACTATCTTATGGAAGTTCAATTTCAAATTTTCAATTTAAAATTTTCCGCACATTAAATTCGATATTTCCAGAATTCAAGTGGTTAAAAAAGCAACGAAATTATCAAAACAAAATTACAGTTTGAAGTAGGTAAGCTTACCGCAAGCTTCCACGCTTGAAAAACCTACCAAAAAAGCCTAAATATGGCTTAAAAAATTGATTTTGATAAAATTTTTGATAAAAATGAGTGTTAGCAGATTGCGAGCAAACTAATAGGAATATTAAAATATGAGATTTTTTTGCTATATCAGGTTACACGCACTTAAAGGATAATCACCCAGAGTAGAGAACATTTTAAGGGCGTCACACACATAGAGGAGCGACATATTCTGTATAATAGTTAATTTACAATAAACTTTTGTTTATATATCGCACCACACTTTTATAAATGTATAAAATATAAGCATCCTTTGACAAGTGTTTGTTAATCAATATAAATATATATATATAAAAAATGTGAATGGAAAAACGGAAGTAAAGGGTGTTTCATTGGCGTATAATGGGTCACGTGTCCCCTTAACAAGTATCGGAGCGTGTCACAGTTTTGAAGAGCAAACCGTATTATGTATGTATACACTGAATAAAAGTGTCTGATGATCCAAATAATAATAAACTTTAAGGGATTAAAAATTAAGTCCACCAAAGTATAATCTACTCGTTCGATTTGAATATAGAAATCTATTTTCTCTCGCATCATTTTTTTTCCACACTAATTCTTTACTGCTTTGAATCAAACATAAGTTTTAAAAATTTCAATCTGTTTTGATATTCAGAATGAGGATCAGAATAATAGTAATTATATTATTACTATTTTATAATTTTATAATTTATTATATATTTATAATTTTTATTGTTACTATTAATTATATTATTAATATTTTATAATTTTATAATTTATTATATATTTATAATTTTTGTAATTTTATAATATATAAATAATAATATTTATTAATTTTATTGTAATAGTATTGTATGTTTATAATTAACATTAATTAAATATATCTCTCCCTATTATGTGAAACCATTTCGTCGCCGCCGAAGAGTCAAAATTTTCTAAGGGCCCCCCTATGGGGGCCGTTACGTTACTTCAAAATAAACGTCAATTTTTTATTTTTTAACCTACAGTTCAAAAAGAGACCCTGTAGGGGTCCTTAAAATACTCGAAATTAAACCTTAGGTCAAATTTTTTTAATCACAGTTTTCTTGAAAGTATCAAATTAATAATGAAGTGGATCAAATTGATGCCAAAAATCTGGATCAATTTTTTATCTGAGCCACATTTTTGGTATCACTTCGTTGCCCTTTGATACTTTTAAGTTAACAGTGACTTAATAAATCAACATTATAATTATTATTAATTATTAACCTATTATAATATTATTAATTAATATAGTTAATATATTATTAGTTAATCTATTATAATTAATAAATAATAGTTTTATTAAACTTTCAGGGAAATTGGATTTTTGAGAAAACTCACCGTATCTCGCGGAGGACTCCAACATTGAGGGGATGCAGACGTACTGTTTCCATTGTGATTGCTGATAACGGAATTGGATGACGAATTGAGAGTCGTAAAGTTGACACTTAATGGAGCAGAAACGTCGTCTTCGGTCGTTTCAATATCAACTTCATCGTCGGAACTTTCATCCTTGTTGGATGGAACTTCCGCGACGGGATCTTGAATTGAATTCTCGACAATTGGAGGTACACGAATTACAGGCCGAAAAGCTGATTGATGAATGGAACCATTAACCGACGATGGTAAAATTGGTTCCGATGGAGTTGTTCCAATCGGTGGTGGTAAAGGTCCTAAAAATAATTACAAATATTTAAAAATTTAGAAAAAAATACGATTAACAAAAAATATACCCGCATTTTGCTTATTATATGTTAATTCCTATAATACATTTTAAAATTACATTAACTCTGTTTCTTACTTACAATTATTTTAATAAAATTCAATGTTTTTTATAAATGAAGGAAAAAAATGTTTATAAACATTAATTTAAAATGAAAATCTTAAATTAAATATATTTTAGAAAATAAAAACGTCACATTATTTGAAAAAAAAATTAATTTTAAAAACTGTTAATTTTAATATTCAACAACAATATTAAAGTTTAACTGAAAATCATTTTTAAATCAATTTATATTATTTTATTTGACTTCCTGCAAGCATTTAAATTTTGCCTAAATTTTATTAAGATTCCTAAAAATTATTAAATTTTATAAAAAGTTTATTGAAATATCTAAAAATAATTGAATTTTGCGAGAGTTTATTAAAATTTTCAAAAACAATTGAATTTTGCCTAAATTTTATTAAAATTCCTAAAAAAAATTGAATTTACACAAGAATTTTATAAAAAAAATTTTAAATCCATTGAATTTTGTCCAAATTTTATTAAAATTCCGGAAAAATTATTAAGTTTTGAAAAAAAGTTTACTAAAATTTCTAAAAATAATTGAATTTTGTCTAAAATTTTATTACCTAAAATTACAAAAAATAATTAAATTCTGTAAAAAGGTTATTAAGATTTGTAAAAATTATTAAATTTTGTCCAAATTTTATTCAATTTGTAAAAATAATTGAATTTTGTAAAAAACTTTTAAAATTTCTAAAAATAATTGAATTTTGTCTAAATTTTATTAAAATTCGTAAAAATAATTGTATTTTCACCAAATATTATTAAAATTCCTAAAAATAATTGAATTTTGACAAAATTTTATTAAAATTCCTAAAAATAATTGAATTAAGCCAAAATTTTATTCAAATTACTAAAAATAATTCAATTTTGTAAAAAGTTTATTTAAATTTCTTAAAATAATAGAATTTTGTCAAAATTTTATTAAAATTCCTAAAAATAATTGAATTTTGCCCAAAAATAATTAAAATTCCTAAAAAAATTTAATTTTGCCAAAATTTTATTGAAATTCCTTAAAATAATTGAATTTTGCCAAAATTTTATTAAATTTCAAAAAAATAATTGAGTTTGCAAAAAGTTTTTAAAATTCCTAAAAATAATTGAAAATTATCAAAGTTTTGTTAAAATTCCTAAAAATAAGTGAATTTTTACCAAATTTTATTTAAATTCCTAAAAATAATTAAATTTTGACCAAATTTTATTTACATTCCTAAAAATAATTTAATTTTGCAATGAACTTTATTTAAAATTTTAAAAATAATTGAATTTTGTCAAAACTTTATTAAATTCCAAAAAATTTAATTTTTGCCAAAATTTTATTGAAATTCCTAAAAATAATTAAATTTTGACTAAATTTTATTAAATTTTCTAAAAACAATTGAGTTTACAACAAGTTTTTAAAATTCCTAAAAATAATTATATTTTTACAAGAATTTTATGAAAATTTTTTAAAATAATTCAATTTTGAAGAAGAATTTTATTATTTTCAAAAATAATGAAAATTTTATCGAAAATTTAAGAAAATTTTGTAATATAATTACAGAATTTTATTACTTTAAAAAATAATTGAATTTCTTTACAATCATTTCTTAGTTCTAAAAAATTAAACTTTTTTTTATAAAACTTCCAAAAATATTCTTCCAAAAATTAAATAATTCCAATAATAATTTATTAAATTTGAAAAAACCACTAAAATCTAAAATATTTTAAAATTTCAAATTACAATCGTTTGAAGAATATCTATTTATGAAAATTTGTAAAAAAGCAATAGTCTTTTAAAATTAGTGATTTTTTGCTTTTGAATTAGTAAATTTTAATAATTAATTAGTAGAAATGAGTATTTATTAGTAAATTTTTCTAATTCAAAAGCAAAAAGTCAGTCACTAATTCAAATTAGTTAACATTTTTATTAAATTAAATTTAGAGAGTAAACTTGCTAATTTTATTTTCAAAAAAAGTAACTCAGGTTTTTTTAAGTATATCAAATTAAGACAAAAAAGGAAAAAAAAATGTTTGTCTCAATTTGGTACCCTTATAGAAAAACTACAATGAAGTAAAAAATTAAAATTGTCAGCTTTTTTAATAATAAAATAAGTTATAATTTATAATAATAATAATAATAATAATAATAATAAATTTCATACCAGGAAACAGACATCGCTTCGTCAGCCAAGGCAATGCATAAGGTGGAAATGCAAAACCAGGTGTTTTAGCGACAGCAACGGCGGCAGCTTGTTGATGTTGATGCCAAACGCAGTCCATGATAAAACTCCTCGACAATGGCAACGGAAGTTCAGGAAATGGCGGAACTCTCGGATGAGCAACTGGAGGTGGAGGAATTGGAGATGGAATTTCCGTTGTTGGCGAATGTCGTGCTCGTTTTGTTGGACTTGGTGATACACGACTACTGGGATTTGAAAGCAATCGTTTTCTTGTACCACCATTGAACATTGCCTTAACATCCTCCCAAGCGTGCACCACTTCATCCGGTGGATTGCCCGACAATTTCATATGCCTCCTCCAGGAATTAAAATTCGCCGCGTCCGGCTGTACATATTTATCGGCCGCACTAATTTGATGTGAATGGAAGATAAATTTATTCGGCGAAAAAAACAAGCCACAATAGGCGCACTTGATGCATTTTGCCCGTGAACTGTTGTAGCGCGATGGTAGGAAAGCCCCTCGACAACCGAATGCACACTCGTGATGCACCGAAAATGCAAAATCTTCCGGTAATCTACGAGGAAATGAATTTTCAGTAATTATAAAAAAGTTTTTAAGATCTTTTCAGTAATTATTACAGATTTACCAAATTTTATTATATTAGCAGGGCTCGGATCGTCTTTAAGACTCAAAAAAAGTCGCTTTAGTCGCATAAATCCAGAACAAAAGTCACGAAAAGTCGCATAAAATTTCCGAAAAAGTCGGAAAAAAGTCGAATTAAATTTTAGGGAAAAAACGACGAAAACGAAACACGAAATTGTCAAAATTGTAAAAAAACATCACATTTCTCGCCAACACATAAATAAACATCTAACAATCTGGAATAATATTTAATAAAATTTAATAAAATGCATGGCAAAATTTTAATTTAACATTTTTTTTTAAATCTGTTCAATATTTCAATTATTTATATAAATAATAAAATTCTTTTCCAAAATTCGATTATTTAAAAAAATGTAATAAAATGCTTGAAATAATTTCAATTATCTTTATAAATAATAAAATTCTTCTCTAAAATTCATTTACTTTCAAAAATAATGAAATTCTTCGCGAAAATTCAATTACATTCAAAATATTTTTTTTAATTTCTCGTCAAAATTTTATGAATAATAAAATTCATCATGAAAATTCAATTATTTTCAAAAGTAATAAAATTTTGCGCAAAATTTCAATTATTTTCAAATTTTTTTAATTTCTCGTCAAATTATCATTATCTTCATAAATAAAAAAATTCATCATGGAAATTTAATTCTTCTCAAAAGTTCTGATAAAATTCTTTGCAAAATTCAATTATTTAAAAAAAATCAGAAAATTCATGGCAGAAATTCAATTATTTTCCAATTTTTTTTAATTCTCCCCACAATTTCAACTATTTTTAAAAATATCAAAATTCTTCTTCAAAATTTAATTACTTTTAAACAATTTTTAAAAAAATCTGTTTAAGATTTTAATTATCCGTGTAAATAATAAAATTCTTTTCTGAAATTGAATTATTTGCAAAGAATTTTAATAAAATTATTGTCAAAATTTTAATTATCTTTATAAATAAAAAAATTTATCCTAGTAATTCAATTATTTTCAAAAATACCGAAATTCTTTGAAAAATTCAATTACATTCAAAAATTGTTTTTAAATTTCTCGTCAAAATTTTATAAATAATAATATTCATCATGAAAATTAATTTATCATCAAAAGTAATAAAATTCTCCGCAAAATTTCAATTATTTTCAATTTTTTTTTTTAATTTTTAAAATTTCAATTACTTTTATAAATATCAAAATTTTTCTCCAAAATCCAATTACTTTTAAACATTTAAAAAGAATATGTTCAAAAATTCAATTATCTTTATTAATATCCAAATTCTTCTTCAAAATTCAATTACTTTTAAGCATTTTTAAAGAAAACCTGTCCAAAAATTCAATTATCTTTATAAATAATAAAATTCTTCTCTGTATTTCAATTATTTTCAAAGAATTTTAATAAAATTCATTTTACGATTTCAATTATTTATTTATTTCTGTACATTATCTGTACATTATCTTTATAAATAATAAAATTCATCCAAGAAACTCATTTATTTTCAAAAGTAATAAAATTCTTCGCAGAAATTCAATTATTTTCAAAAAAATTTTTTAACTACTCGTCAAAATTATCATTATCTTCATAAATAGTAAAATTCATAATGGAAATTTAATTATTTTCAAAAGTTCTGATAAAATTCTTTGCAAAATTCAATTATCTTAAAAAATAACAAAATTCGTCGCAGAAATTCAATTATTTTCAAATTTTTCTAAATTCTCCCCACAATTTAAACTATTTCTAAAAATATCAAAATTCTTCTTCAAAATTTAATTACTTTTAAACAATTTTTAAAAAAATCTGTTCAAGATTTTAATTATCCGTGTAAATAATAAAATTCTTTTCTGAAATTCAATTATTTGCAAAGAATTTTAATAAAATTACTGTCAAAATTTTAATTATCTTTATAAATAAAAAAAAATCCTAGAAATTCAATTATTTTCAAATTTTGTTTTTAAATAAAATCTTATAATATAAAATAATGATTTTATCACTCGGTCATCTTTAATTATTATAAAACATGAAGACATCGAATGCTCCGAACCGAATACTCGGAGTAATCAATTTCTTCGTGTTTTATAACAATTTTTTATAAGTAGTTTAAATTCAAAAACGTCTGAATTTGAATCTTTTAAAACATTTTGATTCTTATGGAAAAATAATAATTAAATATTTATTTAAAAAAGAACTTATTGATGGTTTTTTGAAAAATTTGAAAGAAATCTGTAAATAAACTTAACAGAACATTTTTTTGACTAAAACTTTTTTCTTTTACTGTAATTTTTTGAAAATTTAAAAAAATTCAGTCGCATTTTACTAAAAAAATCTCGAAAAAGTCGATTAGTCGCATCTTTTCACAAAAAAGTCGAAAAAAGTCACATTTCCTTAGAAAAAAAAAATTAGAAAGAAAAAAAATTCGAAAAAGTCGCACAATCCGAGCCCTGTAATTATTTATTTGATTTCTAAAAATTTTGAGTCGCACGTTTTGAAAGTGGAAATTTAAAGAGTAAAATATTAACCTTGGTGGCGCATTGTCGCCGAGAAATGATTTGCAGAGCCTTTCGGCTTCCCTGCGAGTTATCATTCCACATCTTCTTGAAGAGACTGGCATTGCACCGGCTCTTCGAAGAATTTCCAGTTGTACAGGTGTGCATTGAACACAAGTAATGCCCAATGCAACTCGTCTATTGTGTATTTCATTGTAACTGAATTGCTTCAGCAATGTGTTGCTGATTTGTGCCAGACACAATCTCTCCTGACCCTCGATCACCAGCGAAACTATATGGATGCCATATAATGAAACTGTGCCCACCTGCAAATCCTATAGATTTAGTATTATCATGCGATCTTTTGCAAAAATTTTTAAACATTTGCAAAGAATTTTAAAATTGCTGCTAAGCATTCTCCTTCCAACCAAAGAAAACAATTTTACGAACTTTAAATATTTAAAAATAATACGACAACAACAAATATCGAACTTTGAAATCTGCAAAATAAAAATTAATTTCAAGTACATGGAAATAAAAATAAATGAGTATG
Organism: Leptopilina drosophilae; assembly: GCA_032873175.1. Taxonomy (NCBI): domain Eukaryota; kingdom Metazoa; phylum Arthropoda; class Insecta; order Hymenoptera; family Figitidae; genus Leptopilina; species Leptopilina drosophilae. The sequence goes on from CM065483.1 coordinate 6,920,760, forward strand.
GATGTGATTTTAAAATTTTTACAACTTATGCTATGTTGTATTTTAAAAATAAACATAAAAATAAATAACAAACATAAAGCTAAATAACTAACATAGACTAAATTTTAATTTAGAATTAAATGTCTAAAATACCTGATTTGGTTTCGAATTCGTTTGCGGTTGAGGTGGCGGAGATGACTTCTGACTTGCCAAGGGAAGAGATAAAACAGTCTGCCCTGCCATCCTTATAGAAAACAAACAATTATTCTTCTTACAATCAACCCCTGGGAGTTTTGATTTTCCTAAATAAATTATTATAAATTTTTATCGATGCACTATAAACAAATAATTAAAATAAACCATTAACATTATAAATATTTCCCTTATGTTAATATTTCTTCTACGGCATATGAAAAATCATCAACAGCACAATATACGGCTACTCTCTTTTACATATTAAAGTGATCGACAAAGCCATCATTATTAGTTTATAATTTATTTATAATTTAATATCTAATTTATCCACTGGTGCAGTTTATTCCCTCTCACTTTAACGAGAACTCACTTTTCCCTTTTTTTTAACGAGAGTAAATAATTTATTTCAAGATAAATAATTTTATTCAAGTCTGTCAATTGAAAATGTGATTAAGTCGTTAAGCAACAACATTGGCAGACGATGAAACGGAAATTCGTTTTAACAGTTCCTTAATTATGTCCGCATTTCGACGGTGATTAAGTAAATTCCTCGAGACTCGATAAAGTGCTGAGATTAAACTCTTGAGAGTTAAAGCATTATTATGCCCGTTACCCGCATAGTCTTCCTCTGCTCATCTAATACTACTTGCAATTAAAAAGCTTTCTTTCATAAAATTGATGCTCCGTGAGAGACGGAAAGAGGGAATTCATTCCCTTAAACTAGACCGGGGAATTTATTTCTATCGGTAAATAATCACTTATTTCAAAACATATTTTCAATAAAAAGGATTAAGAATTTTTTTTAAGCTTAAAATCCTTGTGTAATAAATGAAAAATTATGTTTTACGTCGCACATCATTTGAAGAAATTGCAATTAGTTCAATGTCATAATTTCGTTTTCAAAAAAAGTCAAATCAAATTTTAAATTCCTTTTAGTAGAAGCGTAGGAAATTTAATTTTCAACATTTTGAACATTTTAACCTTACATTTGAAAAAGTTTTAATTTTTTGTCTATAATAAATAACTTAAGTAACATAACCTAGAAATTAACAAATGTTTCTTATTCCAAAAAATTCTAATTTTTATTCATATGCAACTTAATCTTTAATCGTTTTAAATGTTGAAAATTGAATTCTTCACCTTTCCACCGAGACGAATTTAAAATTTAATTGGTGTTTTTCTTCAAAATTGCGAAATTACGACATTCGACTAACTACTGACTTGACTGTACGTCAGATTAAACATTTTTATTGATTTGAAATTTAAATTTTCATTCTAACCTTTAGCAAAGATTAAGTCTTAGACAGTGTTAAAGAATAGAACATTAAAAATCAATTTTTTAAATTTTTTGACACCATCAGCCACTCAGCTGCTATTTGAAAAAAATTTTAAAAATTTGATTCTTTTAATTTTTAATATTTTTTTCATCCGAAAATCATCTGACTTTTAGCAGGGACTGAGTCTTAGATAGTCTTAAAGAATAAAGCATTAAAATTCATTTAAAAAATTTTTTTGACACTATCAGCCACTCAGCTGCCATTTAAAAAAAATTTTTATAATTTGTTTCTTCCAATTTTTAATATTCTTTTTCATCGGAAAATCATCTGACTTTTAGCAGAGACTGAGTCTTAGATAGTCTTAAAGAATAGAACATTAAAATTCATTTTTAAAATTTTTTTGACACCATCAGCCACTCAGCTGCCATTTGAAAAAATTTTAAAAAATTTGATTCTTTTAATTTTTAATATTTTTTTCATCGGAAAATCATCTGACTTTTAGCAGGAACTGAGTCTTAGATAGTCTTAAAGAATAGAACATTAAAATTCATTTTTAAAATTTTTTTGACACTATCAGCCACTCAGCTGCCATTTAAAAAAAATTTTTATAATTTGTTTCTTCCAATTTTTAATATTCTTTTTCATCGGAAAATCATCTGACTTTTAGCAGAGACTGAGTCTTAGATAGTCTTAAAGAATAGAACATTAAAATTCATTTTTAAAATTTTTTTGACACCATCAGCCACTCAGCTGCCATTTGAAAAAATTTTAAAAAATTTGATTCTTTTAATTTTTAATATTTTTTTCATCGGAAAATCATCTGACTTTTAGCAGGAACTGAGTCTTAGATAGTCTTAAAGAATAGAACATTAAAATTCATTTTTAAAATTTTTTTGACACCATCAGCCACTCAGCTGCCATTTGAAAAAATTTAAAAAAATTTGTTTCTTTTAATTTTTAATATTTTTATCATCGGAAAATCAACTGACTTTTAGCAGAGAATGAGTCTTAGATAGTCTTAAAGAATAGAACATTAAAATTTATTTTTTAAATTTTTTTGACACCATCAGCCACTCAGCTGCCATTTGAAAAAATTTTAAAAAATTTGTTACAACAAATTTTTGATATTTTTGTCATCGGAAAATCATCTGCCTTTTAGTAGGAACTGAGTTTTAGACAGTCTTAAAGAATAGAACATTAAAATTCATTTTTTTAATTTTTTTGACACCAACAGCCACTAAGCTGCCATTTGAAAAAATTTTAAAAAATATGTTTCTTTTAATTTTTAATATTTTTTTCATCGGAAAATCATCTGACTTTTAGCAGAGACTGAGTCTTAGATAGTCTTAAAGAATAGAACATTAAAATTCATTTTTAAAATTTTTTTGACACCATCAGCCACTCAGCTGCCATTTGAAAAAATTTAAAAAAATTTGTTTCTTTTAATTTTTAATATTTTTTTCATCGGAAAATTAACTGACTTTTAGCAGAGACTGAGTCTTAGATAGTCTTAAAGAATAGAACATTAAAATTCATTTTTAAAATTTTTTTGACACCATCAGCCACTCAGCTGGCATTTGAAAAAATTTAAAAAAATTTGTTTCTTTTAATTTTTAATATTTATATCATCGGAAAATCAACTGAGTTTTAGCAGAGACTGAGTCTTACATAGTCTTAAAGAATAGAACATTAAAATTTATTTTTTAAATTTTTTTGACACCATCAGCCACTCAGCTGCCATTTGAAAAAATTTTAAAAAATTTGTTACAACAAATTTTTGATATTTTTGTCATCGGAAAATCATCTGCCTTTTAGTAGGAACTGAGTTTTAGACAGTCTTATAGAATAGAACATTAAAATTCATTTTTAAAATTTTTTTGACACCATCAGCCACTCAGCTGCCATTTGAAAAAAATTTTAAAAATTTGATTCTTTTAATTTTTAATATTTTTTTCATCGGAAAATCATCTGACTTTTAGCAGGGACTGAGTCTTAGATAGTCTTAAAGAGTAGAACATCAAAATTCATTTTTAAAATTTTTTTGACACCATCAGCCACTCAGCTGCCATTTGAAAAAATTTTAAAAAATTTGATTCTTTTAATTTTTAATATTTTTTTCATCGGAAAATCATCTGACTTTTAGCAGGAACTGAGTCTTAGATAGTCTTAAAGAGTAGAACATCAAAATTCATTTTTAAAATTTTTTTTACACCATCAGCCACTCAGCTGCCATTTGAAAAAATTGAAAAAAATTTGATTCTTTTAATTTTTAATATTTTTTTCATCGGAAAATCATCTGACTTTTAGCAGGGACTGAGTCTTAGATAGTCTTAAAGAATAAAGCATTAAAATTCATTTAAAAAATTTTTTTGACACTATCAGCCACTCAGCTGCCATTTGAAAAAATTTAAAAAAATTTGTTTCTTTTAATTTTTAATATTTTTTTCATCGGAAAATTAACTGACTTTTAGCAGAGACTGAGTCTTAGATAGTCTTAAAGAGTAGAACATCAAAATTCATTTTTAAAATTTTTTTGACACCATCAGCCACTCAGCTGCCATTTGAAAAAATTTTAAAAAATTTGTTTCTTTTAATTTTTAATATTTTTTTCATCGGAAAATCATCTGACTTTTAGCAGAGACTGAGTCTTAGATAGTCTTAAAGAATAGAACATTAAAATTCATTTTTTAAATTTTATTGACACCATCAGCCACTCAGCTGCCATTTGAAAAAAATTTTAAAAATTTGATTCTTTTAATTTTTAATATTTTTTTCATCGGAAAATCATCTGACATTTAGCAGGGACTGAGTCTTAGATAGTCTTAAAAAGTAGAACATTAAAATTCATTTTTAAAATTTTTTTGACACCATCAGCCACTCAGCTGCCATTTGAAAAAATTTTTAAAAATTTGTTACATCCAATTTTTGATATTTTTGTCATCGGAAAATCGTCTGCCTTTTAGCAGGAACTAAGTTTTACACAGTCTTAAAGAATAGAACATGAAATTTCATTTTGTAAAATTTTTTGACACTATCAGACATTCAACTGCCATTTCAAAAAAATTTAAAAAAATTTGATTCTTTTAATTTTTAATATTTTTTTCCATCGGAAAATCATCTGACTTTTAGCAGGAACTGAGTCTTAGATAGTCTTAAAGAATAGAACATTAAAATTCATTTTTAAAATTTTTTTGACACCATCAGCCACTCAGCTGCCATTTGAAAAAAATTTTAAAAATTTGATTCTTTTAATTTTTAATATTTTTTTCATCGGAAAATCATATGACTTTTAGCAGGAACTGAGTCTTAGATAGTCTTAAAAAGTAGAACATTAAAATTCATTTTTAAAATTTTTTTGACGCCATCAGCCACTCAGCTGCCATTTTAAAAAATTTTTAAAAATTTGATTCTTTTAATTTTTAATATTTTTTTCATCGGAAAATCATCTGACTTTTAGCAGGAACTGAGTCTTAGATAGTCTTAAAGAGTAGAACATTAAAATTCATTTTTAAAATTTTTTTGACACCATCAGCCACTCAGCTGCCATTTGAAAAAATTTTAAAAAATTTGTTACAACAAATTTTTGATATTTTTGTCATCGGAAAATCATCTGCCTTTTAGTAGGAACTAAGTTTTAGACAGTCTTATAGAATAGAACATTAAAATTCATTTTTAAAATTTTTTTGACACCATCAGCCACTCAGCTGCCATTTGAAAAAAATTTTAAAAATTTGATTCTTTTAATTTTTAATATTTTTTTCATCGGAAAATCATCTGACTTTTAGCAGGGACTGAGTCTTAGATAGTCTTAAAGAGTAGAACATTAAAATTTATTTTTTTAATTTTTTTGACACCAACAGCCACTAAGCTGCCATTTGAAAAAATTTTAAAAAATTTGATTCTTTTAATTTTTAATATTTTTTTCATCGGAAAATCATCTGACTTTTAGCAGGAACTGAGTCTTAGATAGTCTTAAAGAGTAGAACATCAAAATTCATTTTTAAAATTTTTTTGACACCATCAGCCACTCAGCTGCCATTTGAAAAAATTAAAAAAAATTTGTTTCTTTTAATTTTTAATATTTTTTTCATCGGAAAATCATATGACTTTTAGCACGAACTGAGTCTTAGATAGTCTTAAAAAGTAGAACATTAAAATTCATTTTTAAAATTTTTTTGACACCATCAGCCACTCAGCTGCCATTTGAATAATATTTTAAAAAATTTGTTACATCCAATTTTTGACATTTTTGTCATCGGAAAATCATCTGCCTTTTAGTAGGAACTGAGTTTTAGACAGTCTTAAAGAATAGAACATTAAAATTCATTTTTAAAATTTTTTTGACACCATCAGCCACTCAGCTGCCATTTGAAAAAATTTTAAAAAATTTGTTTCTTTTAATTTTTAATATTTTTTTCATCGGAAAATCATCTGACTTTTAGCAGAGACTGAGTCTTAGATAGTCTTAAAGAATAGAACATTAAAATTCATTTTTTAAATTTTTTTGACACCATCAGCCACTCAGCTGCCATTTGAAAAAATTTTAAAAAATTTGTTACATCCAATTTTTGATATTTTTGTCATCGGAAAATCGTCTGCCTTTTAGCAGGAACTAAGTTTTAGACAGTCTTAAAGAATAGAACATGAAATTTCATTTTGTAAAATTTTTTGACACTATCAGACATTCAACTGCCATTTTAAAAAATTTAAAAAAATTTGATTCTTTTAATTTTTAATATTTTTTTTATCGGAAAATCATCTGACTTTTAGCAGGAACTGAGTCTTAGATAGTCTTAAAGAGTAGAACATTAAAATTCATTTTTAAAATTTTTTTGACACCATCAGCCACTCAGCTGCCATTTGAAAAAATTTAAAAAAATTTGTTTCTTTTAATTTTTAATATTTTTTTCATCGGAAAATTAACTGACTTTTAGCAGAGACTGAGTCTTAGATAGTCTTAAATAATAGAACATTAAAATTCATTTTTAAAATTTTTTTGACACCATCAGCCACTCAGCTGCCATTTGAAAAAAATTTTAAAAATTTGATTCTTTTAATTTTTAATATTTTTTTCATCGGAAAATCATATGACTTTTAGCAGGAACTGAGTCTTAGATAGTCTTAAAAAGTAGAACATTAAAATTCATTTTTAAAATTTTTTTAACACCATCAGCCACTCAGCTGCCATTTTAAAAAATTTTTAAAAATTTGATTCTTTTAATTTTTAATATTTTTTTCATCGGAAAATCATCTGACTTTTAGCAGGAACTGAGTCTTAGATAGTCTTAAAGAGTAGAACATTAAAATTCATTTTTAAAATTTTTTTGACACCATCAGCCACTCAGCTGCCATTTGAAAAAATTTTAAAAAATTTGTTACAACAAATTTTTGATATTTTTGTCATCGGAAAATCATCTGCCTTTTAGTAGGAACTGAGTTTTAGACAGTCTTATAGAATAGAACATTAAAATTCATTTTTAAAATTTTTTTGACACCATCAGCCACTCAGCTGCCATTTGAAAAAAATCTTAAAAATTTGATTCTTTTAATTTTTAATATTTTTTTCATCGGAAAATCATCTGACTTTTAGCAGGAACTGAGTCTTAGATAGTCTTAAAAAGTAGAACATTAAAATTCATTTTTAAAATTTTTTTGACACCATCAGCCACTCAGCTGCCATTTGAAAAAATTTAAAAAAATTTGATTCTTTTAATTTTTAATATTTTTTTCATCGGAAAATCATCTGACTTTTAGCAGGAACTGAGTCTTAGATAGTCTTAAAGAGTAGAACATCAAAATTCATTTTTAAAATTTTTTTGACACCATCAGCCACTCAGCTGCCATTTGAAAAAATTTTAAAAAATTTGATTCTTTTAATTTTTAATATTTTTTTCATCGGAAAATCATCTGACTTTTAGCAGGAACTGAGTCTTAGATAGTCTTAAAGAGTAGAACATCAAAATTCATTTTTAAAATTTTTTTGACACCATCAGCCACTCAGCTGCCATTTGAAAAAATTAAAAAAAATTTGTTTCTTTTAATTTTTAATATTTTTTTCATCGGAAAATCATATGACTTTTAGCACGAACTGAGTCTTAGATAGTCTTAAAAAGTAGAACATTAAAATTCATTTTTAAAATTTTTTTGACACCATCAGCCACTCAGCTGCCATTTGAAAAAATTTTAAAAAATTTGTTACATCCAATTTTTGATATTTTTGTCATCGGAAAATCATCTGCCTTTTAGTAGGAACTGAGTTTTAGACAGTCTTAAAGAATAGAACATTAAAATTCATTTTTTTAATTTTTTTGACACCATCAGCCACTCAGCTGCCATTTGAAAAAAATTTTAAAAATTTGATTCTTTTAATTTTTAATATTTTTTTCATCGGAAAATCATCTGCCTTTTAGCAGAGACTGAGACTTAGATAATCTTAAAGAATAGAACATTAAAATTTAATTTTTTAAATTTTTTGACACCATCAGCCACTCAGCTGCCATTTGAAAAAATTTTAAAAAATTTGTTACAACAAATTTTTGATATTTTTGTCATCGGAAAATCAACTGACTTTTAGCAGAGACTGAGTCTTAGATAGTCTTAAAGAGTAGAACATTAAAATTCATTTTTAAAATTTTTTTGACACCATCAGCCACTCAGCTGCCATTTGAAAAAATTTTTAAAAATTTGTTTCTTTTAATTTTTAATATTTTTTTCATCGGAAAATCATCTGACTTTTAGCAGGGACTGAGTCTTAGATAGTCTTAAAGAGTAGAACATTAAAATTCATTTTTAAAATTTTTTTGACACCATCAGCCACTCAGCTGCCATTTGAAAAAAATTTTAAAAATTGGATTCTTTTAATTTTTAATATTTTTTTCATCGGAAAATCATCTGACTTTTAGCAGGGACTGAGTCTTAGATAGTCTTAAAGAGTAGAACATTAAAATTTATTTTTTAAATTTTTTTGACACCATCAGCCACTCAGCTGCCATTTGAAAAAATTTTAAAAAATTTGTTACAACAAATTTTTGATATTTTTGTCATCGGAAAATCAACTGACTTTTAGCAGAGACTGAGTCTTAGATAGTCTTAAAGAGTAGAACATTAAAATTCATTTTTAAAATTTTTTTGACACCATCAGCCACTCAGCTGCCATTTGAAAAAATTTTTAAAAATTTGTTACATCCAATTTTTGATATTTTTGTCATCGGAAAATCGTCTGCCTTTTAGCAGGAACTAAGTTTTAGACAGTCTTAAAGAATAGAACATGAAATTTCAATTTGTAAAATTTTTTGACACTATCAGACATTCAACTGCCATTTTAAAAAATTTAAAAAAATTTGATTCTTTTAATTTTTAATATTTTTTTCATCGGAAAATCATTTGACTTTTAGCAGGAACTGAGTCTTAGATAGTCTTAAAGAGTAGAACATTAAAATTCATTTTTAAAATTTTTTTGACACCATCAGCCACTCAGCTGCCATTTGAAAAAATTTAAAAAAATTTGTTTCTTTTAATTTTTAATATTTTTTTCATCGGAAAATCATCTGACTTTTAGCAGGAACTGAGTCTTAGATAGTCTTAAAGAGTAGAACATTAAAATTCATTTTTAAAATTTTTTTGACACCATCAGCCACTCAGCTGCCATTTGAAAAACTTTAAAAAAATTTGTTTCTTTTAATTTTTAATATTTTTTTCATCGGAAAATCAACTGACTTTTAGCAGAGACTGAGTCTTAGATAGTCTTAAATAATAGAACATTAAAATTCATTTTTAAAATTTTTTTGACACCATCAGCCACTCAGCTGCCATTTGAAAAAAATTTTAAAAATTTGATTCTTTTAATTTTTAATATTTTTTTCATCGGAAAATCATCTGACTTTTAGCAGGGACTGAGTCTTAGATAGTCTTAAAGAGTAGAACATTAAAATTCATTTTTAAAATTTTTTTGACACCATCAGCCACTCAGCTGCCATTTGAAAAAATTTTTAAAAATTTGTTTCTTTTAATTTTTAATATTTTTTTCATCGGAAAATCATCTGACTTTTAGCAGGGACTGAGTCTTAGATAGTCTTAAAGAGTAGAACATTAAAATTCATTTTTAAAATTTTTTTGACACCATTAGCCACTCAGCTGCCATTTGAAAAAATTTTTAAAAATTTGTTACATCCAATTTTTGATATTTTTGTCATCGGAAAATCGTCTGCCTTTTAGCAGGAACTAAGTTTTAGACAGTCTTAAAGAATAGAACATGAAATTCATTTTTAAAATTTTTTTGACACCATCAGCCACTCAGCTGCCATTTGAAAAAATTTTAAAAAATTTGATTCTTTTAATTTTTAATATTTTTTTCATCGGAAAATCTTCTGACTTTTAGCAGGAACTGAGTCTTAGATAGTCTTAAAGAGTAGAACATCAAAATTCATTTTTAAAATTTTTTTGACACCATCAGCCACTCAGCTGCCATTTGAAAAAATTAAAAAAAATTTGTTTCTTTTAATTTTTAATATTTTTTTCATCGGAAAATCATCTGACTTTTAGCAGGAACTGAGTCTTAGATAGTCTTAAAGAGTAGAACATTAAAATTCATTTTTAAAATTTTTTTGACACCATCAGCCACTCAGCTGCCATTTGAAAAAATTTAAAAAAATTTGTTTCTTTTAATTTTTAATATTTTTTTCATCGGAAAATCATCTGACTTTTAGCAGGAACTGAGTCTTAGATAGTCTTAAAGAGTAGAACATGAAAATTCATTTTTAAAATTTTTTTGACACCATCAGCCACTCAGCTGCCATTTGAAAAAATTTAAAAAAATTTGTTTCTTTTAATTTTTAATATTTTTTTCATCAAAAAATCAACTGACTTTTAGCAGAGACTGAGTCTTAGATAGTCTTAAAGAATAGAACATTAAAATTCATTTTTAAAATTTTTTTGACACCATCAGCCACTCAGCTGCCATTTTAAAAAATTTTAAAAAATTTAATTCTTTTAATTTTTAATATTTTTTTCATCGGAAAATCATATGACTTTTAGCAGGAACTGAGTCTTAGATAGTCTTAAAGAGTAGAACATTAAAATTCATTTTTAAAATTTTTTTGACACCATCAGCCACTCAGCTGCCATTTGAAAAAAATTTTAAAAATTTGATTCTTTTAATTTTTAATATTTTTTTCATCGGAAAATCATCTGACTTTTAGCAGGGACTGAGTCTTAGATAGTCTTAAAAAGTAGAACATTAAAATTCATTTTTAAAATTTTTTTGACACCATCAGCCACTCAGCTGCCATTTGAAAAAATTTTAAAAAATTTGATTCTTTTAATTTTTAATATTTTTTTCATCGGAAAATCTTCTGACTTTTAGCAGGAACTGAGTCTTAGATAGTCTTAAAGAGTAGAACATCAAAATTCATTTTTAAAATTTTTTTGACACCATCAGCCACTCAGCTGCCATTTGAAAAAATTAAAAAAAATTTGTTTCTTTTAATTTTTAATATTTTTTTCATCGGAAAATCAACTGACTTTTAGCAGAGACTGAGTCTTAGATAGTCTTAAAGAATAGAACATTTTATTTCATCTTTTAAATTTTTTTGACGCCATCAGCCACTCAGCTGCCATTTTAAAAAATTTTAAAAAATTTGATTCTTTTAATTTTTAATATTTTTTTCATCGGAAAATCATATGACTTTTAGCAGGAACTGAGTCTTAGATAGTCTTAAAGAGTAGAACATTAAAATTCATTTTTAAAATTTTTTTGACACCATCAGCCACTCAGCTGCCATTTGAAAAAAATTTTAAAAATTTGATTCTTTTAATTTTTAATATTTTTTTCATCGGAAAATCATCTGACTTTTAGCAGGGACTGAGTCTTAGATAGTCTTAAAAAGTAGAACATTAAAATTCATTTTTAAAATTTTTTTGACACCATCAGCCACTCAGCTGCCATTTGAAAAAATTTTAAAAAATTTGATTCTTTTAATTTTTAATATTTTTTTCATCGGAAAATCTTCTGACTTTTAGCAGGAACTGAGTCTTAGATAGTCTTAAAGAGTAGAACATCAAAATTCATTTTTAAAATTTTTTTGACACCATCAGCCACTCAGCTGCCATTTGAAAAAATTAAAAAAAATTTGTTTCTTTTAATTTTTAATATTTTTTTCATCGGAAAATCATCTGACTTTTAGCAGGAACTGAGTCTTAGATAGTCTTAAAGAGTAGAACATTAAAATTCATTTTTAAAATTTTTTTGACACCATCAGCCACTCAGCTGCCATTTGAAAAAATTTAAAAAAATTTGTTTCTTTTAATTTTTAATATTTTTTTCATCGGAAAATCAACTGACTTTTAGCAGAGACTGAGTCTTAAATAGTCTTAAAGAGTAGAACATTAAAATTCATTTTTTAATTTTTTTTGACACCATCAGCCACTCAGCTGCCATTTGAAAAAATTTTAAAAAATTTGTTTCTTTTAATTTTTAATATTTTTTTCATCGGAAAATCATCTGAATTTTTGCAGAGACTGAGTCTTAGATAGTCTTAAAGAATAGAACATTAAAATTCATTTTTTAAATTTTTTTGACACCATCAGCCACTCAGCTGCCATTTGAAAAAATTTTAAAAATTTGTTACATCCAATTTTTGATATTTTTGTCATCGGAAAATCATCTGCCTTTTAGTAGGAACTGAGTTTTAGACAGTCTTAAAGAATGGAACATTAAAATTCATTTTAAAAAAAGAGTTTTTTCAAGGGTCTATACCCTATTAATAATTCTGGTTAATAAAAGATTCGGTTATAATAGTTTTGAATTTTAAAAAAACTAAACATAAAATATATTCCATTATCAAATATTAGCCATAATTATTGTTTATCTCGCTTTCCATTTCGCCCATTGTTTTACTCTCTTAATTAGATATATAGAAAACGGATTGAATTTCGTCGAGGAGACCTCAAAATATAATTGTCTTACTGCCCGATTTGTAAGTAGCGAGTAATTAATGTGGTTTGAATCGAGTCGAACTGTCGGACAATCGTTGCGATGGCCAACTAAGAGAGATAGAAATAGAGAGAGAGAGAGGGGGGGATCGTTCCACACTGGGCATTGCATTGTTTCACGGTAGATGAGAATTTAATTTGCAACAGAGAGTGAGGGACGTTGTCTATATATATAGGCGAAGGAGGAAGGAAAAGAGGAGGGTGGGGGTTGTGAACCCAGCTATATGCTAGGGTAGTTTAAATGAAGAGTGGGGATGAACAGGATCGGATGGGTGCCGGCTTGTTTAAGTGTGGGTGGGGGTGTCAAATTGAATTACCCCCCTATTCATGGTCTCAAGGGACATTTGCCGGAGCCTTGCCTCTGTCAGAGCACACCTACTCTGCTTCCTACTTTTCAGGTACATATAAAAGATGAGAGTCTGTATTCAGAATTTCTCTGTGTTTGAATTTAACTGTATATATCACGAGCTACGCACGCGTATCCAAGACTATCTTTATGGAGGGGTTTTTCAATTAAAATCAACACTGAAAGCGAGGTTCAGCCCCTCGTATCTTTTTTTTTATTTCTCTCTTTTCATTTTCTTTTAACTTCCTTTACATTATGTTACATATACTTTTTCTTAATTTTATTTCTTCTTCTTCTTCTTTGATTCTTTACTTTTTTTAAGGGAACTTCTTTTTTGAAAAAGTAAACAATGTTGCCTTGCGATATTTAAAAAATATACAGTACCGGACAAAATTTTTAGTCCACCCATTTTTGAAAAAATTTAAAAAAAAGTGTTCAATATAAGATTTATGAAAACTCAAAATTTTGTTTTATTTATATTTCTAAAGACGATAAAATTTTGAGAAGAATAAGATATCATAGAAGTCATTTGATTTGGCAAATATTTTTTCAAGATATTCTTAAAAAACTGTCAATTTCAATGTTTTGGAAAAAATTTGAATGTTTTAATATACGTTTCTTTACCTCAGTTCCATAAAAATTCGACAAAATAAATCAAACTCTACATTTTTTCTACCATTTTTATCCTCCCGGACGCAATTTACAAACCTTATGCTCACATTAAACGACTTCCTTTTAACCCTAACCTTTCTTAACCTTCTATTCTATATTTCAACCATCTAATCTATTTCAGCTATTTCTTAAAAAAATTTTACAAGACGCTTTTGCCAAGTTCACTTTAAAGTAATGGAAAAAATCTGCAAATGGAGTAGGGAGTTTCTTTTTCTGAATTTGAAACGTGATGTGAGTTTCTTAAATCGTATACAAATTGCTGTAGAATGTAGTACCCATCTTTCTCTCTCTCTCTGTCTCTCCTTTTTTTTTTCAGTGTATATACTGAAGCTCGTCACTCTATATAAGAGGATAAGGAATCCGATTCGAGTCGAAAGAAACCCAGGTTACTTATTTTCGCGTCTTCCTTTTAACCGCACGGCCAACACATTGGAGAGGGATCTTAAAGCCTCACCAGTGAAAGAAAAGAATGTTTTTTTTTCTTTTTCTTTTCTTTTTACCTCTCGAACAAAATTCTCTTACCCTACCGGCGTAAATTAAAATAACGAAGGCGTTCCTCCGACTTAATTCCCCGCAAAAGAAAACTTATTTATATAAAAGCTATACGAAACGAGAAATTTAAATTCTCTGACATTTGCCTTTTGTTTGCTTTTCTACGCAATCATTTTTTTCTCTTCTTTTAATTTATATATATGTTTATGAAAATTTAAAGATTTTACTCATTGAATTTTCGCTTTTACGACTTTTCATTATTATTCACAGAATAATTGTATAATGATAAAAATAATAGTTCTCAAGTTTTAAATATCATTGGGCACCCCCTCCAATCAGGTTTGAAAGCATAAAAATATCAATATTGTTAGGCAACCCTTTCAAGATGGTTTAAAGCATCAATTTTAAAAGTGAGGACTCCCCTACTTAATAAAAAAAGGAATAATAAAATGATTAATTATAATAATAATAAAAACAATAAAAAAGATAAAAATAATAATAATAATAATAATAATAATAAAAATAATAAAAAAAATAATAATAATAAAAATAATAATAAGAATACTAAAAATAATAATAATAAGAAAAATAATAATAATAATAATAATAATAATAATAATAATAATAATAATGATGATAACAATAATTTTTTAATAACACATACTGCTGATAATAATGATAATACCAATAATAATTGTATAATAACTATACGATAGAAATATTTTAATACAGGTTTGATTAACTTTTTAATCTACAAAAATTTAGATTATAATTTTTACAGAAACTATCTATTTTATCTTCTCATTACTTTTTCACAGATAAAGAAAACAATATTTAAGTTATCACAATTTAGAAATATCGAAACCTGAGAAAAAATTTTTAAAATTACTTTCTAGAAGAATCGAACCCTAATTGCCAAGTTTATAAAACAAGTATTTTACCGCCAGGCCAGTAGAGTATTTTATAATTTTTTCTAATATAAACGGAAATAATCTTGTTTATTTAAAACCTATTTTAGAATGTTAATCTTTTTGTATTGAGTTAAAATAAATTTCCAACATTGAATATATATAGATTTTAAGAATAAAAACAAGAAAAATTTAAAATACGATAAAAATAATAGAAAAATTAAAAATGGAAAGAAAATAAGCAAATAAGAAATTTAAATTTAAAAATTCAAAACAATAAAAATATTTAAGGACGAATCTGACGTACAGTCAAGTCAAAATTTAGTTCAATGTCGT
This sequence comes from Leptopilina drosophilae, assembly GCA_032873175.1. Classification (NCBI taxonomy): domain Eukaryota; kingdom Metazoa; phylum Arthropoda; class Insecta; order Hymenoptera; family Figitidae; genus Leptopilina; species Leptopilina drosophilae. The sequence goes on from CM065483.1 coordinate 6,935,954, forward strand.
AATTTCGCAATTTAAAAAAAAACACAAATTAAATTTTAAATTCGTCTCGGTGGAAAGGTGAAGAATTTAATTTTGAATATTTAAGACGCACAAAAGTTGCATTTGAATAAAAATTATAATTTTCTGCCATTAAAAAGTATTTCTTAAATTTTAGGTTATGTTTCTTCATTCATTTCTTATTGACAAAAAATTATAATTTTTATTCAAATATAAAATATGCTAAAAAAAAAATTTAAATATGCTAAAAATGTAGAAAATTTAATTCCTCGCGCTTTTACGAAAAGAAATTTTCAATTCAATTTAACTTTTAAAAAAATAAATTATCACCTTGGACCGATCGTTCGTCGAATTTCTTCCTTGAATATCCATTTCGAAATATTATTAACTTTTTATTTATCTAAAAAATATTGTATATCTAAAAAAATATCTAAAAATTATTGTAAATGTTAATTCGTTCTTTATTGAGATTAAAAATTTTGACCATTCAGTACAAAATTTAAAAATAAAAATTTAAAATAAGGCAAAAACTAGAAAATAATAGAATAATTAAAAATAAGAAGAAAATTAGAAATAAGAAAATAGGAGAATGATAGAAAAATAAAATAAAAAAATTATTGAAAAATTCCTCTCAAGAAGAATCGAACCCTTACCGAAAAGTAGTGTTGCATGTCGAACCGAGAAATGCTCGAAATCGTTCGACCTCGCTTGTTAATCGAGAAGTTTTTTCGAGACGATTTTGAGTGATATTGTTTTGTTTATAATTGCATTTTATCGTTCAAAAATTTCGATCAAATAAACCGTCAAAACTTTGACAATTATATTTTCTTATTTAATAAATTAATCGTTGAAATTCCATCATGGAAAATAAAAAGAGAAATAAGGAAATGGACACGGAAGAGAATCAGGAATCAACGAGGTGTTTTTTCAAATAAATGTTAATTAGTTTATTGTTGATATTTGTTTAAAAAATTGATGAATATTATTTTTAAAAAAATCTTTTATCTACTTTTCTTAAAAAATTTTACACACTATTTTGAATGAGAACCTTACTTTTCTCAATGAAACAAAATAAATTATTAATACACATTTATTCCATAAATTAAGAATATATTATTTCATAAATATAGTAAAGTAGAAGAAAATTCTTCGTCATTTAAATCAAAAAGAAGGAGGTATGGGGGATTACCCTTAGGAGAATCATTCGAATTTTACTTTGAAGAAGGATGTAAAATGGGAAAATGTAAACTGTGTTCTTCAGAAAAGGAAGTAATTGTAAAAATGAAAGATAGCAACACGACAGGAATAATTCGCCACCTTAGAGATAAGCATCCTGAAGTTTATAAGAAGACGTATCCAGATAAGGAATTGGCTCTTGGGTTAAAAAGAAAAGTAATGCAAAATGGTTAATTTATTTTAATTGCAATTTATTACTATGTTTTTGCAAACGTTAAAAGGATCATAGTCATTTTTTTATGCAGTACTAAGTAAAAATGAGTAATCTGTACTTCAGACTGAGTACAATTTCTTCTAAAATATGTATATTTTTTTTTTTTCATTTACAAAAAAAAAAGGTAAACTGTGATCCCTAATATTTTTTTCATACCTTTAGAGTTCTGAACATTCAAATAAACGTAATTTACTCATTTTTTTCAAAATTGTAATTTTATTTTCAAAACATTTAATTGTTTTAAATTTTTGCAACATTTATAATAAACAAAATAAATAAAAAAATATAATAAATAGGTAGAATAAATAAAATAAATAGGTAAAATAAATAGATAGAATAAATAAAATATATAAAATAAATGGGTAAAATTAATAGATAGAATAAACAAAACAAATAAAATAAATAGGTAAAATTAATAGATAGAATAAATAAAATATATAAAATAAATAGGTAAATTTAATAGATAGAATAAAATAAAAATATATAAAATAAATAGGTAAAATTAATAGGTAAAAATAAATAGATAGAATAAATAAAACAAATAAAATAAATAGGTAGAATAAATAAAAAAAAATAGCTAAAACAAATAAAATATATAAAACAAATACTTAAAATTAATAGGTAGAATAAATAAAATAAATAAGTAAAATTAATAGATAGAATAAACAAAACAAATAAAATAAATAGGTAAAATTAATAGATAGAATAAATAAAATATATAAAATAAATAGTAAAATAAATAGGTAGAATAAATAAAATAAATAGGTAAAATAAATAGATAGAATAAAAAAAGAAATAGGTAAAATAAATAGGTAGAATAAATCAAATAATTAGATAGAATGAATAAAATGAATACAATAAATATAAATAAAATAATTAAATTACATGTTTTTATAGGTTTTTGTTCAAGAAGAATTTAACAAAATGGTTGTCGATTGGTTTTGCTCGGAAATATCTGCCCTTTTTCATTTTTTCGATGATGAAGAAACACAAAATATTTTCCAATATTTAAATCCAAGAGCTAATATCCCTATGAGAAACGAGCTTCATTCATTGACTGTAAAGCGATTTTTGGAAATGGAAGCAGTTGTTCTTCAAATATTACAAAATAATTCTTCAAAAATATCATTCACCCTCGATGGCTGGACTTCCGTATCAAATCGCTCTTATTTCGGTGTCACTGCTCACTTCATCAACAAGTCTTGGAAAATGCATTCACTAACTATTTTCTTTATTCCATCAAATGGAAATCATTCAGGCAGAGACATTGCTGAAGCATTTTTTAAATCAGTAAATGATAGCAACTTAAAAGATAAAATCCAGGGGTTACACGCTTGATAATGCATCAAATAACACAACATTTATGAAGGAATTATCCAAAATTAATGAATTTTGATGCAGTTGATCAACATTTCAAGTGTTATGCACACATATTGAATTTAGGAGTCCAAGATTTACTTAAAGCTTTGAAAATTGATCAAATTCATTGTATTAGTAACGATGGTGATTACGATGGTAATATCGAAGACGAGGAATGTGAAGAAAGTGAAATTGATGTTGATGAAAGAATTAATAATTTGTTGAATTCAAATGTTAATAACGACAATGCGGATAAAAAATTCTCTTTAGATAAATTGAGGAAGATTTTTAAAATTTTAAAACTTTCGGAGCAATGGCGACTAAAATTGAAAAGTTGTTGTGATATTACAGACGAAAAAATGTATTTTCCAAACATAGATGTTTGCACAAGATGGAATTCTACTTTCACAATGATTAATACCGCTCTTAAAATGAAACGCGCCTTAAATTTATTATGCGAGATAAACGATCCATTACGAGATTACCTTATTGTCGAAAACGAGTGGACAATTTTGACGACTGTTTCCAAATTCCTAAAATATTTTCATGAATTGACCGAAGTTCTAAGTGGTGACAAATATATCAGCCTTTCTTTAGTTATTATTGGATTTAACTTGCTGCTGGATAAAATTACTGCCGAAATTGAGAACTTACGGGGAAAATCTGACTGTGATATGACTTGGGTGGATTACAGAATGTTACAAGCACTTGAAGCATGTTTCAATAAGCTGATGAAACACTATGGAAAAAGTAATTGGGTTTACTGTGCTGTGCTAATTCTGGACCCAAGATTTAAAGTTGAATCTTTTTATAAAACGTCCTGGGGGAAAGAAATGGCTGCTGCATCATTAAAGAAATTTGAGTCTATATATAAAACGAATTATTACAAAGAAAAGGTATTTTTTCATATTTTAATATTTTAGTGAATCTATTGTCCTTTGCTTTATGTATAAATCAGATATTTTAGTTTCCATATAGCATTATTTAATTAAACTTAATACCCTATTATTAGGAACCTTTAAATGACATCACGGAAAATGTTGCAGCATCCACTTCTAACTCCGAAATGCTTGATGATGAAGATGAGACATTAAATTTGCGCGGATTTTTCAAAAATAATAAAGGAAAATCAAAAGTTCGTCAATCTTCTCAAGAATGGAAAAAAGAAATTGATTGTTATTTGTCTCAACCCTGCGCAGATGCCGATGAAGATGTTTTAGAATGGTGGAATAGAAATGAAACATTGTTCCCTTCATTGTCATTAATGGCACGTGATTTATTAGGCGTGCAAGCAACTTCAGTTGCTGCTGAAAGAGTTTTTTCGCGTGGGTCCTTAACTATTAGGAAGCATAGAAATAGGATGAATGATGAAAGTATAAAGTATCTTATGTGCATCAATTCGTGGGTAACTTGCTCATTGAAAGACGAAATTCAGTCATTATTGATTTAGAATATTATTTAATTTACTTTCTTTTGTACTTTTAATTCTATTCATTTTAAATATGAATTTGTCCTTTTTCAATATTTATAACATTGAAAGTACTTTCAGCGTGATAGTACAGAAAATGAAACGAAAACATTTGTCTTTACATACTTTTTAAGTAATGTATCTATACATAATTTTTATAAATAAAAACACTTGATTAAAAAATGTATTTAATTCTGTTAATATGAGAATATTATTTATAATCTCTGAGTACTAATGAAAAATTCAGTTAAAAACTTAAAACAGTCAATTAGCATTTTAATTATATTACAATTTTTTAATTTTTGTCTATTAAATTGGAAATTGTTAAAATAAAATTATAATAATGACAAAATTTATCATTTAAATTTATATTAACAATAAAATTAACCATTCTAAAAAGTGCTTAAAATTGACATTTATTGACAAGACAATTAAATTGTCAATCATTTCCATTTCAAATAGGAATTTTGTTATATCTATTTATTTAATTCCATGATTTTTTATCTAATTCGATTAATATAAAATTTTTCTAAATTGTATTTTTAAAAAATATTTAATAAATTAAATTTGATAACAAACGTGACTAATTTCTTTTCTTTAAATATGCATTTCAAGATTGCCTCTAAAAATAATTAATTATTTGAATAAACTATATATTACCTTTTTAATTAAGAAGAAAAGTTTTAAAGAACATAAATTTAAATGAAAAATTCAGAAATAAAAATTGTGGTTAGATTTGTAAAATTTGAAAATCGATTAATTGCTCGTCTTAACGAAATGATCGTTCGAATGTGACGATCTGACCTAAGTTCACTTCAAAAAAGACGATAATCTGTCAAATGTTCGTGCTTTTCTCGTTCGTCTCGTTCGACGTGCAACACTACCGAAAAGTGCTCAGACCAAGGACTTTACCACTAGACCAATAGACTATTCTCAAATTTCTCTCACCATAAACAAACAAAACCTTATTTTTCCTACTCCCAATTTTCCTTTTCCTAAATTAAAAAAAAAATTCCCCCAAGAATAGAAAATAAGAACCATTTTGCCTAAAAAGCTCGTTTCTTTTCAACTAATTTATATAAAAAAAATAAAATAATAACCAAAAATTGAAAAGGATTATTCGAAAGTATCCGATTGAGGACAAACAGTCCGATTTAAGGAGAGTGGAAACGTGAAAAGAAAACGAGGATCCCGAGAGATCAGAGTTTATAAATCATGCAGAGCGTTCGAGAGACGCGGGTGCAATTACCGAGGGTACGCTTCGAAAGTTTCTAGAATGGGGTTTGAGAAAAGAGAAGTGGAGGCGAGAGAGAGAGAGATGAGGGGGGGAGGAGAGAATGTGGGGGTTGAGAACGCGACTACAAACGAGAGAAAGTGAGAGAGGAACGTGAGATGAGAGTTTAAAGGGAGGAGGTGAGGAGTTTTGGTACCGTAATGTAGATTGTAGAAATGTAGATGTAGACATGATGGAAGTACGGAGATTTAACAACGTTACAATGAACGAACCAAGCCAGCGAGAGAGTGAGTTCACCGTGTACCCAACTCGCCCTCTTTGTCCCGTGCCAGGACCACCAGTGGAATGAGACCTACATGCGAGGACGGCAGATTGAATTGTAAAATAACCGAACGGGGGAACAATGTATAGTATAGCGAAGCTACAACATTGTGTTTGCATTTAAATAATCAGAGAGCTTACAGCACTGATTCTCTCTTTCTCTCTCTTTCCCTCCTATTCTCTTTATCTCTCTCTATATATATTCCTCCTGCTTCAACTTCCTATTTCTACAATTTTCATTTCAACCACCATTCCAAACTTTCACAATATGCATGCTTTTCAAAAAAAAGAGAAGAAAAAAGAATTCAATCCTCGAAATTCTCTCTTTCATTTACTGTTTGACTTGTAGGTTTAATATTACTTTTGCACTTAAATCCCTTTTCTTCAAATATATACTATTCATTAAATTTTATTATTTTTTTCATTTTTAATATATTAATTTTTCACGGGAAAATACTTTTATAGTAAAATATTTCTGGTAACTTTTACTATTCTTATAGTATTAACATTTCTAGTAACTTTTACTCAGGCTTCGCACTCTTCTACTAAAAGCTACTATATGCTACTTTTTTGATACGAGGCTACTTTTTGGCTACTTTTTTGAGCCTAATGCTACTAAAAGCTACTATTCTCAACAAATAGTGTTAAAACTAAAATCGTTAATGAAAAACGACCGCCAATAAGATAATAGGAAATAATTTTACCGACATTTACTGTATCAATAGTGACTGATTAGAAATTGTGTTTATCCTTTAAATTCCCTGTTTTTCCAGGTTTTATTTTCTCATCAAATTTTTATTTATTTCATTTCGAATATGAATCTACAATTTGGAAAATAATTGAATTAAACAAATTTTTTTAAACATTTTTTCAATTTTTCAAAAAACAATCTTGACTGTTCATAATTATAATTGAAAAATTTGATTAATTCAATTTCATTAAAATTTATTGATACTAATTGAATTTGTGCAAAGAATTTTACTATTTATAAAGGTAATTGAATCCTTCAAAAGAATGTTATTACATATTTATGAAAATAATTAAATGTTTGCGTAGAATTTTATTAAAATTTTTGAAAATAATTGAATTGTAGAGAACAATTTAATTATTTATAATTTATAAAAATAATTGAAATTTCGGAGAATTTCAAAAAAATGTTAAACATAATTGAATTTCTGCGATGAATTATATTACTTTTGAAAATAATTAAATTATTTTTTTAATTTTATGAAAATTTATGAAAAGAATTGAATTCTTATGAGGAATATTTTTCAAAAATAATATTTAAAAGAATTTAGTAAACCGGAAAAATTTTGGTATTTATGAAAATAATTGAAATAATTGAATTCCTTAGACAAAATTTAAGAACCACTTTACTTTTTTAATTATCTACATGCTTTGCTAAAAAAACTAATTTTATAAAAAATTTAAAAAACCGAAATTCTTAAAATTCATCTGTTTCTACTTGTTTTTCTAGTTTTGCTTCTTTATTTTTGGGTTTTTGAAAACCACTTTACTTTTTTAATTATCTACATGCTTTGCTAAAAAAAACTAATTTTATAAAAAATTTAAAAAACCGAAATTCTTAAAATTCATCTGTTTCTACTTGTTTTTTTTAGTTTTGCTTCTTTATTTTTGGGTTTTTGAGAACCACTTTACTTTTTTAATTATCTACATGCTTTGCTAAAAAAACTAATTTTATAAAAAATTTAAAAAACCGAAATTCTTAAAATTCATCTGTTTCCACATGTTTTTCTAGTTTTGCTTCTTTATTTTTGGGTTTTTGAGAACCACTTTACTTTTTTAATTATCTACATGCTTTGCTAAAAAAAACTAATTTTATAAAAAAATTTAAAAAACCGAAATTCTTAAAATTCATCTGTTTCTACTTGTTTTTTCTAGTTTTGCTTCTTTATTTTTGGGTTTTTGAAAACCACTTTACTTTTTTAATTATCTACATGCTTTGCTAAAAAAAACTAATTTTATAAAAAATTTAAAAAACCGAAATTCTTAAAATTCATCTGTTTCTACTTGTTTTTCTAGTTTTGCTTCTTTATTTTTGGGTTTTTGAGAACCACTTTACTTTTTTAATTATCTACATGCTTTGCTAAAAAAACTAATTTTATAAAAATCCGCCATTGCAGTGCGAGTACAACTCGCACTTATCCAATTTTTTTATTTTACTATTTTCTTTTTTTTATTTTTGGCTTTACTATTCGTTTTTTTACTATTTTTGTCTTATTTCTTAACTATTTGTTTTTTTCCTATTTTTTTTATTACTATTTTTGTCTTTAGTGTTCTTTTTTTAAAAAAGTTTTTAATGAAATTCTTTCATTCTTTTTTTTGTCATCGAGGCTACTATTTCCTACTTTTTTTGTCATCAAGGCTACTTTTTCCTACTTTTTTTAAACTCATAATGGAGTGCAAAGCCTGTTTACTACTTTTGGAGTCAATTTTTGCTACGTTCGAAGTAACTTTTACTATACTTTCGGAGTCAATTTTTGCTACGTTCGAAGTAACTTTTACTACGTCTTAAAAATATATTTCTAAAAAATAGTAAATTTTACTACGAACGTAGAAGAATTTACTCCGAAAGTATAGTAAAAGTTACTTCGAACGTAGCAAAAATTGACACCAAAAGTAGTAAAAGTTACTAGAAATGCATCAAAAACATAAATTCCTTTAACCAGAAATTTTTTGCTATGAAAGTAGTAAGAGTTACTTAATTTTTTTCTTCGTGTACAAAAATTTTCAAAGTTAGTTGTATGAAAAATAGAAAAAAGACAAAATTTGAAAAAATCCTTATTTATCATTTTTTCAATTCAATTACTATAAAAATTTTTAATCCAAACATTTTTTTTTTCGGTTGCTTATAGAATAAAAAATAATGAATAGCCAAAAAGAATAAATATATTTATTTCTGTATTAAAAAATTTTTTTTTCAGTCTCTGAGGTACTAAGTAGTTATAAAAAATTCTACAATATTTTTAAACTTCTCACTATTTTGTTTAATTGGGCTTTTACAAATTTTATCATCTATATGAAAGATTTATTAAAAAACAATAAATTAAAATTTCGATTCAAATATTAAATAATTATTTTCTACTTTCTAAGTAATTATTTTCTAAAAATATTATAAAATCTGTGTATTTTTAAGGGAAAAAAGTTCGTTTCTCGACTTTAAAATTTTAAACACGTGAAACGTGAAGAAAAAGGACCTAATAAGTAAAATATTATAGGTTATGTTCGACATCCTTTTATCCATAATAAAATAATCTTTTTTTAATTTAGTAAACGGAGAAACAATTTTTACCGCTGATATTTGAAATTAAAAAATCATTCTAAAAAATTTTACTCTAATTCCCCTTATAAAGAATTTTAAAAATATCAATAAAATTCTGCGAAACAATTCACTTCATTTCCAACAGCAAATTTATCAGAAAAATTCAATTATTTTGAAAATTATTCAAATTCTTTACTAAAATTCAATTATTTTAAATAATGAAATTTGATAAAATTTTAATGAAATTTTATCAAAAGAATTAAATTATTTAATAAAAATTTCAATAAAATCCTTCGTATAGAAAATTAAAGACTATCAAAAATAATAAAATTTTTACAGAAATTCAATTGCTTAAAATCCAATTAAAAAAAATTGTAGAAAAGAATCAAATATTTGCAATATTTTAATAAAATTCTTTGAAAAAAGTTAATTATTTAAACAAATTTCGACAACATTAGTTTACAAGAATTAAATTATTTTCATAAATAATAAAATTGATCACAAAAATTTAATTATTTTTAATTCAATTCTTTTAAGTTTCAAAAAAATAATTTTAGAAAAACTTCAATTATATCACAAAATTTCAATCAAAATCTTCGCAAGAATTCATTAATTTGTACAAATTAATAACTGTTTCCACAAGAATAGAATTACAAAAAATTAAACAAATTTTGTCACAAGAGATTAATTATATTTATAAAAAATAAAATTTTTTTGCAAGATTACAATTATATTTAATTCAATTTTCTTGAAAAATGTAATTATTCAATAAAAAAATGTATTAAAATTCGTTCAAAAAATTTAATTATTTCAAAATTTATTTATAAAATTCTTTATAATATAAGATTTAAATTTTAAGAAAAATTCAATTGTTTAAATAAATTATTTATTTTTACATTTAAGTAATAAATTGAATTCTAGTAGATTTTTGCAGTAAAAATTAATTTAAAAATAATTCTTGTCAAAATGTTAAATAATAATAATTGAAAATTAGAAACGTAATAGTAGAAATGTTTAGAAATAATTAAATTCCAAAAAAATTTAATTTTTGAAGATTTAAATTTTAATTTCAAAACAATAAAAATATTTAAGGAGGAATCTGACGTACAGTCAAGTGAAAATTTAGTCCAATGTCCTAATTTCACAATTTTCAAGAAAAACACAAATAAAATTTTAAATCCGTCTCGGTGGAAAGGTGAAGAATTTAATTATGAATATTTAAAACGATCAAAAGTCGCATTTGAATAAAAATTACAATTTTCTGTCAATAAGAGATATTTTTGTTAAATTTTAGGTTATGTTACTTCATTTATTTATTATTGGCAAAAAATTATAATTTTTATTCAAATGTATTTTAAAATATGCTAAAAATGTAGAAAATTTAATTCCTGGCGCTTTTACCAAAAGGAATTTAACATTTAACGTGACTTTTTGAAAAAAAAACGAAATTTTGCCATATTGGGTTAACTTTTATTGCGATTGTTAGTCGAACTTTTCCTTAAATATCTTTTTCAAAATATTATTAACTTCTTATTTATCTAAAAAATTATTGAAATTTTGAACAATTTTATTTATGAATCCAAAAAAATAACGGACTTTTAAAAGAACTTTTTATCGGATTCTTCCTTAAATATCTATTTCAAAATATTATCAACTTTTTATTTATCTAAAAAGTTATTGCAATTTTGAATAAATTTATTTAGAAATCCAAAACAATAACGAACTTTTAAAATAATTTTTTATAGGATTCTTTCTGAAATATCTATTTTAAAATATTATTAACTTTTTATTTTTCTAAAAAATTATTAAAATTTTGAATAAATTTATTTAGAAATCCAAAACAATAACGGACTTTTAAAATAATTTTTTATAGGATTCTTTCTTAAATATCTATTTCAAAATATTATTAACTTTTTATTTATCTAAAAAATTATTAAAATTTCAAACAATTTTATTTAGAAATCCAAAAAATAACGGACTTTTAAAAGAATTACAGATATATATAATATTTAGATGTATACTTTGATTTCAAGAAGCTTTAACATTAAAATTATTAAAAATTTGTATAAATTTAAAATTTTGAAATAATATATATACGTTAAAAGTTAGAATTGAATAATTGAAAATATGCGTAAAATAACCTTTGAAGAAGATTCATTTGTATAATAATAAAAGTTTTTGCTCATTTCAAGCACAATTTATTAATTATAGCTTGTTCCTCGAAAGTATAGGGAATATATAATCCTTTAGGAGTCTTGTTTACTTGCATCGTAACGTTTCATATTTTATTATCCCAGAATGCGGTACGTGCATTTTCATCTGGCGCTCTCAAACAACCATTTAGTGCCAGAGGGTATTGGAATCCCTCAAGGGTATTAAGAGATTAAATATCGTTCGGATGATACTTTAATAATTAAATTGCATCGATGAGTGGTGATCCTTTCTCGTCACTTAAACAGAGTACACTCTATTTTCATCTTTTCTTAAGATATTTCCTGAAATTTATGCAGAATATACACTGAACTCAATTGTACTAATTACAATATTGTAAAATTATATCTTATAATACTTTTCAAGCGACTTATGGCTCTAAAAGTCCTTTACAAAATGTGGTAAAAATAAAAAATAGTAGACTACATTTTAACTAATTATGAATGAATTTTCACTCAAATTTTCAAAATTAATTAAAATATTTACTAAAATTTTGAAAATTTTATGAGTTCTAAAATTTTTTTTACTTTTAAGCTTATTTCTAGCTTAAAAAAAGGCTATTTTTCAATTATTTTATACACTGAAAAAAAAATTTATTTGATTCAAATAACCGATTATTTGTCTATAATCAAATAAATATTTACTTGAATCAAATAATTTTTACTTGAATCAAATAATTTTTATTTGAATCAATTAATTAGTATTTGCTTAAAATACTGAAATATTTGATTCAAATACAATTTATTTGATTTAAATAAAAATTATTTGATTCAAGTAAATATTTATTTGATTATAGACAAGTAATCGGTTATTTGAATCAAATAAATTTTTCTTTCAGTGTAGTTTTAAGATATCAACGAATTCGCGTAGTTTATTTAAAAAATTAAAAAATGAACCTAAAAATGTCTTTATACTTTTCACCATAATATTTTATTATTAGGATTATTATTACCATTATATAAATGATATTATTATTATTTATTATTAATATTATTATTAATATTATTATTATCATTATTATCATTATTATTATTATTATTATTATTATTATTATTATTATTATTATTATTATTATTATTATTATTATTATTATTATTATTATCATCATTATTATTATTATGAATATTAAAAATTAAAATCTATTTTGAGTTTCCGAATTTAATATATAATTTACATTATTATTTATACCATAAGATATAGTTTAGCATTTCAATCAGTACTTTAGCTTCTAAATATCAGCGAACTGCCAAAAAGGAATTTTGATTATACCTCCCAAGAGGAAAATTTTGTGCCTTAATTCTAATTTTCTAACTCTCTCTCTCTCTCGACTCGATTCGAATGTGTAGCCATGTAGAAAACTACTTACAACTTGTAAAATTGCTTTTACAAGGTCCCACAACGACAAAATTATTACTTTTCAAACGAAAAAGATAGCCGTCGGAAAAATCACCTGTGTCCTAAACTAACTTTTTTTCTCCTTTTTTTGGGTAAAATGGAGAGGAAATTAATTCCTAGACAAGAAATTGTTTTCTATACAATATAAAGTTGTCGCGTAAACTTTGTGTAATTCTCATCATTCGACGGGTGGCTAATCCTAAAGCAAAACAGTTTATGGTGTGCTTGCTTTTGTATAAAGGAGAGAGTTCTACAGTATACCCTATATATATATATATATATATATATATAAAATCGTGCGCGCAACCCTATATATATACATGTTGAAACCGAACCCTTGTTGGGTCCCGCGGGACCAGTTTATCCACAGCCGTGAATCGACTATCAATTTATTTTGCCGCTATCTTTTTTTTGAGAGAGTTGCATCTCTTAACGGAAGCTTATTTTTCTATATATATAACGAAAATCTCGTATATCGTTATTCGACAATCGACACTCAAAAAATTGATAATTAATTCTCAACTTTTCATATGGCTAAAGTATATCGAACGTTCAACTGAACGAAATTTTTTTTTAACTTAAATCTTTTTTGGGAAAATTACTATCCAAAAAAGAAAAATAATTGAAATTAACCAATATTTATAATTTAGAATTAATTTGTTTCAATCTGAAAATAATTTTTTTTCTACAAAAATGCAAATTAGAAGAAGTAAAAAAATATGTGTCGCGATCTGAAGAAAGGGACCTTAGAAGCAGATCACTTTAAGGTTATGTTAGTGCTACTTTTTGTTGATTAAAAGTTTCTTTTTACTTTTTGCAAATTAAAATCAGTTTTTATTAAATATTTTGGTTGTAGTGGAGACTTAAACATTAATGAATCCAATTAACAGTTGCTTCTTTTTTTGTATTTTCATTTAAGAAATTGCAAACATAACCTATAATTTTATGCTTCTAAGGTCCCTTTCTTTAGATTGCGTCACTTATTATTGTTCATTTGAACGTTCGAAACTTTAAGAACATAATTTTCCAATTATGCAGAAAGAAATAAAAATTCGATGAATTATTTTTAACGCCCTGAAGAAAATAAATCGAAGAATTTTTAAATCGAGAGTTACTTTCAATTAGTGATAGAATGAAAAATAAATTTCAGATAAAATTGCGAAGAAATCATTCGGCAATATTGCCTGTTAATTTTGTGGCAATGTTGGGCGATAATTTTGGCGCAACATTGGACAATAAGAGAAAATATTGAGACGAGATATTGATTGAGAAAATATTCGACAATTTAACTATAATTTATTAAAATTAGTTAAAATGTGACAAAAATTATAACATTGTGACAAAATAGCCGTACCTATATTGTGCTGCTTGAAGAATGACTATAATTTTAAATAGAGGTTATGTTTCACTATTAAATTAAAGGTCCGGGTCAAAGAACCGGTGATAATTTTTTTTTTTACCAAAACATCAGTGCTTCTAATTAGTAAATAAAAAAAGGAAAAAAATTTTAATTCGTATTATTTTGAGGAACATTCGTACAATCTTTATAAAAACAAGAAATAGCTGCTAGACAATGAAATTTAAAATCCTTTTTTTATTTAGAACTGTCTCTACTTGTAAAAAAAAGGAATTAAAATTTGTTTTTTTTGTAAGCAAGCAGGGCTCGAAGCAGTAAACGTATTTAAAAATACGGACTTTACGGGACCAGAAATAAAAAATTAGGGAGCAATTATTACTGACAAAAAATATAACCATAGTCCGAGTCAAGTAGAAGAACATATAAAACTATATAAATTAAATTTTTTTTCATACTTATAAAACATAAAAAAAAACAGTTAATTTCTTCATGTTTTATAATAATTAAAGATGACCCGTGATAAAATCATTATTTTATGCCAGAAGAATATTTTTACTGTAAGATCCACAAAATTATTTTCATTGTTTCTATTGAATTGTTATTTTCAAAAGTTTTTAACTAAAATTCTTCTTTCATCAATTATTATTTTTACTAATTTTACAAAAATGAACTTTTAAAAATTTTAAATCTATTTATTTACAACATTCAGTATTATAAAATTTTAATTATTCATAAATTCTGCAATTAAATATGTATTAGAAAATAAAAACTTTAAACAATTGCAAAAAAACAGTCCGCAATTAAACTTTTTCAAAAATAATTATTTCAAAATTGAATTATTTCTTCAAATTCACGCTATTTGCTTTTAATATTCAATTATTATCTTAAATTTTAACTGGAATTCATTTTAAATCAATTTTTATTAGAAAATTAAACTAGAAATAAATTTTTCAAATATATCAATAAATAATTCATTACATAATTGAATGTTTCTTAAAATTCAATTCTTATAAAGAAATTCTTAAATTTTTATCAACAAACTTTATAATAATTGAATTCTTTGAACTTAATAATTTTAATTTTAATTTTAATACAAATTTAAAGAACAATTGAATGTTTCTTAAAATTCAATTCTTATAAAGAAATTCTTAAATTCTTATCAACAAATTTTATAATAATTGAATTCTTAGGACTTAATAATTTTAATTTTAATTTTAATTTTAATTTTAAAACAAATTTAAAGAACAATTACAGTTTTCGCCAAATTCGATTCAAAATTGTATTGAATATAATTAAAATTCTACGATTTTTATTTAAGAAAATATTTAAGTTCTAAAAAGGAATTTAATTTACAAAAATCATTGAACCTCTGTAAAAATTTTATTATTTATGAAAAAAACTGAATTATGGCGAAGAAATTCTTTAAAAATTTGTAAATAATTGATTTACGGTAAAGTTATGCATTATTTTATAAAAATAATTAAATGTTTGCGTGTCATTTAAAATAAAATTTATAATTAATTGAATTCTTTTGGAAAATTTTTATTAAAATAATAGATATTGAAAATGATTTAAATTTTTTTTTAAAATAATGAAAATTTTGTCAAGAATTATATTAAAATTTTATTATAAAAATGAAATTAAATGTTTGTGTGAAATTTAAAAAAGAATTTATAATTAATTGAATTCTTTTGGAAAATGTGATTAATGTAATAAATATTGAAAACATTGAATATAGAATTATATTAAACAATTTTTTTATAAAAATAAAATTAAATGTTTGCGTGGAATTTAAAAAAACAATTTTAATTAATTGAATTCTTTTGAAAAATTTTATTAAAATAATAAACATTGAAAATCATTTAAATTTTTTAAAAATAATTAAAATTTTGCAATGAATTTTGCCAAGAAATTATATTAAAATTTTTGAAAATAATTGAATTTCGAAGAAGAATTTTAATAGTTCTAAAAATAATTGAAATTTGACAGTGAATTTTTTAAGTTTTAAATGTATATAATTGAATGTCTGCTAAGAATGTTATTACTTTTGAAAGTAATAGAACTTCTGCAATATTTTGTAATTTTTCCCAAAAATTTTCCAAATTATATATATATCATACAATGTAGATTGTAAAAATTTAAAAGTTTTTAGAAACATTTTGTCGTTTTTCTATCAAACTACGGACTTTATGGATCTTTTTTAAAAAAATAATTGACTTTTATGGATTTGAATTCATAATTATTTCTGTAAATACCAAAATTGTTTTCAGGAACACAAACATTTTTATAAATTCACGGACCTTTACGGGATTTACGGAACAAGTTCCATATTTATAGGAAGGGCCACTTTTGAATTGAAGAAATTTTACTACTTTTTACAAACTCACACTTCAAGTTTTCTGCACGCTTGCAGGAGTATAAAAATAAAATTTACATGGAGGACATATAAGATAAAATTTTATAAATAAAACCCATTGTAAATTTTCCGAGAAAGCTCGCGGCAAGGCAAACAAAATTTAGCTACTTGCTGCAAGCTTAAAAGAGCATAAAAATAAAATTTGAAACAAAATTTAAAATTAAATGTAAATTTAAACTTTAATTTTCTAATTCTAAATACAGAAAAAAAATTTATAAAATACTTACCTTGATAAATACTCTGAATCTACTTCCGTGAAACTTCTTCCGTCTTCCGATGAATAACTTATGCCAATAAGCAACCAAATATAAGAAGAAATCACACAATTATCACGTAGAAGTTTCTTCTTCCTGTTATTTTTTTAACTGAAAAAACAAATTTATTCACAAAAACCGTCGCGAAAAATTACTTCGAAAAACACGATTAGTGGATGTTAAACGAAACAATAAAGTCTACTTTTAAAAAAATTTATTTTTTGGAGCAACTGTGTCCACGCGGGGTTTATTTTTGCTCCCTCGCAATGTCACAGAGCCTCGCGCACATCGAAGCGAGACTCATCGTCAGAATGGAAAAGCGAATCTAGTTTCATGAAGGGACCGCCCCCTATTATACCACCCCCGTGCCAACCAACCCCGATGTCGACAATGTAACATTGAGGCGTGGCTTAGTTTATAACTCGGGGGTGGCTCACCTCAGGGGTAACTACAAACACGTACTTACAGAATGTTATTGTTATGTTCCATGAAAGTGTTGTAGGTATATACGTGAATACTGAATACTTGTAGGTACAGATGCATCCAATCTACTGCTATAATTGCAGTAAGAGGCAGATATATACGTATATATATATATATATATATATACATGGTATAATATATTTACGTATATATAAAATCATACACAGCATATATACCCTACAAAATTGATCGTTTGGAAATAAGGATCTTGTTTCACGTCTTCATTTTCAAACTTAACAACACTAAAAGATTGTTAGTGATCATTATTATTATGATTCAGAAGAGCCTCATGTAGAATACTCCGGCGTAAATTTAACAATACTTTATATAAATGGTGCTTGAAAATTTACCCTTCATGTTTGTTATATTTTCAAAAAGAGATAAATTACTATATAAAATAATAAAATTACTATATAAAGTAATAAAATTACTATATAAAATAATAAAATTACTATATAAAATAATAAAATTACTATATAAACAAGATTTATTTTACAACAAATAAAAATAGATTTAACAAAATTTTGACTAAATTGCGAATTCTATTATAACACTGAGCAAATATTATACTTAAGAGGGTCCCATAGTCGATTGGATTTTTGCATTGAGCTTCAATGGGAAATTCGCATCGACTTTGACACCGCCTTAAACGAAACACAAAAATAATGTTATAGACGATTTTATTTAAGAAATTAGTTTGTAAGTTCAGGGCTCGGATCGTCTTTAAGACTCAAAAAAAGTTGCTTTAGTCGCATAAATCCATAACAAAAGTCACGAAAAGTCGCATAAAATTTCCGAAAAAGTAGGAAAAAAGTCGAATGAAATTTTAGGAAAAAAAGGCCGATAAGGAAACACGAAATTGTCAAAATTGTAAAAAAAATCACATTTCTCGCCAAACAGATACTTTAACATCAAACAATCTGGAATAATATTTAATAAAATTTAATAAAATGCCGCATGGCAAAATTTTAATTAGATATTTTTAACATTTTAAAAAAAAATCTGTTCAAAATTTCAATTATTTTTATAAATAATAAAATTCTTTTCCAATATTCGATTATTTAGAAAAATATGTAAGAAAATGCCTGTCATAATTTAAATTATTTTTATAAATAATAAAATTCTTATCTAAAATTCATTTATTTTCCAAAATAATGAAATTCTTTGCAAAAAATCAATTACATTCAAAACATTTTTTTAAATTTCTCGTCAAAATTTTATAAATAATAAAATTCATCATGAAAATTCATTATTTTCAAAAGTAATAAAATTCTCCGTAGAATTTTAATTATTTTCAAATTTTTCTTAATTTCAAGTCAAATTATCATTATCTTTATAAATATAAAAATTCATCATGGAAATTTAATTCTTCTCAAAAGTTCTGATAAAATTCTTTGCAAAAATTCAATTATCTTCAAAAAGTAGGATAATTCTTCGCAGAAATTCAATTATTTTCAAACTTTTCTTTTAAATTCTCAAAATTTCAATTATCTTTATAAATATCAAAATTCTTCTTCAAAATTCAAGTACTTTTAAACATTTAAAAAACAATCTGTTCATAAATTCAATTATCTTTATAAATATCCAAATTCTTCTTCAAAATTCAATTACTTTTAAACACTTTGAAAGAAAATCTGTTCAAAAATTCAATTATCTTTATAAATAATAAAATTCTTCTCTGTATTTCAATTATTTTCAAAGAATTTTTATAAAAATCATGTCAGGATTTCAATTATTTATTTATTTATTTTTGTACATTTATAATTATCTTTATAAATAGTAAAATTCATCCAAGAAACTCATTTATTTTCAAAACTAATAAAATTCTTCGCAGAAATTCAATTATTTTCAAAAATTTTTTTTAATTTCTTGTCAAAATTATCATTATCTTTATAGATAATAAAATTCATCATGGAAATTTAATTATTTTCAAAAGTTCTGATAAAATTCTTTGCAAAATTCAATTATCTTCAAAAGTAAGAAAATTTTTCGCAAAAATTTAATTATTTTCAAATTTTTTTTAAATTCTCCCTACATTGTCAACTATTTTTAAAAATATCAAAATTCTTCTTCAAAATTCAATTACTCTTAAACAATTTTTAAAAAAATCTGTTCAAAATTTCAATTATCCTCGTAAATAATAAAACTCTTCTCTGAAATTCAATTATTTGCAAAGAATTTTAATAAAATTTTTGTCAAAATTTTAATTATCTTTATAAATTAAAAAAATCATCCTAGAAATTCAATTATTTTCAAATTTTTTTTTATAAAATCTTATAATACAAAATAACGATTTTATCACTTGGTCAATAACAACTTTTTTATAAGTAGTTTAATTTTAAAAAAGTTTAAATTCGAATCTTTTGAAGGATTTTAATTCTTATGGAAAAATAATTATTAATTATTTATTTCAAAAAGAAGTTATTGATGTTTTTTGAAAAATTTGAAAGAAATCTGTAAATAAACTTAACAGAACATTTTTTTGACTAAAACTTTTTCCTTTTACTTTAATTTTCTGAAAATTTGAAAAAATTCAGTCGCATTTTACTAAAAAAATCTCAAGAAAGTCGATTAGTCGCATCTTTTCACAAAAAAGTCGAAAAAAGTCGAAAATGTCGCACAATCCGAGCCCTGTAAGTTTAATCTCATTTTTATAGAAAATATCTACTTCATAGATTCAAAAGTATTATTTGTTTGAATAATTATATTTAATTCAAACATATTTTCTGTTACGGTTTAAACAAAATGTATGTTTTAAAATTTTATTTTTGAATCGAACTTAAAAGTTGACTACAGATAATTTAAAGTCAATAACAATAAGTTTTGTTTGATTTCAATATATAATCTCTTAAACTGAACCAGAAAATATGTTCGAATGAAACTTAAATATGTTTGACTGTATACAGTACCGGGCTAAATTTTTAGTCCACCCATTTTTGAAAAAATAAAAAAAAGTGTTTAACATAAAATTTATGAAAACACAAAATTTTTTTTATTTATATTTTAAAGACGATAAAATTTTCAAAAGAATACCTCACAGAAGTCATTTGGCAAATATTTTTTCAAGATATTCTTAAAAAACCGTCATTCTCAATGTTTTAGAAAAATTTGAATAACTTCTAAAATAATAAACGCTTTTCAATAATCTTAGGTTTATTTTAAAGGTCATTTTCTACGGAATAAGAATTACTTATAGTCATTAACCTGTAATTTTTTTCTTGAAATAAGTAAGACGTCAAAGTTGGACAAAAAAATTCAAAAAATTTGAAATACATGTTTTGTACTAAAAAATATTCTAGAACATATATAAAACATGATATGGTATAGATTTTTCAAGACAATTTAATAAAAAAATATGTTTGAATTTCAAAAAATATTTTTCTTTTAATAATATTATTTCAAATTTTTTGAATTTTTTTGCCCAACTTTGACGTCATGCTTATTCCAAGTAAAAAATTACAGGTTAATGCCTATAAGTAATTTTTATTCCGTAGAACATGAGCTTTAAAATAAGCCTAAGATTATTAAAAAGCATTCATTATTTTCGAAGTTTTCAAATTTTTTCTATTGAAAATTACGATTTTTAAGAATATCTTCTACAAATTTTGACCAAATGACTTCTACAAGATCTTATTCTTTTTAACATTTCATCGTCTTTCAAAATATAAACCAAAAAAATTTTTAGTTTCTATGAATTTTATGTTAAAAATTTTTTTTTCCTTTAAAAATGGGTGGACTGACAATTTCGAACGGTACAGTAGCAAAGATATTTTAAATTTGATTTAAACAGTTTGAATTAAATAATTTTTTTTTCTCAGTGAAGCGAAAATATTCTAGTGATTAATAATTATTGTTATCGCACATTAAGTGTGATATTCTGCAAGCACTATATTCTGAATAGAAACAAACACTAATCATGGGGACAATTTTAGGAGGAGGCATAAATTTGTTTACGGGTTGTTGTTACCTTTGCTAACGGCAAAATGGTAGACCTGTTTAATGCCAGACACGCGTCTCTATCAAAGCTTCAAGTTTCATTGATAGCAACTCAAAACCGTATTTAACTGCTTAACTCTCCCTCTGTAGCGTCTGCACGGTATACCAACAACCACATAATAGTGCCAGTCGTTCGTTATGTATTACATAAAGTGAAAAATCTCCCTTATTATCCAACCGACGATAAAGTCTATTTAATTTTATCGTCGGCATATTGCAGAACTTCAATAACTGAAATAATTGGACAACCAATCGGTTTTTTCGCGCGTCAATATTCCCAATGCGTCATTATAGATGAAAAATGAATAGTTTCTCTCGGAATCAAATTTTTACTAATATTAATATATTTTTATTCAAGAAAGGGAAAAAATTTCACTTTGTTAACATAAAGGACAAAATTTTCCTTGGAATACAATATAAATCTTACTTTCAGTCCCTTTTTGCCTGACATTTACATATAAGGAACATTTGTGACTGAATTTTAGCCTAGAGAATATTATTGTAAGTTCTAAACTTAACTTGATCTAGTTTTAAGCTTAAAAATGGGGTGCTTTTCAATTAATTTGGTTTTCATTTTTAACGGATTTAGATCTAGTAATTAAACAGAAATTTTATAACATTTTACGAAAGAATCAAAATATTTTAAACAGTTTTTTTTTTTAAATCTTCGTAAGAGCTAAATTAATGAAAAACATTTGAATAATGTACTTCTGAAGAATTCAGAAATGTTTATAAATATTATTAAATATTTTCCCAGAAATTTAAATATTTAAAAAAAATTTTAAACCATTCGTTGCAAAAAAATAAATTATTTTTATAACTGTAATCAAATTCATCGTTATTTCACTTATTTTATGTGCAATTTTAAATAAATTATTAAAAAAATGCAATTTATTATTCTTGAAAAATGTATTAAAATTCTTCGCAGACATTCAATCACGTTTAATAATTTTTTAAAAATCTGGTCAAAATTTAAATTATCTTTATAAATATTAAAAGTCTTCTCTAAATTTCAATTTTTTTCAAAAAATTTTCTCAATTCAATGATTTTCAATAAAGTTTTTTGCAATAATACACAAATGTTCAAAAATATTTTTAAATTCTGTTCAAAATGTAAAGTATCTTAATAAATGGTAAAATATTCTTTTCAAAAATTCAATTGTTTTCAAAAGTTTTAATAAAATCTTTCTCCAAAAATCAATTATTTTCAAAAATTTTAATAAAATTCTTGTCAAAATTTCAATTATTTACGAAAATTTTTCTCAACTCAAAGATTTTTAATAAAATTCTTTGCAGCAATTCAATTTCAATTTTTTTTTAAATTCTTGTCAAAATTTTAACTATCTTCATAAACAGTAAAATTCTTCTCCAATAATCAAATATTTTCAAAAGTTTTAATAAAATTCTACGTTGATATTTAAATTTTTCAAAAAAAAGTGATAACAAATTTTATTAAAATTCGTAGTAATATTTCAATTTTTTTTTAAAGTTTCGACAAAGTTCTATATAAGAATTCGAATTTTAAAGAATATTGAACTATTCAATCACTTATTTATTTTTTTAATATTTTTAGTAGTAAAGGTAAATTACCTGTCAGACACAAACTAATAATTTATATTATTCTCCCTTAAGTAGTAAATAAAATAATTTTACTCAGTCATCTTAAAAATTTGTCCAACTATTCGGATTAATATTTTCAATAAAATTACGGATTTTAGTAGTAAAAGTAATTTTTAGTCAGACAAGAAGTTAAAATTTATTTTATTTTTTCCTAATTAGTCAAAATTGGTTGGTTTTTAATAAAATACTTTCCAAAAATCAATTATTTTTAAAAATTTTAATAAAATTCTTGTCAAAATTTCAATTATTTCCAAAAATTGTTCTCAATTCAAAGATTTTCAATAATAAAAATTTTAATTCTGGTTAACATTTAAAGTATCTTAATAAATAGTAAAATTCTTCTCCAAAAATGAATTATTTTTAAAAGTTTTAATAAAATCCTTTCAAAAAATTAATTATTTTTTAAAGTTTTAATCAAATTCTTTCCAAGAATCAATTATTTTTAAAAATTTTAATAAAATTCTTGTCAAAATTTAAATTATTTTCAAAAATTTTTCTCAATTCAAAGATTTTTAATAAAAAAAATTTTTATTTTTGGTCAACATTTAAAGTATCTTAATAGATAATAAAATTCTTCTCCAAAAATCAATTA
Organism: Leptopilina drosophilae; assembly: GCA_032873175.1. Classification (NCBI taxonomy): domain Eukaryota; kingdom Metazoa; phylum Arthropoda; class Insecta; order Hymenoptera; family Figitidae; genus Leptopilina; species Leptopilina drosophilae. Next base: position 6,959,390 of record CM065483.1, read on the forward strand.
CTTTTAATTTGATTATACAATTAATTTCAATTATTAACAAAAATTTTTCTTAATTGCAAGATTTCAAATTTTTTCTTAAATTTTGATCAAAATTTAAAGTATCTTAATAAATAGTATAATTCTTCTCCAAGAATCAATTACTAGTTTCACAATCTTTAATAGATTTCTACATTGATATTTAAATTTTTTAAAAAATTATACCAAATTTTATTGAAATTCGTCGTAATAATTCAATTTTTTTTAAAGTTTCGACAAAGTAATTAATTCGAATTTTAAGAAATATTGAATTACTCAATTAATTATTTATTTTTTTGTAGTTTTAGTGATAATGGTAAATTACCTGTCAGACACAAATTAATAATTTAAATTATTATCCCTTAAGTAGTAAGTAAAATAATTTTAGTCAGTCATCTTAAAAATTTGCCTAACTATTCGGTTTAATATTTTTAATAAAATTACGGATTTTAGTAGTAAAAGTAATTTTTAGTCAGACAAGAAGTTAAAATTTATTTTATTTTTTCGTAATTAGGCAAAATTGGTTTGGACAGAGGTTATTAAATAGTTTCAGACACACATTCTACAATTAGTCAAAAAAACTTTGATTTCAGTAGTAAAAGTAAATTTCAATCAGAAACAAGTTAAAATTTTGGATTATTTTTTCTTATAAGTAGTAAAAACATTTTTAGTTAGACGTAATTTAAAATTCGGTTAATTATTCTGACAATTATTTGCAGTAAAAATAAGTTTTAATGGAAAAGGTAAATTTTAGTGCGACACAAGGTTAAATTAATGCTATTTTGCGTTAAGTAGTAAAAACAGTTTTAGTCAGACGTCGTTTTCAAAAATTTATCAATTATTGGTCAATTGTAGGAATTTCATTAAATTATAAGTGTAGTGAAAATATGATTTTAGTAGCAAAAGTAAATTTTACATATAGGCAAGAAATTTAATTTTGTGTTATTCTTTCTTAAGTAGTAAAAAAAATTTTGGTCAAACGCCATAATAATACTAATAATAATACTAATAATAATAATAATAATAATAATAATAATAATAATAATAATAATAATAATAATAATATAATAATAATAATAATAATAATAATAATAATAATAATAATAATAATAATAATAATAATAATAATAATACTAAATAATTTTGTCAATAATTTTGTTAATTAATTCTCTCAATTTATCAGCTGTAAAAATATAGTTTTATAGTTTCTATTTAATTTATATTAAACGTTTAGTTTCAACCATCATTACTCAAAAAACAATTTAAAACTTATTAAAAATTACGATTATACCTCTTTATTCCTTTTTCATTAAAACTTTGTGGTAAAAATGTACAAAAAATATATTTTCTCCATGTACAAGAAAGAATGCTTCCCTTCTCTTCAAAACAGAATTTTTAATTTCCATAAATAACAAAACAACATTGACACTCTACTTATATCTATCACTAAATAATTGAACGAAAAAAAATTAATTTCATAGTGCTTAGATTAATCGAATTGTAATCAACGGTTAATGAATAATGGACTCAGCACCTGTAGTAAAATGAAAACGTCATTTCCGGTTCGTATACAATATAAAGATTGGAATGAGGAAATCTGTAAAATGTGTTTACTGTAATGCCATCGATGACTAGCGTTAATAAAATAATGCAGTCACGGTGTCCCAAGTACTCGAAACATTTGGGGTTGGGGTTCCTTTGGGATATACAGTATAAAAGAGAGAACAAAAAAAAGAATGAAAAAAGTGGGGAGAGTTGTCAACCGTATGTTCGCACGTCCTAACTCTCCTATCAATGTATACTATCCATATATGTATATAATATAATAAAGTTTTTCTACTATAGTGTCTATAACTGTCCAAAGCCAAGAATCAGCCAAGTATAATTGGCAGGGGCTCCGGAGAAAGATATTTATTACATTAAGGGGCGGGAAAAATCATAATGGCCAACTGGGGTATGAAATACACCAGCCTCTTTGCGGTTCGTTAAACGATTTTTCGTTTTCGTGTGACATGCCCGAAAAAAATCATTTTTCTTCTTTTTACGGAAACGGAATATATGCTTTAGGTGTTTTTTTTTCTTTTTTTAATGGGCGTTTTAAAAATCTTTATTTCCCTGCTGTCTCTTATTTAATTGATGGATAATGTCAAAAATGTACTATATATTTTATAATTAAATCCAAATCATTCCAATTTTTGTCAGTTGAATAAATATTACGTTTGCCTGATGGAAATTTATCTACTGAACTTAAAAATATGCAACTCATACCCATCGAAAACAAAAAATTCGCAAATAAACTTTTTAAAAAATATTCATTTCCAAAATTCAATTTTTTCTTAAATAAGGAAGCTTAAAACTTAAAGCTTTCATTGCTTTCAATGTTTCAATATTCAATTATTTTCAAAAATTGCAACTGAAAATTATTTTATTTTATTTTCAAATCAATTTTTATTAGAAAATTCTACTAAAATTCATTTATTTATTAATGTATTTATTACTTAAATAAAATAAATATTTAATTAAATAATAGAATTTTTTTAACGAGATAAAATAAAATTTGAAAAATTAATTTTATAAGATTATTTTACTTAATCAAAATTATTTTCATCATTTTAATTAAATTATTATTTTCTAGAATTTTTAACTAACATTCTTCTTTCGTTAATTATTTTTAATAGTTTACAAAAAAGTTCTTTGACAATTTCAAAGCCTTGTTTACAACATTCAATATTACGAAATTTCAATTATTCCTAAATTCTTCAAATTAAATACATTGGTAAACGAAAACTTTAAATTAAAAAAAAATTAACTTTTTGAAAAAAATTATGTATAAAAATTAATTATTTCTCAAAATTTACGCTTATTTACTTTTAATATTCAATTATCTAAAATTATAACTGAAATTTATTTTTAAATCAATTTCTTTTAGTAAATTCAACTAGAATTTAATTTTTTTAACACAAAAATAATTAATTTATTGAATAATTGAATGTTTGACAAAATTCAAGTCTTATAAAGAATATTATCAACAAAAATTTTAAAATAATTAACATTTTTGAACAAATTTTAATAAAATTTTTATGAATAATTGAATTTTTTTGTAGAATTCATTTAAAGTAGCATAAAAAATAATTTAAATTTTACTACGAGTTTTATTTAATAGCTATGGAAATAATTTAATTTTTGCAACGAATCGTATTAAATTTTTTAAAAATAATTCAATTCCTGTAAAATTTTTTATTATTTATAAAAATAATGGAATGATTTCGAAAAAATTTATAAAAAATTTGTTAATTGAATTCCTCTGAAATTGTTATCGTTTTTTAAAAAATTCAAATGTCAGCGTAGAATTTTATTTTGAAAATAATTCATTCTTGCGGAGAAGAATTTTACTATTTATTAAGATACTTTTAATTTTGACCAGAATGTAAAAAATTTTTTGAATATTTTTGAATTTCAGCAAAGAATTTTATTAAAAATTATTAAATTGAGAAAACTTTTTTAAAACAATTGAAATTTTGTTCAGAATATGATTAAAACTTTAAAAAATAAAATCGATTTTCGGAGAAGAATTTTATTTATAAATTAATAATTAATAATAAGAATTACTATTTATTAAAATTTTTTTAATTTTGACCACAATTTAAAAAAAAAATTTGTAATTGTATTTTGCATAGAATTTTATTGAAAATCTTGGAATTGTGAAATATTTTCGGAAATAATTGAAATTTTGACAATCATTTAATTAAAATTTTCAAATATAATTGATTTTTGGAGAAGGATTTTATCAAAACTTTTTAAAATAAATTATTTTTGAAGAAGAATTTCATTAAAACTTTTTAACTTCGAAGAATTTTAATATTTCGAAAAATACTGAATTTCGAAGAAGAATTTTATTTATGAATTAATAATTAATAATAATAACAATTACTATTTATTAAGATACTTTAAACTTTGACCGGAATTAAAAAAAAAATTTCGAAATTGAATTTCTGCAAAGAATTTTATTAAAAATCATTTACAAAAAAAATTTTTTTCGAAAATAATTGAAATTTTGACAATAATTTTATTAAAATTTGAAAAAATACAATTGATTATCGAAGAAGAATTTTTTTTTTAAAGCTTTTCAATTTTCTTAAAATCATTGAATTTCGATTAATTTTAATATTTCAAAATTCTCTTCAAATTTTGAAGAGAATTAAAAAAAAAAAAATTTCAACGTAATTGAATTTTGACGAAGAATTTTATTACTTTTGATAAAATAATTGAATTTCTGCAATGATTTGTAATTTCCCAAAAATTTTCCAAATTATATTGTATATAATTTACGAAAATTTATTAACTTTTCGTCCTTTTTATGTAAAATTACGCACAGTTTACACACTGAAAAAAAATTTATTTGCTTCAAATAACCGATTATTTGTCTATAATCAAATAAATATTTACTTGAATCAAATAATTTCTATTTGAATCAAATAAATTGTATTTGAATCAAATATTTCAGTATTTGAAGCAAATAAATTGTATTTGAATCAAATATTTCAGTATTTGAAGCAAATACTAATTAATTGATTCAAATAAAAATTATTTGATTCAAGTAAATATTTATTTGATTATAGACAAATAATCGGTTATTTGAGTCAAATAAATTTTTTTTTCAGTGCAGACCTTTTTAAAAAAAACTAATTTTTACGTATATATTTGAAACAAAGTTACAAACATTTACTGAATTTACGCACATAATTCGAGCCCTTACACTTTCGTAATTTAATTATTTTTTTACAAAAGAAAAAAATTAAACATTAATGTTAAATTTACATTTCCTTTAGTCATTTCTTTATTAACTGATTGTTCGGGATAAGTTATGTTATTATTAAAACAACTTTTATTATTACATCATTATTTCAATTTAATTCACAATTTTTTTTAACCATCTTGATTATCTCTAGTGATAATTATAATTTGTATCGACTATTTCTAATTATTTTAATCATTATAAGAATTTTTAGAGTTAATGTTGAGAATTAATTTTAATAATTCCTTTTCACAAACATGTGGGTATGAATAAAAAAAAAATATATATATATATATATATATATATATGTATATAATACAGACATTCATTTATAAATAAGGTAAAAACTGAAAACATTGTCGCTCTCTTGCCTGCTATAATTGATTAACGAGAGTTAATTAATGATCGGAAATTTCACTGTTATGTTTGAAAAGCAATCTGTCTGGGAATCATAGATCGGTGCGGTAATGTCACCCTTCATGGGCGTGACGACAAAAACGTGCTGCGAACATACACATATATAGTCTTCTTTTTTCCCTGTCCAGTATAACGACAACTGTCGGCCTATTAGACTAATTGACTGCGCAGTATGCCAGCACCACAACAATTGTACAGATCCCCACACAAACACATAAAAGTGTATACTGTATATATGTGTATATATGTAAAATCGCAGTGAAGAAAATTACCATGCATTCGGATACTTTTATCCTCTCCGCACACCCGCTCTCCCCGTCTCTCATTCTCTTACACTACTCTTGTCGAATACAATCCCCCTCTAACAAAATTTTATACGCATCATCGCCTCGATACAGTCAAGTGTTGTGTGTGCTTATGAAATCAACCCTTGTTAAATTAGAATTCACCCGTTTTATAATACAACAAAAATAAAGGTGCACGCAGTAATAATTCAGAATGAGCGCATGTATGGATTGAAGGCTTGTATCATTTGTTCATGTAATATTGTTATGTAAAAATATTTACGAATTATGATTTTACTTTTAATGAAATAAAAAAGTGAAAGGGAGAGATAGCGAGTATTTTTATTTTCACATTCGTTACGTTTCTTTTCCTTTGATAGATTTTTATTCTCTCTTTCGTTTCCACTTTCACTTATTTCACAAATTTTTATAGTCTCCCTTATTTTCACATTGTTAGATTTTCTTTTTCACTATTTTATTTTCAATATGATAGACTTTTACATGAACATTTTCACTATGACAGATTTTAATTTTTAAATAATAAACTAACAAACTAGTAATTATTAATAGCATAATTAACTTACTAGTAATTACTAACAAGTAATAAACTATAACAGCCAAAAAAAAAGAAAAAAAAAAATTAGAGCGAACGTAAAAATAAAACAAAAAATTATCAAATCAAATTCAGAATTAAAATTATTATTATTATTGAAAAATTAAAATTAAATAATCGACCCCTTGATACGTAGGGTGTACATAAATGTTTTAAATAAATATTAAAAACGTTTTTTTCAAAATTTTCAAATCCATTTGTTTAGAAATCATTTTTACAAAATTTCAATTATATACGGAAATTCTTCAATTACTTCTACATTAAACAATAAAAAAAAATAATTATTAAAAAATTCAGTTAAACATTAAAAAATGTATTTCTACAAAATTGGCAGTTAAAAGTATGGAAAATTGAAATTATCGAAAAAATTTAATTTAAAACCTATTCAAAATTGAAATACTTCTAAATTCAGGCTACAGTGTGTTACGTCATCGTAACGTCATTTTCAATATTAATAATAATAATAATAATAATTATAATAATGGGAATAACAAATAATTGTTATTAACATATTATTAACAGTTATTTATAATTATTAATTAATGAAAATAGTAATAATAAGAATAACAAAATAATAATAATAATAAGCAACAATAACAAGAGTAATAAATGTAACATCAATAATAAATAATAATAACAAGATAATAACAATTTGTAACAATAAATAATAATAATTAATTGTAACAATAATAACAAAATAATAATAATTAATTGTAACAACAATAACAAAATATTAATAATTAATTGTAACAACAATAACAAATATAACAAAAAACAACAAGATAGTAATAAAATGTAACAACGAAACAATAATAAATAATAATTCATAATAACAAGATAATAATAAAATGTAACAAATAATAATTAATAACAAGTTATAATAATGTAAACAATAATAACAAATTGTAATAACAAGTTAATAACAAATTGTAATAACAAGTTAATAACAAATTGTAATAACAAGTTAATAACAAATTGTAACAACTACAAATAATTAACAAACAATATTAATATTAAATATTGAAAATTGTAAAAACATATGACTAATAGGATATGAACACGTGCGATCTAAATACTGAGTAAACACAAGTGTCTACAACAATAGTTTTCAAAGACTCTATGCTAGAAAACCTTTTCCGAAGAGACCATGCTAAAAGACCTAAGGAGTCTAGTATAAAAAGGGCCACACTATCATCTAAAACACAGTCTAAAATTGGAAGTCATCAAAAGTAGTCACCCGGACTACAGCCTTAAAAATGTAATCGTCAATAGAAGTCACCGGTATATCAGTCTAAAAATTCTAATCTTCACAAGTGGTTCTCTTCGTATAAAGTGGTCTCGTCCCCAGTAAAGTAGTTGTCCTGATCTTTACGTGAAAATTCTAATTCAACTCATCTTGAAGTCTAATTTGGTGTTAGAAATTATCGTTCGAGTTGTGACAAAAGCTGAAAGAAACATAATAGCCATTGAACGAAGATAATTTACGAGTCTCGTAAATCATTAACCTGCAGCCACTTAGAGCCTAATTATTAAAACCAGCCCCATTGTACTCCTGCGACACGAGCTAGGACCACCACCTGCTGAGCAAAGGTAGAGAGAAACAAACCACTTTAGACTCATTTTAGAAAGTTCGTGTTTCATTCCATGTTTGCATAATTTTCATCTTTTCCAAATATATGTGTTCAAATATAATTATTTTTCTTGTCATTTATCCAACCTCGTCCCAACTTTAATTTTTCTAAATTAAAGTTAAATCGAGAAAAAATAGGGAATATAATAATAAGGTAAGACATAACATACCTCATTATTTTTGGTGCATTCGGCCGTCGTGAACGGATAAATGCAAGGATAGTTTCAATTTGAAAGAATATATCATTATTTTTGCTGCATTAAATGCAAGAGTAGTTTGATTTGAATAAACATATGATTAATTTTGGTGCATTAACCGTCGTGAACGGATAAATACAAGATAATTTAATTTGAAAAAATACAGCATTATTTTTTGAGCATCGACCGTCGTGTAAGAGTAATTTAATTAAGAATATATCATTATTTTTGGTGTATAGGCCGTCGTGAACAGATAAATGCAAAGAAATTAGATTTGAAAAAATAGTTCATTATTTTTAGTACATCAGCTGTCGCGAACTGATAAAATGCAAGAGTATCATTATTTTTGGTGCATATAAATTGTAATATTTAAACTAATTATTTTTTGGTATAATAAAACATAGTGAATTAATTAATAAAAAAGTAGACTTTCTTATCATAAATCAATAAAATAGGTTTTATTTGCACAATTATTTTTAAATTAATAAAAAACAGGAATAATTTTATTTGAACAAATACCCATTTTTTCATACAAGAATAATAACAATAAAATATATTTAAATAAATAATTCATTTATTAAACAAAATTTATAATTTTTTAATAACAATTAAATAAATTTTTGTTAACAAATAAAATTAATAACATTTTTTATATAGTAAAATATATTTTTAAATAAATAATTTCATTTTATTAAACAAATTTTTAATAACAATTAAATAAAAATTTTTTTTAACAAATAAAAATTTATAACATTTTATATAGTAAAATATATTTAAATAAATAATTAATTAAATAAATTTCTAATTTTTTAAACAATTAAATAAATTTCTAATTTTTTAATAACAATTAAATAAATTTTTTGTTAACAAATAAAAATTTATGACATTTTTATAAAAATAATATAGTGAAATATATTTTTAAATAAATAATTCATTTTATTAAACAAATTTTTAATAACAATTAAATAAAAATTTTTTTTTAACAAATAAAAATGTATAACATTTTATCTAGTAAAATATATTTAAATAAATAATTAATTAAATAAATTTCTAATTTTTTAATAACAATTAAATACATTTTTTGTTAACAAATAAAAATTTATGACATTTTTATAAATCATATAGTGAAATATATTTTTAAATAAATAATTCAGTTATTAAACAAATTTTTTTTAATAACAATTAAATAATTTTTTTTTAAAACAAATACAAATTTACAACATTTTTTTATAAAAATTATATAATAAAATATATTTAAATAAATAATTAATTAAACAAAATTTCAAATTTTTTAATAACAATTAAATAATTTTTTTATTAACAAATAAAAATTTATGACATTTTTATAAAAATCATATACTAAAATATATTTTTATATAAATAACTCATTTTATTAAACAAATTTTTTAATAACAATTAAATAAATTTTTTTTTAACAAATAAAAATTTGTTACATTTTTTATAAAAATTATATAGTTCATATAAAATAATATTTTCAAATTACAAAATAAATAAATTATTTATTAATAAATAAAAAAAAATTTTTTAACAAGTATAAGAATTATAACAGGTTTTTATTATTAAAACAATTTTTATAAACATTTCAATAAAAAATTAATTAAAATCGTAAGGATTGAAATATTAAAATTTAAATAATTATTAATAACAATAAACACATTTTTCATAAATTTTTATAAAAAAAATAACAAACAAAATTTTATTAACAATAACAAACTCATTTTTATAAATTTTTATAAACAATAATAAAAAATAATTTTTTTTATTCATTCAAATTTAAAATTATTAACGATTACAATCTCATTTTTATAAATAAATAATAGCAAAAAAATTTTTTTTTAACAATTCAAATTTAAATAAATAACAAATTGTTAACAATAAAAAACTGATTTTTATGAATTTGTATAACGACAAATAATTTTTATAACGACAAATAATTTTTTTTTAACGATTCAAAATTAAATAAATAAAAAATTATTAATAATAATAAAATAATTTCTATAATTTTTTACAAAAATAATAACAAATAAAAATTATAACGATTTAAGTTTTAAAATTTTTTTACTATCACTATTTTTGTTTGAATTTAAAATTACTAAATAAAAATAATAATAACAATAAAATAATTAAAAATAGATTTTTTTAATTTTTGAAAAAACAATAACAAATTTTTATGACATAGTAAGTTTAAGGAAAAATTATTAATAATAATTTTTTTTTAATTTCACATTTTTTACAAAATAATTTAAAAATTATGGTAATTTCATAAATAAAAAAATTAATTAAATTAAAATTTATTCATTTTTCATAAAAACTGATTATAACAAGTTAAATAACAATTATAATAATTTTTAAATAAACAAAAATAATAACTATTATAAATTTTTTTTTAAATAAATAAAAAATCATTATTACTACAATAAAATAAAAATTTTTACATTTCTTTTAACTAAAGAATTCATATTGTCTAAAAATATATAAATAACATTTTTTTATTTTTAAAGAAAAATATATTTTATAAAAAATTCCAGCATAAAAGTATTCTATCAAATATAAAATTGTTCTTATTCACAAATTTTCTCATAATTCATTTCATAATATTTACTGTATTATCTATAACAAGTGTGCACCAATTTCTCACAATTCATCTCATAATATTTACTATATTATCTATAACAAGTGTTCTGAATATATCAGTATGAGTTCCAAATTTACGTATTTTTTATCTATTTATATCTTTATTAAGATAATTTCTATTTACCAAGAACAATAAACACAAGTGCTACGAGATGCAAGTTAGAAACAAATCAAATAGCAATATTTTATAAACAACATTTATACACATAGATTATTAAAAAGTTCTTAAAAAAATATATATACTAAAAATTTCTTTTTATTCAATTTAAAATTTTTTTTTCTTAAGAAACAAATTATTTTTAAAAAATATGGATCTGCCAAATAGTCAACAAGTCTCATTACGCGATGCTCTAGAAATAGTTCCTATTTTCGATGGAAAAACCATACCATTATCCATTTTTATAGAAAGTTGTTTAGAAGCAAAATCTATGCTTCCTGAAGTACCACAAGTTCAGACAAATTTAGTTAAACTAATTAGAAGTAGAATTTCGGGAGAAGCGAGAAAAATTATAGTAGGAACTTACTTTAATACTGTAGAAGAATTAATAGAAAGATTAAAACTAATTTACGCACCAATAAAATCTGTATGTCAATTACAAGGAGAACTAGCAGCAATGTATATGTGGGAACACGAAAATGTAATTTCTTACGGTTCAAGAATTGCAGAAGCATCAGAGAAAATATTAGATGCATACATTATTAGTAATGGGAATAGAGTAGATGAAGCATTTAGAAGAAGTTTAGATGAAGCAACTATCGATTGTTTTTTGCGAGGACTTACACAAGAAATAGAATTACGAATTGGTACAGCTGATACATTTCAAGGGATAATTAATAAAGCTATAGAAATAGAAAGAAGATTGTCATTACAACGTGAACTACGAAGAAGTGAGAATAATATTGAATATAATGCCCATCTTAAAAATAATACAAATTTTGCAAAAACGACAAAAATTAATATGGTTCAAGACAATGTAAGCACTTGTTTATCTTGTGGAAAAAATGGTCATATTGTATCAAACTGTCCTCAACTTAATAAATTGTTAGGACATAGAAGAGAAAACCGCTTTCATTCAAGTACTCAACAACATTTTGCAAACCCAAATCAAAGCCAATTTAATAACAAAAATCAAATGTTTAATCAATTTCAATATCAAAATTATTACAGAAATCCGCAACAAAATCAATTTAGGAAAGTACCACAAAAGCAATTTCACACTCCATTTCAAAATCAAAGGCAAAATCAACATCAAAATTTTTTGCAAAGTCGAGATCAAAATTTTTTACAAAATCAACAACAAAATTTTTTCCAAAATAAAAAACATTATTGGGAACCAGAAACTAACATTGCAACAAACTTCGGAACTAAAAATCAAAATATAACTTGTAATTACTGCAAAAAATTAGGACATATTTCCACTAATTGTAGAAAAAAGATATGGGATGATAACAATAACGACAAGCTCTTAAAAATCACAAACCTTTTTAATCAACCTCTACATACGGATATACCCCTTTATACGACTGATAATCAAGAAAACACTTTAAATAAATTAATTAATAATGTTTGTGAGGAACCACCTTTACAAAGACCAGACTTCTGCCAACAAATTATATTAAAAACAGACGATTCAGATATTGCAGTAGGAGAAATTTCAATCACAAGAAGTAAAAAAAATATCAACCAATAGCTGAATATGACATTAACGTGTTCTACAAAGCAAGTACAAAAAACATCAACGCTGACGCCTTATCTACAAATCCTATTGAGGACATTATTGAAAATAAAGTGCAAAGAATAAAAACAGAAGAAATTCAAGAATCTCAGGAAAATATTACTCAAGAATATATTAATAAGTGTGTGCAAGAAAAAATCGAAGAAAAATTCAATGAATACTCAAATTGTGTATCAAGTGAAAATAATTACTCAAATTTGGAGGTAAAAAAATCTCCGCCATGTTGAAAAAATGTTATATAATGAATGCTGCAAACCAGAAAATTATGATACACGTAGTGAAGCCTGTAATGTTGTTACAAGAAATCAACGAAGAATACAAGAAAACAAAAATCAAAAAGAAGAAATACAAGGAAACAAAAATCAAGAAACATTGGAAATTCAAGAAGAAAAGAAGAATCAAGAAATTCAAGAAGAAGAAACACATAAAATGAGGAATCGAGGTAGACCAAAGAAACAAAGCACACGTTTTAATACTTCCTTAAAAAAGAAGATAGGAAGACCGAAAAAAGTAATGTATACAAAAAATAACAAATTTTATAATGAAACTTATACTAATGAAATTAAATCTTATCCTGAGTATATTAAACAGAAAACAAAATTGAAAAAACACGAAGAAATTGATCAAGGCTATGAAACCTCCAATTATGAAGAATCATCTGAAGAAGAAGATAACCTAGTAGAAAAAGAAGACTGCGAAAATTTTAATCAGCAGAATATACGTATTGCAAAAATTAAAAATGAAACTTGGACGGAAATCCTTTCAACAATAAAATCATCCTTAAAAAATTCGTTTGTGGAAGTTGCTTCATACAATCGACGTACAAAATGTACAACAAAAAAATATAAACAATTAATGGAAGAGGCTCAATCATTAGGCAATACATATCGACCGCCTCCAGAACCACCTCCCAGTAGAGAATAAATTATCGAATAAAAATTAAATTAAAAAAAATAACACAAATAAACAATACCCCAAAATTATCTAAAATGAATAAAAATTTATATCTTTTGCAGACAAACTAAAAAAAAATATAATTAATATCAAACTAAAATTTTCACATTTATTAGTAGTATATTTTACCTTACAAAAAATGCAATATTAAGAATTTTTTTTTCATTAAAAAGTAATTTAAATATACTATACAAATGATATAAAACTAACTAACAAATCACTTTTCTATACCCATACATAAAACCATACACGATTCAATATAATTTTTTTTTAGAATTTAAACTAATATAAATTTTTCTGTTGTAGCGATCTAACATCAATCTATTAATAACTGACCAAAAAACAAGGAAAAAAATAAAAATAAAATAATTGAAATTTCTTTTAGCGAAAGTAAGAAAGCAGCATGTTAAGGTTAAGTTATCATACTCTTTTATCTTTACTTTTCTTAACTATTCTATCCATTTTCAATTTTATACTCAAACACAACTATCTTCTTCACTGAATATTCTTTTTATAATTACAAATGACATAATTTTTAAACAAGCAAACGTTACATCTGAATCCATATATTAAACTTTAGTACATGATAAAAAGATAATCTTAAGAATGTTCTGTGAATTGAAAATTTTTTTTAATTGCCTTTTAATAAAAGATGTAGGAAGTAAAATTTTTTTTTTTAAGTAAAAAAATGCACTTTAAATAATAACCCAAATTTTAGAACAGCTATAATTTAAATGAACAAATTAAATCTTACTTCTTACAATTTAGTAACAAAAGGACATTAATATAAATTTCATTTAATAATGAAATCTAATGAGTCACTTGTCTAATACAAATTTATTTGAAAAATCATTTAATAAATTCTAAAAGAATTAGATAAATTCTTAAATACATTTTTGGTCCAAAAAATCAAGAGAACCCGTATATCATAACAATTTATACTAAAAAAAAACATTTGACATAATAATATTTTAAATTATGAACAAATGGCATCACATTTTATAAATATTTGTATCTAAACAAACTTTTTAGTATCAGATTACATTAAAGTCACTAAATCCAAATACTAAAAAATTAAAAATTTAAATAATACCTACAAATAGAATTTTTTTTAATAATTATTGTTTAATTACCTTCTGTACGTCAATAATTTTATGTAAACAAAACTAATAGTATAAGCAATTCACTTTAAAAAACCTATTCGAACTATTTTATTATTTTTATTCTAAACTCAAACTTGCTATATTACGCATGTTACAGATTAAATTAAAGTCAATATAACAAATTAGAAAATAAAAAAGAGACAAAACAAAATTAGCACAAATAATGTTAATAAGATTAAAACAAAAATATGATTTCAACGAAAGAAAAGAAACAATAGATATTTGGAGTGACAAAATTCAATTAATTAAATGGAAAGATTCTTGTGAAAGATGTTTTGGAAGATATCATGTAGCAAAAAATTGCCTAAATTACAAGAAAAATAATAAACATTATAAAGATTAAGACAAATAAATTTAAATTGCTATAAAATATACAAATAAATAAACAAATAAAATATGTGCATGCTATCTTCTAAACATTTAGTCTTATATAATAATTATTAACTTTAACAATTTATATCTATCTTAAAAATTGTGTGTGTTAAAAAAAATAAATAAACAAAAAAATATAAACAAAAAACAAAAAAACAATAATAATAATAATGAATATATACAAAAAATAATAATAAACAAAAAATATATATAACAATAAAAATAAAACAAAAAAGAATATTTTCCTAAAAATGTATGTTTTACGCTCAACTTCAATACGATTGTAATTTTTTAGATTTAAATAAGAGAATTAGAATTTGGAAATTGTACAATTTCATTTTTCAATTTCCAAATTTCTGAAGGGGGAGGTGTTACGTCATCGTAACGTCATTTTCAATATTAATAATAATAATAATAATAATTATAATAATGGGAATAACAAATAATTGTTATTAACATATTATTAACAGTTATTTATAATTATTAATTAATGAAAATAGTAAATAATGAAGAATAACAAAATAATAATAATAATAAGCACAACAATAACAAGAGTAATAAATGTAACATCAATAATAAATAATAATAACAAGATAATAACAATTTGTAACAATAAATAATAATAATTAATTGTAACAATAATAACAAAATAATAATAATTAATTGTAACAACAATAACAAAATATTAATAATTAATTGTAACAACAATAACAAATATAACAAAAAACAACAAGATAGTAATAAAATGTAACAACGAAACAATAATAAATAATAATTCATAATAACAAGATAATAATAAAATGTAACAAATAATAATTAATAACAAGTTATAATAATGTAAACAATAATAACAAATTGTAATAACAAGTTAATAACAAATTGTAATAACAAGTTAATAACAAATTGTAATAACAAGTTAATAACAAATTGTAACAACTACAAATAATTAACAAACAATATTAATATTAAATATTGAAAATTGTAAAAACATATGACTAATAGGATATGAACACGTGCGATCTAAATACTGAGTAAACACAAGTGTCTACAACAATAGTTTTCAAAGACTCTATGCTAGAAAACCTTTTCCGAAGAGACCATGCTAAAAGACCTAAGGAGTCTAGTATAAAAAGGGCCACACTATCATCTAAAACACAGTCTAAAATTGGAAGTCATCAAAAGTAGTCACCGGACTACAGCCTTAAAAATGTAATCGTCAATAGAAGTCACCGTATATCAGTCTAAAAATTCTAATCTTCACAAGTGGTTCTCTTCGTATAAAGTGGTCTCGTCCCCAGTAAAGTAGTTGTCCTGATCTTTACGTGAAAATTCTAATTCAACTCATCTTGAAGTCTAATTTGGTGTTAGAAATTATCGTTCGAGTTGTGACAAAAGCTGAAAGAAACATAATAGCCATTGAACGAAGATAATTTACGAGTCTCGTAAATCATTAACCTGCAGCCACTTAGAGCCTAATTATTAAAACCAGCCCCATTGTACTCCTGCGACACGAGCTAGGACCACCACCTGCTGAGCAAAGGTAGAGAGAACAAACCACTTTAGACCTCATTTTAGAAAGTTTCGTGTTCATTCTATGTTTGCATAATTTTCATCTTTTCCAAATATATTGTGTTCAAATATAATTATTTCTTGTCATTTATCCAACCTCGTCCCAACTTTAATTTTTCTAAATTAAAGTTAAATCGAGAAAAAATAGGGAATATAATAATAAGGTAAGACATAACAAGTGCTTTAAAAATTTAATTATAATCTACAATTTTAACTGAAATTCATTATTGTATGAATTTTTATTAAGAAACACTATTAGAATTCAATTATTTAAATACAACAAAATACTTTATTAAATAATTAAATGTTTGATAAAATTCAATTCAAATAAAGAGTGTTATCAACAAATTTTTAAATAATCGAATTCTTTTGACGAATTTTAATAAAATTTTTAAGAATAATTGCCTTTTTGAGGAATTAATTTAAAATTGCATAAAACAGAATTTAAATCCTACTAAAATGTTTTATTTAATAGCTATGGAAATTATTTAAATTTTTCAACGAATCGTATTAAAATTTTTAAAAATAATTAAATTGATGTCAATTTTTTTTATTATTTATGAAAATAATGGAATTATTGCGCAAATATTTATAAAAAAAATGTGGTAATTGAATTTCTGGGAAATTGTTATAATTTTTTAAAAAATTTAAACATCAATGTAAAATTTACATTAAAGTTTGTGAAAATAATTGATTCTTGGAGAAGAAGTTTACTATTTATTAGGATACTTTAAAATTTGACCAAAAATGAACAGAAATGTTGAAATTGAATTTCTGCAAAGAATTCTATTGCAAAATAAAAAAATTATTATTATTCTTTCTTTTATTGTATATTTTGCTTTGAATTGAGAAAATTTTCGTAAATAATTGAAATTTCGCAGAATTTTATTTAAACTTTTGAAAATAATTAACTTGAAGAAGAATTTACTATTTATTAAAATACTTTAAATTTTGACAAGAATTAAACATTTTTTAAAAATATTATTGAATTTCTGCGAAAGATTCTATTAAAAAATTTTGAATTGAGAAAAATTTTCGGAAATAATTAAAATTTTGACAAGCATTTTATTAAAATTTTAAAAAACAATTGATTTTTGGAGAGTTTTATTAAAATTTTGAAAATAATTGATTTTTAGAGAGGAATTTTACTATTTATTAAGATACTTTAAATTTTTATCAAAATTTTAAAAAATTATAAAACTATTTGAATTTCTGCAAAGAATTTTATGACTTTCGAAAATAATTGAATTTTTTTCAATATTTTACGTGTCTTCTTCAAAATTAATATTGTTTTAGTATTTTTTTCTACTAAAATTCTTCTATTTCTAAATTCATTATTTTTAACAATGAATTAAATATATGTTAAAAAATTCAACTAATTTCAGAAGAATTTAAAAGAATAAAAGAATCTGAATTAATAATTAGAATTATTAAAATTTTTCACTACAAATTGAAATTTTTTAAAACCTAAAATTGAAACCTTTAAATATTCATCATTTATTTATGAAAATTCTAAACACAACTCTTTTAAAATTCAATTAATTTTGAAATATTTATGTAAAATTATTCATTAAATAACATTTATTTACAGTTTTATAAAAGTTCTTCAAATTTTAAGTAATTTGAAAAAAAATTGTTGTCAGTAATCAAAAAATTTGAACGTTTTATACTAGAATTCGTGGTAATTCGAATTAAAAATTTTTGAATTCCATTATTTTTAGAATTGCTAATTTTATTAAAAAAACGTAGCACAGTTTTGCTAAAGATATCAAATTAAAGCAACAAATGAATCAAAAATGTTTCGAAGCAACGGTTAGATTATAATATTAATTTACAGAAATAATAAATATTAGAATAAATTAACTAAAAATTGCTAGAACGTATGTTTCTAATAATTTTTTGTTAATGTAATTAATTATTAATTATACACGAAAAAAATTGTTCAACTACAAATTTCACTATATTAGCGAAATTTTTAGTTATTGCAACGAACTCTTTCGCTACTTCAACGAATACTTTCGCTATTTTAACGAAAGTTATCACTATTCCAGTTGAAGGTTTTTTTTGCGTGTAAATTAAAATCTATATTTTAATTTGTAAATAATAATTAATATTTTGGAGAGAAAGAAAATATATTTAATATTAATATATTAAAAAATTTATTGTTTATTATATATTAAAAAATTTATTGTTTATTATAGATTAAAAAATTAATTTTATTATAGATTAAAAAATTAATTTTATTAATATAAATTAAAAAATAAATTTTGTAAACCTACATTATATGTGTTTAATTTAATGCACACTTTCGAATGACTTTGATGGTGTTTATTTATTACATGGACTGTTGAGATTGATTATGGAATGAGTACGTGGAACTTTTTCTAATAATCTTCATAGTAAAATGAACTTGTTTCTAGAGCAATGAGCATAATGTTATTCAGCGTATCTCTTGTAATGACTAAAATCTGCGCGCACCCTCGATCCTCTTGGCACTAATAGTTGGAGGATAATACAGATTACACGTCCCTTTCCATTCAACCCTCCCCAGCCCTTTCCATCTCTTGGATGCTCAATGCGAATGTGTTTGCCACTCGAATGAGAATCTGAAACAATTCCGGAACAATCCGTCAGCAGTTTCTCGCGGTCAGCAATTTTTCACTATGTTTCTTCCTATTTTGTCGATTACATTCTTTCCCTCGAAAATATTATTTATAAATTAAAATCTATATTTTGATTTATAATTATTAACTATATACACAAAAAAAATTTTATCTGGAACAGCTATTTTAATTTATAATAAATTAATCATTAATTATTAACTATACACGAAAAAAATTTTATCTGGAACAGCGAAAAGTTTCGCTAAAATAGCGAAAGTTTTAACTAAAACAACTAAACATTTGACTAATCTAACGAAATTTGTAGCTGTTCCAGGTGAATATTTTTTTTGCATATAAATTAAAATGTAGATTCTACTTTATAATTAATAAGTAATGACATAAAGTTAAATTTTTTTTACTAAATTATTAATAATTCTAAATAAAATTATTATTTTCTAGAATTTTTAACTAAAATTCTTCTTTCGTTAATTATTTTTAAAATTTTCAAAAAAGTTCTTTAACAATTTCAAAGCCATTTGTTTACAACGTTCAATATTATGAAATTTCAATTATTCCTAAAATCTACAAGTTAAATACATTGGTAAACGAAAACTTTAAATTACAAAAAAAATCAGCAAGTAAACTTTTTGAAAAAAATTATGTTTAAAAATCAATTATTTCTCAAGATTCACGCTTATTTGCTTTTAATATTAAATTATCTAAAATTATAACTAAAATTTATTTTTAAATCTATTTTTTTAGTAAATTTAACAAGAATTTAATTTTTTTAATACAAACATAATTAATTTATTGAATAATTGATTGTTTCTTAAAATTCAACTCTAATAAAGAATATTATCAACAAAATTTTTAAATAATTAACTTTTTTGAACGAATTTCAATGAAATTTTTAAGAATAATTGAATTTTATGTAGAATTCATTTAGAGTATCATGAAAAATAATTTAAATCCTACTAAAAGTTTTATTTAATAGCTATATGAAATGAATTTAAATTTTACAACGAAGCATATTAAAATTTTTAAAAATTATTCAATGCCTGTAAATTTTTTTATTATTTTCATAAATAATAAAAATACTATTTTATTATATTCATAAATAATGGAATTATAGTGTAAAAATTAATAAAAAATTCGAGTTCCTGTAAAATTACTATCGTTTTTAAAAAAATTCAAATTTCAGCGTAGAATTTTATTTAAATTTAGGTATAATAAACAGAGAATTTTAGAAATAATTTTTCACAGGGCTAAATGGATTAGAAAATTTGCTTCTGTTGATATAAATGCGCCTAAAGTGTTAGATTATGAAAGGAGAGATGGATTTTTTATTGTATATGTTAGTGGTGTAT
This sequence comes from Leptopilina drosophilae, assembly GCA_032873175.1. Lineage (NCBI taxonomy): Eukaryota > Metazoa > Arthropoda > Insecta > Hymenoptera > Figitidae > Leptopilina > Leptopilina drosophilae. The sequence goes on from CM065483.1 coordinate 6,979,760, forward strand.
TTGCACAAAACGTTTAGGGGTTATACATATTGTGACCTTGTTTACGTACTCAGAAGTACTTTTGAGTTCCACTTTAAAACGATACAAAGGTTGTAAGGGGTCAAAAAGCAAAGGGTCGTGAGAGTTATGGAGGGTTCGTTGTTATAGTTAACACTTTAGTGAAGATCAACTCTTATTCAAATGCAATAACCCTTATTGCTGAGACCATTTTTTAGAATTCAATTTTTTTTCTAATACCCGTGCCAATCATGCTTCAAAGTTCAATTTAAGATGCACTAATATTTATTTGTTGAAAAGAAATTTAAATTCAAATCGTTGACCACTTTATGGGTTCGATATATAAACAAAGTTGCATACCAAGGAGAAAAATTTATTTCTTACATTCTATGCCGAATTTTCAATTTAATCTTATACTATACTTATAATTTACTTATACTTGATAAATTTTTTAAAACAATGTCTGACTAAAACTGTTTTTACTACACTGAAAAAAAAAATTTATTTGATTCAATTAACCGATTATTTGATTATAATCAAATAAATATTTACTTAAATCAAATAATTTTTATTTGAATCAAATAAACTGTATTTGATTCAAATATTTCAGTATTTGAAGCAAATATTATTTAATTGATTCAAATAAATATTATTTGATTTAATATTTTAATTTAAATAAAATTTAAATTTAAATTTTAAAATTTAAATTTATTTGATTTATTTGATTATAAACAAATAATCGGTTATTTGAATCAAATAAATTTTTTTTCAGTTTACGTAAATCAGAATAGCATTGAGTTTTATTTGTGACGCACTAAAAATTACTTTTTCTACTTAAATCTTATTTTTATTACTAATAATTTAATATAATACTTGCAGATTACTAACAATTAATCGGTTTTTTAAAACGACGTCTGACTAAAACTGTTTTTACTACTTAAAGCAGAATAGCATTAATTTTACCTTGAGTCGCACTAAAATTTACCTTTCCTATTAAAACTTATTTTTACAGCTAATAATTGTCAGAATAACCAACCGAATTTTAAGTTACGTCTAACTAGACATATTTTTACTACTTATAAGAAAAAATAATCCAAAATTTTAGCTTGTTTCTGACTGAAATTTACTGTTATTACTGAAATCAAAGATTTATTACCAATTACTTGAGGAATGTGTGTCTGAAACTATTTAATAACCTCTGTCCAAACCAATTTTACCTAATTACGAAAAAATAAAATAAATTTTAACTTCTTGTCTGACTAAAAATTACTTCTACTACTAAAATCCGTAATTTTATTAAAAATATTAAACTGAATAGTTGGACAAATTTTTAAGATGACTGACTAAAATTATTTTATTTACTACTTAGGGGAAAATAATATAAATTATTAATTTGTGTCTGACAGTTAATTTACCATTACAACTAAAACGATAAAAAAAATAAATAATTAATTGAGTAATTCAATATTTCTTAAAATTAGAATTAATTACTTTGTCGAAATTTAAAAAAAATTGAATTATTACGACGAATTTCAATAAAAATTTGGTACCATTTTTTAAAAAATTTAAATATCAATGTAGAAATCTATTAAAGATTGTGAAAATAGTAATTGATTCTTGAAGAAAAATTTTACTATTTATTACGATACTTTAAATTTTGACAAGAATTCAAAAACAAATTTTGAAATTGAATTTCTGCAAAAAATTTTATTGAAAATCTTGGAATTGAGAAAAATTTTTGGAAATAATTAAAACTTTGACAAGAATTTTATTTAAATTTTTGAAAATAATTGATTTTTGAAGAAGAATTTTACTATTTATGAAGATAGTTTAAATTTTGATCAAAATTTAACAAAAATTTTGAAATCTTGCAATTGAGAAAAATTTTTGTAAATAATTGAAATTGATTGAATAATCAAATTAAAAATAATTGACGTTTGGGGAAGAATTTTACTAATTATTAAGATACTTTAAATTTTTACAAGAATTAAAAATTTTTTTATTCAAAATCTTTGAATTGAGAAAAATTTTTTGTAAATAATTGAAATTTTGACAAGAATTGTATTAAAACTTTTAAAAATAATTGCTTTTTGGAAAGAATTTTATTAAAACATTTAAAAATTACAGATTTTGGAAAAGGATTTTATTAACACTTTTGGAAATAATTCATTTTTGGAGAAGAATTCTACTATTTATTAAAATACTTAAAATTCAGACAAGAATTTTAAAAAATTTGAAATTTAATTTCTACAAAGAATTTTAATAAAAATCTTTAAATTAAAAAAAATTTCGTTAATAATTAAAATTTTCACAAGAACTTTATTTAAATTTTTATAAACAATTAATTTTTGGAGGAGGATTTTATTAAAACTTTTGAAAATAATTCATTTTTAGAGAACAATTTTAATATTTATAAAAATAATTTAAATTTTGACCAGAATTTTCAAAAAATAATTAAACGTAATTAAATTTCTGCGTAGAATTTTAATAAATTTTTTAAGAATGATAAATTTGCATTTTCTGTGGAATTTATTTAAAATTGAATACAAAATAACTGAAATCCTAAAAAACAAGTTTTATTATCGTTATGAAAATAATTGATTTTTTGCAACGAATGGTTGAAATTTTTTGTTATGCCTATATTTAAATTTCTGGGAAAATATTTAATATTCTTTGTAAAAACAGTTAAATTCTTCACAAGTACATTATTAATTTTTTGTTTAATAATTGAGCTCTTACGAAGATTTCTATAAAAATTGTTTAAATAATTTGATTCTTTCGAAAAATGTTATAAAATTTCTATTGAATTACTAAGTAAATAAAAACTTAATTAATTAATTACTCTTTAAACAGTTATTAATTATCAAATATGTAATTAATGTTTTTAACTCATTAAAAAAATTTTTTCCTTAAAATAAAATATGTATATTTTTAAATTTTATCATAAAAATTTGAAATAAAATTTTTAGTAAATTGTTTTTTTCATTATATGCAGTGATCATAGTAATTTTTTTTAAAATATTAATTAATCAATATTAACATTTTTTTATTTTTGTTTTTCAAATTTTACCGAACTATTCAGTAAATATAAATATAACGAAAATTAATGGTTTTACACCGAACTGTTAGTAAAATTTTAAAAACTCAGTTGCCTTTCATTACAGTTTTACCAAACCTTTCTTTTTCAACCGAAATTCAGTAAAATCTCACAGGAATAAATTTCCTCCATGACACTTTATGGGAAACAAGTCGTTAAAATAACCGTGAGAGAAATAAATTCACAAATATATTTTAAAAAATATACAAAAAAAGTATACATTTTTTTGCTATTATTCCTAAAATTCGGGAGTGTAATAAATTGTAGAGTTGAACAAAAAAAAAATACAGATGTATATTGTAAACCATTTGTCGAAATACACAAATTTCCTTGTCAATTTGCCAATGGGAGTGGTAAATGCATAATAAAGAGATTATTACGGGATTTTGATATACGAGTAAATGGGAGAGATTCAATGTAAATGCAGGAGTGAGAGAGAAATATAGAGGTAACAATCGCAGAGTTTTGCGGGACAAAAGAATCGGGCAGATCTCTTTATCGTTATGCCGGGGCACGTGCAACACATAATTCACTATTGATGGTTCTATTCAGACCTATTACGGTTGACCAGGAGGTATTATATTTTTACTGTATAGCTACAAGAAACTGAGATCCCATATAAGTACCCCAAATATCAATATAAGCCTTTATTTAAAAAATCTTTTAGCACTTATGTAATTCATTAAATTTTCATTCGTGAACATTGATATAGGGATGGGAATTATTTTCTCTTCGCAACACTGTAGTGTGTACTTATAAACTGTTTAATAATTCATGCCGCACTGAAAGAATATAGTTTATTTGATTTAAATAATCGCCTATTTGTTTATTACCAAGCAAATATTTACTTGAATCAAATAAATATTTATCTGAATCAAATAAATATTTATCTGAATCAAATAAATGTTTACTTGCATCAAATAAACATTTACTTGATTCAAATAAATATTTACTTAAATCAAATAAATATTCACTTGAATCAAATAAATATTCACTTGAATCAAATGAATATTTACTTGATTCAAATAAATATTTACTTGAATCAAATAATTTTTATTTAAATCAAAGAAATTTTCTACTCTCTAAATTTGAATTAGTGCGGATTCGTTTACCAATTTGAATTAGTAACATTTTTTACTAATTTTTAGTTGTTTTTTACTAATTGTTAGTAGAAAATTACTAATTCAATTAATAGAACGTATTTTTTACCATTTCAAATTAGTAAATTTTCTACTAATAATTATTAAAAAAAAACTACTAATAATTATTAAAAAAAACTACTGAAAATTAGTAAAAATAGCTAATAATTCAATTGGTAAACGAATCCGCACTATTTCATTAGTAAAAAACTATTAATTCAGATTTAGAGAGTATTTGAACCAATGATTTCATTATTTAAATCAAATACCATATTTAAATGATTTGAATAAAAATTATTTCATTCAGATTTAGAGAGTATTTGAACCAATGATTTCATTATTTAAATCAAATACCATATTTAAATGATTTGAAAAAAAATTATTTAATTCAGATTTAGAGAGTATTTGAACCAATGATTTCATTATTTAAATCAAATACCATATTTAAATGATTTGAATAAAAATTATTCGATTCAAGTCTTCATCGCATCAGATTATATTTTACCTAAATAGTTTGTTTGAACCAAATAAATATTTATTTCATTTAAATAAACATTTGATTTATTTTTATAAATTTTCACTGAGAAAACAATATATTTGAATCAAAAATAATTATCTGTTATACAGTCGATAAAAAATTAGAATTAATTAATTTGAATTAAAGATAATAATTTTGATTCAATACATAATAAATTTGATTCAATAAAAATTATACGTTTAATTCAATTATAAAATATATGTTTAATTCAAACACATTTTTTTATGACTACTTATTTTTGAATTAAAAAAAATTTTTCTCATTGTATTCGAAGAAAGAATTTAGTCACCAAAGGCAATTTTTTAGTTTGAACCAAAGAAATTTTTTGTCTTTTTATTTATCAAAATACATTTATTTAGTTGATTCAAAAATAAAAATTTTTTTGTTTCAAATAAATTTTTTTTTAAGTCAGATTGCGTAGAAAAGTATATATCGAAAAAAGACGATTTCTTTTCACTATGAAATGTTTTCATAAAGAAAATTATTCATAATATTGTTGAAAATTACTAAATAATTTTAAATAAACATTTCAATAAACATTTTCATAAGCAAATAGATTTTCTTTATTTATTTATTTATTTAAGGTAAAAAAGCATTAATGAAGATGAAAAACAGTGTTTTTCAATACTGAACTGCTTTTTCTAGGGGAAAATTTTTTTTATAAAAATTATTTACGATAATTTTAAATAATTAAGTTAATTTAAATTAATTTTAAATAATGATGAATAATTTTAAATGAAAGTCAATCAACAATCATTCTAATAATGCGAAATTGAAAATATAATTTTTTTTCTACGACTGTGATGTAGATTTTTAAATTTTTTATAAAAACTATTTATATTATAGTTAAAAACGGTTTAATAATTTTTTTCATTGTCGTTTGAACCATAAATATCTATTTTAATGACGAAAAAGGCAAGTGCCAATGAAAAATCGCTTCTTTTCTAAACTAAATTCAACGTTTCTATAAAAATTGTTTCTAAAAATTAAAAAATTAAAATTGTTTATAAGAATTTCAGTCATTAAGTTCGGAAGTGAATTTTTTTCGTACAGACTCCGAAAGAGGACACTCTAAAGCCAAAAAGCTTGAAATTGACCAAAAAGCTGCCATTTAGAACCAAATGGAATAATTTGATAATCATTTTAATAATTACTAAAAAATATAAAATATTTTCACAATTTTGAAATCGTAAATTATAAATTGTAAATATTTTTAATTTAGCAAATAGGTGGTACTTTAAAAAAATATATAACTGTGACTGCCATCTATGAGTGCGCGTCTGAATCTAGTTTACAAATGGGGTAGTGAAACCCCAGGGGTTGTTTTCACAGCAATTCTATATACCTGAGGATGATAACATTTCAATTTATCGGTAAAGTCTCGTTTGCTAACGCATGATATTACAGAATTTTTTTTTAAATACTCTATCTATTTTATCTTTTGCTATCAAATCAGAATTTTCGAAAAAAAATCTCTTTTCCATATATATTTTAGAAATTGATATAATAATCTTTTTCACAATTATTGATGAAAAAAAAATTAAACCCTCGTCATTTATTTTTTTCATATACGTAATTAATACAAAAGTTGAAATTTCCATATGTATTATTTGGATTTTTAATTTCACCAAAAAAATTTTAAAAATTTGCTCATAACTTAAAAAAATGTTAGAAAACCTATAAATGTTTATATTAATTTTGTAGATTTTTTAAACCTTCAGACTCCTTCTTGAAGATTTATCGTTCATATAAACTATAAAGCCGAGGATATTATACTTTTAAAAATATAAATTTCTTAATAATAAGACTAAAAAATTTTATTAAGAAATTTAGAAGGAACTTTAAAAGTCGCATAAACTACTTGTAGAGAAATAAAAAACGCTTCGATTGACCTATTTTTTAACCTAATTTAATTAGAAATTACGAAACTATTGGTATTTTAAAAACCAAAAAGTGTAAAAAAGGTATTTTTGAAATTTTTTTAAGAGTGTGGAAGTAACTTTTAGTCTAATAAACAAACTGTAGATCTTTAAAAGTCGCTTTGATTTATAAACAATTTTAACTTTATATATTCAATCAGAAATACGATATTATTATTTCAAAAACCAATAATTTAGAAAAATATATTCAAACTTTACAGTAAAAATAATCTTACAAGAGCCGATTTTATTTTTATGGAAAAAAATTTGAATTAAAAATTTTTAAATTCTATATTATTTTTAGAAATGATAATTTTATTTAAAAAAAAACCTAGCACAGTTTTTCCAAAGATATTAAATTAAGACAAAGAATGAATCAATAATTTTTAAAAGTAACGTTTTGATTCACTATTAACTTAAAAGTATCAAAGGGCAACGAATTGGTATCGCAAAAATGTGGATCAAATAAAAAATTGATCCTGATTTTTGGCATTAAATTGATCCACTTTATTATCAATTTGATACTTTCAAGAAAACTGTGTTATAATATTAATTTATAGAAATAATAATTATTAGAATAAGTTAACACGTGATGCTACTAAAAATTATTACAAAAATCACAGTCTTTTTCAATGTATCAAATTGATACTAAAGTGGAGCAAATTGATGACAAATGTCTGAATCAATTTTTTATTTGATTCACATTTTTGGTATCAAGTTGTCGCCATTTGATACTTTTAAGTTAACAGAGTGTATATATACCTATAAAATGAAGAAAGTTAAAAAAAATGTTATTTTACAGAAATTTTTCTAAAATCTTTATTCACTGCATTAAAGTCAGCAAATATTCTGTAAATGCAGGACATAGATTCCCAGACAGCTTCCGGTAATCCAATTCCGCATTATCCACGGCGCTGTACTGATCCTGATCGTTCACAACGAACGTCGCATGAACAGCAGCAGAGCATCATAATAATCATTTGGAGCCTTGTACCATGAAATAGGCTAAAATGATGAATTGTAGCAGATCGCGTCGATTTGTATTGTCGATGCTCAACGTTCTCCCTAACTAAATACTTTCCTCGTTGGCACGCCCTTCAATTCTCAACCCTTCAAGGATTTTCGTTTATCATAAAAAATACTTTACATACATATTGTATTCTTTTCAACATTATATAAGTGTATATTTATATATATGTGACGCGACACGAGAAAAGGGACCTATCGATAAAAAAATCATTTTTGAGTTTCTAGTCGTATTCCATAGATTTTGAGTCGCTCTTTCACGTAAAAAAATCAGAAATTAAAAATCTGAAATAGTTTAATTAATATAAAGCCCGAAAGTTGAACGTGTCCGCGTAAATACACGGGTTTTCTGCTCATGGCGTCACTTTAAACGCCCCCCCTGTAAAATTCTCTTTTGAGGCGATAGGTCCCTTTTCTCGTGTCGCGTCACATATATATATATACTGTACAATTGACAAAAGTGGGTCAAATTATAAATAAATTGTCGCTTTTCTTTTGCTTTCGAAAGTTCATTTGATTTTTAATTCACCGCTTGTGAGAGAGGTTCGAATTTACAAACAAGATTGTTGTTCAAAATAAAAATGATCTGAATTAACTATTAGTGAATGATTTATGAATTTACTAAAGATCATTTTTTTTGAATAATTGAATATTTCATAAAATTTGCATTTTTATACAGAACTTTGTAGAAACTTTAAAATTTCAATTATACGGAAATTTTTTAATTAATTATATATAAGATTTCTTTTGCTTTCGAAAGTTCATTTGATTTTTAATTCACCGCTAGTGAGAGAGGTTCGAATTTACAAACAATATTGTTGTTCAAAATAAAAATGATCTAAATTAACTATTAGTGAATGATTTATGAATTTACTAAAGATCATTTAATTGAATAATTGAATATTTCATAAAATTTGCATTTTTATACAGAACTTTGTAGAAACTTTAAAATTTCAATTATATGGAAATTTTTTAATTAATTATATATAAGACATAATAAAAACATCAAATAAATATTTAAAAAATTCAATTCAACATTAAAAAATATATATTTCTACAGAAAGGTTTGTTAAAAGTATGGAAAATTAAAATTTTCGAAAAAATTTAAGTAAAAACCTATTGAAAATTGAATTACTTCTAAATTCACACTACAATGCTTTTAATATATAATTATAAACTAAAATTTTTACTGAAATTCATTTTTATATGAATTTTTATTAAGAAATAGTACTAAAATTCAATTATTTAAATACAAAGAAAATAATTTATTGAATAATTGAACATTTCATAAAAATCAATTCTCATAAAGAATTTTATTAACAAATTTTTAAATAATAGAATTCTTTCGACGAATTTTAATAAAATTTTTAAGAATAATTGCATTTTTTGTCATTAATTTAAAATTGCATAAAAAAGAATTTAAACCCTACTAAAAGTTTTATTTAATAATTATGAAAATTATTTAAATTTTGCAACGAATTTTATTAAAATTTTTAAAAATAATTAAATTGCTGTAAAATTTGTTTATTATTTATGAAAATTAATGGAATTATTGCGTAAAAATTGATTACAAAATGTGGTAATTGAATTTCTGTGAAATTGTTATCATTTTTTAAAAAATTTAAATTTCAACGTAAAATTTTATTAAAGTTTGTGCGAAAATAATTGATTCTTAGAGAAGAATTTTACTATTTATAAAGATACTTTAAATTTTAACCGGAATTTAAAAAAAAATTTGAAATTGAATTTCTACAAAGAATTTTATTTAAAATCTTAAAATTGTGAAAAAATTTCGGAAATCATTGAAATTCGGACAAGAATTATATTAAAATTTCGAAAAATAATTGATTTTTGGAGAAGAATTTCATTAAATAATTGATTATTGGAGAAGAATGTTATTAAAGAATTGATTATTGGAGAAGAATTTTAATATTTATAAAAATACTTTAAATTTTGACTAGAATTTTAAAAAAATTTCGAAATTTTAATTTCTGCAAAGAATTTTATTAAAAATCTTAAAATTGTGAAAAATTTTCTGAAATCATTCAAATTTTGACAAGAATTTTAGTAAATTTTTTTAAAATCATTGATTTTTGAACAAGGATTTTATTAAAACTTTTAAAAATAATTTTTTTTTGGAGAAGAATTTTACTATTTATGAAAATAATTCAAATTTTGACCAGAATTTTTTAAATTTATTAAACGTAATTGAATTTCTGCGAAGAATTTTAAATTTTAATAAACTTTTTAAGAATATAATAAGTTGCATTATTTAAGGAATTTATTTAAAGTTGCATGTAAAATAATTGAAATCCTACGATGAGTTTTATTATAGTTACGAAAATAAATGAATTTTTGCAACAAATCGTTCAAAAGTTTTTAAAACTAATTGAATTTCCGGGAAAATTTTTATTATTGTTTATAAAAATAGTTGAATTAAAACTTTTGAAAACATTTAATTTTTGAAGAAGAATTTTACTATTCATGAAGATGATTTAAATTTTGACCAGCATTTTTTAAAATTATTAAACCTAATTGTATTTTTGCGAAGAATTTTAATAAACTTTGTAAGAATAATAAATTGCATTTTTTGAGGAATTTATTTAAAATTGGATATAAATAAAATAATTGAAATCACGATGAGCTTTATTATAGTTTAAAAAATAATTTATTTTTTGCAACAAAAGATTAAACAATTTTTACAAATATTTAAATACCTGGGAAAATAATTAATATTATTTATAAAAATAGTTGAATTCTTCAGAAATACATTATTAAATTTTTTTTATAATAATTCAGCCCTTGCGTAAATTTTTATAAAAAAACTGTTTAAATAATTCGATTCTTCCGAAAAATCTTTTAAAATTTCTATTTAATTACTGATTATAGTAATTTTTTTAATATTAATTTTGAATCTCTCTCACAAGCGGTGAAATAAAATTCAGATTAAGTAATGATTAAGATTTACAGGTAGTATTCATGTAGGATTTAATGCATTAACATTTTTTAATTTTTGTTCTTCAAATTTTACCGAACCATTCAGTAAATTTACATATAACGAAGACTTATCGTTTTACCGAACTGTGAGTAAAATTTTAAGAACTTTATTTCATTCATTAACTATTAATGAATGGTGTGTGAATTTACTGAAGATCGATGTTTATAAATCATTTTTAAATTCCATTTTAATTATTATAAAGCATATTTTTGCCCATATTATATAAAGGATACTCATTATATCCTAAAACGGAATGATTAGATTTCCCAAACAACTATCAAGATAAGTTTTCCGAATTCACTCCTTTTATATATTTACACGCCGTTTGATTCGAAAAGACAAGCTCGTTTTATAAATTACACTCCTTTAGAACTTGAGGCCAAACCCTCTTTATTCATTTCTCTACTGGGAATAAATAGAACTCGAGCATCCTAAGTGAATAATAAACATCGCAGTGTAGGGTTATATATACATATATAAATATACACAAGAGTGTTAGATACATGTGGCTTTTATGGATTGTGCTTTATAAGGATGCCCATATTGGACCACAGCCTCCGGCGAAATTGTTCCGTGTGTTCATTTTCTTCTAAATGCCTGCGGAAAGTTATTATTCCGCTATTATACGATGATTACCCCAACAGTATGTGGGTGTAATACGAGAAATAATATATGAGCAGAGTTTTATGTCATATACAAGGTGCTGAGGATCCAGTGACAAAAACTATGAGCAAAATACTGAAGTGTAGTCGCAATGCGCGCTATATAACCACATCTACTTACTTTCATTGTCAAACACATGTTACTGCATCTGTTCTGATCAATTTCCACTTGCAAAATAACCCTGTCATTATTAAATTATTTGAGAAATTTAATAATGAATGGAATTAGGAAAATTTTTCCTGTTTGTTCTCTATATATTCTCATATATACGTTTCTAATCGTCATAAATTGTGGGTTTCGTTTTTTGTCCCGTGTTACTTATAATTACAATAGAAAATAGGGGATTTTTAAATTTAAGGTTAAAAAATAGATTATTATTAATACACTTTCGAAATTAAGTAATAAAAAAAATATTACAATGTTACAATTTTGATTTTATTTTCTACTAGCAATATGATTCGAGCTCTAAGACGCGTAACTAACTTCTTACGTTTACTCTTTTTCTTAAATAAAATTAGCAATTTAAAAAATAGAATTTAAAAATTTATAGTTCTATTTTCTTAAACATAAAATATCAATTGGAATAGAGATTGTTACTATTAAAACCAGAATAATTAATTTATAGATATTCTGAGACAGGGAATTCGAGTAAAAGTTAGCAAAAGTACTGAAAAAAATTAAATAGTCCGTTGATGGTTAAATACTACTTAAAATTTAAAATAAAATTTTCTATTCTTCAGGACCATGTTAGACTCATTCCTGACTACAACTTAGGTGATTTTCCAATGACAAAAACAGTAAAAATTAGAAGAAATAAATTATTTTGTGTTTTTTAAAAAAATTTAATTGACTGCCGAATGGCGGATATTGTTAAATACTATTTAAAAATTTAAATAAACATTTTTATTCTACAGGATCCTGTAAGGCTCAGTCTCTACTAAAACTCAGGTGATTTTCAGATGATAAGAAGTATTAAATTTGAAGAGATAAATTTTTTTAAAATTTTTTGATTGTCTGCCGAATGGCTGATAGCATTAAATACTATTTAAAAGTTGAAATAAAATTTTCTGTTCTTCAGAATTGTGTTAGGTTTATTCCCTACTACAATTTAGGGCATTTGCCAATGACAGAAATATTAAAAATTAAAAGAAATAATTTTTTTTGTCTTTTTTAAAAAGTTTTGATAATCCGCCGAACGGCGAATAGTGTTAAATACTATTTTAAAGTTGAAATAAAATTTTCTATTCTTTAGAATTGTGTTAGGTTTATTCCCTACTACAATTTAGGGCATTTGCCAATGACAGAAATATTAAAAATTAAAAGAAATAATTTTTTTTGTCTTTTTTAAAAAGTTTTGATAATCCGCCGAACGGCGAATAGTGTTAAATACTATTTTAAAGTTGAAATAAAATTTTCTATTCTTTAGAATTGTGTTAGGTTTATTCCCTACTACAATTTAGGGCATTTGCCAATGACAGAAATATTAAAAATTAGAAGAAATAAATTTTTTTGTCTTTTTTAAAAAGTTTTGATAATCCGCCGAACGGCGAATAGTGTTAAATACTATTTTAAAGTTGAAATAAAATTTTTTATTCTACAAAATCCTGTAAGGCTCAGCCCCTACGACAACTTAGGTAATTTTTAGATGATAAGAAGTATTAAATTAGAAGAAACAAATTTAAAAAAAAAATTTTTGATTGTCTACCAAAACGCGAATAGTGTTAAATACTACTTAAAAGTTGAAATAAAATTTTCTATTCTTCAGGATTGTATAAAGATCAGTCCCAAATATAATTTAGGTGATTTTTCGATGACGGGAATATGAAAAATTAAAAAAAAATACATTTATTTGTCTTTTTTTAAAATTTTGATGGTCTGCCGAATAGCGAATAGTGTTAAATACTATTTTAAAGTTGAAATAAAATTTTCTATTCTTCAGGATTGTGCCAGGCATATTCTCTACTATAACTTAAGTAATTTGCCAATGCCAGAAATATTAAAAAATTATTGGTTAACCACAATTTTAAAAAATTTTCAAATTTTCTAACTATAAATATTATTCTACTATTAATCATGAAAAATACTAATATACTTAGCTAATTTTAATTACATTTCTCCAAAATAAAATTTATTTAAATCCCATTATTCTTTTTAAAAAAGGTATCCGTGCCAAAAAGCACGGATATAGTTTGAAGAAGAAGGAAATTTTTCAAAACTCTCCCTCTTTTTCATGGTATATGTTATAATGCGACGTTATATATGTAAAGGACCATCGAGAACTATAATCTCAACAATTCACTTATTGATGTATTTCGCGTTAGTCCACTTCTTTTGCAAAAGTGATCGACGTAGGTCATGCAGGACATGAATAGATTGAGGGTGTTTAGTCAGGGTGAGAATTGAGCACCTCAACAATACAAAAATTATGGTCGACAATTCATTGACGTATCCCTTTTCATGGCACGAGTCTTTTAATAGCTATTCTATACACATAATATACATGCATATATATTCAGGGATACTTTTAACAAACCAATAGGACTTCTATATTTATTATTCAAATTTTCAATAGATTAAGATCACAACCACTTGCTTTGCGCTTATAAATACCTTTTTCACCAAAAAAAAAAAAAAAAGAAAAAAAATTCCATTTAAAATATGCTTTATTTCTATTCCTAAAAAAATACTGATGACTTTTTAAAGATAAGGAAATTTTAATCTAACTTTTCAAATTGTATACGTATATACGTAGGTACAAATAGAAAAATAGATATTTTTAAGTATATATAGATACAAATAAAAATATAAAAAGAAAACTAAAATTCTTCAATAATTAAACTAAAATAAGACATTTTAAAACTTATGATGTTGAAGTCCACAACGTTTATCAACGAAAAAATTTGTTTATTGCAATAGAATACTATTTTTAATTTCATATTTAAATGTACAACAATTATTATTAAAACATAAACATCAAACTTTTGTGTTTAAATATTTTTGTGTCAATATTGATGCATTATTTTTAATTAATTTACTAAATGAAACATTATTTTTTCGTTGATCAACGTTGTGGACTTCAACTTGGTTAAAACTTAGGTGTAAAGCTAAAAAATAGATCAGTGTTTATTAGACTAAAAATTAATATGCAAAAAATAAATATACAATTAATAAATAAACAGATAATAGATGGAAATTTCAAGGTCTAAAAAATTACAAAATTTTAAAATTTAAGTCTAGTTCACGGATAATAAATTCAAAATTCAAGGTCTAAAATTCAGGTCAAGTTCTCAGACAATAGATCAAAGTTTTAGGGTCTAAAATATTATGAAACTTAAAATGCAGGTCAAATTCTTAAAAAATAAATTAAAAATTCAACGACTCAAATATTATAAACATTAAAATTCAGGTCAAGTTCTTAAATAATAAATAAAAATTCAAGTTCTAAAATATTATAAACATTAAAATTCAGGTCAAGTTTTGGAATAATAGATCCAAGTTTTAGGTTCTTAAATATTATAAACATTAAAATTCAGGTCAACTTCTCGGATAATAGATCAAAGTTTTAGGGTCTAAAATATTATAAAACTTAAAATGCAGGTCAAATTCTTAAATAATAAATTAAAAATTCAACGACTCAAATATTATAAACATTAAAATTCAGGTCAAGTTCTGGAATAATAGATCCAAGTTTTAGGTTCTTAAATATTATAAAACTTAAAATGCAGGTCAAGTTCTCGGAGAATATAGATCAAAGTTTTAGGGTCTAAAATATTACAAACATTAAAATTCAGGTGAAATTCTTGAATAATAAATTAAATATTCAACGTCTAAAATATTTTAAACATTAAAATTCAGGTCAAGTTCTTGGATAATAGACCAAAATTTTAAGGTCTTAAATACTTCAAACTTCAAAATGCAGGTCAAGATCTCGGAGAATATAGATCAAAGTTTTAGGGTCTAAAATATTACAATCATTAAAATTCAAGTCAAATTCTTAAATAATAAATTAAAAATTCAACGACTCAAATATTATAAATATTAAAATTCAGGTCAAGTTCTCAGACAATAGATCAAAGTTTTAGGGTCTAAAATATTATGAAACTTAAAATGCAGGTCAAATTCTTAAAAAATAAATTAAAAATTCAACGACTCAAATATTATAAACATTAAAATTCAGGTCAAGTTCTTAAATAATAAATAAAAATTCAAGTTCTAAAATATTATAAACATTAAAATTCAGGTCAAGTTCTGGAATAATAGATCCAAGTTTTAGGTTCTTAAATATTATAAACATTAAAATTCAGGTCAAGTTCTCGGATAATAGATCAAAGTTTTAGGGTCTAAAATATTATAAAACTTAAAATGCAGGTCAAATTCTTAAATAATAAATTAAAAATTCAACGACTCAAATATTATAAACATTAAAATTCAGTTCAAGTTCTCAGACAATAGATCAAAGTTTTAGGGTCTAAAATATTATAAAACTTAAAATGCAGGTCAAGTTCTCGGAGAATATAGATCAAAGTTTTAGGGTCTAAAATATTACAAACATTAAAATTCAGGTGAAATTCTTGAATAATAAATTAAATATTCAACGTCTAAAATATTTTAAACATTAAAATTCAGGTCAAGTTCTTGGATAATAGACCAAAATTTTAAGGTCTTAAATACTTCAAACTTCAAAATGCAGGTCAAGATCTCGGAGAATATAGATCAAAGTTTTAGGGTCTAAAATATTACAATCATTAAAATTCAAGTCAAATTCTTAAATAATAAATTAAAAATTCAACGACTCAAATATTATAAATATTAAAATTCAGGTCAAGTTCTCAGACAATAGATCAAAGTTTTAGGGTCTAAAATATTATAAAACTTAAAATGTAGGCCAAGTTCTCGGATAATAGATTAAAGTTTTAGGATCTAAAATATTATAAACATTAAAATTCAGGTCAAATTCTGGAATAATAGATCCAAGTTTTAGGTTCTTAAATATTATAAACCTTAAAATTCAGGTCAAGTTCTCACATAATAGATCCAAGTTTTTGGGTCCAAAATATTATAAACATTAAAATTCAGGTCAAGTTCTCGGAGAATGGATAAAAATTTTAAGGTCTTTAATACTATAAACTTCAAAATGCAGTTCATAAAAATTCAGGCAATGTTAACGAAAGGTTAACTTAAAATTTTTGTTAACAATAAAATAGTCTAAAATTCTATAAACTTCAAAATGCAGTTCAAAAAAATTTAGGCAATGTTAACGAAACGTTAACTAATAATTTTGGTCAAAAGTAAAAAATGATTCATTTTTAATATTTTTTTTAAATATTGACCTAAAATTCAAGGTCAAAATCGCTTACGGTAATTAAAATTTATATCAACGCTCAAAAATACTTTAGAAAATTAAAATTTTTTATTTCTAGATCTTAGAGAAGAAGAGGGGGAGTGGCAAATATATATAGGTATACAATAGTAAATGACGTGCGTAAAATCGAGTTTTTTCAGGTGGAGATTATAAAACAGCTGTCAAAAGTGGCAAAATATGAAAATTTTCGAAAATTAACCTTTCAATGAAAAAATTTTTGTGACACACGTATTTTTTAAGACGAAAAGTGGACAACGCAGTTTCTCTCTCTCTCTCTCTCACTCTTGTATATAGACTTGGCTCTGTGTCTCGATGTTTAAAGAGCCGCACACAACAACCGCACTAACTCACTTGGAAAGGGTTGGTTGGTTGGCATTGGTTAAGCTTCTGCTAATCCAAGGGCTTACACTGGTTCGAGTGTAAATATTGATTCCAATCTGTTAGTGACACAATGGAAGATATAGACGTCTCTATTCTCGACTGTCAACCACCGTCAAAGACAGCATCCGCTGTCAAAACAGTCATTACAACCTCGCAATAAAGATTCTAATAATTGTATAGTCAGCATCTTTTCTCAAATATTCCTATTGTATTTCCCAAAAAGAGAGAGAGAGAGAGAGAGAGAGAGAGAGAGAGAGAGAGAGAAGGTGGGGGAAGGTCAAAAAAAGTGTGCCACAGCTACTAATTAAAGTTTTAAGAACTGACGAAAAACATTTTTACATTTTTCCCGTTCTTCGAATTTGTATTTTTGTTTCCCCCAATCTTCCTCACTTTTTTCTTTAGAGAAGAATTGTTTGTATTATAAAAACTTGCCACTTTTTTTTGAAAAAAAAAATGCTTTTAAGGTTTTAGATTTTTTTTTACACATCTTTTATGTTGGCTTTTAGAATTTCGGTTATTTGCCGGGTAGAAATTATTTTATTAACTATACGATTTCTGTAAAAGAAGAAAAAATAATTCTTGCCCTAAAAATTGTGATTTAAAAAACATGTATAAAATAAAATATTTTGAAAATGTCTATTTATAAGGTTGGTAGGGAATTTTTTTAATATTGATAAATTTTTTGCTGTTAAATATTTAACCAATTGACTATAATTAATTAAGTTAAATATTTAACTATTTAACAAATTAATAATGAATAATAAATGTATACAAGTATAAATTACCCATATTTGTAAAATTTTTTTTTTCAAAAAAGTGGGGGTAAAGACCCAAAAAACATGTTTTTGAAGATTATCTTTTTTTTAAGTAACCTTTAAAAGTTGGTTTTCAAGCTTTCAAAGTTTGGTTTCGCGCTAAAAGTTTAAAACGTATTACCCATATGCGCAAGACAAAAAAATTTTTTTTAATTTTGAAAAAAGTAGGGGTAAAAAGCAAAAAAGTTTCGGTATTGTTTATATCGACATGGTAGTCGTTTCTAAAGTATATTCGTACTCTGAATACGATCCCGGATTTCAAAATTATTTAGCACGTCAGGATTTTGAGAAAAGTGGGGGTAAAGACCCTAAAAACGTCTTTTTTTCTCTCACAATATATTTTTTCATTTCCTCGTCGTACTGAAGACTGAGGTGTAAAATTTATACTTAAAACGTCTTCTTTATGCGCAAGACTAAAAAAATTGGGGATTTTGAAAAAAGTAGGGGGAGGAAAATTTTTTTTTTTCGATTTTGACATATGGGAGTCGTTTCCAAAGTATTTTTACCCTCCGAACACAATCCCGGGTCTTAAATTTGTCTGCTACGTCTGGATTTTGAAAAAATTGGGGGCAAAAACGTTTTTTCGTGGGCAAATGCGATTAAAAACAGGAAATATAAGTTATCTAATAAATCCTGAAATATAAATAAAAATATTTAACGAAATCAAATTTTTTAACTTATCTCATTTGCAAAATACTTAGAAATATAAACATTCACACCATAGATAAATGATAACACGGCGACAGAATAATGGCATGCAAAAATATCTAATTCTACAAACATTCATTCGGAAGAAGGAAAAATGGTTGTTATCAGTTCACTTATAAAATGAATATCAAAATTTAATACGTTGAATTGAAGTTTAAAAATTGAATATAAGTGTGAACTATTTTAGTACAGATGAGGGCAAATAAAGCAGCGTACTGGCGGGAATATTGTCCAAATATTGCCAAACAAGGTTCGGATTATTGCACTGCTGAAAATTAAGGCAATGCTGCAGGGTATTAACTTAGATCATTTCCAAGCAATGTTGTCAAAGAATCGTCCCAAATTTTTAAATTTGAAACTAAAATATTACTTCAACTTTTAGTTCGTCGAATTTTAGCAAAAGTTTTAACTAATAACGTAAATATAATAAATCGCGTTTGAAAATAAATTACTAGCTGAAAAATGTTTAAAAATTATGTGACATTTTGTTGAGTCTTCCCGGACTGTTACTAAAATTCGTTAAATTATTAAATTGCAAAAGAGTAAAATAAAAAATATTGATATGAACGGTTTCAGATAAATTTCCGCAAAAACGAAATATTCTTGTCCTTATGAAGTGCAATGAAATATATAAATAAATATATAATTCATATACTTAATATGTGCCATTCATCGAGAGAATAGGGAACTTTAAAGTCCTCCTGCGCACTCGAAGAGCATCACATATTCTTGATGAGGACAAAAAATAGTATTAAGCAACAAGGAAACGTTTGTTCTAGTGTTACTTATACGATTACTTATTATTCCAAAAGTACAAAATTTTTTAAAATTTTTATGCATGTGGGATAAAGCATATTTTTTTCCTGAAAAACATAAAAATAAACGAAATATGCCGCCATGTTATACTGAATATTACTCACCGATCGCCTCATCATACTTTCGAAATCTGTAACAGAAATCAACGATAAAATTAGTATATATATATGTATATATATTTAATTTATAAATTATAATATAATTATAAAAAAATATTCCATAAAAAAAGCTGCCAAATTACAAGATATAAATTAAAAAACTAAAAAAAATTTAGTTAAACTTTATTATGCTGTCTACATTAATTTTAATAAATAATATTTGTCTATTAATTATTTGTTTATTGAAAAATATTATTTGATAAAAATTTAGGTCTTTGAAAACATTCGAAGTTAATTTTTATTAGTAATTACAAAATTTTTGAGATAAAATTTTAATAAAAATATTTATTTATTATTCATTACAAAGACCAACAGTAAAAATTTTAATAGAAATTACTTTAATGTTTATTTAGTTCCTCTCAAATCAGATTAATTAAAATTGAATGAAATGGCAACTATTTATTGGCAATAACAATAATATTAATATTAATAATAATAATAATAATAATAATAATAATAATAATAATAATAATAATAATTAATATTATTGTTGTTGCTAATATTATTACTATTATTATAACTATTATTAAATAACAATAGGTAACAATTATTTAATAATTAATAATAAAAGTGCAAAAATTGTATTATAAACAATATAATTATTATATCACTATAATAGTCATATGCAAAATATAAATAAAAAATTTAGAAAAAATATTTTTCATATTTCAAATTTTGTCGAACGGAATATATTGTTCATTGTTTATTACGTCTTTGAACTGGAATCAACTTCAATTTAAACTGTTTCTATATATTTTTATTTTTCAAATAATAGGTTAGTAAAATAGAAAATTATTTCAAGATGAATGTTAAAAATTCTCCACATTTGACATAATGATGATTTTTTCATTATTATTTCACTTTCAGCAGAAAATTTGTAGAAATTTACGCAATACTATTTTTTTTAACAAAATTAAATCAATTTAATCAATTTTGAAATCAATGTTTGACATTAAAAGAGGGAATTTTCTTTTTCTTTTTTATTGGTAACAAAAAATTGAATAAATGGCAAAATGGAATTAACACGAGAACCATGTCCGTGGAGAGTCGTTGACGATTGTGGTGGAGCTTTTGCAATGGGTACAATTGCCGGCACCTTAATACAAGTAAAAACATTTCGTTTGTGTAAATGACAAAAAGAAAATAAATAAATAAATTTTTTTGCCATAACCTGTAGGTTTTTTATAAACTTTTTCTTTTAGAACAAAGTTTCTACTAATGTCAACATAATCAAAATTATAAACTTGAATTTTGGAAAAAAATGTTATTATTTCTATTTATAATTTGCAAAAAAAAATAAATAAATAAATAGATATTTAGTATATTTTACTATTATTCATTTAGAATAAATAAATAAATAAATTTGTACTTATTTAGAATATTATACAAATGTAAAAATTAATTTTGCACTATAATATTGTTTTGCAATTATTATATTGTTATTATTAATTATTATTATTACACTGAAAAAAAATTTATTTGATACAAATAACCGATTATTTGTCTATATAATCAAATAAACATTTACTTGAATCAAATAATTTTTATTTGAATCAAATATTTCAGTATTTGGAGCAAATACTAATTAATTGATTCAAATAAAAATTATTTGATTCAAGTAAATGTTTATTTGATTATATAGACAAATAATCGGTTATTTGAATCAAATAATTTTTTTTCAGTGTACTATTAAAATTATTTTAATATAATATTGTTATTTTTTTATTTATTAATTAATTGATAATTTATTAAAAACACGAGTAGTGCAAAAAAAGTTTAAAATTATGAAACAACATTTTTTGCTGAATTATTTTTTGAAAGAAAATAAATGTTTGGAATTACAAATTCATTGGATCCTTTTTGCAGAGTGTAATCGGTTTTCGGAACTCTCCTTCTGGAATGAAGAGAAGATTCGAGGGGGGACTCACAGCTGTTAAGAATAAGGTGCCTCAAGTTGCTGGCAATTTTGCCGTTTGGGGTGGTTTATTTTCTGCCATTGAATGCTCTCTTATTTATTTTCGATCCAAGGAGGACCCATGGAATTCAATTGCAAGTGGCGCCCTCACTGGTGGCATTTTAGCAGCACGAACAGGCATAAAATTTACAAATTTTCTAATAATTATCAAAACTAAAATTTATTTTTACTTTTATACCCCAAATTCAGTATTTAAAATCTAAATAAATAAATAAATAAATAAAATGATTTTAACAAAAACAAACAATAATTTAAAATCAAAATTTTTTTTAATTGTTAAAGAAATTGTCTAATGTAATCAAAATGTTACCAATTGAATTTAAAAAATAGTGGACATTAAATTCGTTCTACCAATGATCCAAAAAGCAAAAATCACCGGAAATGACAAATTTAAATCAATTTAAAAGATTTTGGCCGCCGTATTGAATTTTCCGTTTTGAATTTTGAAAAATTGACTTTATATTCCTAATTCGTGACCACGAAAACCCCCGAGTGGAAAATTTTAATTAAATTTGACCATCTTAGAAAAAATTTGTCCGCCATATTGGATCCGCCATTTTGAACTTTGAGAATTTGACTTAATATTCGTAATTGTCGATTAAAAACACTGAAGATTGGGAAATTTTAAATAATTTACATACAATATTAAAACTTTTTAAAATGACGTTGCCTCTGTTATTTTAAACAAATTTTTCCTCCATATTGGATCCGCCATATTTAATTTCGAAAATTCTGACGTGCCATTAAAAATTCCAAAATGGAAAATAGCAAAAATTTTACTTTTAATAAATACTAAATACTAAATATATACTAAATTTAACGTTCAAGGGTTTTTGGAATTGTTGATTACGAAACTTTAGACAGAATTTCGAAATTCAAAATGGTGGATTAATATGGCGAGCAGAAAAATAAAATGTAACAGAAATGAATAAAAAAATTGGATTCTTGGGTTTTCGGCGACGGGCAGGAAAATTATAAGTAACAGAAATGAATAAAAAAATTGACCCTGTGGTTTTAGAGGTCGCTGATTAATGTTCATTTCACAAAATTCAAAATGGCGGATCAAATATGGCGGGCAGAAAAATTAAAAGTAACAGAAATGAATAATAAAAATTTACTCGGGGGTTTTTGAGGTCGCTGATTACGAATTTAATGTCCCTTTCACAACATTCAAAATGTCGGATCAAATATGGCGGATAAAATTTAAAAAATAATTAAAATAGAGAAAATAATTTTGATTCCGGGTTTTTAGGGGTTGATTACTACGAATCTAGTCCTCAAATTGTAAAAATTCAAAACTGAAGATCAACATTTTATGTTGAAGTGAAAAATTTTAATTTCCATCACTCGATGAAAATTTGTGTGCCCATTTTTTTTTTGCACAGGAATTCCGTCAATGTTGGGCAGTGCAACTGTGGGTGGAATACTTTTGGCAGTAATAGAAGGCTGTGGTCTCGTAATGACACGAATTCAAGGCGAAGGTTATTCCCTTCACAATACAATGCTCGGTGAGAGTATGCAAAATTTAGCAAATACAAATGGGCAAAATGGAAGAATAGTATTTTTGGGTTCGGCGGCATCGGGCGAAGGTTCGACACCCGGAAAACAGACAACAGCCACTGAAGAGGTTAAAAGAATAGGCAAAACTTGGTGAAACTTCTTTCATCGTTTATATAAATTAACTTTTAGCAAAAAAAAAAAAATTTTGTAAAGTCAATAAATATAGTAATAAATACGACGATTATTAAATATATAAGTAATAAGTATATTTTAATAATTTTGAATATAGAAATAAAAATTTTTTCCCAAAAAGAAAATCAATTTTTTTCATTAAAGATTTTTGACAATTTCTTTTAAATAAATTTACAAAAGATTTGCAAAGTTTCTTTTAAAATTTGCGAAAAAAAAATATTTACATACATTTAAATATTTGGAACGTGACATGTGTGGTATTATCGTCCCGTTCACGAAACAGTCTCGACGAGAGCGTTTACGAAATGCAAATTAGGTTTTGGTCTTCTATATTTCCTTCTTTTTCAATCCTGACAATTCAATTTTTTTAGGCAATTTTAAAAACAGAATCTGACAAAAAAAAAGAAAATTATCCTCTACTGTTATAAAGCAGACAATATACTCTTTTTTTATTCGTTTTTTTCTGCGCACAAATCGAAGTCAGATTCATATACTCTTATTAAGTCTGGATTTTTTCAACCTCAAACAAATTCTTCCAGATTTTATGCTTAAAAATAATTTTATTTAAACATATTTAATTAATTATAATGTTTTTTTTATTTCTTCTCTGCCCTTGATAATAATTTTTTAACGATTTATACGAAAATTTACGGTAATTGAAGATTCATTGGGATTGATTTTCAAAATTCAAAATGGCGGATCCAATATGGCGGATAAATTTCTTAGAAATCTGTCAAATTCCGTTGAAATTTGTCGCTTGACAGTTTTATCGTGGGGGATAATAAACATTGAGCCGGATTTACAAAATTCAAAATGGCGGATGCAATATGGCGGAAAGTTATTTAAAAATTGATTCTAAATGCTTTGAATTTGTTACTTGGGGGTTTTTGGGGTTGCTGACTACGAATCTGAAGGCAGATTTTCGAACTTCAAATTGGAGAATGTAATATGGGGAAAAAATATAATTATAAAACATGTTTATAAAATATAATTATAAAATATAATTATAAAATATAATTATAAAATATAATTATAAAATTTAATTATAAAATATATTTATAAAACATAATTAGAAAATATAATTATTAAACATAATTAGAAAATATAATAAATATAATTTTTAAAAAATAAAATTAAAAAAAGTGTAAATTCTGAAGACAGAAATATTTCGTGAAAACTATATTTTGATAAAAATAGAAAATATTATTTTGAAAAATTTATGTTTATTGAGAATTGAATTACAAATCATATATGTATGTATAGACATACGATTGTATCGTGTTGGTTTATATATTATATTACATTTCCTGAATGTTATCATTGCATTCTCTTGGAACATAATAAATATATACATATATAGAACCCCTTTGAGTGTCCATTATAGTCGATATCGAGACATAGGGATGCCTTTTGTCATCGGCATCAAATGAGTATTATTGCGGATAGCCTGCAAGCCACGCGGCAGCTGGTCGATAATATCAATGTCCTATTCGACAGAGATACATCCTGTGAGATTACACTCAGTTGTCAATTTACATCCACTCAACTTGAAATTATTTTAATTAATCAATTTTTCAATTTTTTTAAAATTCTTCCCAAAGAAAGATTTGTAATCATTTTTTTCTGTCTTTTTCTATCCAAAACAAATTTTTCTTCTATACAATCTTTGCGGACAAAATTGAAAACGAAACAAATTATCCTGAATTTATAAAAAATGTTTTTTTTCTTTGAAATTAGTAAATGTTAGTAATAAATTAGTTACTATTTATCAGGAAAATTTACTAATTCAAAAAAAACCGCTAATCTCTATAAAAATTCTAAGCCACGAAAAATTCTTAAACATTTTTTACTGGTTAAACATAAAATTTAGAGAGTATATCATGTAAAATTTACAAAATTCAAAAAAATAAGTCACTAATTGAAATTCGTAAACATTTTCCACTGATTAAAATTTAGAGTTCACTTTTATGAAAAATAAAAATTCCCAGAAGGGTAAAATTCAAATTTTTCCTAAAATTATTTGCTAACTTTACCCTAATAATACGTTAAAGTTCAAACTGTATGTATTTAAAAAAATATCTATAAGTAATATCTAAAATAATATCTAAAATAATATCTAAAATAATATCTATAAATAATTTTTAAAGAAAGCCCTTAAAGTCTCATTCAAAAAAGTTGATGTGAGTAGGAAATTTCTCCTTCTTTTTTCGGTTCAAATTTATATATGAAAACAATACAAAAAAAATCTCATGAATTTTCAAATAAATATTAGCTGTTAATATTCAACGCGTTTTTCTCATATATACAATAAAAGAGAAGGTCTGAAACATAGACGTGCACACACTTTAAGGGCGGCTGTTGTAACAAGTCGAGTGTTTTCATAGGTCTGAACACCGGGCAAAATAAGAGACCATTCACAACATATATATGTATATAAATCCAAAATGGTATCGATGGACATCTACCGTATCCTTAGGAAAAATAATAGTTTGCTGTAATAACTCAAATTTCATCGAAAAATTTATTCACAGACACCTATTTAATGAGGGATCACACAATATGAAGATCTTAAGAGAAAAAAAAATTCAAACCACCCAAAAAAAGTTTTTTTAGTCTAAAATTCACTTTTTAAAGAAAATTTTTTAAACTTTTTTTCCTCAATTTTCATGTAAATAATAATAATTTTATTTGAAGTGTTTATTTAATAAAATCAGGTCTTCAATTTTACTGGATTCTTATTAGTAACATTCTTTTTAATTTTGCAAAAATTTGTTATCAAAACGAATTTTTAACAATATTCTTAATTTACGGAATTTTGAATAAATATAAATTAAAAATTAAAAGATTAGCTAAATTTTGAAAAAAATTCCATTTAAAAAAAAATAAAATAAAAAGGTTCGTAAAGTCCGTAATATGATAGTAAAAGACGAAAATTTCGTACATTAATTTACGAATTTTTCATCCTTTTTCATAAAATTGTACGATATAATGTAGAAAATTTTAGAGAAATTATAAATAATTGCAAAAATTTTGTTATTATCATAAATAAGTAATGTAATTAAACTGATAAAAATAATTTTGTAGAAGTTAGAGAATATTCTATTTTTTTTTTTACCTAACTTTCAATTATAGGGTAGAAGTACCAGTTTTGTCCACTTTAACTCCAGTTTTGGCCACTAGTTAATAATTATTGTAATTATTTATATTATAGTTTATTTATATATTTTTTACTTAAGGAAATACTTAAAATCTTGTAGTACTTTAATATTATAATAAGAAATATTAATTACAGTAAATAATTAAATGGAAATTTTATCAAAAAGGCCGCAACCGGTACAGTGGCCACAAACGGTATACTTCTACCCTAGTTTAAAAATTGTTGGTCATATTTTGTATAAGTAAATAATTAATTTTGAATTAGTAAATAATTAATTTTTTTAACACTCAAAATTAATTATTAATACGTCATTACGTTATTTCCGAATTGAAAATTCACTTTATTTAATAGTAACGAAAGAGTTTATAAAAAGCAAATAATAACATTAGAGGAAAATTGTATGCGAAACATTTTCTGCTCCATTACTTAACCATAGTGAAGAAGGGTAGAAGACAAATTTTAATTGAAAATACTTATCAAAAAAACCCTTTTGAAAAATGAATTGTACAGTGTCTATATATTATAAATTTATTGCGAATAGAAGATCAAAGTTATTGTCAGTTTAGATTTTAGTCAAGCACCTAATGTTGTAATCGTCATCGTGAAGTCTATGAATATTTCAAAGCTTAGGCTGATTTCAGTAGTGATGTGTTGTACCACAAAGAGCATTTATGTAATCTATTAGTACGTTGAGTATACTAGAAAGCGAGGGAGAGAGAAAGAGAGAGAAAGAGAGAGACAGAGAGAGAGAGAGAGAGAGAGAGAGAGAGAGAGAGAGAGAGACGACTCTCCGGGATGAAAACCCTTTTGTTGGTTGTGCGAGGTGCTTATTCGCTTGGTTAAGCTTTAAGTGGGGTGTATGTCACAATACATAATACTTGTGTGGTCTCTCGTCAGCGCAGTCACATATATATGTATATACATTTCTAAGGGCCCCCCATGAGGGACGATACGTTACGTCGAAATTTAGGCCAAATTTGACCCATTTTTAAACCTACAGGACAAAAAAGGCGACATAAAGGCCCTCCAAGGGTTTACGTCCAAATTTAGGTCACATTTGACCCATTTTTAAACCTAAAGGTCGAGAAAAGTCGAATTAAATGTCCTCCAAGGACTTCCGATAAAATTTAGGTCAAATTTGACCCTTTTTTAAACCTAAAGGTCGAGAAAAGTCGAGTTAAATATCCTCCAAGGACTTACGTTAAAATTTAGGTCAAATTTGACCCATTTTTAAACCTACAGGACAAAAAAAGACGACATAAAGGCTTTCCAAGGACTTACGATAAAATTTAGGTCAAATTTGACCCATTTTTAAACCTACAGGTCGATAAAAGTCGAGTTAAAGGCCCTCCAAGGACTCACGTCAAAATTAGTCAAGCTTGTAATTACTTTATAGACTCTATGTCAAATAAATAATACTTTATAGAAAAAATTGGGTCAAATTACGAACTAGATCAAAAAATATACTTCAGGTCATATTTTGATTAACTGATTTTAAAATTTAGACCAAGTTTTAAATCCTATTAAGTGACACGTTAAGTGATTGTCAATTAAGTGACAAGTCTATTGAAAAATTAGGTCAAAGAACTAAATCAAAAAATACTTCAGGTCAAATATTAATTAATTGATTTTAAAACGTAGGTCAAGTTCAAATTGCAATTATAAATGACACTCCAAGTCATTAAATGCGGCGGGAGAATTGTAACTGAAAAAAATTACGCCTTTTTTTTAGAAAAATTTGAATTTTTTGAATATTTTCCATTTGTTTCATCTAAATTGTAATTTTGTTTTGGCAACATCATCAAGTTTCGAAAGATCGACGAGCTTGTTTCATGGAACAGAAGCACGAGTTTGAAAACCGATTAGGCGCGTGTATCGTGAAGTATCAAAACCGAGGGTTCCTGCCAACGGCTATACACAACTATACACAACTATACACATCATGATGGAAACTCCACTGACCGGGGCTTCAAAGTTATCTCGCTTCACCACGACGCATATTTACGAACTTTGCACGAAAACCACTGCACTGGTTTCCATTTTCAATCCCTTTAGATGGATTAGTCGCATGTAATAAGCCACTAATTTAATTAATTCAAAATTATTCTTCCTTTCCCATGATGATTATATATATGTGAAGTCCATTTAACATCATTAACAATAAATATATCTTCACTATTGTGAAAGTGAAGTGGAAGTTTATTTTGAATATTTTGATAACTTTGCAGCTATTGTAACTTACACGATAAATTGAAAATAGAATTTTTATATTTTGTACTGATGTATTTTACGATTTTTCTAACTTGTCTAAATTGTGAGTGGGATAGGTTAGGGTCTTTGCTACTTGACTCACGCTATACGCAACAGTTAAGGACCTGGGTTCGATTCTTCGCAAATGTGAATTTTTTTCACCTAAGACCTAAGCGACAAACTTGAAGTTTTTCTTTCGGGGGTTTTTGGGGTCACTGATTACGAATATAATGCCAGATTCTCAAAATTCAAAATGGCGGATCCAGTATGGCTGACGAATTGATCGAATTCGCTTGAAATTTACTACAAAGCGGTTTTTGAGGTGAATATGAAATTCAAAATTTCGGATAAAATAAATGATAAAAGAAATTTAGACAAATTTTTATAATCGCTTAAAATTTAATAATGCGGGGAATTCTTTATCTTTTAAGAATTCTTGTATTACAGTACCGGACAAAATTGTCAGTCCACCCATTTTTGAAGGGAAAAAAAATTTTTTTAACATAAAATTTATGAAAACTAAAATTTTTTTGGTTTATGTTTTGAAAGACGATAAAATTTTGAAAAGAATAAGACCTCACAGAAGTCATTTGACAAATGTTTTTTTAAGATATTCTTTAAAAATCGTCATTTTCAATGTTTTGGAAAAATTTGAATTCTTATTCTGTAGAAAATGACCTTTAAAATAAGCCTAAGATTATTAAAAAGCATTAATTATTTTTAAAGTTATTCAAATTTTTCTAAAACATTGAAAATTACGATTTTTAAAGAATATCTTCTACAAATTTTGTCCAAATGACTTCTGTAAGGTCTTATTATTTCAAAAATTCTATCGTCTTTCAAAATATAAACCGAAAGAAATTTTAGCTTATTCATAAATTTAATGTTAAAAAATTTTTTTCATTTCTTTAAAAATGGCTGGATTGGCAATTTCGGACGGTACTGTATATAGGACTTTGTCTAAAATGGCAAATTATCCAAAAGATTTCGGAACGAATTTTAAAATTGACAGGAAATACATTTTTTTTTTAAAATAATTTCTGTTTTCGTCAATTTTTTAGATAATTCGTGCGATAAAATTATTTCTTTAAATTTCGGGCAAAGACAGGGCCAATAATAATTATTTTCGTCATTTCGATTATTAAATTACTGTTTTTAAGAATTTTGAACTAAAATTCAAAATGGCGGTTCCAAAATGGCGGGCGCCTTCATCGGACTCACTTAAAATTCGTTACTCTTTGGATCTGGAGGTCGTTGCTTATACGTATATAAAGTCAGATTTAAAAAAATCAAAATTTAGGATTCTTTTGCATGTCAGACCAAATTTTTTTGATTTAATTTTTATACTTTGTGTTTGTAATTCTTATTTTTCACTATTTTCCATGACTTCAATCCTACATGAAATTAGATTAAATTATATACATCGCGTCCCTTAAGTGATTGGAAATTGAAAATCAAGTGTCACTTGGAAAAGCGGATTATCTCGAGCATTAAGAAGTAGTTCGATGAATATCTTTTTTTATTTTTTTTCCCTTTCCTCTCTCTCTCACTCTCTCTTTGCTGGTTCGATTTTTCTTCAGTGGCTCTCGACAGATATATATATATATATATATATATATGTATATATATATATATATATATAGTTGTTCGACTGGTTACACGCCCCATCATCTCGACAACAATACCACTGAATGGCACAAAGCTAAACACCCAAAATATTGGCAAAATCCAGGCATTCATCTGACCACAAGCCGTAGTGTTAAATATCTTGGATCTAATCTCCTCACTAATCCATTTACACGGCCAAACGGTCACGTTTTGACCTGCTTTCGTGGCGAACGAAATCAAGAAGGTATGAAAGCAGGGACATAGACACTTCCGCTCTCTTTAACGTTCATAGCCAATAAAATGTATTTTCAGCGACAATAGTGTGAATCTTGTTCCGGGCTCTACAATCGTGGACAAAGGATTTCTTCGAAGATGAAGGAGAAAAAAAGGAGCACTTGGTAATTGGCGACGAGTGGTTTTGCACCTTTTTCAATAAGAGAGGAAGAGGAAGAGAGAGTTCTTGATTCAGAAGGGGGTTTGTTGCACATATTCTCTCTCTATATATAAAGATCCAAAGTCCACTGTATGCTTCGTTTAACATCTAAAGAATGGGAAAAAAATCCAATGTCGATGTAAACACTAATGGAATCCCGCTGTGAAATTCAATTCTAAACTCTTGAGGTGGTCTTAATTTTAGACACAGTGTATATATCTTAAATTTTTTTCACCTTTTTGTAAGTTTATACATACGTGAGAATATTTTGATTTCCGCTTCCTTATGCGGAAATAAGTTTTTCTATATACTATTCTAATTATACAAACTTGACCTAATTTTTCATGTCAAGTCATTTTTATTTGACTTACAAACATTATTTTATTAAATTCTGTATAGTAATAACTGGACAAAATTTTTCATGTCAAGTAATTTTTATTTGACTTGTAAAATTAAAACTGCAATCTCAACTTGACCTAATTTCCCATATCATATATGTATCATCTTTATTTGACGTAAAGTATTATTGGAAATAATTAGAAATATGAATCTACATCCAGAGAAAAATATTATTTAAACCAAATATATTTTATTTTATTTAAATAAACGTATATTTGTCTTAGAACCAACTAGACTTTTTATTTGTTTTAAATACAATTTTTATTCGACATAGATAAAACATATATTTAAGGCAAATAAAATTTTATTTAAACCAAATCAAATTTATTTAAAACAAATAAAAAGTCTAGTTGGTTCTGAAACAAATATACAATTTCTCTGGGTGTAATTCTTAAAGGCAAACAATTACCTACAAATTTTCGAAAATTATAAAAAATAATTGATAAAAGAAGAATTTTATTATTAGATATTCTTGAAAATAATATTCGAATTGAAATGATGAAAATATTTTTAAAAGTTACAGTAACAATATATTCTTATAATATAAAATATAATGATTTTATCACGGGATAATGGAGCTAAAATTTTGAACGTTCAAGTGAACGAAATTTTTTTCCACCTTCAGTGTTTTTGAAAATTATTATCGAAAAAAAGAAAAATAATTAAAATTAACCAATATATTTAGTTTAGAATTAATTTGTTTTAATCTAAACAATAATTTTTTTGGAAATAAAGTACAAATTGAAATAAGCAAAAAAGTATTATTATAATAATAATACTTTATTATTATATAATAATATATTTTATTTTATATATTATATTTTTTTATATATTTTTTTTTATTATTTTTTTATATTTTATTATTATATAATAATAATATTATTATTATATAAGCTATTAAAAATAGGTCAACTTTTAAAAATCCAAAATTTCGAAAATTCATTACTCGAAAACTTTGACAATTATGGAAAAATAAAAAAATACGTATTTAATATTTTTCTATTCAGAACGAGAAAAAAAATATTAAACGAACCGATTTTAAAATGTCATAGAAAAATTCCACGTATAAATGCCCGCAAATGCTTTTTAATTTAGAAAAAGGATTCTCCGACAAAAATAAATTTTTGCTAATTATTTTCTTTACACAATAAACTGGGGGATAAGACACACTAAGAAAATTTATTATTCTGATTCAAAAAAATCGACTAATTGACTACTTATCAATTAAATATTTACTTGAATCAAAGAATAAATATCGGAGGGAATTAAATGCGCGCGGTATTTAAAGCAATAATTTCAGTATTAGAAGCAAATGTAAATTTTGAATCATTAAATTGACTTCAATAAATATTATTTAATTCAATTAAATATTGAATTGACATAGTAATCGGTTAATCAAGTGAAATCGGTTAATATTTGAATTCTTGTTTGCAAATAAATTTTAAAATTTAAATAAATAAAAACAAATAAATTTTTTTTCAGTGAAAAGAATTTTTTTCCACAAATTTTTTTCCAGAAAAAGAAAACATAAAACTTTTGTAAAAAAAATAATTTAAATAAGTTGATGAATAAATAGTAGGTGTAAAAGATAAAATAAGTCTCTGCGGGAAGGGTGTAGGAGTGGCTGCAGTTGATGGCGAGAGAACGCGAGAGAGACATAGAGAGAGAGAGAGAGAGAGAGAGAGAGAGAGAGAGAGAGAGAGAGAGAGACAAAGAGAGTGTAGTATCCGGGCTCAGTGAGTCCATTAGCTTTGACGCTCAACTCAAAGGGATGCTTTCGTTTTATCAACGTGTACGGAGTGTTTCCTAAGCATCTCGTTCGTTCTTTTTTCCCTGGCATCATTGCTCGTAAAGTAAATATATATGTATACTTTCATGTATACATACTTATCTATATAGTCATGAGAAATACACCTTCAAAAAAAGAAGACTTCTGTAAATAAAGAGAGGCTACACGCCATATTTCTCATTCAATATTCAACAATAATTGTCATTATATTAATAATACCCTAGGCTCTTTATTGCAAAATAATAATACGAATTAATAATTATTTCGTTTACATTTTTCATCAATAGTTATACAAACTCGTCTTAGGTTAAAAACAAAGCTTATTTAAAGTTTATTTAATAAAATTACCATTTCTACTATCGACTTTTGATAAAAAAAAAAACCATTTGAACCATTTTCCATATCGACTGTTGGTAAGGCAGATTTTTATGGTCCATTTTACCAACAGACAATAAAGCAGAATTAGCAATCAATTTTTTGTTTAATTGACAATAGATCGACTAAAAAATAAAAAAAAATCTTTTTTCTTGGTAAAAACCAAATTAGAACCATTTTCAATATCGACTGTTGAGTAAGATAGATTTTTCTGGTCCGTTTTACCAACAGCCAATAAAGCAGAATTAGCAATCAATTTTTTATGCCTAATTGACAATTGATCGACTCTTGACCATTTTCAATATTGACTGTTGGTAAGGCAGATTTTTTTGCTCCGTTTTACCAACAGCCAATAAAGCAGAATTAGCAACCAATTTTTTCAATCTAATTGCCAATAAGACAATTTTTTGTCCTCATACAGAAAATGTAAATACAAAAAAGAAAATTAGGTGAAAAGTACAAAAAAAATAAGACCATGAGCCTTTTTTTTATATAAATCTATATATAAATTTGAGAAGTGAGAGAGAAATAGGAGAAGTTGTCAACTCTACGCGAGATGCATCTGCCACTTACTTTTCTACCTTCTGTGCTCGATCGTTACATTTTCATTTCTTTTTTTTTCTCTACAATATAACGCTTCCATTTTATTACAAATTATCTTCATTATTCGACAGGAGAAAAGCATTTTAGCGCCTCGCACATACAATGCGGACCAATGTATGTCGAGAAAGCACGACTGTGGGATGCCACCTCGTTCAATATTATATTTTTATATATATAGCTCTAATATTTTTTACCGCGCGCACCAATTTTTCCGACGATCGAGTTTTATTGTGTTTTGACATGGAGAAGATGAGACTGGTTTCATATTTATACGCGTGTTTTCTTACATACCTCAAGATCTTATCCCGAGACGAGTTTTTATTATATTAGAAATAAACCTAATGTCCGACATTATATTTTCTCCATTCTTTCCTTTTGACCTTATCTTTCCTTGGGGATCAAGTGGAACATGTAACGTTTTATTATATACATATTGGATTAATAAATATGATCCTTGCTATGGGATCGGTGCTCTTTTCGGAATATTATATATATAAATATTCCTTATTATCGAATTAGAGGATATTTATTGGATATTTCGCTTTTTTATATATATTTTCTATATTTAGAATATAAAAAAATACTCCATTTTTTGCTGCATGTACTTTTTTTAACCCTGTTAACAGTTCTGACTCAATTTTCTAAAATTTTATGTTGGTTTGGTTTTGAAAAAAATAAATATTTAACATTCAAATTTAATTTCCAAAATTAAACTATAGCAGGGTGTCTACTATATACAATTTTCGTTCAACAAAATTGCCGGTATTTCCTGGCATTGTCCCACTTTTTCCCAGTTTTTTCTTATCAAATTTAAAATTAAATTTTAATTTCGAACATATAAGTAAATCTTTGAATTTTTTTAAAAATAATAATGTTTTTTAATAATTTTAATTTAAAATTTGGAAAATAATAGAATTAAAAAAAATGTTTTCCATTTTTTAAAAGTAATCTTGTCTCTTTATAATTATAATTTATAATTAAAAATTCGATTTTTCAATTTTATTAAATATTGATAAGAATTGAATTTCTGCAAAGAATTTTGCTATATATTTATAAAAATACTTAAATCCTTCCAAAGAATGCCATTATATTTATGAAAATTCTTGTAAAGAATATTATTAACATTTTTTAAAACTATAAGCAGTAATAATTAATTATTTACTTAGTAAGTAATAAACATTTAATTTGCTCAAGAAGTAAATAAATATAATTTATTTGAACATTCGGAATATAAAAATTGTAAAAATTTAAAAGAAGTTCAATAATCGCATAATTATTATTGAGTAAAAATATAATAATATAATTTTTAGAAGCAAAAGATTATAATATAATACTTTAATAATAGGACTTCGAATTTTAAAAATAAAGTTATAATTACTGTCACTAACTTCCCTTCATTATTTTCGAAAAATTTAAATAAAATTCTCTAAAACAGAATTCAAATATTTAAAAAAAAATGAAAGGAAATTTCAATTACTTCAAAAATTTTCAATAATTGCAGTTTAGAAAAATTCAATTATCAAAAAAAACAACAACAGAATTGAAAAATTTTAATAATCTTTTTACAGAATTTTCAACAAAAACTGCAATAATTCCATTTTATTAAAAAGTTTTAAATGTTAATCTTTTTTTTAATTAACAAATAAAAATTTTAATTACAGTGATAGAAAATGCGTATATTAAATTTCGTAAAAGTATTTTACAATTTGGGGAAAAAGTGCAACAAACCTATATTTCAATATAAAAAATACTAAAATTTAAGAAAATTTATGTGAAATTTAGTAATGTTATATTAAAATTTAATTAAAATTCTTGATAGTAATTTTTGTTTCTTTGACCATATTAAATATTCATTTGTAAGATAATGAAAAGGATATTTGATATTTGACATAAATTATACTAAATTCCACAAAATTTTTTTTAAAGTTTAGTATTTTTATATCAAGAATTTTAATTCAATTTAAATATAACTTTACTAAATTCCACATAGATTTTCTGAAAGTTTAGTATTTTTTATTTCAAAATTCTGGTTTGTTGCACTATTTCCCCAAATTGTAAAATACTTTTATAAAATTTAATATATATTTTCTCTCATAAAACAATAAATTAGAATATGACTCTTTATGAAATTCAATTATTAATCAATTATTGAAATAAAATACTTTGAAAATTCTATTCGTTAAAATGTTTCCATATAATCAAATTTTTTAACAAATTTAATTACACATTTTTAGTCGAATTTCATATAATATTTCTATACAAACTCCACAATTTTATTACACGGAGAGAGAATATATATTAAATTTTGTAAAAATATTTTCAAATTGGGGAAAAAGTGCAAGAAAGCGAAATTTTGATATTGAAAATACTAAACTTTAAAAATAGTTTTGTGAAATTTATTAAAGTTATATTAGAATTTAATTCATATTCTTGATATTTGATATAATTATACTAAATTTCCCATAAGTTTTTTTAAAGTTTAGTATTTTTTATAATAAAATTTTGCTCTGTCGCACTTTTTCCTCAATTTGAAAATAATTTTACAAAATTTAATATATATTCTCTCTCCGTGTATAATTAATTATTTTACTTACATAATATATTTGAATTATAGACTGTTTTTTTACTGTCAAATTAATTATTTTTAACTATAATTTAAATATAAAGAACTGTATTATACATCCATAAAAATTGAAATGAAAAAGTGATTTTTCAAAAACAAATTGAACTAATAAAACTTTTTTTTAATTTTGGTGAAAAAATTCTCTGTTTTTCCCGGTTTAAAATCTTTATCGTTATAAATATAGAAATAAAATATATAAATCGTATATTTATTGTATATATATATCACAAAATTCATATATATATAAACTATATGCTCGCGTATATTTTTCGATTTTAAAACAGAAATTGAACCTGTTTTTCCACAAATAATACATTGTATGCGGAAAAAGATTGATGATATATGGATTTGGAGCAACCATATAGTATGTATATTTGGAAAATGATTCTCGAGTTTTGAAAATCATAAATTCAAGTGTTACGTTCGCGAATTGGTGCGTATTATAAAAAAAAAATAAATAAAGGGGAATAGCGCGGGGACATATAGCGTTCATCCAAAAAGCTCTGCCAATGAATAAATATGAAATATGACGTTAAAAGTTTGCGAAAATATGCAATGCGAGGCATTCACGTTGTATTTCCGCCAGATGAGGGCCGAGATAGCGAGGACTGTTATTTACAACAAAACGTAACAATTGCAATTTGAGCCACAGGGTCACGCCACTCAATGCTCATGAAAAAATATATGTATAACGTGTGTATACTGTATACAAGTATATATATAAATATATATGTGTATATAAAAATATATATATGTATAAAAATATACATGTGTATAAAAATATACATGTGTATAAAAATATACATGTGTATAAAAATATATATGTATATATACATTTATATCCATGTATCTGTACATGTATATACTATTATAGGTTTTATACATATGTACACAATAGAAAATATATACACGCCATATTGCCAGTAGTGCGGCTTGCTTGGAAATTGTGTTTTGTAAAAGCCGAACGGCAGATATGAAACCAGCATGGCGGATGCTTACAAATAGTTGCAGGGCGGCGCCCCATCCTGCCTCACCGCTTTTAATGTGCTCTCCCGTCTTTTGTCCCTGGTTTATAAAATGAGCTCTCGCCAACCGTGTTCCAAAACGGATTCTGAGTAAAGGACAATAATAAGAGGCGGGCAATTCATCTCATTCATTCCCTCTCTCACTCTCTCTGCGCTTTCAAAACAAAAAAGAAAAAAAAATTTCACAAATCATTTCCAAACATCAAATTCACACTCACTTTATTATATTCATACTATACGAAAATTTGTTTAATGTACAGCAATCGTAGCACTTATTTTTTCTTTAAAGATGGTACAATTTTTCATGATGCTGCAAACCATTCAGATGCTGGATCTTCTGGTACTAAGCATAAACCGAAAAGATTTTAAATAATAGCGCAAATATACAGCATATCATAGCTGCTTCATGCTATTTTCTGCTGCATCATTAAGGATGCTACAACGTTCGGTTCGGAAAAAATTAAAAATAATAGCAAATATAGAAGTGGTTTTTTTAAAAATGCTGCTAAATTTTGATGATGGAACTTCTAGTATAATACTAAACCAGAAAAAACTTTAAATAATAGCACATGTAGCACTGATCTTTTTAAAATGCCGCTAAATTTTGATGATGGAACTTTTGGTACTAAAGATACTCAAAAACAAAACTTTAAATAATACTAAATGTGACATTAACTTTTCTTTAAAAATGCTGCAAAAGTTCGGATGACTATGAACTGTAGTATTAAACCTATATACTGCAACCAATTTTGAAATAACAAATGCATAAAACATTGATAAAACAAATCAAATCTGTAAAAATACTTCTCAAATGATTTCAGATCCCCTACTAAGCACAACAATTCCTAACAAACAAGGATCCTAAAACATCACCATAGTAAAAAAAATCAAATCTGTAAAACATTTCCAGCACGATCTATACCTAATTTTCCAAAACTAAAAACTAAAAACAACTAAAAACAATACATCAACAAAAAGTCTAAACGAATGGTAAAGATTGAAAATTGATTCGAGCAGACAATACGGACATATGTGCGATTACTATTCACTGTTCATATAAACTTAACCCTTCTCTTTATATACAAAACTACAAATAAACATATTCAGTATATTTTTTCTTGTTCCTTTTTGAAAAGAATCAGAAACGAGGAATCCACCTTCGAAAATGATATCGAGTTGGTTGTATTCGGTTAAGAATCATCACCATCTCCACAGTTACCTTCAGTATAACCGCTGGATGGAGGTTGAAGATCAATATCTCAACATAGGGGGCGAGGTATAGCGCTAAATTCCATCGTGAACCGCCTCTCGTCTACCATTGGCCGCTATATTCATCGCAGCACACTCTCTACAATTCCCTTTTCACCATTCCAAAATCATGGGCGGCGCTTGCCTCCAAGGAATCACCAAAAAGGAGGGGGAGGTCACACGCTAACCAGTCGTTCCTGTCAACCAAGATCATAAATCATAGTCAGTCGTTCACAAAACGTGTTTCGGTCCACCGTGTTGACTAGAACCAATAAAAAAAAATCTACAGACATCATCAGTGATCCCAAAAGTGAAAAGTGATAATTTTTTGTGGGAGTGGAATTTTTTTACAGTGAACAACAAAGTTGGATATCACTGAAGAAAAGAGTGGACATTTGTAATTTTGTGGAGATTTCTTTTTTTTTTTTTGATAAAAAAAAGTGAAGTGTTTGAAAAAAATATTTTTTAAGATAAAATTTTATGAAATTTACGAAATTGATGAAATTTACGAAATTTATTAAATTTATGAAAGGTTGAATTGTTTTACGGTCGAGAAAAAATTTCCGCGATGTGTAACAATGAGAGTCCACCGCCATCGAAAGAGCCATTGTCAGTGGGTCTTGGTACACCATTTTTCCCCGGTTTGGAGCACTATCGTCTTCAATTGTATCACTACGCAATGACCGAACGTCTTCGTTTGGCGCAACAACTACATCCTCAACATCCTGGAGTACATCCACAATCCGGCGGACCAACATCGGCACACTTGGGCATGGCACCCGGTTTTCCAGCGCCACTACCACTTTATCCGGCCGCAGCCGGCTATCCCAGTCGATTAGCTCTCTCAATGGCCCTTCTTCATCCGCATCATCAACGAATACCCGAAGAACCAAAACCCCAACACAGTTACATTGGTCTCATTGCCATGGCAATTCTCTCCTCGCCCGACAAAAAACTCGTCCTCTCCGATATTTATCAACACATTTTGGAGCACTATCCCTACTTCCGAACTCGTGGACCAGGCTGGCGAAACTCAATTCGACACAATTTGTCCCTCAACGATTGTTTCGTCAAATCGGGCCGCAGTGCCAATGGCAAGGGCCACTATTGGGCAATTCATCCGGCGAATCTCGAGGACTTTCGACGGGGCGACTTCAGAAGACGCAAGGCACAACGCAAAGTCAGAAAGCATATGGGATTAGCTGTCGATGAGGAACCCGACAGTCCAAGTCCTCCGCCACTACCCGCAACACCGCCACCCTCTGCACCATCCCTACGACCAACAAGTGCTCCCATGTCTGGAATTTGGAGTCCCCATCATCAGCCACAACAGGACCAATCGCATCCGAATTTTAAAAGTAAGCATCCTTTGATACTCCTGAACCAAAAGTATTCTACTCGACCATTGTTCTCTTTGACCACTGTTCCTAAAAATAACAATCTTAATAAGTAACAATCATCAAAATCTTCTGCATTACAACTATGAAGTAGCAACAACTTAAATATTTCCTTTCACAACCTAAAATTTCGAATCTCTTGAAACTAAAACTACTAGAACTAGAACTACTAGTACTAGAAGTAAAACCACTTCCAGTGGAATTACATCATCAAAAACGGTATAAAAGTAGAAGTAAACAAACTTACAGTGAGCATTTCATCAAAAATCATCAAAAGTTACTAATTTCTCCCCTTTTTTTCCAGTGTTTCAGAATCAGGGCCTCAGACAAGTGTGCCAGCCGTCGAGAAAGAGGCAATTCGACGTCGCATCACTTCTCGCGCCCGACGATCAATTAGAATCCCTGAGGCCAATGAAATCGAGAAAATTCAGTTGCAGTGAAGACGAGCACGACCTCCAGGAGCCAGAACCAGAGGCCGATCATGACGAGGAGGACGTCGATGTGGACGTCGACGTCGATGAGGAAACCGAAGTCAAACCACTTTTATCACCAGTCACACCGTCAGCCAGTCCCGAGGCAAAATTAAGTCCAATCAATGGCCACTGCAACTGGAGTAATCCAACTCTACAATCAAATATCTGTCAATCAATATCGGGACTTCATTTACACAATCATCTTCACGTTCGAAATTACTACGTGCCCAGTAATTCAAGTTCCGGATCAAGCATCTGAATCAACACACCACCAATATTATGACATTTCCCAAGAGACTCTAGTCTGACAAAAAGAAAAATTCCCCCAAAAGAGCGCGGAATTTAGTGCGATTTCACACAGTGATAAAATCATAAAATTAAAAACCGATTTTTTAGTGCGATCTCCATCCCACTCTCCCCTCATTACCAAAATATTCGCACCTACAACAATGGATCAAAAAAATGTTTTCCCTTTTCTAAACTATTTTCCTAAAAAAAAACATGTACAAAAAATTCCCTCTCCCCCCTCGCGCGTGAAATTCATGTAAATACATACTGTACATATAAAAAGAAATTGGGTGGGTTATATATAAAAAAATAGTTGTTGTTAGAAAAATATATAAATATATTTAAATATAATAATTGACTGAAGTGATCTCGATTTAAAGTGTAATATATATTTTGCGGAGATTAAGGTCTGAAATTGTATATATGGCGAATTTATATATTGAAGCGAGAAAAATTCTATATATGCCATATATATGAAAAAAAATAGTAACAGTCGGAAATATGTATATGAAAAATAAATTGGGTGTCAATCCTCTTCATCCCGTATGTATATGTATGAATGATATATATATATATGTACGACTGTACTTAGTTAGGTAAATGTAAATACAACATTACTAAAGAAAAAAAAAATAAAATAAAAATCTCCTGAGTCAGAAAATGTGTGCGCGACAGAATTTCTAATGACCAGCATCATCATGAATATTTAAAAATTCTGTCTCGTACGCGTTTCACTCATTAGAAGAAATTATGTGCACGGACAACTGTTGCAATGATGGATATATGAACTTTAATAAAAAAAAAGTCTGTTCTCACAAAATTTTTCTTATGACTTTCTTTATTTACAAAACACTCCAAACGAACCATTTTTATCTGTATAAATGATTTTAATATTTTTTAATAATTTTCCTCTGAATAATATCTTTTTTATAATTTTTTAAAAAGGCAACGATGATATAAATTATAAATAAAAATTAATTATTAATAATTTATAATATTATCATTATCACATCAAACTAAAATTTTAATTTTGATCATTTTTACAATTTCAATATTTGCAGTAATTTTAATATAATTTAAAGAGTTGGAATCATTTTTATACCACAATTTTTTTTACAAAAATATCAAATTGAGAAAAAATGAATTAAAATTTCCTTCGTTACACTTTTGATTCATTTTTTGGTTCAATTTAATGTCCTTAGAAAACCTGTCGGAATGCAGGACTATTTTCAAAATTTTTTAGTATTAAAAAATGTTCAACAAGCATTATTTTCACGGTTTCAGAATATTGGGAAAATGTTGCAAAATTAAATCATAAAACAATTTTTTTTATTGTTTACATAAAATCTAGTTTTACTGTATTTGCATTTTTTTATTATTAACAGTTATTAACATTTCCTCATTTTTTATTTATATTTAATTATATTTATTTGTTTTTTATTATTTACATGAATATTTTTAAAGAAATATATGGCCGAAACATTAAATACTGTAAATTTA
The DNA here is from genome assembly GCA_032873175.1 of Leptopilina drosophilae. Lineage (NCBI taxonomy): Eukaryota > Metazoa > Arthropoda > Insecta > Hymenoptera > Figitidae > Leptopilina > Leptopilina drosophilae. The sequence goes on from CM065483.1 coordinate 7,022,212, forward strand.
ATAATTTAAAACAAAAAAATTTAATTTAATTTTTTTTAATTTAATTATTAATTTAAAAGTAGCAAAGTTTCCGCACTCGAAGGATAATATTGTTTAAACTTCTTTATTTCTTTTTCAAATGCAATCAATAATTATGCAATTTTTATTTACATTTTACAAAGTTTAAAACAGTTTTTTAATTTTCAAAATTTTCTTATAAAAAAATTTTCAAAATAACAAAAAATACCTTGAATGAATAAATCTGACGCACTGGGAAGAAAGGCTAATAAGCAAATCATTTTTAGGTTATGTTTCTATTATTTTTTCATTTTAGTTAAGTTTTCGTTTTTAATTTTAAACAAAAATCAGTTTTTACGAATTATTTTCGATGGAAACGAAGACTTAGACATCAGCGGGTTTTATTAAAATTTGATCCTCTTCGTGTATGTTTATTCCAAAATTTACAAACATAACCTCTCATTTTTTTAGGAGCGCGTCACAAATATTCTTAATTTTGAATTAAAATTTTGAAAAATCATTAATTAAACGTGAAAAATTTGTATAAAGGTCAGAAAAGTTCTATACGACTCTTTTTTCCGCATTTAAAAACTTATTATTTTTCTTCAATTTCCGTGGTACAAATTCAACAAAATTTCAATTTTTCATTCGAAAGTTTATAACTCAAAAAGTTTAGTTAAGTTTTTATTTTTCTAAGTTTAAAAACTATAGCCAAAAATTAAGTTACACACATGTGAAACCTGTCGAAATGCATAACTTGACTTTTTAAATTTTATTACCAAATCTTTAGAAAATTGTTTTCTAATTTAATTTATTTTTAATATTCTGGAACTGAGTAAAAATTTGTTAAACATTTTTTAATTTAATTTAATTTATTTCTATTATTCTGGAACTAAGTAAAAATTTGCTAAACATTTTTCAATTTAATTTAATTTAATTTAATTTATTTTTCATATTCTAGAACTGAGTGAAAATTTGTTAAACATTTTTCAATTTAATTTAATTTATTTTTAATATTCTGGAACTAAGTGAAAATTTTTAAACATCTTTCAATTTAATTTATTTAATTTATTTTTAATATTTTGGAACAAAGTGAAAATTTGTTAAACATTTTTCAATTAACAAAAATTTTCAATAATAATATAATTTATAATAATAATATAATAATATAATAATATAATAATATAATAATATAATTTATATATTATAAATTTTCAATAATAATTTTCATATTTTAACAGCTCCGAAAGTATAAAAATTCTAAATAGAAAAATTTTAAAAATCAACAATAATTTCGAAGAGTTATTCGAGAAGAAAAAATTAGTATACACCACGAATAGAAATATATAATTAATACAAAAATTGAAAATAAATGACTGATTGTTGATAAATGGCTAACAATTGTTAAACTAAGGTTAACAAATAAGGAAAGCAACAAGTTGTGTCACTAAAAGAATCGAAGATATTTTGTTATATATACACACATATATATACATACGAAACCTTCGAAGGATATTCGTGCGCGCGCGTTTCGAACTCTTGACCGCGTAATCCGACGGAATGAGTACAATGGTAAATAAAGGGATATATATATATATTTTTTTTTTTTTTTTTTTTTTGAAAAAAAGAGACCTCGAATGTGTGTAACTTTGAAAAACTTGAAATGTCTGCGAGAAAACCTGTTTGTCATTTAATAAATGGTATTCACAGGCCCATTAGTTAATGCACACAACAGCACTTGACGTTGTCTCTAATATATACTCATATTGAAACGCTCGTCTTGACAATTTTGTTTGAAATAGAAAATCTGGTACGTAAGTGTTAACACACAACTTTTGCAATTTTACCTCATTCTTTTCTTGAAATTTTTTAAAAAACATGAAAAATATTTATCCATCATTCTAAAATGCGAAAAAGGAAATTTTCATTTTCAAATTTCTCTCATTTAGAAAATATTCGGTTATTCAAAACTATAATTTATAATTTTCTTAATATTTCCAGGATTCGATTTACTTTTGGACTGTTTTTGACTTATTGTAAAAAAAATGCGAATTTTGAAACTTTTCTTACAAATTGTTGTAACAAAAAAACACGTTCTTTGCTGTAAAATACAAATTCCTTCGATTTTTATAGTTATTAAAAAAAGAAATTGTCGAATATTTCAAAACTTATTAGTTATTTATTTACTTTTCGAAACATATATTTAAAAAATTGATAAACAGTTAAATTTTTTATAAAATTTGACTAAAAACGAATGGAAGCGAATTGAATTAAAATTTAAAAAATTAAATATGTTTTAAGTATTTAATTAAAATTTGTTATCAATAAGTTTTAAAGAATTCTACTTGCAAACTTTTAAAAACAAGTGACTTTTCCAAAATTTAAAAAAACATCGCTAAATGGAAATTTGACAAAAAGAAAGTTACGAAAATGATTATGAAATACGAATGTATTGAAAATAATTTTTAAAAATAAATTTTTAGAATTTTTTTATTACAATTTTTTAAAATTAAATTATTTTCAAAATTTTCAATTGCATATTTATTAGGAAAATTTTAATATATCTACAAAAAAAATTATCTTACAATTTTTCAAAACAATTTTCTAAACGTATATTTAAAAAATGTTTTTCTTTTCAAAAAATTTATATCAAAATAGTAAAAACCATTTTTTTTATTCCTCAATTTTTTTTAGAAATACAAAAAAATATTTTTCTACAAAATTACAAATGGATTCTAAAGTGTCTGCCAATTTTTGAAAAAAATATAAAAATTCAAAAAGAATCAGGAATTTTTTTTGCCCCCCCTTCCTTCATTTTTCGTAAACACGAGACGCAGACAAGTAAGAAAATGATGATGTGTATAAATTTTTGGGGAAATTCTCATTTTTAACCGGAGAGGAGTATTAGTGATCGTGCCTCGTGCGTTTATCCGAGACTTTGCTTTTCCCCAAAAATTCAAGCATTATGGCACCTGGACAACATGTCGAGCTAAGTATAGATAATAACTGTTTATCACAAATAATTCCTTAAGGAAAAAAGAAGGGCCTGCCTACATAACAGAAAAGACAATGTATATACAAAACCGCAAATCCCTTACGCGTCCGAAAACTATTAGGATTATCTCCTTTATTCCTTTTTCTTATAGTTGGAAAAATATTCACTTTCCTATATATACATAATTATTAGAGAACTAATTCCCATATTTAAATTTTCTCAACTATCTCTAATTAGAATTCTCGGAGAAGAGGGAATTTTTTTTTTTTGAAAACCCTTTTCGTATACGCTGTAGAATATAAGGAAATGTACTTAAAAAAAATGTAAACTCATTATTTTTTTAAAAAAATAAATAAATAAAAATGTGTGTATTTCCAGATTTTAAAATAAAAGGAAAATTAAGTGCTTTTCGATGATAAATTAAAAATTGAAGTTTTTTCGAATTATGGTTAAAAATAAAGAATATTAATACCGAGATAATAATCATTTTGGCAAAATATTTGCAATTTTTGATTGTATGGTTTTAAAAACAAATGTTGAAAAATCATTTGAACAAAAATTCATTTAACGTGAAATTTATTTTAAATAAAAATCGTTAAACGTAAAATTTATATGAAATAAAATTCGCATTTAACATGGAATTCATTTCAAATAAAACTCGCATTTAACATAAAGTAAGATCCATTTAACATGAAATTCTTTTGAAATAAAATTCATTTAACATGAAATTCATTTATTATTAAATTCACATTTAACATGAAATTTATTTTAAATAAAATTGATTCATTCATTTTAAATCAAATTGATTCATTCATTTTATATCAAATTGTTTCATTCATTAAATTAAAATTGATTTATAACATGAAATAAAATTTATTTGAAATCAAATTCACATTTAACATGAAATTCATTTGAAATAAAAATCGTTTAACATGAAATATATTTGAAATAAAATTCGCATTTAACATAAAATTCATTTTAAATAAAAATGATTCATTTATTTAAAAAAAATTTATTCATTCATTTAAATAAAATTAATTAAACATGAAATAAAATTCATTTAAAATCATATTTACATTTAACACGAAATTCATTTGATATAAAAGTCGTTTAAAGTGAAATTTTGTAAAAATAAAATTCGCATATAACATAAAATTAATTTTAAATAAAATTGATTCATTCATTTAAATAAAATTTATTTGACATGAAATAAAATTCGCATTTAACTTAAAATTCATTTTAAATAAATTTGATTTAACATGATAAAAATTCGCATTTAACATGAAATTCTTTTCGAATAAAATTTATTTAACACGAAATCATTCATTTTAAATAAGAATCGTTTAATGTGCAATTTATATGAAATAAAATTCGCATTTATTATGAAATTCATTTAACTTGAAATTCTTTTCAAATAAAATTCATTTAACACGAAATTATCCATTTTCAATTAAAATCGTTTAATGTGAAATTTATTTGAAATAAAATTCGCATTTAACATGAAATTCATTTTAAATAAAATTCGCATTTAACTTTAAGTAAAATTCATTTAACATGAAATTCATTTGAAATGAAAATCGTTCAACGTGAAATTTATTTGAAATAAAATTCGCATTTAACATAACATTCATTTTAAATAAAATTGATTCATTAATTTAAAAAAAATTTATTCATTCATTTAAATAAAATTGATTTAACATAAAATGAAATTTGCATTTAACATGAAATTCATTTTAAATAAAATTCGCATTTAACATTGATTCATTAATTTAAAAAAAATTTATTCATTCATTTAAATAAAATTGATTTAACATGAAATGAAATTTGCATTTAACATGAAATTTATTTTAATTAAAATTCGCATTTAACATGAAATTCATTTTAAATAAAATTCTTGTAACATGAAATTCTTTTCAAATCAAATTAATCAAATCAACTTAAAATTTAATTGCTAAATTGGTTTTTTTTAAATAAAACTTGTGATGCCATTTAAATTCTATATTTTGCACTGTTTGCCAAGTTAAAATTTTCAAACTCAAATAAAATTCGACTAGAAACAAAACAGCAAGCAGAGGTAAAAAACTTCCACCACATTGAGTTGAAAATTATAATCATACATCAGAATTAAAGCAAATGGTCCATATATTTAAGACCCTTATGACAAATAATAATAAGAGAGGACAATTCGCTATATATATATAAAATTCAGTTATCATTCTCGGTTGGAGTTTTCATTGTCTTCCTGTTCATCAAATGAAACCCCCCAGTGGTAGCAAACCACAGTAAAATCCTCCTCAGCGCACCGACGCAAAAAGCAGCCGCACAAGTGAACGAAAGCAATTTGTTAAATATTGCTTCTAAAGTCACAAACACTGCTCCCATAGTAGTGCCCGATTAAAAAGGCACACAAGAAATTAAACGATTTTAGCATTATAGTTGTAAGATTGTTATCCCTTAATTTTCTCAAAACAATAATAACGAATGTAGTCGAAAAATAAAGTTCACAAATTCCACTTCAATTCACTTCAAAATTCGACAAAAATAATTAAAATATTAATACTTCACAAAATTAAAGTCAATGTTCTGTATCAAATTTCAAATTTAGTAAATTAAAATTTTTAAAACAATTAATATGATCTAAGTTCTACAAAATTTATGGCAAAATAATAATAATCAAATTTGACCTGAAGCAAAATAAATAAATCAAGAAAAAATAATTCATTTTTTCTACTCACTCTCTCACTTTCACTTTAATAACGTAAAATTCACTTTAACATTGATTTTGACTTTCATTTTCACTCTCAAAAAAAATAATAAAAAATAATAAATTTTTTCTATTAAATCTCCCACTTTCACTTATTTAATAAAGTAAAATTCACTTTAACATTGATTGACTTTCATTTTCACTCTCACTTTGACTATAGCAAATTATATTATTATAATTTATTATAATTTACGCTTAAAAAATTGATTTTGATTTTTATTATTCAAATTTAAACTCAAGATTAAAGTTAGAGTGAAAATGAAAGTGAAAATCAATGCCAAAATGAAAGTGAAAGTGAATAAAAATCAATTCAAATCCTAATTTTCTTAAATCATGACATATTTATAATTAACAAGCCTAAAAATTTAGTCATTCGAATATAAAAGATTAATATCCATAGTTAACATATAAAAACGGTGTGTTTCTATATATAAATTTGAAATTAGGTTTATTTTTCTCACTATTAATATGGATGCGCGACTCGAAGAATGAAAATGAAGCTGTAAAGCCAAAAAGGTGTTAGAAAAACATTCTAGAACGTTTACCATATATATATATATATATATATATACGAAAGGGGAGAAAACTTTTCAAAACCCAGGAGGTTTGTTGTCTTAAACCAAACGCTTATACATATATTGTATATCTATATCGTCTCAAGTTTTTCGGATATTATTTAACAAATAATGACTTTGCATCACCTGTTGTCAAATATACAATAAATATATGCGCGTACAATCTTCAAAACGAGAAGAAGAATAGTTCGAATAAAAACTTATAATCTTTCTTTTCATAGAAGTTATTTCATAGGGAAATATTTGCTTTGATTTATAATAGTATATATATATTATTATCATAAACGAGTTCCTTTCTCAAAACTTGTTTTTTCTTTATATAATGAAGAGAGAAAAAAAAGGAATATTCACTATTTTCAGAGATTTCAAACAAATTTCACCTTAAGAAAACTTGCCTCCTGAGAATCAAAAAAAAAAGAAAAAAAAAGAAAAAAGAATTTCAAGAATTTTTTGTATCAACAAATCGTCTATTTCCCATAACTGATTAAATGACATTCGCTTAATATTATTTGTAAATAATGCTCTTTTAGGAAAATAAAAATAAAATGTTTGTATTTTAGGCTACTGCGTTTTTCTAAGGATATCAATTTGGAACAAAAAGGGTATGAAAAGTGTTGGGAAACTAACATTAGATATTAAAAATGGATTTACATTAAACCCTCATACTTTGGGTTTTTTAGGGTCTCTACTAAATTTAAGTTAAAATTTCAAAAATAAAAACCCTTTGCCAAAAAATTTCAAAAATAAAAACCCTTTGCCAACGGAAATTTAAGTTAAAATTTCAAAAATAAAAACCCTTTGCCAACGGGTTAACAGCGTGTATGATTCTTAGGTTCCCAATGGTAATTTTTTCGACCACTTTTTTTCAAATATTTTTAATAAAATCTTCTAAAATTTTCTACAAAAGTCTAAAATACAATAAAGAAGGGGTAGAATGTAAAAAAGTTTTAATATTTTTAAAATTAATGATTACAAATTACTTTAAAAGTATCAGTTGTCGTTCGGTCAGTTCTAATCAATTTTCCGACTTTATGCCTACATTTCAAAGTGTTTTATTGTATAATTTATTTTTGAATTATTAAAACTTTCCCACATCACTGCCCTTCTTTATTGCATTTTAGACAGAAAATTTCAGCTCAATTTATTAAATACTTAAAGAGAAAACTGTTCGCAAAAAATTACCATTGAATTTCTAATTCTCACCCACAGTTAAGTATTTAAAACAATTTAAAAAGAAGGGAAAAAAAGAAATTATTTAAACTTTAAAAAGAAATTATATCCAACTTACAACCAAGTTTCTATTTTAATACCGAAATCAGCTCTAATTTAGAACCTTTTTTTAACAGTGTAATCTTATAATTTAAAAACAAGAAAAATGACTTAGAAAAAAATTAAAATATCAATATTTTCAAAATTATATCCATATCTCGTTATTTATATCAAATTTTTATGAACACGAAAAGTAAAGTTTCGAATATTTTCTGATATACATGTAAAGGGAAAGATATACACGAGTGTGGGAGTGAGAGAAGCTGATCCTAATCTGCGCAACCGCAAATCCATTTGCGAAGCAACAACGACGAGGTAACGAGATCAGAGGCAGATTCTCTGTGTATAGTCAGTTCCGGTGATGCCCTAAACTATAAACCTACACCTTCATTTCTTGCGCACTTGTACGTGGATTCTGCGCTCAGAATAGTATACATATATATATATATATGTATATATTTGAGTAGCCACAAACAACACTAGCTTCCACCAAGCACACGATCAATCTGATCTAAATACCAAACTATATATATATATACAATGGTAATATTGACAAGGGTTTGCTTCCAGTTAACATTAAAGGACCTCCGTTTTCGTATCTTCGATCTTACACACATTTAGAGTGATCCTTACAAAAGGAAAAAAAAACTAACGCGCATCAAATGAAAATATACATATGTAGTTAAAAATAATAATCCCTTCTCGAATTTATTTCCTGTTTACAAAATTCGATGGTTATTTAATACCATTTTTCCATCTGTAAAGGGAAAATTGTTTTTTAATTCCATTTTTTTCAAATCATTTCAAAATTAATATATAAAGTATATATTGATACAATAAATTTTGTTTTTTATCAGACAATTGCATTTAAGTTCGCAAATATTATTCTAATTCAAATCTAATATTTTAATTCAAATATTTATATCTTATAAGTTTCAAAATTAAAGAAAAATTTTTAAAAATGTTATTTAATTCAAATCTAACACAAAACAAATAAGTATTTGTATTAAAATTCAAATTTATTCAAATTTTCTTTTTCAAAATTGAATTAAAATTTAAATACTTATTTATTATAATAATAAATAACCAGTAAGTATTTAAATTAAAATTCAAATACTTATTAGTTTTAAAATTATAAAGAAAAATTTAAAAAATGTTCTTTAATTCAAATCTAACACAAAACTAATAAGTATTTGAATTAAAATTCAAATTTATTCCAATTTTCTTTTTCTAAATACTTATTCATTATAATAATAAATAACTAATAAGTATTTGAATTAAAATTCAAATACTTATTAGTTTTAAAATTATAAAGAAAAATTTTAAAAATGTTCTTTAATTCAAATCTAACTCAAAACTACTAAGTATTTTTATTAAAATTCAAATTTATTCAAATTTTCTTTTTCAAAATTGAATTAAAATTCAAATACTTATTCATTATAATAATAAATAACTAATAAGTATTTGAATTAATATTCAAATACTTATTAGTTTTAAAATTATAAAGAAAAATTTTAAAAATGTTCTTTAATTCAAATCAAACTCAAAACTAATAAGTATTTGAATTAAAATTCAAATTTATTCAAATTTTCTTTTTCAAAATTGAATTAAAATTCAAATACTTATTAGTCTTAAAATTAAAGAAAAATTTAAAAATAAATATTTTTATTCAAATACTTAGTAGTTTTAAAATTAAAAATTTTTAAATATTTTTCACATGAATTTAAAGGTTATTTTCGTTTGTTGACCTAAATTTTAAGGTTATGTTTGCTTATTAACCTGCGTAATTGTCACAGGCCTGAATAGTTTTCTTTATTTTTAACATCGGATTAATGTATTTTTATACATAGCAAAAATACCTAATACATCAGAATTTTGAGAAAAGTGGGGGTAAAAACAAAGGTTTTTGGGATTTTTCAATATTTTTTCCTTGAACTTGTGACTATAGAAATTTTTATGAGGTCTTAAATTAAGATGTAAATTACTAAGAGACAAAAAGAATAAAATTTTGTGAAAAGTGGAGGAAAAGACACCAAAAATAGTGTATTTAAAAATTTTATAAATATTTTTGTCTCTTTAATTTAACCTGATCTCAGAGACTTTCGTATAATGTCAGAAATTAAAGATTGAAACACTTACTTTAAGAAAACTATAAGATAGCTCACAAATTTTAACTTAAATAATTAATTGCAGCAGAAAACTGAAATAATCCACAATTAAACTTTTTCAAATAGATAATTTTCAAAGTTCAATTATTTCTTAAAATTCACACTATATTGATTTAATTATTATCCAAAATTTTATCCAAAATTCATTTGTAAATCATTTTTTTTTAATTCTACTTAAATTCAATCATTTAAAATTTTTAAATACAAATGTAAATAATTCATTAAAAAATGTAATGTTTCTTAGAAATTCAATTCTCATAAAGAATTTTATCGACAAACTTTTAAATAATTAAATTTTTTGGGACGAATTTTAATAAAATTGTTTAGGATAATTAAACATTTTTAGAGAAATTTGATTAAAATTGTAAAAAGAGTAATTAAAATTCTGTGATCAGTTTTATTATTTATAAAAATAATTAAATTCCTGAAACGAATCTTAAAATTTATGAAAATAATATTGAATCTCTGTTAAAAATTATAGTTACGAAAATAATTGAACTGCTGTGATTAACTTTATTAATTTTTGCAAATATTTGAATTTTTCCAAAGAACTAATGAAAATGTTTTTTAAATAATTACATTTTTGTCCAAAATTTTAAAATAATTGAACTTTTAAAAAGAAATTTTTTTAAATATTTTAAGAATAATTGAATTTTTTCTTTAAATTAGAATTTTTTAAAAATAATTGAAATTTTGCCATGAGTTTTATTAATTATGAAAATAATGTAATTCCTAAAATGAAATTTAAAATTTGTGAAAATAATGGAATTGTGAAAACGAATTTTAAAATCTATGAAAATAATGCAATTCGTAAAATGAATTTTAAAATTTATGAAAATAATTGAATTCCGAAAACGAATTTTAAAATTTATGAAAATAATGCAATTTCTAAAATGAATTTTAAAATTTATGAAAATAATAGAATTTCGGAAACGAATTTTAAAATTTATGGAAATAATGCAATTCCTAAAATGAATTTTAAAATTTATGAAAATAATGAAATTCCGAAAACGAATTTTAAAATTTTAGAAAATAATTGAATCTGTGTTCAAAATAAACATTTATGAAAATAATTGAATTCCTGTAAGATTTTTTCAATTTTATGAAAATAATTAAATGTTTGCGTAGAATTTTATCAAAATTTAAGAAAAAAAATAATTGAATTACTTTAGAAAATTTTATTAAAATAATAAATATTGAAAATCATTTAATGAAGGAAAATTTTTTCAAAGCTAATTGAAATTGTATCAAGAACTGTATGAAAATTTTTTAAAATAATTGAATTTTGCAAAAGAATTTTAATATTTTAAAAGATCATTGAAATTTTCAAGGTCAAAAGAAATGTTGATGAGAATTTTTTTAATTTTTGATTGTAATTTCATTTTTGCCAAGGATTTTATTACTCTTGAAAATAATTTATTACTTGTTCAGAGTTCATGATTTAAAACTTTCTAACATTTTTTGGCATCTTGACCTAAAACTTTTACGGTTAAACTTAAAATTCCATTTGATCTTAAACTTTAGTTTTAATTTTTGACACAAAATTTCCTTTCGATAAAAACTTTTTGATATTAATAATTCTATCCTAGAATCACTCTAAACGAGCTAAATTTTGGCATTTTTGTAAAAAATGTCCTTATTTCAAACAAATCTCTTTATTTTTTTATTTATTTTTTAAATTTAATTTTATCGTCTCTTTGAGTTTATGACCTTTTTGAGATCACATTTGCCTTTTTGACCTCTGGTATGTTACATCATATTCTCGAGTATAAAATGATTACAATTTATAATAGAATTTTGTTACTCATATTTTTTTCAAAATAAAATAAAAAGAGAAAGATGCATATTATTTCTTTATGAATGATTAAGCATTTTCAATTATGTATATATATATAAATGTCCTGCGTGTGTGTGTTGTAAATGTACAAAAGTCACGTGACAGTTTGTAGTTGATTATACGAAGTCACACATCAGAGCCGGGTGCGCGAACTGTACAATAATTATTTTTCCTTCAGAGTGACTTCACTGCTCGAATACCTCCGTACAATTGAGTCATTGCCATTGGTAATGTCCGGGCTTGAGAATATTGTACGCGGGGTTTGAGACACGAATCAAAAAAAAAAGAAAAGCCCCCAGGGTGTAGGCAGCTGGTAATAAATGAAATTCTTCTCATTTTTTTTTTGCAACATACAAAATACAAAAACCCAATTTTAACAATGGGTGAAAACAAGTCGAAGAAATTGTCACAATAAAAAAATGTTTAATGATAATTTTTCTCGCAAACTACTTTATTATCGCTCGCTCGACTGCGGCAATTTTTCATACTTCGATGAATTATTATTGAAAAATATTGCAACGTGAAGAATTAATATTAGCAGTATTTTTTTCTCTGCTACTTTCAATTCTGCGTTTAGAAAAATAATATCAGGTCAAAATCAACGTGACCTATAAAACTGTGGTCACAATTTTTATAGGTCAAGTGAGTACAAAATTTAAAAACCAGAACCAGAAAACTGGTCACAATTTGTATGTCAAATAAGCATAAAATTCAGGTCAAAATGGCAAACCAGAAATGCCAAAAAATATAAATTAGAGCATCAATATAGGTGAATATAATTTCAAAATTAAAATTTATTGAGAGTCCTTAGAAATTAATGAATGCTGGTCAAAACTACTTGTTTTAGGCCAAAATATTAAATTTTAGCTAGTAACACATATTTTTAGAAATTAAGTGAAAAACACCTTTTAATAATTGCTGATCATCAGACATACATAACCTACAAATTTAGGTCAAAGTCTAAAAATGGGTTAAAATTCAGAACAAAAAGAAAACAAAATTTACAATAGAATATCAATAAGAAAATATGTTACCAAAAAGGAATATTAATTACAATAATTGTGTAATTTTCTATCTATATATATAACTGTTAATAAAAACATGTAGAATCATATTGAAACGAATTTCTAAAAAATAGTTCCCTAATATTTTTCTTTTCTTTTCATTTCAATCAAAATCTTTTTCTATTGTATACATTGTTATCTCAACGTAATGTGTATTCATATGCTTCAGTGGCCCGATTTCCTGTCTACATTTTTACCAACTCAAGTATGTATCAAATCCTAAAAATACATGGCACGATTTTTCACGGAAGTTACAATGGGGTCCTAGTGCAAATAGAATTATTAGGTGTTAGGAATCGTCGCGCATCACACACCTGACATATATATAGCCGCAGGATGTGTCTACTTACAAAGCCATAAGGATAGTTTCGAAAAAGAAGTGGAGTTTGAGGCGCGCACCCACTTGAAAATCGGCTAATATTTTACCTGCATCACAAAAAGTGGACCCTATATTATATATATATGGTATGTATATGTATAACATTGACCGCAGGAAGTAGCTTCGCACGATATTTACGTGAAACCACACAGCTTGCATCTGCGGGATTTTTCCTCTTTTCCGTATATTTTTTATCTCCCTTGAAATCAAAAACTCTCTTCTCTTATTATATCTGATTTTCATATTTGGTGTGTGGTTGTATATAATATATTATAGAGGTGGAAAAAAGAATGCAAAAGAGCAAAATCTATAATAACTCATCGTGAGAACGATGAGATTTTAAAAATAAAATGAAGATTTAAAGGAAGATCAAATATCGATCTTGAATTTTTTAACATTTACGTAAAAGGTTATAGAAAAATCCTTAAACTGGTCAATTTACTTCTTAAATTTGAATTTCTAAAAATTTTAAAGTCATTATAACTACCGATTGATTTTCTGCATAATTTGAATTCGTAATATTACTAATAAATTTGTAAATTTTACTCATAAATTAGTAAATTTCAGTCATAAATTGGTAAATTTTATACTCATAAATTAGTGGAAATTACAATTTATCAATAAAATAAACTATAATTAATAGAAATTACTGTTTATGAATAAAATTTACTAATCAGAATAATTATTACTTATAAGTAAAATTTACTTTGCATCAAAAATTACTATTTATTAATAAAGTGTACTAATTAGTAAAAATTACTATTTATTGGTAAAATTAAAAATAAAACAATCGGTAAAAATTAGAAGAATTTTAACACTATAGACAAGTTTACTCCACAAATTTGAATTTCTAAAAATGTTAAACTTATTATAACTACTGATTGATTTTCTGCATTTGAATTAGTAATATTACTAATAGATTTGTAAATTTTACTCATAAATTAGTAAATTTCAGTCATAAATTGTTAAATTTTACTCATAAATTAGTAGAAATTAAAATTTATCAATAAAATAAACTATAATTAATAGAAATTAGTGTTCATTAATAAAATTTACTGATCAGAATAATTATTATTTATAAGTAAAATTTACTTTGCAGCAAAAATTACTATTTATTAATAAAGTGTACTAATTAGTAAAAATTACTATTTATTGGTAAAATTAAAAATAAAACAATCGGTAAAAATTAGAAGAATTTTAACACTATAGACAAGTTTACTCCACAAATTTGAATTTCTAAAAATGTTAAACTTATTATAACTACTGATTGATTTTCTGCATTTGAATTAGTAATATTACTAATAGATTTGTAAATTTTACTCATAAATTAGTAAATTTCAGTCATAAATTGTTAAATTTTACTCATAAATTAGTAGAAATTAAAATTTATCAATAAAATAAACTATAATTAATAGAAATTAGTGTTCATTAATAAAATTTACTGATCAGAATAATTATTATTTATAAGTAAAATTTACTTTGCAGCAAAAATTACTATTTATTAATAAAGTGTACTAATTAGTAAAAATTACTATTTATTGGTAAAATTAAAAATAAAACAATCGGTAAAAATTAGAAGAATTTTAACACTATAGACAAGTTTACTCCACAAATTTGAATTTCTAAAAATGTTAAACTTATTATAATTAGTAATCGACTTTCTGCATTTAAATTAATAAATATTTGCTGATAAATTAGTAAATCTTGCTAATAAATTATTAAAAATCACTATACTCGTTAGTAAAATTCAGTATTTAGTATAGAAGCTACAGTTTATAGAATATAAATTATAATACAAATAATAATTATAAAATAATTATTATGATATTTTATTACAATATTTACTAATTAGAATAATAACTATTTACAATTAAAATGTATACTAATCAGAATAATTACTAATTATATGTAAAATTTACAAATTTAAATAAATTTAAAAATAAATTTAAAAGTAAATTTAATATTTACTAATTAGTAGAAATTAATATTTATTAGTACCTAAAACAAGAATTTACTAATTTGCAGAAATTAGTATTTATTAATAAAACTGCCTAATTAATAAAATTACTATTTAGCAGTAAAATTTACGAATTAGTAGAAATTACTATTTATGAATGAAATAATTTATAATTAGTGACTGTTTTTGGAATGTAAATTATAATATAAATAGTAATTATAAAATAAAAAATATAATATTATGATATGATAATATATATTAATTAAAATAATTACTGTTTACAATTAAAATTTACTAATTAGTAGAAACTATTTATTACTAAAATTTACTAATTAGTAAAAATTACTATTTATTAATTAAATTCACTAATTTGTAGAAATTAGAATTTATTAGTAAAATTTATTAATTCAAAACCAAAAGTCAGTTTTAAATTCAAACTAATAAACATTTTTACTAGTTTAAATTTTATGGGCGAACTATCTAAAAGTGATATTTTTGGATGTCTTGATTAATTTTATAAAAAATTCATAAAAATCTATAAACTACCTAAAATTACTATTAATTAAAAAATAATAAATTAAAACGAATTGATATCAAAAAAATTAAATTCAATTCTTAATTTTTCTCAAATTTTCAGTATTATTCTGATCCATTTTGGTATTAATTTGCCATAAAAAAAACTACGATACTAAATTAAAAATTAGTTAATATGTTATTCATTTTCAAACTAAATAATGAAATAGTGAATAAAATATAATGAATGAATTTTTAAAAAAGACAAAAGAAACTGTTTTACAAAAACGAATATAATTATTATTCAAACAAACATATTTCTATATGTGCATTCAATGACGAGTGGACGGTAATTAATAATTCAATATTGAATATTCGTTAATAATTAACATCATCGAAATCATTGGATTATTATATATACGTCACTGTCAATTCTATATAATTAACCCTTTTCGTAAAATTTGTTTGCCACTTCTAAAACATTCATAAATTTATTTATATCCAGAAATTTAAAACACATTCTTTGTTCTCTGGTTTTTCATGTTTTTTTCTTCAACAATATTTATTATTTAAAATTGGATTCAGTCCGATATAAATATTAATATTATATATCCAATATACTCTAAAACCTTTTAATTTTTACTTTTAATGAAATAACACTAATTCAAATAACGGACAACTTGTTTACTATCAAATAAATATTTGCTTGAATCACTGATAACAATTCTAAAGTCTATGTTAAAAAATCCAAAATGGAGGATCCAATATGGCGGTTTAATTATAAAAATTCTTTTTTTGGATTTCTTTCTAATAATGATGGAACTTGACGAATACTTTCATCTTGTGTTTTACAGGTCATCGCTGATTACGAATCAAAAGTCTATTTTAAAAAATCCAAAATGGAGGATCCAGTATGGCGTAAGCCTTACAATATTATTACATATTATAAAATATCTTTTAATATTGCGAGATAAAATTGTATGCGTCAAATATTAAACTATGCGGGTCAATTTTTTCTAATTTAAAAAAAAATCCATTCTATAATATATTATACACTTTCAATAAAAGTGAAACAAAAACCAAATGTATAAAAAGTATATATAAAAAATAATAATGAAAATTTGTTTCAGATAAAAATTGTTGAATTCGATATATATATATGCAATCACCGCGAGTAAAAAATAAATCAAAAATACAAATCGAACTAGTACCGGATGTATTATTCGAAATTTGAAATTCAGAGATGATCTTGTTGCGATGAGTGTAGTATGTGCATTAGTATATACGAAGTCGATAATGGACCCACCGCGTATAGGCATTAAAATTGATAAAATATTGCAACCACAATGGCAATCGTATATATAGATATATATATATTTTATATACATATGAGAAGAGACATGTTGAATAAATATATATACATATATATAGAAATTTGCGTATTTCGTGCACATTGCAAATCGCATGCATCGATTCGCCCGGATGACGGAGCCAGTTAGGCAATATAATGCAGGGGTATTGCAAAATACTTGTATGTTGTGTGTTACTACTATATATATTTCTATTGAATCGCGAGCTTACAAATATAAATACACACTCACTCATTCTCTCTCTCTCTCACTCTCTCTCTCTCTCTCTCGTTATTTATTCGCGGAAAATAATGCCAAATATTCCCTTGCTTTGCTTTTGCCTGTTTTATATATATACTCATATTATGCGGATGTCACGTGAAAATGTTTGCTAACAGGTTTTCCATTTTGTTCACACGATAAATCGGATTTACATACATCACTTGTTTATATCATTATTTAAATTATTTTCTAAAATTACATTACTGGGAAAAACCTCATATATACATTATTATCTGTCGTGAAAATTAACTCAGAGCCTTTATTTTTTGACTAAATGTATTATTATTATTATTATTATTATTAATATATTTTTTATTATTATTACACTGAAAATAAATTATTTGATTCAAATAACCGATTATTTGACTTATCAAATAAATATTTACTTGAATTACACAATTTTTATTTGAGTCAATTAAATAATATTTGCTTTAAATACTGAAATATATTTGATTCAAATACAATTTATTTTATTCAAATACAGAAATATTTGATTTAAATATAATTTATTTAATTCAAATAACAATTATTTGCTTCAAATACTGAAATATTTGATTCCAATACAATTTATTTTATTCAAATACTGAAATATTTGATTCAAATACAATTTATTTTATTCAAATACAGAAATATTTGATTTAAATATAATTTATTTAATTCAAATAACAATTATTTGCTTCAAATACTGAAATATTTGATTCCAATACAATTTATTTTATTCAAATACTGAAATATTTGATTCAAATACAATTTATTTTATTCAAATACAGAAATATTTGATTTAAATATAATTTATTTAATTCAAATAACAATTATTTGCTTCAAATACTGAAATATTTGATTCCAATACAATTTATTTTATTCAAATACTGAAATATTTGATTCAAATACAATTTATTTAATTCAAATACAATTTATTTGATTCAATTAAAAATTGTAACGTAACGTGATATTCCGTTTATTATTATTATTATGGAACAAACAAATTTTTTTATTTTCAAGTATAAATTTTTCAAATACTTTCCTAATCAAAATTTTTAAAAATCACTAATTAAGTACAAAATTAATTAATATTGTTCATATTTTAATACAATTTTAATAAAATTCCTCGCAAGAGTTCAATTATTTTTATAAATATAGTACAATTTGATGCAAAAATGAAATTAGTTTTAACAAAATTTAAAAAAAAAATTTACAAAACAATTCAATTATTCTTTTGAATATAAAATCTTTGCGAAAATTCCATTATTTTCAAGAAAATTTCGCGAAAGAATTAAATTTTTTTCTCAATTCTCGTTATAAATTTTATTAAAATAATTCAATTATTTTTAAATATTTCTATACAAAATTTCTCAAAAATAATTCAATTATTTTCTAAAATTTTAATAATTTTTTCCGAACATTTCAATTGTTTTTAAAGATTGCATAAAATCATATATGTAGAAATTCAATTTTTTTCAAAAACAATTTTAATATCGAATTCCTCGATTGAAGTAAATTATTTTCAAATATTTATACACAAAAATCGAATTATTTCTGAAAATAATTGAATTCTTGAATAGAAATTTATTAAAACTTTTTAAAATAATTGAATCACTATGCGATAAAATTTATTAATTCCACTAATAACTCGATTTTTTGATAATTTTTTAAAAATCAGTGAACTTTAGAGAAGAATGTTATTAAAAAGTAGATTTAAAATAATTTAATTCCAGGGCAAATTTTATAATTTACGAAAATAATTGTATATTCGTGAATTGAATTTTATAAAAAGTTAAAAAATTTTTTAAATAATTGAACTCGTGTGAAAAATTCAATTACTTTTTTTTAAATAATTGAACTCGTGTAAAAAATTCAACTATTTTTTTTAATTGAACTGGTGTGAAAAATTCAATTATTTTTTTAAACAATTGAATTTTTTCACAGAAATTTTCTAAGCTGTCAAAAATAATATAATTGGACATTTTCAAAGAAATCAATTATTTAAACTGTGTTAAAACTATAAATGAAAGCCTGATAAGAATTTTATTATTATTTATAAATAATTATAAATAATTTCATTTTTACAAATACTTTTAAAAAATTAGAAATTGACTTTTTGCAAAGAAATTTTAATACTTACAATTATTATTAAAAATATTTGAATTCTTGATAAAATTTAATTATATTCAAAATTTTCAGTAAAAATTATTTTAATAAAACTCCACTATATTTAAGAATATTGAAGTAAATTCTTAAAAACAATTCAATTATTTAAAAGAATTATAACAAAAATCTTGCCAAGAATTAAATTATTTTCTAAAGAATTTTACTTACATTTTTTGATTTTTTGAAAGAATTCAATTATTGAAAAAAATGGCGATAAAATTATCATTTATGTTAAAACATCATTCGAAATTGACTAAATTAATTAAAGTTTAATAAGATGTAAATGTGATGCGATCTGAAGAAATGGGCCTTAGAAACAAATCATTTTAAGGTTATTTTAGTATTACATTTTTTTGTTTGAAACTTGTTTTTTAGTTATTTTAAATTGAACTCAGTGTTTATAAAATATTTTAGTTGTCATGAAGACATAAACATTAATTATTTACATTTACAGTTGATTCTTTTTCTGTATTTTCATTTAAAAAATTGCAAACATAACCTACAATTTTTTTCTTCTAAGGCCCCTTTCTTCATATCGCGTCACATTTACATCTTATTAGTAAACTTTAATTCATTTATTAAATATGAAATATTTAGCTAATTTATTTTAGTTTAATTTAGTTAATTTCGAATGATAATTAACAACTGCAATTTTTCAAAATCAACAAATTTTTCAAATAACGTGAATTTCGTATGTTTCTTTTTCTAAAATAGCCGATTCCTTAATTTAACAAGGAGTAAATAATTCGTATTTAAATATAAATGACACTTGAGGGTGTAAGTGAGCACGTGATCTCATATTGTAAATATTTCGCTCGTGTGCCTTGAGGCGACATACTGTGGCTTTTTCAAGGGCTCTCTCTTTATAATTTTCTCTCTTTCTCACTCTCTCTTTTTCTTTCTCTCTATCTCTCTTTTCCCTCTTTCGCGGTTCAAATAAATCAGAAACAAATTTCAACTTAAATCTCGAGTACGAATTCCCTGACGTGGCCGAAGGTACAACTACCCCGTCGTTGTCGTCGTCGTCGCACACACCGCACATATATACAACAAGCAATTGTATATTCAGTCGTGCGTGAATTGGCGGACGTTTAGATTCAAAGTGTCCCGAAGGGTCCTCAAGGACCACTAGATGTGTCCCGTAACTATGCTCACTGAATTTGAATTTCGATAAACACCCCAGTGTATTAAGACGCGACGGGGGGAAACATTATGGAAAATCGGTCAAGATTTCCAAAAATCACGTATGTCAATCATTTATATTTTTACAGGAAAAACAAAAAAAAATTTTCCAAGCTCAAAAAAAGTGAGTCTTTCCACTTTTTTTTCGTTTTTACTAAAAATAAATATTTATATTTAAAAATAATAATAATAACCATAATTATAATTATTCTGGCCAAATGGGCCCGTAATTTATAAAGACTATATATACACAGTGGCGCTGTAACAAAAACTGTAAGCAAAAATCAAAAAATAAATTCAAAAAATGTTTACAATTAATTATAAAATATAAAAATTTTGTCTCTTGTGGCCTATTCTGACTTACATATATATTATTCACATAATTTTACAATTATACTAGTTTTAAAACCAAATCGTACGACATAAAAACCAAAAGCAAAAAAAATCTGAAATTCGTCAATTTTTTTAACGATGGAAAGAAATTCTGTTTAAGAATACGACCTTCGCGTACTCAGGATATTGGTAATAAGCGGCCAAGTGCAAACTTTAGTGATGTTTAAAAAAATGGCCAAATGGGCCCGCTATTTATAAAGACTATATACAGTGGCGCTGTTTGCAGTGCGGCTCCCGGTAGCAATATACGTTCGAGGTGTCTTCCATCGTATATTTCTTTGCACACGCACCAAACTTTTTCCAATCGTCGCGTGTACTTTTCTCAATACATACGCACGCGTGTGCTTATATATACCATATATATCGCATGGCAATGTGCCCCGACTAATGGACGACACACTCGAGACCACTTTGGTCGCTGCAAACATTCACATAGTCCTCTCTGTCTCAAAAAAAAAAAATAAATAAAAAAAATAATAAAAACCCTCATTGCAAGTGCTACCGCGCAATTATACCGTTCAACATCTTATACGTAAAATACAGAATACATCTCAATCTTTTAGTTTGGAAAAAAGTACAATTTTAATTTTAAATTCAATAATTCTGTTGAATATGCATTATTGCTTTGTCTTTTTTCAATTTTTAATAAAACTGACATTGGATTCGTAATCAGCGACCCAAAAAACCCCCGAGTCTCAAGTTTTAAGTAAATCAGAGTGATTTTTATATTTTTTCGGTCGCCATCTTGGATCCGCCATTTTCAATTTTTAAAATCTGACTTGATATTCGTTATCAGCGGCCCCAACAACCTCCTAGGAGTGAATTTCAAGCAAATTTAGTAGATTTTAAAAATTTTAGTCCGCCATATTGCATCCGCCATTTTGAATTTTTTAAATCTGACTTTATATTCGTAATCAGCGACCGCAAAAACCCCCG
Source organism: Leptopilina drosophilae (assembly GCA_032873175.1). Taxonomy (NCBI): domain Eukaryota; kingdom Metazoa; phylum Arthropoda; class Insecta; order Hymenoptera; family Figitidae; genus Leptopilina; species Leptopilina drosophilae. The sequence goes on from CM065483.1 coordinate 7,044,020, forward strand.
AGTCACAAGTTTTAAGTAAATCTCAGTGATTTTTATCTTTTTCGGTCGACATCTTGGATCCGCCATTTTGAATTTTTTAAATCTGACTTCATATTCGCTATCAGCAGCCCCAAAAACCCCCTAGTAATGAATTTCATCCAAATTCAGTAGATTTTTAAAATTTTAGTCCGCCATATTGGATCCGACATTTTAAATTTTTTAAATCTGACTTCATATTCGTCATCAGCGACCCCAAAAACCCTCGAGTAACAAGTTTCAAGCAAATCCGAGTGATTTTTATCTTTTTCGGTCGCCATCTTGGATCCGCCATTTTTAATTTTGGAATTTCGATGTCAAATTCGTAATGATGAATACCTGTTGTCTTTTCATTTTTTCTACCAACATACTTTTAACGTCCCTTATTATTTAGAAAAAAATAATCCTTTCGAATGAATTCGTCTATAGGAGTATCAATAGTTTTTAACGAATCCGATGAATTTTTATCAAATTTTCCGCCATTTTGAATTTTACATTTCCGATGTCAAATTCGAAATTACGAATACATATTGTCTTTTCATTTTTTTTACCAACTTAAAAAAATTCGTTTTTAATGATTTTTTAATTTTTACCTATAGGTAACATAAGATGTCTAAAGAACTTTTATAAAAATTTTCCGCCATGTTGGATCCACCATTTTGAATTTTAAAAAACTGACTAATTTCCATTTAAATAGTTTATAATGACTAATTATTAGGTAAATTCACTTCGAGGTTATGTAAAATTGTCTGAAATTTGTAGTAACTAATTTAATTAGTCAAATTTGACTATTTTTTATTTATTTATATACTTATAATTAATAATTACCTACAAATAATTAGTTATTTTTAACTAATTCAGATTTAGTAAATTTATATTAAACTTTTGTTATCAACTACCTCAGATTTTTCTGGTAAATGACTGGGAAATTCTTTTTTTAACCGATAATTTTTGTTTTTTTAATTTTGTGAATATAAATTAGAATACAATTTTTTATTATTCAGAATGTTGTTCAGCAACATCCCAGTAACAAACTAGGTTGTTAGCAGTCCATAAAAAATAGTAAAATTGAAAAGAATTTAATTAAAAAGTCTTTTTATGACAATTATGATCTCCGGCTGCAGCGTTCGGCTGTGACTATTAAAAAGCGCTTGAAATTTACAATAAATTTTTTTATTTTCTAGGATTTTGCTGAACAACATTCCAGTAACAATCTAGTTTGTTAACAGTCCACAAAAAATAATAAAATAGACAAGAATTTAATTTAAACGTCTTTTTATACCAACTATCATTCATCTTATTGTGCTAACTTTCGGCTACCGCTATTCTACAATATTTAAAAGCGCTTAAAAGTTAAAAGAAAATTTTTTATCCTTCAGGAATGTTGTTTAGCAACTTGCTAATAAAAATCTGAGTTATCAGTAACCTTTGTAGCCTATGAAAAATAATAGAAGTGAAAAGAACTTAATTTAAATGTCTTTTCATGCTTTTTTCTTCTCATTCTGGATGATTTAAAAAAAACCTTTAACATGTGTTTAATAGTTGATAAAAATTTGACCAGAAAATAACCGGGGATTCAAATTTAAATAAAAACTCACCACCCTGATTATTTTCTATAACGCATATTTGTTAAAATGGGTGAAAATAATTTAACTATACATATACGTCAGTGACGATGGTTAATGAAATTTCACATCGCACACTCTGAAGGACTGAATGCGCGCAAAGAGTAGATGCGACGATGAGACTTAACTTGCACGGGGTGAATTTTCGTAATGTGTGCCTATTAGCGGTAGTAAATGTCGAATTGACGATCCCCAAGGGGTAAAAGGGGGAAAATTTCGCCAGGGGGAATGGCAACCATCTTCCCGAGGGATAGGACTAGCACCTCAATCGAGAATCAGACGATCAAGTTTCGCCGGCTGCCTGACAAAACTTAACGGAGTGCCATCAGCAAATGCAGTATATAGGACTCCCGTTACTAACCTCGTCAATTGACGACCAATGAGAGCCATCGGAATTTCTCAATTCGAAGTAGGGAAACTTGTTTTTTGTATATATATATAACACACATAGATGTTATATTCTCATTTTTTAAAATTTTTATTAAAAGTATAATTATTATTTGACTCACCGCATCTGCTATGTGTAGTAGATTATCCAACTGCTACTTTGCATTCCTCTTCCTTAAATGAATCCTTATTTCGTATAATCACAATATCACAGTAAAATAACACTGAAACAGAAAAAAACCATTTTACATAAGTAAATTTGTAAGCAAAAAAATAAATGTTTGGTAAAATAAAATCCATACTAAGTATTGTTACCATTATTTTGTTTCAAAGCAAAAAAACAAGTGTTTGCTAAAATAAAATCCTTACTAAAGTATTGTTACCATTTTGTTTCACAGTTTTTTTGAAAGTATCAAATTGACACTAAAGTGAATCAAACTGATGCCAAAAATCTGGATCAACTTTTTATTTGATCCACACTTTTTGGTATCAATTCGTTGCCATTTGATACTTTTAAGTTAACAGTGTTGTTTTTCTATAAATGAATTATAAAATGGAATATGTCTCTATAAATATTTAATATAAAGATTATAAGATTATCTTTACTAATATAAAGATCATCAGGAATAAATTTTTCGAAACAGAAGACTTTTTTAGAAACAATGATTTGATAGTCTATACATGGGGTTTTTGTTTATTAGATGAAATGGTGAGTATGATGGGTTAAAAGAGAGGAAAAAAAATCTATAATGACTTTATTCAATGTCACCGGGCCTGTAATTACCAACAGACTGGTGGAGGACGTATATAACCCCCTTGACGATTAGCTGCAAAGACCCCTCGGTGATTACCAAGTTAGCCTAAATAGGGTATAGTGTTTAGGGAGAGCCTACGTGGTCCTCATATTGAATCATCGATCTTGCGTAAATGTATAGAGAACATATTTATAAACCGCCTAACATATCACGATCTTATCACACGCGCACTATAAATACAAAAACATCAATTTGAAAAGCGAAAATACCGAAAATTATCAAAATCAGATATGCGATTTTAGATTTTTAAAAATACATATAGTTACTGGTTGTAACTGATGCTCTAAATTCACTTATTAAGATTGACACTTTCGTGAAGCTTTGTGAATCTAAATGTATATCTGTTTTGATATAGGCAATTATTGTATTGACTGTTGATAAAAACCGGTTCTAGCCTTTCGCTTCACAGTTTTCTTGAAAGTATCAAATTGATACAAAGTAGACCAAATTGATGGCAAAAATCTAACTCAATTTTTTATTTGATCCACATTTTTGGTATCAATTCGCTGCCATTTGATACTTTTAGGTCGACAGTGCTCTGAATGGCTCCTAGCTTAAACCCCTTATTTACTACTCTTCATACCAAGGTTTGATACCCAAATGTTATTGTTATAAAAGTTCTTTCTACTTGAAATTGAAAATATCGATGGACTTCCATCCGTTTTGGCGATTTTTCTAAAAAGCCAGGCTAATAAACTAATGTCGAAGAGCATACGCCCAAGGAAGCAGTTTGACAGCCCTTAAAGATCAACATGTAAATAACCCAACATAACTTAAGACATACACTATACTATATATAAAAGACATAGAGTACAAGTCAGGAGGGTTGAAATTCGAAGAGATCAGGGGTAGACGATAGAGAGAGAGAGAGAAAGAAGAAGACCTCTCGTATCTGTTCACCGTTCAGAAATTCCAACCACGTGCAAGATGGCGGCTGTAGTTTGCCTCTGGCATGCACCGCCCTCCCTCTCACTCTCATTCCCTTCCTCTCTGATCCTTACTCTGAGGCAGATAGTAACATCGCATCGCGTCGGGACTTTATGTGTTGGTTAGGCGTCCCAACAGTTTGACGACATTCCCATTATACCATACACATTTATTTTACTCACATACACAACCGAGGATAAATACAAGTGTGCATAAATACATACTATGTGCACACTTACGTTTAGCCTTCTCTCTCTCTCTCTCTCTCTCTGTATATATATGACTGCATGTAGACATTCGAGTTGAGCTTTTGGAGACGCGTCGTCGAAGTAGGAACCTCCGAAGGACGATAGCGTACAAGTAAGGGGTGAGAGTGAGTTCGTACCTATTTGCTCGTCTTTGTAAAATAAACGCCCGAGGAGACGCCCCTGAATACTAATTTCAGTCAGACTTTATAGGATACTCTATTCAACTATGATTGCAATGGGATTTAGTATATATATATATATATATATATATATGGTGGGGGAAGAAATGCGAATTTATAATTTTAGCACAAAAAGAAGTTATCAGTTTGTAAACTGATTTGGATGTTGTTGAAATTGCTTTTTTTGGGAGTATTCGTAAAAAATTGATAATTATTATACCGTTCTATATAGGATACCAGTTCAGGAATCATCACAGAAAAAAGAGTCTTATTTTAAAACAGGAAAACAGACTCAAATAAAGATGCAACAGTTTTAAGACAGTAAATGCTGAATTTACGCACGTACTTTATAATCTTTAACATTATATACCAGACAGTGCTGAATCTAAGACCGATCTTAAATTAAGATTTACTTTTTACTGCGTGATCATAATATTTTGATCCTAAAGGTACTCTGAACGTTCAAATGAACAAATCTTTATTACTTTCTTTGACGTTTGAATTTTGGTAAAAAATATTAATTTACAAATTCAAAAATTAATTATTTTCTTAATATTTGTGTTAAACTATTTCCAACTGTCAGAGATAATAATATTGAAAAGAAAAATAATTTCGTTCGCATTTGAACGTTAAACACTTTAGAAACATATAATATTTAAATACTTCTTCAACAGCAAATGAAATTAAAAGACGATAAAACTCGTCAATTTAAGAATGAAGATTATAAAGTTCTAAACAATTCTCATAAACAACTTGTTTAAATTATAAAATGTTACCAAGCAGAACATGAATTTTTGAGATTTTTAAGATATAACTATACAATTGTAATTTTTTGCTACTTTAAACAGAATTATTACTAAAAGTTTTTATAATTAAAACTAGCGGATCGAATATAGGGAAAAAATTTTTATAAAGGTTCATCAGATTCATCGTTTAAATCTTATATATGTTACACGAGAGTTATTGGAGTCGATGATTTAGATTTTGAAAATTCAAAACGGTCGATTCAATGCAATTAACGCTTTTTAAAATTGTCAGTTTTCATCAGTCTCTTAAATTGCAAAATGGCGGATCCAATATGGCGGAAAATTTGATAAAAAATTCATCGGATTAGTTAAAAACTATTGTTACTCCTAATAGACAAATTCATTCGAAAGGGATTTTTTTTCTAATAATAAGTGATTTAAAGGTATGTTGGTAGAAAAAAAGAAAGGACAATATGATCGGAATTACGAATTTGACATTGGAATTGCAAAATTCAAAATGGCGGAACCAAGATGGCGACCGAAAAAGATAAAAATCACTCAGATTTTCCTAAAACTTGTTACTCGGGTGTTTTTGGGGTCTCTGATTACGAATATGAAGTCCGATTTTAAAAATTCAAAATGGCGGATCCAATATGGCGGACTAACATTTTTAAAATTTACAGAATTTGCTTGAAATTCATTACTCGGGGGTTTTTGGGGTTGCTGATAACGAATTTGAAGTCAGATTTTAAAAATTCAAAATGGCGGATCATATAAAGCGAAAAGTTTTCTAAAAGTTCATCGGATTCGTTTAAATTTTCTTACTCGAGGGTTGTTAGGGTTGTTGACTATACGAATTTGAAGTCAGGTTTTAAAAATTCGTAGTAAAGGATTCAATATGGCAGGAAAAAAAATGTTATACTCTTTCGGTCCAAAAGTTGACCCAAATTTGATTTCCTGTACAATTGTTATTGTTTATAATTATAATAACTTACACTGAAAAAAAATTTATTTGATTCAAATACAATTTATTTGATTCAAATAAAAATTATTTGATTGTAGTAAATATTTATTTGATAATAGTCAAATAATCGGTTATTTAAATCAAATAAATTTTTTTTCCAGTGTATACAAGATTCGACATTATATTATCGAAATAATTAAAAATTTCAGTGAAGAGACTATATTTTAAAAATATTTATTAAGCTTTAAAAAACGTTTATAATTTTCTAGTCCCCGCAGATATAAAGTCTGCGAAAACTTTATTTTTCGCACGCACACTCATTAACGTAAGAAATATAACTATAAGCCAGATTGTCGTAACAGAATGATGTGTTTGCTCAAAACTTTAGGACCGTTCTTTGTAAAGACGCGGCGGTATCTATATAGACAAGAGTGTCAGAAGTGCCCGACAAATACTCATCAGCAAAAGAGGAAACCTTTCTGGACTCCATCAAATCAAGATCATGACTTCTTTCAAACATATATATATATATATATATATATATATATATATATATTTTTTTTTTTATTTATTCAAACAGTAGTATAATTTAGAAAATTTTTTTTTCAAAAATCCCCCGCAAAAAAAATATCAGCACTACTTTTGTATATCGCATAATATATAACGAATTTTAAAATCTAAATCACAAAAGTTTATGATTACCTCCAAATGGTTCATTTACTTATCAGTAAAGTTCATTTACTCCGTTCATTTACTTAATATTTATGTATTAGACGACAAGAGAATGAATTTTTTTTTTTACCGAAACATATAATAAAATGCAGTGAGAAATTTATTAGCATTCTATAACGTATGACATTCAAAACTCAACATTGATGTTAATTTATGCGTGACTACATTTTATTTCGACTATTTATTTTTTTTCCAAGACAAGAAGGCAAAAAAAAAATTCTTGCAAACTCATTTTTTTTCAAGAATATTAAGTATTGTTAAACTTTACTTTTTTTGCTACATTTATATATCTAATGCATGTATATAACTAATATGAAGATAAATATTCAGGAGACAATATATAATGTTAGTATTACTGTAATGATAAGCCTTATATCTGTACATGCGTTTAAGCGCGCATATATATATGTCTCACAAGATAAGAATCCTCATTATGCTAATAAATTACCGATAGTTTTCGAGGGGGAAAAAAATGTGCTTTGCTAATTTCTCAAGAGATAACTATTTATAAATATGTGTTCTTGGACAAAATGTATAAACATATATAGAAGAAAAATATATACACATACTTAAAGTTAGAAATTCGTTTTTTTTTCTTCTAAACATAAAAGTTGTTCCTAATAATTAAATAAAATTAAACATCCTGCGTGTAAAATAAGAGTCCATATTTTGAAATTGTATTTTTTGAGAGCAATTTTTTATCAGAAGGATTAAAAAATTTAAACATGGAACTTGTTTTTTTTGGAATAATTTTTTTCGGGTGCTTTTGAAATACACACATACATGGAATAAAAAAAGAATATAATCGCAATCTTCATCTACGATGGTTAAGAAGGATCAACGTTGGCGGAAGTAACCATCCGTAAAAATCTTTGAAAAGATCGTGCGACCTTTCAAACTAATCCTGATTTGTCTCGAAAGAAGAATTACACAGAATCCTAATGTATGGGTCGCATACCTTCCGGAAGAACTGGATTGGAAAATAAAATAACGCTATGGGAGAATGGGGAAATCTTTCTCAATATATGGAGAACCTTGCGCTTATGTTTTAAGAGATAAATGTATACATTTATAAATGTCAATAAATTTAAAAATTAAATTTATAAATTTTTTTAAGCACTAAGAAAATTTTAACAGTAATTATTATAATTAATAATTTCCGAAAATTCTGAATAAGAAAATTATTTTCCAATTAAGTGGAAAATTAATTAATGTAATTAAATGAAAAATAAACTTTATTCAATTTCATTAGAAATTAAAATTTATCTTAAAAAAATGCAGAAAAATTAACAAAATTCAAAATGGCGGATCCAACATGGAGGACAACTAATTTTTTCTAAATCGGAAATAATTTCTATAAATGTTCTAAGTACACTGAGAAAACATACTCGTTTCAAGTAAAAAAATAATTTTAAGTGATTTTGTTTCTTGGAAATTAGTTTGTAAGCTTAATTTCAATATATAGAAAATTATGTTTTGATTCAAAAATAATTTTTGTTTGAATAATTACGTTTAATTTAAATATATTTTCTGTTTTGGTTTAAACAGAAAATATGCTTAAAAATTCTATGTTTGATTCAAACATTAAATATAATAATATTTAATATTATTAATAAATAATTTAAAATCAACTATAAATTATGTTTGAATTAAATATATTATTTCTGTAAATGAACCAAAAAATATATTTAAATTAAACTTAAATTTGTTTGACTGTATATCAAAGATATTTTAATTTTGATTTAAACAAAATATGTTTGAATCAAATAAATCGTTTTCTCAGAGTACCTTTGTGTTTAGAAAAACAGCTCTTCTTTAATTAAAAAAGCTCCAATTTCATGAAAGAAAGACCAAATTTGATATAAATTTATAAACTTTGATATAAATTGTTATAAAATTTGATTTGTAAAATAAAATTTACAAGACCAGCGTTGTTTTTCAAGATGCACAGTTTTTCTGAATCGGAAATAAATTCTAAAAAAATTATAAGTATCTCTGTGTTTCGAAAAAAGCTCTCCTTCAATTAAAAAAGAACTCCAATTTAATAGAAAAATACCGAATTTGATATTCGACTTAAAGTAAATTTTATCATTTCGTCCTCCATGTTGGATCCGCCATTTTAAATGTTGTAAATTTGACTTCATAGTTGTAATCAAAAATAATAAAATTGTACAAATTTTCTCATAAATAATAACAATAATAATCAGTAATTTTTTATTTATAAACCCAATAAACAAATCTAGATCGCCTAGACAAAATTTCACTGAATTTAAGATAAAATAAACTATATAGTATTCATGTTCGATCCGCCATTTTCAATTTTGTTAATTTGACTTTATATTTTTAATTAAAAATAATAAAATTTTATTTTACAAATTTTCTTATATATAATAAGAATAATAATAAATAATATTTTACCATGATCCCCAAGTTTTGAACGTTCAAATTAATAAAATATTTTTTATTGAAAATATTTTAATAAATTACTAATCATAAAAAAATTTTATAATTAAAATTTTACTTTTACAAACTTAGTAATTCATTTTTTTTTATAGTGAATCAAAATAATTGTTATAAAAATTTATTTTTTAGAAAAAATAAATAACTTTCGTTCATTTGAACGTTCAGAACTTTATGATCTTATTTTATTTATAAACCCAGTAAACAAATCTAGATCGCCTAGACGAAATTTATACTGACTTTAAGACAAAATAAACTAGATTATTCACGTTGATTCCGCCATTTTAAATTTTGGTAATTTGACTTTATATTTTTAATAAAAAATAATAAAATTTTATTTTACAAATATTCTTACATATAGTAAGAATAATAGTAAATAATTTTTTATTTATAAATTCAGTAAACTATTCTAAGTCACAGAAATAAAATTTATATACTTTTAAATGATCCCCAAGTTTTAAAGGTTCAAACGAACGAAATATTTTTTATCGAACATATTTTAATAAATTACAAATTGTAAAAAAATTTTAAAACAAAAATTTTACGTTTACAAATTCAGTAATTAATTATTTGGATAGTGAGGCAAAATAATTAGAATATAAATTACAATTTTTAGGAGAAATAAATGAATTTCGTTCATTTGCACTTTACAGAACTTTATGATCTTACATTTAAGTCAAAACAAACTAGAATTATTATTCTACTATACTAACGCAGTTGTCTTGAAAGTATAAAATACTAAAGTTGATACTGAAGTGGTTCAAATTGATGCCAAAAAATGTGGATCAATTTTTTATTTAATCCACATTTTTGGTATCAATTCTTTGCTATTTGATACTTTTAAGTTAATAGTGGAAAAAATCCTCTATTCTAACGAATTTCGTTCTAAATTGAACCTTGAAAAAAAATTGAACTTTTCTTTTTCTTTTCGGAAGCACATAAATAGCAAAATTCAAGACAGTTAGAAATGAAAATATTTAAAATACACAGAAATGTAAATTTATACTAATATACATTTGTCCCTGTGTAGAAAATAATCGTCTTCAATTGTATACAACCTACAAAAGTTAATGGCACTATATTACTGAATATCACAAACGTAAATAGTGATTTTTTTTTAATCGACTCAACCTTTTCTTTCTTTTAGAAGCGAATACGTGTCAAAGTTAGTGTACGTAAAAGCAGGTATGTATATAAGATCGGAATGATTGTTAGTTAAATAAACAATGATCGCGAGATGTTCTTGACAACAGTGACTGCTTTGTAAGGAACATTCGAATTGGATAGGGCGCTGTCAAATGTTTGAGGTGCCTCACAATGTTCTTATACATATCAAAGCTATATAGCGATCACACGAGAAGCCGATTCTCAAAGCTCAAAGATCAACGATCAATGTTCTCCAAAGAGACTATACATGCATGCTTATAGTGTTTTTATTTTATATTTTTACAACACTTTAGTTTTATATATATATATACATATATATATATATATATATATATATTGCATCGCCACCCGTTCTGAAATTGAGTGCATAATACACACACACGAGAAATACACGCATATGCACGTATATCAATGTCAAGAAACGATTCAAGACAATATATAGTCAACACAAATTCCAACCAATTTTGAAAGAGTCTTCATTTTTTCTATCTTTTTCTCTTTCTCTTTCTCTCTTTCTCGACAAGGGCAATTTCTCTCGATGAGTTGGATTTTCTATGCACATTACGAAACCTTAACTCTTTGTTCTTTTCCCTCTTTTGTTGCTTTTCTCTTGTCAAGATAGGTACTCGAAAAAGCCTCCCAAACATCCCACAAACACCTCTTGAAAATTCTCCTCTATCATTGTCCTAAGAATTTAATAATTCTATTTAAAAAAGAAAATTTTTTTTTCATCATCCTTTATTGTTTGAACCCCCCCAAAAAAATGCATTATAAGCAAAAATAAAGGAAAATGAAAAAGGAGTCGAAAATAGAAAAATTTAATTAAATAATTTACTAATATACAAAATGTATAAAATTTTATAAAATTTCTTTCAATTTTCCACACTTTTGAAATTTGAAAAAAAAAATTTTAAATCTATACAAAAAGAAAAACCTTCAACCCATTCCATAATACACTATAATCCACGCAAGGAATAAAAAATTACGTCGACGTGTTCAATATATAAAAATGAACAAGGAATAAAAGACTTTTATAATTTTTGTACAAATAATTCTTATAATCCCTTCTGAAAGGATTTTTTTTCCACGCTTAATTAAAAATAATAATTAAAAAATTTTTCTATGTACTTTTGGAAAAAAAATTTCAAAAAAGGATGCCAATTTTTTCCCTGCGCTTACTTCATATATTTATAACTGCGTATGAAATATTTTCAAAAAGCAAGTTTGAATTTTAATAAACCTGTATATAAGAGTATACAATGTGTATATCCTTCTTTTTTTTTTGGTAAATCTGAGAACATGATCCGCGGGCCTTTGAGAAAGGCTGCTCGAGATATTTTCCTCTCGCCTCTATTTTCCATATATACGTAACATTTTCCCTAGTTTTTTTCGAGCTTTGGTAATCCCAAAGAGGGATTCGGTCTGTCCGAATAATCCTGCTATGCTGTCGCTAATGAAATTAAAAAAGGGAGTTTTAATGTAAAAAAAAAAAAAAAAATTGAATGAGGAAGTCAAAGCCGAGGGGATTTGTACTGCGTTGATTAAAACTGCTGCGACGTATGGCTGCATCAATGTATACCTTTCCCGCTCGCAAAAATATATGTTGTAGACCCGCACGATTTCTTTTCCTTTTTTTTTTTTTTTTTGATATTCCATAACGAACAAAGGTGCATATTACTCTAAAGAGTTCATCATTTCTAGTTTAGGTGGCAGTTTTACAAATAGTAGAGATTTTTTCAAGTTAAGAAAAATTTCTAATGTGAGAAACTAAAACTACCGCTGTTTAATTTCTTGTAATTAAAATAATATATTTTATAGTATTCTATTTTTTGGAAAAAAGAGTATTTTGGTCGCTTTTCGATACATGTGCCACTGAATTCTAATTTATACCCCCAGTTGGTCAATAAAGCGACCATTATTGCCCTAGGGCAATAATAGCCTCTTTATTGACCAGCATTATTACCCTAGGGTAATAATGAGTATACTTTATTAACCTGCGAACTAAGTTCTTTTATGTAATTTTTAATAACAAAAGGCCTAAAAATATGGCATAATAAATAAGCCTGGAATATTAAAACCTTTTATAATACAATTATTTTTAAAAAAAAATTATTTTAACCCTTTAAGGTTCCAAATTTTTAACTGAAGTTTAAGGTCTAAAATATCAAACAAAAGCTTTAATATACCAAACCGATGTAATTTTGCAAACTTTGTATATAAATATTTAAAACTATTTTAATAAACCTCTTCTTACCGCACTGAAAAAAAATTTAATTGATTTAAATAACAGATTAATTGACTATTATCAATTAAATATTTACTTGAATCAAAAAATATTTAATGGATATAATATTTATTAGAGTCAATTAAGTGGTATTTGCTTCAAATACTGCAAAGTTATTGGTGTAAATACCATTTAATTGACTCTAATAAATATTATTTGATTCAATTAAATATTTAATTGATAATAGCCAATAAATCGGTTATTTGAATTAATTAAATTTTTTTTAGTGCAATTGTTTTTAAATCTTTATCATTTCTTATTCATATCATTAAATCGTTTTTAATAAAACTATATAAAAGTAATAAATTCGCATACCTTTCAAATCCAGAGCTAAAATTTCAGTCAACATTCACAACACTATTTATTGATTTATATATCCTTTAGTCCTCATCACATTTTTCGAAAATAAACTTCAGAATATGAAATAAATAAATTAGACTTTTAATGGCCTTTGTCTATAATAAACATATCAAAGTTGATAATGACAACATTCAGTATGTACATCAACATCCTGTAAACAAAAAAATATTAAAAATAAAAATTTGCATACGTAAAAAATGTCAATTCTTTCTCTATCATTTTTTTTAATTTTTCAATCAATTTTTAAAAAATGTAATCATAATTATTTTATCAATAATTATAATTATAATTCCTATAATAAAATAATAATTTTCATATATTATTTTACCAATAATTATAATTATAACTCCTATAATAAAATGATAATTTTCATATATTATTTTATTATAGTATATAGAAAAACAATTTAATTTAATATTATATTAAAGTAATTTTTACGATTGAAGGGTTTTTTTTTAGAATATTTTTATAACTTTCCTAACGTTCATTAATAATTATAAAAAGTTTATAAAAAAAAACCATTTAATATGATATTAAAGTACTTCTCATTCTTTTAGATGTATTTTTACATTATTTAAAAAATCATTAGGGGAAGAACGATCCAAAACTAAGCTATAGGAGAAGCGGCACCCCACCAAGCGCTCAGTAGTGGTGGGGAATAATTCGCATAGTGGGGGGTCGCTTCTCCTTGTGGCCCAGAAATAAATAGCGAAAGAGTCTTCTTTAACTACCCATTTCTAAAAATCAAATTATTGTCGTTCGTTTATTTTTTAAACACTGTGCTATCAATATTAATCAAGATAAACAAATAGCACGTAATTAATTATTTATTAAGATTAATAAATATACAAAATTACCAATTATTCAATTAACAATTATTATTATTATTTAATTATTTTAATTTAATAATTATCTATATATATTAATAATTATCTTATATATTTATCTGAATTTTAATTTAATAATATTTATTATTGAATTATTAATAATTTAAATGTTAATGTTTGCATCACCAAACATTAGATAATCGCCATATTTATAAAGAACAAATATAATTAATAAACTAAAGTAAATAAGTTAATAATTTAATCATTTTTATTACTAACTGATTAATTAAATCAACAAGCATTAGATAATAGCTATTAATAAAGAACAAATATAATTAATAAACGAAAGTAAAAAATAATTAATAAACCCGAGAAAAAATTGCAGACCATTTAAATTTTGATGGTAACTTGAAAAAAAAATGTATCTAAAAATATTTACCTAATTAAAAAATTTGAATTTAAAAACAAACACGAAGAAAGAGAAAGGAATCGATGAAATTAGAAGGAAATACAGTGATAAAACAGCGCAGGCAGAGAAGTGAACGAAAAAGTTGTTGGTGAATGGTTTCTGTATAAATATATATATATATGTGTGTGTGTATATATATACATAAAGAAGTAAAGCATCAGGATGAGGATCTTATTGATATTCCTCGGGCTCGCGGCACCTTCGTCGTGGAAAAACCAAGGAAAATAATTTCCTCTCTGTTGGTCCGCTCTCCTTCGCACGATGGTGTGGTCGCCGCGCATTTAAACCCCTTGCCAGTACTCCACCACCGCACCACCCTCTATTTCAAAGCCCGCTTGTAGCCAGAAAAGCAAGCAGAAAACGTAGACAGACAGCTGAAACCCGGCTGGGTGTGCCAGGGCGCGCGTTAAAACATGCAAAATCATGCAAATTGCGTTCGTTCGAGCCCTCCCCCACCCACTTTTCAGCCTTTCCCAGAATCATTCCATCTCGTTCTCCTTCTCTCTCTCACGCTCTTCCTTCTCTCTTTCTCTATCATACGGCGCTTTTTATCCCTTGTGTGTATGGCCTCACTCTTTTCTCTTACTCTTTTCCTCTCTCTCTCTTTCTCTCTTTCACTCTTTTCCTCTCTCTCTCTTTCTCTCTTTCACTCTTTTTCTCTCCTTCTCTATTTCTCTCTTACTCTCTTTTTCTCTCTTTCACTCTTTTTCTCTCTTTCACTGCTTTTCTCTTACTCTCTTTTTTCTCTCTTTCACTGCTTCTATATTTCTCTCTCTCTCTTTCTCCTCTTTCCTCTTTCGTGGAGCCTGCGGCGTCAAAAATGTTTCAACGATTGTGTTGCCGCGGCGTTTGTTCCTTTATTTTTAGTACGGGGTGGAATTTACCGAGAGGGTGCTGCTGGGCGGAGCTCCCGACAGAAATAGGGATGAAACTTTGCCCGCCATATTTACATGACTCTCTCGCGAGCAATGAAAAAAAAATAAAATAAAAATCCCGAGAGCAACACGATTTTTTTCTTCTTTAACAAAAAAAAAACTCTCCCTTCCCCCCCTTCAACATTTATTTTTTCTTCTAAAATCAAAAATCTTTAACCGAACAAATTCGACACTATAAATAAATCCTACACTTTTAAAAACGTATTTTAAACATGTATTTTAAACACGTATTTACAAAACGTATTTTAAAAACGTATTTTAAAAACGTATTTTAAAAACGTATTTTAAAAAAGTATTTTAAACACGTATTTTAAAAACGTATTTTAAAAAAGTATT
Organism: Leptopilina drosophilae; assembly: GCA_032873175.1. Lineage (NCBI taxonomy): Eukaryota > Metazoa > Arthropoda > Insecta > Hymenoptera > Figitidae > Leptopilina > Leptopilina drosophilae. The sequence continues at coordinate 7,059,496 of CM065483.1, forward strand.
TTAAAAACATATTTTAAAAACGTATTTTAAAAACCTTTTTAAAAATCTGTTTTAAAAACCTTTTTTTAATAACGTATTTTATAAAAATTTAAATTTTTTAAAGAAAATCTTTTTTCTATATACATATACATACTGTTCTATTTTGCTTATTCAACATTTTTAAAAAAAGAAGAGCTTTTCAGAAGAAAAGGGAGGGAAAACAAATCCAAAAACCATAGGAACTACTAAAATTGTTGTTTTTAGATTTTACCGAAAAGATTTTTTCAGCCCCGAATAATACTAATGGTGCGAAAAGTAGAGTATATAATTGTAGTGGAACAAGGGTGGGGGCTTTAAAAATTTACAAAGTTTAACAATGTTGAAAGTCACCAGGTCGAGATTAAAGTCTAAACTCAATATAATCGAGGAAGAAAGTCGTCGTTTTCTTGTGTGTATTGAAGTTTTAAGAGCGAAAGCTTTCGCAGTAGGACATCGCAGAGGCTATATATATATAGAAAGAGAGAGAGAGAGAGAGAGAGAGACGGTTATATACACCTTCATCTCCTTCAGCGTAAACGAAATTAGCAGAAAGTGTCTCGAGATTGTCAATAAGAAAGACGTAAATCTGGTGGAAGCACCTGCCATTTTGGAGGAGAGAAGAAAAAAGTATATAGAAGACAAGATGTTTGTAATGCCAGGGAATACCCGAAGATCACGTGGTGGTACCTGTCGTAAGGTTTATGGGAACACAAAATAACCTAAGTTCTTAGGACTTCACTTCCATCCACCCTTGAAGCTTATAATATAGATTATCGCTTCTTCTCTCGAACAATAAATCGTTCAACACAACCTAAAGAGCCAACCTGCTAAATAAACAATTTTCACCTTGCCCCGGAACTTTTCACTAATTTCATCCTCCAAAAACCGTTTTCTCTCTATATATATATTACTTTTATGCTCCATTTCTCAATTTCAAAACATTTTTTCAGAGTCCTTTCTTCTCCATTGTGTCGCGAAATTTTTATTTTCCTATATTTTAGAGCGCTGAAAAAACGAATTTTCTTTTTGTAAAAACAAATATTTTCCCCGCGAATAACAACAATGAAAATAGAAAAAAAATTTCTAAATAATAATAATCCATATTCATAAAAAATATTAATTAATAAATCACTTCTTCTTTTACAACCTCTGAATAAACTTTCTTTTCGTTTTAGCGAAAAGAATGAAAAAAAACGACTTTTTTTACTATACAAGCAAATAGTTTTAAAGAAATAAATAACCGAAAATTATGAATATTTACAAATTGAAATCTACATTTATAATTTAAAACTTGTGACAATTTGAAATATGTATATTTCATGCATAAAGATAGTTTAAATATTTGTTTTAAATATTAAAATTGCATTAAACACAATGTTTCTACTTTTTTTGTTATTATTTGCGCAAGTAACTTAATTAAAAAAAAAGTTTCATCTTTCGCCCAGCATATTTTAGTACTAAAATTTGTCTTAATTGAAAAAAGTCTACTTTTCAAACTCTAGTTTTCTACCTATATATCCGCATATCTACCGACCAATTCCTATACTTTTTTCAAAAAGAAAAATATTTTTGTCACGAATATTGTTGTACAGAGAGAGATAACTATATGCGTTTAAAAATTCGTCGCCAGGACATATGGAAGTCACGTTATATACTATATATTCGTCGCGCGCTATACATTGGGAATCGAGGTGGAAAAGGACGAGTCATTCTGCGGTCGCGGTATCGTTCCTCGTAGTTGTAAGGCCGTTCCGGCTCTCTCACCGATAACAATGGGCCAATACCGAGCCGATAATGAGCAGCCATTGTCGTCGTATCCACACGCGCGGATCGCACAACCACCGAGAGCGTCATTACAGGTAATCGCTCGAATCACGCGTGGTTGATGGTTTCGACGTATAACCTACTATATATATACATAGACGTGTATATAACATGATCCAGAAAGTCCCCAATAAAAATATCATCCTATTCACTAAATTATTTCTTATTCCTTAAAAAAATAAAATATACACCCAGAGAAAATTATTATTTAAACCAAATATATTTTATTTAACTTAAATAAACGTATATTTGTCTCAGAACCAACTAGACTTTTTATTTGTTTTAGATAAAATTTAAATTTGATATAAATAAAACATATATTTGAGTTAAATAAAATTTTATTTAAACTAAATAAAATTTATTTGAAACAAATAAAAAGTCTAGTTGGTTCTGAGACAAATATACAATTTCTCTGGGTGTACGTCTTATTAAAAATATCTCCAAAAAGGGGGAAAAAATTAAATACTAAAAAAAATTTCTCTTAATTAATTCATTGACGTGATTCTTAAATTTTTTCAGTTATAAATATATATTCTAATCCTAATATCTCCTTTATAGAATCTTAGTTTAGATTCTTAATTAAAGTTCTCACTAAAATGTGCTTTGAATAAAATATATAATTTGAAATGTTTTTAAATTAGAATACATACAGTATAATTAGTCCTAGTGAATTGTATTCAGTAATTATTGAGATAGATAGATAATTGGAGAAAGTTTACTATTTAGCAACCACTATATTTCAAAAAAACAACTATATATATTTCTTTACAATTATTTTCTTTTTCGTAAAGGTTAATTTTTTTCTTCTTCTTTAAAATATAAAACAATCAAACTTTCATTCCCACGCTTTTTTTATCATTTTGGTGTAAATGTTTTAAATTACACAAATTAAGTTAATTTCATCATTCAGACCTTTTGTTATTAAAGCGGGAGAAAAAAGGTTTCTTTCAATTTAAAAAAAAATTTAACTTCAAAAATATAGTATATAATGGACATTAAAATTAATAGAAAAAAATTTCAAGAATTTAAGGTATAAAAATATATAGATATTATTAAAAAGCACAGAAAAAGAATCTTTAATAAGGAAACAAAACCAATTTATCTTATACTTATATCATTTCTACAAAATTTAAATCATTTAAAATTGTTGTGCTAACAAATAGCCATGGCAATGATTTAACGAAAAATATCTACTAATCGTTTAATTTCTGCCCTAAAATTCGCCAAAATGTTTACTGTGTCACATTTAATGAACGAATCTATGTTACTGAATATGTTAAAAGTGATTATATTAATTTGGATTCTTTTAGAAACCAAAATTTTACGATTTATCTTTATTAAAATAAGCTTTTTCACTTTCGCCCACTGGAAATTCGTCAACTCGACATTTCTTACATCAGATGACATTCAACATGCATGTCAAAAATCATACTGACAAAGTATCGAATGACTTATTTCCGTTTTCAGATTAATCCGCAGCTATATTTCTCTCCTGTTCTATCACCTTTCGATTTTATTCTGAAAAGTATCTGAAACAAATTTTTCATTATTACATTGCATTTAAAAGGATTTTCTCAGGAATACTTTTAAGTCAATTATTAGGCATGACTATAAATAACAAAATTAACTGATTTCCAAACTATCAATTAATTTTAAGATCAAAATCAAATCCTTTGTGAACCACATTCAATGGATTTATTCAACCCATAAAAAAGAAAAATAAGTTTTTTTTTTTAAAATGAAAAATAACGAAGTATAATCACAATTTGGAAAATAAGATTTCATTTTGAGGGAAAATTTCACACCTTCATAACTCGATGATCACATATATGTACGAATGAGATATGATTTCTAAATTTTAAGTGAGGACGGTTCCATGATCCGTCACTCGCTCTCTTTTTCTTTTAGGGATTATAAGGACCATCAGGAATGACTTGCAAATGTCAGAAGCGGCGAAATAGAGGTGTTTAAGATGAGAGGGCGGCGCGCTGAGTTTATTTATCCTGCCCGTTTTTGAGAGCTGAGAGCTCTCACTTTATATCTTTCCCTTTTCCGTATATCCTTCATTATCATTTCTCTCTCTTACTCTTGCATTTAAAAAAAAAAAAACTTCCATACACTCATTTTGATTTGCTTCTCTCACACATCATCATCATCATCATCACACTCTGACCAATTATTGATAAGTTCTTTTTCGTTTTTGTCTTCGCGGCTTTTTCTTTGTGTATTACTCCTTTTTTTCTTTACACGCGCTTGCTTTTTGATCGTTATCACCCAATATAAAGATATATACCATATATATAATAGATGTTATGCATGAGGCTTTCCTTTGAAGTTTTCGAATAGTGTTATATGCCTCTGTGTTCATTTCCAAGTCTATAATCATAGCACAAGTTGCCGCCTAAAATGGCTGAGGTTTCTCACTCTCCCGACACATTATATATATAATATACTTATATATATATATACGAAAATGCACTTTGCGATCTTAATTCACGAATTCAGTTAATTAGAATTTATTTTCACCCTTTTTAATAAGTAATTATATCCCTAAATGTTTATTTATTTCTAAATCTAAAGACGTAAACGTGAAAAGTTTAGCAGTTTTATTATGACCCTGGGTCAATGGCAATGTTAATAATATTCAAACATAAATTTAAAAATTTTAAGAATACCCTTCAAATTAGAAAAATGTGAGCTGCTTTCGAAACAAACTTTTAGATTTTTAGTAATTCTTAAAGTTTAAAAAATTCTTCTATTACATTTCTTTACAATATTTTTTTTATTGTAAAATTATTTGAAAACATTAATTTTTTTTTAAATATCACTAATTGATAGCTTCATGTTTTATAATAATTTAAATATATATAAAATTTTCATAAAAAATTAAATTATTTACAATAATTTTAATAAAATTCTTATGTTTAAGAATTCTTACAAATAATAAAATAAAAATTCTTACAAATAATAATAAAATTCGCACTAAGGAACATAAGAGTAATATTGATTTAAATGTAAAATATCATAATGTTATTAGTAATCACCTAACAAATTTCAAAAATGATTCTATTCTACATTTTATAAAGTGGGACAAATTTGAAGTGCTATAGATATTGAACCAATTCTTAGTAAAAGACTTTTCTCAGAAATGTTTTTTTTATAAAAAAAGAGGGAAATAATATAGTTTAAATAAAGTAACAGATTTGGATAATTTTGATAGCTCATACGAAATAATTTTGAATTATTTCCATTAATTAATACCTTTGATTGCTCATTTGCCTACTCTTTGTTTCTTATTTGTTTTTGTCTTTATTTAACAATTGATGTACAAAATCGATAGTGTTTTGAGATACGTTTTAGTTTTGACTTCACACGCAGAGTTTTAATTTATTTAAGTATTTTTTCAAAATTAACTGTGGTGTGTTATTATGAATGTTTATTAGTGTTAAAGAGCCTAAAGTTCTGAACGTTCAAATGAACGAAATTTATTTATTACCTAAAAAAAATTAATTTTTTATTGCAATTATTTTGCGTTACTATCTAAAAATTAATTACTGAATTTTTAAAAGTAAAATTTCAGTTTTTAAATTTTTTTATGATTTGAAATTTATTAAAATATCTCCAATAAAAAATATTTCGTTCATTTGAACGTTCAAAACTTGATGATCATAGTGTTAATTAAATTTTTTTGACTATGGTGTTATTGTTTATTTATTTATTTTTTATTAGAAAATTTGTTGTATTATTTTTTATAGGTATGTTATTTTCTTAATTTTAATTTTTTATTATTTTATTTATTATTTTCATTTATTATATTCTTGATTATAATTTCGATCTTCATTTATTTTATTTTAGTTATGACTCCAAACTCTATGTTTTCTCTGACGTTGGATATGGGTGATTTCGTTTTTATTTTTGCTGACGAATGTTTATTTATTAATTTTTTTTTGTAAGATCTTATTATAAATCTTTATTATTTATGAATGAATATTGTATTAAATTATATTATTTAGACACCTGAAGTTGTCATCGATGCTCAACATCGAAAAGTATTTTTCCTTATTTTTAGTAAAAAAATTTTAACTAATTTTACTCCTTTTATTCATCTAGGAAGTAAAAAACTATTTAGTAGTATTTTTTAAACTTAAAACGTTGGAAAAAATTGAGTATACTTTGTTTTGATTTTGTGCAAAACATTTTTTTCGATGCTGAGCATCGATGGCAACTTCAGGGAACTTATTATTTTTATATTTTGTTGTACATTGTTTATATTTTTGTTTATTTTTTATAAAATTATTTTATATTTTTATAGACTTCGTAAAGAGGAAATCATTTAGATTTCGAAACGTTGGAGTGAACTAATTTTTTAAAAACTATTTGTCCGAATGTTTTCGTTTTATTCGCCTTCACTATATAAATTACTATTTCTCGGACGTAAAAGATTGTTTAATAATACATTGTTTCAATTATTTTAAAAAATGTTATAAATTATGTATCGCATTAATTCAATAATTAATCCAATACATAATTTATAATTTTACTTTATTTAAAAAATATTTTTAAAATATTCAATTTATATATAGTTTCATTTCAGCAATGATCTTTAATTTTTTTCAGATATATATAATAACTGCGCAAATGTATATTCACTATATATAATGATACGGAAAAATGTTGAAAGCGAAGATATTTTGCGAGGTTTTTTATTCCAGAGCTTTTTTTTGCGAGCTTGCACAGCATGGCTTTTATTAATTAAAACAATCCCTTAATGCCGAGGATCTCAATATAGAAAATGCGGGAGTTATTCGCGTATATACTGGATGGAGTAGTGGTGATGGTGGGGGGTCGGGGGTGGGAAAAGGAGTGCCGTAGGGGGTTTAGAGCGGATTGTCGCTCAATTATCTGCTTCGATATGATCTTCCGCGTCTTTACTTTTTGCTACTATTCCGTTGAATATAAGCGGGGAACTACTAAGCTTCTTGGGACCCCGGGGGAAATATACGCGCGCGCTCGTTGGGTTTTCTTTCGTTATCGTATATACACAGTACAGAGCAACATTATAGAGCTTTTGAATCTCGCCCTTTACTTACGCGAAAGAAGCCAAAAAGGCGTTGCATATAATATATATATTTTATGCCATTCTTTCTACTTTTAATGAAACCGCAGTGATATTTTTTTTTAACAAAAGAAGTCTCTGGTTGTATATAGATTAAATTTATATTTAAAGATATATAACATTTTTATTTATAAATATAAATTTTCTTTAAATTCTATTGCACTGAAATTAATTTCCCTTAATTGAGAATTAAATAAAGAAACATTGAAATTACCTAAAGGAGCAGATGCCCCTAATCATTTCTTAATTACCTCATTGTAATTTACAATGCGCATATAAAGAAATTATAATAAACTATTTAGTCTGGCAGTCTGATCACATACAATGGCTAAAAGGCGATAGGTAGTCTGATTAAAGAAAAAAAAGAACAGATTTTAATCGGCATGACTTGCAAGACATTTGGTATTTTGTTGCGAGTATAGACTCACTAAATATATACATACGGGTGTGAGAGAGCAAACATGAAACACACTTTGCCGCAGCAGCAAGCAGTATTAAAAAATTTGCTTCGCATCTTAAAAAACTTATTGTAACCGCATTTTTTTCCCAAAGAAATCATTTACAAACGGATAATAATTATACACCTAATTATAAATTAATTGTAATATACATACATACAAATAATTTATAATTTTTGCTACTTTACTCTTTTATAATAAATTTTACTTGATATAATTTTTTCAAATTTTCTCACATAAATATAATTTTTTCAGGAAAGAAACGTGTCGAGATAAATTTTTAATTACATTTTTATCGCGCGGGTCGTGTGACAATATAATAAATATCAGATCCATATTATTCAACGTCATCTAATAATAATTTATATACCTAAATATTTTGTTTTCTATTTCAAAAAATAATACACAGGAAGCTGAGGGCTATAATTAGAATGTCGAAATTAAGTTATAGGAGACTTCCTATATATATATACATTTCGAATAGAATGTATATTTATATAAAGACAAGTTAAGTAAAAAAAAAAGAAAGAGGAAAATTAAATAACACGGCAGATGGCGTGACTATTGGGCGTGTATATTATTTTCTTGAAAATGTGAAATGGTTGAAAGGACAATGTCCTATGGAGGTTGGTAATTCGCCTGGTCGCGCGGACGTCAAACAAACAACCGGCAATTAAATGCAAATACGGCTAATGCGTTCTGTGTCGGAGGTGCAAGTCACTATCCTCGTTATGGAGATCCACACCAAGCCGCCATATTGTTTCCCCGTGTGATGCAGGTCGATATCGATGGTCAGGAAATACATATATACCACATGTAAACTACATATATATGTGAATAGAACGAACCTACTCTCTAACAAACACTAGCAAACATTAATAATCCCACCTATGTGCCTCACGTTCTTTGGCTTATGCCCATCCTTCATCCCCACCCCTCCTGTCATATATTACAACACGAAAAAAACTTTTACCATGTCATTTTCAATCATTTTGACATGTTTGTATTCACGTAATGTCCATTAAATATACATCTGATTCAAGATATTTGCCATACCTTTAGAAAATAATTATATTATGATGATACATTTCGAAAAATAATATCCGTTTAGTTCTCTTTATTATCACGTTTAACTATATTACTAATCTTACTTTTAAAAGAGCTGTAAAATTACTGCAAACTTACAAATTCATTGGGTGCATGTCCTTAAGCAATCTTACAATATTGCAGAAAACTCACTATACGAAGATGAAATTTTCGACAACCAATTTCGGGACAAGGAATTGAACCCTCGTTTCTGACTTATGAAAAGATATTTCAAAATTATTTTTTAAAATGAATGTTTTTAAGTTAAAATTAAAAGTGTATTTCGATATATAACTCCTAGTGGATATAATAAAATTTTCATATATCTTCACTCTTACAACAGATGTATAAGAATAGTAGACAAAGTATATAAAAATAAGTAGAAATGTAATTCAAAGAAAGATATGTATTCCCAAGGGACATTATGATTCTTTTTTTTCAATAGAGAGAGAGACTTTTCTGATCCATCTCAAACTAGCTACAATTCCATGGCAATAGACATGTTTCAGGGTCTTCCTTTTCACGCTGAACGCGTAGTACCTGTTCTACACGCGGTAGTATCTCTGTGTATATGTCGATATCATTGAATTCATACTCTGAATAGATGTCGAATACTCTACGTATTACATCTCTCACGATACAGTATATACAGTGACAGGATCCTTTATGGTAGACCATCGGATTAGGGGTTATACAAAGTCTGTGGGATATATTGACGGGCTCTATCCTCTAACACTATCGCATGTATATACATTTACTATATTGAATTTCCCACTACATATACTAATTAGAAAATTAGAAATTAATACCCGAGAATAGAATCACACGCGTTTCTAATAATTCGTAATCTTGCTATTTATCTATTTACCCCTAATCACAAATACACTAATAAATATTTTTATTCTATAATAAGAAATTATTTTGCAAGCTCATTGCAGTAACTATGCTATAAAATTTTAAGAATTCATACTTCAGTTTATAATTTTGTTGCTTTCTTTATATTTCTCAATGTTTATTTTGATTACATAAAATACTGACTTGAATAGAAGAGAAACAAAGTTTGTAAAATTATAAATATTTCTTTGTTGTCAAAGTGAATTAAGTCAATTATTAATACGCTGTGTATGAATTGAAAAGTATAAGAGGAACTTGATTACACTTCCATATATAAAGAAGTCTACGCATTATATATACTACAAATCCCAAGGGATCCGAGCCGTTTATATGAGGCTTAAATTCACAACTTAGAAACCAGGAAATCAAATCATATCTTTGAGGTGGATTATATACGAAATCTCCCTCGACATAGGGGAACTAAAAGAGGTGTTGAACATCCTCATGAGCTCACGGATAATATCCTCTCAGAATTAACAACAGAAAGTTTTCTCAACTGTCTTTATCTATTTATATTCCAAATTTTCCCTACATTTTTCCACAACAAGAAACGATTATATTAATATAGCCTAATTAACCCTGTGTAAGCTGACCAAAAGCTTGTCTTACAAACTTGCTGCAGTTATTTCAACAAGCTTGTCAAATTTCAAAGAAGAAATATTGCAGCAAGACACTTAAATTATAAAAACCATGCAACTTTACAAAATAGTTTTTATGGAAAAAAAATTATTCTGTAACTAATTATATAGGGAATTTTTTACCCAAAATTTATATATAGTCATGGATGTGATTAAGATAATACACTTAAATTGAACGCGTGGCACGTGGCTGATAGAAAAATTCTTTCTTTCTCATATAGCAATAGAGTGAATTTGATGATGTGCATATAACAAATTATACGCCTAAAGAAACACGTTAGGTGCAACTATATAAGGACAATGAACACGTAAATTTGTTGCGCGCGTGCTTAGACCCCCTCGACCTTTGAACGTCAACAAGAAATTCCCCCTTTCTCTCTCTCTCGCTCTCTCTATCTTTCTCTTTCTCACCCCCCCTGATCCCCCCCCCACCACCCGCTGTCTCGTGTTGGTCCAATAAACGTCTGTTCGTTGGTTGAGTCAACTGTATCTCGACCGAGCAACTCGACTCAATACCCCCCCGAGATATATACCCATGGTGAAAACGCACTATACTCGGCGAGGTTGTTCCGTATATATAAGGGGGCGAACAATGCAACCACTCGAGCACAAGCATTTAATTGTTTCCGGTCCTGTCCTCCGAGTCCTTCCTTCCCTACGACAATGTCGATTTCGTAAGCTCTTTGCGCTCGTTAGATAGTTCCTTATCTCTCTGTGCCGGAAGATACCTTACCGATATCAGACTTGTACTTCATTAAATATCAAGAAAAAGAAAAATTTCCATTCCTTGGAAAAGTTATTAGAAATCAATTTTTGAAAGATGCGAAAAATGTATACTTTCCTATACTTACAATAGCTCATAAGTAGGGAACTAAGTACTTTTATAGCTACAAACCAGGTACTTGTCAAGGCCACAAAATTTCTATCCAATATATTTTCGTACAAATAGAAAATCTACTGAGAAAAACGATTTATCTTTGTTCCCTTTTGAATTCCAAAGAGGAAAAAAGGAGGATCTTAAAAATTTATAGAATGAATGCTATACTACGAATGATGGAGTGAAAATTTTTTTTTCGCGCGCTACGACGACGATGATCGAGAGGGAAGGATAAAGACTCGTGAAAGCTTCCGGAGAGACAAATTGGCGTGAAAACGCATTTCGACCAAAGGGGGTTGAAACGTTTAACGGGAATCCCACAGTCCGCTCTCGGTAATATCAAACATTTAGCCTAGGTTGTGAAAGCGGGACTCGTGGTGCTGGGAGTCAACTAAATACACTCACTCGTCGACGACCTATCATTCCACGCTATCGCCTGAGAAGAATAGGCCCATAATGAGGGGAACATAATATATTTTATTAGCTTCGCTTATATATTCTCTACTATGATGCACTATATCAAGACTTCATTTATTTACAATCAAATATTTTACCTCTCTCTATTTTATCTTTATTGGAAATTACAGCTGATTTTTAAATTGAAATTATCGTTCATCGTTAAGTTATATATAAGAAAAACAACAAAAGTGAGATGAAGTATACTAGAATATAGTGTTCTATTTCTATTTTAATAGGGCAAAGACGGTCAACTTCTGCACTATGGTAGAATGATTGTAACAAACTTGTAGTAATCTCTTTTCAATGTTTTGGATTTAAAAGCGATTAAACTTGTACTGCTAGATTACAACAAACTTGTTACAACTGTTGTGTAAGTTTTCGAAGTACGCTAGGCACAGTATTTTCTTGCAAGCTTGCAGAAATTATTCATAAACATCTAGCGATTATTCATCACCTTTAGAAACCAAAATTTTACGATTTATCTTTATTAAAATTAGCTCTGCACTTCTGCTCGCAGGAAATTTGTCTATTCGACATTTCTTTTATCCGATGACTTTCAACATGCATGTCAAAAATCATACTGACAAAGAATCGAATGACTTTTGCTCTTATTACCTGATCTTTCTTACCTTATCTTTCTTACTTGAATGTTTTCTAGAAAGTCTCCTGAAACAAATCTTTTATATATCATTAGAACAATAGTTTCTTGAAAATACTTTTCAATTTATTATTCTACAACTATGATTATTAAATTAACTTATAAGTAAACTACGGGTCTTTGACTTTATAGCTATTTCGTGTGAAGCATATACGTGTCGCTATGAGGCAAATATTATACATATGTATACATATATATAGCCCAAATAGAATTAGAAAATGAAATTTATCTCGAGGCGGAGAGGTGTTATGTTTCGACAAATTGGATGATAACGGGGTCTCTCTCGCTAGGTTTTTCCGCTAATAAAGGGTTGGCATGTCCGAGGAGGTTAATTTGGGTTGCTTTAACGCTGTAAGCTTTTTCGCACTCGGGGCTGTGTAGGCGTGCACTCTTGGTCTATTGGACGAACCAACAGCGACGAACCAGGAGTATCCGGTTGGTATGTCCGTCTGTTATATATGTATGTCTACCTCTCCGGGCTGCCATTAGTCGCACCCTGTAAATTGAGTGACGCCTGCTAGGTACGCGCCTGATTCCATTAAAGACATCAAACGGGCAAAAATTACATCAGCAGCCACCCTTCGCTCTCTCTGGCACGACACTACCGTATTAATCTGCAGCCACGTAGGCATCCGAACACTATCTCTCCCAGTCTCTCACTCACTCTCTCTCTCATCTCTCTGTCTCTCCACCAAGCAAAATGCTTGCAATCGTGAACAGTATGAGCACACTGATATCGTATACATACTCCTGGCGCCATTTACCACTTTCATCGACTATACAGTATTGATGTAGTACATTTACAACCTGCCTTTTACATCCAATGCTTTTAAAATATAATATAGAGAATTATGTACGAACAGAGTGCACATCCTACCCCTTCAGATATTGTCGGTTTATTATATATAGCTACTGCGTCTTGAAATTTATCACATCTTTCTAAATATATTCAAAAATATAAGAAAAACAGAGCTAAAACTTTTTGGAGTTGGATCACGAGTCATGTCAAAATTATAATAACCGTTTCGTAAAAATTGAAATCTATTAAATTATACACTAAATGTATGTTATAATTTTATAAATTTCTCATGGCGATAGTTTTGACACAATTTTTGAAGCAGTTCATACCCTGGCGACTAACTGCTATATATACATATATACCAGAGGAGGCGCAGGGAAAGAGCCTGCCAAATCTAATTCTGAGTCGCTTTATTTGATCATATTTTACATCGGCTTTGACGCTGCCCTCGAAAGGCAAGCTTTTAAAATACATTACACGTTGCAGCGGACGAAAAGTGGCATGAGAGTGGCTGTATATATATAGCAATCATTGCTGAACGATCGCTCTTTCATTCTCAAAACCATATATATACAATAGAACAAAAATGCTTAACACGCAAGACCGCATAGTATAGTTGTTTCGTATATTAAATCCTGACTCTATGAATTTGAATAAATGTATATGTACTTTCTGATAAATTCCAAATGATCCAATTTATTGAATAACTGGTCATTTTTTTACTTTTGGTCCCGTAAAGTCCGTATTTTTAAGTACTGTAACTAGTTCGAGCCCTAATGAGAAATTTTACTTTGACATGATGGTTGATTTTATATTTGTCTCTTTTTTTCTAAAGAAATATATACAATATGAATTCGTTTCAAGCTAGGAATATAAATATTTTATTCATGATGACAAAAAGGTTGGCTGTGGCGCCTAAAGTAAAAATAATGCCCGTCAAAATGGTATATATACATATACAATATATGTATATATATAAATGGTGAGCACAAGTTTCAAGTGTGCGATGGTTCTGTTTTATTGGAGGTGAATGTAAAGGTACGTATACTTGGTTGCGGGATGCTGACAGGGGGAGAAGAGAAAAAGAGAAAGAGGAACAACGGTTGCAAAATGTTCCTGACGCTTTGTACACATTTGCATACCGCATCCGTGTGTGTAGCGACGTGTGAAATTCAACTCTCTCTCTCTCTTTCTCTCTTTTTTTTCTCTCTCCTCTCTCTGCTTCTAACGTTTTTCCCTCATCTCATCCCTTTTTGCAACCATCGCACACTTTTCATCTTTTTGCACAGCTTTCATGCGCCCATGTTTCGTTTTCTCTCTCTTTTTTTTTTGCTTTTCTTCGGAAAAACCCAGGGATCTCAGACAGATCCCTCATAAAATATTCCATCGGTGTGAAGCATTTCATATTTTCGATGCTTCTTTCATGGATGGCTTAGTTTTGAAAGTACTCCACTTGTAAAAGTGGAAAGAGAAGGTAATTTTATATATACATAAGGAAAATAAATTCTATTTTCCAAGGAAAATATAAACGATATATAAGGTAAATATTAATATTTATATACAAATTATTTCTTTATAAGCTTTCTTAACAAATTTTTGAGGCTAATTTTAGGAAAATGTGAGGCACAATTCAAATTATATATTAAGTAGTTTCAATACAAGAGATTTTATTTATTTGTATCAAATAACTTTCTACCAAACTAAACTTTTTGAAAATTGAGATGATGATGATGATGATGATGATAGTATACAAAGTTAGAGGGAAAAGGATCCTTACCCCGAGTGTCAACTTTTTAAAATTTAAACTCCTTAGTTAATTATCCTTTCTACGTGAAAGCTTATTATAAATAAAATATAGAGCCATACCTATCAAAAGTATACAAAAACATTTATAACCACGAAAAGGTAATTTTCGCCAAAATGAAATTAATGAACAAAAAGCAGAATAAAATTGAAACACTCAAAAAAATAAAGAAGTTAAGCGATTGTAGGAAGAAAATGTTCAAGAATCGTATATATATAGTATTTTTGATCGTTGGAAACTCGATCTCTCGTCCCTGGGGTGCAAGTTATAGTTATAGTAACAGAGCCTATATATCTGAGACTCGGAAGGTAAATGGAGGATGGAATCCTAACTGAATCTCTTCCCTTTCGAAGATGTCTTTCCCTTTTCTTATACTACTGTATAGTCTATCTCTATCATAAAACTCGATGAATCTATATCTCTATCTCAACTAAACATATATATGTACTTTTATGCCCACACCCTCAAAACCTTATAACGGTGCGCGCTCCTCCCTTTCGAACGTCCCACCAGTCCCTTCGGGCAACCAATCCCAAGTAAAGTTTGTTACACAACTCGACGAACTTTCGAAAATGGTCCAGTGCCTTCGAGCACAGTAAGCCGTTCTTGTTCCCTTGTTAGTAGACTTTACTCTTTGGCGCAGATCTTTGCGGAAACCGCAACGTATAGTTCACTCTCGCCAACTTCCTTACCTAACTATAATTCTGATTTCTCTACCATTATAACTTGCCATTAACGAGGATCCTATTTTTGCTATATAACGTATACATATATTTATGATTTTTTCAACGGTGTGTTCTTGAAGATAAATTGAAATTTTTGAAATATATATATGTAAATTATGCGAAAATATGTATATCATGATTTTATTCTAATTCAGTACTTTTTAATTTCATAAAATAGGCTATAAAGACCCCGAGGCTTTAATAGTCTTAGTTCCAGAAAATTTTCCAATACGTTTTTAAATTTAATATATAGTTTTCACAGTTTTCTTGAAAGTATCAAATTGCTACCAAAGCGGATCAAATTGATGTCAAAAATCTGGATCAATTTTTTATTTTATCCACATTTTTTGTATCAATTCGTATTGCCATTTGGTACTTTTAAGTTATATCACTGCGTCCTTAGTCCAGGCTTCGCACTCCATTATGAGTTTAAAAAAAGTAGGAAAAAGTTTAGCCTTAATGATAAAAAAAGTAGGAAATAGTAGCCGCGATGACAAAAAAAAAGAATTAAAGAATTTCATTACAAACTTTTTTAAAAAAGAACACTAAAGACAAAAATAGTAATAAAAGAATAGGAAAAAAACAAATAGTTACACTGATTTTCTAAAAATGTCAAAATAATCCCCAAGTCGATCGAAATGATCCAAAAATTAAGATCAAATGATGATTTGATACACTTTTTGAGATCAATTCGTTGCAATTTGATACTTTTTAGGTAACAGTGTAAGAAAAAAGACAAAAATAGTAAAAAAACGAATAGTAAAGCCAAAAATAAGAAAGAGAAAATAGTAAAAATAAATTGGACAAGTGTGAGTAGTACTCGCACTGCAGTGGCGGGTTTTTATAAAATTAGTTTTTTTAGCAAAGCATGTAGATAATTAAAAAAGTAAAGTGGTTCTCAAAAACCCAAAAATAAAGAAGCAAAACTAGAAAAACAAGTAGAAACAGATGAATTTTAAGAATTTCGGTTTTTTAAATTTTTTCTAAAATTAGTTTTTTTTACCAAAGCATGTAGATAATTAAAAAAGTAAAGTGGTTTTCAAAAACCCAAAAATAAAGAAGCAAAACTAGAAAAAACAAGTAGAAACAGATGAATTTTAAGAATTTCGGTTTTTTAAATTTTTTTATAAAATTAGTTTTTTTTAGCAAAGCATGTAGATAATTAAAAAAGTAAAGTGGTTCTCAAAAACCCAAAAATAAAGAAGCAAAACTAGAAAAACATGTGGAAACAGATGAATTTTAAGAATTTCGGTTTTTTAAATTTTTTATAAAATTAGTTTTTTTTAGCAAAGCATGTAGATAATTAAGAAAGTAAAGTGGTTCTCAAACACCCAAAAATAAAGAAGCAAAACTAGAAAAACAAGTAGAAACAGATGAATTTTAAGAATTTCAGTTTTTTAAATTTTTTATAAAATTAGTTTTTTTTAGCAAAACATGTAGATAATTAAAAAAGTAAAGTGGTTCTCAAAAACCCAAAAATAAAGAAGCAAAACTAGAAAAACAAGTAGAAACAGATGAATTTAAAGAATTTCGGTTTATTAAATTTTTTCTAAAATTAGTTTTTTTTACCAAAGCATGTAGATAATTAAAAAAGTAAAGTGGTTTTCAAAAACCCAAAAATAAAGAAGCAAAACTAGAAAAAACAAGTAGAAACAGATGAATTTTAAGAATTTCGGTTTTTTAAATTTTTTTATAAAATTAGTTTTTTTTAGCAAAGCATGTAGATAATTAAAAAAGTAAAGTGGTTCTCAAACACCCAAAAATAAAGAAGCAAAACTAGAAAAACAAGTAAAAACAGATGAATTTTAAGAAATTCGGTTTTTTAAATTTTTTCTAAAATTAGTTTTTTTTAGCAAAACATGTAGAGAATTAAAAAAGTAAAGTGGTTCTCAAAAACCCAAAAATAAAGAAGCAAAACTAGAAAAACATGTGGAAACAGATGAATTTTAAGAATTTCGGTTTTTTAAATTTTTTATAAAATTAGTTTTTTTAGCAAAGCATGTAGATAATTAAAAAAGTAAAGTGATTCTTAAATTTTGTCTAAGGAATTCAATTATTTCAATTATTTTCATAAATACCAAAATTTTTCCGATTTACTAAATTCTTTTAAATATTATTTTTGAAAAATATTCCTCATAAGAATTCAATTCTTTTCATAAATTTCCATAAAATTAAAAAAATAATTCAATTATTTTCAAAAGTAACATACTTCTTCGCAGAAATTCAATTATGTTTAACATTTTTTTGACATTCTCCGAAATTTCAATTATCTTTTTAAATAATTAAATTGTTCTCTACAATTCAATTATTTTCAAAAATGTTAATATAATTCTACGCAAACATTTAATTATTTTCATAAATATGTAATAACATCCTTTTGAAGGATTCAATTACTTTTATAAATAGTAAAATTCTTTGCACAAATTCAATTAATATCAATAAATTTTAATGAAATTGAATTAATCAAATTTTTCAATTATAATTATGAACAGTCAAGATTGTTTTTTGAAAAATTGAAAAAATGTTTAAAAAATTTGTTTAATTCAATAGAGTAAATGTTGGTAAAATTATTTCCTCTATTATCTTATTGGCGGTCATTTTTCATTAACGGTTTTAGTTTTAACACTATTATTTGTTGAGAAAAGTAGCTTTTAGTAGCATTAGGCTCAAAAAAGTTGCCAAAAAGTAGCCTCGTATCAAAAAGTAGCAAATAGTAGCTTTTAGTAGAAGAGTGCGAAGCCTGCTATTAGTCTTCAGACTATAGATGAAAAGTTAAAAAATTATTCGAAAATCGCCTGGGACCCAAAACTTTTGAATTATATTTTCGAATAGTTTCAGTCTAGTGCTGGGCATTGTTTATAAAAAAGTAAATTGCTTAGCAATTTAACTATATACTTTAAAACATTTAAAAATTTCAAATTCAAATATTTCAAATTTTCAAATATAAATATATTAACACAAATATTTTTAATTTTTAAATAATTTATAATAATAATAATAATAATAAACTATAAATAATAATTAATAAAATTTCTAATACTAATTATTTCATATACTTTACATAAATATTGTAAACAAAATTTTTGTTATGCAATGAATTATATTTATAAATAATTTCCAACAACAAAAATTACCAAGAAAAATTGTTTACATTATTTATAAAAGTTTATTTTTTTAATTTACTCTAATTTGTTTTCAAAAATATATTGTAATAAAAGTAATTTATACAATTTTTATTAAAATTATTTAAATTACTTTAATAATTTGATAAAAACTTCAAAAATTTGTTACTTTTTGGTAAATTATTTTAAATTGTCAAAAAAGAAAAAAATGTTCAATATATTAATCATGTATCGCATAATAAACAGTATAATAATAAAATGTCTCCAAATAAATTAAATATATAGTTTAAAATATTTTAATTATTGGAGAAAAACTTTAAAACATTTCATTGTATAAAATAATACAATGTTTTTTATTAATTTAGAAAATAATAAGTAATATTAATAATATATAAGTAATAATTTTTTTATTCAAACAAATTCTTATAACAAGATTCAAAGAAAAATTATTTCATTTAAATAAAAATTAATTCAACTGAAAATTATTTGATTTATTTAAAAATTAATTAATTCGAATAAAAATTTCTTGATTTAAATAAAAATTATTTGAATCATAGAAAAACTATTTGATTTATAATTATAATTAATTATAAACATAATTATAAATTAATTAATTTATAATTAATTCAAATAAAAATTGCTTGATTTAAATAAAAAATATTCAATTCATATCAAATATATTTGATTTAATCAAAAATGAAATAATTCAAACAATTATTTCTGGATTTAAATAAAAATTATTTGATTCAAAAAAATTGTTTGATTAAAATAAAAAATTACTTTCCACAAATAAAAATTTATTTAATAACAGTCAAGTTGTATATTTAAATAATGTAAAATAACATTTTTTTAGTTGTTATCAGAAAAAAATTTTTCCAACTGCAAATATTTTCATTGCTTTGAAAAGAAAATTTACTTGTTTTGAAATTCAAAAAAGAATAATATTAATATTAATTTAGACGTAAAATTAATTAATTTTAATAAACTCATGTTTTTGTAAATGAAAAAAAAGCTTTTAAAATTTTCCCCGAAATATACAAAATATTATTTAGACAAAGAAAAACATATTTTTCTTCAACATTTTAATATCGACCAAAAAGATAAGTCACAATACTTAATCAAAAATGCAAAAATCTTACTCCGCTTTTTTTCCTCTCAATATTTCCGTTTTTCATTTAATGATATTCGATTATTTAAATTTTTCATACAAAATATTATTTCCATTCGCGATAAAAATACAATTTTTTACATAAACATTCGATATTTTTGTCAACTAAAACTGAAATCCATTCGTCAAAAACGAATAATGAACATTTTTTTCCGGAAAAAAACAACAATTGACGTACAACAATGAATCAGACAAACTCAGAATGCAAATCAACAATAAAAAGTTGAAAATACAACAAAAATCACTTACCCACATAGACAATAACTTTTTTGCATAAAAAGTTGTCGATTCAAATAGAAATTTACAAATAAACAATAAAAATCAATGGTATGAGAAAAAAAGTTGAGGTTAGGAATACCTGTTTTTACCAGATACTTTCAATGTTGGATGTTAATTTCACACTTGCCGTCAATATATATATGATTCATTATGTACTTTTACGTAATTACTCAGATTTATCACAAAAAACTATTACTTTTACTCCTTTTTTCATAAATTTATCAGAAACTTTTACTGATACTGCCATTTCGTGTGAGGAACATTTCACATAATGAAAACTTTATCCCGCCTTCTAGAGAACTTCCGCCATTCACACGCGCATGCGCATTGCATGCAAAATTTTGCGCGCACTTTCAAACACCAAATACTTTGTAACACTAAATAAACAATTTGTAACAAATATCAAAACAAAATTGATTGAGAATTATATTCACAGAATGTATTTTTAGAAGTCTGGTAATTAATTTCTTTTATTATTTTAAAATACTTGAGAGAATAAACAAAATTCTCTCTGTGAATTTGAAATTGGCGCCAATTTTTTTGCGAACAACCGGAAAGTGATTAGAGCGTGGATTTTTTCTGATGCGTTTCTGAACACATTTTGACTATATTTATTTTACGAATGAAAATACAGAAAGATGAAAAATGTTAAATATATACTGTAAACAATCGTGTACTTTTAACGCTAAATTTATTATTATTAATTAAATAATTAATAGTAACGTGAGAGAAATATACTGAAAGTAAAAGAATTGTCAAGAATTTTATAACGTTTTAAACAATTGTGTCGGTACATCGATTTATTGATTGGAAGATTTTCATTTGTTTATAATTGTACTGTCATGTCAGTGTTTATTATAATGTGCAGCAATGAAAGAAAATAGTTCTATCTAATTAATAATCGTTTGATTAATCATAATCATAATATAATCATACGTATATTAGTTGTAAATACGTAAAGAAAAAAAACCACCACCAAACGTCAAACAAAGTGCGTTCGTGTGAAAAGAAAACAAGGTGAAATATTTAATAACATAATTACCAAAGGACAGTATGATGAATGAGGAGGAAAATTGCATGAGCACACTGTCGAGAACCTCGAGATCTTTATCGTCGCCAGGTATTATATTTATTCTGCTTTATTATGAAACTATTTTTCCAAATTATAACCTATATACATTTTGACGTATTTGTTTTTATTTAAGACAGTCAAAGTAGCTTTATCGATGAGACAGAAAAAAGTCATCGTAAACAAGATTCCACTTCTGGTAAAAATATAATTTTTTATTTATAGTAGATTTTGTCATTAAATTTAAATTAATAATACAGGGGAATCACTTTTTGAATTTACGTCAATTATTTTTCTTCTCCCTCTCACATGGCACTTTTTTTCTTTCTTTGAAGAAAACTAAAATTCGGAAATAATTCTAGTCATTAATTTCTAAATTTACTTAATATAATTAATATATTAAACTGAATTGAATTATCCAAAATTAATTAAATGGAATAAACAATTTATTTATTTAATTAAATATATTAATTTAAATTTATTTAATTTAATTAATTTTTTTTGTATTTTATTTATTACTTTTATTTGTTTCTATTTTGAATTAAAATAGCTAATTAATTTCGATATTTAATTTATTATTATTTGTTTATAAATGTTAAAAATTTAATTTGAATAGAATTTAATTAATTTAATACTGCAATAAGTTTAATTTAATAGAATTTTGAATTTGTCAATTTTAAATTAACAAAAATGATTTTAAATTAATTTTTTTACAAATTATTTACTTAAAATTAATTCAATTTATGTATCTAATAAATTTTGGCATTCAATTTACTGCTTTTAATATTGTTTCTATTTTTTCTAATCTAATTAAATTAGCCAATTAATTTCGACAGATATTTAATTTATTATTTTTGTATCTAATTTTTTTTTAATTAATTTAAAATTACTTTTGTTACTTTAATTGTTCCATTGATTGAAATGAATATTATTATTATTGTTACTTTATTAATTTTTGTTTCTAATTTTTTCAAAATTAATTTAAAATTACTTCTGTTACTCTAATTATTCCACTGATTGAAATCAATTTTTTTGTTTAATTTTTTTAATTTAACGTATTAAATTTATTATTATTTTATTAGTTAAAAAAACTATTTTTTAGTTAATTGCATGAATTTACTTGCGTTTAACTGAATTTACATTTTTTATGTTTTGTTGACATGGAAATATTCATTTAACTATTTGTTTTGCAGATGAATGTTCGGATGGCAGCACAGCATCATCTCTAAAGAGAAAATTGCGAAATTTACCATCGTCAAGCGATGGTTCTTCATTAGGCGATCGATTCGCCTATTCTTATAATAGAATTTTCCGCAAGAAGCAAGACTTGCTTTATCACTTGCAAGAATTTTCGAATAGCATTGAAGAACAAGAGGAAAATGAGATGAATTCTGCAACAAGAATCACTTCCCTTGTTGACTCTTCGAAAATGCAAACTCCTCGAGCTCGTCGAAGGGCAATAATACACGAAGCGAAGGAATCTCAAAGTAATTAAAAACTTTGTTTTTTTAATTATGTTTCCTAAAATTCCAAACTTTTAAATGCACGAAATTTATTTGCTTTTTTCTCAAAGTAAAATTTTATTACTAGAATTTTGTGTTATCGTTGAAAAAAATGCATAAAGTTTCTAAATGTTAAATTTTGTTTTTTAATGTTTATTTGATTTTAACATTCCAAACTCGTGGATCATTTCTAATTTAGAAAAAAATGAAAAAAAATTGCAATTGAGAAAAATTTTATGACCCAAAAGTTTTAAATGTACAAAATTGATTTATTTCTACGAATGAAATTTTTATTACAATTTTATGGTCACTAGAAAAATATTAAATATAAAGTTTTTGAATGTAAAATTCAATTTTTTAATTTTTATTGAAATAGTTTAAATAAAATTAAAAAAAATGAAGAACGAAACATATTTCGTTCATTTCAACTTTGAAAATTTGTGGAATGCAAAATTCTTGCTTCATAAATTAATTAATAAAATAAATGCAAATTCTAATTCATTATTAAATTCACAACATTAATAGAAAAATTGTGCAGAGATTAATTTTTTCTTAATTTATAAATACGCTGTAAATAATAATTTTATTTTTTATTCGCACTAAAAATTTTCTTATTTTACAATTGTCTGAAAGAATTTTATGAATATTAAACAAAATTCTATTTATTGAAATTTTTTTTGAAATGTTCGTTTCAAAATTTTTTTAATTTCTATTATTTAAATTCTTTAGAGTAATTTCATTTTTGTTTACGTATTTTTTAGTATCGCAAAGTATTCGAAGGAAAATCCCACGTTTCATGAATGAAGAAGAATCTAATGATTCTCAAAATTCCTCAATATTCGATGATTTAAGTGGAGAAAGATTGAAATTTAAAAGTAACAGCGAAAAATCATCGGAAGGTGGGAAATTTAACCTCTGCGAAAATGAGTTAAAGGTGATAAAAATTTTATATTTTATATAAATAAAAATCGTTTAAATTTTTATATTTTAATTAGTTTCTTAATTATTTTATTTTTGATTCGAATAATAACTTTATTCGAATGAGAATCATTTGGTTCTAAGAAAAATTATTCGTTTCAAAGAAAAGAGATTCAAAAACTTATTTAATTCGAATGAGAATCATTTGGTTCGAACAAAAATGATTAGATTCAAAGAAAAATTATTTGATTTAACTGAATTTTTTAATTACTTAATTAATAATTTATATAAAACACTAATTTACAATTAGTAGAAACCTTATCTCTCTTTTGTAATTTATTTCGAAATTATTTTTAAAAGCAGAAAATAATTTTCTTTCTAATTTCATTAAATTCTTTCATATTTGTACAAAAGTTTTTATATCTGATTACAAAATACTATTTTTTTATCTGACTTCAGGCAGAGACTAAAATAACGTCACTCTCTTGTTCCCCTGTTAATTTTTCAATTAACAATTCAATTTCAAGTGGTCAAAGGACAAAAAGAATTGGCGGTTATCGACCAAATGCGATACCTGTTCGTAATTTGAATTTTGAAAATGAATCCGACACTGAAAATGAAAGGAACTCTAATTCAATTTTAAAAATACAAGAATCAAAATTTTCTTCTCAACATTGTTCGAAATTTACGGGAATAACAAATCAAAGTCAAACAGCTAAAATTGACGGTGAATTTGAAGAATTTCTTGAGAATTTATCGAAAAATTCCCAATCAGCTTACAGTACACCTCAAAAGAAAACGAATAATAATAATAATCATCGAAATTGTGATGAAAAATATTTTGCTGCACCGAATTTCGATAGAAATGATTCTTTCGAATTGACTCGTCGTCGTGTTTCACAAACAAAAACGAACAATTTTTTCCAGACTGAGAATAATTTTGAGATTCCCATTTTGAAATTGAGGTAAAAATTAATTACTACTGTTAAAGTTTGAATTTCGGAAAGTTTCTTTTTTTCAATTTAAATAAAATTAAAGAGACTGAACTTAAAATCAAAGAAAAAGGAATTTGCTGAACTATTTTTTTAATTTTAAAGACAATTTTATTTAAATAGAAATTCAAAATTTTTCGTATTTTCTACAGTAAAGTTTAAAGAATTGTTATAAAAAAACAAAAAGTGATTTTAAGTTATTAGAAAAATTTTCATTCATATAAATTTGTTTTGTTTTATAATTAGGTCTCGGGATTCGTCACTTTCTACGAGTGGGAAAAACAGTGAACTCCAGGACATGAAAGCTTTGTTCTCAGAAATTTCTGATGTGGGATTTAAACAAAAAAATGCATTTGGCGATTCGGGGAAATTTCATTCGACTTTAACGGGTATATTTTCAATTTATTTCAAACTAAAATCAAATTCTGTAAATATTTAGTTTTTACAACAAACTCGTTATGAAGTTATAAAGTTTGATTATAATTATATTTTTTTAAATTCAAATAAATTCATATAAAAATAAAAGATAGTGACAAACTTTTTTTACAATAAAAATTATATTTAAAAATTATATTTCTCCGCAATAAAATCAAATTATAATAGTAGAAAGAAACCATTTTTGAAGGTACTCGAAAATCAAATTTTTTCAATTACATTTTCTTTTCCCTTTCAGAATGTCGCGGGTCAAGTTTCTCAGTTGGGCGAAATTCGTCAATAACTTCTGGAACTCAAATTAAATCCCATGACAGTTCTCATTTTAAAAACGTTCCAATTTCACCCACTGAAAATTTAAATTCAGAGAAAGAAGCAAAAAAACCAGAGGAAATCTTTGATTTAAAAAGTCCAAATTCAAGTACTTTGGAAACTGATACGGAAATTTTGCCACTGAAAAGTAATTTGAAAATATTCCCTTCTTTTTCTTTCGTATTTCAATTCTTAAAAGAATGTTTTTCTAATTCACTAAATTTAAAAATTTATAATTTTCAGGATTGAAAATTGACGGACAAGAAATGGGAATTTCACTCGAAAGTGAAGCAGACACAATAATATTAGATGATTCTGTAGAATTATCTCAATCACCTTTTGGCGATTCGAATCATCAAGATCAAAGAAAATGGACATTTCAATGTAAAATGAATGAAAAAAATTGTCCCGACATTATTCGACATGAAGAATCAATAGAAATGAAAGATAATCCGTCAATTAATATTTTTCAACGTAGTGCACATTTTAATTCAATGAAACTCGCCAAGTCTAAAAGCGCTGCGATTCTCGATAAAAAATCATCGACTGACAAAAATCCATCGGCGAATAATTCCTCATCAATGTCAAAACTTTCATTTCTTTTAGAATCAATGAAAAAAGAAAATCAAGATCGTTGTCCCTTCACGATCTCTGAAAATGTGAAGAACGAAGAAATTCCCATGAAGGAGGTAAAGAATAAATTTTTTATGACAATTTTTGCCATAGAAGAACAATTTTTTTTCATGTATAATTTTCCTTTTTTCTTCTTTCAGTTTTCATCCGAATCTTTGAAAAAATCAGAAGAGGAAAATTTCTATAAGCTAAACACACATCCAAGTATCACTCGATTGGCATTATCAGGAAATGAAATTCTTCCTTCCGAATTGATAAATTCTGTTTCCTTCGATAACACACCGAGAAGGCAAAATTTCTTCATTCGAATGATAAATTTCTTACGTCGCATTTCAATTCGTTTGACGAAAAAAAATTCCTCATCATCAGCCAAGATTTTATATCAAAATAATAAATGTAATTTCGAATCGTTTACAAGTTCAGGATCACAGGATAATAACGTAAAACGATGTTCCTCGGATGAATTGGATAAACAAAATTATTCCATGCAACTTATGAATTCTGAAACGGAAAGTTGTCTTCAAAACGGAATTCACTCGGTTCGAGTAAAAAGTTCACCGGTGGATATTATTTCACCTTCGAAACATCAGAATCATCGATATATCAACGACGATCAATCGGAGGTAAAGGAATTTTATAAATTAAAACCAATCTTTCATTGCGATCTTTAATATTTTCATTTCTTTTGAAATCAATTCTAAACATTTTTTTTTACCGGGCGGGGGAAATTTTTGTTTGAAACAATCAAAAAATGTTAAAAAGAGAACATTTTTTTCCATGCATATGAAAAATGTAAAAAGGAATAGTAAAATCGTCCTTTCGCAGAATGCGGAGTTAGAAAATTGTTTTGCTGAAAAGACGAATAAAGAAAAGAGAGGAACGAGAGAGAAAATTGAAGAATCTTTTATTAGTGACATCGTGTTTGAAAATCGAGAACTTCCATGTAAAAGTGCAGTCGAGTCGAGTTGTTTTTGCTTCAAAATGTGTCTGTAATAATTCTACGGTCGATAGAAAAGGAATCAGTCAAGTAAACTTCTTTTTATCATCTCTCAGTAAAAAGAAAAGAAAAATGCGAAAATTCGCAAATATTAATGTATTTTTAAATACATTTTAATTTTAAAGTTTTTTAAGCCTTGTTTTTCAAAATTAGAAAATATTTTTGCTTAATTTAGAAAGAAACAAATCTAAATTTTAAATTCTTGATAAATTTATTTATTTTACATTTTGGAAAAAAAAATTATTTCAACATTTTTTAATGTTTTTGAAAAACATTCAAAACTTTTTGAATTTTTAAAAATTATTTCCAAACTTTTTGACTTCTATAATAACTTATTTAGAAAAATTACGATTTTAAAAAAGACTTACGTTAATAATTGTTTTTATTCTTAAAAAAAAGTTAATTTAAAATTGTGTTAATTGTTAAAATTAATAATTTTCACTGTTTTTGAAAAAATTAGTATAACATTTTGGATTATTTTTAAAGAGACATCTTTATAATTTCGTATAAGAATTTTTGTTTTCAAAAAACAAATATTACTTTTCTATTTCTAGTTAATTTTTAGTTTTTGAAAAAATGTAATATTTTTAAATTTTTAAGAATTACTTAGCTTTAAAAAGAATTAGTCAAATATTTCTTTTTAATGATTTTGTGACGCACTTTAAAGAAGCCTAAGAAGCAATAAACAAATTATAGGTTATGCTTCACATTTAAATATTTCTTAAAAGTTAAATTGTAAATTTTCTTTCGATTTTGATTTTTTTTAAACAAAATTTTCCGGCATTTCTTTTCAAATTGAAAAATCTCTTTAAAATGTTCTGGAAAAATCTCTAACTCCTATACACTAATTTCAAAATCCCGTCTTGATATTTTCAAAAGCAAAATTAAAAATATTTCCTTTTTTTCAAAAACTAAATCCAAATTATCATTTCATTAAACACGAAAACGAAAATTGAAAATGTTCTCCTGTGAACAAAAATTATATTTTCAAAAGCAAAGTTAAAAATATTTCCTTTTTTTCAAAAACTAAATTCAAATTATCATTTCATTAAAAACGAAAATTGAAAATATTCTCTTCTGAACAAAAAATATATTTTCAAAATCAAAATTAAAAATATTTTCTTCTTTTTAAAAAATTAAAACGAAATTATTATTTCTTTCCAAAACGAAAATTGGAAACATTCTCTTGTGAACCAAAACTTTTATCATTATTTTCGAAAACAAAATTAAAACTTTCTTTTGGTTTTTAGAGAGAAAATTGAAAATTTACAAATTTAAAAAAATTCAAAAGGAAAAAGAAGTTTTTAATTACAAAATTTTAGAAAAAATTCAATATAAGTGTTTTTCGGGATAAAGAAATAAAAGAGCAGGTTTCTTTTTTTTAGGAAAAAATTAAGAATAAAAAGAATTGATTTCATGCAACGACATTGAAATTTTGTCGTTAACGTTTCATCTTTTTTTTTGTTTCTTTCTTTCTTTTTTATTTAATTCGCTGTTCGTACATCTCAGTGTTTCGTTCTACTGTGACATACCAATTACTATTATTTTATCGCTTACTTTCCCCCCCCACATTTTTTTTAATTTGTTCGTTCGCGTCAAGTTTCGTGCGAGCAATTAATTAATTAATAATATAAGTCTTCAAATATTAATAAGAGATGCGATGAATTGTCGAGTTATCGCCGTAATAAAACGTTCCTTCGCTATTATAAGAATTAACTTATTTTTATTATTGTTATAATTCTCGTTTTGTTTCTTTTCTTTCTTTCTTTCTTTTTTTATCGTTATAGAAAAAATAAGTCTTTAAATAATCACATAACAGTCGTCGAACGATTCAGGAGTCTTGATTATTCTTTCATTAGTTCTTTTTTGTCAGGAAAAATCGAGGAGTTCATTTAAGACCCTCAGCAAAAGATGGATAATAAACTAGGGAAAAAAATTAAAAAAAAAAAAAGATACACGTATCTAATAAATATGATAAATGGGAAGTTCTCACTTTCTCGTATTTTTGTTCAGTAGAAACAAAACTCTTCTCCAGAATATAAATAATCTATTACAATAATAACATTTTTTTCTTTCATAATTTTTAGTTTGGTAAATATTAACGAAAAAATTGATTTTTTTAAATTTTGGCATTTTTTAGTTGTTAATATAAAATCAGAATTATTAAAATTTGGAACATTTGAATTTTTGACGAAAAGAATTTATAAGAATCTTAATCGAGAAGTGTATTTAAATGTGAGTCTTCTCATTTATTTTAACATCCGGATAACCCTATTATTATTATTTAATAGTAGTGATAATTATAATTATAATAATAATAATAGTAGCGATATTGGTAATAATAGAAATAATAATTATAATAATAATAATAATATTAATATTAATAACAATATTAATAATAATAGTAATAATAATAATAATAATGATGATAATAATAATAGTAATAGTAATAATAGTAATAATATGTAAAACGTATATAAAAAAATGAGAGTGCGGGAGACTTACAATATCGACGTCAACCTTGGTACAATAATATGTAAAGTCGTAGTGGGCAAAGAGAGAAAAATTGTACAATTTAAAAAAAGGTTTATATCCAACTTATTGACGAGGGAAAATTAATGAGACTCCGAATCGAATCGATCGAGGCGCTCGCGGACGATCGCGAAGGAGTTAAAATCCAACACACTAAAGGCAATTCGTTCTTTACTATCTGCCGATGCCAGAAGTGAATTCCATTTCATCAATACGACTATAAATTAATAATCACATTGAAACACGCTCGCTATTTTTTTTAATCACCATCATCATTATTCTTTTTTTTTATCATTATTCCATTAATCCTTATCAAAATCATTATCATTCTCATTGTAATTATTATCTTAACTTCATTATCATCGTCACCATCGTCATTTTCATCAATCATCATCTTCTTCTTCTTCTACAATACATTTTTTCGTTCGGCCTTCTAATAACGCGCAGACCGTACGTTAAATACCTTAATGCCTTCGTTTTTCAAGTATCACAATTGAATTACCGTCATTCGTCAACGATTGGCAACTCTTTTCGCTATAACGCGTCGGCAGCTAGAAAAATATAGAATTTACTCGCCTGCCTAACGAGAACAGGTTACAAAAAAATAATAGAGAAAGAGAAAAAGGCTAAAATCCTCTATTTTATCGTCCGCTGTGTGTTCAAAATAAGAAAAAAACATATTTACATCTTTTATAAAAAAAAAAAAAGTGTGGCGAATACAAAATAAAATCGAAGTTACAATCGAAACAGGGACTTGAAAAGAAGTATTTTTTTTCTTCAATAAAATTAAAATACGTTCGACGAACAACAGGACGGAACGGGGCGACACCCGTGTGTGAAAAATGACAGTGATGAAAAGATTTCGATTAGAATCGGAAAAATTTGCAATGTCCACAGATGAAGGGATTATTTCTTATTATAGTTTTTTTTCTTTTGGTAGTGTAACGCAAGCGGAAAGGCTACGATTATGAGACGATTCTATGTTTTCATTTTTTAAATGGTGATTTCAATTGTTTTACACGCGTCGATTTGACTGGTTTTCTTTTATTTTAGCGTAAAAGTCGCCCAAATTTAGCTTCGTGATAGTGAACGTCCACATTTTCCTCCCGTGATCAGCTTCGTTTTATTATTCGAAGGCGATTTACGGTGATTAACGGTGGCCGAACGTGTCGTCTCTAAAAAACGTCGTCACAATGGAGGTGGAATTGAGAACTCCTTTCGCACATAGAACAGAATGTAAGGCTTGCATTTGGCGACTGCATCAGTACTCGCTGGTCTCACTGAACTATCATTAAAATGGAACCACTGACCATCGTGTACAGCAAAGGCAGTGTAGTGTCCAGTTCCGGCTCTGTAATTTCAAATAATAAGCATTTCTAAGCGCAAATAAACGTCTAGTCGAAAAAAGTGTTGTTTACCCCGATCCGTGATGAACAATGACAGCAGCGAGATCATAAAGATTATTCTGAGCACTGAGTTTCGCCCCTGTCACGCCTCTCACGGTAAATGTCGACATATCAAGTGATTCCATGGGGAAATCCACCTGTGTGTCCACCTTTGAGCGATACGAATTGCACCACCTAAATCTCTTAATGTGAAGGCACAAGACCTGAAAAATTTATCGTCTATCAGTAAATTCCCAGCGATGAATTTCGCTGGAAATCAAGTAGAAATCTTACGTTAGGTAGCCTGTGAATCCAGAACCTCTTAGTGGACCTCTGCTTTCCCATACAGTTGTCACAAAAAT
Organism: Leptopilina drosophilae; assembly: GCA_032873175.1. Lineage (NCBI taxonomy): Eukaryota > Metazoa > Arthropoda > Insecta > Hymenoptera > Figitidae > Leptopilina > Leptopilina drosophilae. The sequence goes on from CM065483.1 coordinate 7,090,555, forward strand.
AAAGTTCACTGTCCGCAAGCTCTTCCACTTTGAAGAATCTTGAGAGACTATAAGTCAGACTGCATACCTCCTCCTGGTCCTTTGTTCGTCTTTGAAGCCTGTCTGGAATGTCCAGAGAGAGATCCTGGAAGGGCTCGTGTGTTTTCGAGTCCGTACGGCAGTTCATACAGTGAACCTTACAAGTAATTATTCATTCAAATCGAATCAAACACACCCTCCTTACCTATAAACCCTTTATAATTCGAAAAAAAATAATTAATTACAATTATACTATAAATAATACCTACCACACTGAGTAAAGTGCCACCGAAAACAGCAGTAACAATACTCTGTTTTCCACGTAGACCAAGAGGTTCATGTCCAAGCCTAGGGAGCAATTGCAATAACTCAGTGTGTAACCTGTCAAGCATGTAAGTGAGAAATTCGTGTGCGTCTTGTTGTTGGTAGCCCCTAAAACGTGGCACCACTTTCCAAATAACAAGAAATAGACATTCCGGCGAAATTGCCTGTCCATTAGAACCGCCGAGACTCAATCCCAGCAAGACCTTCCTTAATTCTTCCGCTAAAAGAGCATCACTCAATTCTTTAGCTCGACCCGGTGCAACAATTCGTCCCCTGTGCGTTGGCGGCTCATCGAACGCGATACCCTCTAAACTCGGCATCTGCGTTAAATACTCGCAGAAATGGCTAATATTGTTAAACGACTGTAACACGACATTCATGAAGCAGGTGTTACCCAAATTTCTCAGGCCCACGACCTTCTTCTCTTTGGCATTTTTCGAGTTTCGTCGTTTCGTCGTGGGCCTATTATCACCACTCGTCCCATCCAATGAGTGTAGCCTCTTTCTTGTTCTTGGCCTGAAATTTTACATAAATTATAATACCCTAATAGAGAATAAATCAAGTTCTTCATCTGTAAAAAGGGAAATTCTGAAAAATTTAAATTTTAGAGACAATAAAATCGAAAGAATTCTCCCAATATGACTTGCCTGAGATTTCGAACGACAACTTCCGCCTTCCAGAGGGCATCGGCAGCCGAGGAATCACCATTCTCAGGTCCATGTGGGGATGGTGTTGAGGTACTCCAACTCTCGTCATTCTCCTTGAGCTCGCTCTTCCGGAAGGCATTACGTTGTATCGCCTCGATGACGCCGTTGTTGATGCCATTCACCACGTACTCGTCACAGATGTAACTGGAAGAAAGGATCTGCTACTCGATCTGCACGATGACCTCATTTCAATTTTCGCCCCAGCCTAGAAGCACTCAGGGTTACACTCACCAGAATACAGCCAGGTTTTCACAGTCAATGCACACGCTGTGCTGAGTATTTTTTTCATGATGCTGTAGCGCGTGCCCCGCCTCGTAACGTCCGCAGTGGATCGCCCCGCAGTGCAGACACAGCCAAGTACTCTTCTCCGTTTCGCAAACTGTCGTCCGGAAAACCGAAAAATAAACCAATAAAACACATTTCTTTATTATTAGCTTATGACACCAAGGAAAATGTAATCTAAACTCGCCGCAATTGTTACCATCATTACTATTATTATTATCGTCACTCGATCATGACTTTTTCAAAAATAGCTCAAAACAGTTTTGCACTATTCAGTTTGTCACTGTTTTCAATTTTGAAAAAGTTGCAAAGTTTTTGCAATTTGCAGCATTAAAAAGTGAAATCCAGAATAGCAGTTGTAAAATAAGACAGCGATGCCATCATATAACCAGAAATGAGTAAATGGAAACCGAATCCCTTAAAGCTACCTTGAGATACAACCGGTTCATCTCCCATCATAATGCATGACAAACTAGAACTTGATATGAAGTCATTGCTACCATGATGTTCCAAAGTACTACAATTTTTACTTTTTACAGTGAAGTAGACGTCACCCACGTAATTTTGGAAATTAAATTCTGCTAAAACCTTCCCGTTTCATTTTTCAAAATTCACCCCCAGTTTTGAACAAAAATAATTTAAATTCCAATGTTAATGTTGTGTGTGCCAGTTTTAGTTATTTAATGCTTGACAAACGATAAAAAACGCGAAAAAAGTTAGCATACATAAGAAGCTAGTTAATTACTGTAACGACAAATTGACTAATACTAATCTTCATGAAAGTATTTTTCAGATATCAGTAGCAGACAATGGGGGTCAGCTGTAAATTATAAAGGCGTTGATCCTAAGGCACTAATCATAAAAACAGAGTTGCCTTTTGATCAACAATGACGTCATATATTAAGGAAGTCTTTAATGACTGTGTTGGAAAAAATTGAAAATCAGTTAAAAATCTAGGAGAAGTTATAACTAATCAAAAAAGTGGGCCTACTATAATCATAAAAGCCTTCTTAATCAAAATATGTTTTAATTCAGACTTGAAAATCGGACCAAAAGATTAAAAATTACTTTTCAATCTCAAAAAGTGTGATTTGATTTGATTCACTGAAAACTAAATCAATGAAATACAAGCATTTACATTTGGCAGAATTGAAAAAACATTATTTCAGTCTTTTTGGTCCGATGTTTAACACTGTAATTAAGGCAATTAGGATGATTTATTAATGACTGTTGGGGAAAATAGAAAATCAGTTACTTATTACTTCAAAAATAAGTCTAAGTAGATTAGTTTAGCAAATCTTTCAGTTTCTTTAATAATAGTCAGTTCTATTACAGTCCCTGTAATAGAATTTTTCGAAACTAGTTCAATGCTCAAAAATACGTTTCACTCCCATTTGGAAAAATTATTCCTTTTTGGGGCAATCGATTATTAAAATTCATTCGAACTGTGTCTCTAAAAAAAGGATTCGCTAAATTAGGTTCAATCAATATTTTCCTACATTTCAAAATACTCTTCTGGAGATTCCGAATTCGTTCTCATTAGGAATCTGAAATTCTATTCAGCGGAAAGTATAAAGAATCGCGTTTTCCACGATTGTCATGTCTCTGGGAGTGAAAGTTCCGGTTTGACGTGATCAGCTCATTGTATATTAAGACAAATAGTCATCTTCCAGTTTTGTGTGAATCATGATCTTCGTATTACCATATCTATAACTTTATTCAAAATACGGAAACTCAACAAGCGTGTAGGGAATATATATATATAATAAATCGCGCAAGAGTTGAAAAAAGAATTATATATGGGAAAAGCTGCACGAGTCTGCGACAGCGGATCTCACGCCATCTGATTAGTAAGCTGGCTGCTATCGATTTTGCAACGTTGCCTGGTCGCCTACTTAACGACAGACTTGTTTTTCTCGTTCCAAAAATTCTCACGAATATTATGGGCTCTAAAGTAATGAGGAATTTTCGCTCCCTTCTCTCCCGAAAAAGAAGTAAGAATTGTAGGAACTTAATGGAATAAATCATAAAGTAAACGTTGCAAGGAGCAAATTTTTTTTTCTTTTAAAAACGTCCCCACCGCGTGAGTCGCAACGCGTTACGAGCTGTAGAGCGTAAATTCTCCGATCGTAAAGCACCGATAAAGATGAAGTTTCCAGTTTGCAAACATTTTGGATAAATATTGAAAAACAGAAAATGTTCTCTTTTTTCCCCACTGGGGAAATTTTAAACAACAATTTTTGGATAAATTAATGAAAAATTGCGAATAAATTAAGAATTCAAACTATTTAACAGACACAATGATCGTGTTCCAAAACAATTGCGGACAAAAGTAAACTTTTCGCGCAAATGTTTCTGATAAAATAGATTGATAGTGAATCATATTGACGAATTTCCAAAAATAATTCGATTACGCATTCATTGTTTTACAAGATAGACGCACGATTGTTATAGAAAGAAACCTGTCTTCGTGAAAGGCCTGTGGACCATAAGAACGTGGAAGGAAAGGAGGAATTGAAGAAACTCCCCACTGCTTTCAAAAAATTAGAATGTACTCTCGAGGCACTAGAGTCCCTACTTTTTTGTCGTTTGTCCTTGCGAAGTAAATCCACGTGCATTGTTACCCAATGTTACCCAAGGAGGCTAATGAACTTTTTCCTGTAAAAACGTTCCTTTACAACTAGTCATCCATTTCTTGATTTCACTCTGAATCATTAGTGATAAAACTGTTAATAAGTGAAAATAAGAAAACAAAATACTTGAGATAAACTTTAATGTATGTCATTGTCACCCGTTGAATGTGAATTCTTTTTTTTCGATCTGAACGTAAATTTTGACCCCTAACGCAAAATTGCACAACTTATCACATTCTAGACGGTACGATTTCTTATCGAGAATGCTTTGTTTCCAAGCTAATTGTGCTTAGTTCCAATGCAGAGACGTCACCACTAAAGATAATAGTTTCAACAATTAGCGAGTTTTTTTTTCTACTCTCCTTTAAATCTACTGCTCCCTCTGCATTTCTTGAATGCTTCTTTTTCACAGTGTTTAGTAAACTCAAATTAGCGTCGAATTTCTTTCTTTAGAATTTAGATTTACTCTACAAAAATTCTATTTACTCTAAATAAATTATTTTTAAATCCTAATTCGCGATTTTTGAGAACTTTTGAACATAATGGAAAATCTTTCTCCTTCGTGTTAGCCTTGACATTGAGTCATCAAACTTTTGACAAATATTTACATTGTCTGTCGTCTCTGGTCTTTTGTGATTTAAATTTTCTCAAGAGAGAGAGGGAAAGAATTTCAAACAATCCTTGAAGAATTTTCTATCGAGATAAAGACACCAAAAAAGTTGGTACTCTTTTGGTGAATAGGTCTCTCAACTCATGAATCCAAGGGATCGTAAACGAAAGGTCGGACTGCACGTTTCGGCGTAAATATAGTCTCGAGGTCGAACAAAGCAAGGCAAGATGGAAGGTCTGATGAAAGCAAAAAACGAGGGGAATAAAAAGGTGGTGGAGAAAAAAAAACACACCCAAAATACGATATTGACCCTTCGAATAAACTTTCACTATTTCCCATCTAATTTTAAGGTCCAAGTTTACTTCTTGCTTCATCTTTCGATGACATAAGTCTAGTAATTACCAACGAAACTCGTTTATTGACGAATAAGCTAATAATAAGCTAATTATGCAGAAAGTCTCTTCTATTTTTTCGGTAACGAATCAATAAAGTAGCTTTGTCCTAAATTACCCAGAATGGTAATTAGATCAATCCATTTGGAAATTATCACTTTAATTCACAAAAGAGGTGACCTTTTTTTTTTGCTTTTCCATTTCGAAATCTTTCGACACAAGGAGCACGGTAGAATAAAATTTCCAAAAATTGCAATTTAATATATACAAGAAGCAGGCACTTGTCTGGAATTCGGATTTTTTCTCCAAGGAAAAATTTGTGACGAAAAAGATTTTCTGCTGTGTAATGAGAAATAATTTTTTCGTCGATCTTTATTATCAATGACGATGAGAGAGAGTTTCTAATGATGGGATCTCGGGCCAGCTGATTAGTACCGTCTGGTATTGATTTTCCAAGCCAACCGCGGCTCCAACACAGACACCAACTTACTAAGCCAAGGAATGACGCACACGCGCAACACATTCGCAACACCCACGGCCCCACAATGAACCTGCACCCACATCAACTAATTTCAGTAGCGTTCGAATTTCAATTAGAAGGTTCCAATTTCAATTTTAGGCTTCAAGTTTTGATTTCACACATTGATTTTCTGAAAATTTTCATCACTTTCAAAAAAAAAGTTCTGGTCCACACACATGTACCCAATGGGAGTATAAATTTAATTTTTTAACGTCGAATCTTTAGATTAGGAAGAAATAGAAATCGTTAGAAATTGGTTTGAATTTTCTCTCTCTCTTTGTGGTGAAGTATTGTTTTAGAAGCAACAATTTTATGTATGGGAAAGGAATTTGATTTTCTTGGGTTGGAGAATAATAGGAGAGGGGCTTCCGGGAAAAACGGGTTGGAACTGGTTGGAGGTTTCTCAAGGCCGGGAGAGGAACGGCCTTTTGATTTTTGTATATTAATCAAAAGGGCCGTGGGGGACGTTATGGCAAATAGTTTTTTTTTGAGAGAGGGGGGGAGGGTACATTGTCGGAGTGCAGAGTTTTACCTGCGCAGGCAAACGGCAAATCCTTTGAGTAGGTAGCTTCGACATCGTCAACGGTGATGCAGACGCTTTGAGCAAGATGTGGGCACTCCATCTTTTATTCCTGAAAAAAATGATGGTTGATAGGTCCCCGGATGGGCCCTGGAGAGGCCCTTCCGAGCGTTCTTTTTTTTATTTTGTCTCTCTCTCTTGTTGCAGTCAGTCTCGATTTAGTGATTGATATTAGTTTCACGACGATCAAAAGACAAAAGAGCCGCGTGTGTGTCGTGTGATCTCACTCGCTCCTTATTTGATGGGGTACACTCCAAAGTGCCCCAAGGTATCACTCACATAGCGAGCTTCGAAATAATGACTTGTGAGAGGTATATATACGATCGCGATGCTCGACAACGACCAACTGACTGACTAGTGAGAGCAGCGAGCCAGGGAAAACTTTGAGGAAGGGTCGATTTGCAACGCACCATGCGCGACGAGAGCCACAAGGAGCGTCAATGAACACTCGATTTTAAAAACTTTTGCGATGCCTTGCTTTTTTTTAAAATATATATATATATATTTATAATTGTAAATTTACAGAAAGTGCAAGGCAAGCACCCAGTCGGACTCGACTGGCGAGTCTCTCGGGGGGGACACGGCGCTGGCCGCCACAGTACTTGGCTTCTTCCTCAGGAACACAAATGCTTTATGTCTCTTTTCCCTTATAATACTGAGGGCCCCCCGTGCAATTGTCTCTTTTTCCCCAGGTTAGGCTAGGATTGTGCCATTCAATGCTTTGAAATTTGGGTTGGGTTAGGTCGCGCGCAATCGCATTCATCGTTTCTGCGCACAAATCTGCGCCAACATCAATTTTCAGTAATGTGAAGGTAGTAGGGAAGTGCGTCAGGAACGGCACACAAAAAAAGGTCTTATACCCCTGCAATTTCCCTCAATATACATGAATATAGGGCATTCATTTCTTCTTTTGACCGAAGAACGAATCGAAATTTTTATAATTTGCCAATCTTTACTTGCCTCAAGTTTCTAATAGGAAAAATCCTTTCATCCCCCTTAGAAATATTTACATAAAACTAACTTCCATTTATAATTTTTTCTAAATTGTGATTTTTTCACACAATTGTGAATCTATTTCAAAAAGTATTAGTTCAGACTTATTTCTAAATATAATAATTAGGTAGAATATAAAATTTTGTTTGTAGAACAAAGTTTTGTTCCATTTTTCTATAAATTGCTTTTCTCGCTCATAGGGGGTTATTTAAAGTTTTGCAAATACAAAAGTTTAAATTGAAAAAACACTTTACCTAGTGATTAAGGTCTCTTATTTTTGTTTATAGTTTTCAATTCAGTTTCATTCTACTTTCCTTATTTAGAAATTTGAAAAGAAAATTAATTATGGGAATTTTTTTTATTAAAATATCCAACTTTTTTTTGTCTATAATATATATGCGTCAAATATGTAACTATAAAAGGAAGTTGTATCAAAGATACTGTCCTCTCTCTCTCTCTCCCCGTATTAACCCCCCTTCCCTCTTCTCTTTCATCAAGTCACCAGTGTATACACATCGTAAATAATTAATTAGTTGCAGATATTTCACTCGTGACACTTGAAGCAAGTTGGAATTTATTTTTAAAAAAAAATGTCTACAAATTTCCAAAGAAACGTGTCAAGAATATTTCTGAATTTTCTCAATGACTTGAAAAATATTTCCTCTGAATTATTTCAATGAAGGTATAGAAAATAAATTTTAATATGGAAAAAGAACTTCTATAAACTATATTAGTTTATAGAAAATTGTTTAGATTATTTTTAGATCTGCTTAATAAGTTATTCTTCAATTTATCAAACTTATTAACTAATGAAATAATTATTAATTGAAGTAATAAATTTAAAAAAAAACATAAATCGAAGTAGAATTTGAAACATTTTCTTAATGTTTTCTATACCTTTACTCGAATTTTGCTTTTCATATTTCTCCTAAAGGGAATTCGAATGTAAAATTGTTTAAATATTGTTTTAAATATTTTATTACCGTCGCGACTCTTTGCCACCCGAACTGAAGCAGATATTGATTTATAATTCTTCCAGCTGTGTAGCGAAATATTTTATTACACACAAAATTCTCCCTAGTAATTAATTCCCCCCTTTTTTAAAGCTAGAAAATAAATTAAAAAAAAAAAATTTTCTTAAAATTTGAAAATCTCTTCTTCTATTATATGTTAATAGAGAAACTATAAATTACAAAAGAATTATTTTTTTTCCTAATGAAAAAATTGAAATAAATAGTTTCCAAATAGCAAAAGATAGAAAATTTTTTTAAAAAATAATTTTTTTTTTTTTTTGAAATTTTTTATGGCTCTGAAAATTCTTGATACCTCACTGATGAAACATGTGTTCGTCCTCATAATTTGCGTCTGTGTGTGAGTTTACGTGGGAGAATATCCAATAGATTTACATTACAATCAAGAAAAACGAATGCAGTGCCTCCTAGTTTCATGGCAAATGTCTAGCCGCGTTTCTGGCATGAAATTCGTGACGACCACGTTGTACAACATGAAAATATAAACAAAAATATAATGTTTAACAATGTTTGTCACTTTTCGCGATAAAAGTGCTTGTAAAAATTTGCAAAATTGGACAAAAGAATCATCAAATTTCCAACGAGAAATGAATTCATTTGTGCCTCGAATTTATAGAAGACAATAAAGAAAGAAAGATATATTTTTATTTCAAAACCGAAAATTCCTCACTAGGTTCTGAAAAACGAAACAAAAAACTGAAAAAAAAAGAATTTAAATCAAAGTTTTGCAGAGAAATAAAAATATTTTCATGAATAAATTTATATTTTAAAATGTATTAGTGAAATAATAAATTTGTGGAGAAAAAACGTTTGAAAAATAAAATTTCAAATTTTGTCAGTAGTGCAAAATAAAATATGAAGGTGTTGAAAATTTTCAAAATGCATTGAAACAGAAATATTCGAATTGAAAGTAAATCGCTATCTAATTAAGAGGAATTCAAAAATTAAAATTTAATTTAAAAATGCATTGAAACAGAAATATTCGAATTGAAAGTAAATCACTATCTAATTAAGAGAAATTAAAAAATTAAAATGGAAGAGTTGAACGAATCAAAACTGAAATACATACGTGAAAAAGACACGATTTTAAAAAATCACATGGTTAATATTAAAACAATGAAGAAAAAAGTTCTCATATTGCCCGTTTACGTTTTTTTATTAATAAAAAAGCGAGACTGACATCTTTCTCATTTTTTTTTTGTTTTTGCTTTTATGTACGTGAAAAGAATGAATGCTAATTAATTTCGCCTGTTTGGATACGAATGATGTGCTGCAGGTTGAATTAATTGAAGACCAGGAATGTTGTTCATCTCCAGGAGTTTCAACATTTCCTTAGTTTCGGCATCAACCTCAATGATGTCGCTCTCCAAGGCAGAAATCTCAGGAACATAGTTGTCCCTTCTTTCACGTTCCTCCTCCTGAAGTTTTATGGAAATGCCACGAACTTGACAGTGGCGAAGTCTCTTCATAAGGTGAGTCACGAATCTTTTGGAAAAAAAAGAAATTATATTTTATTCACTATTCAAATTCTAATGGAGAAAAAGATAAATTTTTTCGGAGGACTTTAATGGTTAAAAAATGAAATAGGACGGAAAATGAAATTTTATTTTACTCAAACATTGATGGATTTTGAAACCCGCGAGTAATTATTTTAGAAATTATGTTTTAAATCTAGAAAAAAATGACGAAAATAATTTATTTCCCTAATTTTTGAAGCATTTTTTAAAAACTTTGTTTTAATGTTAAAAATTCTTGAAAATATAATTCTTTTATTTGGAAATTAATTTCCCCACTTTTTCTGACTAATTTTATATTTTTGTAAACAGTATTATCTAAAATTAGTTAGAAAAAATAAAAAATGGATTTTAAAAAAATTGAATAGTATCTTTTTAGCATTTTTCAGCATAAAAAACAAAGATTCAAAAAAATTCAATTTACGAAAATAATTTCAGAGCTAATGAATATTTTGTAATTAATTTAAATGCTTTAAATAGAAAACCAAAACTAAGTGACTAAGTTCCTTCTTTTTATTTTAAATTAAAAACTCAAAGGAAACTTGCAACTTTCGGAATTTCACATTTTTTAGCTTTTAAAATTAAATGTAAATGAAATAATAAATTTATTAGAAGTAAATAGTGAATAATATTAATTAACATTAATTATGATTAATTTTCCACAAGTTAATTTTGGTTCATTTCTAAATAAATCCGAAAAATAATTTCCTATATTCAGATTTTACTTTTGAGGTTAGAAAATTCGTAAATTATTTCCCTTCGCTAAAGCAATCTTTATATTGTTATTTTAATGTTGAAAAACATTTTTTCCCAAATATTTAATTTTTCCCTTTTTTTAAAATAATTAAAAAACGATTAAAATTCGCAGAGAAAAATTATTAAATAATAAACGTAAGAATATTTGATTCCTTTTTTTAGTGACACTTGTTTTCTAAACGGGTAAAGATTTTCCCAAAAAAAGCAGTAAATAAAAACTCACCCAGCAATTTTGTTCTTGAGGGGTTTGCTAGGAATAATAGCAATTTCCTCGCATATTCTTTTATTCGTGTGGAAATCGAGTGTCAGACGAGTGTAATACTTCTCGATGATGACTCGAGCTGCTTTCTTGATAGTCTTCGTCCTAACGCGACCCTGGAAATTAAAAAGAAACGTGTAGACTTTGCAAAATTCTTCCTAAATCATTATTTCGAATAAGAATTCACAATGTTTTTTTACTACATAAAAAAAAACACAAAAAAATTATAAAATCAATTTTGTGAACTGGCACTGAAAAACATAACCTCAAAAACTCGCGGAACAAATTAGTGAAAAATTGTTAAGTATAGAATAATTTTTAGCACAATATTATATTGAGAATAACGAGGATAATGTAGCGAAAACGTGTGAATTGAAATATTAAATAATTTTCAACGGATCACGAAGATTTAAAGAGATTTTTTTCTTAAAAGTGAAAAAATTGTACACACCATTTTGGCAGATTAACCGGAAAAGGCACGACAGCGTTGAAAAGCAACTAGCGCTCCTGTCACTTCCGTTTATTTCTGAAAGTTAAAAATACCCCGTGTCGGTAAAGAAGAAATTGTTGTTTCCTGTCGGTAATAGTTACCATCACGGCTAGTAGTTTGCAATTCCTGCCGTCAGAGGCGCCATTGCGTAGTGCATTTTGGAGGGAAAACGATCATTTATCATCGACAATTCATACAGTTAACAATTAATTTACTGTTAATTACAAAATGTTGAGTGTCAATTGAGGATTTTTAGCAACTGTATTGAAAAGATGGAAGAAAACTAAACTTGAACAGAGTGTTTGGACTATTTGTTTCCTTTTTTTTGTGTCGTTTGACAAAACGGTGAGTATGCGAATTGTCTAAAATTATTAAAATTAGATTTACACATTTTTAAATCGTTTTTGAATAAATGTTATTCGTTAATGCTGGCAAATATTAAATATGCTTATATTAAAGCTGATCATTATTTTCCACAAAATTTCAGTACGATTACTTGAAATTCTATTTAATAAACATTTGGACTAAAATTGATATTCTATTTCGAGTATTAAACAACAGTTTTGAAATCGCTGCGAAAAAGAAAATTAATTTCTCTTTTCCATTGTTTTTAAGGTTAAGTTGACAAAAATGTCTTCAGCTGTTATTATTTTATACGCATTCCGGTTTTTGCAGGTTAACCTAAAAAGTTGAAAGATTTCAGTTATTTGACATTTTTAGAATTTTTTAACCTAAAAAGTTGATAGATTTCAGTTATTTGACATTTTTAGAAGTTTTATTTAATGTTATGATTACATTAAAGGAATAGTTGACGAAAAGATAAGTAGATAGAGAAATTAATAGGAGAAAATGTTCAATATGAATTTTACAGAAACATAAATAAAGGAAAAGAAATAATGAATAATAATGAACATAAAAGTAAATATAAATGAAATCGTAGTACAAATTGAATAATAATAATTAATAAAATTGGGAAAATTAATTAGCAAATAAAATCAATACCAAATGGAAATAAATCAAATATTTGAAGGTATATTTTATTAAATTTTACTTTACTTTACTTTACTTTATTAATTTTTATTAAATTAATTTACATTTCGAAGCATTAAATAATCATCAATTTCAATAAATATATTTTAATAAAATTTACAGTAAATATAATTCAAAAGAATTGAAAAGTAAATAAAATAAATTTAAAAGTATATTTTTTAAATAAATTAAATATATTATTCTGAATATAATATAATTATGTACATATATTAGACTTTAAATTATTAATAAATTTTTTCAAAAGTAAATTTACATTTTTAATCATAAAATAATAGTGAAATTTAATAATATTCAGCATTTATAAAGAAATATACAATTCAAAAAGATTAAAAATTAATTATAAAAGTTTAGAAACTACTTATAAAATTAAAAATGATTGAAGAATCAAATTTAAAAGTCCAATATATTATATTTAAATTAATTCATAGTATACTCTTAATATATTTTTTTATAATATAAACAAACAAAAAAGTTTATTTAATTAAGAAAGAATAATACATTTAATAATATTGCCTCCTCTTTCATCTTTTTTATAAATACATGATTGTTTTTAATTGTATTTGTACTTAAATTTTACAATGGAAAAGAATATTTAATTACAATATAAATTTCTATTGTCTAAAGGATAAGTGATTGTAAGCATAATAAATACATTATTGTTTATTAATAATTATAAGAAATAAAGAAAGATGGCACAAAAGGCTTTCTTTTCATCTTATTTGTTCATATTTATTTTTATATTTATAAACAATTTCTTTCTTCTCAACGCTTATCTTTGCGCGGAACTTAAAAAAGGTCTGGAATTAAAATTTAAATCAAGTCACGATTGTTTAATATTCTTGATGAATTCATTTGCGATTGGGGAACAATGTGCGTGAAACACGTGTATACTTGTCATAAATAGATATATATTTATCGTTACTTTTATAAATTTCGTTAAGAAAAAATGTGTTCAAATCGAATACCGTTCGTCGTACTCTAAATTTTAATTACAGTTAAAAAATAACTAATTATTATTAATAAAATAGTGGCTTACTTTTCCCTTCAGAAATTAGTAAAAAAAAATATCTAATTATTAGTTTAGGTAATTACTAATTATTAGTAAATAAATAAGTACATAAAGAGTCAAATTTCGCATTAATTGAAATAGTTACCAAAAATTTTAGTTATTTTTTCAAAACGTGAAAGTGAACTTTAATAATTAGTTATTATTAAACTGAGAAAACAATAGATTTGAATCAAACATAATTATCTTTGTTATGCAGTCAACCAAAATTATCCTTGAATTAAACATAATAATTTTTATTAAATACATAATAAACTTGATTCAATAAAAATTGTTATAAATTAAATAATACGAAACATAATAATTTTGATTCAATACAGAATAAATTTGATTCAATAAAAATTATGTTTTAAATTAAATTAAATATGTATATAATTCAAACACATTTTTTTGCTTTACTAATTATTTTTAAATTGAAAAAAAATTGTTCTCAATGTAACTATTTTTAAGTCAACAATATTTTTCTTAAAAAATGTATTTTTCGTTTAGTGTTAAAATACATTTTTTCTTGCATAAATATAGGTAGATACATTTTTTTCCAAACTGTTAAAAATGGGAGGAGTTACTGATAAAACGCATGCCGCATTTTCTTCAAGTATATACAATAACAGATATTGTCGTTCTTTTTTCAGAAGGCGTTACTTGCTTAGATAAACAACACCTTTATCATTCCAACCAACCTGTTAAAAGTTACACTACTTAAACTCCAATAAAGATTCCGAATCCCGGTGAGTAAACATTCATTTTACAATTTAAATGATTTAAAAGTATTTTTCAAAATCTACTCTCTTTTTTTATTAATAAATAAAATTTATTATTACGAATTTATTGATAATTTTAAAAGAAAAAAATTATTTTCATAAATTCAGTGTTAACTTAAAAGTATCAAATTGCGACGAATTGACACAAAAAATACGGATCAAGTGAAATTAATTATTTAATCAAATTAATTCGAAATTTTTGGCATTAATTAATAATTTGATCCACTTTAGTGTATCAATTTGATAATTTCAAGAAAACTGTGAATTAAAGAATATAATTTTTCGCGATGCTGGAAAATTGAAGGAATTGAAAAACGCCTCTATTCTTTAAAATGCTGCTATTTCGGATTAAACTTTATTAAAATATGATTTTTATAATTGTTGGCTTCTTATCGCGTCACATTATCGAAATGTTCTTTTTCAACTAAAATTAAAATATCTGCCCCTCCTGGGAATTGAACTCGGACCCCTCAGCGTTGTCGACTTGGACACTAACCACTGTAGCCAAAGCGCAGATTACAATTTCGTTGCAAATTTTCATACAACGCGTATTGTTCTTATGACAATTGAGATTTATATAAAAGAAAATAGTCGTAATAAATCACCTCCCGCCCCTACCCCTCGTCAAACAATTGAAAAATTAAAAAAAATTGAAAAATAGTCTGACATTAAACGTTCAATGTTGTAATATTATATCTCACAGTATTTACCGTACTATAACTGCTTCATTTATTGTATAATAACAAAAGGACAGGTTTCGATGGAGAAACAGTTAGCGCCCTTGAAATCCTTTCGATGAACTCACTGAGAGGATTATCACTTTCTATACAACTGTATAAACACATACATGTGTATTTTATAGAAGGGTCAAAGCTAAATTTCTAAGTTTCTTAAATTTATTATTTTATTAAATATATTTAAACAAATTTTTTGTTTTATTATTAACACTGGAAAAAATTTATTTGATTCAAATAACCGATTACTTGACTAGTATTAATTTAGTTTTTATAATTGAATCAAAAAATATTTATTGGAATTACTTAATTATTAATGACTTAATTATTATTATTATTATTATTATGAATTATTATTATTAATTGATCTATTTATTTTATTGGGGTTAATTTGCTTTAAACACTAAAATAATTGGTTCAAATGGCATTGAATTGATTCAAATAAATATTATATTTGATTCAAGTAAATATTTTATTGATTACTCTCTAAATCTGAATTAGTAGTTTTCAACTGACGAAATAGTGCGGATTCGTTTACCAAATGAATTAGTAACTGTCTTTACTAATTTATAGTAGTTTTTTTTACTAATTTTTAGTAGTTTTTTACTAATTATTATTACTAGAAAATTTACTAATTTGAAATAATAAAAAATACGTACTACTAATTGAATTAATTTTCTACTAGCAATTAGTAAAAAACTACTAAAATTTAGTAAAAAATGTTACTAATTCAAATTGGTAAACGAATCCGCGCTAATTCAGATTTACAGAGTATATATAGTCAATTAATGAGTTATTTAAATCAAAAAAAATTTTTTTCAGTCTAACAGGATGCATAATTTTGAAATGATTTTTTTTGTGTATAATTAACACATATGATTAACATATATCGCTTGATTTTTCATTTTAAATCGATTTTTGTTTGATTAAATTTCCATTTAATCGAAATTGTGACACATTAGTGGCGTTGAACCTGCGGGTGACAACAGTGACATTGTATCCAAAGTTTAAAATTATTTAAAATTATTTAAATAATTCTTTACTTATGGCATATTAATTTTTTTGGAAAATTTCCAAGTATTTTTTTTTTGTCGTTTAGAATAGTTTGAAGAACATTAATGTTTAAATTTCGTTGAAAAATATCCATGTATTTAATAAAGTATATAGTCACGGGTTGAAGTATAGAAAATTTATTAAAATTTCTTAATTTAAAAAATTACTTTTTTTTAAATGAATTAAAAATTATGTTTAAACATTTTTTTTATTAGGAAGAAAAGTTCGCTTTGAAGTTCTGTATAGAAAATAATATATAGTCTAAAATTATTAATAAAATTAATTTTAAACAACTTGAAAATTTTACCTTCAGAAAAAATATATAGAAAAAGTATATTTTATTTTAATCCATAAAAGTTTTTTGTAATTAACTAAAATTTATTTGAATTAATATTAAAGAAAACTTATTTAAGAGTATAAACGTTTTTTTGGTAGAATCAACTCAAATTTATTTGAAACAATTAGATTTTTTGTAACCAACCGAACTATATGTTTGCCATAAAACCTAGAAACTCTGGATAATGTATGAAAAAAAGAAAATGGCATAGAGAATGAAAAAATACATTAATGAAAATAGTTTATGGAACTTAAATACATTTTCGGAATTTTGACTATGTTTTTAATGATTTTTACCAAATTTTTAGTTTCAAAATTGAAAAAAAATGTTTTTATCCTTCTCACCGCATAAAGAATCTTTACAAAAAAATTTTCGGCTCGTATTAATTATTAAAAGTTTTTAGTATTTGGAAATTTAAAAAATTATTTAAAAGCTAAAGTTATATTATATGTTTTCACTGCAATTGTATAAGTAATGACCTGGAAAAATCTGGAAAAGCCTTTGTTTATTTTTCTATATATATATATTTATTTTATATATTTTTGTTTGTGAATATAAATTTTATTACATTAAAATGCGTGATTATAGATAAATTCCATATATAGAATAAAAAAAAAAAAATAAAAAATATTGAAGTAAAACTAATAAAAAAAAGAATATTGCAGAAATATTTTTACCATTTTTATTAACAACATATGTATTCATTTCGCAATTAAAATTCATAAAAATGCAAACGGAATTATTTTAAATTAAAAAAAAAATTGATGAAATAAAATAAAAAATTTTAATTTTATAAAAATACCCATAAAAGAATATGCAAGAGATTTTGATGAATCGTGAAAGTTCGGTTTAAAGAATAATTTTGACTAAATGAAAATTCGATTAATTTGGATAATTTGCGTGACGTTTGATAAAATAAAATTTTTCAATTTAATGAACATTATATTGTTGTTTTTGCGCACGCATAACATGATAATGCAGATTAGTATTTACTTATACGGTTTGTTTTTATTTACATACACTGAGAATGTGTTTATTTTGATCTTTTTATATATAAAACTCAATATAACATTCACGCGCGCTACTATTCTATATAAATACGCGACAAAATTGTATCTTGTGTGTCAATAATTGTGATTCAATGTTGTCCTTAATAGTAATTTAGTTTTATAACACGATATTTATAGTATTAGTGCGTTTTTTTTTTTTTTTTTTTTTTTTTTTTTTTAAGAGAGTGACAGGATTTATTGTAATTGTATGAAGGCTAGGTAGTTATTACAGTTAGGAAATTGGTGCAAATAAGAAAGAAAATTGAGTACGCGAGACTGAGAGAGGGAGATGGAGAATATTGAGTATTAGTTGGCGAAAAGGTGAAAGAGAAGGGCAAATCGGAATTGACCGTAGAATTTATAATTCGTGCCCGCACTTATTAGAAAAAGCGTGATCAATAAAAATTCGAAATGTTACGAAAGTATTCTAGTTCTGTTTATACGAATGTTTATAAACAAATATATTCTTAGCTTCTTTAATTACAATATAAATTAATTGTAAAGGTAAAAAAATCATTTTTTCTCTTTCTTTTCGGGGAATTCATAATTTTACGTTTCGAGAAAATAATTATAGTTCTTGTCATTAATCATTAATTCGTTTTTAATAACTCTCATTATAATGCATAATTATTAGAATTAGGTAATTTTTTTTATTTGTTTAATGCTAATTTTAATGGAAAAATATTTCTCTATTAGTTTTGAAAAGCAATAAACAGGATTTTGGGTAATATTTTATTTTCCATAATATTGGATGCGAAAATTTGAAGTTTTTTCAAAATTTGGCTTTGGATTTGTAGTGCGCAATCAGAAAGTTTTTTAGGTACAAAGTTTTATAAAAATTAAACAACTTTTTCAGATTTTTTTGATATGCTGAATGCAAAATTTTGAATATAAATATATATTTAAATATATATTTAATATTTATATATAAATTTTGAAAAGTCCATTAATTCTAAAAACTGTTCTTCCAAATTTGAAGCCGAAATATTTTGATTTTATAAGATTCGGCTTTAAATTTGTAATCGCAATGTACATTTGTTCTGTGAATTTTTTTAAAAATCCATGAGCTTAAAAACTTTTTTTTTCGTGTTAATACCAAGTTTCATAAATATAGTTAACGATTCGAAAAATACATAAATATAGAGAAACTTTATAAAAATCCGATAATTTGTAAAACATTTTTAAACAGAATCTGAAATTCCAAATTGTTAAAAATTGTCACCTAAATTCTTAATTTGTGACTCAAAAAATAAACGACATTTGAAAGTATAGCAATCTTTAATAAAATTAAAAAAAAATTTGTTTTTATAAATTCTACTTTATAATTCGGTTTTGATATAAATATTCAGATCTAATTTTTTTTTAATATGGGGCTTTAGATTTGTAATCAGCGAGCAAAAGAACATTTTAATAACAAAGTGAAAAATTGAAAAAAAAACTTAAAAACTTTTAAGATATTTTAGCATACGGAATAAAATTTTTTGAATGACATTTGGATCTTGTTTGCTATTTTTGAATGGAAAAACAATTCAAATTCTATATGCTTTTTAGATCGCAATTAATTTTCAATTCATTAAAATCGACTTTTAAATAATACAATTAGTAAAAATGAACTTCGTTTATAAATTAAGGATTAATGAAGAACTGATAAAGTTGATCGCCTTTTTTCGTACGGAGGAAATATTCATCTTAAATAATTCATGTCGCATTAAGGAGCCGTCAATTAATTTTTCTTCTTAAGGCCATGTGTAACAGGTGTCTATCATTGACTGGCCATTATATTGACCATTAATTCCAAATGCTTATAATACTTTCCCGCACCCTTTTGTTCAATAATAATCACCAAAATATTTACCAATTTCCCTTCTCTTAAAAAATTATAATCATTACATTGTCTCAAGTGCAGTCTAAATAACCACGTATGTCCCAAAATTAATTTACAATTTCTATATAGTATAAAGGATAATTGAATAAAAGAGACACGGAAGGGAAAGAAAGCGCACGCGCACATGAATGCAACGTCAGAAGGTAGGGTGATAGTTCAGTTTGTTTATCGCCTTGTTACGCCGTTCGAGTCAGTGTCGCGCTACACTTGGGCTGTAGTAGTTCGGTGGATTTTTTTTCGACTTTTTTCAAAATAACAATATATACTATAAATAATTGGAAGGAAAAATTTCGTATTTTGACAATTCATATGTGATAGATTATATGTTGTTTTTTGCAAATTAAATGGCGCGAGTGCTGTCGTTAAATACATGTGTGAACGTGTTATTAATTTAAAATAATTTTTTTTCAAAATCAAAATTTCGTGCGTGTAAATTTTTTTTAATATGTGGACAACTGCAAATAGATAGTTTTTTTTGTCGCGTGTGCTGAAAGAAAATTTTTTTGTTTGTGTTCCATTGAATTTCTTTTTTTTGTTTTGGAGTTATATTCTGTGTAGTTGACCTACAGAAGTGCCGCACAAAAATTTTTCTATGGTACGTTCCTTTCTTTTTGGAGTAAATTTGAAATTTTTTACAATTTCTTTTTGACATTTATACCGTTGACCGCAAAAAAAGAAAACTCATTCTCGCCGGCCCAACCCGCCTCTCTCTCTCTCTCCCTCTCATTGTGCGGTTTTCTCGCCTCGTACAGCCTGCTCTGTAAATATATTGATCAAATCTCTATTCATAAGGTTATGTTTCAATGTGTTGTGTTTTGTTTATTTCTAGTCAGTTATACTGTTGATCAGTTCAAAAAGAATGATTTCATTATTTTGATTTAGTTTTATGCATTTTAAGTGAGGAAATAGCAAAATGTTTAAAATACAGATGGAATTTATTTCAAAGGAAACTTGCGTGCTACGGATCATGGGATTCGTGTTTTCGGAAGGAAACGTTGTATAGAATGTTTGAGCGAAACTTGACTGAATAAACGTTGCATATACATGCACACGAATCACGTACACACAACACACATTGCTCGACTGTCAGCTGACTCGCGACCGGTCCCAACAAATCCCGCGATCAGCAAGACTTTCACCTTCTCACTCTTAACGAAAACTTGGAAAAAGAATTTTGATCGATTGTTCCTTTAAAAACCGTTTCTTTTCTTCTATTTTCATAAATCATCCTCTTTACAAATCAGAATGTTGTTTTGTTTTCAAATACTTTGAAGTTGATATCGAGATTTTTAAATCTTCTGACATGCTGAAAAATGTTCTGTATGTTCGAAAATTTGGAGATGTTTTGGATGCTATGAAATTTAAGGATGTTTGGATGATTGAATGTTCCAACATCTGAAGTTGTTTGAGTATTTCGACATTTAAAGGATTTAAAAGATTTAAAATTTACCAGTTGCTCCAAAATTTTTGACATAGTTTTGCTCTAAAATGCTGAAAGATTCTAATCGTTGGATAAAATTAGCATGAAACTAGGATCGTTTGTCAATATTTTTGTGCTGGAATTTCGGTTTTTGTGAATGACAACAAGATCCATACGGAATTGATGGCAGTAAGCGATCTTTAGAAAGGAACATAAAACTCGATAAATACTTTCATTTCGTCATAAATGTGACGTTTCATTAGCTGCAAAAAATTTGCCAATCAGACCAAGAAACAAGTTGCTTCATTTTAACGGAAGAAAAGTAAAAAATACGAAAAGTTTTAGGGTCTATTTTCCCATTTTCCATACTCCATCTGTTAGGTGCTGTTTGTGAATCCGTTTCCTAGTATTTGTTTCTTTCCTAACCATTTGTTTGACGATTCTTTTTAGTGTCTGAATAGAAAAAATAGTCTTTATTAAAATGAATTGTACAAGATTGGGTTCAGGTCGATACTATAGTATCATTATGGTACATACAGTTCAACACAAGTTCCGCTCGTGCAGAAGTCTTAGATTTTTATCCCACTAACCAAATTGTCCTTGAAAGGCCGAACAGAACAAAACTTAGTTATAACTTTGCAAATATTTTCTAGCTTCTTAAATTTTTCTACATACACTTCTTAATTTTGGACATTAAATTTTTGGTGTAAACATTTCTCTAAGAAGCTGTAAGTAGCACTCAATTTTTAAAAATTGAATGTTTGTTTTAATAAATTTGCCATTAAAATTTAATTTCCAAAATTTAGTGTCAGTGGCAGGTTCATGATGTTTATACGGTTGCTTTTAATTTTTTGTTTCCTGTTTGCCTCTGTTTCGAAACAGATTGCTGTTTAATAAGTAAAATAAATAATAATAAGTAAATAAGTAGTTCTTAAAGTTAATAAGTTCTTCAAAGTAGTTTGACAACACATCAAATTATGACTTACAATGACCATGTAGAAATAAAATATTCATTCTGTATACGTACCAGATGCAGTGTATTTGAAAGAGCAAGCCCAGAAAATAAATTCTAAAAGCGAAATAGTTAATCAAATAGAATCGATTTGTTAGTCGATAACATTTCCAGTATTTACACTCTCTTAAAAAGAATTGCGACTAGAGCAAGTTGACACTGAATTGTATAAATATATACACGGAAATCTAGGTCGAAAAATACGTAACTTATCGACAAATTACTTTTCAAACTATATATATATTGGAGATTCAAATAAATTGCAGAATGAATTTTTAGCATTGTATAAATTTTAAATTAACTTCGCAAAATGTGTTAGAGTGGAACTAAACTTTTTTATTCTCCCAACAAACAAAGAAGAATTGAAATTCAGTTTAACGAAATAAATTACTTTCTTCTCTCTCTCTTTCTATATATAAATACAATTTTATCGTGCTTAAAAGTTAGTAAAAGAATTTTTACTAAGTTTATATATGTATGGCGCATATAACACACAGAAAAGAGTGCATTCTTTGCGTGTTGGCCATTTTTCAATCTTGAAAATTAATGTAGTTGAAGTAGCGAACACTGAAGTGAAAACAATTGTTTCTAACTTTTTACACCGTAAATAATTGTATCACATTTTTAACAACAACCCTTAATCATCAGAGTATCAAAAGAGAGGTGCAAGAAAAAAAAGTTTGTAAGTTATGGATAAATATTGTTGTATTACTATAGTTTCGAGTGTTGAACATGAACTCAGGATTGAATTTAGGGAAAAATTCTTTTTTTTTTACAGAATAGTCAAATGACGGAAAAAGTAATTAAAATCACTTACACTTGGAGAAGTTTTGTTGTTAATGCTTCAGTTTTAAAAATACAGTTGAGATTTTTAGAGGGAATTTAACCTAAATTCAAATCTGTGGTTAATGTATCTTAAATAACTGGGATATTAAATGTAAAGTGTTGTCAGCAAGATATTTTTTTACAATTGCAAAAATAAACTCCTCGAGTTTAATTAAATACACGACTGTCACTTGTGCTGAAAATAGAAAAAGGTATAAAATAGTTAATAAACTGAAAAGCGAAAGTTATAAATAGTAGAGTATAGTTCCATTTCTGAACAGACGAACAGAAATAAAACTTTGTCTGCGAAGATGAGATTATAATTGTGTTAAAACGTTTAATTTTTCCTATAAGTATGAAACCGAATGTCCTGATCCAGCTTTTGAAATTTTTTTAAAAAGAATTTTATTCAATTGAGTCTAATTATTGAAAAGAGTTATAAATACAAAAGAGAAACTTGATAAATATAGTAAATTGAATGGTGTGAAAATAATAAAGTTGTAAACATTAAAAGAAAACATAGTCAAAGTTGGACCATGTATGAAAATCAAAGTCCATTATCGGTAGAATGTGAAAAAAAATTTCTTTTTACAAATTACAGGATCCAATTGTTAAATGTATTAATTTAAATTAATATTGAATGATTTTCTCACAATTTTTCAAATGCGAACGAACCCAACTAAGAATATTAATTTTAAACCCCGCGATACTTATCAACTTGAAGTAAATTAACACAAAAGAATAATCAATAATTATTTTCATTTGGAAAATAATTTCCAGTAAATAATGGGAATTGTTTTTTTTCCTTTTCTTTTTGTAACTTTCGTTATTAATTCTCTCGGT
Source organism: Leptopilina drosophilae (assembly GCA_032873175.1). Taxonomy (NCBI): domain Eukaryota; kingdom Metazoa; phylum Arthropoda; class Insecta; order Hymenoptera; family Figitidae; genus Leptopilina; species Leptopilina drosophilae. The sequence continues at coordinate 7,113,699 of CM065483.1, forward strand.
GAACGCATATATAGCAGGAGAATAAAATGAAACAAAAAGCTTTGCTTGCAAAAGTGGGAATATGGCCCTCTGCAGTTGACATTTACGCTGCAAACGTTGTCATAATAAATTAAACAGGTTCAAGCTAACACATTGGCGCAATCTCTTAATTTACCACTCCACGCAAACGACAATCCAGTATCCGGATTAATATCCGTCTGACTAAATGCGTATTTAATATGTCCACGTGTGCGTGCCAGTAATTCAGTGACCAGGCTCTGTGTACATACAACATTATCTTTATATACCTATATATATATATAAATATAATAAAAAAAACACCGTAAAAATTTTCAACGACGAATAAGAGATTGGAACGAAGTGAATGGGCAACTCGTCGATGCAAAACAGGCCGTTTCCCCAACGACCGAGTTTCTCGGATCCCAGACACTTTATGAAAACTGTCGATCTCCATTTAAAGCACTTTAGTCGAAAGCTCAGTTGCATTTCAATAAATGCCTAAACTTCTATTTTACATGCAAAATTCAAGAAGCTATAGAGTTCATTCGGAAAATTTCAATTATTATAAAATATGGCCGAAATTATTTTCACTATTTGTAAGATATAAAAATAATAAGGGGATATAATCAAGAAACGAGAATAATAATCCACTGTATTTATATTATATAACTGCTATTTCTTCTCTAGTAATATTGTTATTAATTTGGATACAAATAACATTTGGCGAAATGAGAAGAAAAACTATTTTTTTCATATTTAAAATTTGCTTCAAGTTTGAAAAGTCCGGCAAAGTACAGGGCTTGAACTAGGTCCGTAAATCTCGTAAATGTCCGTAAATTTGCTTCAAGTCTGAAAAAGTTCTGGTTTTTTAAGAAAAGGTCCGTAAAGTCCGTTATTTATAAAAGAAAAAGGACGAAAAGTTCGTAAATTGTAAGATATAAAATTCTTCGCTGAAACTTCGTAAATTAACGAAATTACGTTCAAAAGATTTTAATTTCTAATCAAAATTTCAATTATTTTCAGAAATATTGAAATTATTATCCGAAATTCAATTATTTAGTATTTCATTTTTTTAAATTTTATGCCACTTTCGGCCACTCAGCAGACATTTGAAAAAATTTAAAAAAAATTTGTTACATCCAATTTATGATATTTTTGTCATCAGCAACTCATCTGACTTTTAGTAGGGACTAAGTTTTAACGAGTCTTAAAAAATAGAACATTTTATTTCATTTTTAAAATTTTTTTGACACCATCAGCCACTCAGCTGCCATTTGAAAAAATTTTTAAAAATTTGTTTCTTCCAATTTTTGATATTTTTTCATCGGAAAATCATCTGACTTTTAGAGGGGACTGAGTTTTAGACAGTCTTCAAGAATAGAACATTTTATTTCATTTTTTAATTTTTTTTGACACTATCAGCCACTTAGCTGTAATTTGAAAAAATTTTAAAAAATTTGTTTCTCCCAATTTTTGATTTTCTTCCAATTTTTGATATTTTTTTCATCGGAAAATCATCTGACTTTTAGTAGGGACTGAGTTTTAGAGAGTCTTAAAGAATAGAACATTGTATTTCATTTTTAAAATTTTTTTGACACTATCAGCCACTCAGCTGCCATTTGAAAAAATTTGAAAAAATTTGTTTCTCCCAATTTTTGATTTTCTTCCAATTTTTGATATTTTTTTATCGCAAAATCATCTGACTTTTAGAGGGGACTGAGTTTTAGACAGTCTTAAAGAATAGAACATTTTATTTCATTTTTAAAATTTTTTTGACACTATCAGCCACTCAGCTGCCATTTGAAAAAATTTGAAAAAATTTGTTTCTCCCAATTTTTGATTTTCTTCCAATTTTTGATATTTTTTTCATCGGAAAATCATCTGACTTTTAGTAGGGACTGAGTTTTAGAGAGTCTTAAAGAATAGAACATTGTATTTCATTTTTAAAATTTTTTTGACACTATCAGCCACTTAGCTGCCATTTGAAAAAATTTGAAAAAATTTGTTTCTCCCAATTTTTGATTTTCTTCCAATTATTGATATTTTTTCATCGGAAAATCATCTGACTTTTAGAGGGGACTGAGTTTTAGACAGTCTTCAAGAATAGAACATTTTATTTCATTTTTAAAATTTTTTTGACACTATCAGCCACTCAGCTGCCATTTGAAAAAATTTTTAAAAATTTGTTTCTTCCAATTTTTGATATTTTTTCATCGGAAAATCATCTGACTTTTAGAGGGGACTGAGTTTTAGACAGTCTTCAAGAATAGAACATTTTATTTCATTTTTTAATTTTTTTTGACACTATCAGCCACTTAGCTGTAATTTGAAAAAATTTTAAAAAATTTGTTTCTCCCAATTTTTGATTTTCTTCCAATTTTTGATATTTTTTTCATCGGAAAATCATCTGACTTTTAGTAGGGACTGAGTTTTAGAGAGTCTTAAAGAATAGAACATTGTATTTCATTTTTAAAATTTTTTTGACACTATCAGCCACTCAGCTGCCATTTGAAAAAATTTTTAAAAATTTGTTTCTTCCAATTTTTGATTTTCTTCCAATTTTTGATATTTTTTCATCGGAAAATCATCTGACTTTTAGAGGGGACTGAGTTTTAGAGAGTCTTAAAGAATAGAACATTTTATTTCATTTTTAAAAATTTTTTGACACTATCAGCCACTCAGCTGCCATTTGAAAAAATTTGAAAAAATTTGTTTCTCCCAATTTTTGATTTTCTTCCAATTTTTGATATTTTTTTCATCGGAAAATCATCTGACTTTTAGTAGGGACTGAGTTTTAGACAGTCTTAAAGAATAGAACATTTTATTTCATTTTTAAAATTTTTTTGACACTATCAGCCACTCAGCTGCCATTTGAAAAAATTTGAAAAAATTTGTTTCTCCCAATTTTTGATTTTCTTCCAATTTTTGATATTTTTTCATCGGAAAATCATCTGACTTTTAGTAAGGACTGAGTTTTAGAGAGTCTTAAAGAATAGAACATTTTATTTCATTTTTAAAAATTTTTTGACACTATCAGCCACTCAGCTGCCATTTGAAAAAATTTAAAAAAATTTGTTTCTCCCAATTTTTGATTTTCTACCAATTTTTGATATTTTTTCATCGGAAAATTATCTGACTTTTAGAGGGGACTGAGTTTTAGACAGTCTTAAAGAATAGAACATTTTATTCCATTTTTAAAATTTTTTTGACATCATCAGCCACTCAGCTGCCATTTGAAAAAAATTTTAAAAATTTGTTTCTCCCAATTTTTGATTTTCTTCCAATTTTTGATATTTTTTTCATCGGAAAATCATCTGACTTTTAGTAGGGACTGAGTTTTAGAGAGTCTTAAAGAATAGAACATTTTATTTCATTTTTAAAATTTTTTTGACACTATCAGCCACTCAGCTGCCATTTGAAAAAATTTGAAAAAATTTGTTTCTCCCAATTTTTGATTTTCTTCCAATTTTTGATATTTTTTCATCGAAAAATCATCTGACTTTTAGTAGGGACTGAGTTTTAGAGAGTCTTAAAGAATAGAACATTGTATTTCATTTTTAAAATTTTTTTGACACTATCAGCCACTCAGCTGCCATTTGAAAAAATTTTTAAAAATTTGTTTCTTCCAATTTTTGATATTTTTTTATCGAAAAATCATCTGACTTTTAGTAGGGACTGAGTTTCAGAGAGTCTTAAAGAATAGAACATTTTATTTCATTTTTAAAATTTTTTTGACACTATCAGCCACTCAGCTGCCATTTGAAAAAATTTGAAAAAATTTGTTTCTCCCAATTTTTGATTTTCTTCCAATTTTTGATTTTTTTTTATCGGAAAATCATCTGACTTTTAGAGGGGAATGAGTTTTAGAGAGTCTTAAAGAATAGAACATTTTATTTCATTTTTAAAAATTTTTTGACACTATCAGCCACTCAGCTGCCATTTGAAAAAATTTGAAAAAATTTGTTTCTCCCAATTTTTGATTTTCTACCAATTTTTGATATTTTTTCATCGGAAAATTATCTGACTTTTAGAGGGGACTGAGTTTTAGACAGTCTTAAAGAATAGAACATTTTATTTCATTTTTAAAATTTTTTTGACACTATCAGCCACTCAGCTGCCATTTGAAAAAATTTGAAAAAATTTGTTTCTCCCAATTTTTGATTTTCTTCCAATTTTTGATATTTTTTTCATCGGAAAATCATCTGACTTTTAGTAGGGACTGAGTTTTAGAGAGTCTTAAAGAATAGAACATTTTATTTCATTTTTAAAATTTTTTTGACACTATCAGCCACTCAGCTGCCATTTGAAAAAATTTTAAAAAATTTGTTTCTCCCAATTTTTGATTTTCTTCCAATTTTTGATATTTTTTTCATCGGAAAATCATCTGACTTTTAGAGGGGACTGAGTTTTAGAGAGTCTTAAAGAATAGAACATTTTATTTCATTTTTAAAATTTTTTTGACACTATCAGCCACTCAGCTGCCATTTGAAAAAAATTTGAAAAAATTTGTTTCTCCCAATTTTTGATTTTCTTCCAATTTTTGATATTTTTTTTATCGGAAAATCATCTGACTTTTAGTAGGGACTGAGTTTTAGAGAGTCTTAAAGAATAGAACATTTTATTTCATTTTTAAAATTTTTTTGACACTATCAGCCACTCAGCTGCCATTTGAAAAAATTTGAAAAAATTTGTTTCTCCCAATTTTTGATTTTCTTCCAATTTTTGATATTTTTTTCATCGGAAAATCATCTGACTTTTAGTAGGGACTGAGTTTTAGACAGTCTTAAAGAATAGAACATTTTATTTCATTTTTAAAATTTTTTTGACACTATCAGCCACTTAGCTGCCATTTGAAAAAATTTGAAAAAATTTGTTTCTCCCAATTTTTGATTTTCTTCCAATTATTGATATTTTTTTATCGGAAAATCATTTGACTTTTAGTAGTCACTGAGTCTTAGACAGCCTTAAAGAATAGAACATTAGATTTCATTTTAAAAATTTTTTTGACACTATCAGCCACTCAGCTGCCATTTGAAAAAATTTGAAAAAATTTGTTTCTCCCAATTTTTGATTTTCTACCAATTTTTGATATTTTTTCATCGGAAAATCATCTGACTTTTAGTAAGGACTGAGTTTTAGAGAGTCTTAAAGAATAGAACATTTTATTTCATTTTTAAAAATTTTTTGACACTATCAGCCACTCAGCTGCCATTTGAAAAAATTTGAAAAAATTTGTTTCTCCCAATTTTTGATTTTCTTCCAATTTTTGATATTTTTTTCATCGGAAAATCATCTGACTTTTAGAGGGGACTGAGTTTTAGACAGTCTTCAAGAATAGAACATTTTATTTCATTTTTAAAATTTTTTTGACACCATCAGCCACTCAGCTGCCATTTGAAAAAAATTTTAAAAATTTGTTTCTCCCAATTTTTGATATTTTTTTCATCGGAAAATCATCTGACTTTTAGTAGGGACTGAGTTTTAGACAGTCTTAAAGAATAGAACATTTTATTTCATTTTTTAAATTTTTTTGACACCATCAGCCACTCAGCTGCCATTTGAAAAAAATTTTAAAAATTTGTTTCTCCCAATTTTTGATTTTCTTCCAATTTTTGATATTTTTTTCATCGGAAAATCATCTGACTTTTAGTAGGGACTGAGTTTTAGAGAGTCTTAAAGAATAGAACATTTTATTTCATTTTTAAAATTTTTTTGACACTATCAGCCACTCAGCTGCCATTTGAAAAAATTTTAAAAAATTTGTTTCTCCCAATTTTTGATTTTCTTCCAATTTTTGATATTTTTTTCATCGGAAAATCATCTGACTTTTAGAGGGGACTGAGTTTTAGAGAGTCTTAAAGAATAGAACATTGTATTTCATTTTTAAAATTTTTTTGACACTATCAGCCACTTAGCTGCCACTTGAAAAAATTTGTTTCTCCCAATTTTTGATTTTCTTCCAATTTTTGATATTTTTTCATCGGAAAATCATCTGACTTTTAGAGGAGACTGAGTTTTAGACAGTCTTCAAGAATAGAACATTTTATTTCATTTTTTAATTTTTTTTGACACCATCAGCCACTCAGCTGCCATTTGAAAAAATTTTAAAAAATTTGTTACATCCAATTTTTGATATTTTTGTCATCAGAAAATCATCTGCCTTGTAGTAGGAACTGAGTTTTAGACAATCTTGAAGAATAGACCATGAAATTTCATTTTTAAAATTTTTTAGACTCTATCAGCCACTCAGCTGCCATTTGAAAGAATTTTAAAAAATTTGTTTCTTCTAATTTTTGCTATTTTATTCATCGATAAATCATCTGACATTTAGCAGGAACTATGTCTTAGACAGTCTTAAAGAATAGAAGATTAAATTTAATATTTTAAATTTTTTTGACTCTATCAGCCACTCAGCAGGCATTTGAGAAAAATTTTTTAAATTTGTTTCTTCCAATTTTTAATATTTTTTTCATCGGAAAATCATCTCACTTTTAGCACCGGTAGACCGGGAGAAATGTCAGTTGGGTGAAAACCGGGAAAAAGCCGGGATCGAAATTTTCATCGGGAATAAACCGTGTCTAAAATTTTACATTTAAAAATTTTTTTAAAATTGCGTAATTTTTAATTTTTGTATGTTTGTACATTTTGTTTATTTTCTTGTGAACGCCTCGAAATATATTAATTTTTATAGTGTTTTTGTTTGAATTTAGATAATTTACAACTACATGTTACATAAAGGTAATGTTCTGCTCCCAGTAAAATTATATTTAAAAAGCGGGAGAAATTGCTATTTTTCACCGAGAGAATCGGGAGGAAACCAGGAGATGAAAAATTTAAAACGAGTTTCCACCCTGTTGTCGTCATAAAAGAATTTTCCCAAAGAATTATTTATAATAATTGAATTCTTTGGATAATTTTACTAATTTGAGCCCGGAAAGTGTGACGAAGAAACTAATTTTATCGTATTTTGTGCTGTTGGCAACCATCGAAATTTAATTTTATTGGTGTTCAATGAATTGGATCCTTACAAAAAACAATAAATTTCTTCAGACTATAACTACAATGCTCTATTAGTTTTAAAATCAAATTTAATATATATAAACATCAATATCAGTGTTGGCTAAAGTGTTAAATAATTTAATAAACTAATAACGATCTTTTCATCTAAAAATTATACAGCCTTCTATTAAATTTAACACGAACTTCAAACTGTTGAAATTTACTTTTGAAAGCAATAAAAGATCACTATTTATTCACTCTCAATCAGATTTTTGAAATCAATTGAAAACAGTCTCTCTCTGTCTCTGTTTAGTAAGTAAAATATCATTAAAAGTTCAGTGATCCTTTTAATTAATTGAACCAGTCAATCGTCATTGATTCTGAATGAAATTGCACAGCTTATCAAACACAAATTTTCATTTTAATGAAATTGATTGTGAATTCAAGCAATTTCAACTCTTCTTTTTTTACCGCCAACTTTGGTATTTAATATATCAAACAATTTCCAATTATTCAAACCTTTAATAAAATAATACCTCCCCCTACGTGTTCGGTATGTATAAAATGTTTTGAATAATCAAAGGGATTTTTCGCAATAAATATTTTTTCTATAAACATGAAAATAAAGAAAAAAAATGTTGAAAAAAATTTCTAGCGTTTGAATATAGAATACCGATTGTGATAGCTACTGGAATTTTTTACAAAATATGGTAATAATTAAAATAGAAATATAAAGTTATATAAAAACACTTTGGACGGAGATTTTATTTAAAAAAAAAATAAATAAAAAAGAAAGAAATTCTTTTATTGAGAGAATTCTTTGCCTCTTTGAGAGATCTGGAAAGTCTCAAAATGGAAGTCTGTCTGCGCGAAATGTGACTTTTTATTGCATCTAAAAGAAAAGTGCAATTACCCATCGTACTTTGTTACGAGCATGACGCTAAATTAAGACAGAAAATTAATGTAGGGAGTGACAAGCTATGAGAGGAAGAATAGTTCGATGAACTCAACTAGCAGAAAAGAAAATATATATATAATGGAAACATTCAATATTTATAAATAGACATCAACGGAAGTTGTAGATATATTTAAAGTAAAAATAGTATACACTCATAAAATTTTTCCAAGTTGTACTACGCGAATGAAAATTGCAAAGAAAAAAATTTTCACTTTTGATTATAATAGTCTAAATTCTTATCTTAAATTCTTAATCTTAATCTGCGATGATTGATTCCAAGCCGGATGACTATAAGGTTCAACCTTGAGAACATTTTTTTTAATGTTTATAACTTTTTAAATTTTAGAAAAATCAATTCACGATGCTCGTCGAAAGTTTTCCTCTTTTGTCAATATTTTTAATAATAGAATTCAATTGCCTAAATATTAAAAAAGTTTTAAACAATGTTTCAAAGGTCGTTTAATTCTAACTATGTTCCTCTGTAATATTCATTTGAAATTTCCATTTAGACATGAAAATCACTAATCAGTGAACACATTTTTCTTTTTCCTTAAAATTCAATTGAATTAAAGAAGAAAAAATTGATTTTTTGAAAAACTTTTCAAAAATTCATTTCAAATCATTGCAGAAATTCCATTATTTTCAAAAGTATAAAAATTCTTCTTCAAAATTAAATAATTTAATTTTAATTTTAATAAAATTTTTGGCCAAATTTCAATTAATTTCAAAACTTTTCGTCTTTTCAATGATTTTCGATATTCACTATTTTAATAAAATTTTCCGAAGAAAAAAAAGAAATTTAATTAAAATGAAAAGAATTAAATTATTAGAAAAGAATTTTGATAAAATTCTTAAAAAATATTCAATTATTTGTTCAAATATATTAATTTTCACAGAAATTCAATTATTTAAAACACTATTTTTATAAATTTTTTGAAAAATATCAATTTTAAGCCGAAGTTTCATAAACTTTTTCTCAAGAATTCAATTATTATTGCAAGTAATAAAGTTTTTCACACAAATACAACTATTTTCGAAAATCATAATCAAAATTAATAAAATTGAAATAAAATTTCTTAATAAAATCTTAATATAAATTTTTTTTATAAATGAAAAAATTATACACAGTAATTAAATTATTTTTAATACGATTTGAATCTATTTTTTTCGACAAATTTGTAATTTTTGCTAAAAATTTTGTTAAAATTCGTCCTAAGAATTTAAGGATTTAAAAATTTGTCAGTAAAATTTGTTATGAGAATTAATATTTAAGAATCATTTAATTATTCAATTATTACAAAATTTTTACAAATTTCTTCGTAAGAATTCAATTATTTTCATAAATAATAAAATTTTTCCATAGATTCAATTATTTTCGTAAATACTTAAAATACTTTTAAGGAATTAATTGATTTCCATAAATAATAAAACTCATCGTGGAATTTCATATATTTTTAATAGAATTAAAAATTTTTTTTCTCGAATAATGTATAATTCTTAAATTTTTTTTTAAATCGTCCAAAGAATATAATTATCTTAAAATTTGTTGATAAAATTATTAATGAGAATTGAATTTTAAGAAACGTTCAATTATTCAATAAATTATTTGTTTTGTATTTAAATAATTGAATTTTAGTAGAATTTTCGAATAAAAATTGATTTGGAAATGAATTTTAGTTAAAATTTTTCTAGATAATAATTGAATATTAAAAGTATCTTCAAAAGTTCAAATATTATTTTCAAAAATTTTCCTCCATTAAATGATTTTCAATATTTATTATATTTATGAAAATTTTTCAAAAGAATTTAATTATTTAAAACTTTTTTTATTAATTTCTTTGCAATACTTCAATTATTTTCATAAATAGTAATATTTTGCAGGGATTCATTTATTTTCCCTATTAATAATAAAATTAATTTTATTTACTCATTTATTTTTATTAATATTAAAACTATTCGCAGAACTTAAATTATTTTTAATACAATTTTTTTTGTGTTTCTCGAAAATTGTAATTATTCATAAAAAATTTAGTTAAAGTTCTTCGATGGAATTAAATTTTAAAGACGCATTCAATTATTTAAGGATTAATAAAAACTTGACAGTAAAATTTTTTGAGAGAATTGAAATGTAAGAAACATTTAATTATTCAATTATTACAAAATTTTTACAAATTTCCTTGCAATAATTCAATTATTTTCGTAATAATAAAATAGTTCTTAGGAATTCAATTATTTTCAGAAATCAAATTTTCCGAAAAATGTAATTATTTATAAAGAAAGATATTTAAAATTTTTCTTAAAATTCATCAAAAGAATTTAATTATTTAAAAATTTGGCTGTTAAAGTTCTTTATGAGAATTGAATTTTGAAGAAACATTTAATTATTGAATAAAATTTTTAGTTTTGCTTTATAATAATTGAATTCTAGTAGAATTTTCTAGAAAGTGGAATAATTTAATTGAAATAGGAAAGACAAAATAATGTTTTTGTTGCAATGCTTTTATACACTGAAAAAAAAATTTATTTGATTCAAATAACTGATTATTTGTCTATAATCAAATAAATATTTACTTGATTCAAATAATTTTTATTTGAATGAAATAAATTGTATTTGAATCAAATATTTCAGTATTTGAAGCAAATACTAATTAATTGATTCAAATAAAAATTATTTGATTCAAATAAATATTTATTTGAATCAAATAAATTTTTTTTTCAGTGTAGTATAATTGATAATATTTTATTTGAATTTGAATCAAAATTTAACTTCATGGTTTTAATAATAATTCAAACGTGGCTAACTTCAATAAATAAATTTTTCGTTTTTTGTTTGGGGGGAGTTTTAGAATACTTCTTTGAACTATATAAATATTGAATAATTTTTCAATTTCGATGTTGTAATATTCTATCCCTTAAATCAATTTCATCACATGTGTGTTGAATTTAATTTTCATGAAAGGGCAAAAAAAGAAAAGTTAGGATACAGTATTATTTTTCTATGAAAAATGTTTTAAAAAAATTGAAATCTTTCTGATTTTCATAAGCGATTTATTCTTATTTTGTTACGAGAGGAGGACATCTTTTTCCTTTTTTTGACGATATATATACGAATTTTCTCTCTCTATAATATATATAGACACACATATCATCAATTTGAAGCTCGTAAAACCGTAACGAAAAGTGGAACCGACCCTCTTTTGCCATTTACTTGTTTCATGTCCCGGGGTATTTGTAAACGATCGGTCACTTTCTGCTTTGGAAGACAAATGTCCCATTGCCCTCGTTGCTTCATTCAATGATCAGTATGCTTATTCTTCATAACTTGTATTGACATTGTCAGTTTTTATGTCACACGCGATATCAAATGATGAATACTCTTTTGTCACGTCCTTGTATAATAATATCCACTTTTGAAATGACAGTGATTATTCATAAGAAGCATTTTGTTTATGATTCTCTCTCTCTCTCTCTCGATGTATAAATACAGACCACATTATATCATATTCCAATGCATAGAAATGAATGAAAATTAATTTCAAGGTTTCTGTATTCTATATTTCTGCTTGTTTTTTCATTTTTTTTGTACATGTTTCAAAAATTTTTTTTCCACTTTTTTTTAGTTTTTCTAGATTAGCTTTGTTATTAATTGGCCTATAGGTATACGGTCAATTGGAAAATATTCTGCAATCTTTTTTGTAATATGAAAGAAAATTGTACATTGAGATGAAGCAACGACCCTCAATCCATTTAAATCCCAACGTTTAATTAATTAGCATTTCTAATGTACGACTCATTTTTAAAACATGAATCTTACTCTGGTTCTACCAGTCTAATTATGTTCCTCATTTGCCTAATTAATTCATACTTGTTAAATAATTAAAGTGAATTTTAATAGAAGACCTTCTTTGTAACTATAAAAAATTTTTTCACGCTGATTTTTTTTTTTTAAACTGCAGTTATTTCTTTTTCTTTTGAAAGAATTTTTCAGAAGGTTTGAATGGATTGCTTTATTAATTTTTGAGATTGAAAAAAATTTAATATTCTCCTTTTTCTTTTGCTGTGAAGAATTTTACTTTTTAATGGAATTAAAAATTTCTATGGGATTTCATTGAAATAATCGGTCTAGAAGATGAGTAATTTACGAGTAATTAGAATTTCTTTTCGTGTACGTGTTTTTTGTGTATTTAATCCCGATTTTTATTTTATTGCGAAATTTTTCTATTTTCTTTCCTTCATCTCATCGTTTAATGTAGTGGAGAATATTATTTTTCTCTCTGATGTTTGCGTAGAATATATATAGCGGAGAATTTTTGTTCAATGTCGAAGGTGGGTTTGTTTAATATGTTGCATAATTTTGTTTCTTTTCACATCTCATTAAAACGATTACGTAGAACGCAAGTATGTAAGGTAATTAGAATTGCGTACAATTTTCTTTCAATTGAAAATATTGTATTGATTTACTCCAATTTCAATATAGGCATTCTCCTCCCTTCTATTTTATCGCCTCTCTGCTTGAAGTGGAACAAATAAATCGAGGGGAATTAATTAAAAATGAAAAATATAAGGAATGCTTGCAAAATTCAATACAAACATTAATAATGGTTGTTTATGAAAAAATACTTTTTTTTAGTTATTTTCAAAAAGAATTTAATTATTTAAAAAAAAATTTGACAAAATTCTACGCAAAACATTTAATTATTTTCGGGCATAAAATAATAAAAATTTCCCAGGAATTCAATTATTTACAAATTTTTTCACTATAATTCAATTATTTTCATACGTAATAAAATTTTTTTCCGGAAAATCAATTATTTTCGTAAGCACCAAAATTCTTTTTGGCAACTCAATTATTTTTATAAATAATAAAACTCATCGCAGTGCTTCAATTATTTTTAATACAATTTTAATCGATTTTCTCGAAAAATGTAATTATTCTTCAAACTTTCATTAAAATTCGTTCAAAGAATTTAATTATTTACATGAATAATTAGTTTTAATTATTTTTAATACGATTTTAATAGAATCTTCGAAAAATGTAATTATTTTTTAAAATCGTATTCAATTGCATAAAATGAACTCAATTATTTAACAACTTGTTGATAAAATTCTTCTTGAAAATTCTATTTTAAGAAACAATCGATTTTCTCGAAAAATGTAATTATTATTAAAAAAAATTTAATTATTATTATTAAAAGATTTTATTAAAATTCATCCAAAAAATTTAATTATTTTCATTCTTATTGAGTAATTAAATATTGAATTCAATAATTAAAAATTTTTTACAAATCTCATCGCAGTAATTCAATTATATTTATAATTAATAAAATTGTTCTTAGAAATTTAATTATTTTAATAATAATAATAATAATAATAATAATAATAATAATAATAATAATAATAATAAAACTCATCGCAGAAATTTAATTGTTTTGAATATAATTTTTTAATCAAAGTTCCCGGAAAATTGAAATTTAAAAAAATTTAATTATTTATGTTTGTATTTAAAATTTTAAATAATTGAATTATAGCAGAAATTTTGAGAAGGTTTCAAATTAAAAATTTTGAAAATCTAAATTTTTCCTATTTTTAACTAATAATTCTTTGCTATTAATTTTTTTTTTAAATTTAATTCGAGCCCTGGATTTAAAGAGAGGTAAACTTTTACTAGAAAATAATTGATAAGACATAGAAGTTAAAAAAAAGAAACGAAAAAGGAAAATTGTTCGAATTTAAAATATTAAAATGCAGTTCATTTTAAAAATTAGAGAAAACATATTTTAAATATGAAAAGCCCCTTTTAGAAGATAATTCTAGATTGTTGTTGTAGACTCGCTTTTTTTAAATCCATGTACTCATTTTCTTGTGATGAATACTGCATATGTGCATTTGCTCAAAAAAAAAAAAAAAATACTATACTCTTTTGAACCCGGCTGAAATTCGAAAGCTAAAGTTTCGTTTCACAAATGTTAATTCCCAAGAGTACAAATACGTCCAACTTTATGCAAATTATCAAAAACCTTTTCACCATTTTCAGCGACAGATTCGAATCGAGTGAGAGAATTAGATGATCTTAAATTATTATGACATGGTCATGTGGAGCATGAGTGTGAGATATAGAGAGTACGATTCACAGAGTTTTAAATTGAAATTTTATTTCCATATTTCACTGTATCATTTCTTTTTAGATGCTTTTTTTGTTATTATTTTTATAAGGATCAAATGAATATTCACTCTATTCAGTAGTGTCTTTCATATTTATTTCGGTGACGTGCGTATACAATAATGTCGCTTTGAACCCAAACTAAAATCTTTTGCCTTTGACCCAATTTTTTATCGTGAAAAAAAATAATAAAAAAATTTCTTTAGATAAAAATTTACTAAAAAAGAGGAGGAAAATAATTATAGTTGTAAATTATGTAAAATAACAAATAGTTCAAAACTAAATTGACAATTTTGCAAACAACAAGAAATTCGATCTAATTTCTCTAACCACATGTACTTAAACTACTCACTCGTATCGCATTCCACAATTAGATGGGACATTGGAATAGAATTTAAATTGCTGTGTAAAATTGTTGAAACGTTTAACGAGAGATTAATCAGGATGATAGATTTATATCTATCAAATTTATATACACTGTTTTCTCTTTTAATTTTACTCTGATTATACTCACGTGTAAACACTTTATTCTTTTTAATATTGTAAAACATTTTTTTCCCTTTAATTATAAAATAATTTTTTCTTTTTTAATTTTTTGTAATTAAAAAGAAAACAGTGTAAATACAAGAACAATTATTTATGGAATAATTATAAATTTATCAATGACATTTACAAATAATGTAGAAGCGCAGAATTTTTAATTGTTCGACGAGTCATGAAACCAAGTTGTCGAGTGTTTCTTTATTTGGTTAATTAGCCGAATATCGTCTTTCGCCAATGCGGTCACATCTATCGCGTCGTTCAGTTAAAATGATTTCTCGCCTCGTTTGATACACAATAGCCATTGTGATGATGATCAACTGCTGCGGGACGTTTCACGATTACGTCAAATTCTCCTCTCGCAACGCCAAATTGTGTTATGATATGATTATGATGAAATACAGAAACTAGAAAAATTCGATTTAAAAATTAAAATTTTAATTTAATTTTTAATATTAATTAGTGACATTAATTCAGTAATTTTTGAATTTTAATTACAAGTTTTATTCTAATAAGCTACACTGGGGCGAAATGTATACATTTTATGTAAAAAAATCGTTCTAGAGGTCACAATTTTCTTTCAAATTATAGAAAAAAATTTTTTTAATCTTTGTTACTAAGTCTCGATGTCGATTTTTAAATGTTTACTTATTTATATTTATTTCTTTATAAAAAAATGGAAACATCGATATGTTGCTATAAAATAATGTTTTCAACATAATTTAACAAATTTTTAAGTACATTAGAAATCATATTTTAATATTGTCGAAGTAGAAAATTTTATTTAATTACACTTTTATTAAATAAACGATACATTAATCAATTAACTTTTAGGAAAAAGAACATAATTGAAAAAATAATAATAACAACAACAATAATAATAATAATAATAATAATAATAATAATAATAATAATAATAATAATAATAATTTGTAATATATTTCTATGAATTTTTTACCCAAAATTTAATTGGTAACTAACATACAAACGTTCAGTATTAATTTAATAAATTTTTAAATTGTTTAAACAATTTTTTATTGTTAATTGTAATTTTTGTTTAACATAAACCAACCAAATTCTAATTTTTTCGTACATTTTTCAAAATTTTACGCAGAAAATAATTAAGTACAATAATAAAGGGTACTGTCTAAATATTTAACAATTGTTTAAAAAAATTAATTACGTTTTTTGTTAAATTTTATTTTAAAAAAATTAAACTTTCGATTTTTTTGAATTTTTTTCTATTTAAATAAACTAAACTCAAGAATGTGGCTTGCAAATGACAATTATCATTGTTATTTAATATTTAAATTAAATTAAATTTAATTCTTTACTTTAAAAAATTACCCTCACTGTTTTTATTAATTAATAAACAAAATAAAATCATTCACTCCTTATTTAATTATTTAATTGAATTAATTAATTTAATTATTAAATAATGATGAAAATTATCATTTGCAAGCCACATTCTTGATTTTATTTTTTTTATTATTTATTTATTAAATATTTTTTCTATTTTAATGAACAAAACTCAAGCATGTGGCTTGCAAATGACAATTTTCATTATTATTTAATATTTAGATTAAATTAAATTTAATTATTTACTTTAAAAAATTACCTTTACGGTTTTTAGTAATTAATAACCAAATTAAATAATTAATTCCTTTTCTTATGAATAAATTTACTTAAATATTTCAAATTAATTGAATTTTAAAATAATTTTTTTTAAATTTGAAACTTTTTCTATTTAAATGAACTAAATCTCAAGAATGTTGCTTGCAAATGATAATTTTTATAATTATTTAAACAAACTATTAGTATTTTTAATTTTTAATAGAATCAAAATATTAATTTACATTTTACCTTGATTTCTAAAACATTTATACTGAGAATTTTTAAGAATATTTAGCTATGAAAAAAACTTTCTTGTACATCTAATATATCAAAAATTGTTTAAACAAATTATTTTTGTTATTTTCAAAAAATTAGAGTCGTTTGAATAATATAAATTTCAGTTTGTTAATTCTTACATTTTTTGTTACAAAGTGGATTATTTTTGTTATTTGTAAAAAATTAGAGTCGTTTGAATAATAAAAATTTCAGTTTTTTAATTTTTACATTTTTTATTACAAAGCGGATTATTTTTGTTATTTTTAAAAAATTAGAGTCGTTTGAATAATAAAAATTTAAGTTTTTTAATTTTTAAATTTTTTATTACGAAGGGGGTAATTTAATGAGAGTAAAATTTAAATTTGGATTTTAAAAAATCGAAATTTTAATTTTTTATACTAAAATTTTTAAATTTTTTTATTACAAAGTGAATTATTTTTGTTATTTTCAAAAAATTAGCGCCGTTTGAATAATAAAAATTTCAGTTTTATAATTTTTACATTTTTTATTACAAAGTGGATAATTTAATGAGAGTAAAATTTAAATTTGGTTTAAGAAAATCGAAATTTTAATTTTTATAAATAAAATTTAACGAAGAATGTAATTAATTTGTTTAAACAGTTATTAAATATTTAGTGAATATAACCAGTTATGTTATACTTAATTATTTCCTGCGCAAAGTGTTGAAAAATGTAAAAAAAAGAGAATTTTGTTGCTTAGTGTTACAAAAAAATTTACAACTAATAATAACAAATTGTTTAAACAATTTCAAAATCTATAGCGAGTTCATTGAATTTTTTCAGCTGTTTTCTTTTTTCCAAGAAAAAATTATAAAATGAATTAATTAATGTGTTGTTTATTTAATAAAAGAGTGTAATTTTCAATATCAATTATTTTTCTTTTTTCGATAGTAATTTTCAAAAATACTTAAGGTGAAAAAAAATTTCGTTCATTCGATCGTTCGAAACTTTTAGCTCCACAAATCAATTAAATTTTAAACATTCACGAAAAAAATCTTTACCTGCAACAACTACCAATTTCATTATATTGACGAAATTTGTAGTTATTGCAGCTAATACTTTCGCTATTTTACCGAAATTTATCGCTGTTCCAGTTAAAGCTTTTTTTCGTGTTCTTAAGTAAATGTTAGTATAGAAATATTAAATTTGAATTTAGTGACTGACTTTTTGCTTCTAAATCGGTTTATTTTTAACTTGAGTGTTATTTTTAAATTTGGAGATAAATTTAGAGTGTAGATATTATAGATATTCTTGAATATGGTGATGAGATGATGGGTTTTAAATACATCTTGAAAGTGGAGAGCCTTATTTTTCAACGATATAAAGAAATAGTTTCTTTTTGAGTAAAATTGAAAGCTCTTGTATTCTTTGTCAATTTGACTTTGAACGTACAATGATTGTGTGTATAAAAGTTTCGATATTGCTGAAGGCGTCGGAAAGTCGCTCTCTTGTTGTTTTGCGAAACTATCGCGTGTTTCCGCTTTATATCCGAATCAGCTCGCTCACACATACATACATACATATATACCAGAAAGGCAAAATTAGATTACGAGTTTTCTCCAGTTCTTCGCACGTCCTTCCGCATTCACCAGAAAGCTCCGATTCCGAGTTCTCACTAGAGAAGCGGAAGCGGCTGAAATTTTAACGCGTTTACGAGTAACACCAACATATATATATATATATACTCCTCTCTGCTGCTCTAACTCTCTTGATATCCTCGGATTGAGTTTCGCTTTAACCCTTCTCTCCATCCTCTTTATTTCTTTACTTTCTTTCTTTCTCATTCCTTAACCAGAAAAGACAATCGAAAATCTTTCGATTTCAAAAAAGAAAAGTAGAGAAAAACTCACTACATGTATTTTCTTTTTCTTTCAGATAAGACGCTTAAAATACCCCTCCGAAGTCGGAAAGTATAGTAGCAGTATAGCATCGACCAAAAATTTCGACGTGCAATTGAAACAAAGAGAATAAATAAATTATTGCCTCGTCTTTTCGTAAATAGAGAAGAAAAAAAACAATTTTGGAGAAATAGAGAAGAAAAAAAGTTTTTTTTTTTTTCTAACAAGGACCAGTTCTCACGAATGTTCACGAAAACTCGGCAAAGTCATGTGGATACATTAAATACAAGGATCGATATTATTGAATACGAGAGAGGGACGAGGAAATTATCGAACGGTTCTCATTTCGGTGAAATTCAAAGCCAATTAGCGTCATTGTCACGAGCGTTAAGTGAAACGAAAAGTAATCGGTGAGGAATCTTGAGAGTTTCCAAGAGTCTCGTTCAAGGTATGATGAACCCCAGAGTGTCTTTACTCTGGCTTGGGATTTTGTTGGTTGTCTCAGCGGATCCGGAACCAGAGCCACGACCTCGACCAAAACCAATTTACACACAGGATTTTGTTGTTCATGTGCCTGCTGGAGAAAAAGTTGCCGCTGCCATTGCTGAGAAACATGGATTTCAATTTCGTGGAAAGGTGAGTCTTTTCATTTTTTTTATCAAATTTATTTTTCTCAACTTACAAATTCATTTAAAAAAACTACTATTACATGTAGTTAGGAACTCTGAGCGCTAAAAACCACACACTAAGAAAACAATATATTTAAATCGAACATAACTATCTTTGTTATACAGTCAGTTATGTTTGATTTAAACATCATTTATTAAACCTTTATTCAAAATAACGTAATTTTTATTGAACCAAACTTACTATGTATAGAATCAAAAGAATAATTTCGAATCAATACATATTAAGTTGGGTTCAATAAAAATTACGTTTATCCAATAATAAAATATTTTTAAATTAAACATTTTTTTTTGTTGACTGCTTATGTTTGGTTTAAACAAAATTTTTTCTCAGTTTTAACTGAGAACCTTTAAACCTTTATTTAAAATAAAGTAATTTATTGTTACCCAAGAGCCTAAAGTTCTGAACTTTCAAATGAACGAAATTTATTTATTTCTTCTAAAAAATAAATTTTTATTGCAATTATTTTGCGTAACATTCTAAAAAATTAATAACTGAGTTTCTAAACGTGAAATTTGGTTTTTAAATTTTTTATGATAAGTAATTTATTAAAATATCTTGAATAAAAAATATTTCGTTCTTTTGAACGTTCAAAACTTGAGGATCATTGTTACCCTATAAAATTAAATTGACATCAAACGTTCTCTAAATGTTATTAAATTGATAATAAAGAAAAATTATCTAACGCAATAATTTCAAGCGCATTTACGGTTCTTCGACAACCGAAGAAAAATTTTACAGAAAAATCTACCATTAATCTAAAAAAAACTACTCTAACCGTTTTTATTAATTTAAAAACAACAATAAATTTCAATTTCATCATTTTCATTTATTATTTAATTATTTAATTATTTTATTATTTAATTTTATTATTTACTTATATATTTCAAAACTAATTGAACTTTAAAAGAGAGCATTACATTAATTCAATTATTTTCAAAAATTTTAATACAATTCTCGGCAAAATTCAAAATATCAATTATTTAAAAAAAAATTTGAAACAGTTCTGTTCAAACATTTAATTATTTTTATAAAATAACAAATATTTTACATTCAATTATTCAGCAAGGAATTTTTCGTCTAAATTTCTTCGCACGAATTCAATTATTTTCATAAACTAAAAGGTTTACAGGGATTCAATTATTTCTATAAATAATAAACTTCTATTTAGGAACTCAATTACTTACAAAATAATTGATATTATGAAATAAATAAATCTAAAAAATATATAAATAAATATTTGTAAATAATTATATTATTTACAAAATGATAATTGTCAAAAAATCAATTATTTACAAATTTTGCTTATAAATTTCTTAGGAGTAATTCAATTATTTTCATGAATAATAAAATTTTTACAGAGATTTAATATTATTTTCGTAGATACTTAAAATTCGTTTTGTCAATTCGATTATTTCGTAAATTTTTTACTTTCGCACTTTAAAAAATTGACTTCTCGTTGAATTTTGAAATAAAAATTGATTTAAAAATGAATTTCAGTTTATGTTTTATATTATAATTGAATATTCAAAAAATTACAACGCGAATTTTTATAGAAATGATTGAATTTTGAAAAGGTCTAATTGCGGATTTTTTTTTAATTATAAAGTTATTATTTTTAATATGTATTCAATTGAAGAATTTCCGAATAATTGAAATTTTGTAAAATTGAATTATAAACAAATGAATTTGAAATGCTCATAGCACTTTTTTTAAAAAATTATATTAAAAATAATAGATTTATGAAAAAAAATTTTTTTTCTGAATTGGAATAAATTCTAACAAAAGTTCTGAGTACCATCATGTTTCGAAAAAAGCTCTTGTTTGATAAAAAATAGTTTTAATTTGATGGAAAAGCCAAATTTATTTTCACAGAGTTTCCTCGAAAAATCCATAGAGAGTTTTTCGATGTTAGTTGATTTTCATTAAAAACTGTTCAAAAAAATTAAATTATTTTTAAAAATGGTTAATAAAATTCGTCACAAACATTTAATTATTTTTGTAAGTAATAAAAATTTCATAGGAATACAATTATTTAGAATTTAAATAAAATTTGTTTGCCATCATTCCATTATTTTCGCATAAGTAATAAAATTTTTACAGCGATTTAATTATTTTCGCAAAAATAAAAATTCTGTTTAGAAACTCAATTATTTTAATGAATAATGAAACTCGTATAGTTTCAATTATTTTTAATTCAATTTTTGTCGAATTTTTCTGAAAATGCTATTATTCTTAAACATTTTATTAAAATTCGTCGAAAGGATTCAGTTATTTAAAATTTGTAATAAAATTCAGTAAATTGTTTGTATTTGCATTTAAAATTTTAAATAATTGAATTTTAGTAGAATTTCCTGACAAAAATTTATTTAAAAATGAAGTTTAGTCAAAAAAAAATTCTAATTCAGATTTAGAGAGTTCAATTGTTATAAAACAAGACGAAAGCGACCTCTTCAAATCGAAGACTCGAATAAAATTGATATAGAAATTGAATAAAAAAATTAAATAAAAAATTGATAAAATTGGATTTGATAAAATTATATTATTTAATTTTTTTAAATTAATAAAAATGTTTAAGGAATTTTTTTTCAATTAATGGTAGTTTTGAAAAATAGAAAACAAAAAGATTAACTAACCAGCTGTAAGAGAATAAAAAAAAATCTTGCTCTTAGCATTTTAAAAAATAAGTTCCAGTTTAGAAGTAAGTTTTTTTCTCCGCGAAAGTCAGTTATTTAACTTGTCGGTTAGGGTCTTATTATTATTATTATTATTAAAATAGACTAGAAAATCGACAAAAAATTCAATAGACTTTTGCATATTTCAAATAAAGATGGAAAAGTCTTTCTAAAGTGCAGAACGCACAAAATTTATTATCATCCATCATGCATCGCGTGGATTTTTGATAGATTATAAAAATATTAACAAGTTTTTTATTCGTGAAAGTTCAATGAATCTGCTATCGTAAAGATCAATCATAAATCTCGATGAATGAAACAAAAAAATATATTGAGAAAGATTATTTTTCAATTTTAAATGAAATTTATTTAAAAATCCGTTACATTGCATGTCTGAGTAGTTTTTTCTTTTAATTCAATGAAACAAAAGTCAATGAAACAAAATTTTGTTACATTGCATGTCTGAGTAGTTTTTTCTTTTAATTCAATGAAACAAAAGTCAATGAAACAAAATTTTGATACATATTTGATTCATTGAATTTATTTTTAAGTGTACGTATTTTTATCATTTCTATATAACAATGAATAGTAAGGCGATATGAAATTAAATTTTCAAATATATTACATAATATGATTCACACTGTGAATGTAGGCAAACTTGTGAAAGAATTGGAAATTTCTATTTTATGTTTACTAATTAGAGAATGTTATGAATAGGAAGCAGGAAAATACTGCTTTGTTTCATTTCTCATGGCGATTATGTATTATGTGTATATTTATAATTTACGAAAATTGACGTAATTTTTTTATATTTAAACAAGAATTTAATTAAATGAAAAGTCCATTTTATGGATTATGGAGTAAGAAGATTTTATTTTTGTCTCCGTTTTTTTTGAAAAATGGACTTTGAAACGTGATCATCAATTTTTAGTTTCTTTGAAAGTGCATCAGATTTTTGAAATTTAAAATGTCCGAATCAATATGTCGAATAGAATTTTAATATTAAATTTTCAATTGCGTTTTTTCTTATTGAATTTAAATTTTTAAATACTTGTTAGTTAGGTACAAATTTTCTCCCTCAAGGATTTTTGTGGTTGCAAAATTAGAAGTCTCAGATTTTTTAGAATATTACTTCATTTTTAGATTTTTACTAACTTTAAAAATACATATATTCATTTTTTTTTATAAAAAATAATGAATTTTTATTCTTCATTATGAAATTTATTGCAGAAAAAACATCGCTAATAAGTATTCTATTTTTAGAAATATTATTACAAAAAAAAATTGATAAAAACAAGAGAATGGTAAAGTATTTTTTTACAAATATTACGTAAATAATAATAGTAATTATTATTATTATTATTTTTTATTTTTTTTTATTAGTTATTTCAAATATCATTATATAAATTAATGTGAGTATTCGTTTAAAAACCAACTATGCATTTATGTATGTATATTTTAAATTAGAAATTTTTTTCTCTTCATAAATTAACTCTTGAAAGATAATTTTTTTTAAATATTCATTCTGTGTAAATAAATTCACTGTATGTGAATAAATAGGTGAAGTAAAGTTATAAACGTCTAATAGTCATATTTGCATAAATAAGTTATTTCTTCTTTTATTTGTATGTAAAGAAAGTTACAAATTAATTTCGATTCATTTTTAATTGTAATTCTTTGCAGTTCTTATCAGAATTTTTAAAAACTATTTTCCCAACTCTTGTTGATTAATTTAATGTTTTTTTTTACTAATTTCATTTTTTCTTATTGAATTCAAATTGAATTCGTAATTGAGGTACAAAAATTCTATTATATTCCAAAAAGTAAACAATTCTTTGCATAGAAATTCAATTCAAATGTTGATAAATTCACTGTTTTCCTAAAAATGTCAAAATAATCCCTAAATGGATCAAAATCCAATATTAAATTATTATTATTATTATTATTTTTTATTATAAATGGATCCAAAAATTAAAATCAAATGATGATTTGATCCACTTTTTGAGATCAATTCGTTGCAATTTGATACTTTTTAGGTAACAGTGTTAAAAAAAATTCTCATCAAAATTTCAATAATAATCTTTGAAACATTAAAATTTGTCTTCGAAATTAAATTATTTTCAAAAGTTTTAATACAATTCTTTGCAAAATTTTAATTATTTTCAAAAATTTTCCTCTATTAAATGATGTTTAATGTTCATTATATTTAAAAAATATTAAATTATATTTAAAGCTAAATATTTAAGAAATTTTTCCAAAAGAATTCAATTATTTAGAAAAATTTGATAAAATTCTACTCGAACATTTAATTATTTTCACAAATTGATAAAAATTTGTCAGGAATTCAATTATTTACAAATTTTTTTTTATCAATTTTTTCGCAATAATTCAAGTGTTTTTATAAAAAATAAAATTTTTACAGAGATTGAATATTATTCTCGTAAATGCTAATATTATTTTCAGAAACTTAATTATTTTTATAAATTTATATTAAATAATAAAACTCATCGTATAGAATTTTAATTATATTTAATGCAATTTTAATCAAATTTCTCGATAAATGTAATTATTCTTCAAACTTTTATTAAAATTCGTCCAAAGAATTTAATTATTTAAAAATTTATTGATAAAATTCTTTATGAGAATTGAATTTTAAGAAACGTTCAATTCTTTAATAAATTATTTTTGTATTTAAATAATTGAATTATAGTAAAATATTCTAATAAAAATTGATTTACAAAATTAATTTCAGTTAAAATTTCAGTTAATTGAATATTAAAAGTAATGTAGCTTGAATTTTTAGAAATAATAGAATTTTGAATTTAATTTAATTGGAAAAAGTATAATATTTAATATTTTTATTTGAGAAAAGAAATCATTTTCAAAAAGAAAGTTTTTATTTGATATTCTTTTTCCTTATTTCAATAGGTATTATTATTTGAAAAAGCAAATTTAAAAAAAAGAAAATAATTATTAGAGGATTACCTCCATAGTAATGTAATAAAAGTATAAAACTTTTCATAATCTTTTTATACTAGAGAAAGGGGAAAATTAGTATTGTAATGTTTTCTTATTAATTTTATAATACCGTGAAAAATGGGCTCATTTTCCCATTTAAAATAGAATAATTTTATCCTGAAATATTATTATGCAGACGTATTTTACTTTTATTGAACTAGATTATATATATATATATATATATATATATATTTATTTATTTATGTGTGTGTATATTATTTATATAATATATACTACATTCGCAGCATTTTTCATACTTTGCAACCTATTTCCGTAATTCTTTCAAAGTAAAGTTTTTCCATGTGCATTGAATATTTTTCAACTACAAAAGGGATTTTATGTATGATGGGTACATTTTTCAAATAACTTTTTAATATTCCGTTAGAGGTATTTTTATTTTAAAATTTAAAATTATACACATTTCATTGTATTTATTTTATTCGTAAAAAAGAAACTTTTTCCCCCTATTGTTATACTATTATTATTATTATTTTCATTTTTATTATTATTATTATTTTTATTTTCATTTTTATTATTTTTTTTATTTTTATTTTCATTTTTATTTTTAGTTTTATTTTTATTATTATTATTATTTATATCATCCATTTAATGAGAGACTAAATTAATAGAAATTGAAAACTTATTGTTTTTATAGATTTTTCTCTTCTCTCATTTGATTGAAAGCAAAGCACAAAAGTAAGGGATAGCTTTTTATTTTACTCTATATACTACTATCTCTTCAATGATAGAGAGAAAAGTAAAGCAGCTTTCTCGTCAATCTTATACTCAATCAATGAGGGAAAAGAAACTCCACTGCGAGGAAATCTCCTTCATTTTAAAGAAAATATTTCCTTTTTTTTTTCTTTACTTTTTCATTTGAAATTTATTGGAGATTCATATTTTTTTCCCTCCCTTTTTTTTGATAATAATCTTCTCGTGTGTATTTATTTTATCCACAAAGAAAAAAGCTTGGGCGAAGGGAAAGAAAAGAAAGAAATTTCTTCTTAAAACCGCGATGAGTTGGTAATTAATCTTTGTTGAAAATATTTTCAGTTTTTTGAAAAAAAAAAAAATGTTCTTGTCTCTGTAACACACGATGCGTACTAATTAATCAAATGATATTTTGCAAGTCATTATTGTATGAATTTGTTTTCGAGAGGAAAATGTGGAGAAAAAAATTTTTTGTTTGTTGGAAGAGTTCGTAACGAAAAAATGGTACTGAGCGTAAATATTGAATGGAAAAAAGTGAACTGTAGAATTTCTTGGAGTAAACTAACAGTGTGGAGATTGAAATAATACTAAATATAATTCGCGGTGCAATGCTTAATCAGAGTTCTATTTGATGGTGGTGAGCAGCGCGTGTGAACATTCAGAGATTTTCAATTTTCATCAGGGTGCTTGGGCTTTACATCTGGCAAATTATTCACTTGTAACCAGCAACAAAGAGAATATTATTCATAGGCCTCGTGTGCCTCGAAGGCTTTTCACGTTTCACCGACGACGACGGAAAATATAGAGGCTCCCCTGTAATTCTTGGGAAAATTCTCCTGAATTATTGCCATCCTGTGGATTCTTGTATATATGTATATATATACAAGAGAGAAATAGGTGTGGAATTTTATTCCGTCTATATCATATATGGCAAAATCCCCTTAATGAATCATGATAATGCCACTCAACTTTTTTTTTCTTCTTTTTTTATCTTGGAGTTTAGTATGTTAAAGCTGACTTTAACATTTTTTCTCTCTACTTTCTGGGTCAGAAATTTCGAATTTTAAAAATTTGACACAAAATGTGTACTTTAAGAGCATAAAAACAAATTTTTTAAATTTTCGTCCGCCATATTGGATCCGCCATTTTTAATTTTTTAAATATGTGCCAAATTCGTAATCAATGACTTCTAAATACCGCAGAATAATTTTTTTATTTCTCAAAAAATTTATAATTTTTAAAATTTTCACCATTTTGATTTTTAAATCTGTTGCCTTTAATATGCAATTTTTTATTTAAAACACCAGACTCGGTTTTTGTTTTCAATTTAAAACAAATACTTCCTCACATGTGATACAGTTCGAATAAAATAAATTGTAGATTCTAAATATTTTGGGATGAAAAATTTTGACAATTTAATTTCCATTTTGGAACTTTACCATTGTTTCATGAAACAAAAACAAGTAGGTCGCAATTTATCTGTGAACATTGCGATTCGAATTACGTCTATTGATTAATATGTTCGCGTTTCATCGCATCCTAACACAAAATGCCTAACCCAATTTTGCAACTTCCGATAAACATCTGTTCTTAATGTCGTACAAAGTTTGACCCCATTAAATACTGTTTCAAATTTTTTTCACGTCTTCACCGAAATTGGGATTTAGCCCAAGGTCATTATCATCATCATCATGATGATTATTTTCTAGAGTGAAAAAAATTTTTTTCATTCTTTCGTAATTTTCCTTTATCATAAATTTAATCAAATAGTTTTCACCCCGTTTTAATACAAGAGTTTTTTCTTTTTTTTTAAACATTTTCATTGATTAGTTTTTAATCTACAATTTCATGAAATATGAATTTTTTCATTTACCCTTGTTTGGAATTTTTGCTTCGTAAACCATTCTTTCTAGCGTTTAATTAGTAAAGTAATGAAAAAAAATCTTTGAATCCGAACAAAGAAGAATTTCAATCATTTTAATTGAAATAGAAAAATTTGTTGAATCAAAAAAGAGTTATACTTTAATTATTATTAACGAACCTCTCGCGTTTGAATTGAAATATTTTCACAAAATTATTTCTGCTGTTGAAAATAAAAGACATGTAGAGATTAAATTTCTATGAATATAAATGTCAGTCTTTGTGTTGTATTTTACAAATATAGGGAAAATTGGGTTTTGTTTTAATTATTTTTTAACTTTTAAATTATTTTTGAAAAAAAGATAGACAATATTTTCCAAAAATTAATACGTCGAACTCTCTTTGATCTTTTTTCAAGAATTTCAATGAAAATTCTTTACAAAAAATTTAATTATCTTCTACAGAATTTGAGGATATTTTAACTATATTTTGGAATTTTCAAACATTTTTAAAGAAAAATTCGATCGAAAATATTTTTAAAAATTATTGCGTCGAAAATTTTAATTATTTTCAAACTATTTGATGAAAGTTTTCAAAACATTTAATTATTTATTGTGGAATTTTAGGAAGTTAGAATTTAATAATAAATTTAATTATCTTTAAAAAATAAAACTGAAATATTCTTTAAAATTAGTCATTACGAATATTCCTCGATTTTTTTCAAAAATTTCAGTAAAATTCTTTTGAAAATTCAATTATTTTCTATGAAATTTTAGGAATGACGTAAAATTTTAAATGTAAATTCAATTTTAAAAAAAAGAATTAAATCATACTTAAGAATTAATATTTTTAACTTTTGTACGTTATTTGCAAGAAATTCAATGAAATTCTTTTAAAAAGGATTCAAATATTTTATGTAAAATTTAAGTAAATTTTAATTATTTAAAAAAATGGAACTAAAATATTTTTTAA
This sequence comes from Leptopilina drosophilae, assembly GCA_032873175.1. Taxonomy (NCBI): domain Eukaryota; kingdom Metazoa; phylum Arthropoda; class Insecta; order Hymenoptera; family Figitidae; genus Leptopilina; species Leptopilina drosophilae. The sequence goes on from CM065483.1 coordinate 7,142,027, forward strand.
AATTAATACGTCGAATTCTCTTTGCTTTTTTTCAACAATTTCAATGAAAATTCTTTAAAATATTCATACGTTTTTTCTATAAAAAGTTAAAAAATTTCAATTATTTATAATCTCTTCATTTAGTTTAAAAAAAATAAAATTTGGGTCTGAAATATTTCTAAAAATCAATGTATCGAATTTTTCTCGATTATTTTTTAGAATTAACAAATTGAAATTCATTGAAAAATCGATTATTTAAAAAATTCTTTAAAAAACTTAACTATTTTTAATTCATTTTAACAAAATTAAATGAAGTTATTAATTTAATGAAATTTTTTTTATTTTTAAAAATCAATTACGTCTTTAAAAAAAATTGAATTAATATTTTACAGAAATCAAATTTTTTTAAAATTTTACATAAATTTGTTTAAAACATAAATAACTATTTTAATAAACATTTCATTAATATTAATTTCTTCACAGTAATTGAAATTTTCAGAATATTTTTAATCGAAATTTTTTTTCAATATTAAAAGTTTATAGAATCGATTAAAAATATTCTGAAAAATTCAATTACTGTAAAGATTTTAACATTAATGAAATATTTATGAAAATAGTTATTTATGTTTTAAATAAATTTATCTGAAATTTTGAAAAAATTTGATTTTGAAAACTACAATTATTTTTAATTTCTTCTGAGCTTCATTTTTAAAAATTTGGAATTAATTGTAATTCAAAAGTCCAAAAATTTCTTCTATTCTTCAATAGTCAAGAAGAATTCAATTTTTTAGTATAATTTTTAATAATTGTTAGAAATGTTTAGTAATTTTTAGAATTTTTAAATAATTTTTAGAAATTTTAATAATTTTTAGTAAAAAAAAAAGTAATACTAAAGTAGGTTTTATAGGTTACGTTGACCGACCCTGAGATAAGTAAATTCCACTTACCAATAAGTGTGTAAAAAAAAAAATGTTTACCCAAGAGAAGAGTGAAAATTTTACTTAAATTCAGAATTCGAGATTGCGATTGGAAATTAAATAAGATTCTCGTACTTTACTGTTATTTGAAAAAGTGGATGATTATTTTATTGATAAAATTGATTTTTCTCATGATGTAATATTTTATTCGTTTTTTTTGAGAGAGAGAGAGAGAGAGAAATATTTCCGAGGGACGGAAATTGAAGCAGCAAATACAGGTTAAAAGAGATATAATTTGGTGAAGAAGTTCCATGGTTCTATCCTATTGACGAAAGAGCGGTGAACCTAAGAGGAGTGAGAGACGAACGAGTACCACAATTTCCGCGAACCATTTTCCTCGTGGTGGACCGTGGAAAATCAGTTTCCTTCCACATGGTTCGTTCCGTTGGTCGAGAAACAGAGAGAAAAGGGAGGAAAGAGAGAAATGAACGTACTTACTTCGAAAGCCTCGCTTCCGCTCTTTCGTTGACTCTCTGCAGTTCATTTTGCCTTTGTTGGTTCTTGGAAGTCAAGTCTTGTCACTGGGAATACTTGACGTTAAGGGAAGTCATTGGTTGTGGAATGTTCTGTTGTCAGGAGAGTCGACGATGCGATGCTTGGAATTAAATGTGCATCCAAGACCAGGTCACGGGAGTAAAATGGAAACAAAAAGATCTCTCGTCGTTTCATAGTGATGGGATGCTTTGCTAGTGGCACGTCTGAAGAGAGAGAGAGAGAGAGAAACTAGAGTGTCTGTTTGTGTGTGTTGTTGAGGAACGATTGCATGACTTCCCACGGAGTTTCTCGATAATCCGGATCGTATAAGGAGTCAACGACACGACATCAATGACAGCTACTCTTCTATCTGGCGTATGTTGGTATTATGTTGTGTGTGAGAGAGTGAGAGAGTGCTCGAGAAATTCACCCACGTTGAGAATTCACATCTTTGCCGAAGCATTTCTCCAATTGGTTATATGGAGCAAGTTATACTGGGAAATTTGACTTTCAGCTCGCAAATATTGACCGAATTTTTAGATGTCACGTAAAGATGTGCAGTGAAAATGAAACTTGTCCTATTTCTCCATTTGGAAGTGCTGGATTAAAACTATCCTTGGCGACTGTTGGATGTTATTGTTGAGTCGAGGAGAGTAATTTTTCGCATGGTACAACTTGAATCTGTTTCCAAAAGTCGTACCAAGTTCTGGTGTGAAAATCTTTTAACTGTAGACGCCTCTGGGTTTTGGTCGAAGTACAAAAAATGTTTAGGAGCATCAGGAGTTGAAAAAGATGATCAAGTCTGAAGACGTTTCTTCTGTAGACGCCTCTGGATTTTGTTCGAAGTACAAAAAATATTTAGAAGCATCAGGAGTTAAAAAAGATGATCAGGTTTGAAGATGTTTCTTCTGTAGACGCCTCTGGTTTTTGTTCGAAGTACAAAGAATATTTAGGAGCATCAGGAGTTGAAAAAGATGATCAGGTCTGAAGACGTTTCTTCTGTAGACGCCTCTGGATTTTGTTCGAAGTACAAAAAATATTTAGGAGCAGCAGCACTTGAAAAAGATGATCAGGTCTCGCAACACCCAAATGTTAACATCTTTTTGGTTACTGGGACAGAAAATGTTCTTAGAAAGTCTGAACCAGTTGGAAAGACAACCTTTAGGTCATAACATGTCTTTAGAACATCATTTGGTTGTAAACTTCCTAAAAGACTCCTAAAAGTCTTCTAAAGACTTTCCAAACATCCCAGTGTGTAGGATGTTGTTCCTTTGTTGTTGCAAGACCCAAACATCCTTATGACCTCTTCCAGTCTCTTCAAATAAGTTTCTGATTTCCTTAATTAAATTCTTGTTGTTAGGATCATTTTTACCGAAGGGTACCACAACTTTCCTGATTTAGATGATACTAAAGTTTTTTGAATCAATTTCTAAAATACCTCCAGTACTTTGCTGATCTTCTAAAACATTCAGTGGCAAAATTAGAAGTGTTAGAATCCTCGAAAATCTTCCTAACAACCATTAGTAACAAACATTTTTCATTACTTTCGATTGTTTGTCAGATTCTTCCCTAAAAATTTTGTTACTTAAAAAAACAAACCAATTGTGAAATAAATATGTAAACAAACGTTGCCGAATAATTAAGTGAGCGGATTACGTTCCGTATCACGTTTTAAGAAGCGATCTGATTACTTATGGTAATTTAACTGGCATTATTTTGAAAAGTATTGTGGTTGCTTCGTATAATTGTCTAAAATATTCAAAGAAAACGAAGAAATAAGTACAAACGCCGTGGAAAAGTTTTTACAAGCAAGAAACTTTTTATAAACTCCAAAGCCCCTCTTTTCCCACTTCATCCCCAAACTTGGGCAGAACTTTAAATTTACTTCGAACACGTGCGCATAAATTGCAAGCTTTTGTGCTACTGTGAGGTAACATTTTTCGTGCTAAAACCCGATTCGTAACTTTTTACTAAAAAAAAAAAAAAAAACACAAAGGGAAAAAATAAATAAACACTAAATCTACTTTCATCACACAATGAAAAGTAAACAAAGTGAATCAATGTTAATACCGAGATTTATGAAAATAAGTATTTATAAACATTTCAAGAAACGACAATTGAATTAAAATTTTTATTTCTAAAATTAAATTTTTCATTCCAAGAAGTTATGTTAGATTTGAGCTTGTGGTTTTTTCCTCCTTTTTTTAAACAAATTTTAAAAAGTGTTTTAAGTTTACATCGTTTTTCCATTAAATTACCTTTAAATAGAAAATTCAACACGAGAATGGAAAACTTCTTTCTTAAAAATCCTTCTTTTAACCAAGTATTCTTCTCGAAACTTTCATTCTGTTATGCGTTATAAAGTCCGGAAAATAAGAAAACTTTTATATTTCCACTTTTTAGTTATTTTCTTCGGATACAATAAATTTGTGAATATAAATATGTCACACTATATATACTATTAGTTAACAAAAGACACACTTTTTCAACTTTAAAAATCAATGTGACATTTTTTGAATTATAAAGTAAAATATGTGGTAAAAATAATTTTCAATTTAAGAAAAGATTTTCTAAGTCAAAATAAAATTAGAAATTGAATCTTGAAATTCAAATAAGAATAGTTGCTTGTAAACCTAGAAAAGTCTAATAATAGTTATCGAATTTCGATCGCAGGAAATTGGAAAAACTGATAAGTTTTCTGGAAGGGAAAATTTTCTACATGAAGATAACATTCAAATAAATGTAATTTCTTTTACAACTTTCCCAAGTCGAAATACTGTTTAAAAAAAAATTACTTTATCTCAACTGGAATACATTTGTTTTTCTTGAACTTTGTGATAAAATAATCATAAATTCTGTAATTTATTATTTAATTATTTTTAGAAATAATTTAATTTTTTCTTGATATTACATTGCTTTCAATGTCTACTATTTTATTAAACTTTCTTAAAAGAATTCATTTATTTGAAAAACTTATTAATAAAATTCTTAGTAAACAATCAATTATTTTTCATACCTCCTGCTACTTTCATATAATTTTTCAAAAGAGTTTAATTATTTAAAAAAAACATTTTAATAAAATTCTTAACAAACATTCGATTATTTTTATAAATAGTACTAAACTTTATTACTGGAATTATAATTATAATCGAGTATAAAATTCTTCAAAGAAATTTAAGTATTTTCAAATATTTTAATAATATTCTTCTGAAGAAGACAATTATTATTCCAGTTAATAGAAATTTTTATTTTAGTAAACAAATACTTCGAAGAATTGAATTTTCAAAAATTTTAATTAAATTCTTCACTAGAATTCACTTATTTTCATAAATAATAAAATTCGTACGGGATTTAAATTATTTTTCATATAATTTAATATGATTTCTTGGAAAAAATTGATTATTAAAAAAATTATATTAAAATTCTCTGAAAAAATGGGAAATTTAAATAAAATGTCTTGAAAGGATTCAATTATTTTTTCACGAGAGTACAATTAATTATTTGCAGAATTTAAAAAAAAAATTCTTCTCAAAAATTCAATTATTTTTTATAAATAATAAAATTTTTCACGAAAATACAATTATTTTCAGAATTTTTAGTAAAATTCCTGTCAGAAATTCAATTATTTTAAAAATAATTTTAAATCAATTTCTCGAGGAATGCAATTATTCTTAAAAATTGTTATTAAAATTCTTGGAAATAATTCAAATATTTAAAACAATTTTTGATGGAATTCTTTTAAAAAAAATTCTTTCCAACGATTGAAATGTTTAAAAAAAAATTAGAAATTTATTTCTTTTCGATGTCTATTATTTTTAATAAAAAAAATTTTCCAATAAAGCATTGAATTATTTGAAAAAAATTATAACGTCTTTTTTAATAATATTGACTTCATATTAATATATTATATTATATTAACAATTAAAATTTTGTTCAAACATTCATTCATTTTGTTTGAAAAGAATTATTTTCAATGGGAATTCAATAATTTAAAATACAAGTTTCATAATATATTTAAAAAAAATCAATTATTTATAAAGATTTTTATAAAACCGTTCGCGACAATTTAATTATTTAAAAAAGAATTTAATATTTAATATTTTTTACAAGATTCAATCGTTTTCATAAATTTTGTAAATAGATGAATAAATAAGTAAGAATAAAACTAATTGCAGGATGTAAATTATTTTTAACTGAATTTTATATTAATTCTTCGAAAAATTCAATGATTCTCACAAATTTTATTAAAATTCTTCGGAAAATTTTTTTCTAGAAAAGATTTTTTTGCCAAAACTCTTACAAATGAATTACAATAGAATAAAAATTAATAAATAAATGAATGATAAATTACAATATCTTTAAATTCTTTAGAGAATTAATTTAATTTTTCTTAATTCCGAGATTGGTGAATAAGGCAAGAATTATTCTGTTTAAAATTTATTCAGGAAAAACTTTTTAAATATATTTTTTTGTGAATAAAAATTGAAAATTATTAGTTATTTGGACAATTACTATTTACAATCTAGTATAATTGCAAATAATAATTAGTTTTATTAATATTTTCGTTATTATTGTCGTACAATGGTTGTTTATTAACAGAAGTGTATTATGTATTATTAGCATTATTGAAATCGATTAAAATAAAAAATTATTAAACTAAATAAAGTTAATATTAACGAAGTTGTAGTCCACAACGTTTATTAACGAAAAAGATTTGTCTGATGCAATAAAATATTATTTTAAATTAATTATTTAATTACGCAACAATTATTATCAAAACATAAACTTCAATCTTTTTGTTTAAATATTTTTTTGTCAATATTAATGTATTATTTTTAATTAATTTTCTTAAGAAAAAATATTTTTTCGTTGATCAACGTTGTGGAGTTCAAGTTGGTTAATATTATCAAAAAAGACGTCATAATGACGTGACAACTGATTGTAAAACTAATTTTTTTTTTATTATTTAATAGTTTTTTAAATTTTCTTTTGTAATTTTTACACTGAAAGAAAATTTATATTAGATTTTGTAAAAGTATTTTACAATTTGGGAAAAAAGTGCATCAAACTGAAATTTGGACATAAAAAATACTAAACATTAAAAAAAATTATATGGAATTTAGATTTAAGTAATTGTACCAAATATCAAGAATTTTAATTCAAGAATAATGGTTTATTTCTCACAATTTTAATTCAATTTTAGTATGATTTTACTAGAGTACCGCATAATGTTTTTAATGTTTAGTATTTTTTGTATCAAAATTTCGGGTTTTTGCACTGTTTCTCCAAATTGAAAAATACTTTTACAAAATTTAGTATACATTTTCTTTCGGTGTACTAATGTGTATGGTTATTTAACTGTATGATTATTTTAAAGAATTTCAATATCGGGAATAATAAAAAAAATCAAATGAAATAATTGTTTGACAAATTTTGATATAATTATTGATAAATGAAAATTGATATAATTATGTTTGTATACCAAACACGATTATTTTGTGTTTTACTATTTGTTCACATTTTTTTTTTTTAGAAAATTCTTTAAACTTAGAATTAGAACATATGTATATAAATTTTTTTTTTATAAACAATATTTCTTGTCGGAAAAGTTCTCCTCGATACGATATGAAGTCCATAAAAGAAGGTATGGTCTCTCTTAAAAATTTTTTTTTCCTCCTGTAAGGGATGGGAGAGACGATGTACGTGAATCGAGTGAGATGATCCCGCCGATAGTAGAACTTATAATGCGATAAAGAACAATGAAGCGCGCATCTATAGCAATTTCATGGGGCCGTAAAAAATGGATTTCCCTCGGTGCGGCCTTGTACCTCTTTTTTTTCTCTCTCTCTCTCAAACGCACTCTTTCAGCTTCACCTGTGTGTTACGTTCTGACAAGAATTCTTTTTTTTTACCAATTTTTTTCCCTACTCTCCCTGGGCAAAAGACAATGCTGACACGTGGGAAATTCTAGGTTCCGTTACTACTTCTCTTGCATTTGCTGTCACTTGCATGGGTGCATAGAACTTTTGTCCCGATGTTTCAATTCAAACTCTCGTTCTCTCAATACCCATGAGTGATCGTATTTCCTTTGTCTTTTCTCCCAGATAAAAACCGAATATGTCGACTATATGAGACACATGTGAGTGTGTATCGAGACATTTTTGCATGAGACGGACGTTTCTTTTCTTTACATCGCGAAATAATATATATATATTTAATATGAGGACTGAAATTTTACCTTCTTTGCGAAAAAGGATATTCAAATGTTGAATATATTGAGAAGGCGGGGTATAAGAAAGCTATTTTGTCAAGATGAAATTCCTCTTTGAAATATTGATAATATTAGAATTGATGACTTCAGGATTGCGGAAGAGAGGAAATATATTTTTACTTTGATAAATTAAAATCTTGAATTGTGGCTGCGATTCCACACTCGGTGGTCACTTTTTGATTTCCCAAATGGTTTTCTATTTAATAAGTTTGTAAATTATTTTCAAATTAGCCTCAAACTTTTGCGTGAAATAATTAATCTTCTCTATCGCGCAGCTTTTCTGAGGAAAAAGAAAAGAAAATTAATCCTATTATTATTGTTACGTTTTTTGTCATGAGGGATTATTAATTTATTATTAAGTCGAAAAAAGGAAATTTTTAGAATTCATAAGCAATTTCGGAATTTTTGTGCCTTTTTCTAAAATTTCGTTTGCCTCGTAAACTATGAAATTTGACACGAATACAAAACATTCAAATTTTTCTATATATGCGCGACCAAAATTTCCTATTAAATATAACTTGATTATTATTCCTGAATAATTAAACTTATTTAATGGAGAATAGTAATTAAACTTAATTATTCAGGAATAATAATGAAACTTAATTATTGATGAATTATAATTAAACTTAATTAATGAAGAAATGATTGAATAGTTTCACTTAAATATTTTCAAGATAATATTGAATTTAAAAAAAATAGTTTTTATAATTTTCATTTAAAGATATAAACTTCTTCGCAAAAGTTCAATTACTTTCTAAAACATTAATAAAATATTCTTGATAAAATTTTCCTTTTCAAAAAATTCCTAAATTCAATGATTTCATTTATTTACGATTTTAATAATATTTTCCAAACAATGAATTCAATTATTTTTCAAAAGTAATAAACTTCCTTCCCGAAAGAATCAATTATTTTTCAAAAATTACAAAAAATTCTCTTCAAAATTTCAATTAATTTTAGAAGTAACAAAAATCTTCTTCGAAATTCAATTACTTTTGAACAATTTGACTAAATTTGTGGTAAAAATTTTAATTAATTTCAAAAGAAATAAAATTCTTCACAAAAGTTAAATTATCTTGAAAATTTTTTCAAGTTTTTCTTCAAAAATTTCATTACTATTTTGTTAATAATAGAAATCTTAGTACCAAATTTAATTATTTGCAAAAATTTGAATAGGATTCAATAATTAAATGATTTTAAATTTTTACGAATTTAATAATATTTTTTCCGAAAAAAATTCAATTATTTTAAAAAATAATAGAATTATTCACAAGAAATCAATTATATTCATAAATTATAAAAAAAGTTTCATTCAAAATTCCAATTAATTTTAATTAAAAACAAAAACACTCAAAGAAATTGAATTTTGGAAAAATTCGCAGAAATCCAATTTTAAGGAAAAATTAAAAAAAAACTCGTAAAAGTTTTTATTATTTTTATAAATAATAAAATTCTTTTACAAAATTCAATTATTTTCAGCATAATAAATTTGCAAAATTTAAATTATTTTCGTCAACAATATTCTTTTTAGGAATTCAATTATTTTCATAAATAAAAAAACTCATCGCAGAATTTTAATTATTTTTAATACAATTTTAATCGAATTCCACGAAAAATGTAATTATTCTTAAAAATTTTGTTGCTAAACTTCTTTATGAGAATGTGAATTATGTACAAAAATTTTAAACAATTCTCGTCAAAATTGCAATTATTATCTTCATAAATAATAGAATCCATCTCCAAAATTCAATTACTTTCAAAAAAACTTTAAAAAAATTTTTTGTCAAAATTTCAAAAATTGTAATAAATGTCTTAGCAAAATTTTTTATTTTTCCCAAAAGTTTAATTCATTTAAATTATTTTCAATATTTACTATTTTAATACCCAAAGAAATTCAATTGTTAATGAAAAATTGTTAAGAAGATTCTAAACAAAAATTGAATTTTCCTCAAAATAATGTGAATTTTACAGGAATTAAATTATTTACATAAATACTAAAATTTTTTACAGGGATTTTATTATTTTTGTATAAATACTGAAATTCTTTCTAGGAACACAATTATTTTCACAAATAATAAAACTCATCGTAGAATTTCAATTATTTTTAATACAATTTTAAATGAATTCTTCGAAAAATTCAATTATTTAAGCAATTTATATTAAAATTCTCAAAAATAAGTAAATAATTCAATGAAGTATTTAAAAAATGCTTTGAAAAGATTCAATTACTTTTACAAACAATAAAATTTTTCTCGGGAATTCAATTATTTGCAGAATGCTTATTAAAATTGTTCCCAAAAATTTAATTATATCTCATAAATAAAAATTAGAGCGTGAATTTTTAGAGTTAATTGAATTTTAAGAAGGTTGCGAATTTAAGTTTTTGAAAATCCAAATTTTTCATACTCTTAACTAACAATTTCGTAGAATTAATTTTGTTTTTTAAGTTTAATTTAATTTTTTTGAAATTATTTGTAATATAAAAAAATTTTGTAAATAAATGTTATAATTCTATACTTGGAGAAAAGCACATATATTTTAGCGTAGATTGATTGAGTTTTAGTATTTTTAATTTTTATTTTTCATTTTATCTCCCTCTGCATTTGGATTCTGCGGTCAAGAGAGATATGTCGACAAAAAAATTTTAGATTCGCGAACCCAATTAAGTACAAATAAAAGCAGAATGCAAATGAACAGTTTTTACATTCTCATCACGTGAAAAGGGATTCGAATTATTTGCTTTTATATATGTCTAGTATACGTCGAATATTTTATAATGATAAAATTATAGTACACAAAAAAAAGAGGCGGATTTCTCTAATTTCTTTTATGTCGGAATATTCCGCGAACGAAAAAAAGGCAATTGAATAAAATAATGGAACAAAAATTATGTGACTTCATTTTTAATGCTACTAATTATTTAATTGCACTTCACGTATATTAAAAAATTGAGTAACTAATTTTTTTTTTGCCATAAAAATTAAATTTTTTATTATTACTTTGATAAATTGAGAAGTGGTAAAAGGAGCGCGAAGAGTAGTTTCGTTTCTGAAATATTCTATTTCTAAGTAATCTTGACATTTTGAAAACTGTCAAAACTAGTTTTCAGTGTAGAGTATCTTCTTGGTATAACTGACGAGTTGTTCACTTGAGCGAACTCGATAGCAAGACTGTTAATCGGAAAACTTTCGTTATGTATTTAGAAATGCTTTAAATTCTTCCTTGGGAGATTCATTATCTTTGGAAAAATGGATTCTTAACTAAAGAGAAATTAATATTAATTAAATTACGCACGCAACTTTTTTAATTAATGAACACATTGTTTCTTATTTGCCGCTATAGTGTTCACAAGATATTTTTCCGACTATTTCATTCAAATACTTAAAATTTTTATCTGTTCTGTGATATTTAGTCAATTTTAAAGACGGTATCAAAAATTAATTAAAGTACTTTTTTTATTTAAAAAATCATCATTTCAATTTTCAATTATTATTTTTTAGAATTTTGAACTAAAATTCTTCTTGAAATCAGTTATTTTAAAAAATTTTTGAAAACGTTATTTGAGAATTTTCAAATCAAACTTTAAATATTGTTATTAAAACTTTCAATATTAAAGAACAAGAACGAAAAAAAATTTTTAAAAAATTTTAACTAAACTGTTCCAAACAATTAATTTTGTACAGAATTGTTAGGTTTTATTAATATATAAAAATAATTGACTCGTAAACAGAATTTAATTATTTATGAAAATAATTGAAGTCCTCTAAAAAAAATTCAGACAACTTTTTGAACATAATTAAATTTTCGCGAAGAATTTAATTACTTTTAAAATAAAAAATTGATTTCGTTTGGAAAATATTATTGACATTATAGATATTAAGCAAATTATGCAAATTTTTGAAAATAATTGAATTTAGGAGTTATTTTTTGAAAATAATTGAAATTTTGAAAAAAAATCTTTTGTCTTTTTTGAACATAATTGAATTTCTGCGAAGAATTTTATGCAAATTTCTGAAAATAATTGAATTTGCATAGAATTTTGTTATTTTTCGAAAATAATTGAAACTTTGAAAAGAATCTTTTGTAATTTTTGAACATAATTTAATCTCTGCGAAGAATTTTATGAAAATTTCTGAAAATAATTGAATTTTTACAGACTTTTGTTATTTTTCGAAAATAATTGAAATTTTGAAGAGAAATTTTGTAATTGTTGAACACAATTGAATTTTTACGAAGAATTTTATTATTTAATTTAATTTTATTTTTTGAAAATATTTTAATTTAGTTAGAAATTATTTTTTAAATCGTAGATATTTGAAATCATTGAATTGACAAAAATTTTGGAAAATAATTAAAATTTTGACAAGAATTTTATTAAAATGTTTGAAAATAAATAATTTATTGAATAATTGAATGTTTCTTAAAATTCAATTCTCATGAAGAATTTAATTAACAAAATTTTTAAATAATTAAATTCATTTGAGGAATTTTAATACATTTTTTTAAAGAATAATTGCATTTTTTGAGAAATACATTTAAATATGTAAGTTGTTAATAATAATTGAATTCTTCAGAAGAATTTTATTATTTGTGAAAAAATTGAAATCTTTCAGAGCATTTTTTAAAATAATTGAATTTTCGAGAAATTAATTTAAAGTTATTAAAAATAATATATTCTCTGTAAGGAAATGTTTTTATTTTTGAGTTATATCAATAATTAAAAATGAATTTCTGCAATAATTTTATTATTTATGGAAATATTTTGATTTTTGCATGGAATCTTATTAAAAAATTGTTTTTTAACTAATTTAATTCCTTTGCGTATTAGAATAATAAATATTGAAAATATTTTAATTGCGTGAAACTTTTGAAAATAATATAAATTTTGTTATGAATTTTATTAGAATTTTCGAAACTTTGCCAAGAATTTTATGAAATTTTTTGAAAGTAATTGAATTTAGGAGATGGATGTTATTATTTATAAAGATAATTAAAATTTTGACGAAAATTGTTAAAAATTTTTGTACATAATTCTTATTCTCATAAAAAATTTTATCAACAAATTTTTAAATAATTGAATTGTCTTTACGAATTTTAATAAAATTTTTAAAAATAATTACATTTTTCGTGGAGTTCGATTAAAATTGTATTAAAAATAATTGAAATTCTGGGATGAGTTTTGTAATTAATGAAAATAATTGAATTCCTAAAACGAATGTTATTTTTATGAAAAAAATAATTGAAATTTTGTTAATTTATTAAATTTGTTGAAAATATTTAAATTTTGGTGAGGAATTTTAATATTTATAAAGATAATTAAAATTTTCACCAGTTTATTTTCAATTTTTGAATATAATAGAATTTCTGTCAAGAATTTTATTACTTTTGTCATTTTGTGAAATAATTATTAATTTTAGAATAAATTAAAAAGAAATTTTTGTCAGAAATAGAAAAAAGTGAAGGTTTTATTTTAGAATTCGTGATAATTTCCAAATTCATGTGGCAGACGGAAAAGACTCAAAAATTTATAATTTTCTTATGAATTCTAATAATTTAATTCTATTCCATTACTTTTAATAAAAATCCCAGACTTTTCTCCGATTTACCCTGACCTTTGACAAACCTGTAAATTATTTCTGCTAATGAATTTTCTTTTAGAAGAATAAGAATTTATTTATTTTAAATGAATTCTCTTGTTAGAAGAAGAATTTATTTCTGTAAAATAAATTCTTTTTTCAACACTCTATGCTATTGGATGGAAATTAAATCGATTATTTAACCTCCTCCGTATTTTCACACTCATCTCGCAAATTGATGGTTTATTTTTAGAATGAGTAAAAGTTTCCTGTTTGTGCTAGAAGCCATTCTTCGATCACTAAAGTGTTTTCGATTCACTTTCCTACAAAAGAGCAATCATTCATATGACTACTGTCTTTACAGAGTCTACATAAAAAACTGTTGACTCCGCGTGAAATTCTTTCTCTTTAGACTTACGATCTTTAAATAAAATAATAATTTTGAATTCCTTTGGGAAATTTTTAATAATTTATTTAATTTACAAATGTTTTGTAATAAAACAAAATTTATAATTGAAAATTAGAAATATTATTATTTTTTGAACTGTAATTATTATTTTGCTATTTTTATTTACTTAAGTACATATTCACTGGTTAATTAATAATAATTTAATTCAATGCAGAGTGATTAAATTTTAAGTTATTATTAAATTTCCGCGAATTATAATAATTGGACTGTTTATATTTAGAGTTTGATTCTGACAGCGAGAGACCGGAAAATGATTAAAAAAAATAAACCGAAACAAGCATTGTTTAATATTTTTTAATAAACTTAAAATCATTGACCTTTAAAAACACAATGAAGATAAATTATTGTTTTTATAAAATATTAACACGAAGTAAATTTTTTATTCTTGTAACAAAAAAAGATTTTTTATTTTTTATTAAATAAACGAAAATCGAGAGGGAAGTAAATAATTTAGGTAATTTACTTCTTGTAATTATTTTTTTTTTTAAATAAAATATTTCAAGTATAAAAAATTTATTTTTAAATGTAGAAATTCAATTTTTTGTACAAAGTTTTTTTTTATATTTTTACCAATGTTTTCCGATAATTTATGAATATCTGAATTTGAAATTTAATAATTTTATATGTATATAATCAGTTTATATAATGAAAGAGGGCAAAAGAAACAATGGAAAATGCAACTGAAATTTACGATTTCGTGGTCAATTTTAAATGAAAGTTAATTTAATTACGGAACAATCTGAATATAAACTTCCGTTTAAATTATCCGTTAGACCATAAATTCAAATACTTCCCTGATTTATTCACTATATACTAATGCTGCTTTTCGGAAATGGTACAAAATAATTTTAAACAACTGATCCGGAAACGATAGAGCATTTCAGAGTTAATTCCTAAATTTTCTTCTATTTTCAAAAAAAAAAAAAAAGAAGAAGAAGATAATCTCTCGTTCTGGGGGAAACAAAATGCAATTAAACTGCACACAGTTTAAAAATTGCGCAACTTATCTATATTGAGCTCATTTATATATATATTTTATAACATCGGAAACAATTAATTTTTTTCGTTCTAATTATTTCAGAGGAAATGATCAATCAAATTTTTTTCCTTCTGTTGGAAAATGCAAGGAAAATGCATTTTAAGAAATAATGAGATTTTTTTATTATAAACGAGCTTTATTATATCAAATCAATTTAGAATTATCGATTAACTTGACGCGTTGTTATTTAACGAAATACGGTGAGCGATTGTTTTTTTATATTTTTTAATTACTTTATATTTTTATTTTTTAATTTTAATTGCTTCTTGAATTTTTTTTTAGTATTTTTTCGTCTTGTTATTGATGGACAGATTTTATTAAATTGCTTCTTTCTCTATAGTTAAGTTATGATTTTTAATTAAACGTTATTGGGATATATTTTGAAAAAAATATATGCGGGAAATTTTATTTGTTTGTAGATAAGAATAATAGAAGCGTTATATTATATTATTTTTCCTTGGCGGTAAAAATAATAAACCAATTATGAAAATAAATAGTAGAGGGAAGATGAAGAAGTTTACAATAGGGGTTGATGATGAGACTGAACATATATATCTAAAAGTAAATTATGAGCGAAGAAATGATATACCTATAGATGAGCTGCTGCTGCTGCTGCTTCTCCGTATTTTATTGCTTTTAATAATAATTATTGTGATTGGAAAAGATAAAAATAATTCATCTTCTTAATTAAATTTTATCGTCAGCAAACATCTTGAAGATATTTTCTGTTTCTCGCTATTAATTCTTTGCAACAGAAGGGATGATTAAACTGTAATTTTTTAAATTTATGTATTTTTTATGATTTTATATTTTTAATGTGAGTCAAAAATTTTCTTTTTCAATCCGAATTAAGAATTAATTAATTCTAATTTCATGAATATAGAATTTTTTAATTAAAGTTTTATTATTGATTAGACGAATCTGATGTCAGATTTTAAAGAATTCAAAATGGCGGATCCAATATGGCGGACATTTGTTTAAAAATTCATTTATTTTTACATGAAAATGACACTAAATTCTACTTTTTCTTGGAGAATTTGCAATACTTTAAATCCCTTAACAATTAATAGTTGAAATTAATTTTTTTTTATAATTTATTGAAAGAATTCTATTTCATTATTAAATTTTAATAAAACTCTTCGCAGGAAGCCAATTTTTTTCACAAATAAGAAATAATAGAATCCTACGCAGGCTTTGAATTATTTTCTACTATCTGTGTTTTTTAATACAATTTCTCGGAGGAAATTAATTATATTTAAAAAAATTTTAATATAATTCTTAGAAAAAAATCAATTATTTTCAATAATATTTAGATAAAAATTATAATATATGTGAAAGTTATCACTTGGTTAAATATGTAAAACACCTGTGTTTGTCGAAACGTTAAGACGAGGCATGTGTGATTTTTATTATTAATCAGACTTGAATGGATTAATATATTTTATCTATTTTTTTTAAATAAAAATTTCCCCTATCAAATCAGTTACTATTGATACAATTACAATTAAATTCCTTTAATGAATTCAAATTACTTTTAATATTTTCATTACAAAAATACTTCGAAAAATTAAGATTTCAGAAATTTTAATAAAATTCTTCTCAGGAATTACATTATTTAAAACTTCTTCAAATTCTAAGAGAATTTCTCTAAAAATTTAATTATTTAAAAAAATTTGATTAAAATTCGTCAAAAGAATTTAATTATTTTAAAATTCGATAAAATTCTTCATGAGAATCGAATTTTATGAAATATTCAATTATTCTGTTAATTATATATTTTTTTGTATTTAAATAATTGAATTCTAATAGAATTAATAATAAAATAATAATAATAAATAATAATAAATAATTAATAATAAAAATTGCTTTAAAAATTAATTTCAGTTAGAATTTTACATAATTGAATATTAAAACCAATACAACATGAATTTAAAGAAATTTCAAAGGATTTTTAAATTGAAATCCAAGATAAAATCTTTGAAAATTTTTATAGTTTGTAAAATTTACATTTTTATTTGAAAAAAGTATTAATTTATATTTTTCTTAAAAGAATGAAAAAATTTTTGAATAATTTTATTTAAAAATTAAAACAAAAAAAATTATTGAATTTTGAAAGAATTAAAATTGTAATTTTTAGAAATATTTAAATGTCAAAATTGTTTTTCATTGAAATCAATTTAAATATTTCGATTTCTGTGGAAAAATAAATGAGTATTTAAATATTTATTTAACAAAAATTTTTCATGTTGTGAACATTTTAGTTTTAATTAAAAAATATTTGAATTTCTCTGGAAAAATAAATAAGTATTTAAATATTTATTTAACAAAAATTGATCATGTTGTGAATCTTTTAGTTTTAATTCAAAAACATTTCAATTTCTCTGAAAAAATAAATAAGTATTTAAATATTCATTTCACAAAATTTGTTCATATGTTTTGTAATGTAATTTAACTTACA
Source organism: Leptopilina drosophilae (assembly GCA_032873175.1). NCBI lineage: Eukaryota > Metazoa > Arthropoda > Insecta > Hymenoptera > Figitidae > Leptopilina > Leptopilina drosophilae. The sequence goes on from CM065483.1 coordinate 7,159,270, forward strand.
AGTTATGAAACAAATGTGTTTGTTAAACAATTGAAATTTTAATTTTTAGAAGTCAATTAAATTCCCCTTAATAATAATTTAAATAGATTGTAGATTAAATCTACATTTATTTGTAAATTTACGATAAATTTAATCGAAATAAATTTTATATTTTCAAGAATTTTATTATTTTCTTTACTTCTACAGATTATTTTTTATAAGGGTATTTGAATCATTATGACGTTACCAATTGTGTAAAGAATGTGACTTTTAAAATTGTCACGCCATAATGATTGAAACACCTTTAAAAATATATTTGTAGATTTTTAAAGAATTTTTCATTAATAATGTTTAAAAAAATTGAATTTATCAAAAATTTCGATTTGATATCTTTAATTGTAAATTTTTGCAAAATTTAATTATTTTTTAAATTATTTTAGCAGGACAAGAGAAAAAGTAAATAATTTTGATGAAAATTAGGAAAAAAAGTCCGAGAAATAAAATACAAAATCAATTTTTTGTCATTTTTGTTGAAATCGTCTGAAATTTTTGTTTTGTTTTCGTCAAGTTTAGTTTTTCAATATTTATTTTTTACTACATCAGTCTATTTTTTTTCTTTTTTTATACTTTTTGATACGTATTTAAAATCAATTATCGTGTGCGAAGCCTGATTTTGAAAATTAAAAAACGTAATTTTTCCTTTTTTTTTAAATCTGATTTAAAATTTCTAATTATGGGACCCTGAATAAAATAAAAATAAATTGACACAGGAAAATTAAAATTGCGCGAGAGTTATGTATTGTTGTTATTATTTATTATTATTTTATTATTTTTATTATTAATTTTGTTATTTTTTATTTTATTATTATTAATTTTATTATTTTTTATTTTATTATTATTGATTTTATTATTATTAATTTTATTATTTTTTATTTTATTATTATTAATTTTATTAATATTAATTTTATTATTCTTTATTTTATTATTATTTATTTTACTATTATTATAATTTATTATATTTATTATTGCTGTTGCAATTTTTAAATAAGTAAATATTATTTGCAAATATGACTTGCGAAAGTGGAACATGAAACTAGGTTCTAACAGTTCCTGAAAATTTCGTGACACCCATCTGAGTGCTTGTTGGATCATTTATACTGCCTATTCGTAGCGTTATATACTGACAATAAACGGAACAATAACATGAGAGTTGCGTAATTCTGTATTCGCAACGTACACAGGGCGCTCTGGTGGATGTCATAACGCGCGAAGCCATTCGTATGTTCATATTATACCTAAAATGATATCTACACAAACCATTTTACAATACTTTTCTCCCCCCTTTCAAATTGAGAAATATACGTGTCATGTAAGAAAAAAAAATCCAATTTTCACCACAATAGACTAATAATATTTTACGATAGTTTCATTTTTTGCTCTTTCTCCTTCTCTTTATTCTTTACATTGTATAATACATGTAACAACAATTTTTAAAATTTTGACACAAAAATTTTCCATTTTCACGCTTTGGATGTTTTTATTTTTGCAATTTTTGAATATATATAGAAATAACCAAAGAATAAAACGAAAGATAATGGTATTTTTACAATACAAATTTAATTACCTATGGCGTATTGTAGAAGAACCATAATATCAAATCGAAGGGTAAAAAGGACTCTCTACGATACGAATATTGTAGAGAGACCTTAATATTTTTCAATTCGACGAAAGATAATGGCATTTTTACAATACAAATTTAAGTACTTAGGAAGTATTGTAGAAGAACCATAGTATTAAATCGAAGGGTAAAAAGGCCTATCTACCATACGAATATTGTAGAGAGACCTTAATATTTTTCAATTCAACGAAAAGTAATGGTATTTTTACAATACAAATGTAAATAATAAACTTTTCACCTTTCGCAAAGGCGATGCATTTGCTCAGTAACTTTTTATTGTAGACGATCCTTAATATTACATCGCAGGGTGAAAATAAACTTATCATAATGTAGAGAGTCCTTAATATTTTTCATATTTTTCAATTTGGAAAAATGAAGAAAAGAGAGTGGATAGAGAGTGAAGAATATATATATATATATATATATATATATATATATATATATATATATATATATATCTTCCGTAATTCCTTGCAAATTGATTTCGAGAACGACGTCGTTTTTGTTTACTTTTCACTGCGCCACACTAAAATTCATGATAAACTTTTCAATATTAAAAAAAAGAACACGCGAGAGACTCCTTCCATCTTCAGTGTATATGTATATACAATATCGCGAAGCTATGTATATTGCAATATACTTTTTTTCCCCTCCTCGGCTTAACGATAAATTTTATTCAAGTGTTGGCAAATTTCATCAACATGAATGGATAAACAAACTTGCAATTCAAACAGAGTCAATTCAATCAAAACACACTTTTACGCCTTCATTATTTAACGTGTTATTTTGTCGGGAAAATATTTTTATATTTCATTTATTATTTTTTACTCTAATATACTTATTAATTTTGAGGTTATGTTTTCTTCTTGATCGAAAATTGAGAGGTTAGGTTTTCTTTTTAAAATTTAATCTTTGCTTTTGTTTTCTTTCTTCAGTTTGATAGGTGAATAAATATTTTGGTCAAATTTCGTTAGATAAATTTTTATTTGGGGCAAAATTTTGTTGACCTAAATTTTTATTTGTTTTATTAATAGTTAAGTAAATAAATACATATAAATGATGAATAGGCAGGAAATAAAAGGAATATTGGTAAATATGAATAAAATTTTTAAATTTAGTTTTTGTTATCCTTGTAAACATGACCTAAATTTGAAAGCTGATAAGTCGTTGTATTGACCGATTAATTAAATTGTAAATTTATTTAAATATAAAAAAAAATATTTAAAAAAAAATTAATTTGAAAATAATTAAATTTTAATTTTTAAAAAATTCTCGTCTAAATTTTAATTGCCTTTAGAAATAATAAAATTCTTCTCCGAAATTCAATTATTTTGAAAAATTTTCCTCTATTCAGTGATTTTGATTAGTTTACTATTTTAATAAAAATTTCCAAAAGAATTTAATTATTTCCAAAAGAATTCCGTAAAATTCTACCTAAACATTATTTATTTTCATAAAATAATAAAAATTTCACAGGAATTGAATTGTTTGCAGATTTTTTTTACATATTTTTTCGCAATAATTCAAATATTTTCATAAATAATAAAATTTTTTAGAGATGCAATTATTTTTGTAAATACTAATATTCTTTTTAGAAGGTCAATTAATTTTATAAACAATAAAAATCATCGCAGAATTCCAATTATTTTCAGGTAAATTTTATGAAAATTCATAGCAAAATTTCAATTATTTTCAAATTGTTTTATGTACAATTCACTTATTTTCAATATTTACTTTTTAAATTTTTTATATCCAATGGAATTCAATTATTTGAAATAAAATTTTATTAAAATTGTACGCAAAAATTTAAATATTTTTATAAATAATTAAACTTTTACATGAATTTAATTATTTAAAAATTTTCTGTTAATTTTTTAGCAATACTTTAATTATTTACATAAATAATGAAATTTTTTACTGAGATTCAATTATTTTTTGTAAATTATCTTTATCTTTATAAATAATAAAATCCTTTTACGAAATTGAAATAGTTTTTAAAAAAAGCATTGAAATTCTTTGCAAAATTTGAATTATTTTCAAAAATTTTAATAACATTCTTAGCAAAAGACTTTTTTTATTTTCATAAGTTTTACACAATTTAATTATTTTCGATATTTAATATTTTAATACCCAAAAAATATTCAATTATTAACAAATTTTCTTTGAATTTTTTCGCAAGAATTCAGTTATTTACATAACTTACAGAATTTTTCACAGGGTTTTAATTATTTTCGTAAATGCTAAAATTCTTTTTTATGAAATCAATTATTTTCGTAAATAATAAAACTTATCATTTAGAATTTCAATTATTTTCAAAGCAATTTTTATTTGAATCGAAGAAATGTATTTATTTTTATTTTTTAAAAATTCGTTAAAAATCGTCTAAAGAATTTAAATATTTACAAATTCGATAAATTTCATTAAGATAATTGAATTTTAAGAATCATTGAATTATTATTCAATAAATTATTTATTTTTGTATTTAAATAATTAAATTCTCGAAGAATTTTCTAATGAAAATTGATTTAAAAGTGAATTGTACACTGAAAAAAAAATTTCTTTGATTCAAATAACCAATTAACTGACTATTATTAATTAAATATTTAATTAAATCAAATAATATTTATTCGAGTCAATTAAATGGTATTTGATTCAAATATTCAAATTATTGGTTCAAATTCAATTTAATTGACTCTAATAAATATTATTTGAGTCAATTAAATATTTAATTGATAATACTCAATTAATCGGTTATTTGAATGAAATAAAATTTTTTCAATGTAGTTAAAATTTATAAATAATAATTGAATATGAAAAGCAATACAGCGTGAATTTGAAGAAACATAATCGAATTTTGAAAATTTATCAAATTAAAATCATCGAAAAACTGATTTTTTATACTTTTAAAGTTTAAACTTAGAATTTTGTATGGAATTAATTTTTTTTATAAGTTTAATTTAATTTTTGTTGAAATTGTTTGTAGTTTTTATTTTTTAATTAATATTGAATTAAAGAATTTGCGAACTATTGAAATTTCGTAAAATTGAGTATTGTAAATATTCAATTTTTTAATATTGTAAATATTCAATTCTTGATAATTGTAAATATTCAATTTTTGAAGACTGTAAATGTTCAATTTTTGAATATTGTAAATATTCAATTTTTGAAGATTGTAAATGTTTAACTTTTGAATATTGTAAATATTCAATTTTTGAATATTTACAATATTCAATTTTTTCAATAGAATATTTTTTTCAATAGAAAATTAGAAAATTGTCAATGAAGTTTTTCGGAAATTATTAAAATTAAGTGATTGATTGAAAGAAGAATTTTAGTTAATAATAATTGATTCGAAAAAGCTTCGATGTGCAGGTAAAGGGTAATAAGACAAATTGAAAAATTTTATGTCAAAAGGCGATATGCCTTTTTCGAATGCTATTTTTTGTATGCAAAATTAAGAGCAATGTAAAAAGAAAAAAAAATTGGAAAGTATTTGAAAGATGAGAAAAGTTGAGAAATGAAATATCAATAAATGGAAAAACGATAAACGAAATCAAAAAGAGACCCTCCAACTTGGAGAAAATATATGCAAGCCTTGGCACCGTTTGCCTATGTATGTGCTCTGTTGCGACTCTTGCTCTCTGAGATTGCACTGTCGACTGGTGTATATATCTCATAACACAGTCCTGAGGCCATACAACGACTTTATAGGTCTATAGTCTGCTCAATATAGTCTATGCATTCTCTACTTTGCACTTATGATTGTGAACTGTACTTTATATACCCGTTTTTATTGTTCCTGTGTTAGGCGAGAGAGAGAAACGTATTTCACGTTACCTCGCAGGACACTTGGCGCACCGGTACAAACAAAATTGGAGTATCACACCGATTCATCGTGATTTACGATTGTAACGCGAATGAATCAATTCTCCTCTTCTGTCTCGGAAAAAAAATTATACTAATAAATATCAATCTTTCAAAATTGGAAAAAATTTCTATCGTTACATTTGCTTTCACATTTGAAAATTTGTATTTTCAATTTCACTTTCGTTTTTTATTTTCATTTTCCCTTTGCTAAATTTTTATTTTCACTTTGATAAATTGTGAGAGATTTCACTTTGATTTTCTTATGTTCACCTTTAAAAATTTCTATTTTTACTTAATTTATTTACATTTTCATTTTAATAAAATGCTTGGCAGAATTTCAATTATTTTTATTTTAGAAATAATTTAATTTTCAAAAGGTTTTACTTTAAAATCTTTAAGAATTATTGAAAAAAATGAACGAAACTTTTTTTCACCCTAATTTTTTTTTAGAAAATTACTATTTAAAAAGGGAAAATAATTGAAATTAAACAACATTCATTTAGAATTAATTTGTTTTAATCGAAAAACCAATACGATTAATTATCATTACGATTATTATTTTTTATGTTCCTAAAACGTTTAAATGAACGAAAATATTTTTTTTACTTCTTCTAATTTGTATTTCTTAACAAAAAAATTATTTTTTCGATTAAGACAAATTAATTCTAAATGAATGTTGTTTAATTTCAATTATTTTCCCTTTTTAAATAGTAATTTTCTAAAAAAAAAATTAGGGTGAAAAAAAGTTTCGTTCATTTGAACGTTCAAAACTTTAGCCACGTTATTTTTAGAATTTTTAACTAAAATTATAATTTAAATCAATTAATTTTAATAATTTTTGTTTGTTGAAAAAAGTTCGTTGACAATTTTCAAATCTACTTGTATACAATATTCAATTTTAGGAAATTTTAATTATTCGTAAATTCTTCAATTAAATGTATGTAATGAAATAAAAACTTTAAATTTTATCTAAAATTTTATTTTTAACTGAAATTTATTTTAAAAATCAATTATCTGAAAAAACTACGAGAATTCAATTATTTTAAAACAAAGATAACTTATTCCATAATTCAATTTTTCTTAAAATTTAATTCTGGTGTTTTATCAACAAATTTTTTAAATAATCGAATTCTTTCGACGAATTTTAATAATATTCTGAGGAATAATAACATTTTTTGAGAAATTCGTTTAAAATTGTATTAAAAATAATTGAAACTTTAACGAACTTTAACGAATTTTAATAATATTCTGAGGAATAATAACATTTTTTGAGAAATTCGTTTAAAATTGTATTAAAAATAATTGAAACTTTGCAATGAGTGTTTGAAAGTTGAAATTTTTTGGAAAAAGAATTGAATGTTCGTGTAGAATATTATAAAAAAATTTTGTTTATTAATTGGATTTTTTGTCTATAAAAATAAATATTTTATTAAATAATTGAATTTTTCTTAAAACTGAATTATAATAAAAAATTTTGTAGACAAATTTTCAAATAATTGAATTCTCTGGATAAATTTTAATAAAATTTTTAAGAATAATTTAATTTTTCGAGAAATTTGATAAAAATTGTTAATATATTAAAAATACTTGAAATCCTGCCAAGAATTTTATTCAAATTTTCCAGAAATATTTGAATGTTGGAGAAAAATGTTATTATTTAAAAAAAATAATTAAAAATAGAGGAGAATTTTTGTAAATTTTTCAGCATAATTTCATTTTTGCAAAGAATTACATTACTTTCGAAAATAATTAAATTCTTGAGACGAATTTTATGACAATTTTTTTTCAAGTAATTAAATTCTTTTATTAACATTTTTTGAAATAGTAGACATTGAAAATAATTGAATTTTGACAAATTATTTTGAAAAAAAATTTTTAATTTTTGGAAATAATTTAATTCTTTGAAGAATAAAAATAGAGGAAAGCTTGCCAAGCCTGTAAAAATAAAGGAATAAAAATTATTTAGTTGAAGGTAGTAATAAAAGTGGAAATAAAAATCTACAAAAAATGTAAATGATAGTCAAAGTAAAATGAAAATGAAAGTGTAAATAAAAATCTATGAAAGTAAAAATGAAAGTAAGAAAAGTAAGAAATCTGGGAAAGTGAAATGAAAGTGAATGTGAATTAAAAAAAAAATTTAATTTCGAATCTAAATTCCACAGTGGAATTTTGATGTCCAACAAATCTTTTTTCCGATTTCATTTGGAATTCTACTGGAATTTCCAGGTGACATTTTCCGAAGAATCTTTTCAAGTGGATTGCATTGTTTTTAACTCTGTTGTTTGGATTTCAATACAGAGACACTCGAGACAATTTTGTGATCACGAGGGCAATTATGTCGACGATGCGATTTTAAATTACGTCAAAAAAAAGAATCTGTCGACGTGAACAATTTTTAATTACCAAATTCCCCACAATTGATGCGTATAATTTCAATTACATAAGTTCATTTCAATGATACAATTTTTTCTCCCAAGAATTAATTTAATTACCTCTTGTAAATTAATAACATTTTTTTATTTATAGTGAATGTTGTTTTTTTAAAAATTGAAAATACAATTTTTTTCTCCCAAGAATTCATTTAATTACCCCTTGTAAATTAACAACATTTTTTTTATTTATAGTGAATGTTGTTTTTTTAAAAATTGAAAATACAATTTTTTCTCCCAAGAATTAATTTAATTACCCCTTGTAAATTAATAACTTTTTTTTTACTTATAGTGAATGTTGTTTTTGAAAAATTTGAAATACAATTTTTTCTACCAAGTATTAATTTAATTACCCCTTGTAAATTAATAACATTTTTTTTTATTTATAGTGAATGTTGTAGACCTTATTGTTAAAATTAAGATAATATTTTTGTGGCCTTTTTTCTATTGATGAAAATCGAAATATTTTCTAATTGTGGCCTCAATTTCAAATCGAAATTTGAAAACATATCTGAAATTATTTTTCGTAAACTGCCAATAATGGAGGAAAAAAGAAATCGAAAATTGGAATTTTTATGAAATGAGCAGTAATTATTTTTTGTAGAGAAAAAAAATTTTATTTGAAGGAAAAATAAGGGATAAAGTATTTTAAACTCTCATCAAGTTTGTTAAATGCCGGGCGTGTCAGCTGTTGAGAAAAATTGCTGATTTGCCGCGCGCACTTGTCTCTCTTAGTAAAATAATACTGTTGAGTCTCGAAGTCAGTGATCTGTAGGAAATTGAGTTTAAATGCAAATCGCCTTTTTATTGGCCGATTTATAAGGACCGAAGGAATAGTCCCGAAGTTGAAACTTTTACAGACGGTAGACTTTGAACTGGGGAAATCGAATTTAAAAGAGAATCTAAACTCGATGTAGTGGAAGCCCACGATTTTCCCCATGTCACGACTTTGTTCTTCAAGTACTAGATGCTTCAGAGACAACGTTTAACGAGCGTGAAAAGTCACACCGATTTTTTATTATTATTTTTCCTTTTTTTTTTATGAAAATTTCTTTTCTTTATTTTATTCTTACCAATATTCTTTTTTCTGTTCATTTCTCCTTTCACATTTTCTTTCTTTTCGTTCGTTCTTATTTTTATTTCATTATTCCTCAGATTCATAAATTTTTGTAATTTATTATTTAATTATTTTCAAAAACAATTAAATTCATACTTAATATTCAATTATTTTCATTAACAATTAAATTCTTACCCAATACTATTTTCATAAACAATTAAATTCTTACCTCTGACATTTTATTTTCAATATTTGATAAAATTTTAATGAAATTTTAATGAAATTTCTCAAAAGAATTCAATTATTAGAAAAAAAAATTTAATAAAATTCTTATCAAACATTCAATTATTTCAAATACAACAATTTTTATAAAATTTATAAACTAAATTCAATTACTTTTTAATTTTTTTTGAAATTGTAGAAAATTTTTATATTTTTTAACTTTTAATTTTGAAAAAATAATATTTTACGTAGGAATTTCATTAATGTTCAATATTTACTATATAACAACAATTTGTTAAAAGAATTCAATAATTTAAGAAAAAATAACAAAACTTACCAAAAGAAATTAATTATTTAAAAAAAACTTTCATGAAATTTGTTAATGTCTAATCAATAATTATTAATACAATTAGAAAAAATCGAAAGAATAAATTCAATTACTTTAACAATTTTTAATACAAAATTCTTGAAAAATTTCAATAATTTAAAAAAATTTTAATAAAATTCTTCACTTGAATTCACTTATTTTTGTAAATAATAAAATTCTTCATTAGAATTCAATTATTTTTATAAATAATAAAATTCTTCATCAGAATTAAATTATTTTTATAAATAATAAAATTCCTTGTCGGATTTTAATTACATTCCATATAATTTTAATTACATTTCTCAAAAAATTCAATTATTTAAACAAATTTTTTAACATTCTTTAAAAAATTTCAAAACATTTTAAAGAGATTCTTTCAATGAATTTAATTATTTTTGAAAATTTTTTAAAATTCATTGTTTTTATTGACTACAATTTTAATAAAATTACCCAAAGGTATTCAATTATTTAAAATAGAATTTTTAAAAAGTTTTTCGAAAAGAATTCAATTATTGTAATAGAGTTATAATAATATTCTTTAAAAACATAAAATAATTGTATACAATTATTTTTAAAGATTTCAAAGCATTTCTTTACAGAAATTTAAGTATTTTCAAAAACTCCAATAAAATTTTAATTAAATTTTTCAAAAAAAAAATAAATAATTTTCAAGTCGTGAATTATTCTCATAAATAATAAAATTATTCACTGGAATTCAATTACTTTCAGAAATAATAAAAATACTTTAGATAAAGTCAATTATTTTTAATATAAATTCAATAAAAATTTTTGCACAAATTTAATTATTTTCATAAATAATAAATTTTTCTCAGTAAATAAATGATTCAAAAAAACTTTTTGAGAAAATTTAGATATTATTATTATTATTATTATTATTATTATTATTATTAACCGACAGATTAGCTCGGTCGGATAAATGCCTCGCTTGGCGGACGTTCTAGGACCAAGGGTACTTGGTTCGCGCCCATTTGGCTTGGATTTTTCCGGCATGTGAGATAATCTGAGCGGGAGGTTTGACGTCGAGGTATAATGATGTGCACTGTCGATTATTGTCCGGTACACACCATTAGAACTCGACTGTCGATAAACCGGTTGTACTCAGGAGAAGGTTTTCTACAGTTTCCCTCTCCTCTGGCGAGAAAACCCATTAGACGGGTAGTCCAGGCTAATGCGAGTACTCCTAAATTTCGGAAGACGTTCTGTAGGCGCAAACCTAGTATTAAGAATTGTATGTAAGGAAAATTTGTAAAGCAAGAAATTGTAAGAAACACTTGTATAGCCAAGTATGTAAGGCTGAAGACAGGTGTATAAACCAATAAATAATTATTATTATTATTGAATTTAATAATGTAAAAATTTAGTATTAAAAAGTTATTATCAGTTTATGTAGAAAAAACGTAAATATTTTTTTATGAAAATTGAAAAAAAGAATTAGGGAAATAAAATACAGAATCAAATTTTTATGATCTTTCGCAATCATCTAAAACGAGTTTTCGTAGTCGTCAAATTTATTTTTTTTAATATTTTCTTTTTTACTACTTTTTTTTAAGTTCTAAGGGTTTTTGAAGTTTGAATCATTGTAAAATCATTGAAAACAAAATTTATTTAATTCAAATGACTGATTTGTTAACTATATTATCAATTAAATATTTAATATTTTAATTAAATTAAATAAAATAATAATTATTGGAGTTAAGCAAATGGTATTTCCTTCTAATACTGAAATTTTTGGTTCAAATATCATTTGACTCCAATAAATATTATTTGATTCAACAAACTATTTAATTAATTTAAATTAAATAGCCGATTCGTCAATTTGACAGCTTATTTGAATCATAAATTTTCTTTCATAGTGTGTAACGTTACAATTTATGGAAAGCATGTGTTTTGAAATTATGACTGGACTTAAATCTACTTTTTTTTTAAAACTAATTATCGAGCACGAAGGGTGAGATTAGAATAAAAAATTTATGCGCCATCTACATTACCGACTGTGCATAGATGGGAAACTCGATAGGCAAAAAGTTACTCAAGAGAGAATTTTACTATTCTTCCTATTTATTTATCTACTTTTTGGACAATAATTGGTAAAAAAAATACTTCCAGGGAATCGGAAAAATTTATATTCTCTGCAACAATTAGTGTAATAATAATTCAAGCAAAAAATCCCATAGTGAAATTAAAGATTCCAATTTAAACACTGAAATATAGGTACTAAACCGATAAAACGTAACTACATATTTCTCGTAAAGTAATGGCGGAAAGTGAGAGGCGTTTTTCTGTTGAATACTATTTGTTATTCTGAACATGATGCTATGCTGGACAAAAAAAACGGAGAGAGAGAGAGAGGGACACAGAAAAAAACAGGGTCGCGTTTTTAAATCCTATTAGCAACTGTTTTCGCAGTAAAACAGTAGATGTCAAAATAAACAAAGTTGGCTACTAAAAACAATTATTCAACTGCAGAAAAAATACGATTGAATTTTAAATACATGTATATGCATACTATATGTTTGTTTTTTTGTCGGAGAATTTTTTTTTTTTTTTTTGATTCATTAATTTATTGTATTTTTTTTTGGTAGAAATAAAATTGTATAAATATATTTGTGTTTTTATTGAATCGATTCTGAAATGAAATTTATTATAGAGTAAAAAGGAGAATAGTAATCAGTGTGGTCTACGGTTCACTACTTCTTTAAATTACTTAAGCTACATTTATTTCTTTTCTCTCTAAAGCACTGCGCTATACTATGAATGGATTTTTAAAAGGCGTCTTCGCGCTTAAGCCTGAGAGTGCTTTTATATATACTTTAGAGCGAAAGATTTTTAAATTCAGAATCACTTAATAAAATTTTCGTCTGATTGAGATATCTCTGGGGATTTTTAAATTTTCAGATTTTTTTACTATTCATGCCAAAAAAGAAAATGATTGTAAAAATTAGAGAAAAAGGGATTTTTTTTCTAAACTTTTATTAATAAACATTGTAATTAAACATTGAACATTTTACTCTAATTATTTGTTTAATTATTATAAATTAAAAATTGTTCTTTTGTTTTGTTTCAGGTCAGTGAAGTTTAAGTTAAATCGATTTTTTTTTGCTGAAAATTGTGAGTATTTTTTTAATATGTTTTCGTTTTTTAATGAAACGGCTCATTGATCCTTTATATTATTCATCTTTAATGAAAGGAGAATTAATTTATTTCAACATGCAAAACAAAAAATGTTGTCCATGTTGTTTATAATAATGATAATAAAAATAATAATAATAATAATGAAATAATAATAATAATAATAATAATAATAATGAAATAATAATAATAATAATAATATAAAAAATAATAAAATAATAATAATAACAATAATAATAAAAATAATAATAGTAGTTATAATAAAAATAATTTTTTTTAATAATTATAATTTATATTTACAAATTCATGTTTTTCTTTTTTAAGAAAAAAGAAATAAATTTGTACAATTTACATTGCTCTTTGTAAGAAAAAATCATTTTTGATTGAAACATTACAAGTAATTGCAGAAATTCATTTATTTTCAAAGCTAATAAAATTGTTCGCAGATATTCAATTACGTTTAAAACTTACAAAAGATTCTTTTTAAAATTTCAATTACTTCTGGAATAACAAAATTCTTCGCCGAAATTCAATTATTTTTAATAATTTTAATACAATTCTTGGCAAAATCTCAATTATTTAAAAAAAAAAAAAAATTCTCTCCATTAAATGGTTTTCAACATTTATTATTTCCATAAAATTTTCCAAAAGAATTAACTTATTTTTAAAAAAATTTGATAAAATTCTACTTAAACTTTTATTTATGGGTAAAAAATAATAAAAATTTCACAGAAATTCAATTATTTTCATAAATAATAAAATTTTTACACAGAGATTCAATTATTTTCGTAAATACTAAAATTATTTTTTGGAACTCAATTTTACTCGAATTTCACGAAAAATGTAATTAATTTTCTTCAGAATTTTATTAAAATTCGTCTAAAGAATTTAGTTACTTAAAAATTTATTGATAAATTGTATTTACGTAATTCAATTCTAGTATAGAATTTTCCAATAAAAATTGATTTAAAAATGATTTTCAGTTTCAATTTTAGATAATAATTTTGTATTAAATGAATTAAATTTTAAAAAGTTACAATTTTGCATGAATTTAATGAGAAATTTTAAAGAACTTAAATTTTTAAAAAAATTTTAACTATACAAATTCTTCTGAAATTAGATAAATTTTGGAATATTTGTAATTAATTGTTAAAAAAATGGATTTAGACAAGAATTTTAGTTAAAAATGCATTTAAAAAAATTGTATTTTCGAGCAGTTAGAAATGATTGCAAAAATTCAATTATTTAAAAACGTAATAAAATTTTTCGCAGAAATTTAATTTAAAAAAAATGTTTTTATATTTATGTCAAAATTTCCAATTTTTATTTTATTTAAAAAGAAAATTCTTCTCCAAAAGTTAATTATTTTTAAAAAAAACTTAAGAACATTGTTGGAAATATTTTAAAAATGTTCCATAATTCAATTATTTTCAAATTGTATACGATTATAATAAAATTTTCCAAAAGAATTCAATTATTTTTTTAAAAATTTGATAAAAGTATTAGTAAACGTTTAATTTTTTTCAGAAAATAAAAAAAATTGTACTGGAATTCATTTTTTTCAAATTTTTTCGTAAATTTCTTTATAATAATTCAACTATTTTCATAAAAAATAAAATTTTTACAGATTCAATTATTTTCGTAAATACTGAAATTCTTTTTTAGCAACTCGATTATTTTCATAAATAATAAAATTCATCGTATAGAATTTCAATAATTTTTAATGCAATTTTAATCAAATTTCTCGAAAAAATGAAAATATTCTTAAAAATTTTTTTTAAATTCGTCTAAAGAATTTAATTATCTTAAAATTCGATAAAATAAATTGAAAATTAATTTAAATTGATTATTAATTAAAAAAAGAATTAAAATTGAATTTTATTCAATTTATATTCAATAAATTATTTATTTTTGTAATTAAATAATTGAGTTCTAATAAAAATTGATTTAAAAATGAACTTCAGTTAAAATTGTAGATAATAATTGAATATATTGAAAGCAATACAACTTGATTATCGAGAAATAATTGAATTTTGAAAGCAATTTTTTTGAAAAAGTTTCGCTGATATTTTTTTTTTAATTTTTTGAAGTCTAATAATTTAATTGAAAAATTGACGAATAATTGAAATTTCGGAAAATTGAATATATTGTAAACAAGTGCATTTGAAAATGGTGAAAGAACTTCTTTGAAAATTATTAAAAATAATTGATAACTGACTGAATGAAGAAATTTTGTTAAAAATTCTTGAAAATAATAATTTAATTGAAATGATGAAAATAATTTTGAAAAAGAGACACTAAGAATATTCTTATAATAAGGAACATGAACATTTATTTAATTCTACTTTAATGTTACAGTAAAATTTTTTATCCTTGACAATTTATAATTATTATTATTATTATGAAAAAGTAAATAAGTTGTTGACCAAACGAATTGTTATTTTATAATGGTAATAATAATAATAATTTTCATTATTAGTATAGTAGTGGTATTATTATATTATTCATGTTTATGCAATTGTGTATGAAATTGTTATTTGTTTGACGATTTCATATTGTACATTGACTTTAAACAGAAGCTGTATTCTGTTAAAAGGCTCTCAGTTCCTGTGAGTTGTTCAACACAAGAGGAGTAAACAAAACTTAGTTAACTAACATAAATACATAGTACACAATGTAAATTGTACCTTGTTGGCAGAAGTTAAAAGACGTTAAAGGAACGAATGCCTCAGGTTGAAAAACTTAAATTCACTCGTCCCTCTCTGGTTTTAATTAATTTAGAAACAGGATTATTTCTTAATTAAATATTTTTTATAACAAACATGCATTTGAAATGCGCTGAAAACCATGATTTTTTCTTTGTTGAAAAAAATATGTATTCATACGTTTTCTATATTTCTATAATTTTTCTTTTGATAATTCAAGTCATTTTACATTTCTCCTGCTTTGTAAAAAATTTTTCAAATTTTACAATTTTTATAAAGTTTCGCATGAGTTTTAAAATTATTATAGGAATAATTTTATTTTCTTTCGTAAATATATTTCCTATGAACTCTAAACAAAAAGAAACAAAAAATTTGTTTTGAAAATACTTTACGTTAGACGTAATATTTCGAATATTTAAATTTTATGTAAACACTTTTTTCTGATTTAATTTATTATATTTGCTTTTCAACTTTCAATTAGGGGGTGAAAAAAATGTCTATCAAAATTTTTCATGTAGTTTCAATGAAAATAAGTTTCGAATGGAGCACTTTTTCAAAAGGAAAAAATTTTCAACTTTTTTTCCAATATTTTCAAAGTTATACCTTCATGTTATCCTTGTACCATCAAGTTCGCAGTATTCAGATTAACAAAAATTTTCATCTGAATTTTTTTTCCAATTTGCATTCCTCTTTGGAAAAAATTATAACATATTTACACAGGAATTTTATTAATTATTCTGGCTCAATTTTACCTATTTTTCTCCTCGAATTTTAAATTTTCTCCTTTAGTTCAGTAAAATTATATTTGATTTATTGTTCTTTGAATTTTTAAAATTTTCCTCTTGAATTTTTAATATTTGTTTATATTCTTTTTATAATTAAAAAAATATTTTTTACTTCTTTTCAAACAAAATTATTATAATTACTGTAGGTAATGATGAAAAGAAATTCTAGAAACGATATTAAATGGACTTTAAAGTTTAAAAATTCCAGAAAATTTTGATGTCTTGAAAGATAAAGTTCCTCTATTGCAAGAAGAGGAAGAAGAAGAAGAAAAAGAAAAAGAAAAAAAGAGAAGTAAGAGTAAGAGTTTCGATTCTATTGAAAAATTTTTGATAGTAGGTACTATTATATGTAACTTATTTCTCTGGTACAAGAAGATTTTCTTTTTGTTGCGCATCTACATTGATGGAAGAAAATCGATTCCAATTATAAAACTCAGTTCTTTTGATCATGATAGTTAATTAATTTTATATAAAAAAAGTTCAAAATAAACTTTTGCAGTTTAAATTTAGTTTAAAATAAAATTAAAAATTAAAGAAGATAGTTTTGAATGAGGTAGAATTTTTTTTAACGTTGGAAAAGTCCATTTTTTAAATTTAGATTTCTTTTTGACATTTTGCAGAAATAACACTACATCACATTGAAAGAAAAATTTATTTGATTCAAATAACCGATTATTTGACTATTATCAAATAAATATTTACTTGAATCAAATAATTTTTATTTGAATCAATTAAATAGTATTTGCTTCAAATACTGAAATATTTGATTCAAATACAATTTATTTAATTCAAATAAAAATTATTTGATTCAAGTAAATATTTATTTGATAATAGTCAAATAATCGGTTATTTGAATCAAATAAATTTTTTTTCAGTGCAAAGACCGAAATTTCTTAAATTTATTAATTTTCCAATCAATCATTATAACCTGACGCTGTTTCATTTTTCGTTTTTTTAAATTTGTCGTATTAGTAGAATTTTTTTTTAAATTAAAGTAGTAAAACTTATTTTTCTAAAATGAAATTGTTCAACTATTAAGTTATTGTAAATTATTATCATAAATTTAGTATTATTATTATTATCATTATTATTTCTATTATTACCAATATCGCTATTATTATTATTATTATTATTATTATTATTATTATTATTATTATTATTATTATTACTATTATTATTATTATCATTATTATTATCATTATTATGATTATTAATTTTTTTAAATTTCTCTTTAGACAATAAAAAAAATAATAATAAACAAAATAATTAAATTATGAGAAAATTTGCTATGGAAATTCAATTTTAAGAAGCATTCAATTATTTAATAAACTGTTTTTTTTATATAGTTAAACAATTGATTTCTTGTAAAATTTTCTAATAAATATTGATTTAAAATTAAATTTCAGTAAAAAATTTGGATTTTAATTGAATATTAAATTCGAAAATATTTATTTGAAAATTCTACGAGAACTCATTTATTTAACTCTAAAACTAAACAGTTTATTAAATAATTCAACTTTTTTTAAAATTGAATTTTCATGAAGAACTTGATCGACAAATTTTTTAATAATAATTGAATTGTTTTAAAAAATTTCAATAAATTTTTCCTAAATAGTTGCCTTTTTCGAGAAATTTGATGAAAATTTTGTATAATAAAAATAATTGTAATTCTGTCAAGAATTTTATTAGAAATTTTGAAAATAATGGAATTTCGGAGAAAAAATTTATTATTTATAAAGATTATTTAAAGTTTGACGGGAATTTTTGGCAAATTTTGGAACGTAATTAGATTTTTGTGAAGAATTATGTATAGTTACTTTGGAAAATAATTGAATTCTTGAGTTTTTCAATAATTTTCTAATTAATACTAAATGTAGTTTTGAAAAACTAGAAAAATTCCGTTTTTTAATTTGGAAAACTTGGCAAAGTCAGGGAATTTGAAAAGGGTGAAAGCGTTGCAACTCTGTATTATAAATTACAATTAAAACTATTAAAATAATTAAGATTCCTAGTTCTTTATTTTGAAAATATTTCATCAATATTTCGAGATGTTGAAGAGTTTTAGGGATTAATTATGGAATTAATTAATTATATATTTTTTTAATCTTACACTGAAAAAAAAATTTATTTGATTCAAATAACCGATTATTTGTCTATAATCAAATAAATATTTACTTGAATCAAATAATTTTTATTTGAATCAAATAAATTGTATTTCAATCAAATATTTCAGTATTTGAAGTAAATACTAATTAATTGATTCAAATAAAAATTATTTGATTCAAGTAAATATTTATTTGATTATAGACAAATAATCGGTTATTTGAATCAAATAAATTTTTTTTTCAGTGTAATTTTGCAAAAAATTGTATTTTTCCAAAAAACTTGATGAAAACTGTTAAGACACATGTTTTTCTCTATTTCGCATAAAAACAAAAAAAAATTGTATTTTTCCAAAAAACTTGATGAAAACTGTTAGGACACATGTTTTTCTCTATTTCGCATAAAAACAAAAGCAATACACGCAGAACTAAAAAATGTAAGGACACATGTTTTTCTTCATTTTCGCCTGTAAACAAAAACAATACACGTAGAATAATTGTTTTTTTTTAAATAAAGCAACTGTTTTCTAAACTAGGGCAAAATTTACCCTTTTTAAGGCGAAAATTGCCTTTTTTTAAAGAAATAATTGCTTTGCGTGTATTGCTTTTGTCCTGAGGCAAATATTGCCCGAGTAAAATGCACAATTTGCCGAATACTTTTTCTCTAACAATATAGAAATTTTCTTTTTATCTTCAACAAATTTTCCATTTTTCTTCTATCAATAATTTCCCTCTTCTCTGATCTTCTATTATCTAAACCGAAGTATGACCGTAAAAGCGATTTATGTCCAGATAGCACATGCGTATTCGTTTAAAAAAGCATTTTATATTGAGTTTGCGGTAGTTGGTTATAAAAGATTGACTTTTGAAAGGGTGGAAAAAAAAGAACCTGAGAGAAAGAGAGAGAAAGGGAAGAAAAGCGAGGTGTTCGATTTTCTTTGACTTGAATTTCTATTTAGCTAAAGTGGCTAGGCCATGGAAATAACGGTCGCACATACCATGAAATCACTTCTATTTCCCTCTGGTTTTCCATCTCAGGAGGGTACAACACTGGCGGTGGTGTTGCTTTTAGTTTTACTCTCTTTTTAGTCGACGAGACGTAGATGAATATCGACTGCGGTTGGTTGGGTGAGATAGAATGTTTCCTAAGAGAGAGAGAGAGATATAGATATAAAGATAGAGTGAGAGGAAGAGCAGTGTTTCGATTGAGGTTTGCACATCCTTGTCATTCAATCGGGCCTTAAATCGCACGAGACATTTTAATCGAAAGTAAAAGACCTGGGGTATGCTTTTCGCCTGATCGGATGGAGAGAACGTCAGTTGAGCCTTGAGGGTTTTTGCCACACGTCTATGGCTATATGTATATAGTTTAGGAATATATATACTTTAGATATATATACAAGTGTGCATATGTATATATGTGGAGTGAGGTTCGAAGTTAAATTGGATCGTTTCGCTTCCGGATGCCCTCGGGTTCGTTGGCACAGCCCTGCGCTAGTAAACCTTGGTCCAGGCAAACTTTGCTAATGCGAGAGCTTCAAGCTGGTACCTTATACACATGTTGTTGAATGATGCGACGCAGGTAGGACGACCTACAAGTAACCGTCTTGACGGTACCGTTTTGTAATCAAGGCATTCAAGATTGTCTCTATATCTCTTTGTGTGTTGTGTGGGTGTGTGAGTACATGTCACCAAGAGCTCTCATCCGAAACTCAACTCTTCTCTATACTGCTGCGGTACAACACAAGCCATTCTACGTTGAGAAGTTTGTCACACGCGAAACGTTTGTGTTTGAGGTAAATGTACTTGAATTGTCCACACAACATATGTAAATTCTCTATTTATTTTCACCCTGTCAATTTAGTAATTAATTACATTAATTTTACACCAGAAAAAAATTTCTGGTCATCGTATCTTTTTTTATCCCTTACCGTCTATCATTAACGCAAATATCAGCAAAATTAATGATTGGAAACAGAACAACAGACCAAATGATGACTGTTCAATATAAAAACAAAAACAAGCACCTTAAAATACATTATAATCACTTTTAAAAATATTAAAACAAATTTTTCCATCTTCTATCTTAGAAAATACAAACTCTTCTATCTTAAAAACAAATATTATCTTAAAACAAACATTTTAAGATGCTTTGGATAACGTTTTGGGTAACAACTTAAAAGTAACTACCAAAGAATCTTAAAATAAGGTGCCTTCTTTTTACAGTGTTGATGTTGAAAATTGTTGAAAAAATAATTTGTGTCACGCTCCGAAGAAAGGTACCTAAGAAGCAAAAAATTTGAGGTTATGTTTTTAAGTTTTCAAGTAAAAATACAGAATGAGAATCAAATGTTAATTAAAAGTTATTGATCTTCAAGTCTTCATTATATCCAAAATTGTCACTGAAAACTGGTTTCAAATTTTCAAATAATTAAAAATAAACTTTTAATCAAGATAAATCTAACACGAACCTAACCTATAATTCGTTTGCTTCTTACACAGAAAAAAAGAAGTGTTGTTTTAACACTAAAAGTAGTGTTAAAACAACACGCAACATTTTTAACCAAAACGAGGTGATTTTAACCTAAATTTTGTGTTAAATTAACTCCATGAGTGTGTTAAAATTAATGCACATTTTTAATGGCTGTTAAAACAACACCATCTTGAAAACTACACGCAACAAATTTAACACTTATTTTTTTGTGTGTAGGTACCTTTCTTGAGAGCGCGTCACATTTGTTTAAATAAATTGTTATAAACAAAGTAACAAACCAAACAAATTAATCGATTTTGAAAAACTAATACCGCCATTTGGTTCTTTGAGAAAAATTACACGGAGCATGTATGCAGGGTGCTTAAAAATTTACTTTTTACAGAATGAATGTGGGTTAAAAATAAACTTTTTACACGAATACATTCGGACAAGTGGTTTTTAATACAAAAATTACTTCAGGGAGTTTATAAAATAATACAATAGTACAATAATACAAATACAATAATACGGAGCATGTATGCAGGGTGTCTAAAAAATTTACAGAATGAACGTAGGCAAAAAATAATCTTTTTACACGAACACATTCAGATAAGTGGTTTTCAATATAAAAATTCACCCCAACGTTTCAAAATCAATTTCCTCTTCAGGAAGTCTATAAAATAATAGAATAAACAAAAATATAAAAATACGAAGACTTTAAATAATATAGAAACATTAATCAATAAATAAAGCAATATAAACAAAAATAATACAAATGAATACTCGAAAAGTTTAAATACTAGTTACAAACAGCAATAAATAAATTTAAAAACAATAAGTAAAAATAAATGATAGAAATAAAATAATAAATAAAAACAATAAGTAAAAATAAATGATAGAAATAAAATAATAAATAAAACCAATAAGTAAAAATGAGAATCACATAAATTATGTAAAATTATGAGAAACAGAATATCAGCATTAATACAATATTAAAATGAAATATAAGGCAATAAAGAAAATGAAAACAATAAAAATATCTTACCAATAAATAAAATGGTTTACATTACATGTCGATGAAATTAAAAGAATTTAATTAAAAAATTGGAACGGTGGCATTTGTTGTTAGTAACTGAAATATATAAAAATAAAAATTTATAAAAACAAAAATTAATAAAAGAATAAAGTTAATTTTAAGAAAGATAGAAATTTAAGTTCATTACTAAAATTTCCGTACATTTTTTTTTAAATAATTGAATTCTTTTTTAGAGAATTTTATTTTAATTTTTCGAAAATAATCAAGAAAAGTTAGTGAGCCTGTAATTTTATTTTTAAACATAAAGTTCCTCTTAAAGTTTTAAATCAGTTTTTTGCTTCTAAAAATTATATTATTCTATTATTGTTATTCTTATTATTCAATAATTATACACGGAGAGAGACTATGTATTAAATTTTGTAAGAATATTTTCAAATTGGGGAAAAAGTGCAACAAAGCAAAATTTTGATATAGAAAATACTAAACTTTAAAAATAGTTTTGTGAAATTTATTAAAGTTATATTAGAATTTAATTAACATTCTTGATATTTGATATAATTATACTAAATTTCACATATGTTTTTTTAAAGTTCAGTATTTTTTATATCAAAATTTCGCTTTGTTGCACTTTTTCCCCAATTTGAAAATATTTTTACAAAATTTAATATATATTCTCTCTCCGTGTAATTATTGAAGTTCTCTTAAATTTTTCTAATTTCAAATTTCTGAATGTTCAAATAAATTATATTTATTTATTTCTTTAGCAAATTTAATGTTTATTACTAATTAAGTAAATAATTCATTATTACTGCTTGCACTGAAAAAAATTTAATTGATTCAAATAACCGATTAACTGACTATCAATAATTTTTTTTTTATTATCAATTAAATATTTAATTGAATCAAATAATATTTATTACAGTCAATTAAATTGTATTTGAACCAATAATTTCAATATTCGAATGAAGTACCATTTAATTGACTAATAAATATTATTTGATTCAATTAAATATTTAATTGATAATAGTCAATTAATCGTTTACTTGAATCAATTAAATTTTTTTTCCAGTGTAGTAGTTTGAAAAATTTTAATAAAACTCTTCACAAGAATTAAATTATTTTCATAAATAATAGCATTCTTTGGAAGGATTCAATTATTTTTATAAATTCTTCAAAATAAAATTATATTTAAAAATTTTTAAATATTTATGTCAAAAATTTCAATTATCTTTACAAATAGAAAATTATTCTCCGAAATTTAATTATTTTCAAAAATTTCCATAGATGTCTTGACAAAATTTTAAATATTTTCAAACATTTTTACTCTATTACCTGATTTCAAACATTTATTATTTTAATAAAATTTTCCAAAAGAATTCGATTATTTAAAAAAAAGAAATTGATAGAATTCTACTCAAACATTTAATTATTTGCGAGAAATAAAAAACATTTTAAAGAAATTCAAATCTTTTTATAAAAAATAAAATTTTTACGCAGAGATTCAATTATTTTGATAAATAATTAAATGTTTATAGGGATTCAATTATTTTCTTAAATTCTGAAATTCTTTTTAGGAACTTAATATTATTTTCATTAATAGCAAAATTCATCGCAGAATTTCAATTATTTTTTAATAAAATTTTAATCCAATTTATCGAAAAATGTTTAAATTCATTAAACAATTAAAATGCTAATTCATTAAAATTTAATTAGGATTCCTCAAAAACATTAAATTTGAAGAAACATTCAATTATTCAATAAATTATTATTTATATGTGACGCGACACGAGAAAAGGGACCTATCGGAAAAAATAACATTTTTGAGTTTTTAGTCGTATTCCATAGATTTTGAGTTGCTCTTTCACGTAAAAAAATCAGAAGTTAAAAATCTGAAATATTTTTAATAATATAAAGCCTGAAAGTTGAACGTGTCCTCTTAAATACATGGGTTTTCTGCTTATGGCGTCATTTTAAACGCTCCCCCTGTAAAATTCTCTTTTGAGGCGATAGGTCCCTTTTCTCGTGTCGCGTCACATATTTGTATAATTAAATAATTGAATTTTAGTAGAATTTTAGAATTTTTTTTTAAATAAAAATTGATTAAAAATGGATTTCAAAAAATTTCGTTTTCAATGGAATATTAAAAGCAGTAGTGTGAATTTTTAGAAATAATTGATTTTTGAAAAGTTTTTAAATTCAAACCTTTGAAAATTTAGAATAATAATAATAATAATAATTTTTTTTGAAACAGTTTAATTGCGGATTTATTTTCGATGAAATTGTTTCCAGTTTCTTTTTTTTTAATATTTAATTAAAGTATTAACGAATAATTGAAATTTTGTGAAATTGAATTGTTAACAAATGAATTTGAAAATTGTCAAAGAACTTTTACGAAAATTATTAAAAATGAAAATCGATTTGAAGAAGAATTTTACTTAAAAACACGAAAAATATTAATTTTGGCCTAGTTAGTAATTATAACAGAAATTCAATTATTTTCAAGAGTAAAAATATTCTTCGCAAAAAGTAAATATCATTGCAAAATAATTAAATTCTTCTTGGAGATTCAATTATTATCACAAATCATAAAAATATCGCAGAATTTTCAATTAATTAACATTATTTACCATTAAATGAATCAGTGATTTTTTTTATTTAAATAATTCAATTTTAGTAGAACAGAATAAAAAGTTGATTTAAAAGTGGATTTCAGTGAAAATTTTAGATTATAATTTAATACTAAAAGTATTGTAGTGTTTCGGTGGATTTGTTTAATTTTAACAAGCATAAAAACTCGTTCTTTTTTTTATTTCGTTATTTTGATTAAGAGACGTGTACATATAGAATTGAACAGAAACCGTTGAGATTGTGTCTTATTTGTCTCGACAATGATTGATGCGCGAGAAATTGCGATTACCTATTTGCACGAAAGTGAACTAGACAGAAATTACACAAGCAAATCGCTTTCACTTTGGCACGAATGGTAACAATGAGGTTCAATATTGTGTAAAGTTTACTTTACCTCCTTTCAATTTTTCCTCGTTGCGATGAGGATTAAAGGACCCGAACTTCTGCTAAAGTCAATTGATTTACGAAATTTGTTTTCAATTACAAATTATACTTATAACAAGTTTGTTGTTATTTTTATAACATAAATAATATTAATAGTAATAAGTCACAAATAATAGTGATAGCTCAATTAATTAATTAATTAATTAATTTTTTAATTAATTAATTAATTACTTAATTACTTAATTAATAATAAATAAATTTATTTATTCATTTAATTATAAAGCTCTTAAAAAATTTCTTTTTTAAATCTTTTTTGTTTCGATATAGTAAAGAGATGGTTTAAATAAGTATATTAATATTTAATTTATTCAATCAAAATTAAAGAGAGAATTATGTGATTAGTCGTATAAAAAATTAATTAAATTAATTTTCTTTAAAGTAATAATATAGTGAAGAGAAATACAATTTTCCGGTTAATATATTGGATTTAATTTTTTTTTTTGCATTAATCAAATATTTCGTAAATTTTGTAGTATCATTAATGAGGCCTCTTTTGACGTTTTGCGAAAGCTTTGATTTCTCGAGTGTAAACTAAATGGAACGATAAATGTGAATTTATAGATTTTCACTAATTAATTAATAGACAGGCAATCAATATCGTTCGTCACTGTACACTAATTTTTACGATCTTCCATATCTAATGGATACTAATTTTCACAAACTAATGAAAAAAATTATTCAAGCATGTACTTAAATGATAAATTTGTAATTATTATCATGATACTGTTACTATTACTATCATTATTATTATTATTATTATTATTTTTATTATTATTATTATTATTATTCAATTGCCACCATTAGATTTTAATTTGAAACCTTTGCAAATGCAATTATTTCTAAAAATTTGAAATTATTAGCAAATTCTCAAAAATTCAATTATTAACTTCAACTTTAACTGAAATTAATTTTTAAATCAATTTTTATTAGAAATTTATTTATTCGTCAAAGAATTAAATTATTTTCAAAAATTTTAATGAAAATGTTTTGTAACAATTCAATTTTTTTAACATAATTTTAATAAAAATCTTTGTATAAATTTAATTAATTTAAAAAATTTGTTAAAATTCAACTATTTTCAATGCTTACTATTTTAATAAAATTTCTCAAAGGAATTCATTTACTTAAAATTTAAAAACGAATGTTAATAAAATTAGTCTCAAGAATTCAATTACTTTGAAAAGTAATAAATTTTTCCCAATAATTCAGAAGTTTTCAATATTCAGAAGTTTACAAAAATTTTAGTTAAAATTTTAATTATCTTTATAAATAATACTATTTTTCTCCGAAACTCAATTATTTAGAAAATTTTTTAATAAAGTTCTTGGCAGTATTTCAATTAATTTTAATGTATTCTATAAAATTTTTTCATCAATATTTCCTAAAATTTAATTCTAGTAAAGAATTTTATCAACAATTTTTTTAAATAATAGAATTCTTTCGACGAATTTTAATAAAATGCTAAAGAATAATTATATTTTTTGAAAAATTCAATTCAAATTTTATTAAAAATAGTTGAAATTTTGCAATGAGTTTTTGAAATTGGAAATTTTTATTTTTTGGAAAAATAATTGAATGTTCGTGTAGAAAATTAAAAAAATTTTGTTCAATTATGGAATTTTCTGTCTATAAAAATAAATATTTGATTAAGTAATTAAATTTTTCTTAAACTTGAATTTCATAATGAAATATAATAAAATATTTTAAAATAATTAAATTCTCTTGGCAAATTTGAATAAAATTTTTAGGAATAATTTAATTTTTCGAAAAAATTTAATAAGAATTCTATATATACATTGAAAATAATTGAAACTCTGCCAAGAATTGTATTTAAATTTTTCAGAACTTTTTGAATTTCGTAGAAAAATTTGATTATTTATAAAGATAATTGAAATTTTGACTAAATTTTTGGTAAATTTTTTAACAAAATTTGATTTTTTGCGAAAAATGTATTACTTTTGAAAATAATTGAATTCTTGAGAAAAATTTTATTAAAATTCGTTTTAAACAATTGAAATTATTTGTGAAATTTTATTTCCATAAGATATCAATTGTTAAATTATATTTTTCTTATAAAATTCTACACAAATATTTAATAACTTTTGAAAAAAGTAAAATTTTCCCAAAAATTCTGTTAATTAGATTAAAATTTTAGTATACATTTTATTCCAAAAAAAAATAAATCGCTTAAAACTTTTTTGCAAAATTTTTCCGAATAATTCAATTAATTTCGAATGTAATAAAATTCACTGCAGAATTTCAATTATTTTTAATAATAAATTTAATCAAATTCTTTGGAAAATGTAATTGGTATTAAAAAATAAAAAAATGTTTTATTAAAATTCGTAGAAAGAATTCAGCTGTTTAACAAGTTTTCATAAAATTCAAAAATTTACCAAAAGAATTGAATTTTAAGAAAAATTTATTTATTCAATCAATTTTTTTTCTTTTGTATTTGAAATTTAAAATAATTGAATTCTCGTAGAATTTTCTACTAAAAATTGATTTAAAAAATTAATTTCAGTTCAAGTTTTAGATAATAATTAATTTTTTGAGAATTTGCCAACACGAAAAAAAATCTTCACCTGGAACAACTACAAATTTTACTATATTAGGGAAATTTTTAGTTATTGCAAAGCATTCTTTTACTATTTTAACGAATCCTTTCGCTGTTTTAGCGAAAGTTATCGCTGTTCCAGTTAAAAGTTCTTTTTCGTGAATAATTTGCAATTTTTTAAAATAATTGAAGTTTGCAAAGGTTTTTAATTAATAATAAGTGTGGTCTTAAAAGCCTGGAAAAATTCCATTTTCTAATATCCTTAAGTTCCTGAACGTTTAAATGAACGAAATTTATTTATTTCCTCTGAAAATCAAATTTTCATTACAATTATTTTACGTCACTATACAAAAAATAATTACTGAGAAAAAATATTTATTTTTTTATTTTTTAAATATTTTTTTTATTTTCAATATTTTATTGTATTTATTTATTTTTTTTATTTTCAAGTTTTAAAGTTTTTCATGATTAGTAATTTATCAAAATATCTTTAATAAAAAATATTTCGTTCATTTGAACGTTCAAAACTTGGGGATCATCATTTTTTAACGCCTGGATTTTATTATTTATTGGAAAATTAATTTTTCTTTCAAACTATGGGCAAAGTAGGATTTATTATTTTTTTTTTTAAATTTGATTTACTTGTTGTTTTCCCCCAGGAATTTTTGCTCATAGGGAATTTGAAAAATTGGGAATAAAGGAAAAGTCAAGTTAAAGAGTAATATAGAAATAGAGAGAAATTGGAGTCAGAATTGATTTATTAGGTTAGAGTGTGGTGGGTTATAAGAAGAGTGAAGGGAAAAAAAGTGAGAATTGGCTCAGCAGAATGTCTTTGCTCAATCGGCACTTTGCACGATTTGCCGTAGTTCATAAACCGCATTGGGGGGGTTGGTGGTAAATGCGAAGTACTTCTTTTTCAATCGTAATTCATGTCAGATGGTATGGCTTCGAGCTAACTAGGATAAGGTGTATGCTAGCTGCGGCAGCCCTCTTACATTGCTGATTTTTGTCTTTCCTCGTCATCCCCATGAGAGAAAGAGACTCTTCTATGTATACTAGACTTTTTTATATATATACATACTTTCATCAACGATTGCATTGGACTTGTACGGAAAAAAGTTCTAATACAATCAGCCAATTATCAGATCCTTGATCCGCCTACAAAGCTGCAAAGGGAAACGAGACAAAAGAAAGTCAAGACCGAGAATCTACCGCAAAGGGGATTTCCCTAATGAACGTTGCTCCCGCTTTAATTACATTTTTCTTTTTTTTTGTCTTCATTTTTTTTTTGTCGGTTTTTATATTCCTTCGCACTTTTTCTAACTACCTTTTTATTATTTTACTCCTTTTTTCCTACATGATATCTCACCAACACGTTACAGTTTCCCGCGCTTATTCATTTCTCATTAGAAAAATTGTTCTCAAACATCCGACACTTTACTTGTGACTTTTTTTTAACTAATTTCTTTTTTTTGAATCAAACAAGAAATTAATATAAATAAAATATATTAATAATAATAATAATTATAATAATATAATAATAATAATAATAATATAAATTTCTTAGTTAGTTCGATGTAATTAACATAGAATTCTTATTAAATTTTTTCGAAAAATTAAATTATTCCTAAAAATTTTATTCAAATTTGCCAAGAGAATTTAATTATTTAAAAATTTGTTATTATAGTTCTTTATGAAAATTCAAGTTTAAGAAAAATTAAATTATTTAATGAAATATTTATTTTTATAGGCAGAAAATTCAATAATTAAACAAAATTTTTATAATTTTCTACACGAACATTCAATTATTTTTCCAAAAAAATAAAAATTTCTAATTTCAAAAAATTATTGCAAAATTTCAACTATTTTTAATAAAATTTGAATTGAATTTTTCAAAAAATATAATTATTCTTTAGAATTTCATTAAAATTCGTCAAAAGAATTCTATTATTGAAAAAATTGTTTATGAAATTATTTACCACAATTGTATTTAAAGAAAAATTTAATTATTCAATAAATTATCTTCGTCTTTTTCTAAATAATTGAATTCTCGTAGAACTATTTTTAATACAATTTTGAATTGAATTTTTCAAAAAATATCATTATTCTTTAGAATTTCATTAAAATTCGTCAAAAGAATTCTATTATTGAAAAAATTGTTTATGAAATTATTTACCACAATTGTATTTAATGAAAAACTTAATTATTCAATAAATTATCTTCGTCTTTTTCTAAATAATTGAATTCTCGTAGAACTATTTTTAATACAATTTTGAATTGAATTTTTCAAAAAATATCATTATTCTTTAGAATTTTATTAAAATTCGTCGAAAGAATTCTATTATTTAAAAAAATTGTTTATGAAATTATTTACCACAATTGTATTTAATGAAAAACTTAATTATTCAATAAATTATCTTCGTCTTTTTCTAAATAATTGAATTCTCGTAGAACTATTTTTAATACAATTTTGAATTGAATTTTTCAAAAAATATCATTATTCTTTAGAATTTTATTAAAATTCGTCGAAAGAATTCTATTATTTAAATAAATTGTTTATAAAATGCTTTACCAATAATTGATTTTAATGAAAAACTTAATTATTCAATAAATTATCTTCGTCTTTTTCTAAATAATTAAATTCTCGTAGAACTATTTTTAATACAATTTTGAATTGAATTTTTCAAAAAATATCATTATTCTTTAAAATTTCATTAAAATTCGTCAAAAGAATTCTATTATTGAAAAAATTGTTTATGAAATTATTTACCACAATTGTATTTAATGAAAAACTTAATTATTCAATAAATTATCTTCGTCTTTTTCTAAATAATTGAATTCTCGTAGAACTATTTTTAAATACAATTTTTGAATTGAATTTTTCAAAAAATATCATTATTCTAGAATTTTATTAAAATTCGTCGAAAGAATTCTATTATTTAAATAAATTGTTTATAAAATGCTTTACCAATAATTGATTTTAATGAAAAACTTAATTATTCAATAAATTATCTTCGTCTTTTTCTAAATAATTAAATTCTCGTAGAACTATTTTTAATACAATTTTGAATTGAATTTTTCAAAAAATATCATTATTCTTTAGAATTTCATTAAAATTCGTCAAAAGAATTCTATTATTGAAAAAATTGTTTATGAAATTATTTACCACAATTGTATTTAATGAAAAACTTAATTATTCAATAAATTATCTTCGTCTTTTTCTAAATAATTGAATTCTCGTAGAACTATCTTTAATACAATTTTGAATTGAATTTTTTCAAAAATATATCATTATTCTTTAGAATTTTATTAAAATTCGTCGAAAGAATTCTATTATTTAAATAAATTGTTTATAAAATGCTTTACCAATAATTGATTTTAATGAAAAACTTAATTATTCAATAAATTATCTTCGTCTTTTTCTAAATAATTAAATTCTCGTAGAACTATTTTTAATACAATTTGAATTGAATTTTTAAAAAAATATAATTATTCTTTAGAATTTTATTAAAATTCACCGAAAGAATTCTATTATTTAAAAAAATTGTTTATAAAGTTCTTTACCACAATTAAATTTAATGAAAAACTTAATTATTCAATAAATTATCTTCGTCTTTTTCTAAATAATTGAATTCTCGTAGAACTATTTTTAATACAATTTTGAATTGAATTTTTCAAAAAATATCATTATTCTTTAGAATTTTATTAAAATTCGTCAAAAGAATTCTATTAATGAAAAAATTGTTTATGAAATTATTTACCACAATTGTATTTAATGAAAAACTTAATTATTCAATAAATTATCTTCGTCTTTTTCTAAATAACTGAATTCTCGTAGAACTATTTTTAATACAATTTTGAATTGAATTTTTCAAAAAATATCATTATTCTTTAAAATTTCATTAAAATTCGTCAAAAGAATTCTATTATTGAAAAAATTGTTTATGAAATTATTTACCACAATTGTATTTAATGAAAAACTTAATTATTCAATAAATTATCTTCGTCTTTTTCTAAATAATTGAATTCTCGTAGAACTATTTTTAATACAATTTTGAATTGAATTTTTCAAAAAATATCATTATTCTTTAGAATTTTATTAAAATTCGTCGAAAGAATTCTATTATTTAAATAAATTGTTTATAAAATGCTTTACCAATAATTGATTTTAATGAAAAACTTAATTATTCAATAAATTATCTTCGTCTTTTTCTAAATAATTAAATTCTCGTAGAACTATTTTTAATACAATTTTGAATTGAATTTTTCAAAAAATATCATTATTCTTTAAAATTTCATTAAAATTCGTCAAAAGAATTCTATTATTGAAAAAATTGTTTATGAAATTATTTACCTCAATTGTATTTAATGAAAAACTTAATTATTCAATAAATTATCTTCGTCTTTTTCTAAATAATTGAATTCTCGTAGAACTATTTTTAATACAATTTTGAATTGAATTTTTCAAAAAATATCATTATTCTTTAGAATTTTATTAAAATTCGTCGAAAGAATTCTATTATTTAAATAAATTGTTTATAAAATGCTTTACCAATAATTGATTTTAATGAAAAACTTAATTATTCAATAAATTATCTTCGTCTTTTTCTAAATAATTAAATTCTCGTAGAACTATTTTTAATACAATTTTGAATTGAATTTTTCAAAAAATATCATTATTCTTTAGAATTTCATTAAAATTCGTCAAAAGAATTCTATTATTGAAAAAATTGTTTATGAAATTATTTACCACAATTGTATTTAATGAAAAACTTAATTATTCAATAAATTATCTTCGTCTTTTTCTAAATAATTGAATTCTCGTAGAACTATTTTTAATACAATTTTGAATTGAATTTTTCAAAAAATATCATTATTCTTTAGAATTTTATTAAAATTCGTCGAAAGAATTCTATTATTTAAATAAATTGTTTATAAAATGCTTTACCAATAATTGATTTTAATGAAAAACTTAATTATTCAATAAATTATCTTCGTCTTTTTCTAAATAATTAAATTCTCGTAGAACTATTTTTAATACAATTTGAATTGAATTTTTAAAAAAATATAATTATTCTTTAGAATTTTATTAAAATTCACCGAAAGAATTCTATTATTTAAAAAAATTGTTTATAAAGTTCTTTACCACAATTAAATTTAATGAAAAACTTAATTATTCAATAAATCATCTTCGTCTTTTTCTAAATAATTGAATTCTCGTAGAACTATTTTTAATACAATTTGAATTGAATTTTTCAAAAAATATAATTATTCTTTACAATTTCATTAAAATTCGTCGAAAGAATTCTATTAAAATTCGTCGAAAGAATTCTATTAAAATTCGTCGAAAGAATTCTATTATTTAAAAAATTTGTTGATAAAATTCTTTACTAGAATTGAATTTTAGGAAATATTGATGAAACAAATTTTATGGAATACATTAAAATTAATTGAAATACTGTCAAGAACTTTATTCAAAATTTTCTAAATAATTGAGTTTTGGAGAAAAATTGTATTATTTATAAAGGCAATTGAAATTTCGACTGAAATTTTTGTAAACTTCTGAATATAATTGAATTTTTGCGAAAAATTTATCACTTTTCAACATAATTGAATTCTTGAGACTATAATTTTATTAAAATTCGTTTTTGAATTTTAAGTAATTGAATTCTTTTGGGAAATTTTATTAAAATAGTCAACATTGAAAATAGTCGAATTTTGACAAATTTTTTAAATTAATTAAATTTCTATGGAAATTTTTATGAAAATTATGTTAAAAAAATTGAATTGTTACAAAAGATTTTCATTAAAATTTTAGAAAATAATATAATTCTTTGACGAAAAAATAAAAAAATAATAAAATAAGTCAATTTCTGAGAAGAATAAATGAATTTATAATAAAAATTTTAATTTACAAGTTAATTTCAGTTAAAATTTAAGACAATAATTAAATATTTGAGAATTTGCTAATAATTTTGCAATTTTTACAAAAAGAATTCAATTTTACAAAGGTTTCCAATTGTTATTTAATGGTGGCAATAATAATAATAATAATAATAATAATAATAATAATAATAATAAGAATACTTAAATTTAATTTTTTTCCTCCCACAATATTTCGGTTGGGTATAAATCCGAACTTACCAATTTTCCCTGGGAAATCCGTGGAATTAGTTTTTATTTGCGGCACATTCTCTTGGGTATAAATGCGGGAATGGTCGGCGCAAACTGTTGTAGACGTAGATACCCTTGTTGGAATTAATTTTCTTTTTAATGATTTGCGAGCGAAAGCCAAAAGATTAAGAATTTTAACATGATTAAATTCAATTTATTGCTGAAAAGATTTCATTTAAAAATAAATTTTTTAGTTCGTGACAAATTTTGTTGTTTTATATATATGTATAAAATTAATTTAAAAAGATAAAAATTAATTTTTTTTTATTAGAAATGACCCTAAAGTTTTGAACGTTCAAATAAACGAATCTTTTTATTACGCTTTTTGATGTTTGAATTATTTTGGTAGAAAATATTAATTTACGAATTGAAAAATGAATTATTTTCATATTATTTATGTTTAATTTTTTTTTGATTGTCAGTCTAAGATTTTATTATTTATTTAATTTAATTTAATTTAATTCCCATTGTTCAGAAAATTTGTAAAATTTAATGGATAAGTACAGTTTTTGCAAAAATTTGTTTTTAGCTTTTGCCCATCATTCTTTGCCATACTCTTTTCCATAATTCGAATAAATTTCAAAAAAATTCATAGAAAAGTAAAAAGTTTCCGAAAAATTATCTTGTTGACAAAGAAATTCAACACTCAGGAATTTATTTTCATCAATGGTTAGAATTTTTCATTTTTTTGAAAACCATTTTTCTACTTTGGCCCAGTGGAAATTTTTCCAAATTGTAAATTAAAAGAAAAAAAAGAAAATAGTGCAGTTTGACGGTACGATTTCAATTAAATTAAAGGAACTATAAAACGCACGTATATTTGAACTCTCCACCTTCTATTTTGGTGAGTTTTGAGATAAGTTAAAATATGTTCTCGTATTTCATCAACTTTTGCTAAAATTCCTTCGCAACGAGTGCACTACTCATGCATCAGAACGATTTTCTCTGTAGATTTCTATATATGTATAATATATATATATTCTCAACTGATGGTATGCTCAAAACAGACCAACCACAGTATTTCCTTTTGAAATTGGAACCACGTCGTGACACTCCTGTATATATACGTTACATATATATATATTCTGCGATATATTACAATATATCAACTGGAATTTATAGGTCATCCATCCACTTTCCCTCGACAATTTGACATGTTATATTTTTTTTCCCAAAAACTAAAGCCGGTAAGAATGTGAAATTCCTTTCTGTATTTGACACTCGACCAAATTATGAGAACAGAGATAAATCGACTTTTTTTATAACGATTGAAGAATGGGAAGCCGTAAAAAAGCTCGTATTCATGAAATCCTTTGGTCTCTTTGAAGTAGAATATGTCCAGGTTATAATGTTTTAAAACAAAAAAAAAAATTAATGTTCGCTTTTTAAAATTATTTTTCCAATATTGAAAATTAAAAATAGTACCTACGTAATTAATTGGAAAAAGAATACTAAACGAAAAGATTGATTAGTAAAAGTACTTAAATTCTCTTTAGTCAAGGTTGGACTGTCGTTATTTTTTAAATTTAATAATTTAGTAAATACAGTGAAAAAAAAAATTTAATTGATTCAAATAACCGATTTATTGACTATTATCAATTAAATATTTACTTGAGGCAAATAATATTTAATGGAGTCAATTAAATATTTACTCGAATCAAATAATATTTAATGGAGTCAATTAATTGGTATTTGAACCAAATAACATTTAATGGAGTCAATTAATTGGTATTTGAACCAAATAACATTTAATGGAGTCAATTAATTGGTATTTGAATCAATATCTTCAGTATTTGAAGCAAATACGATTTAATTGACTCTAATAAATATTCGATTCAATTAAATATTCAATTGATAATAGTCAATTAATCGCTTATTTGAATAAATTAATTTTTTTATTGTATCATTAGGAAAAATATAGAAATTATTAATATGAAAATATAATTTTTTATGGTAAATATAAAAATATAATAATATAATACGTTAAAGCGTTTTTAAAATATTCTTTTGCAAAATCTAAAATTTACATTTTCAAGTAGCTTCACAACATAAACCAGATGTAAATATGTGACTTGTCTGTTAGAATATACAGTGCATACCCGAAAGACCTGGGTCAGTATTTGATCGACAATGTTGTTTTAGAGCTCTCTAAGGAACCGTGTAATTCGAATAAAGTGGGAGAGAGAGAGAGAGAGAGAGAGAGAGAGAGAGAGAGAGAGAGAGAGAGAGAGAGAGAGAGAGAGAGAGAGAGAGAGAGCTTTAATGTGTCGTTAACTCGAAAATCCCTTTCAAAGAGATGCGCGAATGAAATTATTAAAAAACAGGTAAAATTATGAACTTACTGAAAATAAAAAAGTTTCAAATGATGAACTTTACATGGAAAAAACCAGAGATAAAAAAACTAAAATAGTAAATTTCTTTTTAAAAATTTACAAATGTCGAATTATTACATTTCTATTAGAATTTTAGACTTGCTTTCGCTTCTGTTAAATAGTTGCGACTATTTAATTAAATATAGAGTTTTTTAAAACTGTTTAACATGTTAAATTTACATTATTAATTATAATAATTTTATTTATATCTATTAAACATTAAAAATTGTATCTTAGTTCTAATTTTAATTAATGTTTCTTTAAAAAGGTTTTTTTAATGATTTAACATTTTAAAAACACGCGAAAATAATTAATTTAGATTTTACAAAATTTTAAAAATATTTATTTCTTCGCATTTTTATGGTTTTTTCATCGATAAATCATCTGACTTTTAGCAGGGACTACGTCCTAGACAGTCTTAAAGAATAGAACGTTTTATTTCATTTTTTAAAATTTTTTGACACTATCAGCCACTCAGCTGCCATTTAAAAAAATTAAAAAAAATCTTTTTCTTCCAATTTTTAATATTTTTTTCATCGAAAAATCATCTGACTTTTAGCAGGGACTGAGTCTTAGATTGTCTTAAATAATAGACCATTAAAATTCATTTTTAAAATTTTTTTGACACCATCAGCCACTCAGCTGCCATTTAAAAAAATTTTTAAAAATTTGTTTCTTCCAATTTTTGATATTTTTTTCATCGGAAAATCATCTGACTTTTAGCAGGGACTAAGTCTTAGACAGTCTTTAAGAAAAGAACATTAAATTTCATTTTTTAAATTTTTTTGACACTATCAGCCACTCAGCTGCCATTTGAAAAATTTTTAAAAAATTAGTTTCTTCCAATTTTTGATATTTTTTTCATCGGAAAATCATCTGACTTTTAGCAGGGACTAAGTCTTAGACAGTCTTAAAGAATAGAACATTAAATTTCATTTTTTAAAATTTTTTGACACTATCAGCCACTCAGCTGCCATTTGAAAAAATTTTGAAAAATTTGTTTCTTCCAATTTTTGGTATTTTTTTCATCGAAAAAATCATCTGACTTTTAGCAGGGACTAAGTCTGAGACAGTCTTAAAGAATAGATAATTAAATTTCATTTTTTAAAATTTTTTGACACCATCAGCCACTCAGCTGCCATTTGAAAAAATTTTTATAAATTTTTTTCTTCCAATTTTTGATATTTTTAAAATCAGAAAATCGTCTGCCTTTTAGTAGGAACTAAGTTTTAGACAGTCTTAAAGAATAGAACATGAAATTTCATTTTTAAAATTTTTTTGACTCTATCAGCCACTCAGCTGCCATTTGAAAAAATTTTTATAAATTTGTTTCTTCCAATTTTTGATATTTTTTTCATCGGAAAATCATCTGACTTTTAGCAGGGACTAAGTCTTATACAGTCTTAAAGAATAGAACATTAAATTTCATTTTTAAAATTTTTTTGACTCTATCAGCCACTCAGCTGCCATTTGAAAAAATTTTAAAAAATTTGTTTCTTCCAATTTTTGATATTTTTTTCATCGGAAAATCATCTGACTTTTAGCAGGGACTAAGTCTTAGACAGTGTTAAAGAATAGAGGATTAAAATTCATTTTAAAAAATTTTTTTGACACCATCGGCCACTCAGCAGACATTTGAAAAAATTTTAAAAAATTTGTTTCTTCCAATTTTTGATATTTTTTTCATCGAAAAATCATCTGACTTTTAGCAGGGACTAAGTCTTATACAGTCTTAAAGAATAGAACATTAAATTTCATTTTTTAAAATTTTTTGACACTATCAGCCACTCAGCTGCCATTTGAAAAAAATTTTAAAAATTTGTTTCTTCCATTTTTTGATATTTTTTTTATCAGAAAATAATCTGACTTTTAGCAGGGACTGAATCTTAGACAGTCTTGAAAAATAGAACATTAAATTTCAATTTTTAAAATTTTTTGACACTATCAGCCACTCAGCTGCCATTTGAAAAAATTTTTATAAATTTTTTTCTTCCAATTTTTGATATTTTTAAAATCAGAAAATCGTCTGCCTTTTAGCAGGGACTAAGTCTTAGATAGTCTTAAAAAATAGAACATTAAATTTCATTTTTTAAAATTTTTGACACTATCAGCCACTCAGCTGCCATTTGAAAAAATTTTTATAAATTTGTTTCTTCCAATTTTTGATATTTTTTTCATCGGAAAATCATCTGACTTCTAGCAGAGACTAAGTTTTAGACAGTCTTGAAGAATAGAATATTTTGTTTCATTTTTTAAAATATTTTGACACTATCAGCCACTCAGCTGCCATTTAAAAAAATTTTAAAAAATTTGTTTCTTCCAATTTTTGATATTTTTTTCATCGAAAAATCATCTGACTTTTAGCAGGGACTAAGTCTTATACAGTCTTAAAGAATAGAACATTAAATTTCATTTTTTAAAATTTTTTGACACTATCAGCCACTCAGCTGCCATTTAAAAAAATTTTAAAAAATTTGTTTCTTCCAATTTTTGATATTTTTTTTATCGGAAAATCATCTGACTTTTAGCAGGGACTAAGTCTTAGACAGTCTTAAAAAATAGAACATTAAATTTCATTTTTAAAAATTTTTTGACACTATCAGCCACTCAGCTGCCATTTGAAAAAATTTTAAAAAATTTGTTTCTTCCAATTTTTGATATTTTTTTCATCGGAAAATCATCTGACTTTTAGCAGGGACTAAGTTTTAGACAGTCTTGAAGAATAGAATATTTTGTTTCATTTTTTAAAATATTTTGACACTATCAGCCACTCAGCTGCCATTTAAAAAAATTTTAAAAAATTTGTTTCTTCCAATTTTTGATATTTTTTTCATCGGAAAATCATCTGACTTTTAGCAGGGACTACGTCCTAGACAGTCTTAAAGAATAGAACGTTTTATTTCATTTTTTAAAATTTTTTGACACTATCAGCCACTCAGCTGCCATTTAAAAAAAATCTTTTTCTTCCAATTTTTAATATTTTTTTCATCGGAAAATCATCTGACTTTTAGCAGGGACTAAGTCTTATACAGTCTTAAAGAATAAAACATTAAATTTCATTTTTTTAAAATTTTCTGACACTATCAGCCACTCAGCTGCCATTTGAAAAAATTTAAAAAAATTTGTTTCTTCCAATTTTTGATATTTTTTTCATCGGAAAATCATCTGATTTTTAGCAGGGACTAAGTCTTAGAGAGTCTTAAAGAATAGAACGTTTTATTTCATTTTTTAAAATTTTTTGACACTATCAGCCACTCAGCTGCCATTTAAAAAAATTTTTAAAAATTTGTTTTTTCTTCCAATTTTTAATATTTTTTTCATCGAAAATCATCTGACTTTTAGCAGGGACTAAGTCTTATACAGTCTTAAATAATAGAACCATTAAATTTAATTTTTTAAAAATTTTTTGACACTATCAGCCACTCAGCTGCCATTTGAAAAATTTTTAAAAAATTAGTTTCTTCCAATTTTTGATATCTTTTTCATCGGAAAATTATCTGACTTTTAGCAGGGACTAAGTCTTAGACAGTCTTAAAGAATAGAACATTAAATTTCATTTTTTTAAATTTTTTGACACTATCAGCCACTCAGCTGCCATTTGAAAAAATTTTTTTAAATTTTATTTCTTCCAATTTTTGATATTTTTTTATCGGAAAATCATCTGACTTTTAGAAGGGACTGAGTTTTAGACAGTCTTAAAGAATAAAAACATTTAATATTCATTTTTTAAAAATTTTTTTGACACTATCAGCCACTCAGCTGCCATTTGAAAAAATTTCAAAAAATTTGTTTCTTCCAATTTTTGATATTTTTTTCATCAGAAAATCATCTGACTTTTAGCAGGGACTAAGTCTTAGACAGTCTTAAAAAATAGAACATTAAATTTCATTTTTTAAAATTTTTTGACACTATCAGCCACTCAGCTGCCATTTGAAAAAATTTTAAAAAATTTGTTTCTTCCAATTTTT
Source organism: Leptopilina drosophilae (assembly GCA_032873175.1). Taxonomy (NCBI): domain Eukaryota; kingdom Metazoa; phylum Arthropoda; class Insecta; order Hymenoptera; family Figitidae; genus Leptopilina; species Leptopilina drosophilae. The sequence continues at coordinate 7,199,263 of CM065483.1, forward strand.
GATATTTTTTTCATCGGAAAATCATCTGACTTTTAGCAGGGACTAAGTTTTAGACAGTTTTAAAGAATAAAACATTTAATATTAGTTTTTAAAATATTTTGACCCTATCAGCCACTCAGCTGCCATTTGAAAAAATTTTTAAAAAAAATTTTTTTTCCAATTTTTGATATTTTTTTCATCGGAAAATCATTTGACTTTTAGCAGGGGCTAAGTCTTAGACAGTCTTAAAAGAATAAAACATTTTAATTCATTTTTTAAATATTTTGACCCTATCAGCCACTCAGCTGCCATTTGAAAAAATTTTTAAAAAAAATTTTTTTTCCAATTTTTGATATTTTTTTCATCGGAAAATCATTTGACTTTTAGCAGGGACTAAGTCTTAGACAGTCTTAAAAAATAGGACATTAAATTTCATTTTTTAAAATTTTTTGACACTATCAGCCACTCAGCTGCCATTAAAAAAAATTAAAAAAAATTTGTTTCTTCCAATTTTTGATATTTTTTTCATCGGAAAATCATCTGACTTTTAGCAGGGACTAAGTCTTAGACAGTCTTAAAGAATAGAACATTAAATTTCATTTTTTAAAATTTTCTGACACTATCAGCCACTCAGCTGCCATTTGAAAAAATTTAAAAAAATTTGTTTCTTCCAATTTTTGATATTTTTTTCATCGGAAAATCATCTGACTTCTAGCAGAGACTAAGTTTTAGACAGTCTTGAAGAATAGAATATTTTGT